>OY728133.1:1978544236-1979879236 GCA_963277665.1 Viscum album
GTTATTCATTAAATAGAATGTGGTTATAGATATTTACAATTCCATATTGATTATTCCTTATGAATTATATGTAAACTATTGATGATAGATTCCACATTACAAAACAATTTATATGAACCTGAGATCATGCTTATTTTGTTTCCCTTCACTAAGATATGATAATGAAATATTTGAGTAGGTTCAACGAAGCATAATTTTTACTTTCAATATATAGTATTTACTGTTTTTAAAATATATATAAGATTTGTGTATGTATCTAGTATAATAATAATAATAAATTATAAAGTCCTTTGTGATGTAATCCCTTGTATCTTATGACAATGTAATAAAATATTTGTTGACTCTGGTCTATTGGGGACAAGGTCAATATAGTTTGTATGAAATACGATTAATGGAAAAACTAAGCAATTGATTTAGGAAAACATAGATTAATGAACATAACTATATGATAGATTTTAAAGATATGTATAGAAGAAAAATGTAATGTTTTGGGGATGAAGAAGGAATTTGGTTTTCCTAGATATATATCATCATCTGTATACTATAATTATGGATGGATCAAGATAAGTTTTACTTAGGTGTAATACCTCAAAAAATGGATCATTGGGCCATGAATCAATCATGCCTATTTAAGGAAAATGGGCCTTACTATGGAATTGGTTTGACACTCCAAAGGGATATACTTCGGATAATTCAAATTCTCATTACCAAAATTTTTTAAGTACATGAAGAGATGATTAAAATGAATTTACTCAGATAAACCTAAGGTATAATAGATTGGAAATAAGGTGTCATGATTTAGACATCCCATAAATGATTACACTGTTTCCCACTATGATTATTACTTCCCACACTATGTTTTTTATTGAATTGATAGAAAACATAAAAACATTGAATATGATGGACAATGTAGTGATTATAGGCATCCAAATGAGATAATGAATGTAATAAAATATATATTTATTATTGTTACTTTGTTATAAATTTTTTTTACTAAAAACGTATACCATAAACAACTATCAAACTCAATATAGAATAGAAATATTAATACCAATAAGATCTCAAGTGATGGAGAATATGGAAGAATGAGGGCCATATTTCATTCATGCTTGAAATGTAGAAAGATATACCATAGAGAATTCCTCAATTAAATAATAAAATTGGTTTATTATTTGTAAATGAAAGATATATAAAAATTAATTTCTAAGGAAAATTTAGTTTTTTAGTGGAGGGAAATAAATATCATCAAAGGAATCCATTCAAATTTCTTTGTCTTGAATGCGGTGAACCTAGGAATTAACCAAGACAATGAAATCTATTAAATGTAAACTCAAATATCAACGAAGGAACTCTGATGATGTAAATTGGTATAATTATTTACTTAATGTGATTAATGGACTTAATTGTAGATGTATATTTATCAAAGTTGTTTATTAAGAATAATAAATCACTTAAGGGTTGTATAACTTTTCTGAACAATGTATTTATTCATCTATGATTAACATTAAAATTATGAAAACCATCATGGGTTTATGATTTTAAGGATGATCATAGGTTAAATATCATAAAAACATCATTTAGATGTTTTATATCATGGATTTTTATTACGATTACGGATATTTTTAGAGATATTTTTGACAAAAAAAACCTATTAGTTTTCTATAAGGAATATTTAATTAGGGAAAAATAAAATTACATATTATGTACAGAAAATTAATGGTTTTCATAACCATTAATGTTTATCATATCATTGATGTTGTAGTAATTATGGGTAAAAAATTAGAAAATTTATAAGAATTATATTAATATCATTTTGGAAAAAGGACAACCCATTGTTCAGTTGGAAACTCATCACATCCAGTAAGGCAGGATAGCTTGAACCCATAACCAATTAATGATAAGGGTTTTTTCTTAAAAATATCCTACATAATGTTCTATTTAATATTAATTATTTTTTACTTAAATTACTTGATGGATATATATTATTTATTTTAATTAGAGGTTTTTATGGAGGTTTAGAGATTAACCAACTATATTGGATAACATTTTAAATAATATTTGTTTTTGAAAATATTTAAAGAAATATGGAATGATAGATAACAATTTTATTTATATTAGGATTTGTTAAAATTATATAGTAGTTCCTTAGGCATTGAAATTAAATTTATATATTAATTTCTTGAATAAAGAGATTAAGTAGAAATTGATCAATGCACTAACAAATAATGAAATTATTTTTATGAAATAGAAATATATTGAGTAATTATTTTTCTTTGTATTCTTAGATAGAAAAATAATTTATTAACTATTGTAAAAGTATTTTGAGACATCATTTTAATCATATAAAATTCATATCCAATAAATCAAATGGTATTTTATCTCATCAAATATTTATTATTATTATTATACACTAACTATGAAATGTTCATTCATTATCTTATTTTTAATGATCTCTATCACTCTGCATAAATATTTACACTTTTCTTCCATGTCAATATTTTCAATGCCCACCAATGTTCTCATAATTTAAAACGAATTTATTTTTTTGGGACATTATCAAATGATTTTATTTAAAATCAAGATATTGATTTAATCTCTTTATTAATGTGGTTTTTTATTTGAGGAATTATACAATTTCAAACACTTGATTTTTATGTCCACATTCAAATTATGAGAATATTATTTAATAAAGTTGGGGATAGTGTAAGACAATAATATTTTAATCTATATTTATTTTAAATAAATTAATTTGATTTTATATTTTGTTTTACACACAACCTCGTGATTTTAAAATAATAAAATTATGGTTCAAAGCATATAGGATATGAAACCCTAAGGAAAAAATGAACATTGAAATACTATTTAAATATGACCATCATAACATATTAATTAGATTAGTGTGTATAAATATAATTAAATGTATTATTGTAAATATATATAATTCTTAATAAAATAATTTTTTTAAAAAAATTCATATAAACTAGTCCATCAGATTTTTAATAATTTTTTTTATGCCTCAAAATATTTAATTTTCCAAAAAATGTTTTGATTTTTCATTTTAATTTTTAATTATAATAATTTCTTTAAAAAATTAGAAATTTAATTTTAAAGGAATAATGTCAGATTTGATATCATAATATTAGAATTATTTTATGTATAAATTTTGAAATATTCATAAAAAGGGTTATTTTTCAATGAAAGTAAAAAAATGAAAATTTTCAAGTAATGTTATGCCTTTTCAAATAATTAATTATTTTAAACGTACCATTTTGATTTTAATTTTATTTTAAAGGAACCAATGGATTAATAATTTTTTTTAAATAATTATTTTTATTTTAATCATCTCTATAAAAAAATTATTCATAGTTTTTTGAGGATTAAAAATTATTTTCTCTAAAAACCATGATTAAATGAATAATGTTCCCTTATTAATATTAATTAAAATAACTACAAATATTAAAAAGATTAAAATATTTTTATATATTATATATCTGAAAATATTAAGATAAATCCATATAATTATTATCATTTTTATTAACATTAATGAAAGATCGTTTATTATGTAAAAAATTATTATTAAATAACCCATTATCGACAAGAATTTTAGGTTATTTTTATTTTGAAATTTTACAATTTTGTGAGTTTAAATTGGTAAAATAGATTCGATATTTTAAATAATAATAATTAATATTATATTATGTGATAAATTTAACATTTTTCAAATTTATTATTAATTAGGAAATATTTTATTTACCACAATTAATTTTTAAATTATGCTTCACAGTTTACCTGTTATTGTGTTGAAATTAATTTTCCAAACACAATGATTTTTTGGATAAACTAGGTTTCATATTTTGGATCATTGTGTCCTAATTTTATAATAAGGATAAATTTATTTTTTTCTTCAAGGATAAATTAAATAAGTTAAATAAACAAATAACTATGTTGAAAATAAAATATTTAATGTACGAAAACATAGAGGATAATGAAGATCATGTTTAACACATGTTTATTGTTATTTGGACATGATGTGGTTCAACCTAAATCTGCATATAATAAATTATTTTTCAATTTTGGATGTAAATGGCAAGTGAGTGTCTTCTGATTGTTGAATATTTTTGGTTTTTTACTGAAATGAAACTATTTCTCAATTATAAACGAGAACCCCATCCCATTACTAATTTACACATATCAAACAATATCAATAAAAAAACTAAAAAATAACACTGATAAACCATTTTCCTCTTTCCAAATGTTTTATTTTTCCTAAATTACCAACACTAGGTTCCATAATAAAAAATCTAAAGGAGGATTTTCTAAGAATAGGTAATTGTATTCCCTAGGATATTTTTATTCATTATTTATTTTACACATAGAATTATTTATTAAAAAATGAAATATAATAAAAATATTATCTAAAATATTTTGATACTTTTTTACGGAAATATATTAATATATACAATCCTTTATTAAATGGGAACCAAATATAGGAATCACATGTACGAGGATTATTGCCCCATCAATTTATTTATTTCATTTTTCTTGATTGACTGACTTAGATAGTCACATTTATGGATGTCATAAATATATATATATATATACAATATATGAAGATATTAATTAAGAAAAATTAATATAACATCCACTTCTATACCCCTAATCCCACTAAAGAAATGATATTATTAATTGTGCATATATAAACCTATTATCTATTTGATGATATGTGAATCATTTTACATGAAAAATAATAAACATTGATTTTAAAATTTCATAAAATACTTAAATATTAAATTTATAACATTACTTTTATTATATGGAGTAAATATATCCTACGCATTGGAACTGAATCATTTACGACAAAACAACCAAGATATAAAAGGGAAATTAAAACATAAAACAAAAATAATAAGAAAATATTATTAATGAGTGGGTGTTAATATGTTATAATATGATAATATATGACATTTTAAACGTAAATATTATTATATAATAAATTAATTACAAGATTAACAACATTATACATATGGTTGAATCATTTTTATATAAAATGAAGAGTGATGTTATTGATTTTGTTTCAATTGTATTTCATTGAATGATATCATAATGGAATTAACCTAATTTATTTATATGTTCTAAATACTTAATCAGTAATTTTTTATATCATGAATCATTCATAATACATAATATTTTATATTTCAATTTGAATTATTTCATCTGTAGGGATTTGACTTGAATGTTACTAGGTTATTTGAAAATTTACAATTATATTTATTTTCATAGTATTAAATTAATGTTTCATTGTATTTGATATTATATTATTATTTGTGAAATTAAAATTTATTATATTGTGTTTAATTTAATTTAATTACTTATATTTGATACATATAATAGGTTAGTGGATTAATTTTAATTTCAACGTTAAGATGATTTGAAGGGTTACTAATATCTTATTGTATTTTTTGGGACATGGGTCATATTATCCACATATGTAATTTTATGAGGAAAATTTAATACTCATTTGATATGATATATCATGAATCTATTTACATTTATGGTATTCAATTTTTTTATTTCTTTTTATTCCATTCATGGGGGAGGAAGGAGAGATTTCACGTGACCTTCCCGCTCCGGTTACGGTAGTGGCTCCGGTCCTAGTATCTCTCTCCCCCCCCCCCCGCTAGGGGAGGGACCTCTGTATTCTTTCATGGGAATGGATCCATCCTTATCTCCCTTATCTAACACTGACTTTCTTCCCTCCTTTCCACAAATAGAACTTTTTCTAAAGTTTTGGACATGTTAAATGGCCTTCTAAACATTTCGATCTCAACCTTGATATTCAACAAGGCTTCGGGTCTGCTAAATCCCTCCAAGATTGCAAGCTTCTAGTAGTGACAACCTTTAGTGGATTCATTTGACAGGTATATCTTCGTGTCTTAGGATTTATATGACATAGAAACTGTGGGTATACTCAATTCCCAGAATATTTGGATTCGATTCACAACTGAGGATGATTTAGTTAAAGCCTCATCCAGTACCCCACGTAGCTTTGATGGTCATTGAGATTAACTCTTCGGTTGGTCGTATGACTTACACATGCATAGTGACTCCCCTATAGCAGCAGTTTGGGTTAGTTTTCAAAAAACCCCCTTACTATTTCAAAAGTGATTAATTTTGAGAATGCTAGGTAACATTGTTGGAAGATTTCTAGGTGATGATTCAAGAACCAGGGTTCTCTATCACAAGGTCTTTCCCCATATCAATGTAGAACTTGATCTCTCAAAAATTTCTCGTGACATTATGTGGATTACAATGGAGAAAACGTTTCGACATAAACAACCTGTAGTAAATGAATCATAGTTTGAAATTAGTAATTCCTATAAGAAGTTGGGTCATCCTGGGGTATCCTTTAGATATGGGAGGATGGATTATATACAGGTTGAGGATCCATGCGATGGTGGTAAGGGGATGTGTATGGGTGATGGTAGTGGTAAATATTTCGAAGTTTAACCGGTGTTCACCAACAGTGGTACTGAATATGGAATGCAATAGAATATGGAGGCGCCAGGACAAAGTTATAGTCTTACAACACAAGATTCTATGAGGATTGTAATAGCACCCTCTATAAACCGGATTGTTTCTATGGTTTTTTGAATGATTGAATATAGAAATATGGGTGTGAATCCCAGGGGAAATGGTGCTAAATGAAATTTCATCCGACATGGGTGATAATGTGGTTGTACCCCAGGTTAAAGATGTTTTAGGGTGTAGTAACGAGGTAATACAATTCATGTGAATTCCTTTGGAAGATGACTCAACTGGATGTAATAATGATGGAGTGAAGGAGTTCCACTTGGCCGAAACCACAATTGAGATGATTTTATCAAATGAATCCAATGTTACTGAGGTGATTAAGGGAGTTTCTAAGGACCATTAATGTGGTTGTTATTACTAGTGTTTGGCTCTGGAGGACACATCAATGAAATTTCTATATATGGGACAAGGCAGTAAATAGGTAGGAGCCCCGGAGGTCCCAATGAAAGACATGAATGTGACCCTTTTTTATGAAGAGAAGGTAATAGTTGGGAGACCAAAATGATCATTCAAAACTAGTATGCAGTGTCGGGTGATTGTGACTACCAAGATAGTGGTGGTATAAATTGGAAGTATTATTCACATGGAGATGACTACATGGTTGATGAGGGCGAGTCCCAAGAATAGATGGACGATGTTCTGGAAACCACTATTGAGTCCATGGAAGTTACCACTGCAAAGGAATATCTTAGATCTTCCTCACGAAAGGGAAGGTTCACTACTATTGGTTCTGTTGGCATTATGATGAAAAACTGGTAGGGGAAATGTAGGAAAGAGTATTCTAACCTACTTAGTCCTCCAATCATGAGATCTACAAGTAAAATAAATCAGATCCCAAAGGCTCTTATTACTGCGAGTAACTCAGATAAGGTGGCTAACACCTATAGTGACCTGGTGTCCACAGGTGGAGAGGTTGGTGTCCCTTCTACTCCCACGATGAAGATGAGGTATCCTAGATAGCAACGTGAGACATCCTCCACCAGAGACTCTCAATTATAGATTTCCTATTTTCTAGAACACATCGATATACTATTGCACTCATATGAAGAAATGGGAGATGAACATATAAATATGAAAGTGTTGAAGAAGATAAGAAGAATTATTTGTGTGATGACTACTAAGGAACAATGCGAGTGGATTGATAAGCAGGCGTGAATTATGCTCAGAGACTTCAATATGAGGAAGATTAACAAGGATCAATTCAAAAAATCATGAAAAAACATGGCACATTATTATGAAGGCATCTTAAAGGGATACCTTGACTCCCATATAAATTCTATTCCCTGGTTATTGTTTAGAGAAATTTATTTTAATTGGCTCATACTATTCTTAAAAAAATGTAGTTTCATTGGTTGTTTAATTTTGTAAGGGTTCTCAGTATCCCTTTGAATGTGTTCAGAAAATAGAAAATTAACATTGAATATTCCTTTCATGGAGATTATAATTCAGAATTTACCAAAGTGGTATGATGTTTATGTAACAATCCCATTTTTATCGAGATTGATTACAGTTATGTTTATATTGAAGGAAATTATTTGATAAAATTTTCATAAACAAAATTAATTTTATTTTCCTCCATTTTTCATTATTTTTTAAAGTAATAGTCTCTTTTTCCACTCTTTGGTACTAAAAATGACTTATAAAATAATTTTAGTAAAATTTTAATTCATTAGTCTCATTGTTATAATAACATTTTTTTCTAATTTCATGTTTTTTATTAAAATTTGACAAAAAATTCAGTATGATTGTTGAAAGTAATTTTTACACATAATTTTATTTTTACAATATGTTTTTAATGGAATATTCATGTAATTTTTTTAAAAAGGAATTTTTGAATTTTCTTAAAAAATGTGAAGATAATATTTGTTTTAACATTCTTTTAATGAAAAGAACTGTATCACCTTCTTGAAAACTCATTTTTATGAATATTAATACAAAATATAAAAAGGATACTTTTTAATGAATTTCCATCCAAATATTATAGACAATTAAAGATTAAAAAATTAATATTCAAAGTTATAAATATTATTGTTTCAAGAATGTTAAAAAAAGTTTTTTGAGGGTATTTAAAGTCATAAAAAATAATAATCTTTTATTGTATATATACTCCACTGGTGATATGCTGTAATTATATAAAAATCACCACTATCAATGGTTTATCATCAGTTTGACCATGGTAATTATTTATATTCTTTGTATTGATATGCTATTGTAATCATTATCCTTTCCTTGAAATACTAACATTCTTTTGATCACTTTATTTTAAATTTCCCCTAAATATAATAAATTGTATCATGGATAGTATTATTTCATAAATTTTATATCATGTAGTCATATTTAACTTATTTATAATATTATATTATTGAAAGGGGAAAAATAATATTCTGTAATATTTATTAAATTCTATAATAAATTGATATGTCATATTTTATACGAATTTAATCGATCATTAAATATATGAATAATTAAATGGAAATATAGTGATGTTTGGGGTATTTATTTTTATATCCAATTAATGCACCAATAGTATCAAGATAAGAATTAGTAATCTATCATTTAATTGGATTTCAACCATAGTTTTAAACCATCATTTGAAATGTATATATGGTATAATTATCATAATTAATGAGACCATGATATAAAATTTTAATAATTTCACTTATTAAGAATTTAGTTGTTATTATCAATGGAATTATTAGATTGATATATTCCATGGATTCATTTTTTCATGTTAATTTTTTAAATAAAATGTTTCTTTAGTAATTTTCCCATCAATATTTATAGTATTTCATATTATAATGATATTCACGTTTCTGATTAATGGAATGAATGTTAAGATATTTTCATTTCTATATTGATGATTACTTATCTAATACAGATTGTTTAGCTATTACGTAAATGATACGTGTGTTAAAAATCACCTCCTCAAATATATCGTGCTTTATTTTTTTATGATAACCTACACTCAATGTAACTCTTACTGAACATTTAAAGTCACCCTTATTTTCTTTCCCATCCCCTAGGTAATAAGGAGCCTTTGAATGTGTTCATTGATGCAGAATAATTACATTCACTATGTTTTATTCATGTCTTCAAATATAATGTGATATTCCTAAATGTATCTAGTTTACAAATACTAATATTTTATCTGGTTTTTTGGGATGTGATCACTTATATCATATACAAATTTAAAAAATAAACCTCTATCTATAATCAACATTGTTTCATGTCATTTTATATTTTGGTTATTGAGTGGATATATCTTCATAAAACATATTTAAAAGAAAGGTGAATAATTTATTTTCAAATTTTTATGTTTTTCATAATCATTTTTTTCATTTAATTATATTAAATTATTTATTTTGATTACTAACTTACATTATTTCTATAATTTCATATTATGTTTTTACTACTATGATAAATATATTTATTCTTATAATTGAATAATTTGAAGTTTTTTTTCTTATTCTAAAACATCATTAATAATGAGACAAAAGGTGTATAAGATGGAAAACATTGAGAAGATTCCCCAAGTAATAAAAATATATAAGTGTATAATTTAGGGGGAGAAGAAATTGATAAACACAACATTTTAAATTGAATATGTTTATTCATTTGTTTTCAATATAGTTATGTAAAATCATTTCAAAACCATGTGCTTAATGTCTTATAGGTTTAGAGATCATAAAAAATGGTACAATTTTGGACTACTATTGTTGTTCCAATATATCCCACATACTACAGGATACAATGATATCTAATCCCCTTAATAGATTACAGTTGTGTTTTTTAAGTGTGTTTATTAGGTTTTACCATTATTTAATTTCTTTATGCTATTAAAATATATTTCTACAATTCCATATTTTTTGATGAAATTAAATTACATTTTTTTTGAATGTGTGTTCATAATGTCTTATCATTATTTTATGGATTTATAAAATTAAAATATTAATGTCTCTCACTATAGATTTTTGAGATGAAATTTGAAGAAGACTAGAAAATTGGATACATGAGGATTTTGGCTACATGAATAAATGGCTACATATAGCATTTGTTTACATGAATCACCAGAATGAGGGGTTAACCTTTTTGAAAATATCTATTTCATTGAAACTTCTTTGTTAAAATATCCCACATTGATGAATTTACAACATGAGAAATCATATAAATATATCAAATGGATATGTGAATTAGTTATGTAAAGTAATAAGCCATGAGATTTGAATACATTGTGAAACCATATTCATGGTTTCAAATGGATATGTAATTTAATTTGGCTTAGTGAAAATTCGGATATCTGATTAAATAGCATATGTGATGAAAACATGCTACGTCAGGAATGAATATGAAAATCCTAATATGTAGATAAATTGGATATGTGACGAATGCATGCTTTAATAAATTCCAATATGTGAACAAAAATATATAGAATTCAGCTATGTAGTGATATGTAAAAAGATATATAGTTTTACAACCCGATATTTATTACGATTAATGAATTGGATTGAGATATTACTACTATTGCACTTACATAAATTATTTATTTAATTTTTTTTTACTAAAAATGATTTTAGTAAAATGTAATTATCAAAAATGGAATCATTTAAATGGTTAATTTAATTTTTAATACCATTTTCGAGGTATATACATGAAAATGAAATGTAGAATATAATATTATAACCCGTGATTTTTACGATTTCATATTTCATGTTTAAAAGAGTAGTCTATCATGATTTTAATGAGAGAAACATGAAGTCTGAATAATATATATTCAAATAATAACAGTACCACCATATATAATATATAGTAACATAAGAATAAATATTTGGTGTGTATCTCTATTTTACATAAAAAAGAATAATATTCATTAAGATCTATAGATGTGTTATCTCAATTATCCCTGCCATGGTTTTTGAAGAATCTATAGGACCTTTATTTTATCCATTTAATAACTCCTAGAGATTTCATCATACAAGTTAGTTTTATTTTATTACTATATTCTCTACATGTAAACATTTTTTTATTATCCTTGTCAATTTAAAGGTTCCTGGTAAAAGAAACATCAATGATTATTGCAAAAATTCTATATTAGTGCATATTTTAAATCTCATCATATTATTGTACCAATTTCACACTAATTTAAGTCAGTCACTTAGAATATGTAAAATGGAATAGATATCCCCAATAAAATGACTAGACTATTGAAATTCATCAAGCTCATGGAGAAGAGTGTGGTGTTGACTAAAGAATTTCTATTTCCTTGAAACTCTATAAATCATTGTGTCCAATATATTTTCTCTATATTTTTACATCAATTGTATGATTATGTTATTTACTGACCATAAGTGATTAATATTTTGAATAATTTGACTTATTAAGCTAATAAATGATCCAAAGACCTCAATTCACACCCTCTTGAATCTTAGTAAAGCCCTATTGAGACAACCGACCACTCCTCACCCAAGGGGCACTTCTTATTCCTCACACCCACACACTACTTTGGTGAAGTATTTTCAATAGGTTAGAGTAATATTGGACATTTATATAGGCACTGAATATAGTAGCCTATCTATATTCAGTACCAGACTCCTCATTCAACATAACATCCTTTTTTGTTCCATTTTTTCGTTATTTTATATTTTTTATAATCTATAAGGAAATATGATATAAACTTCTCAATTAGAGTGTTAATTTTTTTAATTCCACTAAACAATCTAATATTTACATCATTTCTAAGTGTGGATAAATAAATTCCAAAAATATCTCATTTATTTCGTTCTTTTTAATTATCATATAGGGCACTCTATTATTTATTTTGATTCTCTATAATTCTATATATTGGAAACACTCAAGATGATTTATTCAATGTAAAAGATTTTTGAGAACATAAAGTTCTTGTATAACGTCCATGTATCGTAGTTTCTTTTTTGAGAACTATTAACTATAAAAATAAGTTATATAATTTCTTAAATATAATATAGATTTTGTATCATTTCTTGTAAAACCCAAAGCCTGACACCACAAGTGAATAAACATTGGCATGTAACCTCAATGCGAGACCTATTACCCAAAACCTGAATCATGTGACATACATATTTTCTTATCCTTTAAATGACTCAAATTTTAAAACCTTGGGAACTCATCTACCAATTACATGTTTTTTTATGTGTAGTACATTTGAGATTCTACTTATGCTTGCTATATTCATGACTTCTTTCATGAACCCTAGCTTCCATAAATCAACTACCCATTTCCACTAGATTCTACATTAGATCAAATATTGTTATCATAAAAAATTTACCTTCATGATGTGTATATTGATAAATTTATTGAGGTTTTCCAACAACATAATATAAAAAATATACATTATGTAAACCAATACATAGACTGTGATAATATATAATCCTATAAATCTAGTCATGTGTCAATAAAGTAATGTCATTCAACTTCTGGAAATATCAGGACCTATAGGAATTTACATAGCCACATGAATCTAATAGTACGACCTGGATTGGTTTACTTGTATACATATCCCCTTTTGAGCATAACACTTCACAATCAAACAAAATCATTCCCTTCAACAACATATTTCTCTTCATACGATACACATGAATCCATATATAATATGCGATCCTCTTAATTCACATAGGCGTTATTGACATTATGTGTCTACAACATAGTCTGTTTTTGATTATGCATGCATCATGGAGAAAATAATTTTGACTGAAAATGTAGCCTACATCACACACATCTATCATGGTATCCACATAATATTATGTTCTCACAAATCATTATCTAAATCACGAGACCTATCGACCTCAAAAAATTTAACTGCCCTTACACAATTCAGGTAACCATGTCCCATGGCTCAATTGGACTTATGTGATTCGGGGATCCATTTATTTGTATATGACCATATTACCCTTAATGGATTTTGAAAAACTCTTTCTCAACCTAAATATTGTCCTTTTGAATTAGGGAACCACTGTGGAAGAAAACTATAATACAGACTATTATTTTTATCATCTAAATATTTTCACATTATATATAATAGCAATCTTTAAATATTCTTGTCAATTAAATAGTTCATCATATAAATCATTATGTACAACACCATAACATCAAAATTATTTTATTTTGGTAAACCATCCAGACATATGAATAAATTTTCATTAGATTTACAACAATTATACCTACCACATAATTATTATTTTCTTCCCAATAAAACATTATATATTCAACAATATGTTTTCGAGGTAATAAATGTTATTAAATAACAATATTTACTTCTTCTTTAAACAAATATATAGTCCCTCATTTATCTATCCATATCAGTCAAATATGTAGTAAACTCCCTAAAGGAAAAACAAATTTTGTTATAAATAAGGATATTAAGAATATATATTTACATTTCTTCCCACAAATATTTCATGGGTAGAATGACCTCTAACAATGACATCATCATCAACCAATACTTTATCCATACTATAAGATAAATTAATTGACAAAAAATATGATCTTAAAAAGTACATTATTTTTAAATATCCATATTTTTATTTTTATCAATTCATTCATAAATGAATAATCTATCACATTAAAAAAAATTCTAAAAAATAATCCACTAATTACATGGATATTTAATTATTATTTCTTATGCTACTATAATATTTAAATAAAAATGACAAGGGCTCTGGGAATCTGGATTATACATTAACACTAACTTTCTCATATAGACTTGTAAGATATTATCTTCTAATTTTGATTTATCAGATACAATACTAAGAAAATATATTATAATTTAAATTTTTTAGTGAATCTCCCATGTAATTTCTTTGGGATTTCCCTCTCTATAGTAATTTTTTAAACATTTATTTTTTGATTAAATAATATCCCATTGTTATTTCATTCATGTTTTTGTAATGATTTTCAAAATTTAAATTTAGAAATTAATCTATTTATTATATTTATTTGATATAATAATATATAAATATAGTTATATATTCAGGATAATTTTTAATTTAAAAAAAATAATTAAAAAAATATAAATATGTACACTTATTATAATATTTCCCTATCATTGCTAATTTTTTCATAATTTTGGAAATAAATTTCTATATCTGTTATATGTTTGGAGAATAATTATGATTTTATAATAATCATTATTATAATTCTATATCTAAATAATAATTATTTTTAAATTTTACTATTATTATTTCATTTATCATTTTGAATTATTTTGAATCAATAATCAATTGTAGGGAATTTTTTGTTATTATCAATAACAATTGTCTCTCTCTCTCTTTTATAATTTTTAGAAATAACTATTATGTCTCTTGGAAAATAACTATTGATGATTATAGTTTAATATTATAAAATTTAATTAAGGGGCCTGAGATTTCATAGTGTTTGATGCAACTTATATATACAATTAGGACATGAAGAATATATTGTGTAACACAAAACAAGAATTTTTTGTTGTATTAATAATTAAAACTCATACATTAAAAAATGAATGTACTTATTGAAAATAACTCACATGAAACAATAGAGTATAATTTACAAAAGAAAAATTCCTTCACATTATTAAAGCTTTACTTCGCCATCAACTTGATACTATAACTGCTAGAAAACACAGACTACATAATTCAACATAATTAAAAATGTGAAAACAACTTTTTAACACTATAAACTAATTAAATCCAATGTACTTTATGATTTCTATTTATCAAGGGTAGAGATATGATAATAATCATTCACACGTGATGTTTTAACTATGTATAAAAAGTGATCCTTAGTTATCCGGCCTTATCAAAATGAAATACGTATTGGTTTGGGATTTTCCCATGATAATATACTTCTTTAGGACAATCCCGTTGTAGAATTATATGTTAATTATTATCTCTTCTTAAAAGTTATTCTTTTTAGAGAGTTTGATATGTTATCAGTTATGGTGTGATGGTCCAATTGGTAAAAACACTATAAAAAGTGTCCATTACCTCTCTATTTTTTATATATTGAGCATCCATTAATTGGAATAAAAAAATACAAGAAAAAAATAGAAAGAGAGTACAATTGAATTGAAATGAAAATAGCAGTTTTAGAAATGATATTAAACATTTTCATTAAAAAAATAAGTTATAAATAACATATAAATATCAATTTTAAATAGGTTACAATAATAATTTTTAAAGTATTATTTTATTAAAATAAGTACTATAAAAAACATAATGTAAAATAATGGTTTTTTAAAAATTTCATGATTAAATAATAAAAAATATATGATTATAGTGGTAAAAGTTCCCTTTGATTCTTTATCTTCAATTTTTATGAAAACCCACATCGATTTTATAGTTATAAAAATTTATATGTTTAAAAAATTAACTGTCTTAATTAAATTAGCTTTTCAATATAGTTAAATTTGAAAAAGTTCTTTTCACTACCTTAAGGACTTTCTTCTATCAACTTCTAGGACTATTAATTAGTATAAATGAATGTTCTTCTTGAAATATAGCCGAGTGTATTTCATTATGACTAATTATTTTATTATCGTGAGAATAATTTCATTGAACTATTAGTAATGGGATAAATATTAATAAAATCGTGGTAGTAAATTATTCCATTCCTTCTTAATTTGATGGTATTTATTAATAATATTAGAAAATATGAATTGATGTGTTTTTTCAATAAAATATGTATTAGTCATTGTACTACTATGGTAAATCCATAAATGTTTCCCAACTCAAACAATTACTCCCTTATAGGGGGTTATTCTACAAAATATTTTATGAATTACAAAATTATGATTATAAATTATTGTGTTTTTAATAGAAATGTTTTTATTTACATTTCATTTTTTACACTAGCTTATGAAATCTAGAAAATATGAGTATAAAATCAACTTGGTTCAAATAATATAATTAGAAATATATCTATTATGCTTTATGTTTAATATAATGACTTTAATAGGGGATAATATGATATTGTCAAATGGATATTACATTGATTCCAATTCATTGTGAATAGAATGAATACACTTGAACAAAACAAGGTAATTACTATAAATGTTGAACTGTTTTAAGATAAATACAATTAAATAAAATGAAATGAAAGATACAATTGATGAATGTAATAATTGCAAAGCACCCAAATTGGATGAACTCATCGGTTCACAAATAAAATATGAACATGATTTATTGAATTTTTTAGAAAAATAGACATCAAATAAGAATGGATTTTCATCCAAATTTCATATAAATGTTTCATATAACGTTTTGGAATCCAAGACACATGAAAGTGACAATAGGGAAATATAAAATAAATGAAAATATTTTAAAAATGTGATGAGAAGTAGAATTCAAAATATGTGAGTGAGGAATGATCATAATAATGAACAAAAAGTAAGGAAATGTACCACAAGTAAGTATAAGGTTGTTTTCAGAATTAAATTATTATGAATATTGGAAAAAAGGACTCATCAAGTAAAATTATAACAAATTTAAATAAGAAGGAAGAGATTTGAAATAAAAAAAAGAAAATTCAAGAATATTATAAGGTATTTATTTTCATAGATGAATCGAATATGAGTAATGATTTTGGAAGTGATAAATTTTTGGAAAGGAATTGATTTATGGATAAGAAATCTGAATAGGTTAGCAATTAGTCTCGTTCTTCTTATCATTCAAACACATATTATTATAACATTGATTATATATATGATGTAAACTAAAAAGTAAAAAAAACTCATTTTAATAGTGACTAGATTTTATAGGTAACTAAAATATGATAATAATAAGGTTATCAAGTAATGTAATAATGTTAATAAAGATAATGATAAACATAAGGATGAAATTGAAAATTTGATAACTTTATGTTCCTATTAAAAAATAGATTTATGATGATCATTTGTTTTTTAAAATGGTTATCGATATCCTCGATTTATAAATTAATTATTTGAAATAAAATTTATCAATACTTTTTCAATGAAAAGAAAAATATCATATGATTATTTTTAAGATAAAATAATATAAATATATAACTATATTTGGATATAATCCACATATTCGTAAAATTTAAAGGAATTATTTTGTAAAAACTTCTTAAGGGGTGGTTTCTATAGTTACATGTTTTAAATTTAAAATGTGAGGAAATTATTTTAATGAGGGTAAGTAATATTTCATTAATATCATAGAAAAACTGAAATATTCATTACTATAATTTTAGAAAATATAATACAAATTATTAGTTTTTTTAATCTTTCTATGTACTATTTTTTATGATACTGATTATACAAAATATATAACAGGTAAAAAACTATAAACAACATAGTAATATTTTCAATAAAACTCCCTTAATTGTTTCAACAACACTTAGTTTATGGATACTAGATATTTTTGTTATATGACTACTGTCTTGTTAACTTTTTTAACATAAAATTCATGTCATATAATATCTATTATATTTTATGTAAATATTAAAATCATAGATAATTGTTTTTGTGATGTAGTAAAATCTAAAATATTTCAATTTCTATAGTTTTTTATGTTTATGGTATTGAACACATAATAATAAATATTTCACAATTATTTGGGGATCAAAAGAATTTTTATTTTAAAGGTAATATATAATTAGTTTTTAAAGATATATTTTGAATATTATAATAATATATTAGATAATAGTTATTATATTCATTTTTATAAACTATTTAATAATGATTTTATCTTCCTAAATGCTATGAAATTGATTATATTATTTATATGAGGCTTGTACTTCAACATTTTTGACATCTATATAAATTTACCAAGCATAAAAATGATTTATATTTACTTTATATTGATTACTAGAAGATAAGAAATATAAATAAATATTATGATCTAATAATCATGTTTATACTTAAAGACCATTATAAATGATCCATATTATTAATAATTTTCCAATGAAAAAACTATTGTGTAGGTGGTAAATTTTTTTTATTATTTCTTATTTTATAATATTTACATGGGTTTATTTTATATGTCATAAGAATAAAACTTTTTTTAAATATACATAATTATTATGTAAATTTAACATATAAATTGATATCTATTTATTTATATTTGAAGTAATAATTGAGGAGAACATTTTAATATTTACTTTTAAAAAAACCGTGAATATAATAGATATTCTTAGAATTTTTCTTCTCAAGGAACACCACAATAAAAAGTTATTGTAGAGAAAAAATAGATATATTCTTAATATGGATAAGACTATTCTTAATGAATATAATTTAGATATATATATTTTGTTTCAATGATTTAATACAACTGGTTATATTTTAAATATATATTTTATCAATCCAATGACATATAAAATCCATTAGGAGTTTTTTGGTTTGAATAAAACTGAATGTTGAATATTTTAGAGTTTTCTGTTGTATAGTTCTTATTTTAAATAATAAAAAATAATATTAATTTGATAATAAATATGATGACATCTTTTATTTATTCTATTAATATTAAATAATCTTTATTTTATAAGGAAGTAACATTAACAATTGATGAATATCTTTTTGTATTTTTGACAAAAAAATTGTAAAAATAAATCAGATCATGAAAATATTGAAAATATTATATAGATATTTATTTTTGTAATTAATAAACTCATGATAAAAATGTAAATGATTAGACGTATCATACTCATTCAAAATATGATCTTAAATACAAAGGATTCATATATACTACATTATATAAAAAAATATTAGGAATTTATTTTCTGAAATTAATACTATAGCTTTTGTTTTAAATTTATTTAACAGTCTTTGTTATTTTCTAATTTTTTTCCTAATAATGTTTTTAATGATTTTAGTGGTTCTAATTTGATTACTAATATGAATTTTGAGGATAATAATTTCTCCAGAAATAGTTGTTGTTATTAAGTTGAACCCCATGATGATAAAGAAATTATAGGCACTAAATTATTTATATGAAATAAAATATATTAATCTTTTATATTTGTTATGAATAATTCCCAAATAATAACTCAATGGTTTATTTCAAAAATGAAGGATTACATTTTGATAAATATTTTCACCCAATTCGATGATTAATTCTGGTATAATTTTTTTATCTTATATATGTTTTCAATATTTCATATTATATTAAATATATCATAGATTTTATTTATTAACCGTTGTTATTTATAATGATAAATATTTTTTTCAACACCCTAGTTTTGAAAAAAAAAATTTATCAATAATGTATTAATGTTATAAAAATACTTAATAATTATTAATAAATAACTTCTTTCATGGTATGTTATAAATAATTACATTATATTTAAAAAATAATTTTTTTTATTGGTATATTTGGTCCTACTTTATTTATTAAGTGGATTTCAAATGGTATTTTAATTAATCAATTTTTTTGATAATTTTTTTGGATATTATAATTAATTAATTTGAAATGAATTTTCATATTTAATGGATATTGAATTTTATATGAGTAGTATGGGTAGTTTAAAATTCATTTTATGAATCCGTATTATGTAAGTAATTTTAAAAATATTTTTGAATATATTTAAATATGCTAAGGAATTAGTAAATAGATTTAATATTGATTCTTATTAAAAATTTAAGCACATATGATTACTAATATTTAATTTTATTTAAATTATTCTTGAAATTATATTGGAAATAAATAATTCTTTTCAATGATTGGTATTTTATTTTATTTAAATACTTCTACAACTGATATTATGGTCATTATATTTTATGAATAAGATTTCAATATAATCATAAGGAATATCACATAGATAAACATAAATGAACGATTAGATGTATTAAATAAAATTTTAATATTAATTTATTTTATTCGTTACAATTAAATTCCCATTATATTAATTATTCTGATTCTAAATTTAGAGAATGAAATCATGATACTGAGATTATACTAGGAATATAACATTTTAGTAGTAAATGTTTAATTTATTTATTTTAAAAGATATAATAATGTGTTTTCTTATATACAAATAATTTTTAGTATAATTATTATGAACCATGTTTATCTCAAGCCATGTAGATTAGAAAAACATTCTATTACTATGGTTATAATTCTAATGGCATTTTTATTTATTTTGATAAATCTTCTGTATTTTAAATTTTATATAATCCATTTCCACATCTATAATATTTTACTTAGACAAGTGATTTTATTATGTAATAGATCATATTAATATAGATGAAAACTTTCAATAATAATAGTAAATTAAAAGTCAATTAGATGATATTTTTTTACTAATATATTAGATTCTTCTGAATTTGAGAGACTAACATTTAACCTTTTCATATAAGAAATATAATAAATCTTGTAATAAAAATTTGGGGTGAGTTTTTATTTATCAATTTAATTTTTTTTTAAATTAAAAAAGCGGGAATAATTTTTAAATACATTTTATGTTATATAATTTACAAATAAGGAGGTATTTTTAGCGCTTGGATTGATTTTAGAGTAAGTTTTTTATACATTATCATTTCAATTTTGAGAATTCTTCGCAATTTAATCTGAAATTAAATTTAGTTATATTATTTATTAAATTTTAGACTAGAATATTATATATTTTATGTTTATGTGGTTTTATTATTTTTAATAAAAAATTAGTTATTACTTTTTAATTAGTTGATATGAAATTAACTATTTTATTCATTATGTGAATCCAGTTTTATATCTATATTTCTAAATTTAATCTTCAATGGAATTTTTTCCATAATGCGAGTTATAAAACACATAATTGAATTATTATTATTTATTTTAAAATATATAAATATTATCTATATTTTTTTCAACTATAAATAAAGTTTATTTAGTCTTTTAGACATTATAATTAATGTTGGAATGCACATCATGTTTTTTAATAAAGTTTTCATGATATGTTTTCATTAGTTTTTAGATGATATGTTGAGGTACAAAATATTTATTTATATTCTTTTGATGTGTTTGAAATATTATGAAATTATATAAATCTAATTCAACTACACCCAACCCTAAAATGATGTATATAATGTTTAAAAATTTAACAATACTAATGAGGTTATGTTGATATGATTGTGTAACATTTTTATATATTACAATATTAATTATCAAAAAAATATAAATTATATAAAGTATATATGATAATAAAATTAAAAATTAAAAATTTTGGATGGGAAATTATTATTATTATTGAAACTACATGAAATTATATTTGATGTAATATTAGTAGAAATTATTTATTCTTCCATCACACATTTATATTCAACATTTATTTTAAAAAATTAATTCAATTTTTATTATGTGATTATCATAATTTTTATTTTTCAAATTTATTATAAAATGTTGAAAAACAAATTAAAAATTGTTTAAATGCATTTAATTTTGAATTTTTTTGATTTTCCTATATCACATGCATTAATAAGGACTCGTATTCAAATTCATATATTTTATTAAAATATACAAGTGAATTTAGTAGGATTTCATTATCTATATTAATTAGTTACACCTTTAAAATTTTATTTAATAATTTTGTACATTTTATTACATGTATATTTCTATAATGATTTTCTAATTTTAAATTTAAACCTGTAATAATTTATGGGATTTTTATGACATGTTGTGCTACCCCATAGTATTTTGAATGTATATAAATATTGATTTATAAATTGAAAATTATGGATTGTTATTATTATTTTTATCTGTCATCAATAGTTTTGTTGTATTATCATCGAACTAAATTTCTCTCTATGTTAAAAATTTAGAGAATATTTACTATAGATTCATCTAAATTTCTCTCTATAAATGATAATTCTAGTTGACTATTAATATTATTTTTCTTAATTATAATATTGAAATATTTTGAACCAATCTATTTCTATATAAAATCAACAATTATTATCAATCGTTATCATTTCCCTCTTTTCAATAATTTTTTGAAATAAATATTATCTCTCTTTGATAATATTTATGATAATGAAGGTTATTATTATAATTATTTGAATGATAATAAATGTAATAAATTGTTTAATAGTGTAGTGATTTTTATTTAAGGTCATTGAAATAACATGGAGTGTGATGCAATTTACCTAAACTATTTATAGTATAATAATACACATTAAAACAAAAAAAAATAAGGATAACTATAGTGAAATATTGTGATATAATCCTCATACATTATAAACTACATACATATGATGTCCTTTATATATAAAATAAAATCAATAAGAGCTTGAATGGTGTTAATCATTTTACATACCTAAAGATTTAGTTCTTCATCATATTTATTCTACAAATATAGTTTTGAATACACTATATAATTTAATAACATTGAAGGGATGATAATAAATTGTCTAGTAAGCCATTTTAGTTTACTTATATCTTGTGTACTTAATTGTTTTTTATTTGGGATACTATAGGTCTATAAATAATTTTTTTTTTAAAAGGGTTAAAATAACAATAAAATTTCTTTCATTGTTCCTACCAAAGATCAAAAGGATATTCACATAGTAATGGGGTTTCTCCCATTTAAACATATTAGTTGAGATTAGTCACATTGAAAATCTCTACGTATCTTCTAATTTCATAGTAAAAGTTTTTTTAGTGGGTTGCATTTCAAATAATTTTGGGTTTGAAAAATAAATATATATTTCTTACATAAATTAGTTAACATAATTACAAAATATTTCAACTAGATAAAATTTAATGAGGGTATATTCACCCCTTTAATCCATCTACCATGACCTTATATGACCATCACATTGATATGTAATTTTCCATCAAATCGTATTTTCAATGATTATATAAACAATAATAGTTTATACATGGTCACAAACATGATGAAAATTAACCTTCCTTAGAACCTTCTACACTATAAAATAAAAATATAGATAAACCTACTCAATGTATGAAGAAAGTTTCCATATCTAGTATTCTTATAGCTGAATAGTGTTGTGGTATAAATAATCACCATTATGGATATGATCAGTAGTTATTTTATGTATAAAATTAATATAATATATATTCCATATCTTAATATTAACCTTTATTATTTGGAATGTTTTATTTCTTACAGATTTATTGTCTGATATCTTTTCATTGAAATAACTAAAAAAACAAGACATAATCCCCATTGAATTAAATCAAATACATGGATCAAAATTAATAATATTAATATATTAAAGACCACGTTATCATTGAAACCATTTCGAATATGATTATTTTAAATGAAATTTTAAGGGTCCTTTTAGGAATACTTATAACTATTTTAATAATTTAATTTTCTATTATGTTTACCGAAATTATATGTCCATCCATATGTATTCTTATAACATGTCCAAATTATCATAATCATTTATAAATAATCTTATCATTAATTGGATATATGCCAAATTTCTGCTAAATGAATTAATTTATAATCTTATCTATATCTATATGTCCACTTTTAAATCTCAATATTTTCATTTCTTCATCCCTTAGTTTTTCAATTCGAACCATCAAATGTCCAAAAATCACTACAATATAGATTTTTTTTCCAAATTATATTCTTATAAAATTTAACCTTCAATATCGAAGGAATTTCATGATAATTATACATCCCATAATATTTTTTACACTTTATCCATTCAATATGAATATTATGAGATACATCAGAATCAATATCTTCATGACATTGTATAAAATATACCTAAAATAAAAAGATAATCTTTGGGAATAATGTTGTCTCCAAGTATCATATCTGTAACATTTTCAAATAAAAACATTCAAAAATTATACTCTATATATTATTTATTAAACCTATTCAGAAAAAAATCAATTATAAATCATATCTATAAATATTAACCATTAAATTGATTATGTTTTTGAATTTCTCAATGAGAACTATGTCATCTTCAAGATGTATTAAATTTGGTATCTCATCATGAATATACGTAGTATGTTCATCAAAGAAAAAAGAAATATGATTCGGATTATAACCAAATATTGATGTAGATCAATCGAGAATAAGAAGTATACTATGACACATATTATAGTTATATCATGCTTAAAAATCCTTCATACATTTATTGGATGAGTTTGATATATTCCATACGTACGCCTTTTCATTCATGAAAATTATATAGAAGATATCTAAGAACATTATCATATTCATCATCATAATAAATGAAAAATATTAAAATATTAGTCTTAATTTAAATAATACTCTAACATACCTATAATAAATATTTTTTTATTTTGTAAAATTTTTGAGAATAATACCAAATTGAATATCTAAATCATTAGTTTCATTTAAAAGTATATGTTCAATCATACACTCCCAATGTTTTATAGTATTATTCATAAGAATAAAACTTGTATAATTCCCAGAACATAAAATATATCATTTTTAAACCCATTTACATATGAAATATTCCCCCACTAATCATGCACTTTTTTATAAATAAATATTTTCTGATATATGTCAAAATACTATAAGTTATATGATAATGAATTGAAATATTTTTGACACATTATCTTAAAAAAAATTATATAATTAATATCACATTAAAAATAACTTTTTAATATCAACTGATATAATATTTTATCATAGTTGATAAAAAATAATAACTAAGATAAACTGGGAAAAAAATTAAAAAATATTATTAATGAAATAAAACAATAAAAAATATTAAATATTAAATGGTGATAAATAAATAGTTAAATAAATAACACTTTATAAAATTATCAAAATAAAAATAATCATGTTAATTTAATGTAAATTTTTTTAATTAATTTTAATGTTATTATATTTGTTATCATCATATATATAACATATTCTAAAATCAGAAATCAATTTTTTTAGTTTTTTTATAATGATTTAAATTTTTTCAGTAGTAATTTTAATTATATGACATTTCTTCACTATATCAAATAAGTTTGGTTCTATTAAAGAGGTTGTGTTTTACAATGCAATTATAAATGATGATCAGGCTTATAGTGATCTATAGAATTCATACATATATATTACATGTTAATAGTCAAAAAATCATTATTCATCATTATGATCTACGGAAGAAAGTTTTATTTTTTTGGATAATATATACACTACATTCATATTTCATGAAATATATTAATTATATAAGAAAAATATCTTATAAAATAATATAATTTTTTGATATACTCGACTTAAAATCATTATTTATAGCATGAGAAATTGTGACATAAAAATAGTGATCTCAGATTCTCTGTATGGGTAAAAAAAATAAAGATATAATTTACCGCTTAAACATAGCATGATAGGATAGGTATGTGAACATGAGTATAAAATATTATAATCCAAAACCATTATGTCATAGATCATAAAATTTAATCATTGAAATGAACATGGTAATTTATAACACATGAACCATAACGGAATTAAAGACTATGATCTATGATAAAAGATTGTGACACACACATAATCATAGACAATAATTTCTCTACTCATGGATCAATTAAAATAATATCATATTGAATAAGTATCTCTTCCCATTATATCATATCTTTAGTCTTGGTTCACATTCAATAATATCATAGATGACATATTCTCTTACTAAATTATGTTCACTTCTAGTTCCACTCTTTATTATCTCATGAGATATTCATCATTATCCAATACATTATCGGGATATATATTTTTCATCCATCCCATGTAATATTATCAATAGATTCATATTTGTACCAAAATATCACAAAAAATTCATCATATAATATATCCTATGGGATAAAAATTAGTTTCGTACGCATTTCAACATTATTTATAACATTACACTTGGAAACTTTATAGGTTTCATAAAAATCTCATTATCACAATCATAAACAATACATACAAATAATAATTATTGTATCACTAGATCATATTACCAATAAATCATAATTAATATCATAGGTTATTTTTAAAAAATAAAAAATCATTAAAATATAACTTTGTATTCTTTTTTAGGAAAAACACATTTTTATTTTGGAATTAATTAATTACAATAGAAAGAAAACAATGAAATATGGAAAAAATTTATTATAAAAGAATCAGGGAAACTTATAAAGAATGTATTAAATAATTTAATATTCATGATGATTGGAAATTATGTTCATTTCATGTATGCCAAAAAACATTCCTTTCACATTTAAAGTAATAAGTCGAATGAACATCATTCAGAAAATGAAAGGATGATTCTTCAAAGAAAAATATGTAAAAATGGGTAAAAATGATTTAAAAAAATCATTGTATAATATTTTAAAAATTATTCAACAAAATTTAAAGAAAATATGGTCATAGAGAAAATAAATTTCGACTAATGAATTAATATAGTATGTTTATCATGAAATCAATTTCAAAATCATTTTAATTACCAAAATGAGATTATTGTTTTTATAGATTTATAATTATGTTGATAAATATGGAATAAAAAATAGTTTGTTTAATTATTTTTATATCATTATATTTCATTATAGGAAACTTTATCAAAAAAATCATGATAAACAAGTAAATTTTAACATAAAATGCTTACCTAAAGTTTGAGTTTCATAGAAAGTGATATAATGTCATTTATAATAAATTTAAATTTATTATAATCTTATTATAGAATCATTTAAATACATGTAATATAATATATGATCCTATTATAACATTTTAAAATTCATTTTTTAGATTGCTTATTAAAATCATTGTTTTCATTTGTTAACTGTTTATTTTTTCAAGAGATTCACAATATAGAAGTACTTGCTTTTTGACATTGATCTGGGTCCCATAATCTCAAAATTTTTTATCATGATATAAATTTCATATATTTTCTTTATATAAATATTTATCATCATCCATAATAGGTATATTTAGGATAATTATTTACACTATTCCTGGAGAAGTTAAATTGTTAGTATGCATGTTCCTTGATTTCATTTTCTAAAAAAATTAAATAAATAAATGAAATTAACATTCTATAATTAATGTAACATAATAAAATAATAAATATAATATATAAAGTTTAACTATATCCACATAAATATCCAATTATATAATATAAGGAAAAACAAACTGCATCTCTTCGTAAAGGTGGTAGTCCACATGTATGATTGATAAAAATTATTATTTTCTAACAGATTAGAAGGTAATAAACTATATATGATATTAAAATTAATGATGAATAGTTACTTTAAAAATATATTATATAATCTTTAAACCCTTCATAATAACCATACATGATAAGTGAGGATGCAAAATGAATTGTATCATTTTGTGGGGGTGATAGTTCATATATACAATCTAGCGATAGTTTATCCTATTTTTATATGGATAAATTATGAATAATAGTTGTTAAATAATCATAATAATATTTATGTATATTTATTATAAATAATAAGATCAAATATAATGAATACCACTGATTTATTGAAGTTACAAGAAAAAAATAATTCAAAAGAAGTCTGATAGGATGACTACCTCCCCTTCAGTTGTTCTCCTTATGATTATCTACTAAGGTCCTTTTGGATGTATTTTTAATATTAAAATCAACTATAATTCCTGGATAATAATGTTAATAAGACTATTAATAAGGTTTTTATGATTTATATTTCCTACTGTGGTGTAAATATGAAAATGAATGGGGTTCCTTTTATAAGTGTAGAAGAGGACATAATTAAAAATTATAATTTTTTTAGACATAATTCCTTTAATTCCATGTGATGATTCACTATGTGAACATAATTTGGAATATAGGATAATATATTTTTTAAATCACATAAAAAAATTATCTTGGTTCAAGATGTGTTTTAAATCTTATGTTTTTGTTTTACCCATTTGTTTAACATTTTTAGCCTTAAATATGATAGAAACTAATTCAATTTGAAGGGGTTATAATTTTACTTATAAGTTAATAATTTTTCCATTAATGGAAATTAGATTACATTTTTTACTATTTATCTTGAAAATTTTACTATTTCAATATTTTTATAATTAATTTATTTCTTAAATATTATAAGTCATCAAATTTCGTTAATTTCATTTTTA
Organism: Viscum album; assembly: GCA_963277665.1. NCBI lineage: Eukaryota > Viridiplantae > Streptophyta > Magnoliopsida > Santalales > Viscaceae > Viscum > Viscum album. The sequence goes on from OY728133.1 coordinate 1,978,572,848, forward strand.
AAACTTTTCATTTAATTTGACTTCAAGGAAACCATTATTACCCAAAAATTACAATATTAACTGATTAAAAATAAAATATACATTAATATTAACCATAAAAAATAATTAAGCAAAATTAAACAAATTTTTTATCTTTTATATTTTCAAAACCATTCACATTTATTAATATACAATTTTCAAAACCATTTTTTCAGCATTCTATAAACATTTGTGATAAGTATAAAATTACAAAATATTTAAAATAAATTATATTTTTAAAAATAAATTAATAATATTGAAAATAAACATTTTTATTAATTCAATGAATATTCTAATACATTTTTAAAAAATGAAAATCTAATAAAATAATGACAGTAATATTTAGGAATTTTAATTAAATAAAAGGATATAATGTTTTTATAAATGAAAAAAAAGTAGAAAGTGTCCGTATAATATAGTTTTAGGTAGATATGGTCCAATTAATCCCATCTAATAAAATAATTTCTTTTTTGGGATGATTTTGTGATGTTATCACATGGTTCTATCAATATTTTATCCATTTTAACTGTCGTAACCCCACCCACCAAATATATCGCAATGTCGGGAGAAAGGTAATGTTAATAGATTACTGGCTTCAATAGGCCCTGGGCTAGAAACTAGATATGAGGTTATGATAATTTTAAGAGATGGGAGGCACTAGCCACTATAATATTTTAATATCAAGAAATAAGATGAAGCATCCCTGAACAACTCCAATACATAATATAAAATGAAACCAAAACTATCCCACAATTTATCTATAAATAAAATTGATATTGATAAAATTACACAAGGTAAATACCCAAATTAAAACTAATGTGGAGAGATAAAATCTATCTAGTATTTGGCTGGTAATGAAAATAATGGTTCACATAATTCTACAAGAATCCTTAAAATAGTTATATCCATTTGGTAAGTATACAAGTATTATTAATAGGAAAACCAACTTCTCTTAGAAACAAGTTAAAGAATGATACTAATGCACCCATAAGAATACCATAGAACAAAACACACCAAAATAGGTCCAAATTCCATCCCAACCTCTCCAAGTCACACTCACCATATAACACAATCCATGTAATATAATATAACAAGAGTCATAATGATATAAAGGAACCACCACTACTTTCCCACTGGCATGTTTCTTCACACAATAATTTATTTTTTCTCAGACCTCCCATCTCTTTTGAATACCACACCAACCCACAATCATGGTAACATCCCTTCTTGGATGTAGTCACATGGGCTGTCGTCCAATAAGAACGGTCACATCAAATTTCACCCACAATCTTCTAGGATATCACATCGTAACCAATATCTTATCCATAGTTGTCGGGAATATAGAACATGGAGGGAATAATATTGAGACCTTATCCTACTATGAAAACCCCTAACATATGCTTCCCCATAATAATAGTCAAATAACATCTCACCTGAAAAAACCTAGGCCAGCATAACAAACATCTAATGCTATAAGAGACATCTGGACATCATAGGATGTGAAATACCTATTTCTACGAGAAGAGAGAGTGGGAAATAATATGTATCCATCCATCCATCATCCTTACAAGATTTGGTAAAAACCACTACTCCATGAGTATGAATTATTCAACATTTTGTGCTCTATGTGGGTGGTGTTCATATAGAAATAAAAAAGAATATAAATTTATGTACATATAACCAAAAAATCGTAACAAATGGGTTCAAAACAAAACACTAACCAACTCATAATCTCACTACTTTTGTCTACCACTATATGTATAACATAAATAAAATTAACCATATCAGAGAACAAAAATTTCCCCTTATCCAGCCAATTCGTTTCATTATTAATCATCAACCACATTTAGACACATAGACTGCAATTTATTTATTCATTAAACTTTCTCCACCACACTAATTGAACCAAATCCAAACCATTTCACATTATGTTTATTAGAAAATTACATTTATACTATGGAAGTGATTATAAAATTTACATATAACATTATAATCACATCATCTGAATCATACCATCATCTTAATGCCTCATAAGAACAAACATTAAATTAAAACCTCACCACCCATAAATCACGGTGAAACTACAACAAACTTTTCACCCCAAAATCAATGTAAAAAATCACATATCAACTATCACCCATCATAACCACACATTACAACCCCAAAATCATTACCACAAATCAATACATGTCAAAATACATTTAAAATTTTTAAAAACTTAATTTTATAACATTCCACATTATTTTAATGTAGTTATCTCAAAATCTATGATCATAGAATATGAATGTTATTAGAAAAATATTAGTGGGTAATCAATTTTTCATTATGGAATGATATAAAAATATAAAAAAATATGTAGAAAAAAAACACATATATCCACCATAAAAAAATCCCCCCAATGTCCCAAATTTTTAGTGGGCCATAATGTCTGAACAATAAAAATATCATAGTTACATCAAATATGTAAAATCATGATAATCAATCCACATTAACAATCAATTTCATTTTAACCAATTCTTTATGATTGATTAATCCAGAAATATTAGATCTTAATTATAAACCCAAGAAAACCCCTCCCACAAAACACACAATAATTATATGTTATATATTCCCTAAATAAATGGTGATTTGATACTCATTTTCAACTACAAGGTAAAGAGAAAAAATCAAAACAAAACTACAAAACTGTAACCACATATCAAACTTAACGGTTCCCAATTATCATAAAAATGATGTCGGAATACAACCCAAACCAAAACAATACAACCCTAGTGATTCCTTGGAAAAATAATTGAAAACATTAATTTATTAAAAAGAATATAACCTACAATATATTGATAATGGTGGTAAATCGAAACCAAATGTTCAAATAATATTGATGATGTATTGAAGAACTCATATGGTCAATTAGTTTTCTACAAAAATGGGAATGAATACAAGTGGTCAGGTGAAACCAAATTTGGCCAAAATGTATATAATACAACCTAAGTCAAACTAGTTACACATCATTTAACTGTTGCATATCATTTCATCCCAAGTATCCATGAAAAATTTCAATCTCACCAGAAATCATGTCACCTGTATGTTTTTATGACCCAATTTATTACACATCATGAATACCAATTCCATGACATGTAACCTTTTCAAGAGCTACCCCTTTGCCCCAAACAACTCATTAACCACCCAACAATACATGTCATAAACCACTTGGAAACACAAATGAGGAACTAATATTAATGGTCATGTAATTAATTTAAACATCAGGTATTTTCTATAGAAACTATGATGCTGCTCTAGACACTACTGAAAACTCCTAAGACCACCTCCAAACTTCTTCCTCCACTGAAACAATAAATGTAATGAAATTCGATGGTATAAACCAATTCATAAAATACCACTCAAAATTTTACCACCATTGAGAATACAAAAAAAATCATAGAATGAAATGGATCTAAACAACTACATTTTTAGATACTTATATAAGATTTCATTATAACTAAAATTTTACCACCATCCAAACACTCCAAACAAAATGGTTACAAAAGTATCACACAACATCATCGTTACACAACCACTTAAAAAACCACATATCCCAACCCATGAACCATCATAACCAACTTATATCACTCCCCAAACATTTGAGGCATGTAATTTCATCCTATTTAACGAGATATTATCCATACTACATGGTAGAGACACATCTAAATTGGTTTAATCGCAACGTAGTTACTATTTATTGATTATAAATTAGTTCCTCCCTTATTCTGATGTCATGACTTTATCACACATCACAAAACAAAAATAAAAAAAATAATATAAAAAACTCATCATATTAAACAACATCCAAACATCACATCCCATGAAAAAAATATAAGTAAAAAATTCAAAATAAATCTAGGTATTGGGCATGCATCTATGTCTCTTTCTACCATATACTTTCATATTAGATACCATGCCTCACCAACAAATGAACCAATGAAAATTTTCATCCTCAAGACCAATTCCTGTAATGATCATTTATATATAATGGTCTTTCCTAAAATGTCACATCATTATTGATATCAAAATCTAAGAATTAAATTAAATGGGATTTATTATGATGATACCAATGATAATGAGATTTGTGGAAGACAACATTGATACTCTATATCCATTCTAGAAAAACATTTTATATGACACCTCTCCAACACTCCTCAATACCTAAAAGGGCCAAAAAACATTAGTTAAAACATAACCCCTCTTCCAAACCTCCACTACCCATGTTAAGGACAAACATTCCAGAACATGTGGTCCAAAACCTCACACTCCAAGGACCTCCTCCTACAATTTTCATAAGTCTTATTCTGGTTTTTTACTACATTCATCCTTGTATTAAAATAAAAAATCCTCCCTATTATTCTCAGCACCACATTATCACTATGAACTACAACCTCCCCAACCACAATCTACCATAACATAGAATTCCATAACACCCATAGAATACCTAAAATTATTTATTCCAATTGAATAATAATAGAAATTGTTATAAGAAAACTAAACAATATACAAGTGTCAAACATAGGTTCCACCAATGTCAGGGAAAAAATATGTCAATGAATCATCTTGTGTATTGATAGTCCGCTCAACCCCCCCCCCCCCTTGAGTGTGGAATTTAGTGTTAAGGAGTATCTGAGTTTCAAATTATAAATTTAATCCCCTATAGACTCAAGAGGTGAAGTGTGCATACCAATCCAAGAAAATGGACCTTTGATATCTATAAATTCACCCCACCTCATCCACATATTGTTATTCCTAAACAACCACTATGATTGGCTACTTGATTGCTCAGAAGATGGAATATATCATAATAAAATCTACGATTACCTAGATATGATAAAAACCATCCTCATATATGGATTTCCTTTTGATGAAAATTATTTTGATTTTATTTTATATCCACTTTAGAACATATAACATCCCCAAAAAAAATTTAGGAACATGATACATGACCTATACCTACTGCAAAATCAAGATCTTTTCCAAAAACTCTACCACAACACATTTCATATTAGGCCACCAAAAATAAATTCTAAAACCATGGTACATCACGGAAATTTTTTGGTGTAATTCCATTTATTTTCTACAAAACTGATGAAGAAATGCTTAGTCAATCGCTATTAGAACAAGAAACATCCCATAAAAAAACCTCTAGTTTTGATCATCCTCTGCCTATCCATTCAGATCACCACCATAGCTAACAAGATCGTTCATAACATGTACCTTTTAGAATATCCACTAAGACACTTCTACCATCCACATCAAATATAACTACATTTTCATATAAAACCGACAACCTATACTGTCACCCACCATTGAATCTGTGTACATGGAATCTAAATCCTCCATTTCTCTCCATTAATTCATAGTCTCTTGAACAAAATCCTTTTTTGACATCCTTATAAAAGCATTATCCACAAAATTTACATTTAACATGGGGTATGTGATCTAAAAATTGAAATCCTAATGAAAATTTATAGGTATCTTCTGCACTATGATCAGTTCAGGTTGAGAAATGATATACCTCAAACTCTTGTGATCCACTAAGACCACTATGATCTCCCCAAATGAGTTTATTCCACCACAAATTCAACATGAACATGAAAACTACTATCTCTAGACCATGTGGGGAATATTTATTCTCATGGGAATATAACTTCTAGGACCCATAACAAATTACTATTATCTCCTGTATTAACATGCATCGCAACCCCGTAATTGAAATTTCATAAAACAATTCATTCATAAGACTCTCATAAATAAACTAAAACACTATAACAATAAATAACATCCTCTTAAGGAAATATAATATTTTATAGATCTGATTAGTCGAAACAAAATTCTGGTCATTTCTATTCCACGATTTAAAAGGTGCAATAATTTGAGAGAAATCAGGCACAAACCTCTAATAACAACCATTGAGACAAAGAAATATGTCAACATCCGACTAATTCTTATGTGGCTTTTAAATAAAGAACTAACTTAATCATTAATAGGTCAACATCTAAAATTTGATGAGACACAATAAGATAAATGAAATGAACCACTCATGTCCAACACATACACTTAAAAAACATTTCTTAGACCTAGTTGTTTCAAAGAACCAAATAAACATCTATGAGATGCTTGAAATACTCCCCCTCAGACCAAGATTATATAATGATTTAATCAATATATACAATTGTGAACTAGTCTAGGAACATAGGGAAAATAAAGACTATAATCCCAATGAACATGACAGGTGTATTCATAAAACTGGCAACCATGACTACAACGTTAATGATCCTGTACCAATATCCTAATGTAATCATCAGGATATCAACCAAATTGACCCCTAACTGTTTATATCAAGACCATAGATAGATCATAAAAAACAAAACAGAACCTCTTAGCTAGTTGAAAGGAACATTTATCCTCAGAAGAGGGTAGTGGTTCATGACCGTCATATGATTCTACATATTGTAGTCAATGGAAATCCTCAAACTACCATCCAACATCTTGGAGAACTACATTGGAGGACTCCATGGTGTAAAATTATACCAGATACAACCCTTATTCATTAAATAATATATTTTAAAACTCATCTCCTTTAACTCATATGTTTTTATCAGATAAAGAGCAATAAAAAAGGGGTGGCATTGGAATAAATAACTATTGATGACTCAAAAAAAAACATCAAGGGGGGTCATCATAACCTCCATGGTAAAAAATATAAAAAACACCCCAAAAACCCTAGGGACCTCCACGGACCAATATCCACTGATTCCACCAAAAAATTAGTGATCCGTTAAATGATGTTCAATAAACCAAGACATATAACCTAAATCCCTCTTCACAAGAGAAAACCACACTATGGACATCTACATAAAAAAATATGAATCTTAACTAGAAGTAGTCAATAATAGAACATATAGTATTAAACCATTCCATTCTAAGGATAACATATTAATGCTACATGTGTAGCAATAAATTATCATCATGAGACTGATGGAGCACAATCATCATTATAAATCCCTGGAACACATCCAACCAAATGGACTAGCCGTTAACTGGTGTAGTAAACACCAAGGGAATTAGATGACACTATATGTCTATTCTTAGAGTATGATTAATTGAAGGTGAAACAAAAGAATGTGATTATACTAAATAAAAATTTTAAAAATAATGGTACTAGTCAAACCATTTATATCTATAACAATATATGGACCCTCTAGCACTGCTACCACTATTTCTTGAAACTGACCACACCAAACTCATCTACCTCAATACTATGAAAACCTTCCTGAAAATTGAAATGTTAAAGTTCATTAAAAATGATACATATTCTTATGGTGGAATCAACCTTCTCCATCACACCTCGACATAGTATAATACTACTTCCTCAACTGCTCAAATGGTCTCCATGGAAATGGATGATGAAGATGGATTTGAATATTTTCACCTCCACTAGACTAACCATGGGGAACCACTGAGATCTATTTCTAGTTATGTACATGAATCCCGAAATTAAAAAACAATAGAACAAATCGCCTAATAAATGAAAAAAAATATCCCCAGAATTCTTGAAAGAATGATTTTGAGGATAACACTCCTTTGGTGGAAACCATGTTGGTGATGGATACTATTACCCACCACTAACCACATTGCTACTCTAGGAACACTAATGGTTACCATATTTTCGTAAACCACATAAAGAGTTCATCCTATCAATCGCCTCTAACTTTTTCTCATCCTGTAGATACATTGTCAACATAAATGTTGTAATTACATACTATAATGAATTATTAAGTGCATCCTCAATGATTATCCCATGAACTTTTCATATATTAAAAATATTTTTGGAAAACTCCAAATTTCATTTAATATGTTTCCTAGATTATTCACTAACATGTTCTCTTAATGAAGATAATGAATCTCTAACATCATCACTACCATCATTGTCGATGAAAGAAACTTAGAATCTATTTTTGGATATTGAACCCTGAAGATTCTAAATTATTATGATCTCCCAGAAACAATATCCACACTAATTCATATATCCCCACATCTAACTGCCATAGTGTCTTAGTATTCCACATTGTATTAGTTCCAATAGAAATAATTATCATGGTCCTCCAGCTATCTCTCTATCCCCACATCTTAAACACTACCCTTAGTCTATTCCGAGGCATATTTTTGAATAATATTCAATGTCCTCTACAATGATTCAACCACATCATTCATATTTTCCCTACAATGGTCCAAAAACGTTTCCTATTGAAGATAAACTACTAGAGCTATATGGTTTTGAAAAATAGAACACATTCCCGACTGGAAAATAAGAAATTTATTATCAATTTAGTATATAATTCATTTTATCTTCATTTTAATCAATTTTAATCATTTTACCCATTTAATATTATCAAAACATAACAATTAAAACAAAAAACCATTCATCATGATTTATGAGCCTCTCCCAGGTCTATATCCTATAAATATTTCTACATCACATGGTTTTCCAAAAATTATAGAGTCTATACATAGGATTATAAGGCCCCCCAAAAATCTCATTTCTTATCTAGTATCCCAAACATATTTCATGTACCCTGGCCAACTAGTAGGATTTTTATACTAGCCCATGAATTTGTAACGGTTACTAACTCCAAACATCATTCAATCTCTCACTTAAAAAATCTGATATCACTCTATCATAACCCCTCCCCTGATAATGATTCCACAATGATGTGTGAGAGATAATGTACCCCATTCCTGCTTCCAGTAGGGCCTGAGTTGTAAAATAGAACTGATGGTGTTAAAATTTCTTGAAATGGGAGTCAATACCATCTATAACAATGTAGATCAAGGTATTAGATGAATCATCCAAAAAATCCAAGAAATAATATAAAAATAAACAAAAACATCTGAAATAGAATTTATAATATATATATATATATCTCTAATTTAAGTACATAAAAGAAAATCTAATGTTGTGAGACAATAGTTATCCATCTTTTAAGCAATTATTTTCTATAATAGTTCACATAAAACTCCATGAAAACTATTTATTCTCCCTTTGAACATCTGTCCTGGTTAGGAATCACTACATCTAGGATGCTTCCATTTGATTTATTTATTGAATCAGAAACATTTAATAGTTATTTATGCCATGGGACTTATATTCCAAATGTAACACCCCGACCCTAGTTACCCAGAGTCGGTGCATTACTTCGTAACATTAGCATGATCACAAAAGATCATGTCTCATAAGAACGATTTGTTTAGTAGCCTTGGAAACACTAGATACATTCATAAATGTTACATTACATCATAAAGTAAAAAACTACAATAAAAAAGTATCCATAGTCCACACTCATATCCTCTTTTGACTATCCCTGCAGGTCATTCATAATATACTTCATCACATCCTGGAAAATATTAAAACATTGAAAGGGGTGAGCTCAGATGCTCAGTAAGGATAACAATATAGAAAGTGATTTCATAAATAAACATAAACATTTAAGGCAATGTATAACTAAAAAAAGCCTTTTAAACTTGAACTTGAACATAATATGGAAAATGTAAAATTAGATAATGCCATTTACATATTCACATGGATATTCTACTAGTCGAATAATCACATGCAATATCAATAACCACTTTCATAATGATGGAATGAATAATGCCAGACTATCATAACCACGTAGCCAAGGCCTCGTGTCAAGACCACAAATAAGATTTTGTCAAGGCATCGTTCCAAGACACTAGTTTGTCTCATGAGACCTATCGATGCATCGAGGAGCTATAGCGGGCTCCACCCATCACTTATTAAGTCAAATGCATTCCTCATATGAATAGGTTTAAACATATCATAAACCTTAACATAATTGTATCACATAAAACATGCTTAAGGGAAACATAACATTTCCACATTTCAATCAATAGATATCAATACAACACATTGATATAATAAAAATAATTTCAAAACCATTTTCAATACAAAAATAAAATAAAATTAAAACTTTGTATTTATTTTTCATTTAAAAAATAGTTATCTATTGTAGAAGAAGTTGAAACTCAAATAATGGTCCCAGCGGTGGAGAATTTTTTGTCGCCGCATACATACGACAAAAAAAACATTCTGTTTTGTAGTTTAGTAAAACAATTCATATAAAAAGATTCATTTTGAAAGAAACATAAATTTCAAATGGGTTTATACACCGTATAAAAGAATGTTGTGTATAAAACAAAATATGCCTCAATGAAAGGAGATTGAGACAAAGTCCTTTACAAAGATAATTTTTTAATTAAAGTAGATCTATTATGTGTATTCACTATAAGTAAACATAAATATAGTACAAATACAAGATAGTACATAATAATATCATCACATAATTTGAAAGTAGAAGATTAACCCAATGAACGGAAATTGGGTTAAGAAGTTCCCTTACCTTGTGTCCGACTTGACCCGATCGTTCTTTAATCTCCTAAATAATAAACTAGAGTTATTTTCTATTTGATTAATAACCTTTTCATGTTAATTATTCCTTTTATATCACTTATTACCATATTATGAACATTATGTAATTATTTAAGTTAATAACGGTCATTTTTTCGATCTTTGGCAGTTGAGTCAAAAATAAACTTCTTATAATTACAAGTTGTTCATGTGGTGAAATATCCATTATATCCAGAATTATATTCATGATTTATATATCATATATATCATATATATCCAGTATATACATGAATTTATAATATTACATAACATTTATAGGTAATAAATGAATTGCACTATTCATGGAGACGGTAAGTCGTACGTACGCATGAACGCTACTTTCATTTCTATTTCGTATTTAATGGAATGATGTTATAATTATATAAAGGTTTAATATAATTCCAGTATAATATAATGTATAATAACATTACTCCATCCTTTATAAATCCCACATATGGCATTAACGATTCAAATCATTTTGAGGGGGCGGCAGTCCGCACTTCCAAAAATGAAAATATCGCATTTACCCATAATGGAAACCATAAAGGTATGCCATAAATTAAAAATACCGAATCTTAAGTAAAACATAAAAATATTATATATCATATATAAATATAGTTACATCTTAATGGGCACCTTTTAAGGTGTTATATGAGTGTTGAACAATCATCGTTTCGTGAGGCAGAAATTCGCCATCCACAGAAACAGTATGTTCATTAACCATTAGATATAGGTGTGTGTAAGTGTAGCTAGAATACATCTTATAAAAACATTCTAATATATTGATTATACTGTTTTTATTACAAAATAAATGAATAAAAAGTGTTTTCGGGGTTGGGGAAGAAAAATAAAACAAAACAACATTAGAGAAGACATTACATAAAATCGGGTAACTCTTATTTTGATTTGAGCCAAAGGCATACTTGGGAAGAATTCTGCCCAATGTGAGTCTTCTAGGAGTAAGAGAGGTAATTTTAGAGTGTAGTTTGTCAGAGGATGGCTGAGCCAAAAGGCTTTGAAGGTGTGAGTAAGGTGGTAGTGTTGGGGGCCTTTTATAAGAGGATTGGAGGGGCACTCTTGGAAAGTCATGAAATGTTACTTTGTTATATAATGAGTTTCGGATTTTAAAGGTCCCACACATATATAGTTCTTGGATACGGTTATAAGAGTTCTATATATACTCATCCAATAGGTTTTTGACAAGTTTAAGTCTTAGAGTTTACATTATCTTTTTATTTTTTTTAAATCGTTAATTAATGAGGTAATCGATGCATCATCATGGTGTCATAAATAATTTAATTGTTATAGTGTCTAAAAATTATTAAAAAAAATTCATGATGTAGGAAAACTTCTTATATTTCTAATGAATATTTATAGTCAAAAATAGGACTTGTATAACCCCATTTAAAAATTGTTTTAGAAAAACAACTCATGTTTGTGACATTTTTATTTTAACATTAAATAAAACTTTTTTAACGTCATTTTCCTACCAAAGTGGCTCAATGGGGTCCCCAAGATGACCCATGGATTGTCTTGGTCTTCCATGAATAATCCAATAGAGGTAGGAAAAGTGTAAAGGTATTTTCATATTTTTATAATATCATTTTTACCTTAAATTTCACTAATTACCTTTAATCCTGATTAATTAAACTTAAAAGTTACTATTCACCAAAAAATTATTTTAATCCCATTGAACCACATTTTACATCCTAATGACAACCATGTATGTCTGATTTTTGAAAATAAAATCATAGAAGTGTTAATGTTTCATTTAAATGAAAAATTAGTTTTTTAACTACCACTTAGTGGTTTCACTATTCATCAAAAATTGAAGTTTTTCAGAACAATGCCAAAATTTCACGCTAAGCTATAATTGATATTCCAAATTCAAAAATGATGTATATTTTAGAAAATTTCAAACATATAAGTTGCATTAAGTAATTTTATAATTAATTCACACTGTCACAACAAATAGCGTTTTTTATGAAACAATATATATCAAAAGATTGACAATTGGTTATGACCAATTTCAATGTTAAATTAATTATAACAACCACCATTGGATAAAATGGTAAAATAAATATTCTAATTGTACTTTAAAACCACTCAATAGTATAATTTATCACTATAAATTATTTTTTTTTAAAATTTGTTTTTAATTATTTTTCACTATTCATATAAAATTCGAAGTTCTCAGAAAAATACCAAAAATTCAACATAGGCTAATTTCGATATTCCAAATCCAAAAATGAAGTCCATTTTGAAATAAAAAATATATATAATTTCAAAAAGTGGGTATTACTATTCATAATGGCTATTTTGATTGGTCGTATTGTGTTAGAATCAAAAACTTGTGTACAATGCAAGCTATTGCATTATTGAAAGAGAAACGTATTGTGGAAGATCGGGGTGTTACATTCTCCCGTCCTTCAACAATTTGAATCCTCACAATTTAAAAATTTTATTTGAAAATAAAAGGTTGAAAATAGAAAATACCTTTGTGGAAAACTCACATCGGAAATAGGGTTAATAAAAATATAACATTAAAAAAAGAAAGAGAGGTACAAAGGTCACCCGAGATAGCCCATACTAATATTATATGAAAATATTGATATAGAGGGAAAAAACCATCAAGGTCTGATGGAGAGTTGTAGAAAACTGGATTAGGAGAAAGTTAATCATAAGAAAAACACAAACTTGTGATTGGATAAACGTTCATTGAATCCACAGTTGGAAAAGATAACTGAGATCGTTTTTGTTTTAAGTTACCTTTCATAAAGATGAAGAATTTATTTAATAGATTTACTAAGAACGTAAGGAAATACACTTACTTTTCATGTAGGCTTTCATTCTTTAATAATTTTTTACCACGAACCCATCTTTCACTCCAAATGGTAACAGAACTCAAAAATATTCTATTTATCCTAATTGTATAAGGCTTCAAATATTACAACATACCATTTAGATTTAGAAAACAATTTTTTAATAACCAGGGACTTCTTGTAGGCTTGTGGTAGGTAATAATTGCCTATCGCACTATGGTTGTGGGTTCAATTCCTACAGCTTTGTCCGACGTCACGGGTTAACCCCCAACCTGTAGGTTGTCCTTTTTCTAAAACTATAGTATTATAATATTACATAAATAATCTTAAGAAATGTTTTAACCTTAAACAATATTATCCAACATTCAACTTAATTCATTCCAACCATTATAGATATCCAAAATACCTCTATCCAGACTTTCTCTAAAAGGTCTCTAAAATCCAAAACCAATTGTAACATCAGATTCCCCAAACAAAGTAAAGTTTATCTTATTGTCACATACTAAATATATGATTACCTTCATCATTTTAAATCGTTAATGAAAAAAAAGTACTGGAGTAAAATCATTATATATATATCACATTATCCTTATAACCAGAATATTATCCTTGAGTCCAAAAGCACCAATACATTAATTATTCCACTTCAACTATAGTAACAGCATAAGAATGTACTTGATCCCTTGGCCTTTTCTAAGGTAATTTTTCCTGACGTGTAGGACATTTATTTTCATAATTCCCTATTTCCCTACAATTGTAGCATTCAAAATTAATAGCCTCTTTCCTTCCATTAAAATCATGAGCATGGTGACCTTTTTCTCCACATTTATAACAAAATTTCATTCCTTTTAAGCAAATACCGGGGTGATTCTTCCCACAATTATCACATAATTGAAAATCCTCCTTTCCCTTTTTCCCTTTATCTGTCTCTTATTCCACTGTTCTCTTATCCTCTTGCTTTACATTGTTTTCATATGACATAGAGAATTACTTTTCGGTCTTGATAGAACCCGAGACTATATCTTCGTATGATGAGAAGGTTTGTGAGACTTATGCTCGACGAAGAAATTGTTTTAACCCATAAAAGAAATGATCAATCTTACTTTTTGGGATACGTATATAATTTGCAGCATGCCTCACTTACCTCGTAAAGTTAGCCTCATACATTGTGACATTCTCATCCTCCTTCTGCCTCAGACTCAGAAATTACCTTTCCATGTCTACTCGATGGTCATGTGGAAAGTATTTTTCTAAGAAAAATTTCCTTAAAATTCCCCCATTCTATACTTGATACATCATCATATTCCTTTATGTTTTGAATCAGTGACCACTATTGATCGGAATCTCCAGTGAGGTGGTAGACTGCCATGACTACCTTCTCCCTTTCGCTACTCCCCAAGGCGTGGAATATTTTCTCTAAGGAGTTTATCTATTGCTCAGCTACAAATGGATTTGTACCCCCATTAAATTTTGGTGGTTGTTTCCTCATGAAGCAGTCTAACATTGATCCTCCACGTTGCGGATCAGGGTTCTCCATACGAGTAAGGTTATTTTTCATAACATGAGTGAGTTGTCCCAGTATGGTAATAAGATGATCATCACCACTTGTATCCCCAGATCCACAATAATTATCTTAAGCAGGAGGGAAATCCCTAAACAGAGTGCATTATTTGATATGGTTTCCATTCCTCCCACTAGGCGCCATTTATAAACAATGTAATAAACTAGATTAGTTTATGAATCAAAATAAATAATTCCATACTTGTAAAACACTTAACATAAATTGAACTATTTATGGATATAATCCATAATCATAAAAAGAAATGTTTTCTTTGAGGAAGTATATAATCATAAACCCTTCATAATGGTGTGTAAAGAAAATGAGAATTATCCTAAGAATATCCCTCGGGAGTGTCGTAACCAAAGGTACAACAAGGCTCGTTGTCGTGTAGTAGTTCCCGTTCGAGTCTAGCTCAAAGAGGTGTTTTCGGGTTTTACCCCTAGGTACATCTATGCTAGATCTTCCTCTACCTGCTCGTATCCAGACAGAGACGTATCACTCAGAAAAATCATAAAATCTCTATAATACCAAAATTCTAGAAAGTTCCTCTATACTAATTCTCAATGTCTATCTTAGGGCTATGTGCTCTAATGAATGTTTATCTAAATCTAGCTTCCAAGGTTAGTACTAAACTGCCTCTGATACCAACTGTAATTCTCTGGCCCCAGTTACCCAGAGTCGGTGCATTACTTCGTAACATTGCCATGATCACAAAAGATCATGTCTCGAAAGACCGATTAGTTGAGTATCCTTGGAAACACTTGATACATTCGTAAATGTTACATTACATCATAAAGTGAACAACTACAATAACAAAGTCTCCATAGTCTACACTCATATCCTCTTATGACTATCCCTACAGGTCATTCATAAAATACTTCTTCACATCCTGAAAAATATTAAAACATTGAAAGGGGTGAGCTCAGATGCTCAGTAAGGATAACAATATAGCATAAGATTTCATAAATAAAAATAAACATTTAAGGCAATGTATAACTAAATCAAAAGCCTTTTAAACTTGAACATCAATATAATATGGCAAAAGTAAAATGAGATAATTCCATTTACTTATTCACATGGATATTCTACTGGTCTAATAATCACATTCAATATCAATAACCACTATTATAATGATTGAATGCATAATGCCAGACTATAATAACCACGTAGCCAAGGCCTCGTTCCAAGACCACAAATAATATTTTGTCAAGGCCTCGTGCCAAGACACTGGTTTGTCTCATGAGTCCTGTCGATGCTTCGAGGAGCTATAGTGGGATCCACCCGTCACTTATTAAGTCCAATTCATTCCTCATATGAATAGGTTTAAACATATCATAAACCATAACATAATCATATCACATAAAACAAGAATAAAGTAAACATAAAATTTCCACATTTCAATCACAAGATATCAATACAACAAATTGATATAATAAAAACATCTTCAAAAAAAATTCAATACCAAAATAAGAGAAAATTAAAACTTTGTATTTTTTTTCATTTAAAAAAAGTTATGGCTTGTAGAGGAAGCCGAAGCTCAAATAATGGTCACAGTGGCGGAAAAGTCGTTGTCGCCGCATACGTACGACAAAAAAAACATTCAGTTTTGTCGTTTTGTAAAACACATCGTATAAAAATAATCCTTTTGAAAAAAACAAAAATTTCAAAGGGGTTTATACACCATATAAATGAAAGTTGTGTATAAAACAAAATATGCCTCAATGAAAGGAGAATGAGACAAAGTCCTTTAAAAAGATCACTTTTTTAATGAAAATAGATCTATTATGTGTATTCACTATAATTACACATAAATACAGTACAAATAAAATATAGGACATAATAATATCATGAAATAATTTGAATGTAGGAGATTAACCCAATGAACGGAAATTGGGTTAAGAAGTTCCCTTACCTCATGTCCGACTTGACTCGATCGTTCTTTAATCTCCTGAATAATAAACTAGAGTTAATTTCTATTTTCATAATAACCTTTTTCATGTTCATTATTTATTTTATATCACTTATTACCATATTATGAACATTATGTAATTATTTAAGTTAATAACGGTCATTTTGTCGATCTTTGGTACCTGAGTCAAAAATAAACTTCTTATAATTACATGTTGTTCATGTGGTGATATATCCATTATATCCAGAATTATATTCAAGATGTAGATATCATATATATAATATATATCCAGTATATACATGCATTTATAATATTACATAACATTTAGAGGTAAGAAATGAATTGCACCGTTCATGGAGACAGTAAGTCGTACGTACGCATGAACACTACTTTCATTTATATTTTGTATTTAATGGAATGAAGATATAATTATATAAAGGTATAATATAATTCCAGTATAATATAATGTATAATACCCTTTAATCCATCCTTTATACATCCCACATATGTCGTTAACAATTCAAATCACTTTGAGGGGGCGGTAGTCCGCACTTTCTAAAATAAAAATATTACGTTTACCCATAATGGAAACCATAAAGGTATGCTATAAATGAAAAATAAAGAAGCTTAAGTAGAAAATAACAATATTATATATCATATATATATATTGTTACATCTTAATGGCCACCGTTGAAGGTGTTATATGAGTGTTGAACAATCATCATTTCGTAAGGCTGAAATTCACCATCCACAGAAACAGTATGTTTTTTAACTATTAGATGTAGGTGTGTGTAAGTGTATCTAGAATAATTATTATAAAAACATCCTAGTATATTTAGGATACTGGTGTTCTTACAAAAGAAATGAATAAAAAGTGTTTAGGGGTTGGAGAAGGAAAATAAAACAAAACAACATTAGAGAAGTCATTGCCATAAAATTGGGTAACTCTTTTTTTGATTTGAGCCAAAGTCTTCCTTGAAAGAATTATTCCCAAAGTGAGGCTTCTAGGAGTAATAGAGGGAAGTTGAGAGAGTATTTTTTCAGTGGTTGGCTGATCCAAAAGGCTTTTATGGTGTGAGTAAGGTGGTAGTGGTGGGGGCCTTTTATAAAAGGAGAGGAGGGGCACTCTTTGAGAGTCATGAAATGTTAATTTGTTATATAATGAGTTTCGGATTTTAAAGGTCCCACACTTATATATTTCAAGGATATGGTGATAATGGTTCTAAATATACTAATCCAATAGGTTTTTGACAAGTTTATGTCTTATATTTTACATTATCTTTTTATTTTATTTAAATCGTTAATTAATGAGGTAATCACTGCATCATCATAGTGTCATAAATAATTTAATTTATATAATGTCTAAAAATTATTGAAAATTTATCATGATGTAGGAAAGATTTTTAGATTTTATATGAATATTTATATTTAAACATATGACTTGTATAACCCCATTTAAAAACTAATTTAGTAAAACAACTCATGTTTGTGACATTTTTATTTTAACATTAAATAAAAAGTTTTTAATGTCATTTTCCTACCAAAGTGGCTCGATGGGGTCCCCAAGTTGACCCATGGATTGTATTGATCGGACATGACTCATACAATATGGTTAGGACAAGTGTAAAGGTATTTTCATATTTTTATAATATCATTTTTACCTTAAATTTCACTAATTACCTTTAATCGCGATTAATTAAAATTAAAAGTTACTATTCACCAAAAAAAATATTTTAATCCCATTGAACGACATTTTACTTCTTAATGATAACCATGTATGTTGGATTTTTGAAAATAAAATCACAGAGGTGTTAATGTTTCATTTAAATGAAAAATTATTTTTTTAACTACCACTTAGTGGTTTCACTATTCCTCAAAAATTGAAGTTTTTCAGAACAATGCCAAAATTTCACCCTAAGCTATAATTGATATTACAAATTCAAAAATGATGTGTATTTTAAAAAATCCCAAACTTATAAGTTTCATTAATTAATTTTATAATTAATTCCCACAGTCACAACAAATAGCGTGTTTTTAAGAAACAATATATATGAAAAGATTGACAATTGTTTATGTCCAATTTCAAAGTAAAATTAATTCTAATGACCACCATTGGATAAAATGGTAAAATTATATTCTAATTGTAATTTTAAACCTCTCAATAGTATAATTTATCACTATAAAATATTTTTATTTAAAAATTTGTTTTTATATATTTTTCATTATTCATAAAAAATTGGATGTTCTCAGAAAAACACCAAAAATTCAACATTGGCTTATTTCGATATTACGAATCCAAAACTGAAGTCCATTTTGAAATATAAAATATATATAATTTCATAAAGTGGTTATTAATATTCATAATGACTATTTTTATTGGTCGTGGTGTGTTAGAATCTCAATCTTGCGTACAATGACAGCTATTGCATTATTGAAAGAGAAACATATCGTGGAAGCTCAGGGTGTTACAAAAAAGGCTAGTGGTCATTAGCTTTAGAAATATGATACTTAAGAATTCATTTTGGTTGATATGATAGAAGGTCAAATCATCACACTATTTTGGGTGAATTATTTCTTAATCTAGAAACTCTTATTTATTTTAGAATTATTTTTGAATCACTATTTATTGAAAAAGTATTACATATGTTTCCCTCGAAATATGCAATCATTTATTAGCATGTGTGAAATTTATAATCATCTGTATATTTTTGAGGTTCTTCATCAACATAGATATTTATATGTATTTGACGTTCTCCATCAATTGTATCCTATTATATACTATTTATATATTATTTTAACTGTTCTCATGATGATAATAATTATTAAGCCACTCATTGGGGCACTATAGAATTTATTATGTTCTAGGGAGAAATAATGTTTTTTTAAATTTTATGATTGAACCCATAAAAGGGATACTTGTGTATCATTTTAAAAGGAATAAGAACCCTCAAAGTATCATAACACAAAATGGGACACATATAACCTTAAATAGTTTTGTCATAAGGACCCAATCATAAAATTTAATGTCATGTGGTATGGATGCCTATGAGAAAGCTGCTTAGTTAAAGCTTGTTGTGGGACATATGACTTAGAATCCCATGGAAAATGGAAAAGATATTATTTTCCATATTGGATTACACCCATCTATGAATGTGGACTAGATTGGATAGGGTTGATTTAGTTTGTTCAGTTTGAACCTCAGGGAGGCTTCCTATATATCATATGTGAATAAGAATAAAATCCCACATAGACTAGGGAGTTTCCTAAGTGTGTATGATCATTTGAGAAAAATAGGTTTGGAATTATACATAAATAAGATTCCATTATGATTCGTGGGGTTTAATTTGGGTCATACACCTAAGGAAGATGCCCAATTATGGTCGAAATTAGATGGACCTTGGGCCATAGGATGGTTCCTATATATATCCTATTTTTATGAGAATCTGAGTTCTCATATTTCATTCATTGATCGTTCGTGAAACTTTTATGACCATCAAAAATATCTAAAACCATGTCATTCCTTATTGGTGTGGAAAAAGAGGATGAAAAAATATTCATTAAATTCAGGCACACTTTTCTACCTCTGCTTTTGAAAGAGGACGAGGCTACATTGGTGAAAGTGGAAGAGGGAATGTAGAAATGATCCATTCAATTTTGGAATGATATTAATAGTTATTGAATATGGCCCAAAAGTATAGGGGGTTTATCCATGAAGAATGCCCTAATATTGGTCCTGGTAGTGGAGGGATACATCTCCTTTATTCAAATGGAAATGTAGGTGTGAACCATACATTTTCTACTACGGACCTATGACCCTTGGTTTTAGAGACAATAAGGGACATGCATGGGACAAACCTATATCCTCCATACCAGGAACTCCCCAACATTGTTCCTGGGAGACAACTCCATGTGAAATTGCATATAAACTCCCATAGACCCTACATGAACCCTGAAAAAATCATAAATCAAATCTTGGAAACCATTGACTATAGATATAAAAACTTAAATGGGAGACACAATGATTTCAATTTACATATGGATTTGTAAGTTAAAAGGTATTGGTGTAGGTTTCAACATAATACCTTTCATAAAAAGATGCCAATGAAGACGAATCCTTTCCATGAGTGAAATTGACTAAGTATTTATGAAAGACCGGTATGGGTTAAAGGGATAAAGGGAACCCAAGAAGCTATCTATAGCACATATATGGTCGCCCAGTTTGGATTGGGAAACATGATGTTTACTTCAGTGATAAAAAAACTATATGTTAATACTTGAATGATCCTTGATTCATTCCTTCAAGAGTATTCACATGTATTCCTAGAAGTAGGGCAGTCATGTTCTATTGAGATAGATGTGTGGCACACATTTATTTTTTTTAGGGAGGCTGGGTACTTTAGGCGCACAACTGTTATGGATTTAAAACTCTAATAGGACATATTTCCTATGACCCTCCTTCAATTACACTACCATAGGTGTTAAAAAAATTACCATGAAGGTTTCATAAGAAATGGGAGAAGCACTAGGGTGAACAGAGTAGCAATTGGGATTAATGGAAATTCATCCGTACAAATGAAGACCCCACAGGTCTATTTATAGAAAATAATAATAACCTGTATGAAAGGATTTTTGTCACGCATATGGTTTTCACAGCAACATTGTGGTGCAGTTGTGGCTATGCACTGACTGTGATTTGGATCAATTGTGGAGATTTCAATTTTGACACTTCGGAAATCTTGACGTTTTCCATGTATTTTCACTACACTTTTCTATGGAATATCCCTTTAATAGTTTTTCATCTATGTTAGGGATCAATGTGCCTAAATCCCCCCCCCCCTATATAATTTAATCTAAATAAATGTGATGGTATTATACTAAGGTAAAGAAATGAAAAATGTCAATGTTTTTGACGTGGAATGCCAGATGATATCGCGTGCAGTACGAGATTTCTAGGTGATGGAATGCAGAGTAGTCATCATAACATATATAAAATGGCTTCACATGAACAAAAACAAAAAAGGATCTGCAGAATCAATCTTTCAGTGTGCATGTATTTTACTCAAATGATCATATTGGTCAGAGTTCATCTGTACAGTTTTTTGCATGCCAAAAATGGGACACCATACATTCACACCAAATTTATACTTGTATTCCCAATCCATTCTTGCATGCCATAATTATGTTTTCAAAATTTTTAAATTCTATTTAAAAAAATCCAAAATGATTTCATTTTATGTTGAATATTAATGTCTTTTTTATGTTCAATGTCTCCCTGTTGAATAATAACTACTAAAGAATTGTCTAGGAAGAGAATTGAGGACACGAAAAAGATTGTAGGTCATGATTAATTTGAAATATGTAAAACTACACTCCAATATTTGGAAATGAAACTGAGGAAATATCATTTAGATTTTGTAAGGAGTATTTATTTTCTTTCATATGGTTATGACCATATTCAAGATACTTGCATACCATATCTAAATAATTTTGTTCTGCTCATTTGGTTTCAAGATCAAACAAATTTATCATCTTCCAATATTTCTATTATGGGCACATAGACCAATGATGAGGCTGTAGATAAGGCCCATTTCATACATCACATCTTGTGTGCTACATATTTGAAATGTTATAAACTTGTGATACACCTGCACTTCTATTCGTTCATTTTATAATATCCTTAGACATATCAATCAATGGAATGGATGCAAAGTTGGAATATTTTTCTAGGAGGGGGTGTTAAAACTGAAAAGATGTGGGCGTATTGGGATCACTAGACATGTGTGACTTTTATGGATGACTTTATAGTCATAAGAATTTATGAGGCTCTATGGGTCGGGAAAATAAAAGTATATAAGAATGATGATTTTGAGCCATAGTTACTGGGCTGATATTGTCAAGAGACTAATTCCATCCATTTGAAACATGGAGAAGTAGGCATTATTGTGTGGTATTTCTATAAGATCTCTAGAGATCCAATCTATCGGGATATGTAGGTTGATTTTTTCCCTCCAAAGGCATAATTTAATACCTCGAAAAAGTCACCAGACTTGGTTCATGAGTTAATGTGGATATTTTATAAACTAAAGAACACATACACAAATATTTCCCAAACAAGAATAGATAATCTCCCAATGAATTTGATTGGAATATTACTAATGAGGAAGAAGGAGAAAGGTCCCACTTGAACTCATCCAAAAATCTATCGAAAGTCAGAAAAGGAAGGCACACCATAAACATTCTAGCCAAAATAAGAGAATGGAGAGTTTGAAAAGTGGTGGTATGAATTCAACCACAAAATTACTATGATGAAATTTCTTGTGGGTTTATTGGAAAAATTTATTACTGTATATTTATTTATCATCAATGATTTTAAGTGCAGTGTTAGGCTGAGAGCATATGTCATAGAGGCCATGCTTGTAGAGAAGAAGTGGGTAGGGTTGGCTACACCTATTTGCGAAAAAACAATAATATCTTGTTTCGAATATATATAGGGTTGTTTCATTTCAGAATAGATGGATCATTCATGGTTTTATGGGGGTCGATCTCTACTCATTACAGAACATATGTTATCAAGAGTAGGTTTTAGGTCCTTGGAAGTTCGTTCTGACCATCTATTCAAGATTTGTCTGGTATTTATCCTCTTTCATTTAATACTTACGATAATAACTCTAGGTTAAGAATATACAAGGAATTTCATATTTTAACTTATGGGAATCCGAATATGGGGTGATTTTTTGATCAAAAGTATTACTAGGTTAGAGATAAGGGAATACATGTTTGCTTTACAATGATGGAAAATTAGCCACCAGTATTAGCGGGGAAAACATATGTGAGGCCTATACTCCTTATTGAATCATAGGTCAATTACAATGTATGAAAATAAGTATTTTATATTATCAATTAAATGTTAGATTAGGGAATCATCTGATGGTGGCCCAAAAACTATGGATTTAGATGATTATAGAGAAAACCAGGGCAATATTCAACTTACCTACCACCAATGCAACAAGATTAGTGTCTATCAGGTACGCTGAGAACTAGGTTTCACTATACCATGATGGGGTGATAAACAATGTAGTACCTTGGGTCGGTATAAAGAAAATAATCGTAAATAAACTCCCTTTTTTGAAGTTAATTCCCCATCATCAAAGGATGATTCATTGGAGTTAGTGGGTGGGGTGTTGTTGTTCTAATACCACCATATAAGCCTCATTCAAGATAGAATACTATTATCAGAATCAAGAGAACTAGACAATCAATACCAACTGATGTTGTAGTATGGAATTCTTGTCGCCATTGTTCAGAATAGATGTTGGTCCCATTTTCTTATCCCCCATCTGCTATAGTAAGAATTGGGAAGAAACTAAACTCTAAAACTGTAGGATAATCATCACAACATTCTAGATTGTACTTTTAATACATATTTCGAAAGGTGGTTTAATAATGATAATAATTCATTATGATGTTGAAACCCCATGGATAGATTAATTTGAAGGGTTGAATACTCCATGAATATAGGATCTATGAGCCTATTCTATTATTATTTTTTTGAAAGACCTTAATAAAGTAAAAATATATATCCATAAACTGGAGATGCTAAAATAAGCAACAAATGAATCTATTCCCACTACAAAATGAGTGAAGGAGATGATAGATCATAGTGCTGCTGAAGGGATTGACAATTCATTTGATGAAGAATGGAATGATATTTTTGATCATGAATCTATAAGTTTTCTTTTCCTCACCTACTTTTCATCTTTTCTATTTGAATTTTGTCAAATAATTATTACTCTCGGTAAATACCATTTTATCTTTAATTTGGATAAGGGATAATATGATTGATATCCATCGCATAGTATAGTCCTAGTGGTACTTCACATGAAGCTTTTGAATCACCTTGTGATTTGGGAGATATATCCCAAGGCCAACTAGCCATGAAGGATGACATATTCATGGGATTCCATTATCCAATACATGTTTTTTGAGATGATGATGCTAGTCCTCACAATATTGAAATGAAATTGAAACATAAAAATTAGAAAAATGTTCTTAAATGATTTTTTAGGTGAGGTAAGAATTCCTCAAAACATGAATTTTAATTATATTAATTAAATTCTTTGAAACATCTTGGAACTGCAGAAACATCTTCTATTTCTTCTTTTAGAAAAATGACTGATGAGCCTCGAGGAACCATGTAGGGTACTTCTGATCAATCACAAATTACTACCAACGTAGTTTCTCTTTTGAAGAAAGGGGAATTTAGGATAGTGGATTCCACATCATTTCCTAGCACTTCTCATATTCCTGCTACCATAAGATATGAGGCCTCTAGTAAATCATATGTGCTTCATTAGAAACTATGTGTAACAAGAAATTACATCAACTCGCTAATACATTTGGGTCATCACATGCACTAGAAAATCCTAAATCAATTGATGCTGAACTCATATATGTGATTAAAGAAGCTATGTGAGGTCAAATGTTTTCAGAGGAGGGTCATGAAACAACTACTTCATGCAATCCCATAGGTGAGAATAACATAGGACTCGAGATATCATTGGATGATGCGATGAATCTTGAAATGTATTTTGAAAAAGGATTATAACATGTTAAAATTCCAAATACATTAAAATATTTTGATGTTCCTTGTATATAATCAAATAGAATTGGGTTTTTATTTTTCTTCCTAACTATATTATTATGATTAAATTTCAAACCATGATTAGTTGAAATATGCAGTTCCATATAATGAAACTTCTACAATAACAATGCCTTATGGAAGCATTGATATCACCATCAATCCCACCATTGTGGATACATTAGCTTAGGTTAACCAGGAAATTAAGAATCATCCTAATATTCATTTAGAGAATCATGGGTAGGTGAATGAAATAAATCCAAACCAAATGACATCTTCAAAAATTGAAGAAGTTTAGAATATTGAGGATGGGTGTTTCCAAGCTGTCAACCAATAATTAGGTAAGGGTTTACAATATTATATTAATGATCAAGAATGTCATTATTTTTATAATAACCATAATTTTAATTCCCCATATAGTATTATCAACTTTAATGTCTTGGTCAGGATGTGAAGCATCTACCTACGCTCAAGCAGCATTAAGAGGTGAATCGACTACTGTTAAGGAAGGAGCAGAACATGGAATTTCTTTATGTGCATTAATTTCAGAATACATTAAACCTTACGACAGTGATTCTGAATTAGATTTGCAGCTGTAGAGGGCTCTTATCCTTGTATGTCACAAGGAAGGATGGAACATATTGAAGATAATATCTGAAATTCTGTATGACGAACTATCTGCACAAATTCCATGGATTTTATCTCTGTTTATTACATTAGGATTTTGTAGTTATGAACATAATGAAATCCATAATGTATTTAAAGGGATCATATAGAAATGGGTACAAGAGAAGAAACATCGACAAGACCTAATACAATCTAGAATACTGGGTAACACTGATGAATTCAAGGCAGTATTATCCCAAGATGAGGCCAATCAGAATACAATGTTGAAAAACTCAAGCATTAAGTTAAATAAATGTCTACATAATAGTTTCATCTTCAATAAGAGTTGGATATTTTAATAGGGGATATTGACTAATTTCATTATTCAATAGAATAATTCCAAAAAGATGGTAAAAACCCATTGCGGATTCTAATGAAGCACTATGTTAAGATGAAAATAATTACACTGGTCATCTAACATAACTTAAATAGGAAGTTTATGGAGATAAAGTTGAAATTAAACAAATTTTATGTCTTCAATAAATCCTATTGTGATTTATGATAGAGTAACTCTGGTTTTTGGATGTTCCCTTATGTATTTCTTAATAAAGAATGAAAACAATTATTTCTATAATAATTTATGTCTTCATACTTGATTATTCTAAATTATAATGTTAAAGAAGAATTCCATAATATTATATTTTCAAACTGGACAACCATAATTACAACGATACAAATGAAATGGGTTCTTTTTTTACCAATGCCAATGGGCTAAGTGACTATAGTTTGTTTTTTTACTATGGTGATGAAAAAAATCTTACAATATTTGTATATTTTGTATTTTTATTCTCATTATTTCCAAAAATATAAAAAATGTAGGTATAGAGAACTTAGAAATTGACATTTTTTTATATTTCCCATTACGGGTTTTCCATCCAATGATTACCATGTCATTTTAGGGCAGTTTGGAGTCATGCATATTGGACTAATAACGATATTTTTTAAGGTAAAATATCACTGACAATAAATTTTTAAATTTGATCTTAAACACGATATAGTGGATAGGGATTAATCTAATATTCTTTACATATATCTAAGAGGGATCTTGAGTCATGTTATTTATGGTTACAAAATCTAGAATATGATGTATAAATATAAAATATATCTGTTTCAAGAATTAGGTTACTATTTCATTACAAACTAATTATTGTGGTTGTATTATGCTGTTCCAATATGCACATGTGATTCAAATCCAAATATTTTTATCATTTGAGTAACATTCCTGTTATTTAGGCACTGATTAGGCAAGAGTACCAAAGGGAACATACTGCATACTAAAACAAAAAAGATCTAAAAATTTTGACATTTTATTATTGATAGATATGGTAAATTAAGATTTGGGTTACACATGACCATAGTGGGTGGTTTTTCAATGGAAAGGGATCTAAAAATAATGGACCATCTATTCCGACATAGGTCATTAATGTGGAAATCAATCCTACAAAAATATTATTTGTGAAAAATAGTTAAAATTGTTCACAAAGTGGATTTTTTACATTATGATTTGAAGTTTTAAGTCAAGCAGTGAGGAAATTATGTTGTCCAGTTTTAAATCATGCATGTAGGACATTATGTTGTGTAGTTTCAAGTCATGCACAAGGAGACTATTTTTATTAGTTTCAAGTCATGTAGTAAATACATTTAGGGGCTTTAATTTCTTGTCTTTAGCATTGACCATAGGTTTATGAGTCTACAATTTCTTGATAATTTGCCTGGAAACCTTCATCCTTGTTTAGTTATAGAACGTATGAATGGTAAACTTTGTGGATCCAGATAATGATATAGAAAAAGGGCTAAATACATTAGTGGAATTACATTACCAAAACTGATGTACCATGATTTAAAAAACCAATTATGGGGGTTGTATTAGGTAGGTCCATCTAGGGTATATGTTATATTACCCAACAATGGTATCCTTTTACTAACATTATTGTTATATAGGAAACATCAGTTAGGCATCCTAGGGGAATGTACCACATCATCAAAATAAAGAGAACATGGTTATCAAACATTCAATTTCAACAAACAAAAGAAAATTTCTAGAGATTCAGATTTTTGACAACACAGAGTATGATTTATAGAGAAAGGTACCAGAATACAGAAAGAGTATTTTCCATAATGTATTCCAATGAATCATATGAATATGACATCTATAATGGTCTAACCTAAACGTAGTAAATATATTGTCTATGGTATTAGGTCCTACGACTATGAACAAAAATATAATGGAAACAATTAATGATATTTGGTCAAATGGTAAAAGGTTATTTTAATATGGTTTGAACTCAAGGAGTAGAAATTTTGTGAATCATGGTATTTGAGACTTTTTTATTGAGAGAATTGTAATGGAAAAAATATACATAGATGAATACTTTAGGATATTGATTCATTAATATATTAATAAATGTTTTATGGAGACATAAAATTCTTTTACCAATATCAAAGATACATTATTTGATAAAACCCATTATGGGGGCTTTATTATACAGGCCTAACTAGGGCATATGTTGCATAGTGAATCATTGGTATATTATGAATGATAGACATATTATGTAGGATACTTTTATGAAATGTCACTAGGTCACGTACTACATAGTCTAGAAAAATAGCTCTCACATATTAAATATTCTATCACAAAAATCCTTAACAATGATTATGATGATCTGAATGTATACAAGATTAAGAGAGAGAAATACGAGTATGGGTAATTCTCAATTCACACGAGCAGTATTTGAATAAATATTGGGAATGAGTATAAAGTCTCTTACATGGATATAACTCATTTGGAAAATGGAGACATTTTTGTTTTCCATGGTGGGCATTTAAAGGTGAGGACCCAAAATGATGACTCCATCATTGATTGTTAATTATATGTTAACGAGAGATAAAAAATGTATCCCATGGAGTAGTCTAGGTGTTAAGGCCTTGTATTCAATACTTATCTAAATTTGAAGAGAGTATCTCCCTATATAGTTCTTTGGGTACATTGTAGTTTAATTTTTTACAGCAAGGAAATTAAGTGATTCTGTTGCAAAATGAATATTACAGCTGGACAAGATAATTGAACCCAAGTTTCACTAAAATTTCATATTGATGAGAATCAAGACACACGCAGTTCTTTAAACACTCCCTCTTTAGGTTTGATTTATTCAGTTAGGGAATAATTTGGGTTTTTTTCCATGGATGGGCCTATTATTGGAGATCTAGGGGTCTTTATGTATCCCATTGAAATAAGAATCAATCCAAACTTAGTTCTTGATTAAATTATTTCACCAAACCAATTGAGTTTGATGTGAGAGACATGTACTTTTAACACATTCAAAGACAATTATTAAACTTAAGAAAGAAGATGGTATGAATATCAAACCATGCATCACGGGAGAGTACTCTTCATAGATTTGGTTTATATACAGGAAGAATAAAAAACAAATAAATTTCATAATGGTTGTAGTTGGCCCTATGATTTGAGATCCATGTGTCACTACGTATCCCATTGAAATGATATTCAAGCCACACATAGATAATGAAATGGGGTCTCTCTGCAGAACTTATTCAAACATTAGGAGAAATGGATCTCATGTTCTACTAAGGAGTAGTAATGATGTGAGTAATTTTTGTACATGGAAGCTATAAATTTTGTTTAATGAACCACAAGGAATTCCAATTTGGGGTATCATATGGGATTTATTAATGTAAAATGAAGAAGAAATTAATCCTAGAGTTTATTGTCATATAGAGATGACAAAGGATATCATCTAGTTTATCATAATGTGATAATGAAAAATTTTCTATACATTTTTACATTATGCATCAAGGATACAAATGGTTATTATGCAGTTCAATGTATTGCAACAATGACATTATGTTGTGTGGATTCATTTCATGATGTGAGGAAACTATGTTGTCCAGTTTCCAGTCATCGAGCTAATGTATTTGGTTGTTTGATAAAAAAAATTAATACTTCTAGAATCTTGCATCAGTTAGAGTTGTAATGAATTATCAATCTAATGATATTAGTGAATAATCTATAGTAGATTATACCTTATGCACAGAGTAAGATCCATTCCACTTCTGCTCTAGATTTGGAGCCTAATTTACTAATATCATTATAGTCTAGATGACTAATACTAATTCTCCTTCATGAAATGAGTAGAGGTGATCTTTCTAGTTAAATTCTTGTGATATTCTGTTCTAATAGACATCCAAATTATGCAATGTAGGAAATGTATTTTCATATAATCATTCCAACTCATAAAATCAATTATAATACTATTAATCTATTGATAATCGATCCCAAATTGAATCTCGGAGTGAAGGAAGTTGAATTACAATAGTCCAATCTTCTCCTACTCTATAAACCAACAAGTATGGAGTTTCCTGAGTTATAGTACTTGTAGTAGCCTGATATGACCATAAAGCATGAAAATTTTTGTTAGGCTGATATTTATTATCTATATCCACAATTTTCTAGAGTATATATGATAGGGTCATGTTGAAAGCCTCTATCTATCCATTGGATGATAAAATATTGTCAGATGAATGGTTTTATTTAATATTGTGTGTAATACCCCATGATTAGATAGCATGCTATCTATTTAAAGTAATTCAATAGCTTGTGCTACACGCAACACCGAGTTCGAACACACCACGACTTACCAAACAGGTCGTTAAAAAGCAGTTATGAATAGTATTAACTGAAATTTGAATTTTACATACTCTATATTGTTTTAACAGCCATATTATGTGTTTTTTAGACATAATATATTAACAAATTCAATTTTTTCATATAATGAAATTACTTTTTAAAAACTAAAATTTTACCTACTTTTAATGGTGAAGCCCTTATTTTTAATCCAATATTTGACACTTCTAAATATTCAATTTGACAAAAACAAAATTTATAATTGGGACATAAAAATATAATTTTGATAAATTTTTGGTGTTTTCTGATTACTTTCATATTCTTATGAATATTGAAAAATAAAAAAATTTAATTGAAAACAATATTTTTAATCAAAATAATTTCTACTGTTAAATTAAATATTTGAATTGTTTAGATGTATAATTAGATTTTATTTTTATAATTTAATCTAGTTTTTTTCATTGGAAGTATTTTTATATTTAAATTGGTCATAAACACATATCAATCTTTTGATAATTTTTACTTTTGGAAAACCCATTTTTGGTTTTGATAATTGGAATTAATTTTAAATTAATTAATGGAAATTATATATTTTTAATTAGGAAACATAGAGATCATTTATGAATTTTTAATATCATAATTATCATTGGGTTATTTTTTTGTATTTTTTGATAACATTCAATTTTTGATGAATAGTGAAATACAATAAGTTATTATTCAAAACCGACATTTTATTTAAATAATTATTTATTTTATTTTAAAATTATTTAATTTAAAAATATATACCTAATACCTATATATGTTCAATGTAATTAATTTGAGTCATTTTACAATAAAATTTGATGTGTAATTTTTTTGAACTTTTGAAAGTCTTTTACACACCTTCTGTGAACATTTTCAAATTTGGATAAAATGTAATTTTACCACTACTGTGAATTGAATTTCAAAAATACAAGAGAAATGGTTGATATTTGAAAGTAAAATTTGGTTCTATTGGATGTGAATAATTTTTGTTTAATAGTAACTTTTGAATTTTATTTTCCCCGGTTAAAAGTAAATAGGTTAAGTAGAAGAAAAATGATATTATAATTACCCTAACTCATGTCCTAATTCTATGGGATAATTGTATTTTGACCAAAAGAAACCTCGGGAATATAATATGATTCTTTTTATCCACATGGATTATATTAGGATAGTTATTATTATTTAATTTAAAGAAGAGTAAAAAGTGTGAAATTCAAAGTTTAATAAATTACAAAATTCAATATCATTTTATACATAAGATAAATTCAACTATAAATTTTCATTATAAATATAAATATATTTCCAAGATCATGGTATCTTATTTATAATTGTTAGACATTAAATAATTAAATTTATATATGGCACAATCACGATGGAGTAATTACATTATTAATAAATGATTAAAATATTTGACTTTATAAATATCAAAATAAATGTAAATTGAGTGTTTTGATTAATTCTAGGAATTATATAGGTTAATATGACATGTTAGGGTTATTTAAAAAAATAATTTCGTTGTTATATGCTTTTAATTAATTTCACCAAAACCATGTACTAAATATTGTCAAAACTCAAATAAATGAGTTTTTAAAACAAATACTATATTATTAAGTGATATAATATTCCTAAATATATATGGTCTGTAAAAAAGGAATATATAATGATATATATGTCATTAATGAAACATTGAAGGTTCTCTTGTAATTTTATATGTGTTTATTAACTATGTAATATAAAAATACAAGAAGACATTGTAAAACTTAAACTATTTGACTAAGAGTTAAATAAAAAAGATATAGTTAATATGGTGAACTAAACTTGTCTAAAACCTATTGGTGGAGAGGTTTTAGACCCAATCCCACCTTATAATCTGAATACATACAATATATACAATTAAAAACCAATAATTAATTTATAATAATATAATATTTCATGTTTTTCTAAAGTGACCATCATCTCTCTTATAAAAGGGCACTTCCCCTTCTCTCAACATAGCACCTCCAAACCAGTTTGGATTCCGAAAACCCAAAAAACATATCCCCCCAAATACCCACAAATCAACCTATCAGAATTACATAGATCATAATGCCATATTATATAGAATTTTTGATCAAATTAAAAGGAAAAACCAGTAGAAGAGGTAATTATTTCATCACTTCTTTCAGTGTTCTTTTCTTCTTCCACTTCTTCTATATTTGTTGTTTCCAAAAAAAATAATAACTCCAATACATTATAAATAATTTGATGTTATTATAAATATTGTATCACCATATTCATTATTCTATATGTTTTATTAATGACAATGTCACCATACGTGCGTGTGTACGACATACCATCTCCTCGTCGTGGTGAAGTTTTTTATTCAACACATCATTATTTGGAAGGGTATAATAATGAGTATAATTGATTTAAATAATAAATATAAAATTCTAATGATTATTTATATTAATATACCATCAAATTACATATGATTTCCACATTAATAAAATGACATTGTCGCTCCTCTGTACGTACGGATTACTGTCTCCATGATGTGATGAGATTCATTTCCACGAACACCATTCAACGATGATTATAAATATATATATATATATATTATTAATAAGTTTATAATATATGAAATAATAATGATACTATAAGTATATATATATATATGTGTATTTATATTTACCTCATTCACATACTTTCATTTATTATGAAATGAAAATGGAAACAACCTTTATACGTACGTACAATCTACAGTCTCTGTAAATGGTGTTTTCCATTTCATATATATATATATATATATATTATATAAGAATATTATGAATATATATGATGAATAAATAATGTTTTATATTCAGGCATCAATTATATAATGATATATGTTATACGATCAAGAGTAATTAGTTAAAACACATGTCATACAGAAAGCAGCTATTACTAGAAATTGTATTTTATCATTGACATTATTATTAAATGGGTAGAATATAGCCATAAATGAATAAAGTATGATATCATAAATAATAATATGGTTCTTTTATGATTTAAAACATACTATGGACATTATAAAAGAGGTTAAACATACCCTCGACCAGAGTAAAGTATCATGTAAGGTTTAATTTTTCAATCTCATTTTTATTTGAGATAGTTTATGTGTATGTTTTTACTGGGACATATTTATTATCTATGTAATTGTTTAATAAAATATTTATCAAAATGATTATTTTTAATGAACCCTTGACCTAAAACATCTTTTGAAATGGTTTAAAAATTTATTCTTCTAAATCATTCTCATTAATGTCAATGTTTTTAAACTGGTTTTAAGGATTTAGTTACATTGTTATGAATTTTTTAAAATGTAAATACTTTCTAATGTTTCAATGTGGTATGAGAGACTTTTATTAAAAAATCTATTATAATTGGGTTCCTTTATAAATTTTTGAGTTTTATATGATTTCATGAAATGGAAAATTTCTCTCAATGAGTTTTACAGATCATTTTCAATCATATCAACATAATTTATATCATATTATTCATTATTGAGGTTGATTTATTATAATAAAATATTCCATATTTTATTGAATTAGTTATGATATGTCTGACTATGGATGTGAAATTTTTATAAATTTCATTGTTTATGGTAAAAGTTTTGAAAATTCATATGCTAGTTTTAGTATGTATGATTATGCTATATTTGAAAATTATCATATATGGAATGCATTGGAATTAGTAACTGATGGGTGGAGCCCTCTATAGCGCCTAGATTCATCAGAAGGTCTCTTGATACAAACTAATGTCTTGGAACACATCATGGAAAAATTATTATTTGTAGTCTTGTCACGAGTCCATGACTATGTTGTTATGATGTTCAAAACTAGGCATTCCATCATTATGAAATTAGATATTGATATTACCTGTTATTATTCGACTAGTAGAAAATACATGTGAATAATTAAATGTAATTATTTGATTTATATTTTCCATATTATGCGTATGTTTTTGTTTTAAAGTATTATGTTCTAGTTTTATACATTGCCTTAAATGGTTATATTTATTTATCACAGTTTCCTCAATATTGTTATCCTTACTGAGTATCTGAGCTCACCACATTCTATGTTATATTTAGCCCATGATATGAAGAATTATATTATGACTCACCTGCAGGGATAGTGTAAGGGATAAGAGTGTACTCTATGGAGACACAATGATGTTTTTTAATTATTAATGTAATGTAAATCATAAGTATGTATCTAGTACTTCCAAAGAAACTAAACTAATCGCTATTTCAGTACATGATTCCTTGTAATAATTCCATGTATTAAAATAATGCACTGAATCTGGGTAACTGGGGTCGGGGCATTACTATTGGTATCAATGAGTGTTTATTATAATCCATTGAAACAATATTTAGATAAATTATAATTAGAGAATATTACCCGAAGATAAACATTGAGGATTATAATAGAACAACATTCTAAAATTTTGGTAAGGTAGATATTATGTGAATTTTACAATCAATAAATCCATTTCTGGATACATGTAGGTATATGAGGCTTTAGAATAGATGAATCTATGGGTAAATCCCGAAAACACTTATTTGAGCTAGACTCAAATGGGAACTAGTGCATGACAACGGGTCTTTCAGATCTCTTGGTAACAACACTCCATGGGAATACAGATAAGATAATTAAAATTTTCTTTAGAAACCATTATGAAAAATTTATGAGTTAATATTTCAGGAAGGAAACCATTTTTATGATTATGATACTAGATATCTAAAAATATTCAATTAATGATGCTAATTTTTTTAGTTTTTGGATTATAAATTATGATATGATCTGACCTAGTATACGTCGCCATTTAGAAATAGTGCCAAGTAGAAGGAATGAGAACTCTAGAAATATACATGATACAAAGATTAAAAAGAGTAATATATTTTATGGTCCTAAGGCTACATTTTGAAGGAACAAATAGTCTCCCACATATTCTCATCGTTTGAGGAATTAGTATCGTATGTTAATAAGATAAGTAAATAATTTTCTAAGTCATGTGGCACTGAATGGAAGCCAAAGAGGACGAGGATAGTAGATCAAAAGATGGATAATGGGATGAAGGGAAAGAATGATTTTCCTATATGTGATGAATTTAGAAATAATCACCATTGAAATTTCATGAAAGGAATGTGAGTTTTTATAAGTTTGTAGAAAAATAACACCATGTTCGTGATTTCAAAGTTCAGGAAAAGGATTCAAATGTATAATTCTTCAACTGAAACGGGTTGGGAAACTACGTGAATAAACTTCTAAATCATAAGAGTATACCCAAAATGATCCTATTAGATAATAATCATATTATGATACTACTTCGGATAAAGAGGAATTAATAGTTTTCTTAAGTTGTTATTAAACAATTGTGTCGTATGAGTACAATTTATAAGAATTATAAATCATATAATGATTGTACAGCAGTACGTTTTCATTAAGAATTTGAGATTTTATGGTACCAAGTAATGTGATATAGTTTCAAGTTAATCATTTTGGAAAATATATTGTTGGGGGAAATATAATCCTTAATACGTTTTTGAAACTGAGATAATGATTTCAGAATACAATAAAATTGAGTTGGATAATGTATATTGGATATTATTCACTACCATGGATATAATTAGTTGTTTTTTTAATCATTCATTGTTGGAGTTTACAAAATTTTTGGTTTTGAGGAGTATATCTGGTATTCTATAAGGAATAAGGGAGCATGATCATATTCAATAAGGTTTTATGGTAATTCAGGGTGTTACCATGTTTTAAGAAAATATATAATGAAGGTATTCACATGTTATTATGTGGAAAAATATAAATTCATTATGTTTACCTTCCTTATAAATTTTGGACATGGTGTTTGAAAAAATTCCTTTTGGATAAGTATAAAGGTTGGAACGAATTATGATGGAAATTGGATACTATTGTTTAAGGTTAACAAATATCTAACTAATTTTTTTTGTATTTTTATAAAATGGACAACCAAGAGGTCGGGAGATAACCCATCACGTCTGACAAGGCTGTGAGACTTGAACCCGCCACAGAAGGGAGACATGGGTGCATCACCTACCACTGGATTAAGAGATATCATGGTTTGAATAATGTAGTTTTTTAAATGGTCTGATATATTAATTAAAAATTCATTATTTTTTGATCTATAAACAATGAGGATAAATAATTTTTTAAGTCTATTATCTTTTGGAGTGAATGATGAGTTTGTGGTAGATGTTAGTTGAAGGATGGAACTATACTGATCAAGTAATTTTTCCCTTATTCAATTAAGAAATTAATTCATAAACATTTGGGAAGGGATCTTAAAACCAAAAATTCTGTTATCATATTACATAATGTTTTGTTGAACCGATGATATTTAAATTACCATAGATTTATGGAATTAAGGCCCTCAATATTCCATTTATTGTTCTCTTGTTTGTGATTGATGACCTTTATCACTCCCTATTAATATTGAGGATTTTTTTTCCAATTAAGTTTTTTAGTTTCCACCAATGTTATCCTATTTGAGATTATTTCCCTTTCCCTCTTATTAAGACTAAATGTTACTAACCCTATTTTTGATATTGGTTTTCCCAAATGGTGTTTTATAATTTTTACCATTTCATTTTCTAAAAAAAACTTCAAATTATGAGAACACAATTTATTGAACTAGGGGAGAATGTAGCACCCCAGGATTTCATAGCATGTTTTCTATTTAATGTAATTCAATGATATGCTCTACACGCAACACTGAGTTTGAGCACACCACGACTTACCAAAATAGTCATTTAGAATGTAGTTATGAAAAGTAAAAACTGAATTTTGAATTTTATATACTCTATATAATTTGAACATTTATATTTGTTGTTTCATAGATATAATATAAGAAAAAATTTAATTTTTTAGATAAAGCAAGTAATTTGTTAAAACAATTACCGCTTTTTACTGGTGAACCCTAGTTTTGTAAATCTAATATTTGAATCTTATATATATTAAATGTGATGAAACAAACATATTCTTTGAAATATGGGCATAAAAATTAAGTTTTGATATATTTTTTGTGTTTTCTTATAACATTCATATTTTGATGAATTGTGTAAAATACTAAAATATTTTTTTAATCAAAATTATTTATAGTGTTAAATTATAAATTTGAACAGGATTGAAGTATAATTAGATTATATTTTTATCATTTAATCAAATGTTGGTCATATGAATTAATTTTACATTTAAATTATACATAAACACAAAACAATATTTTGATAGTTTTTACTTCTAAAAAACCCACTTTCTGTGTATGAACAAATTAATTAATTTTAAATTAATTAATGAGACTTAACTGTTTTTTATTTTGTAAAATATACCATATTTTTTGTTTTGTAATATTAAAATTATTTTATGCTTAATTTTCGTTATATTTATGAAAACATTCCATTTTGTTTTAATTGTGAAAAAGCACCGCGTTATTATTTAAAACTTACATTTTAAAAGAATAATTATTTTTTTAAATTTATTTTAACAAAAAATAGATTTATAATACCTATATAATTTCATTTAAATTTAGAGTAGTCATTTTTTAATATTATTATATGTATTAAATTTTTTTGAACTTTTTATCGTCTTTTACCCACCTTCTAGAAACATTTTGCAAATTTTCATAAAACATAATTTTACCGCTTTGGTGAATATAATTCCAAAAATCCAAAGACACAATTGAAATTAGTATGTAAAATGTGGTTTAATAGGATGAAAGTAATTTTTTTGTGAATATTAACAATTGATTTTTATTTACCACAGTTAAATGTAAATATGGTTTTTAATGGAAAAAACTATTTTATAATTACGCCAACTCATGTCCTAACACTATTGGATAAGTGTATTTAAACCAAAATCAACTTTAGGAATAAAATATTATCCCTTTTATCCACATGTATTATATTAGGACATTTATTAGTTTTTTTAAAGAATAGTTAAAAGTGTTAAATTCATATTTTATTGACTATAACATTTTTAATATAGTTTAATACATAATAATCAATATACTATAAATAAGAATTATAGATATACAAATACTTCCTAAAACATTGTATTTTATTTATAATTTTAAGACATTAAATAATTAAATTTATATATGACAATTGATGATGTAGTAATTACCTAATTAACTAAATATTAACATAATTGTTATTCTAAATATCAAAATAAATGTAAATTGATTCTTTTTTTATGAATTCCACGAATTCTTTAGGTTAATATGGCCTATTATGGTTGATTAAATACTTTTTTTCTGAAGTGATAAAGTTGTTATGATTTTCACCAAAACAAAATTCTACATAATGTCTAAATTGACATAACTGAGTTTTTAAAACATATAATATTTTATTAAATTATATAATATTCATAAAAATATAAGGTTCAGAAAAAGGAACTATATAATTATATATATGTCATTAATTAACCAATTTATGTTCCCTTGTCATTTTATTGTATGTTTACTAACAATATAATATAAAAATATAAGAAGTCATTGTAAAAGTAAAATTATTTAAATAAGAGGGAAATCTAAATGATAGGGTTAATATAGAAATATAAATTTGTCTAAATCTTTTGGTTGAGAGGTTTTTGACCCAACATCATCTTAGATTCTCAATAAATCAATTTGGATCCATTATAAACTATAAATTATTTTATAATATAATAATATTTCATGTTTTTTCTAAATTGAGCATCACCTCTCTTATAAAAGGGTACATCCCCTTCTCTCAAAATCATACATACAAATCCATTTGGATCGGCAAAACCCTACTAAAATATCATCCAAACAACCCTAAACTCAAATTAGTGTCCTTAGATTGATGATAAATCCAACCGAATGATCCCTTTTATTCAAATCCAAAGGAAGAACCTGAAGAAGATGTAATTATTTCCCAACATATTTCAAACTTATTTTCTTATTCAAATTCATATTTATTTATTTTTTCCAATACAAAATAATTAATCTAGTACATTATGCCAAATATGATGTTATTATAAATATGGCACAACCATATTAACAATTTTATCCATTCTATTAATGAAAAATTCACAATACGTGCATACGTACGGCTTACCGTCAAAACGTCCTGGTGATATTTGTTATTCAACACATCATTATTTGGGTGGGTATAACAATGTGTATAATTGAATTAATAATATATATATCATTTTAATGATTCAGTATATATAATATACTATCCAATTACAAATAATTTCAGCATCAATGAAATGATACTGTCACTCGTGCGTACGTAAGGATTACCGTCTCCACAACGCGATATGAATCATGACCACTTTCACCATTAAACGATGATTATTAAAAATATGTATTATTAATATCTTGTAATATATTACATAATAATGAAACTGGAAATATATATAAATATATATATCTGTGTGTGTGTGTGAGTTTGTGTGTGTATTTACATATACATCATTCACATACTACAATTCAATACGATATGAAAACAGAAAAGGAGGTTATGCATTCATACAGTCTACTGCCTCAATAAATGGTGTTTTACATTTAATATATATAACTATTATACAAAATTATATTATGAATATATATGATACATAAATAGTTTTTTATTCTGGAATCAATTAAATCATGATATATGTTATACGATCCAGAATAACAAGTTAAAACATGTGTGATAAATAAAGTGATTATTACCCGAAATGTAATATTAACATAGAAATTGTTATTAAAGGGGAATATAAAGCCATACATGAATAAATTATTATATCATAAATATTAATATGGTTCTATTATAATTTAATAACATTCTATGGTCTTTATACACAGTTTAAATGTACCCTCGACTAGTGTAAAGTACATTAAAAGGGTTAATTTCTCAATCTCAGTATTATCCGAGATTGTTTATGTGAATCTTTTTATTGAGACATGTTTATTATTCATGTACATGATTAATAAAAGTGTTTTAAAAAGGATTTTTGTAATGGGAATATTTAACTAATACATAATTTTAAATGGTATAAATATTTATTCTTCTAAATCATTCTCATTAATGTCTATGTTATCAAAATGGTTGAAATGATTTATTTATATGGACACAATTTTTTTAACTTGTTAATTACAATCGAAATATTGAATGTGGTCTGAGAGACTTTAATTCAGAAATTTCTTTTAAAATACTTCCTTTATAAATCCCTAACTTTTAATTGATTTCTAAAAAAGATACTTTTCTCTCAAAGATTGTTATCGGTCATTTTCAATTATTTCATCATCCTTTAATGGATATTATTCTGGAGTGAGGTTGATTTATTATAATACAATATTCCATATTGAATTGAATGATTTATGATATTTTTGACAAATGATGTTCTAATTTTTTACAATTTATGGTTTATGGTTACCATATTGACATTTAATATACTATTTTGAATATGAATACTTATGTTATATTTAAAAAAAATTATATGAGGAATGCATTCGACATAGTATGTGATGGGTGGAGCCGACTATAGCCCCTCAATGAATCAATAAGTATCATGAGACAAACTAGTGTCTTCACACAAGGCCTTGACAAAGTCTTATTTATAGTCTTGGCATGAGGCCTTGACTATATGGTTATGATGTCCAAAATTATGTATTCTATAATTATGAAATTAGCTATTGACGTACAATGTAATTATTCTACTAGAAGAATATCCATGTGAAAAAGTAAATGGAATTATTTGATTTATCGTTCAAATATTATAATGAAGTTTGGGTTTAAAGGATTATGTTTTGGTCTTCAACATCACGTTAAATGTTTATGATTATTTATGATTTTTTATGTTATACTGTTATACTTATATAGAATTTCAGATCACCCCATTCAATGTTTTATTTTTTCTAGCATGTGAAGAAGTATATTATGACTGGCCTTTAGGGTTATTCTATGTGATATGAATGTGTTCTACAGAGAAACAATGTAATTTTTTTCAATTAATAATGTAATGTAAAACATATTTATGTATATTGTATATCAAAGTCTACTAAACGGATCGAACATTTAGGAAAAGATTTTTTGTAATAATTCTAATGTATTAATATAATGCCTTTACTCTAGGTAACTAGGTTCAGGGTGTTACAATGTGATATTTATATGGTAATGATTTTAGCTTTGACAAAGCTAAAAATACTTTTAGAACTGAATTATATGAATGGTATTTCGTCATACCATTTGTAATTAGTATAAGTAAAAATATACGAGATTTGCTCAGTCTTAGTTAGAGGATAAGGTCCTACTACAT
The DNA here is from genome assembly GCA_963277665.1 of Viscum album. Taxonomy (NCBI): domain Eukaryota; kingdom Viridiplantae; phylum Streptophyta; class Magnoliopsida; order Santalales; family Viscaceae; genus Viscum; species Viscum album. Next base: position 1,978,614,950 of record OY728133.1, read on the forward strand.
CCACTTCCCATGTAGAAAATTTCTAGGTGTATTTAGCTAATTTAAGAAACTCCATGTGATTATAAATGATGTTGGAATGCACTTGATAAGGATGACGCATCTTGGTCAAATATTTTTAATCAAGTTTATTTGAATTTAATATGTATCCATGCCTTTAGATTTGATCAAAATGCATATTCCTAGACCGGTAAGCACCCCAAGATCCTTAATGTATTTTTTCATAAAAATTAAAATATCTTCTCCATCAATACCCATGATGAGGAATCTATAAAATGCACATTTGTAGAGTATATTATAGTTATATGGGTTATCGTAAAGATTGAAATTAGACACTCGTCATCAGAGCTATTGTATTTCCCCCATCTGGTTGATGTACTCCATTTTGAAGGTATTTAATGATAGGTTTCATCTATCCTGTAGTATGACTACATGGCTCATAAATTGCTCTCATTTCATTATTTCCAACCATTATACATTGACAAAAATTATAAACCACATTATGATGGGGAATACTAATAATTGTATCATCTTGATTTGGATATTCCTGTGTTTTGACAACATTAGACAATGCATCATCTTTGACATTTTATGATCGTTGGACATAAGACAATGTGGGATCTGAGGGAAATTCAGAAATTATCCCTATGACATATTCAAATTAATTGATTAATTCTTCTTTTATAATAACATAATCCCTATTGATAATTTCGATTAAAAATTATGAATCCCCTTTCACTTTCAGGTGGTTCAATTATTCCTAGAGCACCAATTCTAGGCCTAGAATGAGATATTAATATTCAGAATCATTGTTGGTACCACCGTTTAATAAACAGAAGAAATATAAAAACTCTTCCTTTTCTACAGATATAAGAACAATACCACATATTTTTTTTGATTTTAGGGTTTTCCATTATATTCCCAATTTATCTTCTGTATGAACTATCAAAGTACACTTCCCATGTTTGGGAATTATCTTCAATAGAGAAGAATCCATCAACAAAAAGTTCAGGATTCAATTATTTATATTCAAATTATGGGTGTTCAATAAGGATTTATACCAAGTAATGGGATTTTATTTATTTTTACGGCACAAACATGATATCGAAATTTTTAAAAATAACTTCCCATCATGCCAAACGTCTTGTATGTATATGAAGAATGAGAATAAATTTGAGCAGTTTATTAGGAGATACCAACTATAACTCGTGATGTTCTAGGTAGTGCCTCATCCTATGAATTGAAAAGATTAATGCCAAGAAGAAATTCTGGATACTTGATTATAAATCCTCCATGTCAATCATGGTTTGACAACGATTTCAATGTCTATTTTCATTCCTAACATCATTCTTTTTTGGAAGGAGGGAACCCAATTATCACTCTAAAGCTGTCACATAGAGAATAAGAAACTTTCCTTCAATAGTTGTAATTTATAATTGTTGAATTATGGGATATTTCTGGAGGATTCCAAATTCTTAGTGGCGGTAATCGTTCCATAGTTATGTAACTACCTTATTTATTAATCTGGTCACGGGTAAACACTTACCTTCCAAATTATTGATAAAGCACTCAATATAGGCCTTGATTCTAAGAATTCCTCTTAATTCCTTCAAATTTTGATGTTTTGAAATACCTTGGATAGATTTTTCTTCTCATGACCAACATCAATGCCATGAGGGCATAAAATGTATGTGAGGAATTTTCCAAATGTAACCTTGAAAGAATATTTTATGTGGTTCATCATCATATTTTGTTTTTTAGGTGTACTAAATATGGTCTATAGATCAGTAAGGTGATCAAAATGTTTTCAAACTTTAACTACTAGATCAGCAAAATAAACTTCTACAAATTTTCCATGGAAGGGTTTGATGATATAGTGCATGGTATATTTATTTGTTTCACCAACATTCTTCATGACCAAGGGCATTACTGTATTGAAAAATATTCCATTAGGGATCTAAAAACTGTAAAATCATTATAATCATGGTCCATTGGAATTTTTTTATTCCTAGAGTAGCCATCCATAAAGGAGAGATCTTCATAGAAACCTCTCCCATCAATTAAACATTTTTTGTATAGAACCGAAATGTAATCCTTGGTAGACTTCCAGTTAAGATATCTGAAATCAATGCAAAATATTATTTAGAAATTCTTATTTTTCACTAGGATAATGTTTCCCATCCATTTTGGGTATTTCACTACCCTGACAACGTTATTCTAAAAGAGCTCGTTGACTTAAACATCAATTTTAGTAGTGTGAGTTGGGCGTGTTCTTCTTGCTACATTCATAAATCCTCGATGCTCTTCTAGAAAACCAAAATGATGAGTGTCCATAACAGGCTTAATTCCTAGAATTTCCTTGTAGTTCCAAACAAGCACATATTGATGTTTCTTTGGGAATGATTTATACATCTCTTCCTCTTCTGATGTCATGGACACACTAATTAGAGTAGGGCATGATTATTCTTCTATACATAGATTTATTTTTCTATCCTTATCAAAAGTGGTAGAGAAACCTCCTAAAATTATAGTGGTAATCTTTAATATATTTTTATTCTTCATCCTAAAGTGTCACTATTTTTATTTTCAATTTCAGTTTATGATGAAAATAATTTATGAATTTTGGTTGATAAAATGAAGACATCTCTTTTTAATCTTTCCCCACTACTTTGAAGATCAACTATTTCTCCCATTCACTTACGCCTAATTTATACAATTTAAATTATCCAAGTAACTAGATGAGTGCATAGATTTGTCTTTATCCTTTCAATTTGATTGACTGGAATCTCATAATCTATACTCAAAGTTTGAATTGGATAGTAGGGATTTTTTACAGACCTTTCGGAGCATTTATTCTTGTTACATCTATTTTCATAGACCTTATTCCTTTTTTAGGATATACTTATGCCTTAATATAGTAAGATGCACACATTTTCAGTGGATCTCTATCACCATACAATTCCTCAATTTGACCATTAATCCAACACATGATACAATGGTGATATTATAAAGATATAAAAAAAAGTTAATATAGCTAATGCCTTCGAAGAAAAATATTGGTAGCAATGTCCTATAAGACAACAATTAAATTTGAATTGGATAAAAGGTCCCCAAACTGGTTTCAGAGTGTAATCTCACCTAGAGCTTCTTGTTCATTAGTATCATAACCTTTGAACATCAATGTGGATGGATATAAGTCAAATTCATTTAGACCCAATTGATGAAGTGTGTGTATGATTATGAGGTTGACCCCAAATCCATTATCTATGAAGGATATAGGGATGTATGTATCATTAAACCATCTAGATAGATATAAGGTAATAATGATTCCAAGTAAAAAAACAACCATAACCTCACCCATGAATGATATACCTATGGGAAAGATTTCTAGATAATTCATTATACGGTAAACCTCTCCATACACTCCCTAAGTTTTAAACACTTATGAACATGAAAAATCCTCAACAAGTGCCTCTCGAATATAATTTGATAGATTCAAAGAATCTAGTATTGATAACATGGTAGGTACATAGGTTAGTTGTTTCAAAACATCATATATTTGGTCTAATGGTTTTTGTATTCTATAATGGAAATTCAGTTTGGTGGGTTCCTTAGAAGTTGATTCTCTAGAAGTATATTCATCATTTGTCGAGGATGAAGCTAGAACTACTCCTACTTTTTGTAGATTATACTGACTAGGTCGGCCTATTTGTTGATATACTGGTGGTATAGCCTATAATTATTCTTCTAACAAGATCATTTTAGGGCCGATCCTATCATGTGTGGAAAATTTAATTCTTCTTGATGATACCTCTTAATGGATCTCCAAAGAGTTTCTACCACAAAAATGGTTTGAGCAGGGGTCTAATTAAAATAGTGGTTTCTAGCATGTCCACACCTTCCTCTATATCCTCAACCATGACATCTTCTATTAGTTCCCCACATTGGTGTAGGGAATTCAGGTTCTGGGCCAGAATCATCTTTAGCATAGGTTTTTATTACATGGATAACGTTAAAGGAACTCAAGATCAATTCCTCATCTGATGAAGATTCTTCTTCACAATTTGGTTCTTTTTGTGCCATTTGGTGGGGTAGTGCCTGTGATTTTGTTATCGATGGCATGAAATATTTCAAAGTCGAGGATAACATTGGCCTTCAAAAGACCACATCTTCTTCCGAATATTCATTATAATTTTTATCATGTTTCTTCTTTGAGGATTTATCTTTTGAGGATTGATTTTTTAGTGGAGATGGAATTTCTATAGAAGATGTGGCAGGAGACATAGTTGAAAGTTTCAACTATTATCATAGAATTTCATGATTTTGGTTGACCATTTTCCTGATCATCAAATCATCATACTTCTATACATTTTTACATTTGAGTTACAACCATTCACTTTTTTTCGTCTTGATCGGTAGTAGTAACACATGTAATATGGGTAGATGAACATTTTAGTTTCACTTTTCAAATGTCTACCATTTTTGGAAGGTAGTGTTTTAAAACAAAACAATCATGAATAGGGTGCCCCCATATTCAATGAAAGGGTAAATAATTTGGGATATCTTCATCTCGTTATCTGTATGGTTTCATCGTCCTTATAAATTAAAATAAATTTCATTCTAAAGATTAAATGAAGTAACTAAGAAATAGTTAATTCTAAAAGGGGTAAAAAAAATTTATTCCTCAATCTTTCTATCCATTTCATATTTTTATCATCTTGAAGAGATGGTCTTTTCTACTGATGCTCAGAAGATGTAAACCTTCATAATGATAATGGTTTTGCTGTTGAAGTAAGAACATGTGTTTTTTTATTGTTACTATATAAACATCTTCTTTCAATATTCTGTTTCCTAGAGCTATTAGATTACACCAGATTTAGGTTTAGTTTCCACAATGGAATCCAACAATTTTTGGGTGATTAAAACATTGTCTCAAAACACTCCTATGAATTTCATATGGATTATTGGTGTGCGTGACAAATCACATATATTTTCCTCACATATTGTTAAGAACCATTTTATATGCAGTGGTATATTTAAAAAAATTTAAAATCCATTTCATCGAGAAATGAAATATGGATATATTTCATTCTCCCATTGATTTCAATTTATTAAATAAAAAACCTTTTTTCTTTTTCCATCATTGAACTAAATTGGGGAAGTAATTTCTAACATCTTATCATCAAGTAAATGATTGCGAGGACAATATTGTATATTAGAATAAGATTATACCCTATAACTACTGCACAAAGAACCAGAGATTTAAATCTTTTCGATGTTGAGGGGTCATCATCATTTGATCAAAATGAGAATCAAAATGTGTTAAGTGAAGCTCTAGATCTCTGTAGCCATTAAATATTCGAAATATTAAAATCACAAAGATTGGTGGGGGAGGGATTGGATCTACCCATTAAAGGTATGAATTCATTTATGGTTGTACTAGTTCATGGAATTTTTCCATAAGTTCTAATTGATATATTAATTACTAAATTTTATTCATAAGAATTTTTGGTATATCAAGATTATCTAGATCTGGTACATGTACAATAACTATAGAATGAACATTCACGATGACTATAAAAACCATTTTTTGTGGGGGTGTAGGTATTTTTCTACGATATCCCATGGGGATAGGATGGTAAGGATGGGTTTGATCATATTCTGGCACTGTACCCAATAGGCGGAATTCATTATATGAATCTTTAGTTGAAAAAACCCTCATTTCAAAAGAGTTCATTTAGGATGTGCAAGATGAGGATCTACATATGCAACATGTCGAGAAGAAATGTTGTTTCGATGTTACTATGCATTGAGTCCTCTCAACTTATTCATCTCATTATATTACTAGGAAAATATTTATTCATGTTAAAAAGATTGAAATTTTCCAGTGGAAAAGTGAGATGTGATAAAACCATTACATTTCCCCATGTTGGATGCATTTCAATGAGTTGGTAGTAGGTTACTTGAGGAAATACCTATATTCTGGGTATGACTCTGATTTTGGGTACACACACCTCCTTCATTTTCATCAGTGTGTACCGTATTGTGAATAATAACATCATCATCTAACTACACTAAACTAGACACATTTTCTAGAGGATATCCAATTACGGTATTATTGACATTTACTGATGCATAACACATTTACAGAATTCGGTTAGTATCTTTGTCTAATTGTCCCCATCTCTATCTTTCGTGAGACTTTGTTACCCTATATGCTGAATTACTGGGAATTTTTTGATGGATAGAAACCTAAATGGAATCATTGGATAGATCTATTTTGTTTTAAATTTGTGTCTTCATCCAAAATTTGGTGGAAAAATACATATTCATTGAGGGGGTTGTGGATGTGAAAAGTCCCCCACCCCTACTGGTTGAGGATGTTCATGTTATTATTTTTCAAACCAATAAAAATATTCATTAAGTTCTATGTTTCAGTTTAAAAATCGACGACCCATGCATGATGGGGTGGCTCCTAAACTACCATGGATGATATTAGCATATATTCTATTTTAATCATACAAATATTTGTCTGAAGATTGGAGGGGCAGATTATCTAACAACCACATAAATCACCTATTTTGGAATTCCATTGTGCTATTTCAGATATTGGTGCAATCGAATGGCTGACATTCATTATATGAGAGGAATTCGTGATGTTCTCAGATTCTTGATTCAAAAGTATCGTGAAAACATTCCCTATTTGGGACTAACAATGATGAGTTCTAGTGAGTGCTTGTCCTTCAGAATATCTTTTACTACTCAAAATATTTTTTTATTGTTGTTGGCAATGGGAAAAACATTGTATGAGACCACTTTTCAAAGTATAGTTGATTTTCGATTGTAATGAAATGAAATTCTCCATGTGCACCTTATCTTTTTATTTGAACACCATATTGGGTATCACAAATTATGTGATATAGCAACTTTAGTTTATTGAGGCATGCATACTAAAGGGCTCCCTACTGCTTCTCGGCCTTTCGATGTCCATAAACTGAGAGAGATGCCATGTCAGTTTTCTTTTGCAACCATTATATTAAATTTACAATACATTAATATTCATAATATGTTAATAAATTGGTATTCATATGATGTGAATTTTTCCATATATTGATGTGGATATAAAAAATGCAGTCTCCTGGCCTTATTTCTGGAATGATGTATCGAGATGTTGCCAAAGACTAGAACATTGCAATAATTGAACCCATAGCCAGTTAATTTCACATATTCAATGAATACTCATAAACCATTGCTAAATGTTTCTCAATTATAGCGGACTAGAGTGGAAGTTTCTAAATTGTTATATCACAAAAAATAGGATTTTCTCCTCTTCTATATTAGTTGGAAAAACACCCAAAGGAGGATGTGAGTATGACCTTCACATTGGGATGTATTCTGATTAAGAAGGTATTTCATCTTATAGTAACAATGTATTAGAAATTATTTCCCATTTGTTAGTAAGTACATCAAAAAAAGAGTTATTTCTCATCACTACATTGTTAATTGGAGAATTTTTTTGATAATGTGAAACACTACTGCGGAGGGAACATTCATAGTGAATTTCATGATGAGGAGTACAACTGTAGTTTATTATAGATATGGATAAATCTCATTAATCCTTGGTCTTCTAGACTCATGAAGGGTTTTCGTGGATCTCGTCCAGATATAGGTTCCCCAAATTGACAGAATTGACATGAAAAATCCTTCATGATGAAGTGTTTAATGGGAATCATCAAAATTAATATTACAAATAAAATATTTTGGTGATGGGAGGGTAGCATCTGGAGCTATAACAAATAAACGTCTGAGAGTTCAAGAACTCCAGAATTATGAGGATCCAGATCGTATATTGACACATTATATCCCAAATTTTCTCAGAGATACTTATTCATAAACTCTCTTTTACAAGTAGTTGGGGCCACTAGCTGGGAGAAGTGGCTATTATGTGATTCTGTATGTTCCTGCTTTGGAGTGTTCCTTGGAATAGGTAGATAATCTCCAATTGGAATGGTTGTACATTCTTGATCTAGTTGTCTATATGATATGGGGGAGTGTGCCCTATAACACTCCTGAATAATAATACAACTGTGTATCTACTATGGGATGGAATGCCAACAATTCATCCCAGGTGTGGGGAAAATATTATGTTCTGATCAAACTGGCATTACTAAGGTTCATGTGATGATATTTTGGATGGATTCTTGAATATGGGCATGAATTTTTGTATGCGCTTTCTAAAATGTTAAAATATTTTTTGGTGACTTCAGCAACAGAAATGGGAATTTATATCCATTTAGTATATAGAGTATGTGTGTGTTCATACTAATTTTCCTCCATTTTCATTCACTGGATATTGACAGTAATCATGTATGGGGACAGAGAGTTGAGTCTTCCCTATGTTGGATGTCGGGGCTCTCCGACTGACTTCTCTGAGTTTTGTCAAATGATATTCTTGTATGACTCATGTATACTAGATGTGGTATTATAATTCTAGTATTTTTCCACCAAACATGGTCAACGAACTTCTTTCAATTCTAATAGATGATACTTCTAGAAGTATTGATGAGTGTAGGCAAGTGTATGTTTATTTATTACTAGTTTCACCATGTTTGATTGATGGAATTCCTTGAATGCAGCCATACAAGTCTTCTTATTGGATGATAATTTGTGAGGAGGTGTATGTTTTTGTTCATGGTACACCGCTATGTTTTAATGGTGGGATTGTTTGGGTAGTTCCAGAACATTCTACTAAATGGATGAATTTATGTGGATAGGTGTATGTGCATGTTCGTTTTTCTCCACCATGTTTGGTTGATAGACTTATTTGAAGGGGAAAAGTTAAGAACCTACTCCATGTTGGACGTATGATTTCCTCGTTGGGTTTTCATTCATTCTTGGGTTTGTGGGACCAGGGCCAAACAACCGAAGGAAACACATCAATCATGTTTGGGGTTCACTACTGCACAATTTTGTTGGCAAATATTTTTTTGGGAGTTGTAGAGAAGGTCCCTTGTGTTTTAAAGACGAGGCCATGAGTGACCTCTTGATCCACCTCTTTATTGTAAGGTAGGCACTAATTATTGAATTTTGAGATTAAGGACCTGAAATTATTGAAGACTGTGGTTGGAACCATATGTTTCATGAGCACTGGTCGTCGTTGATCGGATGAATGAGGGTTGTTGTTTACATTCAGAGCCTGTCGAGAAACCTATAGGTTTGAGATAGTATTGTGTTGATGGTATTCCTGAACCAATAAATTGGAGACTATGTGTCAAATATTCTGAGATGGTGATGACGTCTTTCCAGAGAAAGAGGATTCATCAAATGGAGTAGCCAGCTATTTCATGGGTGAAAACTTGAAGAAATCCATTTGGAGTAAAGGTAGTTATGAGATAACATTATAAAATGGGAACAATAAATTCCCTTCAAGCAGTTTCTTTTAAATGGACACATGAGTGATTGATTATTTTGTCAGTATATCCTTTATCAATTGATAAGGTCCTGACAGATGGTTAACACTATCAACTTGGTAAAGGATTCATGTCATGTTTACCATTTTTGGGTTTTCTCTCACTCCGAATGTTTGTTCTGGTTATGAATAAACACATCTATGTGGTTTGAATTGGATTTATTTGTGAAATTAGATACATCTAATAGTTCTTTATAAAAAGGTATGTTCTTTCAAAAGGATTTCATTATTTATGTTTGGACCTAAAATACTTAAGAACATACATTGGTCTAGAGTATGGGAGGTTGGAATGATCACACCATTTTGGGTGAATCATTTCCAACTATGAGACTATATTATATATTTTATATATTTTCATGAATCCTTATTTATTCACCAATTATAACATTTTCTTTGCTTGAAATTTTAAATAAATTATTATCATGTGTGAAATTTAGAATCACCCATATTAATTATAAGTTCTTCATTAATGGATATATGTATATGTATTCGAGGTTCTCTATTAATAGAATCATCTTATGTACAAGTTCAAGATTTTTTAAATAATTTTAATGTTGATAATGGTTTTTAAGACACTCTTTGGGGAACACTATAATGCATTGTCATCCAGGGAGACGAATGTTTAATTTAATTTTTGGATTATTCCCCTAAATGGAATACCTCCATATCCTTGTGAAAGGAATAATAACCCTCATAGATCAGTTCCACTCAAATGGACACATCATTCCTTTTATGGATGTGTAATAATGACCTAATCGTACAATCTAATTTAATGTTGTACGGACATCTAAGGGAATAGTTCATAGTAATGCATAGGGTGGTAATTATGCCTAAGAATACCATGGAACATGGAAATGATATGTGTTTCCATGTTGGATTCAAACTTGTTGGGAATGTGGCCTAGAAAGGATGAGGTTATTTTAGATATTTGGATTTGAACCTCAGGGAGGCTTCATATGTATATTATTTGGATGAGAATTAAATCTATCATATCTCCGGGACTCTAGAAGGGGTGTATGATACTTCGACTGAAATAATATGGGGCATACTCTTAAATAGTATGATCTAGTGATTTGGGGGTTTAATTTGGTACTTAATCATAAGAAAGGTTAAAATTTATGGATAGAATAAGTATGATCTTAGTCCATAGGAAGGCTTCCAATGTATCCCATTTTTTATGGGAATAGATGTTCTTGTAGTTCCATCACTGAGGTTTTTGTGAAAATGTTGTGACCATAAATAATACCAAAGACCACGTGATTCATGCTCAATGTGACAAACAAGAGGATGAAAAAGATTCAACAAATTGACACACGCTTTTCAACCTCAATTGGTGAATGTTGAAGAGCCTACAACGGCGATGGTGGACGAGGGCATAGAGAAATGAACCATTCAATCTAGAATGACATTAGATTTCATTGAATTCAGCTCGAAAGGCTAGGGGATTACTCCTGGAGGGATTCCCCAAAATTGGTCTTGGTAGGGGAGTGACACTTCACCTTTATTCTAATTAAAAAGAATGTGTGAACCGTTCCATTCCACTAGGGAGACAATGCTCCAGGTTTTAGATATAATACGGGACGAGGATGGGCCAAACCCTAACCCTCCAAAAGAAGAACACTCTGACACTATACCTGGGAGATAGGTCCATGTGTCTGTGGATATAGAAACCCACAAAAAATCCATAAATCTATACCCCATCATAAAACAAATGTTGTAAACCATTGAATGTGGATATACAAACCCAAATGGGACACACACTAATGTGTTATTCCCAAAGGGATTTGTATGTCATGAGGTTTTGGTGATGGATTTAACATAATCCCCTTCATATAAGGATTCCAAAATAAATTAATACATTCCATGAATGCCTTTGAGGAATGCTTGAGGTATTGATTTTATAGGATAAAGAGATATGTTTAATCAAAGATGGGTTCCCATATAGGTATCTGGAACGCAAGTATGGGAACTCAGGTAGGCATGGGAGACCAGATGTTTACATGAGTGACAAACATACTAGATGTTAAAATTTAGGTGGGACTTGACTAATTCCTTCAACAGTATTCACAAGTATTCCAAGAAGCAGGGATCCCAATTTCCATTGAGATGAATGGGTGGTGTGAAATTAGTTTTAGTATACGGAGGTTAGGAGCATTATATGCCACACTGTTATAAATTTCAAACACTAAGGGGTATTAATTCTTATGATCCTACTTCTATTACCCCTCCCTAGTTGTTGGGGAATCACCGTGTAGGTTTATGAAGACATAAATGAAGCACTTGGTGGACCATATCAATAATTAGGCTTTGGGGATATTCTTCTTTACAAATGAAGTCCCAAGGGACTGTTTATATGCCAAAACAGGACCATGGGAGAAAGGAGTTCTGTCACACAACGGTGTTTTACTCCAATATCATGGTGTAAATATGGTTGTGCTCTAATAATGATTTGGCTCAACTGGGGCGATTTAAATTTTGACCCTTTTCAAATCCTGAAATGTTCAATGTATTTTATCCTCTTTTTTATGGAATTTCTGTTCTTTCACTTTTAAATGGTTTTGATGGGAAAAACTGTGAACAAAACAAAATTTTTTGATTATATATATTGGGTGATAATATAAGTATTCTTTGTAATTAATCCAAATAATCATTTGAACATAATAAAAAATAATACTAATGAATCATTGAGAAAATAGTGAAACCAACAACACATAAACATGTCAAATATCAATCCCATCATCACCAAGGCATACTTCATAAAAGAATTCCCATTAATATGATATATCAACTATCATATTAATAGAGGAGAACCCTACACAAATTTATTTCTAGTATACCACTGTCACACCCCAACTTCAAACGTCATGTTTCTCACATATCTTCTGAATAACACACCACCTCATAAGAGTGGACACATCACATCTCACCCATAAACACCTAGGTTATTACATCACAACCTCTACAATAAATAGAGTATTAGTGTGTGTTGAACACGAAGGAAATCAGTGGTGTTCCCTAATCCTTCCATGCCTGACCATTACCATAAGCTACCCATTGGCACTATAATATCACAACTCACCCAAAATCAATTATGACATCACATCTCACCTAAACACACCGAGGATATCCCATAACACCTTAAAACGCCTAGGCTTCCATAACCACCATATAGTACAGAAAAAAAAATTGTAAAACAAATCTAATGAAATAAAAACATATCAAGGAAGAGAGAGTGGGAAAGGAAATGTACGAACCATTCTTCCCCCTACCTGGATGTTAGAAAAAACATCCCACATCACTATGAGAGTGTTCCTACATAGTTCTTAACATGGGTAGGTCCATATAGAAATAAAAAATAATATACAAGTATATAAATAAATTAACAAATAATCCCAACCTATTGGTTCACAACTAAATAGTAACCCAATCACAATATCACTCGTATTACATCCACCTCAAAATCTATAAAAAATGAAATTCACATGCCACATCACACAAACAACAAATTACCATTATCCCACCATTTTTTTCATTATTAATCATCATCAACATTTAGCCCACAAACCCATAATTTATTTATTCATTATAAATTTTTCATCCTAATAACCTAACCAATACTAACTCATATCAAATTAACATTGTTAAAAAAACTCATTAGTACTTGGAAAACATGGACATCATAACATCACATAAAAATTATCCCGTCATCCCCATTGTACAATCATGTCACCACCCCACAGGCATGGTAAAAAAATGCCACATCACCCTAAAAAAAACACAGATAAACCCACAATACCTCACCACCAGATGTTATTGAAAAACAACCACATATCCCCCCCAAAACCATAACAACAAGAAATCACCGCCCCAAAAGAAAAAACACACATCAAAATACATAATTTTATTATAGAATTACAAAGGTTATTTTATAGCATTAAAATTTATTTTATGTTTGTTATCACACAATCCATAATCCTACGAAAATTTTTTTTTAGCCAAATACTGGTGGTTAATAAATTTTCCACTTTGAAATATATCACAATAATCACAAATAAAGAGAATCCACTACTCATATATCCAGTACAATTAAATCTCCTAAAATCATCATTTTTTATAGTTCATAATGCTCATACAATCACAATGTCATAATCATATGAAATCCATAAAAACATGTGAATCCAAACACTTTACCCTTAAATATCAATATAAATAATTCTCTATATTTGATTAGTCTATCCAAAACATCTACCAAATATAAAAATTAGAAAACCGCTACTACATGATAAAAAATAATGTGAAGTGAGTGATTCCCTGCCTCAATGATGTATTCAAACATATTGCTCACAATAGGGAAAAGTATAAGCACACACAATGAAGAACTATAAATTTGTACCCTTGGATCAACCAAAACCTCCCCTAAATATTACCAAATCCAATCCGAACACAAATTATTTTCAAACAAATACAACACCATAGAAAACCCCAGAATGAAGAAATGATGAAAAATAACAATGAAATGTAAGAGAACCTACCACAAATTGATATAAATGGTCCACCCAAACCAAATGATTGAAGCCAATGGATGAAAGAATGAAGAAATCATTAGGAAACCAAGGGCTATTCCAATATATGAGATAATATAGGTGGTCAAATCAAACAAAATTCAGCTATAAGGGTTGTACAACAACCTATATCATGCCTATTATACATCATGTAATATGTAATCATGTGGTTTCCTAAAACATTCTTCCTTTGACAGAAAATACATTGCCACATCTATTTTAGAAATCTGATTCAATAAATATATTGAATCCCACATACACAATGTGTGCCCATTTAATTGGGAACTCCTTAACGATGTACAATACATGAAGCATTTGTATATAAATTCTATGAACCATAATTTTATGTCATGAAATTCAATTTCATTGGTGGCATTTCATGAAGTAGCTCCACCCTCCATTGAAAACTCCTATAACCATTCCCGAACTCCTTAAACCACTGAAACTGGTAATGTAATGTATCCCGAAGGCTTTTACCATTAAACATACCTTATTAAGGTGATAAATATTTTCCATTTTTAGTATTAATAATGAAAAAATAAAAATGAAATATTTAAAAATTTAGAACATCATGATTAAAAATACGGTCTCTATGTTTCAAGATTGAAAATATAGAATTTATAGTAATAAATTTTAATATAAACTCATATAATGTAACAAAGAATAATTTTTAGGAAAACAATTTTAAGCCAAACAATTTACATATATCCAAATAATGAATATTTATGATTCAATTGGAATTAATTATATTATACAAAAAACATTATCATATGTCACTTTAAGAAAAAATCGAAAATAGAAAGGGATGTCAAACAAATATATTTAATTATAATAAATAAACCAATTTAACAAATCAGATTTTTCATGATTTACTAAAATGTAATGAATTTTATAAATAACATAAAATTTTACCCAAATTTATCTTATATAATATTGAAAGAAATTATTTTCATTTTATTAAATAAAATATATAAAACTGTAATAAACAATATAAATTTCCATGCACAAAATGAAAGAAAAATAGCTTTTTGATGAATTTTCATTTTAGAATCCTAAAATAATATCAATGAATATTTAGTGCATCATTCCTCTTCACAAATCAATAAGGATTTATTGATTAATACATTATACTCAATTATGTGGTTACACATACTATTACACACAAGTTTAATGGATAGGTTATAATCTTTATATTTAAATAATATTATTTTTTTAATATATCATAATGCTATTTATCATGAACAGACCTTGTTTTTCCAAAAAATAATCACACAATCTAGCCTATAACATCCCCATGACATGTCCCCACCAATACTGGGGTGTTGAAAATAACCAAAGACATCAAAAAGAGATAGTGGGAATGATTTATCTAAATAAAAATGATTGAAAAAATTAGTATATAAATCAGTAGCCCTAATATAAAATGATACGATAAAAAGAAAAATAAATCAAAAAGTAAATACAAAACCAAACTAAACCAACTCCTGGTACCTAGAAATATTAAGTTGACCACGACGGTCACTGTCCAATCCGAAAACAAAATCCCACACCATGACAATCTAAACCAAATTGGAATATGAACCAAAATTTTAAAAAATTAATATAAGGTATATGTATTTTTTTTAATCATACTTTGAATTCTATAGTAATTAGTTGAACATGACTTAAAATTAAATAAAATATTTATATAAAATATTTTGTAATATAATTTTTTTAACTTGGGTTTCTTCACACATATATATCTTTAAAAAAATCATCTTACATTGCAATCCATATTAATGAAATTTTATTTATTAAAGGACCCCTTCATTTTTTATGAGATTGGAAGTGTGATATAATAATTTAAAAAAATTACTGAAACAACCATGGTGAGAAACATTTCCTTTCACAAGAAGAAAAAATCACCAAGGAAATACAATAGAGTAAATACAAAATAGAGTGAAATATAAAAGAAGAGCTTGTGTTACCATACTAGATAAGGAACCATGGTAATCCTCTATAGATAAATGAGTTAATGGGAAAATGGGAATACCTAGGAGCTCATGGAAAATTGTAAAACATATTGTAAAGTTGTCTATCTGATCGGTGGGCCTAATGCAATAATATATCCATTAGGATAGGTCATACCCTACCTTAACTAACTGAGGGGAAACATACCCAATGAAGAGAATGTCTATACTAAGGGGCCACTAGCTATATAAAATTTGTAATCTAGTATGGAAAAAATTATGATATAATCCACTATCTATTCTACGTAACCATGTCATAAAAAATGGGGCTCAACCAATAAATTCCAAACAATAAACTATATATATATACATATAATTAACACAACCTATCAAATGAACCACACAACTATGTATCTCACCAATATAACCTTTCAGATAATCCCCATGTCATTAACCAATTATTATCAAGGTAGTCCCATGATGAGGAACTCTCATTACCTTTATTAGTCTATAATGAAATAGATGCATCCTAAGGAGAGTTTTCCAATGAAAGTAGAATTTTCTTAAATATTTCAACTAGCCCTCATGATCTATATGATTGAAAAACATTTTCAACGGTGTAAATAACCCCATTTATATATCCAAAACGAACTTTGGATCCCATTTAAAAAACATGAAACTCAATTTTTGAACCAAACCCCACTTACAAAGTTGAAACATTTATTTTAAAACCATCAATAATTTGAAAGACCATCTGTGCATTTTATGAAACACATGGTGTGAAAATTCATGTATAAAAATTCATACTTTTCAATAAAAATATTAATTAACATTATTTCTTACAAAATAATTATTATAGAAAAAATAAATCAATAATTTGTATGATAACATCGTATTTTGTTAATGAAATCAAATATTTATGAAACATAAATGGGAAATAGATAAGAAAACATAACTTAAAATCATTCTCATTAATGAAAACAAACCAGAACAACATTTGAATTGTATAGAGAGGAGAGGAAATCCAAAATGGAAATTAAAAAGAAAAAACTGGAAATTTAAAAACCAATAATCATGTTCTATAGAAGAAAGAAAAAAAATGAGAATAGAACAAATTAAAAAAATGTACATTATTAAAGAGGAAGTATAGAGTAAATGATTAACTTCAGAAATCACCCAAAACATGAAGATATAGACTTGATATTAACCTTGGATTGAGGTTGGAGGTGTGTGGGAGAGTGGAAGACCAACAAGGGCCACATGAGCTACAAAGGAGGGAACACATGTGATTTGGGATAAAAATCATGATGGTTAGAAAGGTAATATGGAATTTTTAATGAATCCTGGTATTTTGCTTGGTTTGGAAACTGTACACCAACCGTGCGTCCCATACTAGACTCATGTGACATCAAATTTGTTTGGCTACATGTATTGGAAAACAATAATCCAACCAATAATACTGGTTTAGTCAAATATTAATGAATCATGCACCAACATATCATTGGTTTTGAATAACTATGTTAGATAATTGCACCCTCATCCAGGGATAACTCAGACCTACATGATTTTTTTGGGAGCCACTTGGATTGTGTTTAGCTAGGTGTTACAAATAAAAATCCAACTGTACAAGGTATTAATGAACTAAAAGGGTATCAACATAATGTACTTAGATTCTTTCCACTAAACATTGCCCAAAAACCATCTGGTCATGGAAAATAGTTCAATACTAAATAAATAAATTTTAAACCAATAAAATCAAGATAAAAGATAGATATAAAATGAGAGACCAAAATTAAAAATAATAATAAAATAGGATACATAAATTCTATGTACCATTATGATTTTCCCCTAGAAAGAAGAAAGAAATATAGTTAATCTTGAAAAAGATGAAGGTTCAACTGACAACATGATCCGACTCTCTAAACTAAACAACACTCTTAACAACACTTATGAATGAATTATACCTCAACAAAAAAACAATTGGGCACTAAAAATATCTAAAACTATGATAGAAATCCCCAGATAAAATCTAGACACTTTACCATCATTCTAACCAAACCCATTATCCTAATGAAAGAGACCAACAATCACCATGTATATGGAATCTTAGAGTAAGGAAATATATGAGGTAAAATCCTAACAACTTTTCAAGGGGAAACATGAGAGATGAACAACATTACAAGGCCATGGTGGGATCCCCACCATACTAGGACTAAAAATTTAACAATGAATTGTACCAGTCAAAAAATAACCTTCCAAAATATGAAACACACATAAAAAGACATAAATAATTAGAAAAAATAGTCATTATACAAAATAAGATACATTTCATTTGATGATGTTACATTTATAAATTACAAAAATGCCATTTATATTGAAATAAAACATCCCAAAAGACAAAAAACATTGTTTTTAAACTATAATAAAAACAAAACACCACAATATACAACCATTACAACTAATAAAGACTAAACATAAAAAACTATACAAACAACTCAGACTAGCACCATATCCACCTGATTAGACTACACATTTCATTGAGGATGTGGATCTGACTCTACACATGTTTCAAGAAACACCCATGCATAATTTTTTGAGATGTCCTAGACAACCACAAGCATTATATGTATTTTGAAAACATCAATAAAAAAGCTTCTTGTTAACCAGATTTTTGCACTAATGACACACTAGTGTTATATTCCTAGACAATTTTGATGAACGATAAGGATTCCTATTAATTCAACATACAATATAATAATATAAATCCCATATTCCCATATATTTATTGGAATTAACATAATTGTTTTCAGATATAAATGGATGATTGGATACCTCAAGAACCCTTGCGGGACACTACCTCATCCTGAATAGCTTTCCCTATACTTTGACAATAGAGGTTAAACTAAAATATATCACCCACTACTAATGATCAGGAATAATAACACTCTAGAAATGGCCAGATTTTAGAGAATAATCCTTGTAAAACCCAAGGATATAGGTAACTAGATTCAATAAATTAAGGATGAACTCCAATAAAAATACATCATGTTATTAAAGGAAGTACATATCTATCACCTTTACTAGATTTAAAACTTCAAAAAAGTAAAATAGAATGAAAAATTCCTAAAATATTTACAAGGAGTGTAATTCTTAAAGAATGATCTTAATGAAAAATTACGACAAATTTAATATCAAACCTTTTATAATAAAGTTACCAAACTTAATTTTTAGAGAATTTGGATACTCAAAGAAACTTAATATCCTTTAATTTTTTTTATTCACTCTTATACTTCCAATATTCTCTTTCCCATAAAAGTGACCAGTGTTTAATATATAATACTCAAAGTTGGAGTATTTAGTTTTATCAATTATATGGTCCCCTAAATGAAAATCCCCCACAACTAAACCCCAAATATCCACCAAATCATTGGTGGTTGTGTACTTTCAATAATAATGAAAAAACTTATAAAAAGTGACCCACCAGTGAGAAATTATCACAATTAAACAATGAACATAAAATGAATCCATCAAAAAAATTACATAATAATAAAAAATATTCTTAAACATAAATTTGATAACCTATTTCATCTCCACACATCCATCCATTAAATTAAACTAAAATTGATCCCACTATTTTTTCATTAAAACAACATAACATTTCACAATAATTCCCAAAAAAACCATTTAAATTTTAAACAACTGATTAAAAAATTAAAAATAATGAATTATACCCTTTATCCAAACACATTCAATCAAACAAAATTAAATTAGAAACAAAATTTACATTTATTTCTTTAAATAAATCTGTAATTTAATTTATCATTTTGAAAAACTAAAACATCACCTTTTGAAATCCAAATTTTCTCATAATTGAAAACGAGGGTCTCAAACAATTTTATAATTAAAATTCAAAAAAATTAAATTCATTTGACGGAAACTAGTTTCTATGTGTTATATGGACTTATATTTTTCAATATTCCAATAAAACCACAGTCAAAGTGACTCTTTTAGGACAACATCATCTACCTCCATATAGTTTTCATAACACAGTGAGCTTCCCAAAAACCATTGTCCCATACCTGATTTTTTTCCCCTAATACAGAAAATCCAACTATCAATTACTACAATTATATATAAAATAAATGTCATAAAAAGAGAAAATGATGTAACTATAACTCAAAAACAAACTTCGCAGGGAAACATAATATTATCCACTAGATATGTAATCTAGAAACCTCCTCATACCTAAAACAAATGTTCCAATAATATTACTCTTTCTCCATTGACATGCAAAAATTAAAACACATGTTATGACCTCTAAAGATCTAATTATCTAATACCATATTTTCACAATCAAACCTTGGTTGGTAATGAACTGGTCACCCGATCAAACCGATGACACCCACAATGCACATTCTGAATCGTCCATGGTTTATGACAATCACCATGGAAATCAACAAGATAAAATGATAATTATTTATCTCAATTTCAATGAAATATAGTAGTATATTATAAATGTCAATCCCCATTATAAAATATAAAGACAAAAAAGAACAATGAATCATAAAAATAATATAAATCCAAACTAAAAAATAACCAGACAGTCACTATATATTAATCTAACCCCAAGGGTCACTCTACAATCCCAAAACCCAAATTCACATCTCATTGATGGAAACCAATATATATTATACAAATGAAGAAGAAAAAGAATATGAGATAAAAAAAATGGGTATTAAAACACAATATGTGTTACTACATAATATATTAAATTTTCATTTACATAAAATAAATTATTCATATAATTAAATTATGAAATAAAATTTATAAACATAAGGTTTTCACCCACATTTATCTTTAAACAATTAATGGTCCATATACATTCTTATTTAAAATAGTTTTTCATAAAATTAGATGATCTAGTTATTTTAATTTCTATGTTTGAAATCATATTTCAAAAAATAATTGAAATAATATTCAAGAAGAACCAAAATTTTTATTTCACAAGGGATAAACATCACCAAGGAAAAACTATAGAGGCAATACTAAGTAGATGTAAATTGAAAAGTATAAATCATGTAATCATACCATATGTGGAACGTAGATTATATTGTATAGAAAAATGAGTGTTGAGGAACATGGTAATACCTATAATTTCATGGGAAAATCTAAAACATACTATAACTAGATATATTTTTCTGACATTCATGATGCAATCACACACACCTTGCACTCAGTCACACCATATAAAGCCTAACTAAGGGGAATCGTCTACAAAGATGAGCATTATCAATATAAGGGGAAACTAGCTAGAGAAAAATAATAAACTAGTATATTATGCATTATCATATAATCAAATAGATATTCTAGTTTCACATGTCATATATAAAATTTTAATTATTAAAAAATTCTAAATAAATTAATATTTGTATAATAAGAAAAAGAAATCGCAGAAACCTCACAACCAGTAATCACCCTGGAATAAAAAAAGGGATAATACAATTTTCATCTAACAATAAATTCTTATTGTAATCCCCATTCTTAGGACCTCCCATTCCATTTAGTAATCATCATGATAAGAGATACATCCCAAGTTGAGTTTTTCTTGGAAATTACTCTTTTTAAAAGGTTCAATCTAGGTCTCATGAATTATTTGTGTGAAAAATCATTTTTAATGGGATAAAACACACCATTTTTGTATTCGAAAACTACTTAGAAATACAAAAATAAATCCTAACCACTTTTTAGGAACCAAAACCAACCTAAAAATCTAAAAAACATATTCTGAAACCAAATATCCCTTATATAGTCCAACGATTCAATTTAAAAGTCACATGGTGTGAAAAAACAAGTAACTATTTTCCTAAAATGCAATAAAAATTTATATTCACTTTTTATCATACCAAATGATTATTATAGATATAATAAGTCACTAATTAGTATTATTATATGGTGATAAAATGAATCAACCATTGAGTCTTTAAACATAATGGACAATGTATATGGGGACCTTTATCAATGACTAATCATTTAACTTTGGAAACCTAGAACAAATCTACAGTGGTCTATAGATGTAATAGTATCCAATAAGATCTTTAATAAAAAATAATTCATTTAAAAACCATGAATCATAAAAACCAAATTAATGAAAAAAGGGAGAATATAAACCATGAAAAAAGGTAGGTGATGGAACATGATGAGAAGTATAGAAGATTACATTTCTAAATCACTCCATAACATGAATAAATACACTTTAAATAACCCTTTAATTGACTTGGGAGGAGTGAGAAAGTGTGTAGGATCCTCTAAGGGATGAACAAGAATGAAGAGGTTGGGAGATGTAATTTGGGGTTAAAAATTGAGATGGGTAGGAAAATTATTTGAAATCCTTAATGATTCTGTGTACTGTGCACAGTTAGGCTATGTATTTTTTCAAAATCATGTGCTAATCATCTGTCCATTATTAAAATCATATGAAACCCTCTTGGGTTTTATAGGATATATCAATAACCCTGCTCCCAATATGCTGTTTTGTTCCTATAATTTTTTTTAGAACCATGTGAACGCTTCCCACATAGTTTAGACAAACTGTGATCAAGTCATGCACCATCATCTACGGATTCCCAAAAACAACATGATTACTCTTGGGAGCTATAATATTTTACTTTTAATCATGTGATACTCCTGAAACTCAATCCATGGAAGAGTAAAATGAAATTAAAATGACATCGTCATCAGGGACTGAAGTAGTTTCCCCTTAACTATGCACAAATACAATGTGACTGGTGAAAAACAAGCAAAAACTATCAAAATAACTCTAAAACATCCAAAACTAAAGGGAGAAGCCAAAGGTAAAATGATAAAACAAAATACAAGGTAAAAGTAAAAACCAGTATGTGACATGATTAAATATTAGTGTTTCGTATTATGTAATATATCAATCTTATTATTCTTTTAATGTCTATTTATTATGGTGATATAATGCTTCATCAAGAGATATGTTATAGTGACCATAAGTACAAAAAATCGAAATAATATATATTGGGGATATTATAGGTAGACATTAAATATATAACATGTGTAATTCATTGGAACACATTAATTATAACAAACATCAAATAGTGATATCTATATTTTGAGGTTAGATCTAAATGCATTCAAGAGGGGCCAAATAGTTTTGACCAAATGGGTAAAAAATGATTCATGTATCTTCATTGGGATGAAGATGTCAAACCTCGTGATTAATGGGATGGATTCCATTATTAAATCATTTCCATTGTTTTTGTGATCTTATTTTTAAGATATAATCCAACAACTATGGACCCTTTAAATCTCCTCGTAAAACATTAGTGTATTTGATAAAAATGTATGAAATTGTATAACATAGATATGGAATGAATATAACAATATATAAGGTTGATATATTATAAATACAATGATATAAATATTAATTTAATGTAAATAATAGTTAATACTAACATTAATATGAAATTATATAAAGTACATATAGTGTAAATATAATGTATATATAATTTTTTATTTCATAAATATATATTTTAAATATAGTATTATAAAAATTTATATAATGTAAATATTGATGGATGGGTAGATCCTAATCCTTTTTGATGAGGTATTATCAAATTATAGTGGATCATAATGTACAAAAATCTATAACTCTCATGGTATGTTCACTGGTAGTTTTTGGGGGCTACACATTCCAACCTTCGGTGTCATTGGACTTCATCCCCAGGTAAATTTTTTGATTTAATATAGAACGGTATACCAGTATATAAAATCTTACCAGTGACCCCTACATTAGTTTTATTACAATGGATAATTTTCTACAAGATACTGTAGTATCTTCAACATTTGGGGAATCGAAACCATAGAACTCTAGACATACTACCATCATTACTATAATATAGTGAACTTATTGGGTAGATTAGGAATTGTTTCAATGAGGTTACTATGGAACAAGATATCTTTATTCAATCATTTTCGATTTGTGCCTCCAATATCACTATGAATATACCTTGAATATTTCTTCAAAAAATATTGAATTTTTCTACCCCTTGAATGGTATAGGGATTATCCTCGAACCATGTTAATTTTATGTCTTGGGATCTTCTTCTTGTCATTTTATTTTTTTATGTCTTAGTATACTTTTGGAATCCTAACTCATTATATATCTCAAAATTTGTACAGCAAATATAAACATCATATAAAAGAAATATATTATTTTAAAATTACAATATATTATTA
Source organism: Viscum album (assembly GCA_963277665.1). Taxonomy (NCBI): domain Eukaryota; kingdom Viridiplantae; phylum Streptophyta; class Magnoliopsida; order Santalales; family Viscaceae; genus Viscum; species Viscum album. Next base: position 1,978,639,189 of record OY728133.1, read on the forward strand.
TATCCGAAAAGCTTAGTCAGAGGCAAGCCCCTAACCTTTTATTAAAAGAAAGAAAAGTGCAGCAAGAAGTTACAACATAGTAAAAGCAACAACTACATATCAAAAAAGTCAGATCCATTACCACATCCACAATGAAGTGCTTCCTCCACCGTAGCTGATTCCCACTCTGAACTATCATACTGCTTCAAAATCTTTGCATACTTCATTCTGAGATTCAATTTTTCCAAGGCAAGATACTCCTTAGAAGAATTCACTGCCCAAGTCTCCTTCCCAATGGAGGACCTGGTGGACATTGGCTTTGGCAGGTGAGAATAGTCTTTCCTCGTCTTCCTTCGTTGTGGGGCAGTAATCACTTCGTCATGCACATACACCTTCTTTTTTGCAACCTCCATAGCCTCACTGTATGAAGTCTTAGGAATGCCACTAGCATTTTCATTATCACTATCAGTGCAATCCCCCCAGTTCCTAGCAATGTTCACAACACGATACCCCTCTGTCACCTCCCCTTCCTTTTGAGGCCTACTATTAGTGTCAATGACTGAAAGAAAATGTGTATGATCCACAACCTTATGACCAACATTTATCCCATTCCACACAGTCTCCTCACAGGATGCAACATTTTCATTCTCTACTACTTTTGTGCCAGTTTTAGTCAAAGCAGTTGCAGGAGCTCCATCTACATCATCCTTTTATGCAAGCCATCAAAGAGCCCCAGAACTGCAGCACCTTGATCCTCAGGAGTAGTGTCCCTTGAAGCCATACCCCCATCATGATCCGTATCCGAAGCACCATCAACCAATCCAACAAACCGGTTACTATAGGAAACTCCAGCATCCTGTTTCACAGAAGCTGTGCTCATCCCATCATACCTTCTAACCTATACACCATCTTCATTGACCACCTCCTTCAGAACGATGGTAGGATCCTCCTGAAGAAGTCCAAAGGATCATCCATCCTCATCATTCCCAGCCGAATCCAAATATGTAACTGTATCTTGTGAAGTTGTATCATGGAGGAACCCTCAACAATAGAAGGCTCCTCAGATCCCCCTACAACCATAAGGGAAGCAGCAAGAGCAGCATTCTCTTTTACACTCATAAGAATTGCCTCCCCCAAATCCTGAAACAGTCTACTGAAGACATCCTTGACCCTCAGCCCAGGAGGAACCACACTTGGCTTCAAACCTCCCTCACCACCGACCCCAGCATCCTCCCTTATAGGCTGAGTTTGCAGCCCACCATCTGATGAAGTCATCCCCTACAATTTCAGAGACGCCCAAATAGAACCATCACAGATAGCAATAACATCTGATCTCCATCTATGCATCTGCCTGCTCAAGGAACCATTTCGGCAAGACGCAGTACCATGACCCAACCTATAACATGAGCCACAAAAGTCTGTCCATGACTCAAACTTTACAGCTTCCCTCCACTGAAAATCTTTCCCATTGGTGATCCACACCCACTCAACCGGGGGATTTGAAGCATCAACATCCATGCACATCCGAGTGCAGATTGGGTGGAAAACATCATTATTTTTTTAATCTGAACACATGTAACGACCAATCAAATTTCCAAGGAGAGGAAAAATGGAAGGGTTCTGAAAGGGAATTGGGAGACCGGGAAAGCATACCCATATGGTCATTCTTGGGTTATCCCTATGCATATGAAATTCAATGTTCCACCGAAGGAGATGGAGAAACGAACCGCAACATCTTCGGGGGGGCTTTAGACCACGCAGTGACAAGATCCTCTATTGACGGAAACTGGATCACGATATGCCTTCGATCAAGGATTCCAATAACCGCACGATCTTGAAGATCCCAGGCTTCAAAGAGAAATCAGTCAAACACATCAACCGAGGGCCTCCGCTGATGAAACCGAGCCACCAATGTCAGCTCGAATAAATATTAGGTAGAGTTGAACTCTGAAGGCTCTAAGGAGAGTTGAGGATCCCCACAATACAAATCTGGAACTTTCAAGAAAATTGGGATCCACGGGAGTGAGGGAAAAAACTCAGAATTTGAGAAAGGAATAAATGCGGGAAGGCGCATCTGTGGAAATCATCGAGAAGGAGCTCCCCCTCCAATGCGGAGGGGGGAGATGGGATCCCCATCACCGGAGCTAGGTTATCATCATGAGCTTAGGTCGGGATCCCCATCGCCACCATAATCTTCATCACAATATATTATTATATAACGAAACTATAATGTAAATATAAATTCAATATAATGTAAATATAGAAAAAATATTACATTATAAAACACGAGTTAAATGTAAATGATAGTTTTTTAGAGGAAAAATATATCCAGTTTTTTTATTTCTAATAGAATTATAATGTAAATACTTCTAAAATACATCATCAATATAGTGTAAATAAAACATTGATATAATAAAAATAATTTGTTGTAATTTTTTCTCTGAATTAAATTTTTATTTTTAGTTAATTAATATTATTTAGTATCATATTTTTTATATATTTATAAATATTATTAAATATTATTAATTCATACTAATTCATTATCAATTATGATTAATTTTTATAATTTGTACTTAATTATTTATTCACTAATATTAATTTTTTATAACATGTTTCTTATTATAAATTAATACTTATTATATATTATTTTCTTTATTGAATAATTATAAAATTAAAAAATTAAAAAATTAATTTATTATTAATTAAACTATAAAAATTATATCATACAAAAAAATCATAGTAAGGTAAAAATTATATTGTTTTAAAAAAATAAATATGTGGAGTAATTAACCTTCATTTGGATTCACTTCCCTATACATCACTTTATTGGAAGTATGTATAGGTTGTTGTGATCAATACCATGCCATAAAAAATGATCCAAATATTTTATATTTACCATATAAATGTAATATTTTGGTGAATAAGTGATGAAAAACCTCTCTACATTAAATAAATATAGAAAAAATTATTTTGAATTTATACTTCAATGGAATTTTGTGTTACCCCTGGAACTTGTTCCTGTATGCTATTTTTATTTATTTATCATCAATTAATCTATAGTTTTTCTCAATACCTCTTCCAATTCATATATACCTTATCACTACATCTCCCCTACATTCTGTTTCCCCCCACACATCTCTTCTTATCGATCCACTTTTTACTCCCCTTATTCCATGATTTTATTCCTATGAAACCTCCCAAATCCTAATCTAATAGACATGTCTTAATTTACTCTTCCTCCTTATATTGAACATGTTTATTAATCATCTCAATACACAGGTTCATAACTTCTTTCCCTCACTAATTACACTTTACGTTTCTTAAATTTTCCCTCTCCATGTTCCTCTTTTCAGGATTATCACACATCACAACACTTTACAATCATGATGAGTTTCAATTTCCTATACCAGTTAGGTCTTCTCCAATATAACATCTAATTTCCACATCCACTAAATCACCTATTAGTTACCTCCCTCAAATATTTAATAGTTCAAATTCCCCTATATACTATCCAATCTCACCATATTGTAGATGAGGTTGTTTCTCATGTATTTTCATATTTCTACTATTACTATTCAAGTGGTGGATCCTATAATAGAGAGTCTCAATTATACATTTGAATGGGGATTCATGTTTGATTTTTTTCATCAAACCCATCATAGGTATGAGGGAGAGATTACTTCATTTTTCATTGATACACTTTCTAGAAATGATAATAATGGTTTGAAGGGAATATCTCATTCCTAGTCATTATCTATAGTCATCAACCATGTCTAGGTTACAGAACACGCATATTAGGAAAAGCAATCCCAGTTGAGTTTTTGTTCTCATAATATATTCTAATTTTGAGTTAATTATCTTCATTAATGTAAAGGGTCATCATTTTTACTTTTATTACTAATAAATAGTTAACATAAAGAAATTTCTACCAGAAAAATTATAATATGTTTTTAAAATTTCTAGGATATATGAATCCACAGCCTAAATTATTAGTATTTAATTTTCAAAAACATAAAGATTAAATAGAAACCATCAAAGTGATTGTTTCTAAAAATATTAATAGAACCTAAAGTTATCATTTGCCATATATCTATACAATAAAATAAAGGTAATAATATTGACATTGTTTGGATAACTACTAAACTAGGAAAAAAAATAACATGACAGATTATTTGGATATAATAGAGACGCTAGGTTCTCAATAGAAATATGATTAAAAAATATATAATTTTATAAATTCATAAGTTATTAAAAAATGAAAAACAATTCATATATATTATTATTTAAATAATCCACATGGATAAAATTTTTATATTATCCTACTATGGATTATTGGAATTGAAATAACTAGAATCTTGGTGACTTTTTTGTTATAATTCCAATATTAAATAATTAATTTATATTACTTTTATATTCTAGTTAAACATTTTAAAATAAAGTGTTCTAAAAAATTCAAAACATTTATTGTAAATTATTTGGGTGTATCATATAGATAATTGGTCATTTTCTCATGTTTTATGAGTATTATTGGGATACATAAAGGTGATTATATCCAGTATTTGATACAGTTATAGACTAGTATAAAATTTAACCATAAATATCTATAATATTTTTTTAGATCTGTTTTATTTAATTTCGACATCTATAATTGTTTTAAACAACTATTTTCCCTTAATTTAGGTGTTTAAATTTGACCAAAAACCTTATTGAGGATAATTTGGTGCTATTATTTATATTTTTCTATTACAATAAATCAATATTTTTTAGTCAAAGAAATTTATTTTATTGAATTATTTTTTATATTAAAAAATTTATATTTTATAATGAAATAAGGACTACAACTTCCCTGAATATAACATAGAAGCTAATATGACTTAAAACATTAGTAAAAATATTAAAAAAATTTATCCAATGAAAATATAAATGCAATCATTTCAATTTTGGATACCTTTCGTATAAAAAAGGATGATTTTCGGAAGAATTATATTTTTACTAATTATTTATTACATGTATATTCATAGTTTCCTTTGATATTTTTATAATATACTTTACTAGAATTAAATAAAGAAAATGTTAAAAAACATATCATGTCAAAAAATGATATTCATATTTTTTTTATAGATATTGTTTTAGTTAATAGATATTAATCTATTTCAACTTTACTATTATTTTATTTACATGGGTTGTTGTAGTTGGGGTTTCTAGTGAGTGTTAAAACTCATAATCCAAAATCCAATAACATTAGTTATAATCCTAGAAACCCCATTGGGGGATACACATTTAATGCAATGTGGCATGCATGATGCAAGAAGGTGGTGATGCTGGTATGATAGAGGCATGGTGATGCATGAAGAATAATGGAGGCTGGACACTGCATTGGCCTTTCAAGAAATCATCACGGACAACATAAACATGGTCCCTTGGGTGATGTAATGGGTCTCACTGTACTCAAATAAGAATATGTATTTGATTTAAAAATAAAAATATTCTGCAACACAATCATTAAAAAATTATATGGTTTTATGATGCATAAAGAATAACTTATTATTTTTATTTGTTTATTTAGTTGTATAAAATTTTAATAGTTTATTTAATATAATATATATTTTAAATAATAAAAAAATATATAATTGAGTTTTTATAGATTTATAAAAACATAAAAATTCATTAACATACACACTATTTGAAAACATTTAATGAATAATTGGGTTAAGAAATATAATATTACAATATATATATATATTTTATAGTGATTTTTTTAAGTTGGGTTTTTAATTATTATAATTTACATAATTTATATATGATTTATATGTTATAAAAAATTTCCATCTAAAATTTTCAGTGCATGAACACATATATTAATACCTATAAGTTATGACACTTTTAGTTCTACTTTATAATCCTAAACCCATCAATAAAATTCATATGATATTATATTTGTCACATATAAAATTATAACCAATTTTATAATAATTTGTAATATGTAATAAAAAATAAAATTCATTATATTAATTAGTTTGTCATTAATATTATTATCAACTATAATTATCTCATCATAATATGTTCACTAACAATTCCTGTGATTTTTATAAAATTTTATTATATATATTTTTTCATCACCAATCATAAAATCAAAGAAAAGAAGATTATATTTCTTCATGAATAATTCAAAATTCATTTTTCACTTATACTCTATCTATAAGTATCGATTATTCTATGAAACATATGAATAGTTATTCATATATAATATAAAATGTCCATACATTCAATTTATCAGATCATGAAGGAACACATTTTCATTAATTTTATTAGAATTATGAATTTTTATTTTTTGTTTTCCATTTTATAGATTAATGATTTTCCATACATTTAACTATAATATGTTTCACCCATAACAGTTTATTATATGAATAATGATGCATTGATTCAACATATTAATGTAATTGAATCTATTAATGACCAATTTCTGAAACATATTATTTATTTATTATCTATTTATCATTTTTTGTTAAATATAATTATATTTTCCTTCCAGTATTAAAAGTATCATCTGTGTTATAAAAATGAAATATTTATTTAGCATTATTATAATTGAAATGTTTGAATTTTTCCCTTTTGTATAGATGATTTTGTTTTTTCTACTAGACAATATTAAAACAATTTATCAAAATTAACACTAGGGATATTAATCATTAAAATATATTCATCTTCATTATGAATACATCCAAATCTACATTTTACAGTTTAACTCAATATACTATAATTATTTCTTGATTCATCACTCTTGTTTATGGTGTTTGATATTTTAAAAAATTCTAACCCATTCAATGTTAGGAAAATATAATTGAAGTATGAACATAATAATAATGCTTGAAAAATTATTTAAATAACAGATTTCACTCTAATTTCTTGTCAAGGGATCAAAAAACAATCGAAATCTGTGATTCATTTTATAGAAAAGTGTCATAGTAAACTCCTTGATATAGGATATATGTATTAATAAATGAATACTTTTATTGGAAAATTTATCAGACTCATGAAACATTTTAGTGATTTAACTTTTTTATAATGTTAAACATTGAAGTAAGTTATCTTAAATGTGCTTATTTTGAATATTATAAGATTTTCACATATGTAAATTGATCATGAATTTTATTATTCTTAATTCATTGAAATGTTTATTATTACTAGTAAATTATTGAATAAAATTAAATTATTATAAAAAAAATCAATTGTTGAAACATGGAAAAAAGATACCTTATACAATCATAAATATACTATAATACTAAACATGAAAAATCAAATATGATTTATACAATATTTAACTCATCTATTTATAAATAATAAAATTCCATGTTTTTTTTAAAAACATTACATTATATAAAAAAGTACTTTTTCAGTTATCAATTTAAAAAAAATATTTCAATCATGTTTTTAATGGTGTTATTAAAAAATATTATATAAAACACGAATAAATTTAATTTTTAAATTTTCATATGTAGATTCTATGGACAATATACACGTATAATATGAAATTATACATATATAAAATTTATTTATTTATTTTTCATTCCCTATCTCATTATGCTTGTTATATTTTTTGTTCCTTTGAAAAAAAATGTAAACAAACAAATCTTTTACTTTATTTATCTGATATTTCCATATGTATCCTAGTATAATGATACAAAGTGTCTAATAATATTCAACCATGGTGGTTGTTCTAAATATTTTTCATTTTTTGAATAATATTTTATTCCTTTATATGAAAAAATATAACATATTAAAGAAGTTATATCATTGGAATTTTAACATGATGGAGGTTTCTTCTGGGTATTTGTGAGTAGTACAATGAAGATAAGAGGGATGAAATTTATTAATTCAAGCCTCCTGTTACATATTTCAATTCATTTATTATATCTTTATTTGATACTTTCCAGGAAACTTTTATCACTTATACCATTAAATTTAACATTATTTTAATAATATATTAGAGTAAAATGCATTTCATCACAGGTATATGCATGTTATCCCTTGTGTGTGTACTTATATATTACATTGGTTATATATATTATACTTAAATGAATTATAAAATGAAATAGAATACAATTATGTCTCATTATTTTCAAAATATATTAGTAAAATTATCATTTTTTCCTTGTGATTTTTCCTCTATATTGATGTAATTTAATTATTTTTATTGTATGGGTTCATCCATGTTAGAAATTAAGAGGAATAATAATATTATTTCAATATTTTTTTGTTAATATCCTTCTATCAATATATTCTTATTCTTATAATCCCAAAAATATGTAAGACATTTATACAATAATCCATGATTTTAATGTGAATGATTTTTTGTTAATTAAAAATATAAACTATGGAACTCTTTGTTGACAAGTTTTAGATAAATTGAATATCTATAACTAAACCAAATCGTGAAACGGATTATAAATATGTTCTGAATTCATGTGAATTGGTTATATTAGAGATGGTATCAAGCATAATTCCCACATTTTTTGTATTCCAATGGACCCACACTTATGTGGAATTAATATTGAGAAAAATTAAATATCTCACCCTTATTTTTTAACATGTACAAATTTAGGGTATTTTTGTATTGATTAAAAATGTCATTGTAAGATAAATGGGATGCGAAAAAATTATTTCTAATTTTTTATAAATAAAATATTTTTATTTACCTATAAATAAAGTTTCAATCGTTTGTGAGAAACTCATATATATATCACATTCCCCGTCCCTTTCTATAATTCTTAATTGAACCATTGATTCAGCTATCCTCATAAACTGAAAAAAAATCATTTTAAAAATTGTTATGGGTTATAAAGTGGTTATAAAAATAATTTTATTTATAAATAATGATTCAAGATACTATATGAACATTATTTCGGACATATAAAAAGAATAAAGTTATAAACACCAAGATATAATGTCCTTTAGTCTCTATTGATACTGCGTGAATGGTGAGAACACTAATATACAAAATTTATATTTATAAAAATAGAAAATCAAGAGATATATAACGGATTAATATAAATATTATTAGAAAAATTATGTTAGATTGTTATCCAATCTTAACCAAACTTTAGTGATTATCTCAATCCTTATTAGTTTAAACAATTCACTCTTAGATAGACACATACATACAACCAGTATACATTATGTCATAAAAGAAATTATGAATGAAAATTAAATGACATAAGTAGCTCAATTTCAATATCAAAATTTATTTATGTTTGAAATTTTAAGTCGTTGTCTACTAAGCATCGTTCAATAATCATCTATTCCAAAATCCACCCCATTGTCTCCTCTGAATAACCACTTGATCAGAAATCCAATAATAGGGTACTAGAACTCTGAGCATCATGGAGAAATAAAAAGGCTAGAACTGATCTTCTATTCTTCCCCATATATATATCAATGTGATTACCATGTTTTCAATTATCTGTGACTATCCACAACCAAGAAAAAATAAATTATTCAAATAAAATACCAATGGAAAAAAAAACAAAATACAACCATGACTATAGGTGATGTGATAAGTGAGTTTGGTGATATATGAATAATGGAAGACACATTGAAAACCAAAATCAATTTAGACAATTTTAGTAACAAAAAACTATATTGGTAATAGGGAAGAAAAAAAATCTATAGGCCACATATAAATTGAATATTATACATCAAATCTAAGAGATGCAACAAAAAAAAATTAGGATGTTTCCATTAGATAATGTTTTATAACTGGTACCCAATCAACTAAATATTAATGGAAAATTGAATTATGGTATATGAAACAAATAGGATTAAACTACATTGAAATATAAACATGTAATGTCAAGAAAGACCACACGAAATAGAAAGTTATACAATTTGTGTATAAAGGTATGATATAATTAAAAAAGAAAGTATAACCCAATAACCCATGATGGTAACCAATTTAAATAAATAATTGTTCAATAGAAAAAGTCACAAATGTCATAATAACATCCCATACAAAAAAGTAAGTTATAAACAATGGATACAATGAAATATTCATGTGAATAGTTGATGAAATATAAAAATTTGATGTAAAAATAAATAAATTTTATTTCAATATACTATTTTGAACACTAAATACAACACATATCCTTCCAAAATGACCCTTTGTTTTATACATGAAATCAAACATATCAAGTTGTTCTTGACCTATAGGAGGACGTAGAGTAGAGTTTACAACAACCAATAAATTTTAATTTTATGTCTATTTTTTCACTAGTTTTATATAAATAAAATATTTTTAGATGATTCATGAGTTTTGCAGATAAAATAATTTTATTTTAACTCTATATTCCAATGATCATCTCAAAATCAATGGATTTGATAGACTATTAAAATATTTGATTTTGAACTCATGTAAAATAATACGTTGAATATTAGTTTTTAAAAAGTTTTTTATAAAAAATAATCATATTAATCACTTAATTTTCATTTTTATCCAAAAATTAGGGATTTTTGTAATATTACAGAAATTTCACAATCAAAAAAATTATCATGAAAACACATTTTTTTTATTTCAAACGTAATTTAATGGATTCATCAAATGGGAATATAAAGAATGAATGAATCGATATTATTGATGGATATATTGTGATTATTTCATGAAAATTATTTAAGAGTGTAAATACTATATCATCTAAGGTCATGTCATCAACAAATATTATGATGTGTGGAAATTTTCATATTTCGGGAGATAATTGATAGAATTTTGGGATATTAGTAGTGGTAAAATGTGTTTTCTGCATTGTATATTTATATCTTCTAACTTAATGAAAATATCATTATGATTTGATTCCATTTCTCTTAAAACCAGTGTACTCTGATTTTAGTATTGTGAACTGAGTTTTAATCATATATGGAAAAAAATTCAGTTACCAATTTTGTTTAAAAATAAATGAACTCAGTTGATTCTTATAGTACCCCCAAATAATTTAAGACATTTCATAGTGGTTTGAATGCCAATTTGGGTTTGTAATAATATATAAACGGATTTTTGTAGCCATTTTATGGGATTAGTGTAGACGTATGCTTGATTTATGCTATAATTGACACACTGATTTCTTTTTTTATTAATTTTAATATTGAATCATAAATATAATTGGAAAATTAGCCTACTTTTTTTACTATTTGTTCTTTTATTATAAGTTCAACTGATTATTATCATAGATAAAAAATATTATTATTTAGAATTTTAAAAATTCTAATAACTCCAATTATTAAAGGCTGTTTTCAGTGGGAAATTTTGTAATGACAACATTTGTGTCTTTCATACATTAAATTGTGAGGATTTTAAAATTATTAATTAATTTCAAAATATGAAAAAAAATATGTTTTTTTCTATATGTTTTTTCAATTAATAATATATAATATTCAAAACATCGAAAATGATGTTAGTTAAATGAAATATAGGTGTAAATTAGAGTGATAATGATGTTTCAACTTTTACTTATGTATATAAATAGATAATTCTATATGACATATAGTTATTGGTTTTTCAAATCTCATCCCTTGTAAAAATGTGGATCCCACACCTTTATTACATATTAATGACCATGAAACTAATGAATATGCGAAAGACTAGTGATGTTGTCCTAGACAAGGTAAGTTCCTTTAACAACCCCTTGCTTGGTATTCAACTTATCAAGATTGGTGGAATATTAATTTAAAAATATGTTTATGAGGCATATTCCTTATTGAAATCTTGATTATAGTCTTCCACAGTAATTCTATATGATAATTCAATTTTATATTAATCTTCTTTTAGTGAATTTTATAAATAAATTAAATTTATACATCTTCAATAAACTCTTTAAAATTAACCTTCCCCAAAACATTGTACAATATATGTTCAGCCTCAAGATGAACCTAGTCAACATTGGAAGAGTGTTACCCGATCTCATATCATTATAGTTAATTGATGTTTTGGTTCTGCCAGTCACCCAAATAAACATTATTAATAGTTATATTATATATAATATTAATATAATATATATTCGTTATATTAATTTTAATCTTACATTAATGAATAATTTAACTTTATTATTCGTCTAATGTTATATTTTTTATTTTAAATAGCATTGTTTTGATGTATTTTAGAATGTTTATTAAACTATGACAAATAAATGAATAAAAATGGTGATTAAATAAATTGATAATTAAATATAAAATTAAATATCATAATAAAAGTACTTATAAATATAAATATAAGAAACATATTATGCAAGATGATATATAATAGATACCAAAAATAATATAAATAAATTAAATATATAAATTCTGAGAAGTAAAACATTAAAAAATAATAAATATTACCTAATGGGTAACAAAAAATAAAGAAAAATAACAAGTTAGAAAATGGCCCAAAAAATTCTTCTAAAAGTAATATTTTTATCATAAATACATTATTCTTCATAAAAATATTTCCTTAATAAAAAAAAAATATCTTTTAATAGTGGATTTTAAATCCATGACCTTAGCTTAAAATATCCATCATTAGGAGTGTAGTTTTTTGGGAATAATTTTTTCAAAATATTTGTAAATAATGAGAGAAATTACTCATGATATATATTAGAGTGGTCATATGTAGACAATAACAAATTACTATGAAACAAATCAGTTATATTAGAGATTGAAATTAAAAATAACACCATGAATTGTTGTTTGAATATATGTTTAACAAAAAAATATAAATAAATTATATATGGATTTGGGGGATAGTTCTATAGTCATAGAATATATACTAATGAATTTTGAGTAAATGGACAAATAAATTTATTTTTGTTTATTCATCGGATAGAAGAAAATCATGTTAGTGATTAATGGGAGTAAATAAAGTATTACTTAATTTAAATTGTTTTTCATTAGGTTTATTTTTATGAAATAATTTAGCATGTGTGTTCCTTTTGAATTTTCTCGTCAATTCAATGGATTTGATCAAAATGTATTATTTTTTATAACATAAATATATAATAAATATAATGTAAATAATAGTTAATAATAACCTAAATATAACATTTTTTAATATAAATTTATTGTCAATATAACATAAATATAATGTAATTAAGAAATAAAAATTGTTATAAAATTTAAATATTATTGAATTTGTTGAGTGCAATCCTTTTGGATAATGTTAGACCATATACTAGAGACCCATACTGTAGACAAATCTACATCTCTTGATGTTCGTATATGCTCTTTATCTATATTTAGGTTGGATTTTATTGTAAAATCCTCTGAAACATGGGTTGAAATTTATGAACAACATAATCTTTGTTTCTATTTTATAGAAATGGAATGCTGGATGAATGAGTATCAAGATGGTTTTATGGACTATCCTATATAGATTTGTACATGACGTGGTGGATTATATAATGAAGTGTTATTTTATGATTTATTTTTATTGATAGTAACAATTTTATGTTCTATTCACATTTTATGTGTCTAAATTTGGTTTGTTTTGATTGATGATTTTTTTGTTCTAAGCCATACATTTTAAATATTTTATAAACCTTTTCAATTTTAACACATTTATTGGGGTTATTAGTATGGGCTTTCTTCAAAAGAAAATAATATCTTTTCATAATAATTAATAATTATTACTTATTATTAATCATTAATATTTTCATTAAAAATACTAATTATTACTTATTCAATATTTATTAATAAATCAAAAAAATATATTTACTATGATTAGTTGTACACAATAAAAACAACGTATTAATATGAAGAAATAAGTAATTAATAATTACCAATATTTAATAATTTTATTCATTGAGTATTTAAATAAAATATTATATTTATTATATAAGTACAATAATAATTAAATCATATATATTATAAATAATCCCTTCAACATTACTTGTAAGAGCAGATTAAATAATGTGCACTTGATTTTATGTAACACTCTATTTTAGTAATTTCTATTATATTTTATATTTTAATTATTTTTTGAGAAAAAGGTGATTTATTTTAAATATTTAGGAGTGTCACACCAAAAGTCTTTTTTATTGGAATGTGTATTAGGACCATACGGTCTGATTTTTTATATAATGAAAGATGCATGGTCTAGAACATTGTATCGGTAAAGTTTATACCAATCATCCTCCACTATAAAATCTTTTGAAACATAATTTTTTTAAATCAAATTTCCCAAACCATAATATAATTATTTCATTGTTGATAGTGTCTATGTGGGATCTCAATGACTTCTTCAGTTTCATTCTCACGGATTTCTTTATATGTAGTGTAGGATTATTTTGCATATATTTTCCAATCCATTGATACAGATGTTGTTTTTGTTTTTGTTCTTGTTCTATTTTTTGTTGTTGATATATTTTTCATAAATTTCATACATATAGCAGATGCGCAGGATTTGGGTTAAGCCGTGTGATTTTATAATTATAATTCTTGAATTGTAAATAATGTGGATTATTAATAAAAAAATCATGAAATTCTTTATTTAAAATTTATTAAATATGAATATTGGAATTATTTTTTTATTTTGATATTATTATCATTTCATTTTGGTATGTGATTATAAAATTTTACTATTATTGTTATTGTTATTCTTGTTGCTGTTGTTTTTTTGTTGTTGTTGTTGTTTTTAAATTGATTTCATATTTAATTAGACCATTTAATTTTAATAAAACGTATATCTCCTTTTTCTTCCTCCAATTCGCTTAATACATCCCCCAAGGGAGGGGCTCATAATTTATATTTTATAATTATAAAATTATATTAAAATATAATCAAAAATAAAAAAAATTAAACGTGATAACTACTAAATAATATATATATATATATATTGTTAAATAATAAATATCTTATATAACTAATAATAAAACTATATTAAAAAATAGAATAAAAATAACAAAATATTATACCAAAATAAATAATAAAAATATGTAAAATATAAATTTGTATAGTTATGATAATTAATAATTAATGTAAATATTTATAATATATTACAACTAGTATGATAAGTGGGAATAAAAATATAATAAACCGCACACCCATTAGATAGGTTTAAACAGGTAAACTCCCATCACCCCCATAGGTACAATAAGTAAATAACCAATGAATTATTTCCCATGAATATATATATATATATATATATATATATATATATAAAACTTGTGTTAGGGAATCAACACAAACACTATTGGTTACAATATCATATAAAGAGATAGTAATAGTTAAGGATCCCCCAATTAGAGGATTGTCATAACCTCATTGTAAGTTGGATAGAAAATATTAAATATGTAGTTTATAGAAAAAAACATACATGGAATAAGGATATAAACAAAACACATAAACCCATAAGTAAATATAGAAAAATTTTGAAGCATTTTATCATCATTGTGATTAGACTCACTTACCAATATAGGATAAAAATTTCAATAATATAATGAAAAAGTAATCTGAAGTCAAAGTGGAATGATACATTAGAAGAGTAGGCAACTCATAACTTAATATGATCCAAAAAATAAATCCCTAATTTCTAATCTTTATTAATCATGTGAATAATCAACATTATCTCCTTCCAAAACACTATAACCATTATAAAATCAAATAGTACATTAATATGGTATTAATCCATCACATGAATCAAATATCATGAAAGTTACATACATTTTTTATTGTGTATATTAGGTATGAAGAATATCTCTTGATAGTTTTATCCCCTATACATAATGCATAATAATTAAAATAAAATACATTATAGTTTTAAATAAAAAAATTGAAATGTGATTTTCATTTAATAAATCTTGTGAAAAAATCACCAATAAAATTACAACATATCCCTTTTAATTTAACATAAAAACAAATGATAATGTAGATGATGTAAAATGTTTAGTTTTTATTTTTTTTTATAAAACCATCATAGAAAATCCCTTTAAAATTTACATATACAATGATTTAAATATATCTTTTTATTAAATCTATTGTTTAATGATCTCTTTGAGATTTTCTGCATCGGTATTCAATAAAACCATTATGAAAAATATTTGAATCTATGTTTTAGGAAAAACAGATATTGAATCACTACATGTAACGAATTAAATTTTAGTTTTTTCAAAAAATTGTGTTGAAAGCTAATAATTTTTGAAAAAATATTCAATTATTCCTTATTCCATACCTATACAACACAGATAGAAAACTATAGGAAAAGGTATAAAAATGACTCATTGAAAATAATTTAGAACAAGTTTTAAATATAATATACACTTTCAAGAAATATCATTAAAAAATTATTCAATGTTAAAAAATATTCTATAAATAAATATTTTTGGTTGATCAATACATTTTATGTAAAGAATGAAGTACTGAAGAAATTTATAATAACATAATTTTTTTTGAAATTAAAAATATTTTTTGTTAAAATTATATGTTTTATAATGAAACTAATTTTTTCAAAATTTGTTATTTTTATAATCATAAACTATCTCCCAATTGAATTATAAAAATTAAATACAAAATTAATAAACCCTCATTGACTATGAAACGTCATTAATTAAAAAATATTCTTAAAATAAAAAATATTCATATTTTAAAAATAAGTATTTATTAATATAAAGGTTATCTACCTAAACATTCACATTTTCTATTTTTGGATCAATAATTAAATATTGATCCCTCCTAAATTAAATCAATGATTTTTTTCATTTTAAATATTAATTTTAATAATATTAGTAAAATGATCATTTTATAATTAAAGAAATAAAATAATATAATAAGACTATCTTTTTTAATAACATTCTAAAGCGTTATCAAACACTACCAAATAACGTTCTAAACCACTCATTCGGTGAATTCATATGGGATACATATGTATGGAAACCAATGTATACAAACAAATCTAGCGTTAATAACAGTATTTTGAACATTGGTTTATATTTAAACATGTTTTCTTCCTATTTATCAAGGAATGGAAAAAACAATATTTAATCTGTATCATTTTATTCTTTCTTATATATATTGATTTTTGGATAGTTAGATCAAGTATTTGCATTATTCTAAAGTTTTTTACAGATGCATAAAACTATAAATTGATATAAAATTGTATTTTATGAAAATAGTTTGAGATGCCTAATTAAAGATTCTATAGATTAATAAAATGTAACATATGTATCAATACTGAATGTAAATTTGTAACTAAAATTTAATTACATGAAAAAAATTGAAACATAAGTAATGTGAGATCCCTGGCCCTTATAACATAAATTATTTCATTTTAAATAAATTTTACATATAATCTCTATAAAAAATATAACAAGCCCTCAGAAAAGTATAATAATTCATTAATATAAAAGAAATATAAATTAACATTTTCTTCATATCAAGTAACATTTGTGAATCTGAAGGTTATGGTTCAAAAACAGTTGCCTCGAAAATGAATCCCACAAATTTAGACCCTCTGATATATGTTATGTGCAAGAAACAATTAAATGTTATTTTAATTTCCCACATAATTAAAAATAAAACACAATAGATACCATATTTATAAACTGTATACAATGAAAGGTTGAATAATGTAATAAATAATAATACTATGTTAATATATGTATACCTTTTCAATATTTAGAGACACTATTGTAGTGGAATAAATCATATCATTTACTACTACACTTACCAGACATAACTACAAAAGATGATGATATAAATAATTACATATATATTTTTTAATTTTACATGAAATAATAAGTATATTGGGGTTTTCTAGAATAACACTCATTGTATATAGTATAATCTATATTACTAGGTGGGGGATCTGGCAGACATGTTTTATATGTCTCACTATTTCAACAATCATATCCTATAAAGATGACATAATTCTTTCATGTATCATTTAATTTAATATTTATAACCAAAATACAATGTAATATATATCTACATTATAATATGTGTCCCTCAATTTCATACTAGGAAGTCAAAAATTATATCTAATACTGATACGTTCCTTATATAATTTAATATGTCCTCAGAGAACTAGAATTCTAAAAGAATTTTCAATAATATTCATCCAACTATCATGGTTAATGGACCCATGTGTCACTTTCTCACGATGGGAGTCTTGATATAAAATTTTTAATTTAAATATTCATTACATGAATTTTAAAATATAATAATATTGAATAAAAATATTAATTTCTTACTTACAATCATATCAAAACCTACTTCATAATATTTGTAACTAAAAGATATTTTTATTCATCATTACCCATTTCTATATTACATTTTGAGTTTGAGGAAATTATGGTTTTATTGAACCCCTTTTTACTATCTACATGAAAAGGATATTAATTAATTAAACATTTCAACAATTATTTACACTTCTAATAATGGATACCCTCTTTGTAAAAATCTTTTATGGTATAAAATTTGGGACCTTATCTCTAGATAAGATCTCTTAGATGCCTGTGAAATATAAAAAATGAATAAGTTATCATCCGATTAAAACTAATTTGACAAATAAATATTAAAAAGATTAATTACGTACTATAAAAGATTCATCCCATCGAATTGAAACAAAGTAATCCATTTATTTCCATCTATTAACCAAAACATTATGAATTGAAGATTAGTATTTTGAATCAAAAAGATATATTATGAAATGATATTTGTCCAAATATCTCTTAATTTGGGCACTACATAAAATTTAATCCTTTTATATATTTAATTATTATATTTTAAGTCATATTTCATCTATAATGTAACACCACCAAATTTCCATGGCACTCTTCTCTTTGAATAATAAAATATCTTACGATGTACGCAACTTCGAGTTATAACACACCATTACCAATCAAACTTGCGATTATGAATTGTAATACCTAGTTTTTGAATTTTTTTTAAAAAATTTATCATTTAAAATGGACATCATTTAATGATTCAAAATATCAAAATTATCTCAAGGTAAATTTTTGGTATTTTGATGAAAACATTGATTTTTTGATGAATAGTGAAAAACACGGAATTTTTTATTAAAACCGACTTTTTATTTAAGTTATTATTTATTTTTTTTAAATTTATATTAGCTAAAAAAGATAAATAATTCCTATATATGTACAATTTATTTCATAAGAGTCATTTTACAAAAAATATTAGATATATAAAAATATATTGAACTTTTTCTATCTTTTACCCACATTCTAGTATCATTTGAAAAATTGCATAAAACATAATTCTTCTAATTCCTGGTATTTTATTTCAAAAATCCGAGACACACGGTTTACATTTTAAAGTAAAATGTAGTTCAATAAGATGAAAATAATTTTTTGTAAATAGTAACTTTTGACTTACCATGATTAAATGTAAATATGGCAATTAAAGGTAAAAATGATATTATAATTACCCTAACACAATTCCTAATTCTATTGTGTAAGTGTATTTCGAACAAAATCAACATTAGGAATAAAATATGATCCTTTTAGTCAACTTTTATGTGATTGGGATATTTAGTTTAATTTTATTTGAAGAAAAGATAAAAGAGTTAAATTCAATGTTTAATAACTAATCCATTTTTAATATATGGTTATACATAAGATAAATTAGACTATAAATATTATTTATAAATATAAAAATATTTTCTATATAATGTTATTTTATTTACAATTTTTAGACAATAAATAATTAAATATTTCTATGATGCAATGATGATTGACTAATTCCCTTATTAATGAATGATAAAAATAATTGATTTTATAAGTATCCAAATTAATGTAAATTGATACATATGACAAATTTCACTAATTTTTGAGGATAATATGACATTCTAGGCTTGGTTAGATTAATTTTTTGGAAGTTTTAATGTTTTTATGTAGTTGATAAAAACAAAATCTCAAATAGTGTCAAAATGGATATAAATGAGTTTTTAAAACAAATACTATATTAATAATTGATATAATATTCCTAAAATTTTATGGTTATTCTACAAGACATATATAAGGTTATATATATCAATAATTAACTACTTGGGGTTAACGTGGCTTTTTTTTATTAACCATTTATTATAATAATACAAGAATACATGGTAATAGTTATACTATTTATCAAAGAGTTAAATCTATAATATAAGGTTCATATGGTCACCAAAACATGTGTAAAACCTATTGGTAGAGATTTTTTAGACCCATTCCCACCATATCCTCGAAATAAATCATTTTGGAGCAATTATAAACCAAATATCATTGTATAATAGACTAATATTTCTTGATGTTCCTAATGTGACCCTCACCTCAGTTATAAAAGGTTACTTACAATTCTCTCAAAATAACACCACCAATTCCATTTTTCATGGTCAACCTCCACTAAAATATCCTAAAAAATACCCTCACATCTAACTGGAGTCCTTTTTTGATCATAAATCCATCCTATGGAGCCATTTTTATCAACTCTAAAGGAAACACCTGGAAAAGAGGTAATAATTCCACAACCTCTTTCAAAGTTATTTTCTTCTTCCATGTACACTTTATTTCTTGTTTCCCTACCAAATTAATAACTCCCGTACCTTATAAATACTATGATTTTATTATAAATATTATACAACCATATTTATTTTCCAATCCATTATATGAATGACAAGTCACCATACAGGCGTAAACACGACTTACCGTATCCACGTCATGGTGTATTTTGTTATTCAAACACTACATTATTTGGATGGGTATAAAAAAGAGTATAGATGATGTAAATAATAAATATAACTTGTTAAGGATTATGTATATATATTATATACCATCCTATTACATAGGATTTAACCATCAATATAATTAGGTTGTCTCTTGTGTATATATGTGAATTATTGTCTCCACGAACGCGATAAAAGTCATTCCCCATCATAACAATCCAAGAATAATTTTTATTTCATGATTAAAAATAATGTTTAAGAACATTAAATAATTGTGGATATGAATAGAATACAACCTATAAATTAGAAACTTGGCTTAAATTACCAATCATATAAAGGAAAATGAATCAGTCAACACCTGAAACAATGATACTTCTAAAATATTATTAATAAAACAATATTAGAAGACCATAAATGATATGATATTTATGTATTTGGTCCATTTATAATTTAATGAAAATTATATAACTGTAATATAGGAGATTATCATACCCTTGATCAAGAAAAATTACTATGTAAGGGCTAATTCTACAATCTCTTCATCATCTGAGGTTTTTTATGCATGAGTATATTCTTGGACCTCTTTATCATCAACATCTATGTTTCTTAAAAATGTAATTCAAAACATTTTTAATATTTCTTATCTTGTGGTTTAAATTCTTTTATACCCTTTTTGACTTTTTATATAATGTTTATAAAGTATTATTTTTTTCCATTTTCCAAACATTGTCCTTTACAACCTTTTTGACAAAATTATGGAAATAATTTTTTTTCTATCTTATACAGTGGATGTGAATATTTTATATTGTTATAAAACCATCGAAGATTCCCTTACATGTTTATGTGAATATTTACAAATTAGAGGTTTCCTTTTTATATTACGTGACTTTTCAATGATTTGAAAATCGAAATATATAATCCTCTCAAATAGTTTTGGTTTTATCTATGTCAACATCCTTGAGTGTTTTATATTGGTTTGATATTGATTTATTATGATACAATAGTCCATATTTTATTGATGTTTTTGTGAATTTTTTGATTGTATATGTTTTATTTTTATACAAATCATGGTTTATATATCACTTATTGTCATTTTATATGCTAGTTTAAATACAAATGTTTATGTTATGTTTCAATATTTTCATATGAGGAATGAATTGAACATAGTAAGTGATGGGAAGAACCTACAATAGCTCCTCGATTCATCGTTAGGTCTCCCGAGACAGTCTACAACTATGGGACAAGGACTTCCAAAAATCTAATTTATAGTATTTTCATGAGGCCTGGACTATGTGGTTATGATGTACAACATTATTCATTCCATCATTATGAAATTGTGTATTGATATCACATGTGATTATTTGACTATTATAGTATCCATATGAATATTTAAATGGAATTATTTGATTTAACTTTTCCGTATTATGTTAAATATTATTTTTAAAGTTCTAGTTTTCTATTATTATACATTCCCTTAACTGTTGATGCTTATTTTTGAACGTTTCTGCTCTATTCTTATCCTTTCTGAGCACCTAAGATCAACCCTTTATTTTTTTTATTATTCCCAGGATACAATAAAGTACATTATAACTGACCTAAATGGATAGTTTAAGAGAGATGAATGTGTTAAAATGAGACAAAATGTAGTTGTTTTTCATTTAATAATATAATGTAAACATTAGGTGTGTATCTAGTACATCCAAAGCTACTAAAATGACCGGTATTTCTGGATTTGATCCCTTGTGATCATGATAATGTTATGTAATATTGCACCGAATATGGGTAACAAGGCTTAAGGAATTACAATTGGTATTATATGAAGTTTAGTACAAACCTTGGAAACTAGATTTAGAAAAACTATGATTAGAGAACATTACCTTAAGACAGAATTTGAGGATTCGTATAGAAGAACATCCTATAATTTTTGTAATGTAGAGATTTTTTGAGCCTTCAAAGAAATACATTTCTATATGAATATGAGAAAGTTGAGGCAGAAAGGGAACAAATATAACTAGGAGTGAAAACACTGACAAGGAGATTCAGGCTTGACCCGTGGTATCATGGTACACGACAACGGGCTTTTTGCACTCCTCATTATGACACTCCTGGTGCATATTCTTCGGATAGTTAATATTTTATTTTCAAACCATTATGAAGGATTTATGAGTATATACCTCTTAAAATAAATCTTTTTTATTATTATGGATTATATCCATAAACATTTCAATTATTGTTATGTGTTTTACATGTTTGGAATTATGTATTGTGATTGCTATAATAATCTAGTATTTTCCATTGATTAGAAATGAAACCTAGTTGTAGGAGTAGAAACTTTGTCAATGAAAATAATCCATGTAGGGAATATCCTCCCACTCAAGATATTTAATGTGGAGTAGGAGATTCAACTAGTTCTGATCAACTTATCACCATACTAGGACAACTCACTCAGGATATGAAAAATAACTTTACCCGTATAGAGAACCCCGATACACAATGTGAATGATAAATGTTAGACCACTTCATGAGGCAAAAACCTCCAAAATTAAATTGGAATAGAAATACATATGTAGCTGAGAAATATATATGTTCAATAGAAAAATTATTTCATGATTTTGAGAGTGTTGAAAAGGAAAAAGTTGTCATGGAAGTTTATCACATCACAGGATATGTAGATCAATGGTGGAAATTACATTAGAACACATAGAAAAATGAATAAATATCAAATATTTAATAGTGGGAGTTTAAAGATATTTTCCTAGAAAAATATTATATTTAGTGTCCACTGAGAAAAAATGGGAAGACAATTTCTGAGTCTGAGGAAAAAAAAGGATGAGAATATCTCAATCTGTTAGGAAAACTCTACAAGGATAGCAAAGAATGCATCAGATTGTATACATAACCCAATGATTAAGATTGATGTATGCATTAATGGGTTAAAACCATTTATCCATTAAGCATTAGTCTCATAGTCCTTCTCATCTTATGAAGATATTGTCTTATGTGATACCAAGACAAAAAAGGAATTCTCTATGTCTTATAACATTAAAGAAAAGAAAGTGAAGAATAGATCTATTGAACACTAAGGAAATGGGAATATGTGGAATAAGGGAAAAGTTGAATTTCCATCATGCGGTATATTATGGAAGAAACACACTAGTACATTCCTGGAGGAAATAAGAGTCTATAACAAGGGTGGTGAAAAGGGCCACCAAGATCGTGATTGTAAGGGAAATAAAGTGGTTGTCAATGTTGAATGATAAAATTGTAGAGAAATGTGATATTATGGAAATTAATTCCTTATGTACCATGGAAACATACCTCAGTAATGGACATGGGTGAAAGGCCAAGCTTATGCGATTACTACTGCTGTGGATGAAGCTCTAAATGGCTTGGTTGCATGTAATTTAATAGTTTCCTCAAATTTAGACAAACCTCTATTTGATTCTGGATCATTACATTATTTCATATCATCATAGATGTCTAAGAGTATTACAAATTTCCAATTAGATTTTACATGGAAGTTGTTTTTAAAAACTCAAAAGTGATTTATCATTGCAACAATGTTTTGTGAATCAGTTACTATTAGGGAATATAAATTATAATTATCTGTTAATCTCATCATCATAACCATGATTTAATTTGACATAATCCTTGGTATGGATGGAATTTCGTACCATGATGCAAATATTTATTGTAAGAAGAATGAGATTTCAATTTTTGATGATGATAAAGATTACATTATCTTAAGAGTATAAATGTAAACATCAGATTCTTATCTAGATCCACCCATAATAGCTCTATTAAATTCAATTATTATGGAAGAAGAGAAAGAAATAACTAAAGGTGAGGAAGATAATGTTCAAATAGAGGAAGTTACTATTGTAAAATAATATGTTGATGTGTTTCCAGGTGATTTACCAAGACATTATCTAGAATGATAAATTGAATTTTCTATTGATTTAATTCCTGTTTCATGGACCATATTTAAGACACCTTATATAATATACATTGTGTAATTAGTGGAACTATATAAACAACTTGAGGAATTGAGTAATAAATGATTTTATTTTACCTAGTGTTTCTCCATTGGGAGTGCATGTTCTTTTTGTTATGAAGAAATATTGATATATGAGGTTGTGCATTGACTATTGGGAGGTCAATGATATATTAATATTGAAAAAATATCCCCTACCTTGCATTGATGACTTATTCGATCAAATTCATGGAAATAATTATTTTTAAAATATTGACCTTCGATCATGATATCATTATTTCAGTGTGAAGAAGGATGACATTCTAAAGACAACATTTCCTTCCAGGTATGGGAATTATGAGTTAAAAATAATTCCTTTTGGAAAGACTAATTCATCCTATGTTTTCATGGATTCGATGATTATTGTTTTCTAGGAATAATATGATGACTTTTTAGTGGAATGTATTGATTATATATTGGTATTCTACAAAAGCTACGATGATCATGAAAATCACTTGCACACTATTCTGAATAATCTCAGAAAAAATTAATTATATGTGAAGATTAGAAACTGTAAATTCTAGCTTCAGGAAATTTCGTTTCATGGCCATATTCTATGTAAGGATGGAATCTCTATTGATCCTTCTAAAACAAGAGCAATACAAGAATTAACAGAACCAATTAGTATAACATAGGTACACACTTTTATTGGTTTAGTAGGTTGTTATTGATGATTCATCCATAATTTATCTTGATAGGAAAACCCATTAATCAAGCTCACACATAATGGGGTTAAATTTTATTGGACCAATGAGTTTGAAGAATGTTTTGTAGAACTGAAGAGAATATTAGTCAATTCTCGTATCATGAATCTACCATAGGGGACAAATGGGTTTTTTATTTATAGTGATGCTTCAATGAAAATAAATGGTTGTTTCCTTATGCATACTGATAGAGTAATTTACTGTGGATAATGATAGCTACAAATTCATGGACAAAGCTATCCCACCCAAGATCATGAGTTAGCAGATATAATATTTACTTTGATGATATAGAGACACTATCTCTATGGTAAAAAATGTGAAATATATACTGATCACAAGATTTTAAAGTATATTTTCTCTCAAAAAGAACTCAACATGATGAAAAGATGATGACTTGAACTACCCGAAGATTATGAATTCACTATACAGAACCACCCGGGAAAGGAAAACAAGGCGGGAGATGCTTTGAGTAGAATGGATTATGGAGTTTTGAAGAACATGATAGTTGAAAGGGATCCAATGTTAATGGATCTTGTAAATATGGATATGGGAATAATAATGGAAGGTGAAACATCAAAACTTCTTCAAATGGATGCCAACCTAAAATTACTAGAAATGATAAAATGTTAATAGATTGATGATAAGGATTTTCAAAATAAAATTAATGCTATGAATAATGGTAGATTAATAGACTTTATATATTAAGATGGAATTTTGAAATTTGGGAAGATACATTGTGTTCCAGACATACCTGATCTAAAAATTTTAATTATTGGATGATGTTCATCGCTCTAATTTCTCTATACACCTTGGTAGAACTATGGTGTACAAATATATGAAAGAATATATTTTGTGGGAAAATAAAAACAGAGATATTGTGGATTATTTGTTATGATATATGGTTTTTCAACAAGGTAAGGTTGTTAGATAACATCCTAGAGGAGTAATGCAACCTATTTACATAACTGAGTGAAGATGGAATGAAATTACGATGGAATTTTTTAGGGTGCTACAAAAGACTCCTAGAATGAATGATGCAATATGTGTCAATGCTGATAGTCTTAACAAGTCAGAAAATTTTCCTGCTATAGAAGAAGATTTACCACTTGAACATTTAGCATGACTATACATTTATGAAGTTATAAGACATCAAGGAGAACCCCAATCGATTGTTTTTTATTTTTATCCCTGTATTATATCATGATTATAAATAAGAATTCAGGAGGCATTGGATAATCATATTCATTTAAGAACTTCCTACCACCATCAAACAGATGGACAATCAAAATAGAAAATTCAAACATTATAAGACATGTTGTGATCATTCTCAAATGATATTCATGTTATGTGGGATCAATATTTATCTTTGGTAGAATTTTTTTGTAACAATAGCTTCCACTAATGTTTTCATATGGCACTATATAATGAGTTATATGGAAAGAGATGTCGGACACTAACATGTGGGTACGAATTCCGTGAATGAAAAGTCATAGGCCCTAAACATGATGTGGAAACAATAGAAAAGGTGAAGATTATCAAAACCCACCTAAAAATATCAATATCAGAAAAATATCTTTGCTGATAACCGAAGGAAGGATTTGGAATTTCAAGTAGGAGATCATGGTTTCCTGAAGTTATATCTATAACGAACCATATATTACATACATTTTTAACATATTATAATTTAAAAATACTTATTGAAACATGTAACAAAACCATAATAAGACTGTATAAATATAGTGTCTTTAGAAACTGGGAAACATAAAAAATTGGTTTCTAAATAATCTACATTGTCTGCCATTTATTTCATCATATCTAGATATTCTTTTTTCATATCCTACCTAATACCCTTCTTCCTGACCTGGGGAAAAGAAAACATTCAAATGGGTGAGCTCAACTGCTCAGTAAGGGTATGAAAATTAATTATCAATCATATCATATTCATAAGAACATATCATTTTGAAAATAATATCCTATAAAATAGGTCATAATATCATGAAATGGGATAAATAATATTAGTGAAATGTAATCATAAAATGTGAAACTTTGTGTCATACACACATAATTATAGAAAATTATTTCATAATAGTCATGAATCATTGGAAATACCATCATAACGAACGAAGTGAATTTCTGAACCGAGTTCACTCCTCGTTCAAGTCATGTATCACTGAACCAGATTAACTTACCGTTTTAGCCATGTCTATCTCATGAGATATAAATCATTACCCAATTCATTGTAAGGAGATATAGTTCCCACCCATCTCATAAAGATAATATTCTTATGTGGTCCAAAAAATTATAAATCATACATCATATCATAACCCCTGTAATAAATATTAGATTCTTAAGAATCATTACATTGAAACATAATCCAAATAAGATAAAAGGACTTCATAAAAGTAATTCCATCATAACATAATAAAATAAATGTAATAATAGTAATATAAATATAACCCTATATTATATTAGATGGAAAATAATTTTGATAAAACACTTGAACTTCATTCTTGAAGAAAATATCCTGTATACTTCAATTTTTTTCCTTTCTCAGCATATCATATAATTTTACACTAAATGGTGTTAATTTAAAATAAACCTAAAAACATGTAAAGTAAGCTTCATGGATATATTGTTCTATGAAATCATAAAAATTCATTCATGCTGTATAAGTAAAAAATCATTCTTATTGTACTTTGTCCAGAAAAGTCAAAACGTATCTCATACTGAAAATGATAAAAGATTATATTCATATCCTCTAATAAAAATTAACCAATATGTAAAATTGGATTTAAACAATTGTAGGAGGATAGAAATAATATTACATATTGTTAAAACATGGATGTGGATGAAAAATATTCCCCAGTAAATACTGAATTATAAACAATATCAGATAAAAATGAGATGGCGAGGTTTTTCATTACCCTAGGTCTGAAATGCTCTGTAACTGTCCAAAACACTTGTATAATGATTTAAATAATTTTACTGACTTATTCTATAATCATATAAATTTTTTTGATATTATATATGGTCGTATTATTATATCTTTATTAGTAATATTTCATTGCTAGTTGTTATTCGGGTTTTCATTGCTTTATGTTCTTATACACGTTTTATTGAATAAATTCTTATTCCTATTTTTAGGATATAGCTACATCATTGAAATAATGGTATTAGTATAAAATATATAATATTTATTCATTCAATTCATATATATAATCATGGTTTAATGAAGATCATGTAGAATGAATCATATCACACCATGGAGACGATAAGCCGTACGTACGCACGAGCGACAATATCGTTCGCAAAATTATTTAATGGTATTGTATTGGATGATAGATTATCACATAATCAGAATCTCGTTATAATAATAATATATAGATATTCTTTACACAATTATACCCATCCATGTAAGGTGTTGGTGGAAAACAGATTACACCACAGCTTTGAGAGGGTATTCCGTATGTACGCACGTGCAGTGATTTAAATTTCTGTAGGATGGATAGAAGGTTAAATAGTATTTTTTTTATATTTATAATAACATATAATTATATAAGTGATACTGATGTTATTACTTTATAATGTAACAAATAATGAAGAGGAAGTATAAGAAAAAATAAATTTGAATGAATCAGTAAAGGATATTACCTTTTCTTTGACGTGCTTCCTCTAAACATCCTCTTATAGAACTAAAGTTGGTCTTTTAAGAATACCAGGACCTCTAAAATGTTTATAGGAAAGCGGAGAAGTGAAATTGGTAGGTTTTGTCCAAGCATGAAATCACAAAATGGTGTGATAATGAGAGGGAGGAGCCACCCTTTTAAAAGGGAGGAGAGGGGCACTTTTGGAAACCCATAAAATATTAATTTATATTAAACTCAAACCCCACATAAAAACCTCCAAAAATTAATCAAATCTAAACATTAGATGTGATAGGGTTGTAATCTCATCATCCAATAAAATTTATACATGTTGGGAAATTATGTTAAACATTATCAACTTGATTTATCCTTATTTAATCTATTAAATTTTATTTTTGGTAATAATATTCTAAATTTTAAATTGTTATAAATAATTAATTATGTGTTTTGAATTTCCCATAATTTGATAATTTATGAAATTGAAAACCATATTAATTTTAATTTATAATTTTCTAATTTTTTTCCAATTTTTAAACAATTTTATAATATGTTATTTTTATAAAATAACAAGAGTGACAATTTTGACACTATTCATTTTTTTGCATTTAAATAAAATCCACACCAAGAAAATAATCGAACAAATATATTTAACAGATTCCTAAAATATCACATTCTTCTAAAAAATTTTTTATAACATTAATTAGTTCATATAATATTTATTATAATTATTTTAAACCAATTTATTTGATATTTCAATAAATAAAATAATTTCTACATCACTATTGTGTCATCATTAATGATACATATTTAATCCCTAAAAATTATAAATTAATTTTAATTATGTTAAATTCTATTAGATATCTGGAGACTATTCATATTCGATGTTTTATGAGGTTTATCACTAAATTAAAATTATTACACTTATAAGATATAAGAGAGTGACATGTTGTCACTTTCATTGGTTTTAATCATAATTATATCATTTTCATGCTCAAAAGTCAATGAAATGATTATATTCCGACCTTTAAGTGATATTAGTCGACTTTTCTTCATCCAATAAATTTTTGGAAGGTTTTATGTTAATTTTATAATCTTATTTTTACCCCAAATTACCCAATTTACCTTTAACTGTATTAAATAATAATTACCGTTCCTACTATTCATAATGTCCAAAAAATAAAAGTAACCTATTAAAATAATTTGGACACAATAAATCCAAATATGGAATCCATTTTTTGAAATTAAAAACACAGAAGTTTCAGTAATTAATTTAAAATTAATCATGTTGTTTGGAAAATGGGTCTTTCAAAGTTCAAACATTGTCAACGATTGAAATAGTTTTACCTAATAATTCAATTTAAAATTAATTTTAATGACATAAATTATATTAAATTGTAAAAATATATTCTATTTATACTTTAAAACCATTAAATTTTATCATTTAACCATATTAATTATCTTCATGAAAAATGTTGTTTTCAAGAAACATTTAGGGTATTTTTACTATTCATCAAAATATGAAAGATATAAAAAAAGTATCAAAAATTTAACCAATGTAAATTATTATATCTTGATTCAATATAAAAAGTTTATTTTTTAAAAATGAACTTATAAAATTTTCAAAAATTATATTTTAAATTTGTGTGCCATCAAAAGACGGTAAAACAACATTTTTTTTAAAATACTCCCTTTATCCAAAAAATTGATTTTGTTTTCATATTCAATTCTAGAAAATTTGTATGATGAATTATAATGTCATAATATTCAAAATTCAGTTAATACTATTCATAACATCTAGTTCATAAAAAAATACCAATTTTTAGGGAAACTCGATATTGCGTACAACGAACGCTATCAAGGAAGGTTTCTCTTGCGTGTAACGCAAGCCAAGCCAATATTGTGTGTAGTGAAGGATTCATTTGGTGTTGCATGTATAATAATACACAAATATATATATATATATCTCATAAAATATCAGGGTGTTACATTCTACCCCCCTTAAAATGAATTCCGCTCTCGAAATTCCTTACTTCATGACAAACAGATGAGAATTACTCCCCCTCATCATATCCTCATGTTATCTTGTAGCTTCTTATAATTGGTGGTTCCTCTATAAAACTTTAACCAAGAAAGTGGTATTGTTTCGTAGAACTTTACTACTACGATCCAGAATCTCTATCGGTTGTTCATCATAAGAAAGATCTTACTCCAGCGGTACATCTTCTGAGCTTAGTACAATTGAAGGATCTGGTATGTACTTTCTCAGGAGAGATACAGGGAACACATCATGAAATTGAGAGAGATTTAATGGAAGTTCCAATCGGTAAGCTACATTTTCCTAAATGATCTAATATTTCAAAAGTACCGATATACCTAGGGATTAGCTTTCCCTTTTTTGCAAATCTCATTACTCTCTTCAATGGAGATATTCATAAGAACACATTATCACCCACTTCAAACTCTAAGTCTTTTCTTTTATTGTCGGCATAACATTTTCGTCGAATCTGAGTTGCTATTAGGTGTTTTTTAATAGATCTGACCTTTTCTGCCATCTCGTTGACAAGATCAGGTCCCAATATCTTTTTTCCCCAAAATCATCCTTGGAAGTTGGAGTTCTGAATTTCATTCCATAGAGAGCTTCATAAATATCGATGTGAATACTGGAGTGAAAGGTCTTTTTATAAGAAAATCCCACCTGTGGTATGTGTTGATCCCAACCACCTTTGAAAACAAAGATCAAACTCTCAACATGTCTTCCAAAGATTGAATTGTCCCCTCAGAATAACCGCCTATCTAAGGATGATAGGAAGTGTTGAAACTCAACTCTGGATCAACAGCATGCTAAAGACTTCACCAGAACATCGAGGTAATCCTCAGATCCTAATCATATATAATGGAATGTGGTACTCCATGCAATCATACCACTTCCTTTACATATATCATGGAAATATGATCATGAGAGAAATCCTCCCTAATAGAAATGAAGTGTACTGACTTCGTAAGACGGTAACCTATAACCCAGATAGCATTATTTAATTTGGATGTTTTGGGAAGTCCAACGACAAAGTCCATAGTGATGTTATCTCATTTCCATTATGGTATGGGTAATGGTTATAAAATCCCTTTAGAATTTTTTCTCTCAGCTTTAACATGCTGACAAACCAAGCATCGAGAGACACATTCAGCAATATCTCTTTTCATGCCATCCCACCAAAAGTTCTCTTTCTGGTCCCTATACATCTTTATACTTATAATATGAATAGAGAATCAAGAACTACGAACCTCATCCAGAAACTCCTTCTTTAGTTCTTGTATGGTAAGAATACATACATGGTTCCTAAACTATATTATCCAATCACAATAAAGGTTGAATTTAGGAACACTTCTCACCTTCTTTTGAAGGCAAACACCCTTCTTCTGCGCCTCTTTAATCTTCATTTTTATAGATGGTTGAACATTCATTTTAGAATGATAAGATATCTCCCATTTCATTAAAATTCAATGATCCATCCTTTGTAAATCCATAAATATTGGATCCATTGTGATCCTCATAATTGATAAGCTATCATGGTCTTGTCAACTTATTGCATTTTTCACCTTTTTTGATTTCCCAGGGTGGTAATGAATTGAGTAGTCATAATCATTTATCATCTCTAACCATCTTCTTTGGTCCATATTATTCTCCTTTTATGAGAAAATATACTTTAAACTTTTATGACCACTATAAATATCACACCTTTCACCATAAAGATAATGCGTCCAATTTTTTAATGCAATGATTTCTACCGCTAACTCCACATCATGAGTTGGGTAATTTTTCTCATCTATTTTCAACTGTCCTGAGGTATAAGCTATCACCATATCATTTTTCATGTGAACACATGCAAAACCCTTCTTGGATGAATCACTGTAGATCACAAACCGTTCTCCAATACAATGCAGTGTGAGCACAGGTGCACTGGCTAACTTTCTTTTTAGCTCTCTGAAATTCTCTTCACATTCATCCATATAAAAAAACATGACTCCTTTATGAGTCAATTTGGTAAGTGGGTTAGATAATCTTGAAAAATAATTCAAATTTTTTTTATAATACCCACTTAAACCATGAAAATGTTGGATATCAGATACTTTTTTTGGTCTCGACTATCTTTCAATAACTTCTGTTTTTGTTGGATCCATAGATATCACCTCCTTTGGGATTATGTGACCCATAAATGAAACGTGTTGAAGGCAAAATTCACACTTGGTAAATATGGCATAAATATTCTCCTTTATCAGGGAATTCAATACAATTCATAAGTGATCTTCATGATCATTCGTTCCTGTTGAATAGACTAGAATATCATCTATAAAGACTACCCAAAAATAATAAAGATAGTCTCTAAAGACTCTGTTCATTGGATCCATGAATATAGTAGAGGAATTATTACGACTAAATGGAATCACTATAAACTCGTAGTGTCTGTACCTTGTACATAATGTCATATTTGGTATATCCTTGACTTTTATCCTTAATTGATGATACCCTAAACAAAGATCAATCTTTGAAAAGTATTGAGCTCTGCGTAGTTGGTCAAATAAGTCATCAATGCATGGGAGAGGATATTTTTTCTTGATAGTGATCTTTTTAGGTTCTCCATAATCAATGTAGAGTCTCATTGATCCATCATTCTTCTAAAAAATAGAATAGGTGATGCACTAGGTCATATGAATCCCTCATCAAGATTCCCTTGGAGATCCTTCTTCAATTCCTGCAACTCAATTGGGGTCATTCTATAAGGTGTCTTTGAAATGGGAATAGCACCTTGTGTGAGTTATATTGAAAACTCAACTTCATGATTTGGTGGAAGACCTGGAAATTCCTCTAGAAAGACATCATCAAACTCCTGTACAATGGGAACATTCTTAATCATGAGTTTCTCTCCAACCATTAGAGATAAATAACATTCATTTATTGGAATCAAGACCCATAATATGGATATAAATTTCTACTGGATGGTTTTATTCATCCTTGCATCGATATATGAACATAGATTGATCAGGAATATGCAATGTGACTTCCCTTCATTGGAAATTGATATGATCTCCATATAAATAAAGCTAATCCTTTCCAAGAGTTTCATAAAATTCTACTATAGAATGTATCACAATATTTACAACAAGCACCTTCCCATAAACTTCAATCGGAGAAGAATTGTAATTTTTTGATGCGACTATTGATCCATTAGGAGTTATTATGGCGAACTCAATAGCTAATTGTTACGGTAGTATAGAGATACCATTAGAACATTCATAAAAAATAAAAGAGTTGGTGGGTCCAGAATCAAATAAAACATTTGCTACTTTAGAGTGGATGGTAAGTGTACCTTTCACCACATAGTTATATTACTCCATATTGCTATTATAAATTGCTTGTTAATTTCCATTGTCATTGTCCTTAATAGATTTTTGACATAGATCATCATTAACTACCCTTGGATTAGGTAATTTATTGGAATAATTCCCCATTTCTTTGAACTTGTAACATTTAAGTGTTGGAGAAGCATTTTGTTTGGCCTTTTTGTTCTTTGCACCACTTGACTACTTTTTCCCATCACTGCAGAATTCAATTGCCGATTACCTTATTTTCCACACTTATAATATTTACTTGTCCCCTCAAGGAAATTCCATCCATGTTTCTTTCCACACATTGAGCATAAGGGAAAAATCATCTTCTTTTTAGTGTGGTCTTTATATATTCCTTTGAAATCCATTTTCCTCTTCTTATCTAACCCATATGACTGATGGGATACTCCAATCTCCATCTCAACCTTGAGATCACATTAAACAACTTCCTCATAGCTATTGAAGCCCCTTATAGTTAATTCCCCTTGGGGAGTTGGTTTAAAGACACTAAAGAATCGATCAATCTTACTCTCATGTTTGATAATAATCCCCGAAGAGTACCTTACAGGCCTTGAAAAAGTTTCCTCATAGGTACTAATATATTCATCATCTCTTTTTTTCAGTTCCTAAAACTCTTTCTCCATCTTTGTTCGAAGAATACAAGGGAATTACTTATTGAAAAATAAGTTCTTGAACACTTCCCTTTACATGGACTGAATTTCATCCCTTTTCATTGTATTCTTCAAAATATTCCACTGTTGATCAGCTTCACCTTCCAAATTATATACAACTCAAGTGACTTTATCATGTTCAGACTATTGAAGGACGAAAAATATCTTTTCAGTGGTACTGATCCATTTTTTAGCCACTAATGTATCATAAGAAGCACTGAATAATGGGGGACATTTACTCATGAAGGATTAAATAGAATGTTGCTCCCTCTTTTGATAATTTGGATGTCTTTGATGATTC
Source organism: Viscum album (assembly GCA_963277665.1). Lineage (NCBI taxonomy): Eukaryota > Viridiplantae > Streptophyta > Magnoliopsida > Santalales > Viscaceae > Viscum > Viscum album. The sequence goes on from OY728133.1 coordinate 1,978,674,589, forward strand.
ATAGCTTGATAAAGTTGTCTAATCAAGGCTACAAGATTTTTCATTCCATCTCCCATAACGTTTGGTTCCTACCGGGGACAATCATCGCATTGCCCGTCACATTTAGCATTAACACAGTTCCTTCAAGTTCCAACCATTGACTAAAACCAAGTAGCATAGAGTGAGAAACATTAATTGAAATAGGGATATGACATAATCAGGAATAAATTTTCACACATTTGGTCTTATCATAGGTTATTCACGGCCATTTATAAAACACAGATATTGTCTTCTATGCTTAGACATATCTTTAGGGTTCTTACTATGTCTTTCACATCCTAGTTTCGAATGGTTAACTATACATTTCTCCAAATACCAACAATAGTGACCCATACTTTACATATATTTTTATTACATCATAATAAAATCATACTAATTCCAACATGTAAAAAAACCATGATAGGACCGTATAGGTATAGTTTATTTATGAACTATGAAACATAAACAACTGGTTCACAAATCATCTACATTGTCATCTCTTTATTTCATCATATCTAGAGTCCCTTTTGGAATATCCTACTTAATACCCATCTTCTTGACTTTGGGAAAAGAACACATACAAAAGGGTGAGCTCAAAGTCTTGGTAAAAAAGGAAAAACAAATCATATCATATTAATAAGAACATAACATTTTGAAAATCTTATCCTGCAAAAGAGATCATAATATCATGACATTGGATAAATCATAGTAGTGAAATGTAATGATAAAACATGAAAATATGTGGAATAAACACATAATCGTAGAAAACCATTTCATATTATTCAAGACTCATTTCCATGTCCATCATAGCATACAAAGTCCATTACTGAACCGTGTTCACTCTTCATTCCAGTCATGTATCACTTAACTAGATTAACTTTCCATTCTATCCATGTCTATATCTTGAGATATAAATCTTTAACCAATTCATTGGAGGGATATATAGGTCCCACCCATCTCATAATGATACCATTATTCTGTGTGCCACAAAATCATAAATCATACATCATAGCATAAACCATGTAATAAAAATGGGATTCTAAAACATCATGCCATCAAAACATAATCCTTATAAGATAAAGGGAACTTCATAAAAATAATTCCATCATAACATAATAAATTCAATGCAATAATAGAGAAATAAAAACAACCCTATATTGTCTTATATGTGAAATAATTTTGATAAAACACTTAAACTCCATTCTTGAGGAAAATATCCTTTCTATTTCAAAACATTTTTCCTTTCTCAACATGTCATAAAATTTTAAACTAAAAGAAGCTAATTGAAAATAATCTTTAAAACTTATAAAGTAAGCTTCATTGAAATAATTTTCTATGAAATCTTAATAATCCATTCATTCCATATATGTTAAGAAAACATTCCTATAGTACTTTGGCAGGAAAATTCATGAAGTTTCTTGTTCTGAAAACGACAAAATATTCCATTCATATATTCTACTAAAATTTCACCAATATTTAAAATTGGATTTAAAAAATTATAGGGGGATAGAAATAATATTACATATTGTGGAAACATGGATGTGGATGATAAATATGCCCGAGTAAATTATAAATTTTAAACAATCTAGGATAAAATGAGATTGAAGTATTTTCCCTTACCATAGGTCCGATATGCTCGGTACGTATCTGAACCCCTTGTATAATGATTTAAATAATTTTTTGACTTATTGTAGAATCATATACATTGTTATGATATCATATATGTATATATTCTTATCTCTTTATTACTAATATTTCATTACTACTTGTTATTAGAGTGTTCATTGCATTATGTTCTTATGTGTGTTTTGTCGAATAAATTCTTATTCCTATTTTTAGGTTATATCTACATAATTTACAAAATGGTATTACTATAATATATATCAGATTTATTCATTCAATTAATTTATATAATCATGGTTTAATTTTGGTCATGAAGAACTAATCACATCACACTGTTGTGACGGTAAACCGTGCGTACGCACGAGCGACGATATTATTCCAATAATTATTGAATTGTATTGGAGTAGATAATAAGATATCTCATAATTTGTATCTTGTTATAATAATCATATATAGATATTATTTACACCATTATACCCATCCATGTAAGGTGGTGGTGGAAAACAGATTACACCACTACGTGGAGATGTTATTATGTACGTACACACGCATGATGATTTCATTTTTCATAGGATAAATAGATGGTGAAATAGGGTTGTTTCATATTTATAATATCATATCAATATATGATTGATATTGATGTTATTAATTTATAATGAAACAAATAATGAAGATGAAGTAGAAGATAAATAAATTTGAAAAAATCCGTAATGGATATGACCTCTTCTTCCACGCGCCTCTTCAAAACCACACTTAGGGGACTATATTTGGTCTTTGAAGAATACCAGGACCTCTAATATAATTCTAGGGAAGTGTAGAAGATATTTGTTCCGGTTTTGGCAGAGAATGAAGGCTCAAAATGGTTTGAGAAGGAGAGGGAGGATGTGCCCTTTTATAAGGGAGGAGAGGGGCACATTGGGAACCCTTTAAAATATTAATTTATAATAAAATCATCCCCACTTAAAAACCACCTAAAATGACTCAAATATGAATATTGGATTAGTTAGGGTTTTAATCTCATCATCCAATAAATTTAGACAAGTTGGGAATTTATTTTAAACCTTATAAACTTGATTTATCCTTATTCAATCGATTTAATTTTATTTGTGGTAATAATATTCTAAAACATTAATTGTTATAAATAATTACTTATTTGTTTTGAATTGTCCATAATCAGACAATTTATGATATTTAAGTCCATATAAATTTCAATTTATAATTTTTAAATATATTTGTGATTTTTAAACAATTTTATACAATGTTATTTTTATAAAACAACAATACTATAAATTTTGACACTATTCAATTATTTGCATTCAAATAAATTATAAAATGAGAAAATAATCAAAGAAAAACATTTAATAGCTTCCTATCATATCATATTATTCTATAATAGTTTTGTAGAACATTAATTATTTCATATAATATTTATTTCAATATTTTTAATACCATTTATTTGATATTTCAGAATATAAAATAATTTCTATATCACTATTGTGTCATCCTTCATGATAATTATTTAATCCACAAAAATTCTAAATAAATTATCATGATATAGATAATTCTATTAAATTTCTTTAGAATATTCATATTCTATGTTTTATGTGGTTTATGACTAAATTAAAATTATTACACTTATAATATATAAGAGAGTGACATGTTGTCACTTTCATTGGTATTAATAATAATTATAACATCATCATGGTCAAAAGTCAATGAAATGATTTTACTATGACCCTTATGTGATACGGGTCTACTTTTATTCATAAAATAATATTTTGGCAGGTGTTATGTTAATTTTATAATCTTATTTTTACCCTTAATTGCCTGATTTACCTTTAACTGTAGTAAATAAAAAACTATCGTAGTTTCTATTCATTATGAAAAAAATGTAACCTATTAAAATAATTTGGACCCACTGAAACCAAATATTGAATCCATTTTTCAAAATTCATAACACTAAAGTTGAGGTAATTAATTTATAATTAATCTCGTTGTTAATAAAACAAGCTTTTTAAAGTTTAAACATTGTCAAAGATTGAAAAGTTTTTACATACGAATTCTATGTAAAATTAATTGTAATGACATAAATTATATAAAATGATAAAAATATATTCTATTTATACTTTAAAATCATTAAATTTTATCATTTATACACATAATTTATCTTAATGAAAAAAGTGGTTTTTATGAAAAATTTAGTTTATTTTTACTATTCATCAAAATATGAAATTTATCTGGAAAGTATCAAAAACATAACAAATTTAATATTTTATATGCTGATACTAAAAAAGATTTTTATTTTGTAAAATTTAACTTATAATCTTGTCAAAAATTATATTTAAAATGGGTGCGCTATCAAAAGACGGTAAAACTACTTTTTTTAAAAAATACCCCATTTATCTAAAAAATTGATTTTATTACATATCTCATTCTAGAAGATGTGTAAGATGAATTATAATGTTATAAAATTTAAATTTTGGTTAATACTATTCATAACGGCTAGTTCATAATAATATATCATTTTTTTGTGATACTCGGTACTGCGTAAAATGCAAGCTATCGAGGAAGGTTTCTCTTGCGTGTAATGCAAGCCAAACCAGTGTGGTGTGTTGTGAAAGATTCCTTTGGTGTTTCATATAAAATAAGACATAAATATATATATATATATCTCATAAAATCGAAGGGTGTTACAATATCCTTTGAAGGTTGTTATATGTTTTGGTAAGAAGTGTAAATTATGACTCAGATACATCAGGCATTTAAAAATTCTAGAATGAATTGGAGTTGTAGCTTATCGTTTAGAAATGCTGCCAAATATCTCCAAAGTTCATTATATGTTCCATGAATCAGTGTTGAAAAAATACATTCTTGACCCAAAACATGTAATCACTTTTGATGAAATAGAACTGGAACCGAACATGTATTATTACGAACACCATATCTGAATTTTTTAGACCAGAGAAAAAGTGTTAAGAAACCGGACAACTTATCTGGTGAAAGTTATATTTATAAACCATAATATTGAAGAGTAAACATGGGAACCCAAGAACATATTACGAAGAATCACCTGAATATTTTTTTGCTGCAATATTCTAGAATTATCTAGGAAGAAATTATTTGAAGGATAGAAGAATGTTTCACCCCAATCTTTTACAATGTTCTTCTCATTGAATAATACAATATCTTGTGTTGTACACAGCTTCGAGTTCTAAAAATCCACAACGAATCAAACTAGCCTTCATAAATATTCATACCTATTTTTCTAAATTTTATAAATATTTTTTTTAAAATGGACTTCATTATTGGATTCGGAATATCAAAATTATCTTAGATGAATTATTTGTATTTTTCTGAAAACATTATATTTTTTATGATTAGTGAAAAACTATGTGTTCTTGTTTAAAAAGGATTTATTATTTAAATAATTAGTTATTATATTTAAACTAATATCAGGAAAAAATAGATACATAATACATGTATATGTTCAATGTAATTCATTGGAGTAATTTTATAAAAATAATAGTTATATAAAATATTATTTAACATTTTACAGTCTTTTACCCACTTTATAGGCGCATATGAAAAATTGTATAAATATGTAATTGTACCTATTCTATAAACATAATTTCAGAAATCAGAGATATATTGTTGAAATATTTAAGTAAATGTGGTTTAATAAGATGAAAATAAATTTTTTGGAATCGTAACTTTTGACTTTTATTACCACAGATAAAAATAAATAGGGTAATTAAAGGTCAAAATGATATTATAATGACCCTGACACATTTCCTAATACTATTGGATAAGTTTATTTTGGCCAAAACAAACATTAGGAATAAAATATGATCTTTTTGGTTCACTTGGATTATATTAGGACATTTATTATTATTTTATTTAAAGAAGAGTTAAAAGTGTTAAATTCATATTTTAATAAAAAAAATCATTTTTAATATAGTGTTATTATTTAAGATAATTTCAACTGTAAATATTCATTAGAAATCTAAAAAAATTCATAAAAACAATATTTTACTTATAATTTTTGGAAATTAAGTGTTTAAATAACTTTATCACACAATTATGATACATTAATTACCATATTAGTGAATGATTAAAATAATTGATATTATAAATACCAAAATAAATGTTAATTGAGACTTATGATTAATTCAAATAAATTTCAAGATTTATATGACATGTTAGGTTGGTTAAATAAATTTTTTTCGTATTGATAATGTTATTATGACTTTCAAAAAAACAAAATACCAAATAGTATCAAAATTGAAATAAAGAAATTTTTTAAAAAAGTACTATATTATTAAATGATATATTATTCCTAAATATATAAGGATGAGCTAAAGACTTATATAAGGTTAGATATATCAATAAATAACCTATTCGGGTTCTCTTGTCTTTTTATAGTATGTTTATTTTAAACATATTATAATAATAGAAGAATACATAGTGTCTAATAATATTCAACCATGGTGGTTGTTCTCAATTTTTTTTATTTATTGAATAATATTCTATCCCATTATATCAAAACATCTAACTAACTGAAAATTAATTTTTTTATTATCAAAACACTTTTGAGGAAGAAAGTGAGAAACCATAAAGACTGAGAAATCTCAAAATAGAACAAGCAGGTAAAACCAGAAATTGAGTAATGATAGAAAGCCTTCACCAACACAAGACCCTTCGACATGCAGTTCTGTGAAAAATTTACAGGCACGGTACCGATGGCGTAGCCATCACCTCTCATGTAACCCAATCCAGAAGGCCTACATCGATGAAGAAATCATACTTTGATCACAATCCAACACATGTCCATGTAATAGCAAGAAAAAATCACACAAAATAAAACAGAGAAAACCAGGAGGAAAAAATCAGAGGATTCACCAATTATCACAACAATCCTCTCAAAGAAACTGGCCAAAACCACCAACTCGATTAGTGCCACTAAGAAGAAAATTATTATTACCCGAGGTGCTCTTCCTAAAATGTTTCTAGGATAAATATGAAACTTGTAGGTCAGAAAACACCAATATCCTATTCTCAAACTCAGAATCAAGTTGATCCCACTTCTGAATGTACTCCTCAATGCCGATTAGCCCTCTGTTGAAACCCCCTTCTAGAATTGAGTCATGTCTATCAAACCATGAAATTTGTTCCTCATTAAGGGTCACCCCAAGAAACCTCCCCATCCCCCTAGATGCCTCCTCCTCAGTTACATTAAACATCAAGACCTACTCCATCACTTCTTCTTCAGAATTTAAAAGGATAAGCAAGTCTCCATCACCTTGTTCCCCTGGTCTTCGAAGGTTCCTAGATTCCTTTTACATCTTCTTTTACTTCATCTTCTTTGCAGAGAAAGTCTGTAAGGGGGAGGGGGGTAATGAAGAGTAGTTCATATTCCCAAACCTATTTTTGAGACCCCTATCACTCCTTAGGCTAGCATCCTTCTCTGATGGTTGATCATGATCCCACCCTTTGAAAGACTCGACTCCGGCCCCGACACCCCCACCTATGGAGGTGGGTTCAGAAATCACAGTAGCCTCTTGGTGGCCTTCAAATCTATTGTGCAATGAATTTGAGGTATGAATCATGTACAAACCCCTCCCACATTAACAATTTGAGATTCTCTTCCTGTCATATCACCACTTCCACCCAAAGGACTAATCATCATACCCAAACCAGTCTCCCCATCCAGCAACATTCGGCCAAAAGTCTCATCGTGTCTCGGCTGTGAGAAGCCACGCCCCATGAACTGAGACTGCTTGAAAAAATCCTCTAAAACTGTAGCCTGTGTATCAAAAAAAAAATTTCTTAGGGAAATCCTAATTTTTTCTGATTGAGATTCACCTGCAGGTCTATACTAACCATGTCTAGAAACTGCATGACAATAAGAAAATGTGTCTGGCCTACTCACACCAATGGGATCACCTATCAAAATTCCAAAAACATCTTGGAATTTTGAATTAGGAGCCAAAGACAATGGTTGCTTCTGCCTCACCTTGTTGTCTACATAAGAATTCCAAATGCCTAATCCAACTAAATTTCTGATATCCCCTTGTCCTCATGGACTGGAGAAGGATTTCATGATTGTATGCTATCACAAACCGATCACTACCCTGATAATTGCAGTTTGGTGACCCTCGAAGAACAGAAACTATGCTCTATAGTGATCTTGGGATCATTACCAACCCTCTGTCCAGATAACAGTTTCCTTTCCACATAAATTCCCACCTTCGGCTTTAGTGTCAACAACCCGCACTACTACTGTTTTACCACTATCCTAGCTCCTCGTTTTTCCATTGAACCGATCTGAGGCTCCTGTCACTAAGGGTTCTAGACCCCGCCTTGCCAAATCCTGGAACAACACCATGCTAACTCCTTCCTTCCCCACCAGCTCTGCGGTCATCCCATGGTGAATAACCTATCTACATGTGTCGCTCGCATGAACCAGTCACCGGGAAGAATAGAAAAAATCCACCCATAACTCATAAACAACTCGATGTTTGTACCGAATCTACTCACTGACTTCAATAAACACATATTCAACCGGTGTTCTAGAGACGTCAACCTCCATACAGATCTGTGGATTAATCGGATGACAAACAGTGGTGGTATGTGAATCAGCACAAAGAAAAAAGACAACCACAATCCCTAACATGCGCATAATAATAGGATTATGAAAAGAAGAGGTATTTGTGGAAGACTTATCCAAATTAAGACTGTAGGAGAATTGCGATTGAGATAGAAATCATAGCTCCATTGAGCTAGATGGAAACCACAGTCGCCGCACTTCCTGGGAGCACATGACAGAGCTCTATTAGGGTCTTCTATCGAAGAACAACACACCATCAAGTTCCTCTTACCAAACAAGCCGACTATCGCATGAACTTGAAGCCCCCAAAAATCAAATATAATCATATCAAATTCATCCACTGAAGGTCATTTGTTCCTAAACCTTGCAACTATATTTATATTAATTAAGATTTCCACCTCTGAAAACTCCAATGCTAATAAAGGAATCACTGGCATGCCATCTCGAAAACATGGGACCATGGGATCCAAGTTTATCGAAGGGAACCTCGGAATAGAGTCAGGTTTGTTGAAAGGATTGAAGACACACCACTGAACATTATAATGATGTCGAGAATCCTCCCCCTCATGCTGATTAGTGGAATAGGGGGGAGCATCACCGACCCCATTAGGGTTTAACCATGAGAAAACTCTCATTTCGCCCTTTATCCATCCATGTTTTCTAAGAATCACAAATCCCAATTTCAGTCTTCTCTAATGGAGAATCATGATCATTACCCAATCATAAACCCATGCAATAATATAATGACAAATTAATATTAGGAACAACCCCACATAGAGAATTTTTTTGATCAAACCTTGAATGATTATCCCACACCTTCTGAGATCAATATCAAAACATATAACAGATGAAATAAGTTATGTGATTGAAATTTTACGATGATAGAGGTTTCCTCTGGGTATTTTGGAGTAGTACAGGATAAATAAGAGGGATTTAAATTTTTAATTCAGGCCTCCGGTTATATATTTCAATTCATTTATTATATCATTATTTGATACTTTCCAGGACCCTTCCATCACTTTTACCATTAAATTTAACATGGTTTTAATAATATATTAGAGTTAAATGCATTAATTCATAAGTCTACTCATGTTATTCCTTAGGTGTGTACTAATATATTACATAGGTTCTATATATTATATTTCATTGAATTATCACATGAACTAAAATACCAATTTGTCTCATTATTTTCATAATATATTAGTGAAATTATTATTTTTTCCTTGTGATTTTTCATCTCTATTGAGGTAATTTCATTAATTTTATTGTATGGGTTCATCCATTTTAGACATTAAGAGGAATAATAATATTAATTATAAAATTTTGTAGTTAATTTTATTCAATAAGTATATTTTTATGCTTATAATCCCAAATATTGATATGAAATTCATTCCATAATCCATCATTTTAATGTGAATGATTATTTTGGTAATTATAAATATGAACTATGGAACTCATTGTATAAATGTTTTTGATAAATTTAATAACTATAACTGAACCTATTTATGAAAAAAAATTATAAATATGTTTTTAATTCATGTGAAATGGCTATATTGGAGATGGAATCAAGCCTAATTCCCTCATTTTTTGTATTACCATGGACCCACACTTACGTGGAATTAATATTGGTAGAAATTAAACATCTCACCCTTATTTTATTACATGTAAAAATTTAGGGTATTTTTGTATTGAATAAAAATGGTATTGTAAGAGGAATGGGATGTGAACAAATTGTTTCTAATGTTTTATATATAAAATAATCTTATTTACCTAGAAATATTGTTTCAATAATTTGTGAGAAACTCATATATGTATCACATTCCCCATCCATTTCCCTAATTCTTAATTGAATCATTGATACAACTATCCTTCAGAACTAAACAATATCAATTCATACATTGTTATGGGTTATAAAGTGGTTATAAAAATAATTTTAATTATAAATCATGATTCTAACTATTTGATTAAAATTATTTTGGACATATAAAAAAATGAAGTTATAAACATGAAGATATAATGTCCTTAAGTCTCCATTGATACTGTGTGAATGTTGAGAACACCGATATAAACAATTTATATTTATAAAAATAGAAAATAAATAGATATATAATTGATCAAAATAAATAATATTAGAGAAATTATCTTAGGAGGTTGGTCGAGCTTAACCCAATTGTAGTGATCAACTTGATCCTTAGTACTTTGAACAATTCACTCTTATAGAGACACAAACATACATCTGTATAAATTATTCCATTATAGATATTAAGAAATTAAATTAAATAACATAAAGAGCTCTATTTCTATATCAAAATTTAGTTATGATTGAAAAGTTAAGCCACCGTCTACTAAGCATCTTTCAATAATTATCTATTCCAAATTCCACACCGTAGTCTCCACTGAATAACCACTAGATCAGAAATCCAATTATAGGGGACTAGAACTCCGAGCATCAGGGTGAAAAAAGAAGGCCAGAACCCATCTTCAATTCTTCCCCTTCTATATATAAATTTAATTACCATGTTTACTATTTTATCCCACCGACCACAACCCAGACAAAATATATGATTCCAATCAAATACAAAAGGAAAAAACCACAATATAATCATGACTATAGGTGGGGTGATAAGTCGGGTAGGTGTTCTATGACGAATGTGAGACACAAATAAAATCTAAATCAAGTTAGACATTTTTAGTATCAAAACACTACATAGTTAAAAATGGAGAAAGAAAAAATCTGATAGGAAACAAATATAAGGAATATATTACATCAAATCTAGGAGATGCAAAAAACGCACAAAATCAATGAGGTTTCCATTGGATAATGTTTTATAACAGGTAACCAATCAACTAACTATTAATGTAAAATAGAAATATGGGATATGAAACAAATAGGAGTAAACTACATGGGAATATAAAAATATAACGTCACGAAAGACCACACGAAACAGCAATTGATACTATTTGTTTATAAATGTAGGACACAATTCAAAAAGAAATTATAACCCAATAACCCATATTTGTAACCAATTTAAATAGGTAATAAATAGATTTTCAATAGGAATAGTCAGAATGGTTATATTAACATCACATACATTAAGGTAAGTAATAAACTATCAAAACAATGAAATATTCATTTCAATTGATTATGTAATATATAAAATGATGTAATAAGAAATAAATTTTATTTCAAAATACTATTCTAAACACTAAATACAAAACATATCCTACCAAAATAACCCTTTGTTTTATCACATGAAATCATACTTATCAAGTTGTTCTTGACCTATAGGATGACCTAGAGTAGGGATCACAAGAACCCATAAATTTTAATTTTATGTGTATTTTATTTTGAGTAGTTTTCTTTTAATACAACAATTTTAGATGATTCATGAGTTTTTTAGATAAAATACATTTATTTCAAGTCTATATTTCACTGATCATCTCAGAATCAATGGATTTGATCGTTTTTACGATATCTGATTTAAAACTCATGCATACATAAATGTTGAATAATATTTTTTAAAACGATTATTAAAAAATTCAACATAATAATCAATTAATTTCATTTTTTATCCAAAAATTAGGGATTTTTGTAATATTACATAGATTACACATTCAAAAAAATTATCATGATTTTTTTGATTTCGAACATAATTTAATGGATACATCTAATGGGACTATAAAGAATGAGTGAATTGATATTATTGATGGATATATTGTGATTATTTCATGAAAATTATTTAAGAGTTTAAATATTATATCATCTATGGTATTTTCATCGAGAAATGTTATGATGTGTGGGAATTTTAATATTTGGGGACATAATTGAAGGGATTTTGGGATTTTAGTAGTTCTAAAATGGTTTTTCCACATTTTATATTTATTTATTCTAACTTAATGAAAATAACGTTGTGATTTGATTCAATTTCACTTAATAATAGTGTACTATGATTTTAGGGTTGTGAACAATGTTTTAATTATCCATGGAAAAAAATTCAGTTACCCAAATTTTTTTCTAAATAAAGGAACTCAGTTGATTCTTATGGAACCCAAAATCATTTGGGATATTTCTCAGCAGTTTGAATGCCAATTTTGGTGGGTAATAATATATAAAAGGATTTTCTTATCCATTTTATGGATGTAGTGTAATAGTAGACTTGATTTATGCAATAATTGTCACTTCTATTTCTTTTTTATTAAATATAATATTGAATCATTAATGTAATTGGAAATGTAGCCTATTTTTTTTACTATTTGTTCATCTATTGTATATTCAGCTGATTATTATCATAGATAAAAAATCTTATTATTTAGAAATTTAAAAATTCTAAAAAACACCAATTATTTAAGGATCTTTTCAGTGGGAAATTTTGTAATGACAACGCTAGTGTCATTTATACAATAAATTGTGAGTATTTCAAAATTATTAATTAATTTTAAAATTTCTTAACAAATATTCATTTTTTCTATAAGTTTTTTTCAATAAATAATATATAATATTCAAAAAATTGAAAATGAAGTCAATCAAATGATTTATTGGTCTAAATTAGAGTTCTAATCAAGTTTCAACTTTTACTCAGGTATATTATTAGATAATTCTCTATCACGGACAGTTATTGGTTATTAAAATGTCACCCCCTGAAAAAATGAGGAACCCGCACCTTCTTTACATTATCTTGACCACGAATCTAAGAAATATGGGAAGCACTAGTGATGTTTTCCTAGACAAGGTATGTTCCTTTAACAACACCTTTCTTGGTATTCAACTTATCAAAATTGGTGGTTTATTAATTTAAAAATATTTTTATGATGCATATTCATTATTGCAATCTTGATTATAGTCATCCACAATAATTCAATTTGATAATTCAGTTTTATATGAATCTTATTTTAGATAATTTTCTAAAAAAATCTAATTTATACATGTTAAATAAACTATTGAAAATTATCCTTCCCCAATACATTATAAAATATATGTTCTGACTCTAAAAGAACCTAGTCAACGTTGGAATAGTGTTACCAGATCTGGTAGCATTGTAGTTGATTAATGTTTTGGTTCTGCCAATCACCCATATTGACTTTGTTAGCAGTTATTTTATATATAATGTTAATATAATATATATTCATTATATTAATTTTAATATTACATCAATTAATTATTTAATTTTATAATCAGTATACAGTTATATTTTTAATTGTAAATAGCTATGTTTTGATGTGTTTTATAATATTTTTTGATCTATGATAAATAAATGAATAAGAATGGTGATTCAATAAATTTATAATTAAAAATTAAATTAAACATCACAATAAAAATACATATAAAAATAAATCCAAGAAACATCTTATGCATGATGATATATAATACTTCCAAAATTAATATAAATTAATTAAATATATCAATTCCATGAAATAAAACATTAAAAAATAATAAATATTACCTGATGGGTAACTAATAAATTATGAAAAATAACCAATTATAAAATGACCAAAAAAATATAATAATAGTAATATTTTAATTATAAAACGGTATTCTTCGTAAAAAAATTTCCTCAATGAAAAAAATATTTTTTAAAAGTGCATTTCAAATCCATGACCTTAGCTTAAAATATCCATCTTTGGGAGTGTAGTTTTTAGGATTGTTTTTTTCAAAATATTAGTATATAATGAGAAGAATTACAAATGATATATTTTAGAGTGGTCATATGTAGATAAAAAAAATTTCTTATGAAACACGTCATATATATTAGATATTGAAATTAAAAAATACACCATGAGTTGTTGTTTGAATATATATTTAATAGAAGAAACATAAATAAATTATATATGTATTTGGGGGACACTTTTGTTGTCATAGAAAAGATACTAATTAATTTTGAGTAAATGTACCAATAAAATTATTATTGTTTATTAATTGGATAGAAGAAAATCATGTTAGTGATTAATGGGTGGAAATAAATTATTACATAATTTAAATTGTTGTTCATTAGGTTTATTTTTATGAAATAATCAATCATGTCTGCACCTTTTCAATTTTCTCTTGACAATTAAAGGGATTTCATCAAAATTTATTTTTTTAGAATGTAAATATTACATTAATATAATGTCAATAATATTTAATAATAACCTAAAAATAACATTTTTTAATATAAATTTTATGTCAATATAACATAAATATAATGTAATTATAAAATTTTAAAATGTTATATAATTTAAATTTTAATGATGTGGTGGAGTCCAATCCATTTGGATAATATTGTACCATACCTTAGTGAACCATACTTTACCCAAATATACAACTCCTGATGTTTTTATATTCTCTTTCTATATATTTAGGTGGAATTTATTTCTAAAATCCTCTGAAATGTGGGTTTAGGTTTATGAAAAACATAATATTTGATTCTAATTATAGAAATGGAATGATAGATAAAAGAGTATCAAGATTGATTTATGGACCAACGTATATGTATTTGCACACGACGTTGTGGATTATATAGTAAAGTGTTAGTTTATAATTTTTGTTCTGTTGATAATAACTATTTTAGGTTTTGTTCACATTTTATGTGTCCAAATTTGGTATATTTTCATAAAAATTATTACATAATCAATATTTATTAATAAATAAAAAGAAATAATTGACCATCATTAATTGTACACAATAAAAACACAACGTATTAAAAATAAGAAATATATAATTAATAATTAACAATATTTAAAAATTTTATTCATTGAGTATTTAAATAAGATATTATATTTATTAAAAAAGTTCATCTACAAATAAATAAAATATATTATAATTAATCATTTAAACATTACTTGTAAGAGAATATTAAATTAAGTGCACATGATTTTATATAACAATCTATTTTAGTAATTTCTAATATATTTTATATTGTAAATAGATTTTTAAAAAATATGATTTATTTTAAATTTTTAGGAGTGGCACACCAAAATTCATTTTTACTAGAATGTGTTTTGGGACCATGCGGTGTGATTTTATAGATAATGAAGGATGCATTTTCAAGAACATTTTATGGGTAAAGTGTATACCAATCATCCTTCATCATAAAATCTTTTGAAATATAATTTTTTTTCATTCAAATTTACCAAACAATTTTTTAATTGTTGAATTATTGATAGTGTCCATGTGGTTTCTCAATGACGTCTTCAGTATCATTCTAACTAATTTTTTTATTTGATGTGTAGATTTTTTTAGCATATATTCTCTAATACATTGACATAGATATTGTTGTTTTTTTGTTATTGTTCTTGATTTTTTTGTTGATATATTTTTCAATCATTTTTTATGTATGGTGGATGTGAAGGATTTGGTTTAAGCCCTATGATTTTATCATTATCATTATTGCATTTTAAACAATGTGGAATATTAATAAAAAATCATGAAATTATTTATTTTAAATTTATTAAATATGAATATTGGAATTATTTTTCTATTTTGATATAATTATCATTTCATTTGGGTATGTGATTATAAAATTTTACTATTATGATTATTGTTATTATAGTTTTTTTTGCTTGTTGTTTTTTTTTTTATTTAAATTGATTTTTTATTTAATTAGATCGTGAAATTTTAATAAAAGCTATATCTCCCTTTTCTTCCTCCAATTAACATAATACAATCCCCAAGGGAGGGGATTGTAATTTATAATATTATAATTATAAAATTATATTAAAATATAATCAAAATTAAAAAAAACTAGAAGTGATAACTACTGAATAATAAATAAATATATATATATATATTTAGTTAAATAATACATATTTTATATAACTAATAAGGAAAATAAATTAAAAAAAAATTGAATAAAAAATAACAAAATATTATTACAAAATAAACAATAAAAAAATATAAAATATAAATTAGTATAGTTATGATAATTAATAATTAATATAAATATGTATAATAAATTACAACTAGTATGATACGTAGACATAAAAATATAATAAACCGCACACCCATCAGATAGGCTCAAACTTGTGACCTCTCATCACCACCATATGTACAATAAATACGTAACGACTGAATTATTCGTAATGAATATATATATATATATATATATAAATAACAACTAGTGTTGGGGAATCAACACAAACACTATTGGGGACAATTTCATATAATGAGACAGCAATAACTAAGGAACCCCCAATTCGAGGATTTTCATAACCTTATTGTTATTTAGTGACAAAAATATTAAATATGGAGTTTCTATAAAAAAACCGAACACGTAATAAGAATATAAACAAAACACATAAACCCATAAGTAAATATAGAAAACCTTTCTCACATTTCATCATCATTGTGATTACACTCAAAACCCAATAAAGGATAAAATATTCAATAATATACTGAAAAAGTAATCTGATGTCAAAGTGAAATGATACATTATAAGAGTTGGCAAATCATAACTAAATGTGATCCATAAAAAAATCCCTAATTACTAATCTATATTAATCATGTGAATAATCAACATTTTCTCTTTCCAAAACACTATAACCATTATAAAATCATATAATAGGTATTTATGATGAACATGAAACAAATATCATGAAAGTCACATACATTTTTTTATTGTGTATATTGGGTATGAGGAATAGATCTTGATAGTTATATTCCCCATACATGATGCATAATCATTAAAAGAAAATACATGATAGTTTTAAATAAATCTATCGAAATGAGATTTTATTTTAATAAAACTTGTGAAAAAATCACCAATAACATTAAAAATTATCCCTTTTAATTTAACATAAAAACAAATGTTAATTTAGCTGATGTAAAATGTTTTGTTATTTTTTTTTATAAAACCATCATAGAAAATTCTTCTAAAAAATTACATATAAATTTTCTTAAATATATATTTTTAGTAAATCCATTGTTTAATGATCTCTATGTGATTTTCCACATGGGTATTCAATAAAACCAATGTGAAGAATATTATACTCTATGGTTTAGGGAAAACAGATATTGAAATCACTTCATGTGAGGAATTAAATGTTAGTTTTTTCGAAAATTAGTGTTCAATGAAAATAATTTTTTAAAATTTTCAATGATTATTAATTCCATACCTATACTACACAAATAAAAAAAATATAGGGTATAAAATTAGAAAAATAACTCATTGAAAATCATTTAGAACATTTTTTAAATATAATATAAACTTTCAAGAAATCTAATTTAAAAATTATTCAATGTTAAAAAATATTCTATAAATTATAATTATTGGTTGTTAAAGAAATTTTATATATAAATTGAAGCACTGAAAAAATATACAATAACATATAATTTTTTGAAATTAAAAATAATTTCTTTGCTAAATTATATGTTTTATAATGAATCTAATAATTTCAAAAAAATTATTTTTTCTAGTAAAAAATATCTCATAATTGAATTATAAAAAATAAAAACTACATTAATAAACCCCTTATTCACTATGAAACGTCATTATATAAAAAATATTCTTAATATAAAAAATAATCATATTTTAAAAATAAGTATGTATTAATATAATACTTATCTACCAAAACATTCAAATTTTCTTTTTTTGATCAATTATTTGATATTAATCCCTCCTTAGGTTAATCAACGATTTTTTACTTTTAAATATTAATTTTAAAAATATTAATAAAATAAAAATATTATAATTAAAGAAATAAAATAATATAATAAGTCTAAATTTTTTAATAAAATTGTTAAACAATATCAAACACTACCCAATAATGTTCTGAACCACTATTCTGTGAATTAATATGGGATAAATATATATGAAAACCAATGTATACAAAAAAATATAGCATTAATAGTAGTATATTGAAAATTGGTTTAATTTAAACATGTTTTGTTCTTATTTATCAAGGAATGGAAAAAAATATATTTTATATGTATCTTTTTAATCTTTTATATATATATATATATATATATATTAAATTTTGGCTAGTTAGATCAGGTATTTCCATTATGTTAAATTTTTCTACAGATCCATAAAACTATAAATAGATATAAAAATGTATTATATGCAAATAGTTGGGAGATACCTAATTAAAAAATTTATACATTATTAAAATGTAACATATGTATCCATAATGAATGTAAATTTATAACTAAAATTTAATTACAAGGAAAACAATTGAAACAAAAGTATTGTGAGATCCTTGTCCATTATAACAAAAATAATTTCATTTTAAATATATTTTACATATAGTCTCTATAAAAAATATCACAAGTTATTAGAAAAGTATAATAATTCATTAATATAGAATAAATATAAATTAACATTGACTTCTAATCAAGAAACTTAGGTGAATCTGAAGGTGATGGTTCAAAATATTGTTTCCTCCAAAATTAATCCTTTAATTCCAAACACAGTAACATATGGTATGTCTAAGAAAAAAATTAAATGTTATTTTCATTTCACACATAATTAAAAATAAAACACAATATATAAAATATTTATAAATTTTATACAATGATAGGTTGGATAATGTATGATATAATAATACTATGTTATTCTATGGTTAACTTTTCAATATGTAGAGATACTATAGTAGTTGAATAAATCATATCATTTACTATTAAACTTACTAGATGTAACTAAATAATATGAGGATATACATAATTACATATCTGTTTTTTCATTATATATGCAATAATAAGTATTTTGGGATTGCCTATAATAGGATACAATTTATATAGTGTAATCTGTATTACAAGGTGGGGGATCTGGAAGACATGATTTATATATCTCACTGTTTCAATAAGAATATCCTATAAAAATGACATAATTATTTCATATATCTTTAAATTCAATATTTATATCCAATCAACAAAGGAATATATATCTACCTTATATTATGTGTCCCTCAATGTCATACTAGGATGTCAAAAATTGTATCTAATAATGATATGATTCTTATATAATTTTATGCATCCTGGGTGTACTAGCATTCCAAAATAATTCTTAAGAATATTCATACAACAAACATAGATAATGGCCCCATGTGACACTTTCTCCATATGGGAGTCTTGATATAATATTTTGAAATGGGATATTAATTAGATAAATTTTAAAAAATAATATTATTGAAGAAAAATATAAATTTATTACTTATAAACTTATCAAAACCTGTTTTATAAGATTTGTAACTAAAAAATATTTTTATTCATCTTTACACATTTCTATATTACATTATGATTTTGAGGAAATTATGGATTTTACGAACCACATTAAACTATCTACAGAAAAATGAAATTAATTAATTAAACATTTGAACAATTATTTACACATCTAATAATGGATACCGTCATTGTGAAAATATTTTAGGGTATAACATTTGGGACCTTATCTCTCGATAAGATCTCCTAGATGCCTGTGAAATAAGAAAAAATGAATAATTTATCATGCGATTAAAATTAGTTTGACAAATAAATATTAAAAAGAGTAATTACTTACTCTAAAGGATTCATCCCATCGAATGTAATCAAAGGAATCCAGTTATTTCCATCTATTATCAAAAACATTATGAATTGAAAATTATTATTTTGAATCAAAAAAGTATATTATGAAATTATATTTATCTAAATATCTATCAATTTGGGTACTTTATAAAATTTACACCATCTCTATATTGAATTATTCTATTAGAAGTTATATTTCATCTATAATTTAACACACCAAGATTCCACTACACACTTCCCTTTGAATAATACAATAGCATACTTTGTACACAACTTCGAGTTATAACACCCCACGACCAATCAACCTAGCTGTTATAAATATTAATACCCACTTTATTAAATATTTTAAAGTTTATTTTTTAAAATGGGCATCATTTATTGATTCAAAATATCAAAACTATCTAAGGGTAAATTTTTGGTATTTTACTAAAAACTTTTAATTTTTGATGAATAGTGAAAAACACTGAATTATTTGTCAAAACAACCATTTTATTTAAGTAATTAGTTATTTATTTAAATTTATATTATATAAAATATATACATAATTCCTATATATGTTAAATTGTATTCATTATATTCATTTTATAATAATATTACATATATAAAATTATATTGATCTTTTTACCATATTTTACCCACATTCTAGTTGCATCTGAAAATTTTCATAAAACATAATTTTACATATTCAGGGTATTTTATTTGAAAAATTCGAGAGACACGGTTATATTTGAAAGTAAAATGTGGTTCAATAAGAGTAAAATAATTTTTGGTGAATTTTCACTTTTGACTTACCACGATTAAATGTAAATATGGTACTTAATGTTAAAAATGATATTATAGTTACCCTAACACCATTCCTAATTCTATTATATATTAGTATTTCAACCAAAATCAACATTACGAATAAAATATTATAATTTTGGTCACCTTGTATTAGATTGGGACTTTTATTTTAATTTTATTTGAAGAAAAGTTGAAAGAGTTAAATTCAAAATTTAATAAATAATCCATTTTTAATATATGGTTATAAAATAGATAAATTATATTATAAATATTAATTTTAAACAAAATAACATTTTATACATAATGGTATTTTATTTATAATTTTTATACATTAAATAATTAAATTTATCTGTGATTCAATGAAGATTGAGTAATTACCTTTTTAATGAATGATAAAAATAATTGATTTTATATAAATCCAAATTTACATAAATTGAGAAATCTGATAAATTTCACTAATTTTCAAGGATAATATGAAATTATAGGGTTGATTAAATTAATTTTTTTTCAATGTGTTAAATTTTCTATGTCTTTCACAAAAACAAAATATCAAATACGGTCAAAATATACATAAATGTGTTTTTAAAACAAATACTATATTAATAATTTATATAATATTCCTAAATTTTTATGGTTCTCCCAAAAGTCTTATATAAGGTTATATATATCAATAATTAACTACTTGGGGTCCACGTTTTTTTATTTTATGATTATTGACAATTTATTATAATAATACAAGAATACATGGAAATAGTTATAATATTTATCATAGAGTTAAATAAAAAATATGTGGTTAATATGGTGACCTAAACATGTGTAAAACCAATTGGAAGAGAGTCTATAGACTCAACCCCACCTTATCCTAGAAATAAATTATTTTAGAGCAATTATAAACCAAATATCATTGTATAATAAACTAATATTTAATTATTTTCCTAAAGTGACCCTCACCTCACTTTTAAAAGGGTACTTCCCCTTCTCTCAAAATCACACCTCTGATGCCATTTGCCTTGGACAAAACCCACTAAAATATCCAAAACAAAGTACCCTCACATCTGACTAGAGGCCTTTTTTTATCATAAATCCATCCTATGGATCCATTTTGATCAACTCAAAAGGAAACACCTGAAATAGAGGTAATAATTTCACCACCTCTTTCAAAATTCTTTTCTTCTTCCACATGCACTTTATTTTTTGTTTCCATACCAAAATAATAACTCTAGTACCTTATACATACTATGAATTTATTATAAAATGGTACAACCATATTATTATTCAATCTATCCTATGAATGAGAAGTCACCATACATGCGTACGCAAGGCATTCCGTATCCACGTCGTGGTATAGTTTGTTATTCAAACACATCATTATTTGGATTGGTATAACAATGAGTATAAATCATGTAAATAATAAATATAACATGTTAATGAATCTTTATATATTATATACCATCCAATTACATAGTATTTCACCGTCAATATAATTATGTTGTCTCTTGTGCGTATATATGGATTATTGTCTCAACGAACATGATGAAATTCATTCCCCATCATAACCATCCAAGAATAATTTTTCTTTTATGATTAAAAATAATATTCAAGAACATAACTTAATTTGGGATATTAATAAAATACATCCTATACATAAAAATAATGTCTTACGTTACTAATCATATAATAGAAAATGAATCAGTTAACAACCGAAAATATAATACTACTAAAATATTTTAAAAAAATATATTAAAAGATGATAAATGATCTGATATTTATGTATTTGGTTCTTTTATAATTTAATAATAATTATATAATAGTTTTATAGGAGGTTATTGTACCCTTGATAAATGAAAATTACTAGGTAAGGGTTAATTATACAATCTCTTCATCATCCATGGTTTTTTATACTTAAGAATCTATTGGGACCTCTTTATCATCCACATATGTGTTTCATAAAAATGCAATTCAAATTTTTTTTACTATTTCTTAGAGTGTGGTTTAAATTAATTTATACCCATGTTTGACTTTTTATTAAATTTTTATAAGGTAATATTTTTTCCATTTCCCAAACATGGTCCTTTACAACCTTTTCGACCAAAATTATGGAATGAATGTTTTTTATCTTATACGGAGAGTGTGGCTATTTGCTGTTGTTATAACACCATCGAAGCTTCATTTACAAGTTTTTAGGAATATTTCAAAATTAAATGCTTTCTTTTATATTATGTGACGTTAAAATTATTTAAAAATATAAATATATTATCCTCTCAAATAGTTTTGATTTTATCTATGTCAACAGCCTTTGACTGTTTTATATTAGTTTGATATAGATTTATTATAAATAAATAATCCATATTTTATGAAGTTTTGGGGAAATTTTTTATTGTGGATGTGTTATTTTTATACCATTCATGGTTTATATATAAATTGTTGACATTTTATATGATTGTTTTAATACAAATGTTTATGGTATGTTTCAACCTTTTATTATGAGGATTGCATTAAACATGTAAGTGATGGGCAGATCCTACTATAGATCCTCAATTTGTCGATAGTTCTCCCGATACAATGCAGTGTCGTGACACAAGGACTTGAAAAATTATTATTTATAGTCTTTCCACAATTCCTTGACTATGTGGTTATGATGTCCGAAATTATGCATTCCATCATTATGAAGTTGTCTATTGATATCACGTGTTATTATTCAACTATTATAATATCCATGTGAATTTGTAAATGGAATTATTTGATTTATCTTTTCCATATTATGATAAATATTATGTTTAAAATGATGGTTTTTTAGTCTTATACATTGCCTTAATTTTTATGCATATTTATGAATGTTTCTACTATATTGTTATCATTAATGAGCAACTAACCTCATCCCTTTATATTTTTAATTTTCCCAGGATGTGAAGAAGTACATTATGACTAACCTATATGGATATTTTAAGGGAGATTAATGTGATAAAAGGAGTCCCAATGTAGTTGTTTTTTATTTAATAATTTAATGTAAATATTATGTATTTATCTAGTACTTCCAAAGCTACTAAAATGATTGGTCTTTATAGATTTGATCCCTTTGGATCATGACAATGTTATGTAATATTTCACCGTATCTGGGAAACTAGGGTCGGTCCATTATAGTTGGTATTAGAGGAAGTTTAGTACAAACCATTGAAACTAGATTTAGAAATACTATGATTAGAGAACATTACCCTAAGATAGAATTTGAATATTAGTATAGAAGAACTTCCTATAATTTTGGTAATGTGGAGACTTTTTTAGTTTTACAAGAAATATATTTCTATCTGGATATGAGCAATTAGAGGCGGCTAGGGAACAGATATACCTAGGACTGAAAACTCTGACAAGGAGTTTCAGGATTGACCCGTGGTATCTTGGTACACGACAACGGGCCTTTCTGCACTCTTGGTTACAACAATCTTGGTTCATATTCTTAGGATAGTTAATATTTTATTTACAAACCATTATTAAGGATTTATGAGTATATACCTCTTAAAGGAAAACATTTTTATGACTATGAATTATATCAATGAACTGTTCAATTTTTTTATGTGTTTTACAAGTTTGAAACTCTGTATTGTGATTCATAAACTAATCTAGTATATTCCATTTACTAGAAATGGAGCCTAGTGGAAGGAGTGGAAACTTTTTCAATGCAAATAATTCATATAGGGAATTCCCTCCTACTCAAGATAATTATTTTGGAGTGGGAGATGCAACTGGTGCTAATTAGCTTATCACCATACTAGGACAACTCACTCATGTTATCAAAAATAACTTTAACCATGTAGAGCACCCTGATGTACACCTTGAATGATAAGTGTTAAACCACTTAATGAAGAAAAAACCACCAAAACTCAATGGGAATAGAAATCCAAATGTAGCTAACAAATGGTTAAGTTCCATAGAGAAAATATTTCATGTTTTGTAGAGTAGCGAAAAGTAAAAACTTTTCATGGAAGATTATCGCATCACAGGAGATATAGATCAATGGTTTTTATTACATTAAAACAAAAAGAATGATGAATAAATATAAACTATTTAATAGCGGGAGTTTAAAGATATTTTCCTCGAAATATATTTTCATTAGTGACCACTGAGTGAATATATAAAGGCAATTTATGAGTCTCAGGAAAAAGAATGAAGAGAATTTCTCAATGTATGAGGCTAACTCTACAAGGTTAGCAAGGCATGCATCAAATTATATGTATAACCCAAGGATTAAGATTGAAGGATTCTTTGATGGGTTAAATCCATTTCTCCATCGAGCATTAGTATCATAATCCTTCTCATCGTACAACGATATTGTCTTATGTGATATCAAGACAAAAAAGGAATTCTCTAAGTCTTATAACATTAAAGAAAAGAATGAAAAGAAGAGATCTATAGGACTCTCTGGAAATTATAATAAGGGGACAAAGGGAAAAGTTGAATTTCCATCCTACGATATATTTCGGAAGAAACACTCTGGATCATGCCTGAAAGGGAATAGGAGTCTGTTACAAGGGTGGTGAAAAGGGCCACCAAGCTCGTGATTGTATAGGAATGAAAGATTTTGTCAATGTATATTTCTACAATTGTAGAGAAATGTGCTATTATGCAAATGAATATCATATGTTCCAAGGAAACATACCTCATAAATGGACAAGGGTGAAAGGCCAAGCTTATGTAATCACTATTGCTATAGATGAAGCTCTAAATGGAATTGTGGTAGGTAATTTAATAGTTTCCTCAAATTTTGACAATGATCTATTTGATTCTATATCATCTCCTTGATTCATATCATCCTATTTTTCTAAGACAATTAGATATTACCAATTTGAATTTAAAAGGAATATGTCTTTAAAATCTCATAAGGGATGAATCATTGCAACAATATTTTTTGAATCAGTTATCTTTAGGGGATAGAAATTATATTTATCTATTAGTCACATCATCATACCCATGATTGAATTTCGCATAATTCTTCGTATGGATGGGATTTTGTACCATGATGTAAAAAATTATTGTAAGAAGATGGATGCTACAATTTTTGATGATGATAAAGATTACCTTATCTTAAGAGTATAAATTTCAACACCAAATTCTTAACTACATCCACCCCCAATAGCTCTACTAAATTCAATTATTGGGGAGTAAGAAAATAAATTACTATAGGTGAGGGAAATAATGTTCGAATAGAGGATGTACCATTTGTACAAAAATATGTTTATGTGTTTCAAGAGGATTTACTAAGACATTATCTATAATGAGAAATTGAATTTTCTATTGATTTAATTCCTGGTTCATTTCCCATATTTAAGTCCCCTTATATAATAAACATTGTGAAATTAGTGGAACTAAATAAAACAATATAGGAATTTATTAATAAAGGATTTTATTCACCCTGGTGGTTCTCTACTGGGAGCGTATGTTTTTTTGTTAAGAAGAAATATGGATATATGATGTTGTGCATTGACTATTGGGAGATCAATGATATCATAATAATGATCAAATATCCCCTAAATCTCATTGATGATTTATTCAATCAAATTCATGGAAATAAATATTTTTAAAATATTGAACTTCAATATTGATATCATTAGTTTAGTGTGAAGAAGGAATAAATTATGATGTCAACATTTCCTACCTGGTATGGGCATTACGAGTTAACAATAATGCCTTTTGGAAAGACTAATTCAACCTCTGTTTTCATGGATTTGATGAATAATGTTTTCAAGGAATATCATAATAACACTGTAGTGACATTTATTGATGATATATTGGTATACCACAAAAGCTACGAAGATCATGAATATTACTTGCACGCTATTTTGAATAATCTCAAGAAGAAATGAATTATATGGGAATTTTAGAAACTATGAATTATGGATTCAAGAAATTTATTTTCATGGCCATATTCTCTCTAAGGATGGAATCTCTGTTGATCCTTCTAAGACAAGAGCAATACATGAATGAATAGAACCAATGAGTATAACTTAGGTACACTAGATTATTTGTATTGTATGTTATTATCGGCATTTCATCCAGAATTTTTCTTGATTTGAAAACCCATTGACCAAGCTCACACGTTAATGGTTTTAATATTTTTTGGACCAAAGAGTTTGAAGAATGTTTTTACAAGATCAAGATAATATTATTCAATTATCATATCTTGACTCTACCATAGGGGAAAATGGGTTTTTTATTTATAGTGATTCATCCAAGAAAGGAAATGGTTATGTCTTTATGCATAATGATAGAGTTATTTCCTATGCATCATTAGAGTTAAAAATTCATGGAAAAAATGATCCCCTCATGATCATGAGTTAGAAACTATAATATTTTATTTGATGATATGGATACACTATCCTTATGTTAGAAAATGTGATCTATATAATGATCACAAGATTTTAAATTATATTTTCTCTCAAAAAGAACTCATCATGGGGAAAATATGATGACTTTAACTACCCAAAGATTATCAATACCCTATACACAACCACCCGGTAAGGGAAAATAAGTTGGTAGATTCTTGGACTAGAAAGGATCATGGAGTTTTGAACAAGATGAAAGTTGGAAGGGACCCAATGTTTATGGATCTTTTAAATATGGATATTGGAATAATCGTTTAAGGTGAAACATAAAAACTTCTTCAAATGGATTCCAATACAAAATTACTAGAATGGATAAAAAGTTATTAGACTGATGATGAGGAGTTTCAAAAGAAAATTATTGATGTGAATAATGGGATATTGGTATGATTTATATATGAAGATGCAATTTTGAAATTTGGTAAGATACATTGTGTTCCTCACATACCTGATCTAAAAAGGGAATTTTTGGATAATTTTCATAGATACAATTTCTCTATACACCTTGTTATAAATAAGGTGTACATAGATATGAATGAATATATTTTTTTGGACCCCATAAAGAGATAGATTATGGATTATTTGCCAAGATAAATTTTTTTTCAACATGTGAAGGCTAGAAGATAACATCCTAGAGGAGTAATGCAACATATTCCCATAACTGAGTGAAAATGGAACTAAATTATGAAGTAATTTGTCATGGTGATACAAATGACTCCTTGAAGGAATTATTCAATATGGGTCATTATTGATTGTCTTACAAGGTCTGCAAAATTTTTCTGCTATAAGAGAATATTTACCACTTGAAATTTTAGCAATACTATATATTAATGAAGTTATAAGACATCATGGAGTACCCCAATCGATTGTTTCTGATCGTAATCCCCGTTTTACATCATTGTTATAAAAAATAATTCAGGATGCCTTGGATAATGTTCTTCATTTGAGCACTGCCTTCCACCCTCAAACTGATGGAAAGTCAGAATAGACTATTCAAACATTATAATACATGTTGTGATCTCTCTCACATGATGTTCATGTTATGTGGTATCAATATTTACCCATGGTATAATTTTTCTATAACAATAGATTCTATTAATGTTTTCATATGGCACCATATAATGCATTATATAGAAACAGATGTCGCACACTAACATGTTGGGATGATTTTGGTGAATGAAAAGTCATAGGCCCAAAACATGTTCTGGAAACAATATAAAAGGTGAAGATTATTCAAACCCACATAAAAAAAAGATCAATATCGACAAAAGAACATTATTGATAACCGAAGGAATGATTTGGAATTTCATGTAGGAGATCATGGTTTCATGAAGGTATATCTATAACTACCCATACTTTACATACCTTGTTATTAATTCATAAATGAATAATACATATTAGAACATGTTACAAAACCATGATAGGATTGTATACTTATAGTGTCATTAAAAACTGGGAAACATAAACAACTGGTTCATAAATCATCTATATTGTCTCCTATTTATTTCATCATATCTAGAGTCACTTTTGGAATTTCCTACTTAATAACCTTGTTCCTTACTTGGGGAAAGTAAAACATACAAAAGGGTGAGCTCAAATTCTTGGGAATTGTAAGCAAAGGAATTATCAATCATATCATATTCATAAAAACATAACATTTTGAAAATCTTATCCTTCAAAAGAGATCATAATATCATGACATGGAAGAAATCATAGTAGTTAAATCTAATAATAAGACATGAAACTTTACGTCAAACAAAGATAATCATATAAAACCATTTCATATTAGTCAAGATCATTTCCAATACCATCATAGCAGACGAAGTCCATTACTGAACTGAGTTCACTCCTCGTTCCAGTTCTATATCACTCAAATGGATTAACTTATCGTTCCAGAAACGTCTATCACATGAGATATAAATATTTACCTAATGAATTGGAGGTAAATATAGGTCTCACCCATCTCATAATGATACCATTGTTATGTGTGCAACAAAATGAGAAATCATGCATCATGGCATAACCCCTGTAATAAAAATGGGATTCTTAAACATCATGCCATAAAAACATAATCCATATAAGATAAAAGGACTTCATAAAAATAATTCCATCCAAAAAAAATCAAATAAATTTAATAATAGGTATATAAATAGAACCCCATATTACCTTAGATGGAAAATAATGTTGATAAAACACATGAAGTCCATTCTTGAGGAAAATATCCTTTCTACTTCAAAACATTTATCCTTTCTCAACATGACCTAAAATTTTAAAATAAATGATGTTAATTGAAAATAAACATACAGACATGTAAAGGATTATTCATGGAAATAATTTTACATGAAATCATCAAAATCCATTCATGCCGTATAAGTTAAAAAACATTCTAGTTGTACTTTTGCTGAAAAAGTCAAAAAGTATCTCGTATTGAAAATGAAACAAATATTACTTTCATATCTTCTAATAAAAATTAACCAATTGGAAAAATTGGGTTTAAAAAAATTTATTAGGATAGAAATAATATTAAATAATGTGAAAACATTTATTAGAATGATAAATATGCCCCAGTAAATTCTAAATTATAAAAACTCTCAGATTAAAATGAGATTGAGAGATTTTCTGTTACCATAGGTCTGATATGCTCTGTACGTATCCAAACCTATTGTATAATGATTTAAATAATGTTATTGACTTATTAAAGAATCATATACATTGTGATTATATAATATATGGTCATATTATTACCTATTTATTAGTAATATTTTATTTCTTCTTGTTATTCAGGTGTTCATTTCTATATGTTCTTATGCCAGTTTTGTCGAATAAATTTTTTTCCTATTTTTATGTTATAGTTAAATAATTTATAGAATGGTATTATTATATAATATATCAGATTTATTCATTTAATTCATTTATATAATCATGGTTTAATGATGATCATGTAGAACGAATCACATCGCATCGTGGAGACGGTAACCCGTACGTACGCAGGAGCGACGATATTGTACCCATAATTATTGAATGGTATTGGAGTGGATGATAGAATATCTCAAAATTTTGTTTCATGTTATAAAAATCATATATAGATATTATTTACACCATTATACCCATCCATGTATGTTTTTGGTGGAAAACAGATTACACCACGGTGTGGATAAATTATTCCATACATACGCATGCATAGTGATTTCATTTTCCGTATGATGGATAGAAGGTGAAATAGGGTTGTTTTATCTTTACAATATAATATCAGTATATGATTGATACTGATGTTATTTCTTTATAATGACACACATAAAGAAGAGGAAGTAGTAAAAGAAATAAATTTTAAATAATCGGTAAAGTATATTACTTCTTCTTCGAGGGGCCTCTTCCAAACCCCCTCTTATTGCACTAAAGATGGTCTTTGAAAAGACCAAGAACTATAGTATGTTTCTAGGGATGTGGAGAAGATAAATTTTCAGGGGTTGTACGAGCTCTGAGGTTCAAAATGGTCTGAGAAGGAGAGGGAGGAGGTTTCCTTTTATAAGGGAGGAGAGGGGCACATTTGGAAACCACTAAAATATTAATTTATAATAAACTCAAAACCCACATAAAAACCTCCAAAAATGACTCAAATAAAATGATTAGATGAGATAGGGTTGTAATCTCATAATTCAATAAAATTTAGACTTTTTTGGAATTTATTTTAAACCTTGTCAACTTGATTAATCCTTATTTAATATATTTAATTTTATTTGTAGTAATAATATTCTAAATTATAAATTGTTATAAATAATTACTTTTGTATTGTTAATTTTCCATAAATGGATAATTTATGATATTTAAGAAGATAAAAATTTCAATTAATATTTTTTAAATATTTTTATGATTTTTAAACAATTTTATAATATGTTATTTTTATAAAATAACAATAGTGTCAATTTTGACACTATCCATTTATTTGCATTTAAATTAAATCCACACAGAGAAAATAATCGAACCAAAATATTTAATAGATTCCTAAAATATCATATTCCACTATGAATTTTTTTTAACATTAATTAGTTCTTATAATATTTATTTTAATATTTATAAATACATTTATTTGATATTTTAATAAATAAAATAATTTCTAAATCACTATTGTGTCATCATTAATGATACATATTTAGTCATTAATAATTCTAAATAAATTTTCATGATGTAGATAATTTTATTAGACTTCCAGATACTATTCATATTCAATGTTTTATGTGGGTTATCACTAAATTAAAATTATTACACTTATAAGAAATAATTGACTGACATGTTGTCAGTTTCTTTGGTTTTAATAATAATTATATCATTTTCATGGTCAAATGTCCATGAAATGAATATATTCTGACACTTATGTGATATGGGTCTACTTTTACTCATAAAATAAAATTTTGGAAGTTGTTATGTTAATTTTATAATTTATTTTTACCCATAATTACCCATTTTACCTTTAAATGTTGTCAATAAATATTACAGTAGTTAATATTCATAATGTGAAAAAATTAAAATTAACCTATTAAAATAATTTGAACCCACTGAATCCAAAAATGGAATCCATTTTTCAAAATTCAAAACATATAAGATTCAGTAATTAATTTAAAATTAATCTCGTTGTTAATAAAACGGGTTTTAAAATTTATAACACTGTCAATGATTGAAATGTTTTTACCAATGAAGTAAATGTTAAATTAATGGTAATTATATACATTATGTTAAATTGTAAAAATATATTCTATTTATACTTTAAAACCATTAAAATTTATCATTTATCCATATAAATTATCTTGATGAAAAATGTTGTTTTTAAGAAAAATTTAGCATATTTTTACTATTTATAAAAATATGAATGTTATCAAAAATTTATCCAATGTAAATTTTTATATCTTGATTCAAATGAATAATTTTATTTTGTAAAATCTAACTTATAAAATTGTCAATAATTATATTTAAAATGTGTGCGCCATTAATATATCGTAAAACTACATTTTTTGAAAAATACTTCTTTTACAGAAAAAATTGATTTTAATTTCATGTCTAATCCTAGAAAATTTGTATGATGAATTATAATGTTATAAAATTCAATATTTGGTTAATACTATTCATTACTACTAGTTCATAATAAAATATAATTTTGTATTGAAACTCAATATTGCATACAATGCAGGCTATCGAGGAAGGTTGCTCTTGCGTGTAACGCAAGACAAGCCAATGTTATGTGTAGCGAAAGATTTATTTGGTGTTCAATATTACATAAGGAAATATATATATATATATATATATATATATATATATATATCTCATAAAATCATAGGGTGTTACATTCTACCCCCAATAAAATGAATTTCGCCGTCGAAATTCATCACTTCATAACAAAAAGATTAGAATACCTCTCCCTCATCATATCCTCAAGTTTCCATGTAGCTTCTTCTATTTGGTGGTTCCTCAATAAATCATTAAACAAGAGAGTGGTCTTGTTTCATAAAACTTTATCACTATGATCAAGAATCTCTGTCGGCTGTTCATTATAAGAATGATCTTTCTCCAGTGGTACAACTTCTAAACATAGTACATGTCATGGATCAGGTATGTACTTTCTCATGAGAGATAAATGGAACACATCCTAAACGTGAGAGAGATTTGGTTGAAGTTCCAATCGGTAATCTACCTTCCCAACATGATCCAGTATTTCAAAAGGGCCGATATACCTAGGGATTAGCTCGCCTTTCTTTTCAAATATCATTACTCTCTTCCAATGAGATATTCTTAAAAACACATTATCACCCACTTCAAACTCTAGGTATTTTCATTGGTTGTCACCATAACTTATTTGTTGACTCTATGCTTCTCTTATGTGTTATTGAATTGATCTGACCTTTTCTACCATCTTATTTACAATATTAGGTACTTTTAGCTTTCTTTCCCCAACTTCTTTCTAGCATGTTGGAGTTTCGCATTTCCTTCCATAGAGAGCTTCACAAGGAGCCATCTGAATACTAGAGTAAAAGTTATTGTTATAAGAAAATTCCACCAAATGTAGGTGCTGATCCCAATCACCTATGAAATCTATTGAGCAATCTCTCAACATTTCTCCCATTATTTGAATTTTCCACTTAGACTAACCATCTGTCTGAGGATGATAGGTAGTGTTCAAACTCAACTATGTATCTAGAGAATGTTGAAGACATTGCCAGAACTTCTAGGTAAACCTGAGATCTCAATCAGATATAATGGAAACCGTTACACCATTCAATCATACCACTTACATTACATATATCATGGTAAGATGATCTTGAGAGAAATCATCTTTAATAGAAATGAAGTGTGTCGACTTCGTAAGACAGTCAACTATAACCCACATTTCATTATTGCATTTGGATGTTTTGGGAAGTCCAATAACAAAATACATAGTGATGTTTTCACATTTCCATTCTAGTATGGGTAATGGTTGTAACATCCTTTGAGACTTCAATCTCTCAGCTTTATCTTTCTATCAAACCAAGCATCAGGAGATATATTCGGTGATATCTCTTTTCATGTCATCCCACCAAGAGTACTCTTTCAGGTCCATGTACATCTATGTAGTTCTGGGATGAATAGAGAATGTTGAACTATGAGCCTCATCCAGCAGCTCCTTCATTAATTCATGTATGGTTGGAATACAGACATGGTTTTTGAACCGTATTATCCCATCATAGTAAATGTTGAATTCTGAACATTTCTCACCTTCTGTTGAAGCCCAACATCCTCCTTCTTCTCCAATTTAATCTTCACTTGTATAAATGATTGAACATTCATTTGAGAAAGATAAGATATCTCACCTTTCATTAAAATTCCATGATCCATGCTTTTTAAATCCATAAATATTGGATCCTTTTTTATCTTCATCATTGATAATCTAACATGGTCTTGTCTAGTTAATGTGTCTGCCACCTTTTTTGTTTTCCCAGGGTGGTAATAAATTGAAGAGTCATAATACTTAATCATCTCCAACCATCTTTTTTGGCACATATTCAGCTCCTTTTGTGTGAAAATATACATTAAACATTTATGATCAGTATAAATATCACACCTTTCACCATAAAGATAATGCCTCCAAATTTTTAATGCAAATATTACCGTAGGTAACTCCAAATCATAAGTTGGGTAATTTTCTCATGGATTTTCAACTGTCATGAGGCACAAGATATCACGATATCATTTTTCATGAGAACACAACCCAACCCCTTCTTAGATGCATCACTGTAGATCAAAAACCATTATCCACTACAAGGCAGTGTGAGCACAGGTGCACTGGATAACCTTCTTTTTAACTATTTGAAATTATCTTCACACTCCTCCGTCAAAACAAATATAACCCCTTTTCGAGTCTATTTGGTGAGTGGGTCAGATAATCATGAATAATCTATCAAAAAAAAATTGATAATACCCATCTAAAACTTGAAAAATTATGATTTCAGTTACTATTGTTGGTCTCGACCATCTTTCAATAACTACCATTTTTTCTAGATCCACAGATATCCCCTAGTTTGGGATTATGTGACCCAAAAATGAAACTTTTTGAAGACAAAATTCACA
The DNA here is from genome assembly GCA_963277665.1 of Viscum album. NCBI lineage: Eukaryota > Viridiplantae > Streptophyta > Magnoliopsida > Santalales > Viscaceae > Viscum > Viscum album. Next base: position 1,978,709,060 of record OY728133.1, read on the forward strand.
CTTGGTAAATTTTACATAATTCTTATCCATTCTAAGGGTCTTTAATACAATTATTATTTTATCTTCATGATATTCCTTTCCCTTTAAATAGACAAGAATATGATCTAAAAAGACTACCAAAAACAGATAATGATAGTCTCTAAAGAATGTATTCATTGGATTCATGATGATAGAAGGGGCATTAGTTAGACCAAATGGAATCAATATAAACTCATAGTGTCCATACCTTGTACATAATTTTGTCTTTACTATATCTTCCATTTGACCCTTAATTAATGATACCCTGAACGAAGATCAATCATGGAAAATATTGAGCTCTGTGTAGTTGGTCAAATAAGTCATCAATTCATCAGAGAGGCTATTTGTTCTTGATAGTGATCTAGTTAAGTTCTCGATAATCAATGAAGAGTCTCATTGATACATATATCTTCCTAACTAATAGAACAGCTGCTGCCCAAGGTGCTGCACCATGGTGTATGAATCCCTTATCAAGATTCTATTGGAGTTGCTTCTTCAACTCCAACAACTCAATTGGGGCCATTCTATATGTTTTTTTTTGAAATGGGCATAGCACCTAGTATGAGTTCTATTGAAAACTCATCTTCATGATTTGGTGGAAGACTTAGAAATTACCCTTTAAAGACATCATCAAACTCTCTTTCAATTTCAATATTCTTCATCGTGAGTTTCACTCCAACCATTTGAGATAAATAACCTTCTTTATTTCAATCAAGTCCCATAAGATGGATGAAATTTCAACTATAAGGTTATATTCATCCTTGCATCGATATATTATCATAGATTGATCAGGAATATGAAATGTGACTTTCCTTATTTGGAAATTGAAATGAGATCCATATAAAGAAAGCCAATCTATGCCAAGAATCACATCAAATTACAGTATAGGAAGTATCACAAGATTTACCGAAATCACGTTCCCAAAAACATCAATCAGAGAAGAATTGTAAACTTTTGATGTGACTATTGTGCCATTAAGAGTTGATAATGCAAAATAAACAGTTATTTTTTGGGGTAGAACGATAATACCCTTAGAAAATTCTACAGAAATAAATGAGTGGGTGGATCCAAAATCAAAAAAACATTTTCTACTTTACAGTGGACGGTAAGTGTACCTTTCACCACTTCGTTATCGTAAACCATATCACTAATAGAAATTGCATGTGAATTTCCTTTGTCTTTGGAATTAAGTGTTTATTAACGTAGATCATTAACAAAAACCCTTGGGATAGTTCATTGGTTGGAATAACTCCCTATTTCCTTGTACTTGTAACATTTATGTGTAGGAGGTGCATATTGTGTAGGGTTTTATTTATTTTCATAACTAGACATCGTTTTCGAATTACTACGGCATCTAATTATAAATTACCTTTTTTTCCATACTTATAACATTTACTTGTCCCATCAAGTAAATTCCCTCCATGTTTATTTCCACACTTTTAGAATAAGGGAAAACTCATATTCTTTTCAGGGTGGTCTTTATATTTTCCTTTGAATTCCATTTTCCTCTTCTTATCAAACCCTTATGACTGATGGGTTACTCCAATCTCCATCTCAACCTTGAGAGGACATCGAACAATTTCCTCATAGCTATTGAAGTCTCATATATCTAATGCCCTTAGGAGACTTCGATTTAAACCACTAATGAATCGATCGATCATACTCTCCGGTTAGACAATAATCCCAGAAGCATTCCTTGCAAGCCTTGTAAAATTTTCTTTGTAGGTACCGATATATTCTTCCTCCTTTTTCTTTAGATCAACAAACTCCTTCTCCATCATTGTTCAATAAATACAAGAGAAGTAATTAATGAAAAATATGTTTTTGAACTCTTCCCTTTCCATGCACTCAATTTCATCTCTTTGCATTGTATTCTTCACAAGATTACACCATTGACCAGATTCACCTTCCAAACGATATACTACTAAGATGAATTTATCATGTTCAAAACATTGGAGGACTGAAAATATCGTTTCAGTGGTACTAATCCATTATTAATCCAATAATGGATCAGAAGAACAACTGAATGAAGGTGGACACTGCCTCATGAAGGATTCAATAGAATTTTTCTCTCTCATTTTCATGTTTGGAAGTCATGCGTGATTCATAGCTTGCGATAGTTATATGAGCATAACTAAAAGATTTTTCATTCCATCTCCTAGAACGTTTAGTTTCTCAGGGGGATAATCATTGCATTGCTAGTCACATTCATCATTAACACCGTTCCATCCGGTTCCATCCATTGACTAAAACCAAAATCATAGTGTGAGAAATACTAATTAAAATAGGAAAATTTCATAATTAAGAAAAAAAATTCACATTATAAGTCTTAACATAGGTTATTCATGGCCATTTATAAAACACTAAGATTTTTTTATATGCTTAGACATATCCTTAGGGTTCCTACTAAAGCATTCACATCCATGTTTCCAAAGGATAACTATACCTTTCCTCTGATACCAAATATAATGATCCATACTTTACATAAATCTTTATTTCTTCATAATTAACGCACACTTATTACAACATGTATCAACCCCATGATAGGACCGTATAGCTATAGTGGCTTAAGAAACTAGGAAAAATAAACAAATGGTTCAAAAATCATTCACATTATCTCTCATTTATTTCATAATATCTAGAGTCCCTTTTGGAATATCCTACTTAATACCATTCTTCCTAACCTAGGGAAAATAAAACATACAAAAGGGTGATCTAAAATGCTCATTAAGGGTAAACAATGGAAATATCAATCATATAATATTCATAAGAACATTACATTTTGAAAATATTATCCTGTAAAAGAGATCATAATATCATGACATGGGATAAATCATAGTATTGAAATGTAATCACAAGACATGAAACATTGTGGCAGACACACATAATCATATAAAATAATTTCATATTAGTTAACACTAATTTCCAAGACCATCATAGCAGACAAAGTCTATTATCGAACTGAGTTCACTCCTCGTTCCAGTCCTGTACTACTGAAACAGATTAACATAATGTTTCAGCCATGTATATCTGAGGAGATATAAATATGTACACAATGCATTAAAGGGAGACATAGGTCCAACCCATCCAATAATTATACCATTATTATGTGACCCATAAAACTATAAATCATACAACTTAGCATAACCCATGTAATAAAAATGGGATTCTTAAACATCGTGCCATCAAAACATAATCCATATAAGATATAAAGACATAATAAAAATAATTCAATCACAACATAATCAAATTAATGAAATAATATGTAATGAAATAGAACCCTATATTATCTTACATGGAAAATAATTATGATAAAACACATGAACTCCATTCTTGATGAAAATATCCTTTCTACTTCAAATCATTGTTCCTTTCTCAACATGTCTTTATAATTTAAACTAAAATAATTTAATTGAAAATAATAATTAAAACATGTAAAGGTATCTTCATTGAAATAATGTTATATGAAATAAAAAAACAATTCATGCCGTATAAGTTAAAAAAAAATATTCTTGTACTTCGGCCAGAAAAGTCAAAAGTATCTCATACTAAAAACGACAAAAGATTCTGTTCATATATTTTACTAAAAATTAACCAACAGGTTAAATTGTATTTAAACAATTTTAGGAGGATAGAAATAATTTTACATATTATATGAACATGAATTTGGATGATATATATGCCCCAGTAAATTCTAAATTATAAACAATCTCAGATAAAAATGAGATTGTGAGATTTTCCCTCACCTTAGGTCTGATATGCTCTGTACGTATCCAAACCTCCTGTATAATGATTTATATAATGTTATTGAAATATTCTAATATCAGATACATTGTTATGATATCATATATGGTCATATTATTATCTCCTTATTAGTAATATTTCATTGCTACTTGTTATTTGGGTGTTCATTGCTTTATGTTCTTATGTGTGTTTTGTCGAATAAATTATTATTTCTATTCTTAGGGTATAGCTACATAATTTACAGAATGGTATTATTATAATATATATAATATTTATTAATTAAATTTGATTATATAATCATGGTCTAATGATGATCATGTAGAATGAATCACCACGCACTGTGGAGACGGTAAGCCCTATGTACGCACGTGCGAAAATATTGCTCCCATAATTATTGAATGGTAATGGACTAGATGATAGAATATCTCATTTCTAGTATCATGTTATAATAATCATATATATATATATATATTAAACCATTATACCCATCAAAGTAAGGTGGTGGTGGAAAACAGATTACACTATGGTGTGGAGATGGTATTCTGTACCTACGCACGCGTGGTGATTTCATTTTTCATAGGATGGATAATAGGTGAAATAAAATTGTTTCATATTATAATAACATATAATTATATTGGAGATATTTATGTTAATACATTATAATGAAAAAATTAAATAAGTTTATGTAGAAGAAGAAATAAATTTGAATGAATCGGTAAAGGATTTTACCTCTTCTTCGACGAGCCTCTTTTAAACCTCCTCTTAGGGCACTAAAGTTGGTCTTTCAAGAAGACCATAACCTATATAATATTTCTAGGGAAATGGAGAAGAAAAATTTTCAGCGGTTGGACGAGATTGAAGGCTCAAAATGGTGTGAGAAGGAGAGGGAGGAGGTTCCCATTTATAATAGAGGAGAGGGGTACTTTTGGAAACCTATAAAATATTAATTTATAATAAACTCAAACCCAATTTAAAAACCTCCCAAAAGGACTCATATATGATGATTAGATGATATAGGGTTGTAATATTATAAACCAATAAAATTTAGACATGTGGAGAATTTATTTTAAACCTTATCAACTTGATTTATCCTTATTTAATCGATTTAATTTTATATGTGGTCATAATATTATAATTTTTAAATTGTCATAAATATTTAATTATGTGTTTTGATTTTCCATAATTGGAAACTTAATGACATTTAAGACTATATAAATTTAAATTTACAATTTTTGAATATTTTTGTGATTTTTAAACAATTTCATAATATGTTATTTTTATAAACTAAAAAATATTGTACATTTTGACATCATTCATTTATTTTAAATAAAATCCACATAGAGAAAATAATTGAACCAAATATTTAATATATTCCTAAAATATCATATCTTTATATAATATTTGTGTAGAACATTAATAAGTTAATATAATATTTTTTTAATATTTTTAATACCATTTATTTGATATTTCAATATATTAAATAATTTCTACCTCACTATTGTGTCATCATTAAGGATAATTATTTAATACCTAAAAATTTAAAATAAAATATCATGATATAGATAATTTTATTAGATTTCTGTAGACTATTTATATACGATGACTTATGGGGTTTATCACTAAATTAAAATTATTACACTTATAAGAGAAAAAAGAGTGACATATTGTCACTTCTATTGGTTTTAATAATTAATATATCATTTTCATGGTAAAAAGTACAATAAATGAGTCTATTATGACCCTTATATGGTATGGGTCGACTTTCATTCATCTAATAAAAGTTTTTCAGATGTTATGTTAATTTTATTATCTTATTTTTACACGTAATTTCCCGATTTACCTTTAAATGTATTAAATACAAATTATCGTAGTTACTATTCATAACGACAAAAAAAATAAAAGGAACCTATTTAAATAATTTGTACCCACTAAATAAAAATATGGAATAAATTTTTCAAAATTCAAAACACAGAAGTTGTAGTAATTAATTTAAAATTAATCTTGTTGTTAAGAAAACATGTTTTTAAAAGTTAAAACATTTTCAAAGATTGAAATGTTTTTACCTAAGAATTCAATGTAAATTTAATTGTAATGACATAAATTTTATTAAATGGTAAAAATATATTCTATTTATACTCTAAAACACTTAAATATTATCATTTATCAATATATATTATCTTGATGAAAAAATATGTTTTTAAGAAAAATTTAGCGTATTTTCACTATTCATCAAAATATGAATGTTATCAGAAAAGTTTCAAAAATTTATCCAATGTAAATTTTTATATCCTGATTCAAAATAAGAAGTTTATTTTTTAAAATTTAACATATAAATTATTAAAAAATTATAATTAAAATCGGTGCACCCCTAAAAGAAAGTAAAACTACATTTTTTTAAAATACTCCTTTTATTCGAAAAATTGATTTTGTTTTCATATATCATTATAGAAAATGTTTAAGATGAATTATAATGTTATAAAATTTAAAATTATGTTATTTCTATTCATAACGGCAAGTTCATAATAATATATCATTGTTTAGTGAAACTCGGTGTCGCGTACAACGCAAGATATCGAGGATGGTTGCTCTTGTGTGCCACGCAAGCCAAACCATTGTTGTGTGTAGTGAAAGATTACATTGGTGTTCTGTAAAACATAATACATATAATATATATATATTTATCTCTCATAAAATCTCAGGGTGTTATAATATCAGTTGAAGGGTGTTATATGTTTTGGTAGGAAGTGTAAATTAATACTCAACTACATTAGACATTTAAAAATTATAGAGCAAATTGGAGTTGTAAATTATCGTTTGGAAATGCCTCCAAATTTCTCCAACGTTCCTGATGTGTTCCATGTATCAGTGTTGAAAAAATACATGATTGACCTAGCCCAAGTAATCACTTATGAAGAAATAAAACTGGAACGTGACCTGTCTTATTGCGAAGAGACTATCTGAATTTTTTATACCAGAGAAAAAGTGTTAAGAAACCAGACGACTAATCTGGTGAAAGTTATATGTATAAACCATAATATTAAAGAGGCAACGTTGGAACATGAGAACATATTCTAAAGAATCACCTGAACCTTTTTATTCTATAATATTCTAGAAATATCTAGGATGAAATTATTTAATGTATGGAATAATGTTTCACCCCAATCTTCTATAGCGTATTTCTCATTTAATAATACAATATCTTGCGTTATACGCAAATTCAAGTTCTGACACACCAAAACTAGTCAAACTAGCAGTCATCAATATTCATACCCAATTTTTAAAAAATTTTAAATATTATTTTTTTAAATGGACTTAATTATTGGATTCAGAATATCAAAATTAAATTACCTGAATTTTTGTTATTTTTATGAAAAAAATATATTTTTCATGATTAGTGAAAAACTATGTCTTATTGTTTAAAATGGATTTGTTATTTGAATAATTAGTTATTTTATTTAAATTAATATCAATTACAAATAGACACATAATACATATATATTTTCAATGTAATTCATTGAAGTCATTTTATAACAATATTAGAGAAATAAAATATTATTGAACTTTTTATTGTCCATTACCCACCTTCTAGGTGCATTTACAAAATTGTAGAAAAATGTAATTTTACCAATTATTTGAATTGAATTTCAAAAATCCCATATACAATGATGAAATTATTAAGTATATGTGGTTCAATTAGATGGAAATAAATTTTGGAGATTAGTAACATTTAACGTTTATCTACCACGGTTAAAAGTAAATAGGGTAATTAAAGGTAAAAATGATATTATAATTACCCTAACAAATTTCTTTATTCTATTGGATTAGTTTACTTTGGACAAAGAAAAAATTAGGAATAAAATATGATCCTTTTGGTCCACTTTGATTAGATTAGGACATTTATTGTTATTTTATTTAAAGAAGAGTTAAAAGTGTTAATTTCAATGTTTTATAAATAAATCAATTTTAATATAGTGTTACAGATAAGATAATTTCAACTGTAAATATTCATTATAAATATAAAAATATTTCCTAAATAATTGTATTTTACTTATAATTTTTTGATATTAAATAAGTAAATTTCTTTGTCACACAATTATGATGCAGTAATTACCATATTAATGACTGATTAAAATAATTGAAATTATAAATATCCAAATAAATGGAAATTGAGACTTATGAAGAATTAAAATAATTTTCTAGATTTATAAAACTTGTTAGGTTGATTAAATAAAAAAATTTCTAAGTGACAATGTTATTATGATTTTCACAAAAACAAAATACCAAATAGTTTCATAATTGACATAAATGAGATTTTAAAACAAATACTATATGATAAAATGATATATTATTCTTAAAAATATAAGGATAATCCAAATGACATAAATAAGGTTAGATATATCAATAACTAACCTCTTTGGGTTCTCTTTTATTTTTATAGTATGTTTATTAACCACTAATTATAATAATACAAGAATACACAGTAACAGTTAAACCATTTAACTAAGAGTTAAATCTAAAAGATAAGGCTAATATGGTGATCTGAACCGTTCTAAAACATATTGTTTTATAGAGTTTCGATGAATCCCCATCTAATCCTTGAAATAAATAATTTTTGAGACATTATAAACATAATGTTATTATATAATAAAATAATATTTCAATATTTTCTTAAAGTGACCATCACCTCTCTTATAAAAGGGTACTTCCCCTTCTATAAAAATATCACCTCCATAGCCATTTTTCTCAGCCAAACCCAGCTCAAATATCCTCCAAACTAACCTCACATAGACCTATAGGCCTTAATTAGTTAAGAGAGACATCTTATGATTCTATTTTGATCAAATAAAAAGGAAACACGCGAAGAAGATGCAATAAATTCACCCCGGATTTCAAAGTTCTCTTCTTCTTCCACTTACTCTTTCTTTGTTGATTTCATACCAAAATAAAAACTCTAGTTAATTTTAAATACATAAATTTTATTATAAATATGGTTCAACAAAATTCATAATTCTATCAATTTGATTAATAAAAGTCACCATACGTGCATACGTATATCTTACCGCCTCCATGTCGTGGTGTAGTTTGTTATTCAAACACTTCATTATTTGGATGAGAATAATATTGAGTATAACTGATGTAAATAATAACTATAACATGTTATGGATTTTTTTATATATGAAATACCATCCAATTACAAATTATTTCACCTCAATAGAATGATATTGTCGCTCGTGCACACGTACATATTACCATCTCCACGAACGTGATGAAATTTATTCCTCACTATAACCATTCAAGAATAATTTTAATTTCAAAATTTAAAATAATTATTAAGAACATAATATAATTATATATATTAATCAAATACATCATATTGATTAATAACTTGGCTTATATATCCAATCATATATTGGAAAAGGAATCAGTTAACACCCTAAATGATGATACTACTGAAATATTATTTAAAAATAAATATTAGAAGATCATATATGATATCATATTTATCTATGTGGTTCTTGAACAATTTTAAAAAAATATTTAACTATTAAACAGGAGGTAAACGTACACTTGATCACGGAAAAGTACAAGGTAAGTGTTGATTTTATTATCTCTTTATTATCTGAAGTTGTTTATATGTGAGTATCTACTAGGATCTCTTTATCATCCACATTTGTGTTTCTTTAAAATTTATTTCAAATTTTTTTACTATTTTCTATACTCTAGGTCAATGTCATTTATACCCTTGTTTGATGTTTTATGAAATGTTTATGAATGAAATTTTTGTCATTTTCCAAACAATGTCCTTTACAACCTTTTCGAAAAAATTAAGGAATTTTTTTTAACTTATATGGCAGGTGGGGCTATTTTCCACCATTATAACACCATATATGCTTACCTTAAAGTCTTATTATAATATTTTCAAAATTAACTTTTCCTTTTATATTATGTGACTTTTAAATTATTCAAAATTAAAATATATATTTCAATCAAATAGTTTTTATTTCATCTATGTCAATATCCATTGAGTGATATTACAGTTGTTTGATGTTTATTTGTAATCATACAGTATTCCATATTGTATTTACTTTTTTTTATATGTTTTATTGTGGATGTGTTATTTTTATACCATTAATGGTTTATGGATAATGTATTGACATTTCATATTTAAATTTTATTACTAATGTTAATGTTATGTTTCAACCTTTTCATATGAGGAATGCATCGGACATTGTAGGTAATAGGTGGAGCCCGCTATAGATCGTCGATGCATCGGTAGATATTATGACAAAAACTAGTGTCTTAATACAAGGCCTCGAGAAAATCTCATTTTTAGTTTTGGCATGAGGCCTTGACAAGGTGGTTATAATGTCCGACATTATGCAGTCCATCATTATAAATATGGATATTGACATTATATGTGATTATTTGACAAGTATGATATCCATGTGAATATGTAAATGGAATTATTTTATTTATCATTCCCTTATTAGGATGAATATTAAGTATAAAATTTTTTTGTTTTAATCATATACATTTCTATAAATGTTTATGCTTATTTATAAAAGTTTTTTTATACATTGTTATCCTTACTGTGAACCAGAGCTCACACAATTCAATGTTTTATTTTTACCTGGATTTGAAGAAGTATATTATGACTCACATGCATGGATAGTCTAAAAGAGATGAATGTGTTAAAATAAGACACAATGTTGATGTTTTATATTTCATAATGTAATATAAATCTTATATATGTATCTAGTACATCCATAGCTACTAAATTGATCGGTCTTTCGGGATTTGATACCTTGTGATCATGCCAATGTTATGAAATATTTATATGACTCTATAAAACTAGGGTTGGGGCGTTAATGTTGGTATGAGAGGATGTTTAGTACAATCCTTGGAAAGAGTATATTAAATCCACTTATCATGGTGTTATAAATAAATTTAATTATATCTAATTGGTAAATGTCCCATTAATAGTAGAATAAAACCCATATCCTATAATGACTCTATATAGTCATAAAACACATTAACTATATGGAATAAGGGCCTCCCGGTTGATCACTATCATAAAAAACAATTAATAACCATTTCTCTCCTTGAGAAATTGAATTTTTTGATATAAAAATTAATCAGAAACCCAACAACATTAAGTTCCATCCTTTTACGAGAAGATGAAATTCTATAAATAATTTAAAAAAATTGATTAATTTCATTAAAAAAATTATTATACACAGATATATATATATATATATATATATTGTGTATAAATATAGTGGTTCCCTTTTCATTGTTGCGTCATTCATTTCGAAATAGTATGCAACCTCAATGTAATTTTTTGTACTTATATTTGATTATAAATGAGTAGTTTTTATTAAAAAAAATTAATGATATAATGAAAAATACTGAATTTTCAAATTTTCAACCTATAATATGTGTTACCAAAACTAATGAATAAAAAAAAATTCAAAAAATTGATAAAATGAGAATTATCTAAATTTTTTTATATAATATGGAAATATTTTATTTTAATTTAGTAAATGTCATAGGTAAAACATGATTTTCATAGAAAATATAATTTTAAATATTTATTTGATGAAAAGTTTATATAGGATAAATAAAATAAATAATGAAGATTGTTAAAACCGAGTGATGATGGTATACTTTTTCAACCAAAAAATTGATAACAGAATCTAATTATTAAAAAAATAATTATAAAAATTTTAGGAATATTCATCGTGGATATATTTAAATATCAATGTAAAAAAATTATGGTTTTAAATATATATGTTTCACAAACAAGTAGAGTAATTTCTTTTTTTCGTATCCCTTCGTGTTGTAACCTAATGTTTCATGGACTATATCATTACAATAATTTTATTAATTAGATAATATTGTAACAAAAAACTAAATATAACATACATCTTCAACATAAACAAAAATCTCATAAAAAATGTTATTTTCCCTTAAAAATTATAATTCATTGATCATTCAATGGATTAAAAATATAAAAGACTTCTTTCATGCGTATCCATTATAAATAATACCTATTTATTAGAAAATCTTTTCAATCCAACATGCATAAATTCATAGTCATTATGGTCAAATCATTGTTACTATAAACACATATACACTAAATGAACTATACTTGATATTTAGTATAATAAATCCCTTAAATATCCTCCAAAAATAAAAAATATGATGTATTGGATTTTTTTAGCATTTATGATCAAAATATATTGTTTTTCTAAATTGATCATCTCTCTAATATTTTGAATGGTACTATTATTGTCTTTTTTTTGTGTAAAATTTGTAAAAAATAATATAAAAACCATAACATTTAATTATATTAAAACATGGCCCCTCTACAAACCAAATATCATTTTCTACTTTAGTTAGACCGATGTTAAATTTTTTCCTTAAACCTTGAAGGTTTGTTCTTATGTCCATAAATTACCCAAATTACATTTCATTTAATATATTGTACATTCGATCTAACAATATGTGACAGTATATATTGCTAAACCTCAAATATATAGTTCATTATTTATAAATGACCATAAATCACTTCATCATAGGGAATTAACATTACCTTTAGGCCACATATATCATTACCATTACTATAAACAATTAAATTTCAAGATATAGGGAGACTAACATGCTCCACTTCATTCAATTGAAAAATTAAAAAACTATTCCTATATATATTTTCATACAAAATATGTCCACATTAGTTGAAGATTCAATGTATATCCCTTCAAAAAATTATATATTCATTCTATAGTATACATCCAATGAAAATTAGAAAGGCCAAAATTCTTATATATTAGATTAAATGAATCCCAAAATTATCTATGATATCAAAACCATTTGGTGGAAGATTCATTTTTATTTTAAATGTATTAAGAAAGTATCATTCCCTAAAAAGCAAATAGATTTGGATCTATGACTTTGCTGAAAAATGGATTGAAAATTTAATGGAACTTTATGATAGAATTTATATTAGGTATCATCCACATGCTTGATAGTGAAACCGGCAAAATTTATTTCATTAATATATGAGATTCATTAAATTTCATAACAATAAATGTTTTTCATTCAATGGAGCCAACTTGTTCACATCTAACAAAAATAAACATGGTTTGTTAATATCATATATACATTTAAATCAATTTAAAATCTCAGTCATTCATAGTGTGTGACAAGATGATGGTAAATATGTTCTATATACTTTCATATTGGTGGTTATATATATATATATGAATTTCCATGGTTAATGTGTCCTGTTTTATTTTACCACAATACTTTTTCTTTACATTTATTTATAAAAACAAATAATTACGCATATTTATTATTTTCATGACGTTCACAATTTCATCATTTTTTAAGTCCAATAAATCAAACTAGATAGCACAAATAAACTAACACATTTTATATATGTGTTTTTTTATATTTTGAAAATTTTTTTATCTCCAAATGATACATGGATGCTTTTCAACCTCTATTATTATCCATCATTAGAAAATTGTTTCAATAAAAAATCATAATTTTTTAAACAATTAAATTTAAATTTTGAATCATTGATATGTATGACATATTCAAAAATATCACCAATATCCCATGTACACTACCTTTTATCCATTATTTAATTGATGATAAGAAGTCCCCTAATTATAATTATACATGATTTATATCCCTAAACACTAAATAAATATAATTCAACATGTATAGGAAAATAATTTATAGTAGTCATTAAAATAAAATGCAAAATACAATATTCTTTATTTAATGTAATTAATACGATAACTCTATCCTCAAATAGAAATTTAAAATAATAAATTATTGGGGACAAATAAAAATCAATATCAGTTCCTTCTTATTTTGGCCTATAAATCATTATAATCATAACCACATATTTCCTACTTATATATAAATATATATCCGTGGAAGAAGATGGAACCTGCCACCATAAGTAGTAAAAAATATTTCTATCACTAAGGCTCTAATTAGTATTCAATCAACCGATTCAATGTTGAATTATATTATTTCTAAACACATTTAAAAAAATTAGAAAACACTGGATCAAATCTCTTCTATTACATAGAATTGGAAGTGTGTAGTTGGTTTAAACCAATGTTTCATCCATATATAATCAATTTTCACCTTTTTGTAAAATTTGAATTTGTAAATATCCACTTTGAATGCAGACTTATTTAAAGATATCATATTTATTTAACTGATGGTTTTCTACATATTATTGATAATTAATCATTGTTGAATTTTTAATCCATTTTATATAATGATATACCATATTATTTAAATTATTATATACAGTAAAATTCCTTCAAATATAGAAAATAGTCATTGGGTATATCTTGTATCCTTTCATACCCTAATCTCATTGGTAATAATATTCTTTTCATAATTAGTCAATTATTAAAGTATGTTTCTATATTAAACTAGCTATATTAAATGATCATGTAATTTAGTGAATCATTTATAACTCAAACCATTTATTTCATTCAGGTTTAATAATATTTCGACTAAAAATAACACTGTAAATTTTATTCAAAAAAATAATAGTCATTTCTTAGTATCTCTATGAATTCATTCAATAACATTTTTCCAATGGGTTTCTCATATATATAATGAATTAATTATTCATAAGAATCCTATAACCCATGAGGATCATATTCATCATCATTAGATCATCAGTATTTATTATTTCCTGATGAAAGACATATTATGTGTAATTATAAATTGAACTATATAAAATTAGATGACCTTTAAATTATTTGTATAAATAATTTATTATTTTGAAACACATCAAAATGGCAATAAATCAGATATTTTATTCAAATGTTTTTTCAGAAGATTCCAAGAAACTGTTAACTCCTTCCTCACATTTGTCACTAATTCATCAAACATTTACCAATTTTACATCTACAAAATACCTAATTTCATTGTAAAAAATGATTAGTATATAAAAAAAATAAACATTTTGGAATATATATATATATATATATATATAATCTTATAATTTTAAACATAATTGCATAAAAATTTACAAACATGAAAAAATCAATAATAAATAATTTATATCACTATAATTATTAATAATGAAAACTAATTTCAGAGCATAAAAAAGTTTATCGCCAAAATTATTTATAAAAAATTAATTTATAACTGAATGAAATAATAAAAAATAACTTTAAATACAAAAAACTTATTATAAAAAAATTTATAAACATATGATGCTTTAAATAGAAATCTCTAAAACTAAAAAAATATAATATCTATAATTTATAATCCAAAAAACTTGAAATAATGAATACTATAACTATAAAAAACTATAATGATAAAACAATTGTTAGTTATAATGTTAAACATATGATCAACTAAATGTATGTATGTAATTTAAATTTAACAAATAAATAAATACTCTTCCAAAATTAAAAAATAAAATGAAATTTTAATAATAAAATGTGGAGGCTAATGATGGAGAATGGATTTCAAAGTCAAAAAAATAATGTGTTCTAAAGAGGAAAAAATTTGGATGATGGTTGTGAAGAAACATTTTTAAAAATTAATTATAAACTTAATAGATAAAAATATAGAGTGTGGTCATGAATCAATCAAATTAGGGTCTTAGTAAATTGAATATAGTCGATGGAAGAGGAAGAAGTAAAAATTATTCAATATTTAGTGTAATTAATGAATAAATAAATTTTTTAATTTAATTAACATATAAGATCATTTGTGGTTGTAGTGCTGTCTTTAGTCGAGAAGATGAGTTATTTAAAAAAAAATTGTGTATTAGTTTATTATATTACATTTTCTAAAATATTTTAATGACATTTTTGTAAAATATATGTTAAAATTACATTATAATATCTTTTAACATTATTTTTTTCTAAAAATGACAATAATATTAATTCTAAATATATTTTAATATTGACATTAGAATAACCATTTTGAAAATCATGTTGGTATCTCTATTAAAATTTTTCATGATAAAAGTGATTTTATAATTGAAATGATAATTCATCTTTATCTTCTAGGGAAACAACTAATGATAATATATGAGTTATAAAACTATATATCCAATGTAAAAAATTTAAACATTTAAATAAAAAAATAATTTTATTTTTTAAATTAAATTTGGAACATTAGGTGAGTAAAATAATTGTAAGCCTCACTTTTTGAAATACCCATGTCCAAAAAATAAATACATTATATTCCAAGATTTAATAATCTATTATAATTTAATAAGGAAAACATATGTGACATAAATTTATTTTTTTGATTGACATGATCTTTGCATGTGTATAATTTAAAAAAGAAAATAAATATTTTTTTAACATAACCACCATTCCCATTTAAAAAGTTATTATTTTCTCTAAAGGGAGGACTTAGAACACAATGATTTTTATGAAACTCCAATGAATATAAATACCAATTCAAAAACATAATAGTAATGGTAATGTAAATTATCATTATAAACAAAAGAAAGATGATATTAAATATTTATTCAAAAAATATAAATATTTTTCATGGGACAATCAAATCATAACAATACTATGAACACCTAGTATCCATGTAGACATTCTTAGACTAAACAATAATAAATCCCAAATAGTTGTAATTTCTGATGTGATTAAAGTATCAAAAAACATGGATTTACATTACCATTCCTAAGTAATTTTAGAAATACACTAATAATACCATATTCCTATCTTGGGAATATTACCTATAGCAATTTCCTAAAATAGTGTTGTTTTAGTACCTAGATTTCCAAAGTGTCTACCCAAGGCTTCATGTCACATATGATGTGTATCCAAAATATTAAATATAACAATATACATAATAAAAATAAATAATATGACACTGTCCCCATTGATAATCATTTTAATTAGAATCCACTTTTAATAAAAACATAAAATAAATAATATCATTTGACGTTATATTGATCAATCCACTTATCAATTCATATATCAAATTCATTTTAAATTAATTGGTATATAGGGACTCACTTTAATTATAAATGTATAACCAAGAATCAATAAAATTATATTTAAAATGGTAGTATATAGATTCAACTCTTAAATCCATATTAAATAGCATAAAATTCTCTAAATTTTAATGAAAATCCAAATCATTTTTGAAAGATTCATGAATTCAAAATAATAAAACAATATTAATAGAATATGTAATTTACAAAGCATCAAAATGAGTACTTAATCCTTGAAAATCATGTTAAAAACAAGATAATAAATCATAAAAATTTATAGGGAACCATTTTATTTATTAAATTTTAATTAATAAATAAAATATCAAGATTTTAATTTCATAAAATAATTTGGATACATTATTTTCCTAGAAACTAATATTAAACATTGAAACAAGATAAATACCCTTTATTACAAATAATAATAATGATAGAAACTAAATTCATTTAACATGAAATCAGAGGGTATATATAGTGCTTCCATTAAATCATTCAAAATATGTGTTAACTAAGACAAATCAATCATTTTTATAAGATCAATGGAATTTTGATAGTGTAAAAATACTCCAAATAATTGAAATCATTAAAAATTGTTTATATTCTACTTAAAGTTGAAGAATAACCCCATAAATGATCATTAAGACCCATCAAACTTTGAAACCCATGAATAAATTCGTTGTAATCATAAAAACTTGCAACCATGGCCATGGTTTTGGGGGACAAAATGAAATAAGTGAGAAATAAGAAGATATGGGAAAGAAGAATAATATATAAATCAATTTACTAGGAGGATTCAACACCAATGGAATGAAAAATCTATAAATCGGTCTAATGAAGAATGGGGGGTAAATGGGATATTCTTTAGTGTTCTGGAACTATTAAATGTGGAAAATAGGATGAAAAAAATGGGATAAAAAATGTGGGACTACTTTAAGAATGTATCAATTTTTATGTCTTGAAAACATTCCCATATTGAACTC
Source organism: Viscum album (assembly GCA_963277665.1). NCBI lineage: Eukaryota > Viridiplantae > Streptophyta > Magnoliopsida > Santalales > Viscaceae > Viscum > Viscum album. The sequence goes on from OY728133.1 coordinate 1,978,726,814, forward strand.
ATGGATTGACAAACCATGAAACAACAGTGTGACAACATCTAGACTCAATCTATTTAACTCGAATGATTACTCTTATGAGGGTGGAAACCATACAGTATCCACTAGAAAGTTATTTCTCCATACACATGATTAATCAACATGGTTACTTTAAAATGTGAATGACCACAAAAAATCAATTTAAATTACACAATGTTTTACTGTAAAATTATTACCACAATTGAGTTGATCATTCATTATCCATTCAAGCTAATATATTTTTCAAAACAATGATGATCCCTTCATTTACACACCCAATCACATTAATATCAATAATTTAATATAAAAATGACAAATTATTAACAACAAGATGTTGAATCAAAAATTCTAGACTTGAAATGTTCACTATTAAGGATGTAATAATCTAGATAACTTATTTATTTTGACTCGATAGTTTTTTTCTTGTGTTATTACACGATCAATTCATTGTAGGTAATTTCCTATGTTGTTCAACACTGTTATGGTATGTAATTTTTTCAATTATACATTCATTTGATTGAAATAATTTCACATGAATTTTTTAACCCATTTTTCCTGATATTTGATGACAGTACAAATATCAGAATTTATTTTTATTAAATTTTATTTTTTGTTAAATAAAATACATGTGATCTTAGATGGTTTATTATTTAATTAATATTTAATTACTATTATGGTAAATATTCAAATAGATATTGATACAATTTTCTGGTCATTTATTTTATATTAGTATGATTTTATTCTATGTTAATTTAAAAAATTTATCATGGGTTCTAAATTAATATTTCAGTGGAATAATATTTTTCGGAGTATTGGTGAGTATGGTTTGTCCTTAATGTGTTATTTTGAATTTATGTGAATGTTTTCCCCAACATTAACATTTATTATTAATTTAATTGTTCATTTAAATAATTATATATTTAAGGTGTAAACTATTAATTATATTAAATATATTAATATTTGTGGTATTTTGATTATGAAACATGTCCACATTTTTATAAATTTTTGTTTGAAAACTTCTAATAAAATTTTAATGAACACATAGGATTGTTGTTGGGATTTAATTTTATTCTATACTAGGTAAGCCTAGTTAATATATTCCTGTTAGGTTCCCAAATCATTCCAAGATCATACATGTAGGGTGATAAGCTTTAATTGAATTATTGTTGGAATAGTACTTCTATTACAATAATTTTAAGGTTTCTCCTAAGAGAGATAGTGGGAATATTTCATAGTGATAGCTCTTAAATTTTTTATTTAATAAATTGTATGGATTTATTATTTACATAAATTCATTAAAATTTTACCAATAATTATTTAATATGACATTTTAGAAAAGTATATGTTTTACATAATCCTTCTACCTAAAATATTCTTCCCAAAAATTAATTTTCGAAAGTTAAATGTAAATAATTGAATTTATTTCAATATCAAATTAAAATTGATTTATGTCACAATATGTGCTTTTTTAATGAATTATATATTTTAAAAAATTCTTTTTTATAATACATACATTTAGAAATTTTTATTATTTATTATATTATTTTAAAATCGACAAATTTTTTTATGAATAAAATTCTGTAGAGTACTTTGATCCACCATACAAGTTTGGAATCTCATTCCCTTCAATAACACAAATGGTGCATATGTAAATAAAGTAGGTATGAGAAGAGTATATTTTGGATAAGAGGATTTACTATTGGTTCATCAAGGAATTTGTTGGGGTAGACATTGATTACAAACTATGATTCATATGACTATAATATTTTTAATTATTTCAGTTTTATGCTGACAAGACTGTAATGGCCCTAAAAGAACTTTTATGGATTTTTTTTCCATGCATTTATTAACTCTATTTTATGGTTTTAATACTATATGTTTATGTGATTATATATTCTTTAATTAACTTATATTATAAAATCAGTGGTCTTAAAATGTTGTAAATATGTATTTTGTTTTTGGTATGAAAAATAAATATATGGTCATGTCCTACCAAATTCATATAAGTAATTATTTTATTATTATTTATAAGAGGTTGATATAATTATATTTCATTCCATTGATACACTCATCACGTACACTGTAATATGATCAATGGTAACATGTTATATGCTATTATATATTAGCTTGGGTTTTGGGTTAGGATATCATTACCAATGTGTTACGTAGTTAAAAAACATGAGTGGCCTCTTGGGAAATATTTTTTATACAATTACAAAATATAATAAATAATAAATGTTAATATATAATAATTTATGTTTAATTAAGTATTATTTATTAGTAATGTGTAACATTTAATTATTAACCTGATGTTTATTATTTTTAATATCAACGCTATAAAAAATGTTTAGAACTGTGGAAGTTGGATCTATATCACCGTACTTTTTTCAGTAAAATTTTTTTATACTTACTTCCATGTAGAAAAAGGTTATGAGAACCCAAGTATTTACAGTAATATATAACCATGATTTTTGGATCTATTATAAAATTTCTGAATTATGTTAGTAGAACCACTATGTATTGGATAAAATATCTACAAGAATTGAATCCTATACCATAACATAATATATCAAAGGTTAATAAAAATAAATGATCATGTCTATATTTTTTATTACAATAGTGAAAATAAAATAAAAATAAAACCTAGTCACAACCCTAATTCAAAATAACCTTTTATTGGTGTCCTGATCTTGATGGAAATATTCACCAATATCCATTTTATACTAATAACAATAACATAAACCTAAAAACAATATACATAGTTTACCCATGTATAATAAATACCACACCATGTATTCTTGTTGGGGAAGGTCCACTAATCTTTTAATATTTTTTCATTTACATATAATCCATTTGGTTGAAGTATGCATTCTTGTGAAATTATGTCATTAAATCTAAACGAATCTAAAAAATTATATATTCAATAATAATATAATCATAATTTATATCAATTCATATTAATAAATTATGAAGAATAAAAAAATCTATAAAATCATGCATCTTAATCATATCACACAAACATATGAAATCTGATAACAAGTCAACATCAATACCAAAACAAATTTCAAAAAAAATGTTTCCGCCAAATTCCTAATAAATTAATCATAGTGGAATGAATAATTTGGGTCCTAAAGTCAAATAAATATGATTTAAAAGTGTTTGTGATAGTTTACAAAAAAGAACAAACAAACAGCCATACCATTTAGATCCATGATCATCCCATATCGAAGAAATCACTAATAATAGATCATATTTATCTACACATGATCATAACCTATAATGTAAATAATGAATGTATGTGGAGATAGTTCCCAATGTAGACATGGTGAGCTCGTTGGATGCACCTAGATAGATGTTATCCATGATAATGCTCTTTGATTTCCCCCCATAAGGGAAGAAAGAATTTTTTTTTAGGAAAATAAAAAAGTTAAAATCTATTTGGTCAGAAAGGTTTTGGGTCAAGACCCTTTATTAAAGAAAATGAAAAAAGACAGTAATCTCTTTTGGGTTGGGTAAGGTAAAACCCATAACAAGCCTGTTGGCCTAGTGGGACAAAACCCATTTTGAGACACGCACCCAAAGCATCGGATGACATGACAGTTGATCCCAGTGGGAAAACCCATTAAAAGTGAAAAAAAATTACTAGATCTTGAGCCGTTGTCAACCCCGCTGTAGCCCGAAGCCCCGCCAACGATGACTATAGCACGCTGTGATGACCGCCAGTCCAAAATTCCCATTCCCAGCCCTCGGAGCTATCCACACCCATGAGTTATCCACAGCCATCGGCACACAAGATCTGGTTTGAAACCAGATCTGAACACCGATTTACCATCCTCCACAACGGACCAGATCTGACAAGCCATGACACGATCTGTGACCAGACCGAGTCCATGACCATCACTAGCAAAATCGCTGCGACGCACTTGGAAGAACACTCCGCGCCACTGAGACCCTCCGTCCTGACTCTTGCGTCGATGCACTGTCGCCGTCTCCCACTCGGTGAAGCGACATCGCGGCCTGCTCCCACGCACAGATCCACCATCGCATCCTGATCAACGCTCGAGATTTGAGAGCCCTCTTGATGCCAAAGATGCATGTCAAAGCACCCTGCAAGGAAGCTGTAGGAAGACCCTCCCCCCTCCGCGTCACACCGGGGCCAGCGCCAAGCCTCGCCTGATCAAGCCCGCCAAGCCGAGGCCACATCCGACGACCAACCAAGCTCTCGAGCCGAGGATGAAGAAGCGACGTCGAGCCGAGGACGAAGAACCGACGCCGAGCCGCACCACTTCACGCCGGAGGAGGGAAGGAGGCGAAACCAGATAAGGAAAACCCTAGCCCGCCGCACAGAGGATAATGTCGCCGCTCAGAGGCCCTCCAAAAATATCCTAGTTGATTTAGTCTTAATGTCTATTTGGATTACTATACAATTATATACATATATAAATAACACTCTAAATTATTTCCTAACTTTTAATATATGAGGTTAATCAATCACTTATTGTTCAATTAAAAATTGATAAAAAATCCTAAAGCACACAAGATCAAAAAAAATAAATTAAGCACCCTTTCATGTGCTCATTGTAAAAACAATATCAATCAATAACCCACCAAAACACTAAAATCAAAACCCATGAAATAAAAATAAAACTAAAACTCTTTAAAAAGGGTAAAAATATAGAATATAAACGTAAATAATTAAAATTAGAAACTATTATATAATCCAAGTAGTAGAACATGATTACATTTAACTAGGGATATATAGGATCATCTACACATATACTCACGATAATCATCCATTCACATAGACTGAATCCTATTCTAGAAACCTCATATATATTCAGAAAAATATCAAATATTACCTGATATATTAGATATTAAAATTTTTAAAATTACAATAAACAAAATGTTTCAAAGATCATCTATAAGTTTTACAAATAATGTGAAACTGAATTTCAAAAAAAAATTTAAAAAATATAGTCTTTATTCACAGTTTATTGATCATGAGTCTAATCATGTGCCACATTTAAATCCTTTTAAAATATCATGTCTCTAATATTAGTCTATGAAAAATTCTATGTAACCTCTTAATAACATAAAATGATAAACATAATCAATGAAATTCTCTTGTATCAATAAAAACTTGATACATCATGTCACGCAACATGAATTTATCTCTTAATATTATACCTTAATAGAACTGAGTTGATAGTTCCTTAAACAATGATCTTCCTAGAGAGATTAATTCAAAATCACACCCACAATGTTGAGGATTCCAAAAAAAATATCTAAACATTCTCATAGATAATGTTTAATACCCAAACCTCAAAATGTATACTAATTTACGAAATAGACGTGAAAAACAAATAATCATTATAACCCCCATCCTTATCCTACAATATGTTAAAAATCACCTTCCAATTAAAGAAAACTAAGATAACTCATACCCAAAAAACATTTCCACTTCAGTCAAAAGAAAACATGTGAATCAACCCCACCATAAAACTCACTGATAAAAAATTAAAACACAGTGATAATTTGTAAACCCATAAAAACAATTTATCAATCATTTAATAAAAAATTCCAATCAATGTTCTAAAATTCCTTAAAATAATTTCATATGATAAAAAATATCATATTTTACAACAAAATCACACCATTTTCCTTAAAACATATTATCACACTTGAAAATTATTTAATTCAATATATTTATTCAAAAAAATTACCATGACTCACTCCATTTATATACATTAAAACAATTTAAACAATTATTTAAATTTCAAAATGAATAACTAAAAATTATTTTCACAGAAACCTATAATGTGGAACGATGATGCTCAAACAATTAGTTTTAAACCAAAAAATAATTTTACCTAAGATATAAGATCCTTTGATGATTTACAAACCATACCATATAATATTATATTTTATAGGAAATTAAAAATATACATAATAGCTTGACTAGCAGATAGTTTATAATATCAACTAGATTTAGGGAATAAATAATACCGGTAAAAGGCCAAGTCATCAAATATTTATGAAAAATAACTCTCATTAAAGAGGCTACATGACCTATAAAATTTATACACATAATTATAGCAAGAAACATGACTTCAAAATTAAAATATGACACCTAAGAGATTCTTATAATTAATTCTCATTATCCAAATCTCTATAAAAACTATTTAATTATTATAAATCAATTGAATGATCACATAGAGGAATAAAAATTATTCATGTAATGGAAAATAAATTTGAAAAATACATGGAGTCTTATTTTTGTATCATCAAGAGAAAACAATATGATATGGATTTGAATATCAATTCATTAACGAAACCCTCCATGAAAAAACCATAAATTGTACCATAAAAATTTTTGAGTAGTAAGGAGGTGCAAAAAAAAGGGTAAGAGAGACGTTATTTCCAAGGATTTATATAATGAAATGATATTCATTTATCCTCTCATGATATCTTATAAAATACAAAATGGAGAAAATACATTTTATTTTATATGAGAGTGATTAAAAATATGTAATAAGGCGAAATATAGAGTAAAAAATTAATTTAATAACAATCATGCTGCGCAATGAGGTCCTTGAATAATATTTTGAAATAATTTGGACCAATTTTATAGTCAGGTATAAAATTATTCTGAACACATAATCTCCCATTTAGATATTAATTTCACATTATATATTTTAAAATTTAAATAACATTACCCAAATGTCTTTTTAATGATAATTCAACTTTCAAAATTTTATAAATCGCTATTTCCCTGCTTCAAAATAAATATAAAATTTTTCTAAAACACATCATGTTATCTTTTAACCATTGATATAATTTAGCTAATTAAACAAACATTGTGGGTTTAAATCTCTCCTTATAAAAAAATGAAAAAAGGAGATTATTCGTAAGGAATTTAGTATTATTCAATATTATATTGAGATAACTATATGGGATAGGGGAAAAAATATGTATTAATTTTTTTTAATCAAATTAAAATAAGAACATTATATTCATTATCATAAAACCAAATTATCTTAAATTCTAATATATTTCATTTTTCACTCCTCCATTGGTTCTAATTCCTCCAATATTAATACATTCACCTCTCGAAAAGAAATAGGAACCTAAAATCCTTATTCAAACCTCCATCAATTTCATATGAATTACATTGAAATAACACATTTGATATTGAGTCAAAACCTTATATCTTTCTATAAGTAACATTCATTATTTTTCATAACGCATAATGATTTTGGGGGATATAATAATCAAAATAAGATCATAATATTACTTTTTATTTGTTATTTATCTTTTTAGTTTTTAAATTATTATATATCTTATTATTATATTAAGTTGAACTTATAATTCTGTATTTATATGAGATGAATTTTCATATTATTTATAATTAAAATGAAAAAATGGATTTTTCAAAACTCTATAAATAATTAAAATGATGGGTTCACTATAATTCATACTGATTTTATTATTGTATATAAATATTTTGGAAACCAGAAATTTTTTTATAATTATTGAATTTCTGTAGATTCTATTTGAAATATCTTAATTTTTTCCTTATAAAAGAATATTTATTTTTCAATAATATAAATGAACATTTAAAATATGAGTTGATCCATATCAAAAAACATATATTAATGGAATATAGAGTAAATAAATATATGAAATTTTTCTTCTAATATATTAACATATATCATTTTTCTATTTTTAAAAATAATATAATATGAGATCTCTTACATGGAATCAAAAATTTTGGAAATTGATTTGATTAATTCTGTGGGATGTGTCAACTAAAATATTTGATATATTTTCAAATCATTTATTAGGAGAAATAACTCATTAGTGATTACTCTATATTTTAAAAAAATAAAATTCATGAAAGCAATTCATGGTTATCAATAGGTAAATATATTTTAAAAATCATAAAATAATTAGATTTATAATCCATAAATCTAGTAAACCGGGAGTTTTTTTAATAATAAAAGGGTTTTAGTTTCGTTGTTTATTCATTAATTTAGATAAAAATAAATTACAAAGACGAGTATCAAATTTAAAATACTCAAATTATTTATGATTATTTATCTAAGAAACAAATTGGGTAAAATTTTCGACAAAATTGATCAGAGAACCATATTTTAGTATTATTTTTTCTTATAAATAATTACATAAAATGTACTCATAATTTCAAACTAATTTAATTTCACTATATTCATTGAAACTGGTGTTTATTGACCAATTTCTTCCACTAGTTTTGTTGAGATTCATGAGACGACTTGAATATGTATAATATTTTTTGAATGAAAAGGTGTAATAGTGTAATTTTATAGTCATTAAATAATTGAACAGTGAATTTAAATTTTTTATTTATCCAATAATAAAGACGTTAATTTTGGCAGTGATTTTATAATTTGTGTGACATTGTTGCATGTTTGGTAATTTTGGTGATTTTTTAAAAAAATTATTTAAAAAATATATTTTAATCTAAAATTACTCTACCTTTAATAAATTAGTACATGCCAACCCGAACATGGTAAATATATCTATATCATAACATTATAGACGTGCATTCCCAATCACCCAAGGCTGGTGACAAGTAAAATGTAATAAAAAAAATCATAGTGAATGATTCAACCCAATAAATAACGAACCTGAATGTGGATCAATCCAAGAACGTTTACATCACTCATCCATAGTTAATATTCCCATGAATATAAATAAAATATTTTAAATAAATAGAAATATATAAATAGATTATGTTGAATTTGTAAAAAATGAAATATCATAAAAAAAATCCTTAATTACAATAATAGTCATGACACATGATACATCAAAAGCAGAAGCCATGATAATAGGGCTACTATAGGGGCATAACAAAATAAAAAAAATAGTTACCAACTATTTCCACACAAATCTCCTTTTGTTCTCCATATGATAACACAACCGTTATAAAAAATTAACACCCAACATAAGGAATACTGAGGCCATGGAAATAAAAATAATTTATAATAACAGTATATGTTGAATAGTGTAGACATTTTATGAACGAAACCACACCTAGTCTAATCCCACTATTGAGTGTGTTTTAATGGTTCTAAATATAATTTCATCAATGCTAGTATAAAATAAAAATATAAAAATAATTTTTCAAATCATAATTAATTACAAAACCACATCACATCCATGAACATTTTATAATATTTAAATTTTTTCTTTAAATGAAAAATCATTGTAAAAAAATATTTTATTTAGAATATACCATCTTTACTAAAACGCATATTTAAAATCAAATTTTTGACATAAAAATATCAGCAAAATTTACAACATACATCGGAACCCAATTAATAAAACAATTTAATGTGAGAAAATAATTAAATAAGTCATCAAAAGACCATATCTCAATGAAATTAGTTTTCGTACCACATACATGAATAAAAAAAGGGATGGTAAGAAGTGGTAGTATAATATATGAAATATCATGTATCATGGGTATCACACCAGTACCTAATGTAAGATGGTCCTAAGATTTACCAAAAATAATAAAACAAACTACCAGTGTATATTCTATCCAAACACCAACAATACACTTGATTATACTCGCACTAGCATCACTGGGGTACACCCCTTGCCTAGATTGTGTCACAAAAGTGGAAATGTGATTGTCTGTAGATTGTCTATTTGTAGAAGAAGTCCTAACCTCTCACTTTTGGATGTAATCACTTTAATTAAAAAATTGGAGGTGAGTAAAAAATATATAAATGGGAAACACATTTATTATATGCATAAACTACTAAATATCACCTTACCTCCAAATTCCTCACAAAAATCAACCCTAATCATTTCATTCGTATCAACATGATAGAGAAGATACCCTTAACGATTCATAATTTTTTGAAGAAGAAAAATATAAATTTTCATTTTCAATGGATTCACAGACATTAAAAGCTGTCTATTCAAGAATCTCCTAACATCCCTGATTTAAATTTACTAGGAGTACAATATATCATTATTTATCCTAAAAAATATTATATTAAAATTTTCTATTTAAATATACACATTCATATTCATCTAAATATGTTTCAAGCACTATCTCAATTTATTTAATATTATTCATGAAACCAACCCCATTTTTTCCAAGGAATTCATTTCATAAAAACACTCCCTAAATAAATTCATGACCCAAACAAAGTCAAATACATTTTCAAATAACAAATTCATTTAAAAAATCAAGTAAGTTCCTTTTAAATTCTCTTCGCATCAAAATAGTATTCATACAAATGAACTCATGAAATCCCCAAGATTCTAGGTGAGGAATAATTTTTTGAAATTTATAAATCCATGTGAAATAATTAAATAATTTTTGATGAAAATAATTAAATCCATATAATTCCACAATAATTAAATGAATTTCCATGTAAATGAATTAATAAAAACACTAAACTCAAACAAATTATTATTAATAAATAATTCATCAACCTAAACAGGGATTACTCAATAGGATTATAGAAATAATGTGCAATCCCTAACAAAAAACATCAAAGTTATGAAACCATGAACAATAACTCTAACCATGGAATCTCATTTGGTTTTTGAGAGACAAGGAAAGAAAGGTATAATGTAAAATGAGTATAATTAGAAGGAAATAATTATTTACGAACTTACTTATTTATATCATCTTCTAATAAGGTTGAAGGATCTTAGAGTCTAAGATGAAGGGAGGGAGGAAGAACACTCATGGTCACTAAGTATTTTATGAATGAAAAGGAGGAATGAAAGGGTCAAATCCTTAAACTAAAGTAAAAAAAATTATTTTTAATTTTTAATGAAATTTTAAAAACACACATTTTTTAGACACATGATTTAGTTATCCATGATCCAACTATATAGGATCCACTAGATACCTAAAAATTGCATTGTTTTTATAAACGAATGTGTGAATTGTTCACCAACCATATAAAAGGCCTCTAAAAGAAAATAAATTACTATCACATAAATTTAAAATTGGTTTTTTTGAAACTATGTTCTACATTTTTTGATCATAATGGACTCCCAATGTTTCTATTAGAAATCATATGATTTGACACAAATCATGCACTACCTATTCACCGAAAACAATGAAAGTGAAAATTGACCATGAAACCACCCTATGTAAGGATCACAACAATATTTGAGCCAAACTAGGAGAACTAACCACGCATAGAAGAAACACATGTATAAGTTTATTTATCATGGAATACTAAACCATGTGGTAAACATGATATAGAAGAAAAATCTTCCATAAAAAACAGGAAAAACCAAAAATTCTTCCAAAAACAAGTAAAATTTTAAATTCCCCACAAATAAAATTAACTAATAAATGGGAGATTAAAATATAGTGTTAAAATATCCCCACCATTATACATTCTTCCCTAATTAATTTTCTGTTAAGAGTGGAAATATCATGGATGTATCCCCAACAACACCCCACTAAAAGTTGTTTTGAGAGTGAACACAAACATGATAAAATCCTAGAAAAGACCCATCAAACAAAAAATCACATCCCAAAACCAATAATAAGAATCTAAATATTTTATATAACATCTCTATATACAAAGATACTAAAATCATAAAACATAATACAAAAAAGAATGGATACATATGTTAGGTATCCTCATTATTTAAAATTCAGCTAAAATGGTGTAATGAGGGAAGACATGAAGTATATATCAATACTCCATTAAAAGAAACACCACCACAAAATAACTAATAATCAATAAACAACTACATAATCCAATGACTAATAAATAACCACATTCCAATATATAAAGAAAAACATTGCGTAATGAATACTCAACATCCACAAAGAAAATAGTATCATAAAACTCAATAATGAAATTTAACCACAAGATAATAAGAACAACTAACATGGACACAAAAACTAGAATCAAATTGCATACCAGACCTATGTCAACATGATGTAATGGGTAATCTAGTACTTTAAATTCATGAAATAGTTTTCTAGATAACCATAAAAAATTAAACTAACATGATCAAGTGATCAGTATATCATAGTTACCGTCCTCTTAGATACCATATAAACAAATCTAGTATAATGATCCTCAACACATCAATAATCCCAAAATATCACATCTACAACATAATAACTAAACCGTAGAAAATAAAACCAATATAATTATTCATAAAACAAAACCAAAATTCATTACCATCTGTAAAACAAACCATGGATATCCTTAATATAGACCAAATAAAATCCCCAAAAAAATCCCAAAATTCCTATCCAAATATTCACTCAAAGTAATATAGGACCCAAGACATTACATTGTGATAATTCATGATACAAAACTTATTAAAATGGACAAACTGAACACACCGAACATTGTCTCCTGAGGATTTTACTCAAGAATACATGGAATTCCTAGGTTCACCATAATAAAACGTGACAAGATAAATTTTCTTATTCCTTTTAAAATATTTATGCTCATAAATCTATCCAACCATTGTAACACCCCAATATTTCATAGTACATTATTTCTTCAAAATAATTCAATAACTTGCACTACACGCAACACCGAGTTCTAGCGCACCATGACGTACCAAACTTGCTATTCAAAAGAAATTATGAATATTTTAACATAAATTTGAACTTTATATAATAATTTTAAATTTATAATCCATATTATTGTCTCTTAGATATAATTCAAGAACAAATACAATTTTCAGATAAAAGAATTATTTTTTTCATAAATGCAATTTTACCGCCTTTTGGTGGTGAGGCCTTTTTAAATCCAATATTTGAAACTTTTATATATTCATTTTGAAAAAATAAACTTCTTCATTATAATAGGGACATAAGAATATAGTTACAATATTGTTTTGGTGTTTTTCTGATAACTTTCATATTTGGGTGTATATTGAAAAATACTATATTTTAAGTGAAAACATCTTTTTGAATCAAAATAATTTATTGTGTTAACTTATAAATTTTAATGGTTTGGAAGTATAAATATATTATATTTTTACCATTTAATTTAATGATGGTCATTGTACGTAATTTCACTTTGAAATTGTACATAAACAAGTGTCAAACTATTGATTGTTATTATTTCTTAATAAAATGCCTTTGGGTTCTGACGACAGGAATTAATTTTAAATTAATAAATTTAAACTATATGTTTTTAATTTGGTAAAATATACTTCATTGTTAAATTCATAATATCAAAATTAACTTAGGGTAAATTTTTAGTATTTTTCGGAAAAATTTTAATTTTTGATAAATAGTGAAAACACTGAGTTATAGTTTAAAACCAAATTTTTATTTAAATAATTATTTATATTATTTAATTTTATTTGAGGTAAAAATAGATACATAATAACTATATAAATTATATTTAACTCGTTGGAGTCAGTTTATAATAATTTTAGATATATAAAAATTTTATTGAACTTTTCACCGTCTTTTACCCACCTCCTAGGAGAATTTGAAAATACACATAAAACATAATTTTACCACTTTTGTGAGTAGAATTTAGAAATTATGAGACACATAGATAATATCATGTATTATGATGTGGTTTAATCAGATAAAAATAATTTTTGGTGTATAGTAACTTTTTTACTTTTATTTACCACGGTAAAAAGTAAATATGGTAATTAAGGGTAAAAATGAAATTATGATTACCCTAACACATGTCTTAATTCCATTGGCTAAGTATAATTTTACCAAAATAAACCTTAGGATTATAATATTAACCTATTCATTCCACTTGGATTAGATTAAGACATTTATTATTATTTAATTCAAAGAAGAGTTAAAGAACTTAAAATCAAAGTTTAATAACCAAAACATTTTTAATGTAATGTTATAAATAAGATAAATTCGATTATAAATATTCATTAGAAAGATAAAAATATTTCCTACATAATGGTATTTTATTTTTAATTTTTAGACAGTATATAATTTAATTTATTTATGACATAATGGTGATGAAGTAATTACCTAATTAATGAAATATTAAAATAATTCATGTTATAAATATCCAGATAAATGAAATTTTTTACTTTTTATGAATTGAAATAATTTTATAGGTTAATATGGAAAATTATTATTTGTTATATAAATTTTATTATATGTAATAATGCTGTTATAAATTTATAAAAAACAAATTACCCAATAGTGTCAAAATTGACATGAAAGAGTTTTTAAAACAAATATTATATTATTAATTGATATTATATTCCTAAAAATCTAAGGATTGGACAAAAGACTTAAATAATGATTTTTGTATCATTAATGGACCAATTGGGGGTCGGTTGGAAGTATATAGTATTTTTATTAACTATATAATATAAAAACACAATTAGATATGGTAAATGTCAAACTATTTAACTAAGAGATAAATCTAAATGATAAGGTTACTATAGTGACCCCAACCTGTATAAAATCTATTAGTTGAGTGTTTTTTGACCAATACCCACCATAGACCATGAATAATTTACTTTGGAGCCACTAGAAACTGAATATTAATTTATTATAAATTAATACTTTATGTTTTTCATAAAGAGACCCTCCTCCCCCGTATAAAAGGACACCACTTCTAACCAATTCCTCACACATCTAAACCCTTTTGAATTGTCCAAACTCTACCAAATTAATCTCCCTACATACTTTTCCTTTTCTTTAAAGCCTTATCTTAGGCATATGGCACTTCAATAGTCCTTTTGGTTCAAACCAAAGGGAGTTACCCAAATTAAAGGTAATGATTTCTCTTAGCTTCTTTTCATTTATTTTACTTCTCCAACCCATAAACTCTTCTTACTATTTTTTTTTGTAACAAAACCAGTATCTGAAATATACTATGATATTGTTAAGATAATTATTATAACTACACATACACAAACATCCATATAATGGGTGGTGAAGATAATGTTTCGGTGCATGGAAACCAAATGCCTCACGAAACGATAATTGTTTAATTATCTCCTACAACTTATCATGGTGGCCATTATGATGGAAATATAATTAAAGAAGATATTAATGATATTTATTCTATATATTAGCTTCTTTAACTCCATTTTATATCAATCATTATTCGTTTCATGTTGTATATATATAAATATATATGATAATTTCATTTGAGGAAGTGCGGACTATCGCCCCCTCAAAGTGATATAACACGTTCATACCATACATGGAACATATAAAGGATGGTGTTAATGAATATTAGTAACATATATAAGATATTATATAGGAATAATAATATAACTATGTATCAATAGGATTTGATTCCTTTTAAAATGAAAAATGAAATGGAAGTAGCATTCGTGTGTACATACGGATTACCGTCTTCACGAACGCTATGAGATTCATTTCCCCATCCTATACATTCAAGAATAATTCTCGTTTGATGATTAAAATTAATGTTTATGGACTTGATATCATTCTGGATATTAATAAGATACAACCTATCCATAACAAACACGGCTTATGTAACAAATCATATAAATGAAAACAAATCAGTTAATATTGAAAACGACGATAATACTAAAATATTATTAACAAAGCAATATTAAATAATCATATATGATATCATATTTATGTATATGATTCTCTTATAATTTTATAACAATTATTTAACTATTATACAAGATCTTAACCTACACTCTATCATGGAAAAGTACGTGGTAAGGGTTTATTTCACAATCTCTTCATTATTTAAGGTTGTTTGTACGTAATTATCTATTGGGACCTCTTCATCTTCAACATCCATGTTTTTAAAAATGTATTTCAAAACATTATTACTATTTTACTTAATATGGGTTAAAGTCATTTATACCCTTGTTTTACTTTTAATAAGATGTTTATAAATGAATCTTTAGGTCATTTTCCAAAGAATGACCTTTTTAAACTTTTTGAAAAATTAAGTTAAGAATGTCTTTTTTTAACATATACGGTGGGTGAAACTATTTTCCACCAGTGTAAAATCTTTTAATATTCCATTACAATATTATAAGAATATTTTCAAATTAAATGTTTAATTTTATAATTATGTGACTTTTAAATGATTTCAGAAAAAGAGATATTTCTCTCAAATAGTTTTGATTTCATCTATGTCAACATCCTTTGATGGATTTAAAGCTTATTTGAAGTTGATTTATTATGATACAAAAAATCCACATTGTATATAAGTATTTTTGATCTGTTTGACTGTGGATGTGTAATTTTTATACCATTCATGGTTTATGGATAAATTATTTACATTTCGTATGTTAGTTTTAATATGAATGCTTATTTTATCTTTAAACTTGTTCATATGAGGATTGCATTGGACATAATACGTATCGGGTGGAGCCCGCTATAGATACTAGATGCATCTGTTGGTCTAATGAGATAAACCAGTGTCTTGGAACAAGGCCTTGACAAAATTTTATTGTAGTCTTGTCACGAGGCCTTGGATACTTGGTTATGATAGTCTGGAATTATGAATTCCATCGTTATGATAGTGGTTATTGATATTGCATTAGATTATTCGACTAGTAGAATATCTCTGTGAATAATTAAATGACATTATTTCATTTTATTTCTACTATATTATGTTGAAGTTCTAGTTTAAAAAGACTTTTTTTAGTAATACATTTCCTTAAATGTTTATGCTTATTTATGAATGTTTCTTCTATATTGTTATCCTTACTGGGAATTTTAGCTCACCCCTTTCTATTTTTTATTTTTCCCTGGATGTGAAGAAGTATTTTATTAATGACCCCCAGGGATAGTATAAGGGGATATGAATGTCGAGACAAGATGTTGATGTTGTTTTACCTTTATGATGTAATGTAAAATTTATGAATGTATATATTGTTTCCAAGGCTACTTAACTCATCGGTCTTCAAGACTTGATCTTTTTTTATCATACCAATGTTCTGTAATAATGCACCGACTCTAGGTAACTGGGGTTGGTGTGATACATTTGGTATCAAATGACGTTTATTACAAATCTTGTAAGATAAATTTAGTTAAACAATGATTAGAGCACATAAACCTAAGATGTACTTTGAGGATTAGTATAGATGAACTTCCTAGAATTTTGGTATTGTAGAGATTTTGTGAGTTTTCTGAGTAATACATCCCAGTTTGGATATGAGCAGGTAGAGGCGGCTCTGGCACAAATGTAACTAGGGGTAAAACCCGAAAACACTGCTTTGAGCTAGACTCGAACGGGAGCTGGTGCATGACAACGGACCTTGCTGCACTCTTGGTTATGACACTCTTGAGGGATATTCTAAGGATAATTCTCATTTTCTTTACAAATCATTATAAAGGGTTTATAAGTATATAATTCTTCAATGAAAACATATTTATGATTATGGAATATATCCACAACCCATTCAATTTACGTTAGGTATTTTACATGTTTGGAATTATTCATTTTAATTCATAAACTGACCTAGTTTATGCTATTGTATTGAAATAGATCCCAGTAGAAGGAATATGAACTCCAGCAATACGTTTGATCCATAGAGTACGAAGGATCATATCTATCATGGTATTAAGCCATCATTTAGAATAGGAATAGTCTCCTACATATTTTATACATATGAAGAAATAGTATCATGTGTTAATAAGATGTGTAATGAATTATCTGAGTCATATGGCATTGAAGGGAAGCAATAGAAGAAAAGAATGGAGGGGAGAAAGATGGATAAAGGAAAGCGGGAAAAGAAGAGTTTATCCATATGTGATAGCTGTGGGAAGAAACACCTCGGAACTTTCCTGAAGGGAATGGGGGTTTGTTATAAGTATGGAGAAAAATAACACCATGTACGTGACTGTAAGGGTATGGAAAATGTTTCAAATGTACAATACATCTTCTACATGGAGTTGGGACACTATGTGTGTCACGACCCGCCCTCGGGGTTCGTGCCGTGACTACCCCAAGCCCGCCTTCCATAGGCCAGGGGCTGGCGACTAGCACCAAGGCGTAAATCCCGGTAAAAAGGGAAGGCATTGCCTTTGAAAAGTAAACACACACCACAGAGTAAACAAGCGGAAAGTAAACACTAAACAAGAAGAGTACGACTGAAAGTGCGGAAAAGTAAATGGGCCAGAATAAAAACCCAAACTGAAAGTAAAGTACAACTCGAAAGGGAAAAATAGCAACTGAAAAGTAAAAGCCGCTACTCCGAGCTGTCCACTGGAAATCCCACCTGAAGGGTGGGTACAGAAAGCTCGTCTGCTCCACGGGTCCCGCCGTCCGCTCCGAGCACGTCCCGCCCAGTGGTCCACCTCCGGGTACCGTCCCGCTGTGCAAGCCTCAGCTAAGGTCAATGCTGTCCGTCGTCTGCAACCAACACAACGTAGTGCGGGCAAAGCCCGTGCAGGGGTGAGTATAAGCTACTCAGTAGGGACCCCGAGACCCCTGAAGGTCTCTCAAATCCACAAAGGATAAACCACGAAGTAACAACCGACACTGCTTAGGTATATGCCCATACATATACCTAAGTCATCAATTAAAAATACGCTCCAACCTCCGAGCCCAAGTACAACTCAGTCCACGCAGGAAAGTATACGTATTCCACATAGGAAAGCAAAACATAATCCACACAGGATTGCACAACACAATCCACACAGGAAAGCAACAGGATTCAGCTCACACAGGAATACTTCTTCAGGGACGATAAAGATGATCACTAATCCATCTAAGTCGTCGAACCCATGAAGGATCGATAGGTAACTAACCCCCGCAAAGACCCACACAGGATCGGGCCCACACAGGACCTGTAGGCGCTGGATCACACAGAACCGCTGAGCGCGGACCCACACAGGATCGGGCCCACACAGGACCTGTAGCACTGATCCACGTAGGATCGCTGAGTGCTGTAGTCGTCGTCGTCGAATCCACACAGGATCTCTGTACTGTCGTCGTCGAAGTCACAGTAGCAGTCGTAGCAGTAGAACAGTCGCAGCCAGCACTAGGGTTCCCGCACACAGCAAGCTCGTTCGGAGGGTCCGCTCCACGAGCCGAGAGGCTGATACATCAACTGTCACGAAGACCGAAGTTGATGTATCCAAAAGTTCCGTATCGTCAACAGGAACTCAACGCAACAGACGGCGCGTCGATCGGACGCCTGGTCTGAGAGTTATTGGCATTTTCGTCTCCGGGGCCCGGTTGGTTTTTAAGGATAACCAACCCGACCGTACTCCACCTGCGTCCAAACCTCGGGCGGAGTATGCCAAAAGATCCGTCTCACTAAGAGGAACACTACGCGACTGACGGCGCGTCAATCGGACGTTCGTAGCTCAAGATATGAGCGTTTCCGCTCCGAAGGCCCGGTTGGTTTCGTGAACGAACCAACCCGGCCGAACGCAAAGTAATCCGAAACCTTGATTGCGATATACCGAAACGACCGTCTCGATCCAAGGATCGCGTTGCCGCTGACGGTTCGTCGTTCGGAGGTCCGAGGCTCAAGTTATGAGCCAAAAACCAAATTTTGGTTCGAAACGGGGGGGTCCGGGTCCGGGCCGACCCGGCCTGACCCCCCCCCCCCCCCCCCCCCCCGGGGCGGCGGCGGTGCGGCGGCGCGGCAGGCCGCGACGGCCTGGCGTTGCGAGGTGGCGGCACGCGGGGGAATTCAACCCCCGCGGTTTTGACAAGGCGGCGCGGCCTTGTGCCGCACCTATGCAGCAAACGGCCCCCACGTGGGGGCCGATTTAAAAAAAAAGAACCGGGGGGGCCGGCTGCCCCCCCCCCCCCCTCTCATCAAAGAACCGCCCCCCCTCATTAAGAGGGGGGTTTTGTTGAACCGGCCGGGGGATTTATTCCCCCGGTTTTATGACATCCGGCCGGCCGGTTTTTACCAACGGGACCGGAAATTCCGGTCCCGCCTTCGACTTCCGACGCCGGCGGCCCGGCCGCCGGTCTCCTCTTCCGCCGCGGCCCGGAACCAGCCGCGGTCTTCTCGTCCTGCCGCGGCCCGGAACCGGCCGCGGTCTCCTCGTCCCGCCGCGGCCCGGAACCGGCCGCGGTGTTCGTCGTCCGGCGTGGTGCGACGGCACCGCGCCCCTTTCGCCGTGCCATGATTCTTTTCAACGCGGCGCGACGGCGTCGCGTTCTTGAAGATTTTTCCTTGACGCAGCGCGACGGCGCCGCGTAAATTATTTGTACGATTATCCGCGTGGTGCGACGGCACCACGCCACTTGCTTCCACCCGCATGAATAAACATGAACGATGGAGGGGGGTTCGGCCGTGTTCATGCGGTCCGGCCCCCCTCACGTTAAAATAAATAACTCAACTTAAACATTCAAACCTCAAGGTAGACATGCGAGATCCACGTTCAAGAAATGGAATAAATAAATAATGAATCAACAACCCCTACCTCGGGTTTAAGATTCGAAGATTCGTCTACGTTCCGCGGAAGACGGCGTCGCGGAGGTCGGGCGTCGCGGTCGTCGTTCGTCAAATCCGTTGACGAAGAGATATGCCCGAAGAGATACGTCATTGGAGAAACTTGCACGCCGACGAAGGTTGTCCGAAGAAGAGGTGGCGTCCCCTTCGTTGTCACGGTGAACGAAGAAAGGAGGTGCAGCGTTCTTCGTCGGAAAAAGAGCGTTCCTCGTCAAGTCTTGAGGAAAGTCAAATTATAAAGAAAACAATGAACTCAAGAACCTCTACCTCGATAGTCGCACGTTGACGTAGTCGTGAAATATCGGTGTCGCGGAGGAAGAGTCGTTGTCGATGGCGTTCGTCGCGGAAAACCATCGCGGAAGAGATGACGCGGAAGAAGTACGTCGCGTCGCGGATACGGCGTCGCGGATGAACCGTGTTCTTCGGCGGAGAAGTTCTTCGTTGAAGAACGACGTTCTTCGCGTTCTTCGTTGAGTTTGAAGAAGAAGAAGAGGAGCTCTCCACCTCTCAAGAAGACAAACGATCAACCCAAAATAAAATAAGCTACACCTTATTTTATTTTCACTTTGCCAACCTTTCAAAAATTCAAAAGTTGAATTCAATTCATTAATTAAATCTAGAGTTGACAAAATTAAATGAAGAGATAGGTTGGCAAGAAATAAAGTAGGGAAGAGTTACGCAATTAAGAGGGGGTTTAGAGGGGTTAGGGAATTTGAAAAGAAATAGGGGTTTGTGTGGGCCCCACCACACTTAATCCTCCCAAGGGAGGTTAAGTGGGTGTGGGTCCCACTTCCAACCTCCTTTGGTAGGTTTTTAATAAGTTAAAATAAAATTTTTCTTACAGAAATTTTATTTAACTCAACTGAAAAACCCCAAAACTAACTTTCAACTCGCAACAAACGCAACTCCCGAAAAGGTCTCTTTAAGCGAATATCGGCGCTGTGAGTTCATCGGTGCCCTCGGATTTCAATTCCGAGCACCGGATCAAAAGTTAGAAATTCCCGCTCGTTCGTTCACTGAACGTACCCGAGCCAAACTTCGGAAATTAATTCCGGGCACTCCGGGCCTCGGAATCAGGTGCCGTCTGAAACCGCGATCTTGTAAAATTCGAAAGAAAATTAAGAAAAAAATTTCCTTGAATTTTTCGGGTCTTTACATTACTCCCACCTCAGGGCTTTACGTCCCCGTAAAGATACATCAAAAACTAGGGAAACAAATGAGGGTACTGAGCACGCATTTGAGCCTCCCGCTCCCATGTGCTCTCCTGGAGATTCCCGTGCTGCCATCTGATGCGCACAAGAGGAATCGATCGCCCACGCAGGACCTGCTCCTGTCGATCCTCTATCTCCACTGGGACCTCCGTAAAAGTCGCCCCATCGTCAACGTCAAGCTTCCCATGGTCAATGATGTGCGTCGGGTCGTGCACGTATCTCCTCAGCTGGGATACGTGGAAGACGTCGTGCACCCGGTGCAACTGAGGTGGTAGAGCCAGGCGATAAGCCACCTCGCCAATCCTGCTGAGAATTTGGAAAGGTCCGATGAAGCGCGGAGATAATTTGCCGCCTCGGCCAAATCTCCGAATACCACATCGAGGTGAGACCCGCAAGAAGACGTGGTCGCCATCCTCGAACTCTAGAGGCCTCCGCCTCCTGTCAGCATATGACATCTGCCGGCTCTGAGCTGTCCTCATCCGCTCCTGGATGACCTGGACCTTCTCTGTCGTGGCCTGGACCATCTCCGGTCCCACCAGTGCTGACTCCCCAGGGTCTGTCCAGCACAAAGGAGATCTACATGGTCGGCCGTACAACGCCTCGTACGGTGCCATCCCGATGGTGGAGTGGTAGCTGTTGTTGTACGCGAACTCCACCAAGGGTAGGTGGTCCTCCCAGCTACTACCAAAGTCGAGGACACAGGCATGGAGCATGTCCTCGAGTGTCTGAATGGTCCTCTCCGTCTGACCATCTGTCTGAGGGTGAAAAGCTGTGCTAAGGCGTAGCTGCGTCCCGAACGCCTCCTGTAACCCCTTCCAAAGCCGGGAAGTAAAGCGGGCATCTCGATCGGAAACGATAGATGATGGCATGCCGTGGAGCCGCACAATCTCCTGAACGTAGAGACGTCCCAAGCTCTCAACTGAGCCCTGCTCTCTGATGGGTAAGAAGTGTGCCGACTTGGTGAGTCGGTCAACAATCACCCAGATGGAGTCGTGACCTCTGGATGTGCGTGGAAGTCCAGTCACGAAGTCCATAGATATGTCGTCCCACTTCCACTCCGGAACCTCCAAGGGCTGTACCAAGCCTGCTGGTACCTGATGGTCTGCCTTCACCTGCTGATAGGTAAGGCATCGAGAAACGAACTCTGCTACAGCTTTCTTCATGCCCGACCACCAGTGTTGTCGTCTGAGATCCTGGTACATCTTCGCCACTCCAGGATGTACCGCTAAAGGAGAAGTGTGAAACTCTCTCAGTACTTCCTCTCGCAAAGCTACTGGTACCATGGTACGTCCTCTAAAAAGGATGTCGTGCTCTGATCCAAGGGAGAAACCATCAGGTGCCTGTCCTGAGGATATCTGTGCACGCTGTGTCTCACAGTCAGCGTCCCCATGCTGTGCCTCCCTGACTCGCTGCAGTAGTGGAGGGGTGACTGTGAGAGACTGAAGAAAGGCTGCTCCATCTCTATCCACGAAGGATATCTGCAAAGAGGCTAGCTGCTCCGTCGCCTCCTCAAGTAGCTGAATGCCCGTCCTCCTGCTGAGGGCATCGGCTACTACGTTCCCCTTCCCAAGAGTATAGACTATCTCAAAGTCATAGTCCTGGAGGAACTCGAGCCATCGACGCTATCTCAGGTTCAGGTCCTTCTGCGAGAAGATATACCTGAGACTCTGATGATCGGAAAAGACTGTAAAGCGCTCGCCCATCAGATAGTGTCGCCATGTCTTCAGAGCGAAGACCACTGCTGCTAACTCCAGGTCATGGGTAGCGTAGTTCTGCTCATGCGGCCTCAACTGTCGTGATCCATAGGCGATCACTGCCCGCTCCTGCATCAGAACACATCCGAGTCTGGTCCCTGATGCATCGCAGTAGACTACGTACCCTACTCCCTCCTCAGGCAACCTCATGATTGGTGCGCTAGTCAATCTCTGTCTCAGCTCCTGGAAGCTCTGCTGACATCTTTCTGACCACACGAAGGGTTTCCCCTTCTTCGTCAAAGCTGTGAGTGATGCCGCAACTCTGGAGAAGTTCGGCACAAATCTCCGATAGTATCCAGCTAGTCCCAAGAAACTCTGAACCTCAGTCACGCTCCTGGGTGGCTCCCATGCTAACACAGCCTCAATCTTCGCGGGATCCACTGCAACTCCCGCCTCAGAGATAACATGTCCAAAAAAGTGGACCTCACGTATCCAGAACTGGCACTTCGAGATTTTACCATAAAGCTGGGGCTCTCGGAGTGTGTCTAGAATAACTTGCAAGTGATAGGCGTGCTCCTCCTCTGTCGTAGAGTAAATCAGAATGTCGTCGATGAAGACTACAACAAACCGATCGAGGTATGGCTGAAAGATCCTGTTCATGAGAGCCATGAACACTGCTGGAGCATTGGTTACACCGAAAGGCATAACCAAGAACTCATAGTGGCCATACCGACATCTGAAGGCCGTCTTCTGCACATCCTCGTCTCTGACTCTGAGCTGATGATAGCCTGACCTGAGGTCTATCTTCGAGAACCACCGTGCTCCCTTGAGCTGATCAAAGAGGTCATCAATCCTCGGTAGCGGATACTTGTTCCTCAATGTCACCTGGTTCAGGCGACGATAGTCAACACAAAGTCGCAAGCCCTCGTCCGCCTTCTTGGCGAACAATATCGGGGAAGCCCAGGGTGAAACACTGCGTCGGATGAACCCCTTGCCCTGCAATTCCTCCAACTGTACCCGTAGCTCTCGAAGCTGGGCGGGGGCCATCCGATATGCTGGAGTGGATATCGAGGCTGTCCCGGGGTACAAGTCAATATAAAATTCTACCTCTCTGTGAGGAGGTAGCCCTGGAACATCGTCGGGAAAAACGTCCGCAAACTGATCCACCACTGCAGGAAAACCAGGACTCCGCACGTCAACTGCTCCAAGGATAAGGCTAGCCAACTGATGAGTGATGGGCTGCCCTCTCCTCTGCGGAAGTCCATCCTGTGCTGCTAAGGCTCCCTTCTCGCCGATGAAGGTGAACCTGCTCCCGTCGGTGCGTACACATCGCACCTTGCGCCTAAAACAGTCAATCTGTGCATGGACCGTAGACAGCCAATCCATGCCCAAGATGACGTCGTAAGGCCTCGACGCTGCTACAAGAAGATCCCAGCCGAAGATCTCGCCTCCTAGAGAAAGCTCACACTGCCGGCACCAGTGCGTAATCGTTGAGTCTGCTCCCGTAGGAGTCTCTAGCCCTAATGATCGAGCCAACGGCTCTGTCGGAATCTCCGAGCTCCGAACAAGGGCAGCGGCTATGAAAGAGTGACTCACTCCTGTGTCTATAAGAACTACAGCAAGGGTGGAATAGACACAGATTGTACCTCGAATCATCTCAGGTGCGCCGTGGTCATAGGCCTCTGCTGCCTGGAGCTGTGCCTGTCGCTGCCCGCCAGCTCCCTGTGGTCGGGGTGGACCTCCTGGTGGTGGTGGTGGTAGAGCCTCAAAGCATCGGCCACCACCAGCTGCTCGTCCAGCTCCTCTGCCTCGTCCGCCTCCTCCCTGCGGACCGCCACGGTCGACCCTCTGCCTCGGCCTCGGTGGTCCATCAACTGTCTGCTGCTCCTCGGCACGGCGGGTCGGGCAGTCGCGAGCCATGTGGCCCTGCCCGCCGCACGAGTAGCACTGCCTGCCTCTCGGAAGACTGGCTCCGCGCTGTGTGCCCCGCACTGCTGAGCCAGTGCCCTGAGATCGTCGGCCTGAAGGTCTGGTCTGTCTGGACCCCTGAGTCATCCGTCGACTGCCTGCTGCAGATGACTCTGCCACGTGCCGCCCTGCGGTGGGTCGCTGTGCTGGTGTAGACTCAGCAAGGAAGCTCTCGATCAGAAGGGCCCGCTCCAGTACTCCTGTCTGAGTCGGTATGCTGAGGGAGATCAGCGATGCCCTGATCTCGTGTCTCAAACCCTGCTCGAAGGTCCGGGCCCGGAAGAATGGGTCTCGTACCATGTCGGTCGAGTAGCGGGAGAGATCGGTAAATCTCGCCGAGTACTGAACGACTGTCATGCTGCCCTGCCGCAGCTGTAGAAGCTCCTGGATACGCACCGCACGAAGAGTGGCTGGGACGAACTCCGAGCGGAAGAGGCTCTCAAAGTCCGTCCAAAGTAGAGATGCCTCATCGTGCACCTGGAGCATCAAGCTCCACCATCGTCCTGCTGCTGCGTGTAATAGGCTCGCAGCGAGGATCACCATGAGGTCTGCTGGTGTCCTCACAAGCCTAAACACTCGATCTACTGCCTCCAGCCAGTCCTCTGCTGCCTGGGGATCCGTCTCCCCGCGAAACCTGGGCGGTCGCTGGCGCTGAAACTCATGCAGTGCGCTGAGGCGACGTGCATCGTCAGCGGCTGCTGCTGGAAGCATCGGGGGATCGGCAGGTAAAGCTACCGCCGGTGCCACTACTGGCAAAGGGCCCTGCACCGAGGCCTCGTTGCTCGGTGGGCTGTCGTCTCGCTCGACTCTCGGAACCCTAGCTGGCTGCCGTCGTGGGGCCATCCTGAAAAGGAAACAGGTGCACCACGGTTAGAACAGTATACCTGGTGAGCTGATATAAGTAATCACAAAGAAAACTTTGAAACACACACGCAATTAATGTTTTCGTGCATTAAGTCGGAAATCAGAAGTCAGGGTCCTGGTGTACGGATACGTCGGCCGCCGCACCAACACTGGACTCCCTAGACTGATAACCACACTTAATACGCTAAACATTATTGCTACACATAGAAAAGATCAGAGTTCGCGGTAGAACCGAACTCCTCTGATACCAATTTGTCACGACCCGCCCTCGAGGTCCGTGCCATGACTACCCCAAGCCCGCCTTCCATAGGCCAGGGGCTGGCGACTAGCACCAAGGCGTAAATCCCGGTAAAAAGGGAAGGCATTGCCTTTGAAAAGTAAACACACACCACAGAGTAAACAAGCGTAAAGTAAACACTAAACAAGCAGAGTACGACTGAAAGTGCGGAAAAGTAAATGGGCCAGAATAAAAACCCAAACTGAAAGTAAAGTACAACTCGAAAGGGAAAAACAACAACTGAAAAATAAAAGCCCCTACTCCGAGCTGTCCACTGGAAATCCCACCTGAAGGGTGGGTACAGAAAGCTCCTCTGCTCCACGGGTCCCGCCGTCCGCTCCGAGCACGTCCCGCCCAGTGGTCCACCTCCGGGTACCGTCCCGCTGTGCAAGCCTCAGCTAAGGTCAACGCTGTCCGTCGTCTGCAACCAACACAACGTAGTGCGGGCAAAGCCCATGCAGGGGTGAGTATAAGCTACTCAGTAGGGACCCCGAGACCCCTGAAGGTCTCTCAAATCCACAAAGGATAAACCACGAAGTAACAACCGACACTGCTTAGGTATATGCCC
The DNA here is from genome assembly GCA_963277665.1 of Viscum album. Classification (NCBI taxonomy): domain Eukaryota; kingdom Viridiplantae; phylum Streptophyta; class Magnoliopsida; order Santalales; family Viscaceae; genus Viscum; species Viscum album. The sequence continues at coordinate 1,978,753,826 of OY728133.1, forward strand.
ATACATATACCTAAGTCATCAATTAAAAATACGCTCCAACCTCCGAGCCCAAGTACAACTCAGTCCACGCAGGAAAGTATACGTATTCCACATAGGAAAGCAAAACATAATACACACAGGATTGCACAACACAATCCACACAGGAAAGCAACAGGATTCAGCTCACACAGGAATACTTCTTCAGGGACGATAAAGATGATCACTGATCCATCTAAGTCGTCGGACCCACGAAGGATCGATAGGTAACTAACCCCCGCAAAGACCCACACAGGATCGGGCCCACACAGGACCTGTAGGCGCTGGCTCACACAGAACCGCTGAGCGCGGACCCACACAGGATCGGGCCCACACAGGACCTGTAGCACTGATCCACGTAGGATCGCTGAGTGCTGTAGTCGTCGTCGTCGAATCCACACAGGATCTCTGTACTGTCATCGTCGAAGTCACGGTAGCAGTCGTAGCAGTAGAACAGTCGCAGCCAGCACTAGGGTTCCCGCACACAGCAAGCTCGTTTGGAGGGTCCGCTCCACGAGCCGAGATGCTGATACATCAACTGTCACGAAGACCGAAGTTGATGTATCCAAAAGTTCCGTATCGTCAACAGGAACTCAACGCAACAGACGGCGCGTCGATCGGACGCCCGGTCTGAGAGTTATTGGCATTTTCGTCTCCGGGGCCCGGTTGGTTTTTAAGGCTAAACCAACCCGACCATACTCCACCTGCGTCCAAACCTCGGGCGGAGTATTCCAAAAGATCCGTCTCACTAAGAGGAACACTACGCGACTGACGACGCGTCAATCGGACGTTCGTAGCTCAAGATATGAGCGTTTCCGCTCCGAAGGCCCGGTTGGTTTCGTGAACGAACCAACCCGGCCGAACTCAAAGTAATCCGAAACCTTGAGTGCGATATACCGAAACGACCGTCTCGATCCAAGGATCGCGTTGCCGCTGACGGTTCGTCGTTCGGAGGTCTGAGGCTCACGTTATGAGACAAAAACCAAAATTTGGTTCGAAACGGGGGGGTCCGGGTCCGGGCCGACCCGGCCCGACCCCCCCCCCCCCCCCCGGGGCGGCGGCGCGGTGGGCCGCGGCGGCCTGGCGCCGCGAGGTGGCGGCACGTGGGGGAATTCAACCCCCGTGGTTTTGACAAGGCGGCGCGGCCTTGTGCCGCGCCTATGCAGCAAACGGCCCCCACGTGAGGGCCGATTTAAAAAAAAAGAACCGGGGGGGCCGGTTGCCCCCCCCCCCCTCTCATCAAAGAACCCCCCCCCCCCTCATTAAGAGGGGGTTTTGTTGAACCGGCCGGGGGATTTATTCCCCCGGTTTTATGACATCCGGCCGGCCAGCTGGCCGGCCGGTTTTTACCAACGGGACCGGAAATTCCGGTCCCGCCTTCGACATCCGACGCCGGTGGCCCAGCCGCCGGTCTCCTCTTCCGCCGCGGCCCGGAACCGGCCACGGTCTTCTCGTCCCGCCGCGGCCCGGAACCGGCCGCGGTCTCCTCGTCCCGCCGCGGCCCGGAACCGGCCGCGGTGTTCGTCGTCCGGCGCGGTGCGACGACACCGCGCCCCTTTCTCCGTGCCATGATTCTTTTCAACGCGGCGTGACGGTGTCGCGTTCTTGAAGATTTTTCCGTGACGCAGCTCGACGGTGCCGCGTAAATTATTTGTACGATCATCCGCGTGGTGCGATGGCACCACGCCACTTGCTTCCACCCGCATGAATAAACATGAACGATGGAGGGGGGTTCGGCCGTGTTCATGCTGTCCGGCCCCCTCACGTTAAAATAAATAACTCAACTTAAACATTCAAACCTCAAGTTAGACATGCGAGATCCACGTTCAAGAAATGGAATAAATAAATAATGAATCAACAACCCCTACCTCGGGTTTAAGATTCGAAGATTCGTCTACGTTCCACGGAAGACGGCGTCGCGGAGGTCGGGCGTCGCTGTCGTCGTTCGTCAAATCCGTTGACGAAGAGATATACCCGAAGAGATACGTCGTTGGCGAAAATTGCACGCCGACGAAGGTTGTCCGAAGAAGAGGTGGCGTCCCCTTCGTTGTCACGGTGAACGAAGAAAGGAGGTGCGGCGTTCTTCGTCGGAAAAAGAGAATTCCTCGTCAAGTCTTGAGGAAAGTCAAATTATAAAGAAAACAACGAACTCAAGAACCTCTACCTCGATAGTCGCACGTTGACGTAGTCGTGAAATATCGGTGTCACGGAGGAAGAGTCGTTGTCGATGGCGTTTGTCGCGGAAAACCGTCGCGGAAGAGATGACGCGGAAGAAGTACGTCACGTCGCGGATACGGCGTCGCGGATGAACCGTGTTCTTCGGCGGAGAAGTTCTTCGTTGAAGAACGACGTTCTTCGCGTTCTTCGTTGAGTTTGAAGAAGAAGAAGAGGAGCTCTCCACCTCTCAAGAAGACAAACGATCAACCCAAAATAAAATAAGCTACACCTTATTTTATTTTCACTTTGCCAACCTTTCAAAAATTCAAAAGTTGAATTCAATTCATTAATTAAATCTAGAGTTGACAAAATTAAATGAAGAGATAGGTTGGCAAGAAATAAAGTAGGGAAGAGTTACACAATTAAGAGGGGGTTTAGAGGGGTTAGGGAATTTGAAAAGAAATAGGGGTTCGTGTGGGCCCCACCACACTTAATCCTCCCAAGGGAGGTTAAGTGGGTGTGGGTCCCACTTCCAACCTCCTTTGGTAGGTTTTTAATAAGTTAAAATAAAATTTGTCTTACACAAATTTTATTTAACTCAACTGAAAAACCCCAAAACTAACTTTCAACTCGCAACAAACGCAACTCCCGAAAAGGTCTCTTTAAGCGAATATCGGCGCTGCGAGTTCGTCGGTGCCCTCGGATTTCAATTCCGAGCACCGGATCAAAAGTTAGAAATTCCCGCTCGTTCGTTCACTGAACGTACCCGAGCCAAACTTCGGAAATTAATTCCGGGCACTCCGGGCCTCGGAATCAGGTGCCGTCTAAAACCGCACTCTTGTAAAATTCTAAAGAAAATTAAGAAAAAATTTCCCTTGAATTTTTCGGGTCTTTACAATGTGAACCAATATCCAAATAATTAGTGTATGACAGAAATGATGCTATTGAATAATAATCAAGTTATGATATTACCATATATGAGGTGGAATGATTAGAGTTATTATGTGGTTATTAGGGAATTATGTCATTTGTGTGTTGTATCCACAATGTACTGGTTATAATAATTATAGAGTATATAAGGATTGTCTGCAGTAATATTTCATTAAGGACTTGAGATTGTGTGGAACCATGAAAAGTGACTTAACAGTAGGTTAAATTTTTTGGAAAATATTTGGTTGAGGGAAAAATAAACCAGGATATAGTTCTGATACCGAGTTAGTGATTTTTAAATAATATATTATTGATTTGGATAAATTATATTTGATATTCTTGACTACCTTGAAACTGATTAATAATTTGTATATTCAATCATTGTGGGAGTTTACAAAATTTTGGGTTTTAAAGAATATATCTAGTATTCTATAAGGAATAAGGGATCATGAATGTAATCAATATTGTTTATGGTAATTCAGAGTGTTGTAGTGTTTTAAAAGAATACCTGATGAAGCTGTTCACATGTTATCATGTGGGGAAAAGGGTCTTTATTGTGCTTAACTTCCTTATAAATTTTTCACTAAGAGTTTAGACAGAATTATTTTGGATAATTCTATTTGATATTATTTTTGGATTTCCATAAATGGAAAACCCGGAGGTCAGGCGGCAACCCGTCTCATCCGATAAGGCCGCAAGACTTGGACCCGCAACAAAAGGGTGACGAGGGTGTATCAACTACCACTGGCCCACTTGATGTCCTGGATTTAATAATGTAGTCTTTTTTTAAAAAAATTCAGGTAGATGAATTATAAATTCTATTTTTGAACCCTATACGAATAGGATAAATAAATATGGTTTTAAGTTCTATTACCTTTTAGAGTGAAAGATGCGTTTGTGGTAGAAATTAGTTAAAGGATGGGACTCTACATGTCAAGTATAAATTTTTCTTCTTCTCATATTCACTAAATAAATTAATTATTATACTTTAGCAAATGGATCTTAAAACCAAATTTTTTTATCCTAATACCATATGTTTTATTGAACCGATGGTAATTTAAATCATCATAGATAAATGAATTTAATGGCATCAATTTTACACTTTTTTCTTATTGATTACCTCAATCACTAGCTATAAATATTTATGTTGTCCCTCCAATTTTATGTCTCTAATTTCCACCAATGTTCTCCTTATCGAGATGATAATTTGTTGGTGACCCTTTGATTTCCCCTTTCCTCTTATTAAGACTAAATTTTATTAACCTAATTTCCGATGTGGGTTTTTCCAAATGTATTTTCTATTTTCAACCTTTTATTTTCAAAAAATAATTTCAAATTACAAGGATGCAATTTATGGAAGGAGGGATGAATGTAACACCCCAAGATTTCATAGTACGTTATTTCTTCTATGTATTCCAATAACTTTCACTACACGCAACACTGAGTTCTAGCACACCATGACTTACCAAACTAGTCATTAAAAAGATGTTGTGAATAGTATTAACTGAATTTCGAACTTTATATAATCCATATAATTTTAGAATCAATATTATGAGTTTCCTAGATACAATGTAAGAACAAATACATTTATTTAGATAAAAGTAGTAATTTAAAAAAAATGAAATTTTACCACCTTTTAATGGTGAAGCCTTTTTAAATCCAATATTTGAAACTTTTATATATTCAAATTGAAAAAATAAACTTCTTATTTAGAATTGGGACATAAGAATTTAGTTTCAATAATGTTTTGGTGTCTTTCTAATAACATGCATATTTGGGTTAATAGTGAAAAATACTATATTTTAACTGAAAATAAATTTTTTAATCAAAATAATTTATGGTCTTAACTTATACATTTTAATGTTTTGGAAGAATAAATAGATTATATTTTTACCATTTAATTCATTTATTTTCATTGTAAGTAATTTCACTTTGAAATTGGACATAATCAAATGTCAATGTTTTGATTGTTATTATTTCTTAAAAATATGCCTTTTGGTTTTGACATCGGGAATTAATTTTATATTAATAAATGTAACTTCTATGTTTTTAATTTGGTAAAATATACATCATTGTTGAATTCGGAATATCAATATTATCTTGGGGTATATTTTTTGTATTTTTCTGAAAACTTTTAATTTTTGATGAATAGTGAAAAACACTAACTTATAGATTAAAACCAAATTTTAATTTAAATAATTATGTATTTTATTTAAATTTATTTTTGGTAAAAATAGATAAAAAATACCTATATAATTTCAATGTAATTCATTGGAGTCAGTTTATAATAATTTTAGATATTTATAATTTTTTTTGAACTTATCCCCGTCTTTTACCCATCTCCTAAGAGAATTTTCAAATACACATAAAACATAATTTTACCGCTTCTGTGAGTGGAATTTTGAAAATCCGAGAGACACGGTTAATATCAAAGAGTTAAATGTTGTTCAATAAGAAAATAATAATTTTTGGTGAATAGTAACGTTTTACTTTTATTTACCACGGTAAAGAGTAAATAGGCTAATTAAGGGTAAAAATGAAATTATTATTACCCTATCACATGTCCTAATTCTACTGGCTAAGTATAATTCGACCAAGAACAACCTTAGGAATAAAATATGAATTTCTTTTCTCCACATGGATTAGATTAGGACATTTATTATTATTTAATACAAAGAAGTGTTAAAAGAGGTAAAATCACTGTTTAATAACTAAGAAATTTTTAATACAGGGTTATACATATGATAAATTACATTATAAATATTAATTAGAATTCTAAAAAGATTTTCTACATAATGATATTTTATTTATAATTTTTATACATTAAATAGTTTAATTTATATATAACACAATAGTGATGTAGTATTTACCTAATTAATGAAATATTTAAATAATTGATATTATAAATATCAGAATAAATGTAATTTGAGACTTTTTTTGAATTCCAATAATTATCTAGGTCAATATGACATAATAGTATTGGTTATATGAATTTTAATCGAATTAATTACGCTATTATAAATTTATCAAAAACAAAATACCCAATAGTGTCAAATTTCACATGAAATAGTTTTTAAAACAAATATTATATTATTAATTGATATTATATTGAAAAAATGTGAGGTTTGGCCAATGGACTTATATAATGATAGGTGTATCATTAATGGACCACTTGGGTGTCTCCATGAAGTATATAGTAAGTTTATTATCTATATAATATAAAACTACAAAAAGACACTGTAAATGTCAAACTACTTACTAAGAGTTAAATCTAAAAGATAAGTTTACTATTGTGACCCAAAACTATCTAAATTCTATTGGTTGAGTGGTTATCAACCCATCCCCATCATAGACATTGAATAATCCACTTTGGAGTCATTATAAACAGAATATGAATTTATTATAATTTAATATTTTTAGTTTTTCCAAAAGAGCCCCTCCCCCCTTATAAAAGGACACCATTTCAATCCAATTCCTCAAACCTCTAAATCCTTTTGGCTAGTCAATAAACTACCCAATTAAGATCCATACATCCAAATACTCCTCTTAGTAGCCTTACCTTTGGCATAAGGAACTTCAATAATCCTTTGGGTTCAAACCAAAGGGAGTTTCCCAAATTAAAGTTAATGATTTCTCTTAGCTTCTTTTTTTATTTTACTTCTCGAACCCCTAAACTCTTCTTATTATTATATTTTGTAGCAAAACCAGTATCCTAAATATACTAGGATTTTTTTATGAGATTTATTAGAACTAAACTTACACACACCTCAATTTAATGGGTGAACGACATAATGTTTCTGTGGATGGGAACCAAATGCCTCACGAAACGATGATAGTTCAATTATCTCCTTCCACCTCTCATGGTGTCCATTATGATGGAACTATAATTAAATATTATATTTATGATATTTATTTTATATATAATCTTATGTAATTCTATTTTATATCATACCATTATATGTTTCATGTTGTATATATATACGATAATTTCATTTGAGGAAGTGCGGAATATCGCCCCCTCAAAGTGATATGACTCATTCAAACCATACATGGAACGTATAAAGTATGGTGTTAATGAAAATAAGTAAAATATATAAGATATTATTTTTGAATAATAATATACCTATGTATCAATTGGTTTTTATTCATTTTAAAATGAAAAATTAAATAGAAGTAGCATTCGTTGCTATGTAGGTATTATCATCTCCACGAACGTGATGTGATTCATTTTCTCATCATATCCATTCAAGACTAATTCTAATTTGATGATTAAAATTATTGTTTATGGACTTGATATAATTCTGGATATGAATAAGATACAACCTATCCATAACAAACATGGCTTATATAACAAAGAATATAAAGGAAAATGAATCAGTTAACACCTGAAACGACGATAATACTAAAATATTATTAACAAAGCAATATTAAAAGATCATATATGATATCATATTTATGTATATTATTATTTTATAATTTAATAACAATGATTTAACTATTATACAGGCGGTTAACTAACACTCTACTATGTAAAAGTATAAGGTAAGGGTTTATTTAATAATCTCTTCATTATCCGAGGTTATTTATATGTAATTATCTAATGCGACCTCTTTATCATCCATATCCATGTTTTTTAAAAATGTATTTCAAAAAATTCATTATATTTTACAAAATATGTTTTAAATTCATTTATACCCTTGTTTTACTTTTTATAAGATGTTTATAAAGGTATCATTACTTCATTTTCCAAACATGGACCTTTTTAACCTTTTTTACAAATTAATGTAAGAATGTATTTTTTATCATATACGGTAGGTGCGGCTATTTTCCACCATTTTAAAATTGTCGATCATTGACTTAAAAGATTATAAGAATATTTTCAATGTAAATGTTTTATTTTATAATTAGGTGACTTTTAAATGATTTTAAAAAAAGAGATATTTCTCTCAAATAGATTTGATTTCATCTATGTCAACATCCTTTGATGGATTTCAAGCTTATTTGAAGTTGATTTATTATGATACAAAACGTCAATATTGTATTGAAGGTTTTGTGATATTTTTTACTCTGGATTTGTTTTTTTATACCATTCATGGTTTATGTAGAAATTATTTGCATTTTGTATTCCAGTTTTAAAACGAATGTTTATGTAATGATTAAACATATTCATATGAGGAATGAATTGGACTTAATTAGTGATGGGTGGAGCCCGCTATAGCTACTCGATGCATAGGTATGTATAATGAGGAAAAATAGTGTCTTGGAATGATGGCTTGACAAAATTTTAGTGTATTCTTGGCACAATTCCTTGGCTATGTGGTTATGATAGTCTATCATTTTGAATTAAATCATTATGAAAGTGGTTATTGATATTGAATGAGATTTTTAAACTAGTAGAATATCCTTGAGAATAAGTAAAAGGAATTATTTCATTTTATTTCTACCATATTATGGTGAAGTTCAAGTTTAAAATGATTTTTTTAGTTATAAATTTCTTTAAATGTTTATGATTATTTATTCGAGTTTCTGCTATATTTTTATCCCTACTGGGTATTTGAGCTTAACCCTATCTATGTTTTATTTTTCCCAAGATGTGAAGTTGTATTTTATGAATGACCTGCATAGATTATATAAGGGGATATGAGTGTGGAGACAAGATTTTGATGTAGTTTTCACTTTAGGATGTAATGTAAAATTTATCAATGTATATAGTTTGTCCAAGGATACTAAACTAATCGGCCTTTCGAGACATGATCTTTTGTGATCATGCCAATGTTATGTAATAATGTACTAACTCTTGGTAACTGGGGTCAGGGCATTACAACCATCCTAAGAACATCCCACCTAAACTCCCCTATATATGTAATATCTCCACCTACATTAACATAAAATCTCTGACTAATTTCACTAATAGTGCTCTAGAAACTACATCCTCAAAGTTGATAGATCATATCCAACGACAATAGTTGGAAGATATTTATAAATCACCCTATAATTCATGAATTGTTTGATATAGGCTAATGAGTTAAGAAAATTTCAGATATTATACATGGCCTTGAGTCGTGGTTGTTTCCACCCAATGAGGAACCACACTAAATTTATTAGGATAAATATACCCAAGATCCATCCACATAGTGGATTTCCCACTCTTCTTTCATGACTCTATGAGGGGAATATTCCAAATAACATACATCATTATCTCAATTAGTTCATATTTCACAAAAAAAAATTAGATAACCCCAACAAAAAACCAATAATAACCCAAAACATTACACTCCCAAAAAATAATAAAAGGCAACCACCAAGAACCACATATTATCATGTGGAAACAAGTCATTATTTAAAGATATCTCATTTAATTGGAAATTATCTTTTTAGATCAATTTAAAAATTCGTATTCGCATTAATATAAAACAATTCATACTGAGAACATTATACAATAATCAAATTTAATTTTTTAACTAATATACATTTTTGGTTCCAAAACTAGAACTCTTTATGATGTTTACCATTTTTATATTAAAAATTCTCAGAAAATCAATTAATAATTTTAAAACCACTAATAAAATTATCTTTTAGATTATAATATTTTACAAAACCTTTTCTATTTTCAATAAATCATCATTTTTAATACACACACACCGATAAACAAAAAAACAAAACCATAGAACAAATATCAATATAACATATTCAATAAATTATATAACTCACATGAATACAAATTATATTATTTGTGGACACCATCATTACCCATTTAAAATCCAAAATCATTTGAAAAATAAATTCCATCGTATATAGAACTGTGCTGAGTTTGGCGAAATTTTTTGGTATGTCCTTATCCAACTATATTCTGTCCTCCCAAAAAATTATGGAACCAATTTAAAAAGTTTCAAATGTCATGAATTACTATTTAAGCTACCAACTATACAATATATCTACATCCATTTCCAAATAAAATATCATAATAATGTCAATACATTCACAAATAGTGTTAATAAATATAAATTATTCCAAAATTAAATCCAAATCAAAATTGAAACCCCCTATAGAAGGAAGATCATGTGTCCTCATGAAATTTGGTGTTTGAAAACCTATTTTTTATCTACCAGTTTTGTCTTAACATAACACTAATCCACACACTACAAATTCTAACCCAATATAACAAGAGGATAATTTGATGTTATTTTATCATCCACTAGTCCAGGCCACCCCAAATTGGGCACTGAAGAAAGACTGTGACATACCAAAATAATGTTATTAATCATGCATGGATGGGGATAAGAATTGGGGTATCAAATAATAATTGGGAATAATTTCCCCATTTAAAATATTAAAAATAACAATGATTCGTCCTAGAACTATAGCATAAATAAATTTTACATTCAACATCCTCGCATATAAAAAAACAATTTCAAATAAAGATAGGCATCCAAAAAAGAAAAAAATGTAAATACTAACAAGTCATATATTGAGAACTAACATGAATAATAATCATGATACAAGATTAATAAAAATAAAATCATAATATGATAAGGTATATACAGGGGAATCCCAAAAAAACTAAATAAAATCACTATAAAAAATCTTCATTTGTCCCCTCAGTCGCTCTCCACATACTATGAAAATCATCATGAAAAACCCAAAACCAATATGAATAAGAACAAATACTATTAAATTGAAAATAATCCATAAAATTTGTACACATTGAATAATGTATAAAGGGTGTGAGAAAAACCATGTCTAGTAGGATCCAACCAATGCTTTTTTATTAATCCTTTGGAATAACATTTTATCCAAGCTAGTTTGATATATAATTAGAAAATAGGGTTTTCAAAACTTACTATATATAATCTTGAATCACATCCAAAACTAAATTATAAGCTTTAATTTAGTTTTACTTATATAAAAAATTACAATGTAATAAAATTATTCCACACATTCCCCCTTCAATGAAACACCCATTTAAAATACACATTCTAAAACTAATTGAAAATAAAATTTTCAAAAAAAAATTGAACCCATTTAATGAATGAATAATAAAAAATAATAATAAAATAAAACTCCAAGGCATCATATTATAGAGAACTGAATCGAGGTACCACATACGTAAACTATGAAATGGAACAAAATAGATGAAAATTTCATTTAAAACTATCTAATATCATCGATATCAAATTAGGTATCCAGTTCAGATGGTTGTAATAATTTACAAAAAAATAGAAGAAACTACAATTATACATTGCACCAAAACCCTCACAATCCACTTGATTCTTATTACACTAGCTTTCCAAGGGGCACACCCCATGCTTGGACAAATTCACACATATGTAATGTATATTGTGTGTGGAAAAAGAGAGTGTATGATAAATTTATACCTCTCAATCAGTGCCCTGTGAACCAATTAAATAAATAAATATAAGTGAGAAAAAAATCTAAAAAAAATTAAATTGTAATTATAAGGAAATAAATCACACAACAACTCCAACTCCCTAATAAGAAACAACCCTAATCATATCATTTGTATCATACTTATTAATAATATCAATTTTGGGGCTATAATTTTATAAATATCAAATAAATAAATGGGAATAATCAATTGTGTCACATAAATAATAAATTATTAATTTAAATAGTTCCAACCAGGCCTTATTAAAATAGGATTTGAATACCAAGTAACATTACTCTTCAATTAAAATCTATTATGATAACTACAAATAGCTACAAAAAAATCCACATCAAATAACATAAACATTCATTTAAAACAAGTTAATAAACTAAAACCTTCCATTTCTTTTAAAAAATGTCTTAAATACATTCCCCAGATCAATTTCATTATCCAAATGTGGCCAAATTCTTTAATACAACACATATATTTCAAAAACTTCCATTACAAAATTTTTATAGAAAAATAAAATCTAAACATAATTTAAATTATTCACCTCCATGAGACACCCTTTATTCTAAGTGAATCATAAATTTAAAACATTTATAAATATTTGTTTAATAATATCATATATCTTTAATTAGATAAATAATGTCTTCTATGTCTAAAAGAATGAAATGAAATACCTTGTAAAGTAATTTCACAAGACACTTACCTCAACTGAATAGTGATTGAGATGGATGTTTTAACATTACACAAACAATGCTCAATAGGTTAGGTGGAAACCAGTGGAACCATTAAAACCAGAACATCCAATGTTTTTCCACCCCAAAATAGACATATTAACAAGGAATACCCTAGGATTTGGGGGAGAGAATGAAACCACGAAAAAAATGGGAAGGGAAAAAGTATAATGAAATAAGTATTAATATGGGTCTCACATTGATAAGTCTTCCTGGAATGTGTTTTATAGATTTTGGAGACCAATATCAATGGATGGAAGAACCTCCTAGATGAACAAATTGCTAACCAAATAGAATAAAAGATCATTGGGGGTATGAAATAATAAATTTGAGTGGGGAAATGTGTCATTTTACTTTAAAATAAAAATGAGAATCTCACATAGTTATTCCACACTATTTTTTAGTCATTAACCATCAAAAAATGTACCAATAGTGACCCTCTACATACTCACATGGTTTGTCCACATGGTTTGTTAAACCATGAAGAAACCATGGTAAATGCCTTAAAAAAAAATACAACACTCCGTATTGGTACTCACATTATTTCCACTAACCATACACAAGTTGTGAAAAAACACCCCTAATAGAAAATTAGTCACATATTATATTCCAAGATGCATGATTAGAACCAATCCATGCACTATAAAAGCACCGTAAACCATAAAAGAAAAAAGTGAAGTAGAATGATCATATTCTAAGGTTCCTTGTACGGTTCGTGCCAAAACCATGTGCACTAATCATGTATAGAATAACCCATGTGTACAGTTCAACTACATAGATTACTAAACCATTCAACAATCATGTTCTAACTGTGAAAAATATGGAAAAAAATCCAAAATCCAAAACATTATTGAATAACCATTAAAAAATATAAAATAACAAAAAATAAGTTTATATAAAAAAACCTATTAATATGGGGTGTTATGCTGTACATTTATATTATTTCCTAATTTGATAAAACAACTATACCAATGGGATTTTATAGATGAATATAGTCTCCAAAAAAATTAATTAATCATGGTTTTTTAATTAATGAAATATTTTACGATTATTTGGTTCTGAATTCCTATTATGAGCTTGATTATAATTTAATTATCCTTAATCATTAAACCCATTCTAGATAATTCTTCATATGGTGTTGTGGTGGGAAATTAGAAGACTTCCTTCATGGTGCCTTCAATGAGGTAATGACTAGTGAGGGTGTTTCCATCAATTCTTTACACATAATATCTATCATGAGGATGATTTTGAATAATTGGTTCATCATGGTGGAAAAGAATCATATACACTATAGGTACACACTATTTATAGGGTTACAGTTGGAGATTGTTATCATAGATTTGATAGTGTATGAGATGAATTTCCAAGTGAGTGATTAATATTTCATCGAAAGGATATTATACGATCATAACATTTACCACATGAATTTGGATAATGATCATATCAATGTAATAAATTTGAGCACTAATAATATCTTCTAAACCATTGAGGAACACCTCTTATTAGATCCCAATTCATATATTAATAGAATTTTAAGAGGTATAATGAAATATTGAAGGATGTTTATAAGGAACAACATTCTCATTGTGATAGGTTTTGTCTTTTTTTTGTCAATGTGTTTTATATGTGTATTTAGTTAAGGTTTATTTTATTAAGATTTTGGGTAAATTTTGTAATATATAACAATTTATCCATTTTATAAATGGAATTAACTTTTAAAAATATATGATTAAAATTCATGTTTTATCATAATTATTCTTTTCTTTAAATATTTATATCAAATACATATATATAAAATATTAAATAACGATGAAAATGATTAAATTTGAAATGGTACTAAATTATGTTGTTAATTTAGGTTATTCTTAATGATAATTTTAATAATTCATGCATTATCTCTATGATTTGATGGTGAAAAAATAAATATATGATAAATTAATTATAAAAATATTAAATTATGTGTTAATATTTTTATAATGGAATAAAATTTATGAATATTTGACTTCTGGTTTTATAGATTGTTTACATAGATTTATGTATAAATTTTTTTAATAAATATGTGAATAATATAAAATTATGAATACTCATATTGAAACTTTTATATCATTTTTTATATTAGGAAGAAATTTACCTATCTATATTAGTAAATAGAACACCAAACATATAAATTAAACTCTATTATAGAGGTATTATTAATTATATTTGTCATTATCTTAATATTTTCTTGTTCTTTTAAATTTTACAGAATAATTAATTTTTTTCATAAATATAAAAATTTTCAAATCCTTGTGATGAGATGAACACATTTCATGAAATTGGATAAATTTGGATATTTTAACTCTTTAGTAAAACACCACATGTGTTGGAATTTAGAAGATGGTGGAAATGACTCTGGTTGTGTGGTGAGGTAGTAACTACAAGCCATAAGTTGTTCGATCATTGATCAAATGATAGGGTTTCAATAATGTAGCCATAATCATGAGTTTGGTAACTGATCCACATGGTATGGTTGATTATTTAAATATATATCCAATCAATTTTATTAAAATAATCCACGTGTGGTCATTTTATTATGTTGTGGAAAGTACTAACTCAATTAAAACCATGTAATGGACGATTCCAAATCATATATTGGATAATCAGAAAGAGTAATATTGTTCACAATGTGTTTAATATTTTATAATATTATTTATGTATTAAAATTAAATTTGATATTTCAATTGAAAATTTATATAGGAAATAATTGTGACTTTTATTTATATAGATATTAATTTATAATGTAATCATCATTAGTGTTTCAAGGAGTTAAAAATGAGTGTTTAGTGATAATGAGATGTTATGAAAATTTTGGATGAGTCATATTATAGTTTAGTAGTTTTGAATTTTACTATAGGTTGATACGTATATACATCAGGTGCATGATATAGTGCCACTGGGTACTAGGTGAGATAACTTATGGGGGATCCCATTGGATTTACATCCAATGTAATGACATTAATCTTTTGGACCATTAATTCATGTGTAACACAAAAGTATTTTGATAAAATGTTAATATTTAATACATGAAACATTGGGTCTCTAAAAAACACATTGTTATAACCAGAATATTAAAAATAATACTTCCTCCTCGGTGATTTTAAATTTAAAAATCTTACATACATAATTGCGTTCAATAAGTTATTTAGAGTCATATAAGTCAAACATATTTTTTGGTGAATACTAACATAAACTTATGAATAGTAATATAACCTTTATAATTAGTAAATGGTATTATTATTTTATTTTATTAAGGATATAAAATAATTAGATCATGAAATTTTTTTAATGTGATATAAAAAAAATTATAGTTTAGAAATATTATTTTTCAAATAAACTATTATTTTATTTAATAATTAAATTAATAATATTTAAATATTAAATTAATAATAATTAAAATTTTATTTTAAAAAACTGGGGTTCAATTTTTATTTTTACTCATCGATAAATGGTTAGGGTGAATTTATGGGATTTTTCTAAAATACTCAAAATTTTTATGAATACTAAAATAGGGTAATTTACCATATATATACATTATTAGTTAAATTAACTATTCCTAGCATCACAGATAATGTAAGAACACTTAGTTTAAACTAACATGAAGATATTAATATTATGGGTCACAAAAATCCATAGTATTGGTTTCCTTGAGGGAAATAATAATATAATGAATAAGATATTCACAAATTCCTCTACTCAACTATAAAACCCTCCCCCACTCCCTCTACCCATCACTTATCTAAGCCATGAAGTTCCCCAAATATCAGCACAAATATGCTTCCCTAGTCACTCCCCCCATATAGGATCTATTGTTATTTCCAAAATACCATAAACCCATGCCCTTTAGGAGGTTCTAAAAGAGGGTATTTCAATAAGTAAATCATCTTTCTTTTTTCATTTAGATTCATTTCAATTAATCTTATATTATTTTATATCCTAACAACTTTTTTCAAATTGATTATTAAAACTATATTTTCATATGTATACTGGAATAATAACATTTCTATGTGATAACCATTATCAATATTTTGTACTCTCTATTTCTTTTATAAATTAAATCATCATTCATGAGATTCCAATTTACAACCTTCATGGATAATGAAGGTTCGTTCATAAATTTCTCCTTCTATAATGGTCATGAAACCATTTTAATGTTTGAAAAAGACTATTTAATATGTATTTAATCCTACTTAATATTAATGAACCAGTATATGGGCATATTATTAATTCATATGAAAAAATTATTTCTTAATAATAAAAATACAACTAAATAATCTAAATGATTGTCATTTCATCCAATAAATCGTAGTCATACCATGTATAAAAATAATATATATATATATATATTAATTAACAGATAATTATTTTCTTATATAATATATTATTTAATCTCTTGATAATTACATCCATTACAGAAGAATATCCATACTCATATACAAATATACCGATCATAAAAACCAAGGAAATGGACACTCCTAAATGACGGAATTTAATATTATAACATAACAATAACGATATAATTGATCATAATAAATGTATAATATGTTCTCAATTAAGTTATTAATAATTATAATTTCATATTCCAGTACCTTAATATAATGATCGGAACACATTCGGACAAAAGATACAGGTTTTTTCACCCGAACCTCCATTTTCATTCGGGTTACTTTTATTATCTAATTACCTTATTTAATTTATAATTAATTCATATTTACTTCTGATAATATATTTTTTAATTTTCAATATATGTGTCCCAACCATAATCATACCTTCATTTATGGGCAGTTATATGTTTTTAAAGGATCATTCAAAATTTCTCCCCCAAATACAAGCATATTTCAAAGGAATTTCCCGAATTATTACATATATTCAAGGGCACTCTATAATCTGTTTTAAGAAACTATTTAATTATAAAAAACACTAATTTTATTATGAAAATACTATGTTATTTAACTTCTGGTTTTGGAATAATATTTTTCAAAAATAACTCTTATTTTTTCAAAGTAAAAGTCTATTTGTCTCAAGAATTACTCGATTGTTTTATAATAGTATTTTTATTATTTTTCATCACTCTTATAGATTATTATGTATAAATGTGACTAATATTTTATGATATCATATACCATATTTTGATTATTTTATTGTGACTACTTTGTTTAAGGAGGTTCTCTCTTGAAACCATTCACTATATTACTCCGAATGAATATTGTTGTTGATTAATTATTTGGGAATGTTAGTTACATATCATATGATAGTTTCAATATAAATTTATATGTTTTTTATGGGTATATATACTCATATAAAGAATTTATTAGACCTTGTGATGGTTGGGTCCTATTATATCTCCTTGATTAATCGTTACGTCTCTATTCAAAAATTGATATGGACTTGGATGAGGTCTTAACCATTTTGAGATTTAGTTTTGGCTATGGCCACAAAAATTTTAAGCATTTTGTATGAGGCACTTTCAATATGTTTCAGAATGTTTGGAATATTATGCTACCTCACTATGAAGCTATAAATTTATACATTATGTGGTTATTCTACTAGTATAATTCCCCATGACTAAGTTTTATTATTGTAATATTTATTCATCTCATATTCCTACCATATTACGCTCAAGTTTATTTTTAGACACATGTGTTTTCAATTTTTCACTATGTCTAAATATTATGTTATCTTTCTATAAAATATGGTTTTCTTACCAAGTCTTACTAATCATCTGAGCTCACACCTTCTTCTGTTTTATTTTTCCCAGGGCATGAAGTGGTATATTATGATTGACTTGCAGGGATAATTTTAGAGTGGTGGATCATCCCAGTTAAAATTTATTGTTTTTTCTCTTAAAATATTTATGTTAAAATAGTGTATATACATTTATTTCCATATGTAAAAAACTATTTGTTCTTTCAAGATATGAATTTCAGTTATTAATGAAAATTTAATGTAATAGGGCATCGAATCTAGGAGACTAGGGTTGGGTCTTTATAGTTGGTATCAAATAATGTTTAGTTGAAAACATAGAAACTAGATTCATAAAAAATATATTAAGGAACAAACCCATAATATAGTATTTGATGATAAAAATGAAAAGAAAGCTTGGTATTTTGGAAAGGAATAGATTATATGGATCATTCTAAAAAATACAACCTTGTCTGGATATTACAAGTGGGTGTGGTTCTGGCATAGATGTACCTAAGAGTGAAAACTCTGACAAGTGTTTTCAGGCGTAACCTGGGGTATCCCAGTACAGAACAATGGGCCTTACTACAGACATAGTTAGAAACATTCAAGGGATATTATTAAGATAATCAATATTTTCATTACAATCCACTAAAAATGATTTCAATGTACATTTTTGTCTCAAAAAACCATATTTATGATTACTGGATAATACATGCATAAGATTTCAATTTATGCTTACTATTTTTCTCTATGGTAGTAAATTATGATTCATAACCTAATCTAATGTATTCCATTATTTATTAAAGGTGTCTAGTGGATGGAATGGAATCCACATAAAGTTGAATATCCCAAGTAGAGATTTACTTTATTTGTAATCTAATGATGTTGGATCTAGTGTTTTGACTGGTGTAGAGAAACTTATAACTATAATGGGACTACTTACTCAGGTTATGAACAATAACCATACATGTATGGAGAATCCATATCCACAACATTGTATATCTATATTAGATCACATTATGAGACAACAACCTTCAAAATTCAGTGGGACTACAAACTGATTTATAGCAGAGCATAGGATATGTTCCCTAGAGAAGATATTTCTCACTTTGGGATTCAACAAAAGAGGGAAGGATGTCTTGGAATTTTATTGTTTATTTGGAGACGTGGATCAGTGGTGCTCGGTATTCCAAAACACAAAGTATGACAACTCTGCTCTTTATTACACACATAAACTGATTTATTACATAAAATTCACTTCATACAACATAGTATATCGTGATGTCTAGTGTCATTGCGGATTAGGAACATTTCAAAACAATATAGAACATAAAACCCACAACATCTTTATCGAAAATTTATTTTACATAACCCTGATATTCCCCCACACATTGCATTACATGGGATAACCTGAGGACATACATGTGAAGAGGGTGATCTATAAAGCCTAGTAAGGGAGTAAACATGGCATTACATGAGGAATACAATACATGTTTGTAAATATGAATATCAATTAGGCATAAAAGATCATGAATATGAAGTCATGATGTAGAATTATTATCATAACATGGAAATGTAGAAACAACACTTAAAAATGAATTAGCATGAGAAAAGTAACATTGCACAAAATAATGAGTAAACCGTCATTAAACATGAATTAGAATTACATAATCATCATTGTAGTTGAATTTGGATGAGTAAATACTCATTTTACTTGACGAATCATGATACTAATCATTACCCAATGCATTAGTGTGCTATCAGGGCGCACCCTTCTTAAAAATTTTATGTCATGCATAAGTGTGCAACATGGATCATACAACATGGAATCATTCATTATTATTTATTCAAGGATAAATGGATGTGGAATAAATACATTAATATATATATGAAAAAAGTAAATATGCATAATTCTGATTACCCTTGATAGAGAAATGGGCATGATATTCACTACACAATAAAATTGGCATGGAAATTTGATGCAATTTTGGCTGTGTAATGGAGTGACATAAAAATTCATAAAAATGGTTGATGAGAGAAAAAGTATTTTCTCGCCATATATAAATGAAATGGAAATTAAGGGGTAATATTTATAAATGTCCAAACACATATAATAGAGGTTATATTCATAATATAAAATAATTTGTTGAATGTAAATGAGGAGAGAGATAATTTTTACGAAATATCGACACGGTAACGGGTATACATGGAATAAACTGATGAGATAAAAATGGGAGTATTATCATTAAAGATAAATAGGACAATATTGGGGATGTTATAAATAATACCCCAACATTTATAATTGAAAATAAGAGGACATAACATTATTAATAAAAAGGGATAAAATGAGAAAGGAAGTAATCCCTTACATGGAGGTTTGATCTCAAATGCTTATTAGAGGCTTGAGAGAGTCTTCATGGGAATATGGGGCACCTTTTGAGGATTATATGGATTGAAGGGAATAATAGGTAAGAACTCAAAATTATTTCAGTGAAGAGGAAGTGGGTGATTGGCTGGGTTTATATAGGAATGGAGAAGGAATTCTTTATTATTTAGGTTTGGGACACCACACATTAAACAAATCAAACCCAAAATCCATCCCATTTATATTACCCATGTTTTTTGACGAAGGGGAGTGAAAAAAATATTTTATAAGGCCAATTTCCTATATTCTTAAAATAATATGTTTGCTTTTTTGTAGGTGATTCACACTCTCCATGAAATCAATTTAAAAAATTAAAATGTTTTATAAGTCTTCGAGGGTCCAAAAATTCATTGTAAAAGAAATAAAACAAACCTAACATCACATTATTTTAATGTAAAAACATATATTTTCCAATCATGATGTTTATTGTATTTTATTACCTCACTATTGTTTCATTATGATGTCATATAACAGATTATATATTTAAACAATGTTTAATTTTTAACCAAACATTCTACTATCTCAAGAAATTATGAAAAATTCACCATTGGATAATTTCGACATCATGATCCCAAAAATAATATTAATTTATTTCAAATAATTTTATAAATATGACAATTTTTACTTTTAAAATAAAAAAAGACCTTTATCGAAAATTCCTTGGTTTTGAAAAAAACAATTACAAACCATAATAAAAATTACAATTCTACTCAAAAAAATTATATGATCATTTCTGCATAATAAAAGTAATTTAAAAATAATATTATTAAAATAAAATATTATTTAATTGAAAAATCAATTAATTTATCAAAATGCATTTCATAGTTTAATATTAACAAAAAATACTATTTGTGATTTAAAAACTATTTAAAATGTAAAAATAATAAAATGAATGTATATTCTTTATTATATAAAAAATAATGCACATAATAATAGTGTTATGGTCTTGTTAACAAACCTCGTATAACACCCGCATTTGACTAAAGGGTAAGGTTTATAATGGTGACAAACACTTGGGGTGGCTCGGATGACATCACTCAGATGGTAATCTCTATCAACTTCCACTTATCTCGTAGGGGTTATATTCAAGCATAAGATGTTAAAGCTTTGCATGGTCATGGTCAAGAGCGAAGGACAATGATTCCTCCTCCTTTCCGAGCTCCGAAAAATGGTCTTTGTATAGGGAAAGTCTACTGTATGAGACCATCGCATCCTTTTTCCGAGTGAATTAGTTTTTTTAATGACTTATATTTATTCTAATCATGTGATCACTATTCCAAGGCTATATTAGCAATAGTCAAAATTTATAACAGTTTTCTAAAATCCAAAAATATAAAACCATTTATGTGAATACGTTATATAAGCATCTTACATAATAATACATTTAATAGAGCACGAGGAATTTTCATTTATAGAAGATTGTGTCATATCAATCTCACCACCTTATGAAATTTACCCCTTGAAATTTAATTATCCAACACTAAAACTGATGTTGGAAATTCTACTTCATTACTTCTTTTGATTCCCATATTGACACTTTAAACATGTGGTTGTTCTAGAACACCGTGACAAGGGGCATTGTATAATTTTTTAGAAATTTTTCTCTATGATCGAAGATCTTCACTAGTTGATCTTAATAAGAACGATCATCCTCTAATTATACTACCTTTGAAAATAGTACATGTAAAGGGTGTCATAGGTACTTATTTAAGATGGATACATGAAATACAACACGTTCATTGCCTAGAGTGGGTGTAAGTGCTAGTCGATGGGCTACAACCCTAACATGATCAAGAATCTTGAATGGGTCAATGTATCTAGGACTTAACTTCACTATCTTTTCAATACTCATGACCTACTTCCATATATATATGTGTAAAGTTACCATGTCTCTAACTTTGATCTCAATGTGTCAACAACAGTTATCTGCAAAACTCTTCTGTCAGCTTTAGGCTGCCTTGATAGGCTACTGAATAGTTTTCTCATTCTCTACAACTTCTCTGACCTTTTTAGTTCATATCAACTTACATTAACTGAATACATACCAACACACTAGTGTCCTAAATCTATTCCCATAAATGGATTCATATGGTGCCATTCAGATTCTTGTGTGGAAACTGTTGTTGTTGGAGATATCAACCATTGGATGATATTGGTCCCATCCTCTTTTGAATTCCATAGAACATGATCATAACTTATCTTCAGTGGATGAATAGTTTTCTCAGATTGGCCATCATATTGAGGATGATAGGCCATACTGAAGATCAATTTAGTTCTTAGAGCATGTTGGAGACTTTTCCAGAACATTGAGGAGAATCTCGGATCACGATCGGATATAATAGATAGTGGTAATCTGTGCAGCATTACCACTTCATTGATGTAAATATATGAAAATTGATCCAATGAGAGGTTCTCTCGAATCACGATAATGTTTTTTGTCTTCATAATACAATTCACAACAACCCATATAACATTATTTCCTCTAGATGTCCATGGAATTCATGTGACAAAGTCCGTGGTAATATTGGCCTACTTCCATGTTGGTATGGGTATTTATTGCATCATCTGCACATAATTTTTCCTCTAGGCCTTCACTTTCTGTCATTTCTAGAACTTTGATATATATTCAGCAATCTCCATTTTCATATTGTCCCACCTAATGTTTTCTGCGAGATCTCGATAAATATTTTTGCTCCTTGGGTGAATATGGAAGGTTGAGCTATGTGCTTAATTTTGATGATCCTGCTTTATATCTGGATTGGATGGTACACATAATAATGACAAAAATATCACAATTCTATCCTTTTCAACCATGAACACTAAGGATTTACCATTTCTAATAGTTTCCACCCCTTTTAGAATTTTCACATCCTTTCTTTGAGCATCCATTATTTTCTCTATGAGGGACAGTTGAGAAACCATTTCAGAAAGGATTGATAATGTTCCTCCCTTAATTATTCCCATGTAGATCCTCTGTAAATCTAATAATATTGGATCATTTTCTATTCCATCATTCATAAAAATGCAGGAACCTTTCTACATAGAGAAATTGCCACCTTGTTTGCCTTATTGGGATTGTAGTGGATTGGGAATTAATAATACTTATTGATTTCTATCAATCTTTGTTGGTGCATATTAATTTTTTTTGTGTCAATATATATTTGAGGATCTTGTGATCATTATATATCTCACATTCTCCCCCTAAAAATTATGATTTCAATTTTAAATGTAAAGATCATTGTCTCCAACTCCAGATAATTTGTTTGGTAGTTTTGCTCATTTATTATTAATTTCCATGAGGCGTAGTCTAACACATTATCATTCTTCATCAACACACATCCTAGGCCCTTCATTGAAGCATCACTAAATACCAAAAAAAATTCCCCACATGTGGGTAGTATGAGAACATGTGCAGTGAGAATCCTTTTTTTCAACTCCTTGAAGCTCTCTTCGAATTATCACTCCCTGAAAACATTACTCCCTTATGAGTTATATTGGTAATAGGGTTGTACCATCATGATAAATATCTCACAAATCGGTGAAAATATCTTGCTAACCCTAAGAATCTATGCATATTTGTTACTGATGTTAGCCCGACCATCCCTCCATTATATTTATCTTGGAGGGATCCACAGATATCCCATTTCTTATTATGATATGACCCAGGAATGAGACATCCTTACACCAGAACTAACACTTTCAATACATTTCATAGATCATCTCTTTCGTTATGTCTATATAATAGTTCATAGATTCTCTTCATGATCCTTCTTGGTTTTGGATTATATTATGATATAATATATAATGACTAACACAAATTTGTCTATGTAATCTCCAAATACTCTATTCATCAAGTCTAAGAAAATGGCTGGATAATTAGTGAGTCTAGATGACATTACTATGAATTCATATTCCCTGTATCTTGTATGAAAAGTATTCTTGGAGATATCATCCTTATTCACCCATACAAGGTAATGTCTTAACCGCAGATCCACCTAGAAGACGTATTGGGCACTATACAGATGATAAAACTAGTCATCAATTCGAGGAAGAGGATACCTGTTCATTATCATGATTTTTTTGATCTCACAATAATAAATGAAAAGGCTCATTTACCTATCAATATTCTTGATGAAGAGAGATGAAGAACCCCATTGTGAAGAACTTGAGTGTATAAACCCTTTATCCATATTCTCTTATGGTATATTTTTCAGCTCCTCATGCTCCATAAGTTCCATTCTATGTACAGTCATGGATATTGGCAATGACCCACTTATAAGGAAAATTATTAATTCAATATATCGTCTAATAGGAAGTCTAAACATTTCCTCGGGAGACTCATCATCTAATTACCTCACAATAGGCATTTATTCAAGGATGGCGGCTTCCTTGGATTCAATAATCTGATCCATATATGTGTGATCATAGGGAAGTATTGTCCAAGATTGAGATGATGGTACCGAAGAAGATTTATTTTTTTCTTGCACTTGTATATAATTTGGGGTCCATTCACCATATGGAGAGTGAGTTCCCTCTCACATAAATTTTTGTTTGCTCCATATAATGAATGAATATTCTTGCTGATTATTGAATGAAAATCCACCTGAGAGAATGTGAAGAGGTTCAACGGCATGTTCAATCCACAAATTATGACAAGGGAGGATTTATATATATGGGATGAAATTATTTTCTCATTTTCCATACTCACCGACATCTTTATTTCAATGATATTTGGTGGTGATGGGATTTTTATACTAAACATTTGGGATATTAAAGAAATTATAGAAATAGATTCAAAAATTACATTTGCTATTCGTGAATGAATAACTAGAATACCATTAACCACTTTGTTGTCAGGGTTCACATTGATGGTAGTGAGAGAAAATGATATCCCCTGTGGTCTAGAAGTTTTTTGGTTTCCTTCGAAAGCTCTTGCTTTAGGGAACTAATTTACATGGTTCCCTAGTTATTTGTAGTTGAAGCACTAAAAAATGAGTTGAGAGTTGAATGGAGTGTTCTTATCCACTTTTGTAGTTGTCAGTTTTTCTTTTCATAAGCTAATGTCTAGGTGCCATTCTCATCCACACCTAAGGCATTTCCTTTTACCCTTCAGGTAATTTCTTGTGTGCTTCATTCCACACC
This sequence comes from Viscum album, assembly GCA_963277665.1. Classification (NCBI taxonomy): domain Eukaryota; kingdom Viridiplantae; phylum Streptophyta; class Magnoliopsida; order Santalales; family Viscaceae; genus Viscum; species Viscum album. The sequence goes on from OY728133.1 coordinate 1,978,779,342, forward strand.
TTTGGCATGTGGGGTGTTGTATTTTCATAGCACCATTGGATTAATCCATCAGAATTCCAGAATTGAAATACACCATACATTTTTTATCCCGATGATACTCCGGAGATTATCTGATCTCCATTTCAATCATGAGGGCACATCAGACAATTTCCACATAGAAGTTGAAGTCACATATTTCCAAGGCATTTCATGAGCTAGGATTCAGTCCATCAAAGAAGTGATCAAACTTGAATTCGAGGGTAACGACAAAGACATAGGCATAACATAAAAGCCTTATTAATTTTGTCTCATACTCTCCGATGGATTTGTCATTTTTTTCCATGAGAGAAAGGAAGAACATTTCCATCATATGTCAGAGGGTTAATGGAAAATATTTATCGAAAATCATTTTCCAGAAATCCATGCATTCCAACACCTCAAAATCATTCTCAAGCATCATATTTTTTTTTCAATGTCCCCCATTGATTGCTTCCCACTCCATACAATAAGAATCCATAATAACATTCTCTTGTTCGGATCATTAAAGGATGGAAAAGATCTTTTCAATGGGGTTGATCCTTTTTTTAGCAATTTAGGGATCAAATGATCCATTAAATGAAAGTGGCCATTGTCTCATGAAGATCACGATTGTATCTTGTTCATTATTAGCGAGGAGTTGAAAATTATTCTTGACCCATGTTTATATTCATTACCTGACATAACATAGAGATAATCCGGAAAATGATTATGATTCCCACTATCATGGGATTGGGCATCTCATTAGGATAGTCATCACATTGATTTTCACACCAGTTGTTATCCCGAGTCCTTCTATTAATATAAATTGGATATAATAATAGGAAACATAGGGCTAACACATATAGGGTAGTCCAAAGATAGAAACAGATGACTTATCATTCATTTTTTCCTTATCTTGTGAATCTATAGGCTTCAATCTAGGTTATTCATGATCTATATTCTAAAATATATTCTTAGGGGTATTTTTTTTAAAAATCCATTAACAATGGTTCATACTATTATTATGAATTTACCATAGCTTTTCCCCTAGAGTATCATAACCAAGAGTGCAGCAAGGCCCATTGTGGTTTACCAGGATAAAATGGGTGAAGCCTGGAACTCATTGTCAGAGATTTCACTCAAAGGTACTTCTGTTCCAGTGTCGCCTCTACCTGCTCATATCAAGACAAGGATATTTTTTTGATAAACCACTTACTCAATACTCAACAATACATAGGGATGTTTTTATTATACATCGTCTTATCCCAAAGGCTTTCAATATGGTTTTTTAATCTTAATCACAAAAATAACTAAAGTTGTACTCTGATACCAACTACGACAACACTTCACTTTATTACACACATAAACTGGTTTGTTACATAAAATTTACTTGATACAACCGAGACATTTGAGAGGTCTAGTTTCTTTAGGGTTTAGGAACATTATATAAAATCATTAACATAAAACAATCACAATATATATTTAATACATATTTTATATAACCATGACATTCCCTTGTACTTAGCCTTGCATGGGATAACATGAGGACATACATGTTAAAAAGTTGATCTATAAAGCCTAGTAAGGGTGTAAAAAGGCCGAAAATTAAAAAAAAATACATGTTTGGCAATAGAAAAATCACTATAGAATAAAAGAACATGAACATAAATGCATGATATAGCTTGATTATCATAACATGGAAATGTGGAAACTACACTTAACATGGAATTAGAATGACCTAAGGCTCATTACAATAGAGAATGATTAAACCCACATTGAACTTGAATTAGCATATGTAAATAATCATTTCACTTGAATTATCATGACTAAATCCTTATTTCTTTTTACGTATTATGATACTAATCTTTACCCCATGCATTGGTGTGCAATCTAGGCACACCATTCCTAAACATTTCATTTCAATCCTAAGTGTGCCACATGGATCGTACATTATGGAATCAGTCATCATCATTTTTTACAATATAAAGGGTTGTGAAATTCAGAAATGAAGGTTTATAATCAATAATTAAATTTTCCTAAATTGGAATACCCTTAATAGTGAATTGGGCATGGTATTCACTACATAATGAAATCGGCTTGGAAAATAGTTGTAATTTCGGGATCATAATGATGTGACATAAGAATTCATAAAACTGTTTGATGAGAGAGAAATGGGTGACTCATAATATATACTTGAAATGGATAGTAAGGGGGTCATATGGATACATGTCTGAACATATGTAATAGAATTTATATTTAAAATAGAAAAAAATCATCAATGTAAATGAAGAGAGAGAAATTCCTTATGGAATTTCAGCATGGTAAAGGGTATAAATTTAATAGATCAATGAGAAAGAAATGGGTCAATATTTATTAAAAAAATAAATAGGATAATATAGGGGTGGTGAAAATTCATACCCACACACTAATAATTTGAAATTAAACGAAATAAAAATATTAAGAAACATGGACAAAATGAGAAATGAAGGAATCCATTACTTGGAAGTGTTATCAAAAAGGATTAGGAGAGGCTTGAGAGAGTCTTTTTTGGAGCATGGGGCACCTTGAGAGGATTCTAGAGAGACGAGGGTAGAGTTTCTATACACTCCAAAGTCTTTGAGTTAAGAGGAAGTGGAATATTTGGAGGGTTTATAAGGGAATGAAGAGGGAGTTCTTTATTATTTAGGTTTTGGAGACAACACATTAAACTAATCAAAAACACAATCCAGACCATGGTTTTTTCCCATGGATTTTTCCAAAGTGGAGGGGGGAAATATTTTATAAGGCTAACGATCTAACATTTTAAAACAATTGGGTTGCTTCTATGGAGGTTAGTCACACTCTCAGAGAAATCAATTTAAAAGTTTAAAATGTTTTATAAGTTTTGAGGGTCAACTAAGGATTTCTAAAATAAATTGAACAAACCTAAGATCACATTATATTAATGGTCAAACATATATTGGCTGAATATTATTTTTATAATATTTTATTACCTCACTATTGGATCATTATGATGTCCTAAAAAACATTATATATTTAAACTGTATTTTATTTTTACCCAAAACTTCTACTATAATAGAAAATCATGAACAATTAACCATCAGATAATTTCAACGTACTGATTCCAAAAATAATATAAATTTTATCCAAATAATTTTATAAATATGTTAATTTCCACTTTTATAGAAAAAAACATTTATCGAAAATTCATGGATGTTGACAAAAAAAAGATTTCAAACCATATTAAAATTACAATTGTATTGATAAAAATGATACGATCATTTATACATAATTAAATTATTTAGATAATATTATTATTTAATCTCGAAATCCATTACTTGATCAAAATATATTTCTAGGACGAATATTAACTAAAAATACAATTTTTGCATTAAAAACGATTTACAGCGAAACAATGATAAAATGAATTTATATTATTTATTATATGCAAAAATAATTCACATAATCATAGTTATATGGTCTTCTTATATAACCCCTTATGACACCCACATAAGACCGAAGGGTAAGGTGTGCGATGATGATAGACTCTTGGGGTGGCTTGGATAACATCACTCAGATGATAATCTCTATCAACTTCCACTTATCCCATAGGTAGTTTCATTCAAGTTTAACATGATGAAGCTATGTTTGGGGATGGTCAACAGTAATTCCCAATGTCAACACCTCCTTTCCGAGCTTCATCAAATGGGATTCATATTGGGTAATTCTATTAAATGAGTTCATATCTTCTTTTTTCTGAGGAAATATGATTTGTTAAAGCATTATATTTATATTAATCATGAAATCATTGTTCAACGACTATATTTTCCACAATCACAATTCATAATGGTATTTTGAAATCCAAATACATAAAACCATGTAAGTGAATACGTTATATAACCATCTTACATAATAATAAATTAAATTAGACCAATATTAGTTTTTATTGATATAAGTTTGAGTCGTTACAAAAAGGAGGACGAAGAAATAGAAGAGATATAATTGAGGTATTTTAAGGAATACTTCCAAGAAAAATATTTACCCATGAACAATTTGTAGATATATAAATAAATTCATGAATCTGGGATAAAAGGAGGATGGAAATGGTTCCCTGTATAAATCCAACATTACAAGGATGGAATGTCTTGATGTAGACAACATATGTAATCCATGGAGCAATATTTATTGATAATTTTTTGATTTAAATCTGTTTCTTCGAAGGGCTCTGGTCTCCCAATGTATCTCATCATATGATTATATAGTCTAAATTTCTATCTAGAAGGAGAATTAATTTTCAATGTCTTTTGAATTTATAGGAATGAAAGGGAAGAATATTACTTCTGAAAACACTCAATATGTAAATAACGAAATGGGGAAGAAGGAAATAGTCTAATTTCAACACTATATTAATTGTGAAATGAATCACCCTGGTGCCTACCTAAAAGTAAAATGTGTATCCTACAAATGTGGACATAATGGCCATCTTGGTGTGGATTTAATTGGGATGAAATAATTCATAAATATTAAATTTCATAATTCTAGGTAGATGGTACTATTTGATTGTGATTAGCAAAAGAATCAAGGAAACATTCCACTGAAATGGACTAGGGTGTAGGGACCAGATTATTCGATCAAAACTACTGATATTGGTGTTCTGAATGATGTGGTGGCTAGTACTTTACTCATTTCCACAAACATTGACAATTATTTATTTGGTTCTATATCATCTAATTCATTCATATCTGCCCAGTATTCCATGAAAATTAGATATTTTCAATTTGATTTAATAAGCTATTTGTTAGCCAAAACTCTTAAGGGATGTATCATTGCAAAAAAGTTGTGTCAGGACATCCACATTATGGAATATAAATTCCCTTTATCTACTGATTTTATTTTCATACCCATTATTTAATTTGATATAATAATTTTTATGAATATCCATTAAAATGATGATGCAAAAAAATATATTTCAAGAAGTAGGTTCCAATTTTTGTGCATGATGTTTAATGCCTTTTCATTAGGGAAGAATCATCACCATCTGATTATCATTTAGATCCTCCCCTAGTAGCTCTGTAGAATTCAATTATTGGAGAGAAATAGAATTCAATAACAATTGGTGGGGAACAAAATTTTCAAAGAGAGAATGTACATATTTTGCAAGAATATAATTATGTGTTTCCAGAGGATTTACCTTGACATCTTCTAGATTAGGAAATTGAGTTTTAGATTGACTTAATTACTATTTCAGGACCCAAATACGAGACCCATAATAGAATAGAACCTCTAAAATTATTGGAACGAATGAAATAACTAGTGTAATTGATTGATAAAGGATTTCTTATCTATAGTGTTTCCCATGGGGAGCCCTTATTAAGTTTGTTAACAAGGAAGATAGATCTATGGGGTTGTTCATTTACTATATGGAGACCAATGATATAATAATAAAGAACTTGTATCCCCTACCTCACAGCGATGAATTATTTGATCATATTCAATGCGCAGAATTTTTTTTATGATTGACCTTTGATCTAGATATCATATGTTACTTGTGTGGAAGGAATACATTACAGAAATAAAATATTGATCTAGGTATGGGCATTATGAGTTTATATCAATTCCTTCTATAATAACAGATTCACCCTCTATATCAATGGATATAATGAATAGAGTATTCAAGGAATATCTTGATGAATTTTGGGTGGTATTTATTAATGACGTATTGTTATACAGCAAAATCTATGAATATCATAAAAATAAATTACGCACTATTTTGAAGACTCTTAGAAAAAATTAATTATATTGGATATCTAGAAAGTATAAATTTTAACATAAATCAGTTTCCCTTCATTGATAAATTTTATCTGAAGGTGGAATATTTGATGATCCTATAAATGAAATTTTTTTTCAGGAATGGCCTACTTCAACAAATATTACCAAGTTATGGTGTTTAATTGGGTTATAAGGTTATTATTGTTGTTTCATTCATAACTTCACCAGTTTATCCAACCTGATGATCAGGATTACACGTAAAGGGGTTAAATTTGTATGGAAAAAGGAATGTAAGGATTGCATAGAAGAATTGATGAGGGGATTAGTGAATGAACCAATCCTAACTCTACCATCGGGGAATGATGGGTTTGTGATCTATATTGTTTCATCAAAGAAAGGAATTTTTTGTGTTCTTACACAAATGAAAGTGTTTTTTATTATGAATCAAGGTAGTTAAAAATTTATGAACAAAACTATCTTACACATGAACTTGAGTTATCTTCTATGATATTTTCTCTAAAAATGAATAGACATTATATCTATAGTGAATGATGTGAGATATATGTGGTTTAAAATAGATTGATTAACATCTTCTCACAAAAAGAAAACAACATGATGTAAAGGTGATGGCACGAACTACTCAAAAATTATGATTGTACTATACACTACCACCTTGGTAAGGAATATATGGTAGCTGATGCATTATGTAGTAAGGGTCATGGTGTTCTCACCTAAATATGGATTTTCAAGGATCCTTTTTACATTGATCTCATGAATATGGATATGGGAATTATCAAATAAGGTGAAACATCACTACTTTTTCATTTGATTTCCTAAACATATTTATTAGTAAATTTTAAAATATCTTCTTCAGATGATGAAAACATTTAAAAGAAAATTAATGTTGTAAAATAGGGGATGTTGGATGTCTTCATATGTAAATGTTGATGTCTGAAATTTGGTTAGAGGCTATGTGTTCCCTCTATACACGACCTAAAAAAGGGAGTTATTGGATGATGCACATAGCTCTAATTTCTCTATACACCACAGTATCACAAAAAATTTTAGGGATATGAAGGATCATTTATTGTGGGAAAACATGAATAAATAAATTTCTGATTATGTATCAACTTGTTTAGTTTATCCAAATTTGAAGGATGAATAAAAACATCCTAGTGGAGTCATCACACCTCTAAATATTACTACGGGGAAATGGGATGATATTAATTTGGATTTTTTAATTGGATTAGCTAAAAATATTTCAAACAAGGATGAAATATGAGAAAATTTATATCGACTTACAAAATTTTCACATTTCATCGCTATAGGGGAGGATTTTCCACGGGAGAGCCCAAAACGAATATATATATATGAATTTGTAAAACTTCATGGATCACCTATATCAATTGTTTCATATCGTTTTTCACTATTTACATAGATATTATTGAAATGTCATCAGAAATATTTGGATACTAAACCTTGATTGAGTACTTCTTTTGAACCTCAAATTGATTGCCAATCAGAGAGGACGATCCAAACCTTAGAAGAATTTTTTAGATCATGATCACATGACTGTCATGGTATGTGGGATCAATATTTAACTTTAGTGGAGTTTTCTTCTCATAATAGTTTCCAATATTGTATTTAAATTGCTCCATTTAAACCATTTTATGGGAAGAGATGTTGTCCACCAACATGTTGGGATGATTTGGGTGAAAGGATGTTTGTGGGCCCAATGTATATGGGGGATACAATAGAAAATATAATTACTGTTCAAGGATATATCAAAAAATATCAAAGAAAACAAAATAACTATACTCATTATCAAAGGAAGGATTTGGAGTTTCAAGTGAAAGATTGTGTTTTCTTAAATGTCTCTCTATGGAAGTGTGTTATATGATATGGGATAAAATGAAACCTAAACCATAGGTATATAGGCCCTTTTAAAAACATAGAGCGAATTGATGTTTTATCATATCATTTGGCTATTACACATATCCTATATAAAGTACAAAATGTGTATCATGTCTTATTGCTGAGAATGTACAAGCTAGATCCAATGAATATCACAACTTATAAAGGAATAGAATTGGAACCTGACGTATTATACTTTGAAGATCCTATAAATATTTTGGACATTAAATAATAGGTATTGAATAATTGAATAAATTGACTGGTAAATATACTTTGTATAAATCAACGAATTGAAGAGGCAACATTGGAGCATGAGGAGCTTATGATGAAGATACCCAAATCATTTTGTGATGTAATATTCTGTTAATTTTGAGGATAGAATTTCTCTATGGATGAGATAATATAGTACCCAATGATTTTTCAAATAAATATAATACTGAATGAATGAATCCTTAGGTCACTACAAAATAAATCTTTTTTATAATCTACATAGTAATCATAATTTTTCCACCTCTGTGATTTGAAATTCGAAGAACTGACACACATAGTTGCATTCAGTAAGATATTTAGAGTCTCAGAAGACAAACCTAATTTTTTCTGAATAGTAACATACCATTAGGAATAGTAATATAACCCTTATGAATAGAAAATAATATTATTATAATATTTTCATAAAAATGTAAAATAATGAGATCCTGATTAATTTTTCAATGTCATGAAAAATAAATTATAGTTTACAAATTAATAATTTATGAATAAAGTAATATTTTGTATAAAAATTATATTAATAATATTTACAAATATATTTTCTAAAAAAGGAGTTCATTTTGTAATTCAATACATTGAAAAATTGTTATTGTGAATTTTTGGTATTTTCTGAAATAATCAATTTTTTAGGAATTGTAAAATATGGTAATTTACTGTATGTATACATTATCTATTAAATTCACTATTCTTATCATTAAGGATGATGGAATGTAACTCCCTGACCCCAGAACCCCAGATTCGGTGTTTTATTACATATCATTGGCATGATCACAAAAGATCAACTCATGAAAGACCGATTATTTTAGTTGCCTTGGAAATAATAGATACATTCAAAAGTTTTAAATTATATCATAAAATGGAAAACCACAAAATCATGAATTCTATAGAAAACAATTAGATCCCATATACTATCCCTGAAGGTTAGTCCAAATATAATTCTTTGCATCCTGGAAAAAATAAAACATAGAAAGGGGTGAGCTCAGTTGCTCAGTAAGGATAACTATATAATGAAAACTATAATAAATAAGAATAAAAATTTAAGGCAATGTATAAGACTAAAACAAAAGCCTTTTAAACATGAACATCAACATTATATGGCAAAGATAAATTAATAATATTCCATTTACATATTCACATGGATATTATACTAATCTAATAATCACATGAAATATCAATAGCCACTTTCATAATGATGGAATGCATAATGCCAGACTTTCATAACCATATAGTTAAGGCCTTGTTCCAAGCCAAAAAATAAGATTTTTTCTAGGCCTCATTCCAAGACAGTAGATTTTCTGATGAGGCATACTGATGCATTGAGGAGGTACAGCAGGCTACACCCATCACTTACTACGTCCAATGAATTCCTCAAATGAAAAGGTTTAAACATAACATAAACATTCATACTAAATCTAGTATATGAAATATCAATAATTTATCCATAGTCATTAATATTGTGAAAATAAAACATCCATATTCAAACATATCACAAAACCTTCAATACAATATGGATTTTTTGTATCATAATAAATCAACTTCAAATAAGCTAAAATCTATCAAAGGATGTTAACCTAGATGAAATCAAAATCATTTTTTATAGAAATATATCATTCTATTTTGAAATAATTTAAGAGTCACATAATTATAAAGAAGACATTTATTTTGAAAATATTCATATAAGCCTATAAGGGAAGCTTCAATAATGTTATAATGGTGGGAAATATCCACACCCACCATATAAGTTAAAAAAACATTCTTACAATAATTTTGTCAAAAAGGTCATAATGTACTTTGTTTGGAAAATGACCGAATGATTCCTTTAAAAATATATATGGTCAAATAAGGATAAAAATTTCATTAACCCATTGTATAGTAAATAGTATTAATGATTTGAAATATATTATTTTTAGAAAACATGGATTTGGATGATAATGTGGTCCTATTAGATACGTACGTAAAAACAACTCGGATAACATGGTTGATGATAGTTTAACCTCATGTATAATGGTGAAATAATTTTAGATAAATTATACTAGAATCATATACATTAATATAATATCATATATTATCTCTTAACACTTTTTTGTTAATAATATCTTAGTATTATAGTAGTTTCGGGTGTTAACTAATTCATTTTCCTGTATATGCATTATTACATAAGTAATGTTTGTTATGGATAGGATGTATCTTATTAATATTTGGAATGATATTATGTCTTTAAAAATTATATTTAATCATCTATTAAAAATTTTCCTTGAATGGATTACGATGTGGAATTAATCTCATCGCATTCGTGGGGACGATAATCTGTACGTACGCACAAGCGACAATATCATTATTTTGATATTAAAATAATATATAATTTGATGGTATAACATATATACAGAATTATTATCATGTTTTTTTTATTTACATTAATTAAATATCATTATTATACCCATCCGAAAATAATGTAATTAATTACAATTACACCATGACATGGAGACGGTAAGCCGTACATACACACATATGGTGACATTTCATTCAAATGATGGATGGAATAATGAATATGGTTGTAAAATATTTATAATAACATCACGGTATATAAACAATTATGGATTAGTATTTTACAATTGAAAAAAAAGAAAGGGGAAGTGGAAGAAGAGAGGAACTTGAAAGAGGTGGTGATATATTTACCTCTTCTTTGGATTCTTCCTTTTAATTTGATCAAATGGGCACCATTGGTTGTAATTTTTACTAAAGGAAGGCCTCTAGAATTAATTGAGAACAGTTTAGAGGGTTTTGAGTAGTGGTTGGCCCAGAAAAAAGGATTTTAAGGGTTTATATTGATGTAAGGGGGAGTGAACTTTTATAAGAGAGGTGAGGGGCACCTTAGGAATAGCTACAAAATATTATTTTATAATAAAATAATTTTCAGTTTCTAAGGAATCCAAAATAAATTAATTTAAGGATAATGTGGGAAGGGGTCAAAAACCACTCAACCAATATGTTTTAGACCGGTTTGGGTCACCATATAAACCTTATCTATTAGATTTAACTCTTAGTTAAATAGTTTTACAATTACCATCTCATTGTATTTTAATATTATATGATTTATAAACATACTATATACATCCAAGTGATCCCCAAGTGGTTCATTAATGATACACCTATCATTATATATGTTTTTTGACCAATCAATAGATTTTTAGTAATTTATTATCAATTAATAATATAATAATATTTTTAAAACCCTTTATGACAATTTTGACACTATTTGGTATTTTGTTTTTTATAAATTTATAACAGAATTATAACATCAGAAAAAATTTATCTTATCAACCATAACATGTGATATTAATATATAAAATGATTTTAATTCATAAAAAGTATAAAATTACATTTTTTTTGATATTTATAATATCAATTATTTCAATAATTGATTAATTAGATATTTACCACATCATCATTGTGTCATAAATAAAATAAATAATATAAGGTCTAAAAATTATAAATAAAATACCATTATGTAGGAACTGTTTTTATCTTTCTAATTAATATTTATAGTCAAATTTATCTTCTTCTTATCCCTATATTAAAAATGTTTTAGTTATTAAACGTTGAAATTAACACTTTTAACTCCTCTTTATATTTAATAATAATAAATGTTCTAATCCTATCCATGTTGACCTAAAGGATAATATTTCATTCTTAAGGTTGTTTTTCAATAATTAAATTTCTGCAATATAATTAAGATATGTTTTATGGTAATAATAATATCATTTTTAACTTTAATTACCCTATTTATTTTTAACAATGGTAAATAAAAGTCAAAAGTTACTATTTACCAAAAAATTATTTTCATCTCATTGAACCAAATTTTACACATTGGTATCAACCATGATTCTCAAATTTTTGAAATTTAACTCATAGAAGCAGTAAAATGATTTTTTATGTTAATTTGAAAATTCTCATAGAAGGTCTGTAAAAGATGGTAAAAAGTTAAATAAAAATTTTATATATCTAAAATTATTATAAACTGACAACAATGAATTAAATTAAACTTATATAGGTATTATGTATCTATTTTGACCTAATATAAATTTAATTAAAATAAATAATTATTTAAATAAAAAGTCAGTTTTAAATAATTACTCAGTGTTTTTTTACTATTCATCAAAAATTTAATGTTTTCAGAAAAATACCAAAAAATCACCCTAAGCTAATATCTATATTCGGAATCCAAAATAGGTTTCCATTTTGAATGATAAAATTTAAAAATTTTCAAAAATTTGGTATTAATATTCATAATGGTTTTATGATTGGTCGCGATATGTTAGAATCTCAAAGTTGCATACAATGCGCGATGTTGCATTATTCAAAGAGAAATGTATCGTGAAATCATGGGGTGTTACATTCTCCCCCCTTCAAATAATTTCATCCCCAAAATTTCTATAATACTACTTTATAAAAAGATTTGAGTGGTTCTTCATCATATGTTCCTTGGGTTCCCATGTTGCCTCTTCCATCTTATGGTTTCTCCATTGAATTTTTACAAGACAAGTCGTCCAGTTTCTCAAAACATGTTCTCTTGTATCAAGAACCTGGACAGGCTCTTTGCAAAAACACAGATCAGGTTTTAGTTCTAATTCCCCATAGGTATTTAAATTCATTATTTTATGCTTGTATTTTCTCCACAATGATACGTGGAATACATCGTGATCATTGGAGAGACTTGGCGGCATTGCCAAAGGGTAAGCTACAGCCCCAATTTGTTATAGAATTTCTAAAGGTCCGATATAACGGGGAATAAATTTCCCCTTATAATTAAAACGTATAGCACCCTTCTATAGAGATACCTTCAAGAAAACATGATATCCTACCTGAAATTCAAAATCCTCCCTTCGGTTTTAGGCACAGCTCTTCTGCCCACTTTGAGCTGCTTTGATGTAGGTTTGGATTACCTTCTCCTATTCCATAGTTTCCTCATCATGTTCTAGGCATAAAAGTTTTCGTTCACTAACATCATCCTAATAGGGTGGGCTACGATATCTCTTTCAATATAATGCTTCATATGGTGCCATATGAATACTTGAATGGAAGCTATTGTTATAGGAAAATTCTACCATAGGTAAATATTGATCCCACATACCATGAAAGTCATGTGAGCATGAACTCAACATGTCTTCAAAGGTTTGAATAGTCTATTCCAATTATCCATCAGTTGGGGTGTGGAAGTCAGTGCTCAAATGAATTTCAGAATTCATTTATTTCTGAATAATTTTCTAGAATATTGATGTAAAACGTGGATCACGATCATAAACAGTCAACATGGGTACTCCATGAAGTCTCAAAAATAAATTAATATATAGTATTTATAGACATTTATGTGGTAAATATTCTCTTATAGCACGAAATAGTTATAACATGGTAAGACAATCAATAGTGACCCATACCGCGTCGTTCCTTCTAGGAGTCTTTGGTATCCCCATAACAAAGTCCATCGTGATATCATCCCATTTTGCACTCAGGTATGGGAAGTGGATGCATGACTCTTAAATGTTGTTGCCTTCTTGAATTCATTTGTTGACAAACCCTACATCTTGAAAAAAAATCAGAAATCTCCCTCTTCATGTTGTCCCACCAATAATGTTCCTTCAAATGTATATACATTTTGGTGCTCCCAGGTTATATAAGGAAATTGGATCTATGGGAATCATCCAAAAATTCACTTTTTAGATCAGGCATATCGGAACACAATGTGTATCATCCCAAGAAAATAAGGAATATATCATGTTTTATATTTATTAAAAAATTTTAATTTAATATTTTTTTTATTTTAAAGGTTATTCTATATCAAATGGCGTACCTGACATGAAACAACGAGTTTCTTCGAAATCTTATGTTGCACACTAATAATATATTATTATTATTTTGAATGGCATTTAACACCAAAACATTTTATTGGAATAAATTAATAAAACTAACATAAATATGATAATATATGTGTAACACCCCAAGCTTCTATGGTACGTTTCCCTTCGAATAATGCGATAGCGTGTGTTGTACGCAACCTCGAGTTCTAACACACACCACAACTAATTAAACTAGCCATTGTGAATAGTAATACATACTTTTTGAAATCATATATATTCTATATTTCAAAATGGACTTTATTTTTGGATTCGGAATATCAAAATTAGCCTATGGTGAAATTTTGGTACATTTCGGATAACTTTCATATTTTGATGAATAGTGAAAATTACTAAATTTTAATTAAAAACAACTTTTTTAATCAAAATAATTAATAGTGATAAATTGTGAATTTGAGTGGTTTTAAAGTATATTTAGAATATATTTTTACCATTTAATATAATCTTGGTCATTGGACATAATTTTACAATTAAACCGAACATAAACAAGTGTCAATCTTTTGATAGTTATTATCTCTTAAAAACACGCTTTTTGTTTTGACAGCGGGAATTAATATTAAATTAATTTCTGCCAATTCTGTGTTTTGAATTTAGAAAAATGGATTCCATATTTGGAATCAGGATGTTCAAATTGTGTAAATAGGTAACTTTTATTTTTAGACATTTTGAATAATTACTGCGGTAAATATTTTATTTACCATGGTTAAGGGTAAATCCGGTAAATAAGGGTTAAAAAAATAATATTATAATAATACTAAATTACCCTAAAACGTGTCTCAACCCTATTGGTTGATACATTGTCGACCATGGGCATCTTTGGGTCTATTTTGGGACCCATGGATCCACTTTCAAGTGATAATGACACATTATATTAATAAAGCTAAAATAAAAATAAAAATGGCATAAGCTTACATCTTTTAGAAGAACAATTTTTACATAGGGTTATACATGTTGGATTTTCGATTATAAATATTCATTAGAAAGATAAAAAGATTTCCTACATGATGATATTTTATTTATAATTTTTAGACATCAAATAAGTGAAATTATTAATGACACAATAATGATGCAATGTTTACCTCATTAATAAATCATTTAAATAAATAAGATTATAATGATTAAAATATTATCTAAAACCTGTCCAATTCTTATTGGTTGATGTTATTTAGAATATTAGGCATCTTATCTTCGACCTCAATGATTTTTGGACCATTATAAACCGAATACAAATATATTATAAAGCAATACTTTCACACTTTCCTAAAGAGACCCTCCTCTCCCTTATAAAAGGAGACCCCTTCTACTCATTCCTCACACCTCTCAAGCCACTTGGCTCGTCCAAACACTGCCCAACTATGCTCCCCACATCCCTATCCTCCTCCTTGAAGCTTCCCCTTAGGCAGAAAACATTTCAAGAAGTCCTTTGGTTCCAACCAAAATGAGTTAACCAAATTAAAGGTAACGATTTCTCTTAAATTATTTTCATTTATTTTGCTTATTCAACCCCCAAACTCTTTTTATTTCCTTCCTTTTGTAACAACACCAGTATCCACAATATACTAGGATGTTGTTATAAGAAGGATTCAAACTACACATACACACAACTCCATTTAATGGATGATGAACATAATGTTTCTGTGGATGGTAAACTAACGCCTCACGAAACGATGATTGTTCAAATACATCTTACCGCCTCTCATGGTGGCCATTATGATGGCACTGTAATTAAATATGATATTAATGATATATATTTTATATATAATCTTCTGTAATTCCATTTTATTTCATACCATTATTCGTTTCATGTTGTATATACATACGATAATTTCATTTGAGGAAGTGCGGACTACCGCCCCCTTAAAATGATATGACTCGTTCATACCACACATCGAACGTATAAAGGATGGTGTTAATGAACATAAGTAACATATATAAAATATTATATTATACTGGAATAGTAATATACCTATTTATCATTTGGATTTGACTTAAATGGAAGTAGCGTTCGTGCGTACGTACGGACTACCGTCTCCACGAGCGCGATAAGATTCATTCTCCATCATATCCATTCAAGTATTATTCTCATTTTAGGGTTAAAAATAATGTTAATATCATTCTAATTATGAATAAGATATAATACATCCATTACAAACATGTCTTACGTAACAAAAAATTTAAGAAGAACGAATCGATTATCACCCGAAACGACAATAATACTAAGATATTATTAATAAAGCAATGTTAAAAGATCATATATGATTTCATACTAATGTTTATGATTCTTGTATAATTTAATAACAATTATTTCACCATTATACAGGAGGTTAACCTACCCCAACAAAGGAAAAGTACAAGGTAAGGGTTATTTCACAATCTCTTCATTATCCGAGGTTGTTTATACGTAATAATCTACTGGGATATCTTTATCATCCACATCCATGTTTCTTAAAAATGTATTTCAAAACATTTTTACTATTTACAAGAATATGGGTTAAAGTCATTTATACCCTTGTTTGACTTTTTATAAGAGGTTTATAAAGGAATCTTTCCGTCGTTTTCAAAACAAGGTCCTTTTTAACCTTTTCGACAGAATTGAGGTAAGAATGTTTTTTTTAACTTATACGGCGGGTGCGGTTATTTTACGCCGTTATAAAATCTTCAAAGCTTTCCTTATAAGCTTATAAGATTATTTTCAAAGAAAATGTTTTATTTTATAAATATATGACTTTTAAATGATTTCAAAAAAGAGATATTTCTCTCAAATATATGAAAATCCAGTGCAAATGTATACGTATTTAACGCAAGCTTAAAAATGTTTTCAAAAAACCTGACTCTCGAGTTTGGTAGACAGGAAGGGATTGGGAGTGGACCCATCATGGCCTGTAATTAGTCGAGCAGTCTCAGAATTAGTTATTTTGTTTTCAGAAGCTTGCATAATGTTTTCAGAAAAACACTGGAGTGTATTTTAGCAATTTTTGACGTAAGTATCTTCTTAAAAAAAATTGCATCGGTAGGTCTCATGAGACAAACTAGTGTCTTGGCACAAGGCCTTGACAAAATCTTATTTGTAGTCTTGGCACGAGGCCTTGGCTATGTGGTTATGATAGTCTGGCATTATGCATTCCAACATTATGAAAGTGGTTATTGATTTTTGCATGTGATTGTTCGATTAGTAGAATATCCATGTGAATAAGTAAATGGCATTATTTCATTTTACTTTTTCCATACTATGTTGAAGTTCAAGTTTAAAAGGCTTTTGTTTTAGTAATTCATTGCCTTAAATGTTTACGCTTATTTTGAATGTTCCGCTATATTGTTATCCTTACTGGGCATTTGAGCTCACCCCTTTTCTATGTTTTATTTTTCCCAGGAAGTGAAGATGTAAGTTATGATTGACCTGCAAGGATATTATGAGGGGATTATAGTGTGGACTGTGGAAACATTATGTTGTTGTAGTAGTTTTTCATTTTATGATGTAATGTAAAACTTATGAATATATCTAGTGTTTCTAAGGCTACTAAACCAATCGGTCTTTCGAGATTTGATCTTTCTTGTGATCATGCCAATGTTATGTAATTAATGCACCGACTCTGGGTAACTGGGGATGGGGCGTTACAGTTGGTATCAGAGGAAGTTTAGTACAAACCTTGGAAGCTAGATTTAGATAAACTCTGATTAGAGCACGTAGACCTAAGATGAACTTTGAGGATTAGTATAGAAGAACTTCCTAGAATTTTGGTATTGTAGAGATTTTGTGAGTTTTCCGAGAAATACATCCCTGTCTGGATACGAGCAAGTAGAGGCAGCTCTGGCACAGATGTACCTAGGGGTAAAACCCGAAAACACCGCTTTGAGCTAGACTCGAACGGGAACTGGTGCACGACAACGGGCCTTGCTGCACTCTTGGTTACGACACTCCTGGGGGATATGCTTAGGATAACTCTCACTATCTTTACAAATCATTATGAAGGTTTATGAGTATATACTTCCTCAGAGAAAACATTTTTATGATTATGGATTATATCCATAAATAGTTCAATTTATGTTAAGTGTTTTATAAGTATGGGATTATGTATTTTGATTCATAAACTGATCTAGTTTATGCCATTGTTTAGAAATGGCGCCTAGTGGAAGAAATGGAAACCGTATCAATGCACGCACTCCATGTAGGGATTTCCCTCCTGCTCAAGATAATTATAGTGGGGCTGGTGATGCAACTGGTGCCGATCAGCTAATCACCATACTGGGACAACTTACTCAGGTTATGAATAATAACCTTACCCGTATGGAGAACCCTGATCCGCAGCGTGGAGGATCAATGTTAGATCGATTCATGAGGCAACAACCACCAACGTTCAATGGGAATACAAATCCCTTAGTAGCTGAGCAATGGATATTTTTCCCTAGAGAAAATATTTCAGGCTTTGGGGAGCAGTGAAAGGGAAAAAGTTATCATGGAAGTTTACCGCCTCACTGGAGATGCTGATCAATGGTGGTCATTGATTCAAAACATGAAGGAAGATGATGAAGTATCAAACATGGAATGGAGGGAGTTTAAAGATCTGTTTTTAGAAAAATACTTTCCTCGCGACCATCGAGCAGATATGGAAAGACAATTTCTGAGTCTAAGACAAAAGGAGGATGAGAATGTCACAAAGTATGAGGCTAACTTTACAAGGTTAGCGAGGTACGCTGGTGATTATATTCGCAACCCAAGAAGTAAGATTGATCGTTTCATTGATGGGTTAAAACCATTTCTCCGTCGAGCATTAGTCTCACAATCCTTTTCATCGTACGAAGACATTGTCTCATGTGCTATCAAGACCGAAAAGGAATTCTCTAAGTCTTATGACTTTGAAGCAAAGCAATAGAAGAAGAGACCTGCTGATCAATCTGGGAATGGAGATAAGGGGAAGAAGGGAAAGGTTGAATATCCATCTTGTGGTAAGTGCGGGAAGAAACACCTCGGTGCTTGCCTGAAGGGAATGGGAGTCTGTTACAAGTGTGGTGAAAAAGGCCACCAAGCTCATGATTGAAAGGGGAAGAAGGAAGCTACCAACGTTCAGTGCTACAATTGCAGGGAGATGGGGCATTATGCAAATGCATGTCCTAAGCGTCAGGAGGACTTACCTCAGAAAAGGCCAAGGGATCAATATTTACCACTAGTAGAATTTTCCTATAACAATAGCTTCCATTCGAGTATTCAGATGGCACCATATGAAGCGTTATACGGAAAGAGATGTCGTACACCAACCTGTTGGGATGACGTTGGTGAAAGAAAACTTGTAGGCCCAGAGCTGGTGGAGGAAACGGTGGAAAAGGTGAATGCAATCCAAAATCACATCAAAGCAGCTCAAAGTAGGCAGAAGAGCTATGCCGATAATCGAAGGAAGGATTTGGAATTTCAAGTCGGTGATCATGTTTTCCTAAAGGTATCTCCGTGGAAGGGAGTCATACGTTTTGGTAAGAAAGGTAAATTGAGTCCCAGGTACATCGGACCTTTCGAAATTCTAGAATGAATTGGGGCTGTAACTTACCGATTGGCAATGCCGCCAAGTCTCTCCAAAGTTCACGATGTGTTCCACGTATCTCTGTTGAGAAAATACATGCCTGACCCAACGCATGTACTCACCTATGAGGAATTAGAACTGGAACCCGATCTGTCTTATTGCGAAGAGCCCGTCAGGATTCTTGATACAAGAGAACAAGTACTGAGAAACCGGACGACACGTCTGGTAAAAGTTTTGTGGAGAAACCATAAGATGGAAGAGGCAACGTGGGAACCCGAGGAACTTATGATGAAGAACCACCCGAGTCTTTTTATGTAGTAATACCCTAGAAATTGCGAGGACGCAATTATTTGAAGGAGGGGAGAATGTAACACCCCAAGCTTCTATGGTACGTTTCCCTTCGAATAATGCGATAGCGTGTGTTGTACGCAACCTCGAATTCTAACACACACCACAACTAATTAAACTAGCCGTTGTGAATAGTAATACCTACTTTTTGAAATCATATATATTCTATATTTCAAAATGGACTTTATTTTTGGATTCGGAATATCAAAATTAGCCTAGGGTGAAATTTTGGTACATTTCGGATAACTTTCATATTTTGATGAATAGTGAAAATTACTAAATTTTAATTAAAAACAACTTTTTTAATCAAAATAATTAATAGTGATAAATTGTGAATTTGAGTGGTTTTAAAGTATATTTAGAATATATTTTTACCATTTAATATAATCTTGGTCATTGGACATAATTTTACAATTAAACCGAACATAAACAAGTGTCAATCTTTTGATAGTTATTATCTCTTAAAAACACGCTTTTTGTTTTGACAACGGGAATTAATTTTAAATTAATTTCTGCCACTTCTGTGTTTTGAATTTAGAAAAATGGATTCCATATTTGGAATCAGGATGTTCAAATTGTGTAAATAGGTAACTTTTATTTTTAGACATTTTGAATAATTACTGCGGTAAATATTTTATTTACCATGGTTAAGGGTAAATCCGGTAAATAAGGGTTAAAAAAATAATATTATAATAATACTAAATTACCCTAAAACGTGTCTCAACCCTATTGGTTGAAACATGGTCGACCATGGGCATCTTTGGGTCTATTTTGGGACCCCATGGATCCACTTGCAAGTGATAATGACACATTATATTAATAAAGCTAAAATAAAAATAAAAATGGCATAAGCTTACATCGTTTAGAAGAACAATTTTTACATAGGGTTATACATGTTAGATTTTCGATTATAAATATTCATTAGAAAGCTAAAAATATTTCCTACATGATGATATTTTATTTATAATTTTTAGACATCAAATAAGTTAAATTATTAATGACACAATAATGATGCAATGTTTACCTCATTAATAAATCATTTAAATAAATAAGATTATAATGATTAAAATATTATCTAAAACCTGTCCAATTATTATTGGTTGATGTTATTTAGAATATGAGTCATCTTATCTTCGACCTCAATGATTTTTGGACCATTATAAACCGAATACAAATATATTATAAAGTAATACTTTCACACTTTCCTAAAGAGCCCCTCCTCTCCCTTATAAAAGGAGACCACTTCTACTCATTCCTCACACCTCTCAAGCCACTTGGCTTGTCCAAACTCTGCCCAACTAAGCTCCCCACATCCCTATCCTCCTCCTTGAAGCTTCCCCTTAGGCAGAAAGCATTTCAAGAAGTCCTTTGGTTCCAACCAAAGTGAGTTAACTAAATTAAAGGTAACGATTTCTCTTAAATTATTTTCATTTATTTTGCTTCTTCACCCCCAAAATCTTTTTATTTCCTTTCTTTTGTAACAACACCAGTATCCACAATATACTAGGATGTTGTTATAAGAAGGATTCAAACTACACATACACACAACTCCATCTAATGGATGATGAACATAATGTTTCTGTGGATGGCAAACTAACGCCTCACGAAACGATGATTGTTCAAATACATCTTACCGCCTCTCATGGTGGCCATTATGATGGCACTGTAATTAAATATGATATTAATGATATATATTTTATATATAATCTTCTGTAATTCCATTTTATTTCATACCATTATTCGTTTCATGTTGTATATACATACGATAATTTCATTTGAGGAAGTGCGGACTACCGCCCCCTTAAAATGATATGACTCGTTCATACCACACATGGAACGTATAAAGGATGGTGTTAATGAACTTAAGTAACATATATAAAATATTATATTATACTGGAATAGTAATATACCTATTTATCATTTGGATTTGACTTAAATGGAAGTAGCGTTCGTGCGTACGTACGGACTACCGTCTCCAAAAACGCGATAAGATTCATTCTCCATCATATCCATTCAAGTATTATTCTCATTTTAGGGTTAAAAATAATGTTAATATCATTCTAATTATGAATAAGATATAATCCATCCATTACAAACATGTCTTACATAACCAAAAATTTAAGAAGAACGAATCGATTATCACCCGAAACGACGATAATACTAAGATATTTTTAATAAAGCAATGTTAAAAGATCATATATGATATCATACTAATGTTTATGATTATTGTATAATTTAATAACAATTATTTCACCATTATACAGGAGGTTAACCTACCCCAACAAAGGAAAAGTACAAGGTAAGGGTTATTTCACAATCTCTTCATTATCCGAGGTTGTTTATACGTAATAATCTACTGGGATATCTTTATCATCCACATCCATGTTTCTTAAAAATGTATTTCAAAAAAATTTTACTATTTACAAGAATATGGGTTAAAGTCATTTATACCCTTGTTTGACTTTTTATAAGAGGTTTATAAAGGAATCTTTCCGTCGTTTTCAAAACAAGGTCCTTTTTAACCTTTTCGACAGAATTGAGGTAAGAATGTTTTTTTTAACTTATACGGCGGGTGCGGTTATTTTACGCCGTTATAAAATCTTCAAAGCTTTCCTTACAAGCTTATAAGATTATTTTCAAAGAAAATGTTTTATTTTATAAATATATGACTTTTAAATGATTTCAAAAAAGAGATATTTCTCTCAAATATATGAAAATCCAGTGCAAATGTATACGTATTTAACGCAAGCTTAAAAATGTTTTCAAAAAACCTGACTCTCGAGTTTGGTAGACAGGAAGGGATTGGGAGTGGACCCATCATGGCCTGTAATTAGTCGAGCAGTCTCAGAATTAGTTATTTTGTTTTCAGAAGCTTGCATAATGTTTTCAGAAAAACACTGGAGTGTATTTTAGCAATTTTTAACGTAAGTATCTTCTTAAAAAAATTGCATCGGTAGGTCTCATGAGACAAACTAGTGTCTTGGCACAAGGCCTTGACAAAATCTTATTTGTAGTCTTGGCACGAGGCCTTGGCTATGTGGTTATGATAGTCTGGCATTATGCATTCCAACATTATGAAAGTGGTTATTGATTTTTGCATGTGATTATTCGATTAGTAGAATATCCATGTGAATAAGTAAATGGCATTATTTCATTTTACTTTTGCCATACTATGTTGAAGTTCAAGTTTAAAAGGCTTTTGTTTTAGTAATTCATTGCCTTAAATATTTACGCTTATTTTGAATGTTCCGCTATATTGTTATCCTTACTGGGCATTTGAGCTCACCCCTTTTCTATGTTTTATTTTTCCCAGGAAGTGAAGATGTAAGTTATGAATGACCTGCAGGGATATTATGAGGGGATTATAGTGTGGACTGTGGAAACATTATGTTGTTGTAGTAGTTTTTCATTTTATGATGTAATGTAAAACTTATGAATATATCTAGTGTTTCCAAGGCTACTAAACCAATCGGTCTTTCGAGATTTGATCTTTCTTGTGATCATGCCAATGTTATGTAATTAATGCACTGACTCTGGGTAACTGGGGTCGGGGCGGTACAATATGTTTCTTAAATGTTTTTACATTCATCCAAAAAAATTCAGACGCTTAAAATGTAAATGAATCTTATTTTAAGCATAATTTACTTTAAAATGAAAATTTACTGCCTTTTGATGGAATCCCACTTTAAATATAGTTTTGGTCATTTATATATGTTCTATTTGAAAAAATATAATTCATATTTAGATTTCGGGCATCAAAATTTACTTTGGGTAAATTTATTGTATTTTTCTGATAAAGTTCATTTTTAACGAATATTGAAAAATACTGTATTTAAAATCAAAAGTACCTTTTAATATAATCTATTTATATGGTTAGATTACCATTTTAATTGGTTATAAAGTGTAATTATAATATATTTTTACCCTTTAATCCAATTTTGTACAGTGGAACTAATTCCACTTTGAAATAGGACGTAAACAAATGTCAATCTTTTGATAGTTATTATTTCATAAAAACACATATTTTTTTGACAGCGGGAATTAATTTAAAATAAATTTCTGCCACTTTTGTGTTTCAAATTAAAAAAATGTATTCCATATTTGGAATATGTCGGTCCAAATTAGGTAAATATGTAACTTTTATTTTTTATACATTTTAAATATTTACTTTAGTAAATATTTTATTTACCATGATTAAAGGGTAATTATAGAAAATAATAGTAAAATATAATATTATTATATTACTAAATTACCCTAACATGTGTCTTAATCCTATTGGATGATATATATCTGACCATTGTCACCCTTGGGTTGAATATGCGACCCATGGAGCCACATGGGAGAAATAATGACACATTATATTAATTAATTAATATTAAAGACAAAAATGAAATAAACAAATATCTTTTAATAAATAAATTTTTACATGAGGATATATATGTCATATATTCAAGTATAAATATTCTTATGAAAGATAAATTGATTTCATACATCATTGTAGTTTTTTTTATAATTTTTGTACATCAAGTAAATTAAATTATTTATGCACAATAATGATGCAATATTTACCTCATTAATAAATGATTTAAACAAATAACATTATTAATATTAAAAAAAATACACAAATCCTTTCCAATTATTATTGGATTATTTTATTTCTTCCATGAGTCACCACAAAATTGATTTTAAAGAATATTTGACCTTTTGAAACCTAATATGAGGTTATAATAAAATAATTTTTTCAACCATTCCTAAAGAACCCCTCCTCTCCCTTACATGAATCCCTCACTTCTATCCCATTTCTCACACTTCTCAATACATTGTCTCATGGATCCTCTGATACAATAAGCATACAATAACCATTTATTAATCCTAAAACCCTTAACTTATGAATAATACACTTCAAGAACCCCTTTTGGTTCAAACCAAAAGTAGTTACCCAATTTAAAGGTAACGTCTTCTCTTAAGTTCTTTTTTTTCTTTTACTTCTCCAACCCACTAAAATATTTTTATTCATTTATTTTATAACCAACCAAGTATCTCCAAAATACTAGGATGATGTTATGAGATGTATTCTAACTACACTTAAACAAACCTCCCTCTAATGGGTAAAGAATATAACGTTTCTGTGGATGGCGAACTAACGCATCACGAAACAATGATTGTTCAATTAACTCCTACCACCTCTCATGTTGGCCATTATTATGCAACTATATTTATATATCATATATATTATGTTTATTTTTTCATTATTCTTTAATATTTTTCAATTATAATAAACCATTATGGTTTCCATAATGGTTAAATGCGATAATTTCTCTAGAGGATGTGCAGACTACTGCCCCCTCAAAGTGATATGACTTGATCATGCCATACGTGGAACCGATAAATGATATAATTTATAAACATATTTATCATATATGACATAAATATTATACTGAAATTATAATATACCGATGAATCACTATTATTTAGTTTAATTAAAATATGAAATAGAAAAGAATGTAGTGTTCATGTGTACGTACGACTTACCGTCTCCATGAACGGTGCATTTCATTTCTAATCTCCAAATGATATGTTCTATTATAAATATATATATATAATGGATATATATATGATATATATGACATCTGAATGATTAATATCATTCTGGAAATAATGGATATTTTACCACATAGAAAATTTATAATTATAACATGTTCATTTTTTACTCAAGTTCTGATCATTGACAAAATGTCTGATATGAGCTCAAATAATTAACTATTTTTTATAGCAAGGTAATAAGTAATATAAAAGGGATAATAATATTTAAAAATATTCTTAATAACATTTAAATTTTATTATGTTTATTATTCTAGAATAACAAGGAACATATGAGCGAGTCATGTCAGACAACGAGGTAAGGGAAATTTCTTATCTCACTTTTATATTTGTGAGAATTCCATTGTTCACAACTCATTTATTACATGTGGTGTATTGTGTAATGCCATTTGATATATATTATCATGATTATATTTATATTCATGGTATTCAATGATTCATTTGGTGGTTATTAAATTTTCTCATATGACTCGATTGAATACAATGTGGTAAAGTTTTTTTTCCTTTCTCATTTTTTTCCAGTATTCTATAAATTGTTATGCTCTTTTAATTTCCATTATAAATGTTGGGGTATGCTTTAGAACCTCCCCCAAAATACCCTATTTATTTTTGAATTATGGGAGACACCATTATCTCATAATAAATTCCTACCATTTACACTCGTTACTATGCTGAAATTCGAAAAGGAATTTATATCTCCTCAAATACATTCAAGCAATTATTTTTTATCATGAATCTAAATTCCATTACAATTTTTTGGACATGTACCTATATAACCCCATTACTTTCCATTTGAGGTACATATTATGAGTCACCCCTTTCTCTCTCATCACCTGTTTTTATGAATTCTTATGTCATGCCATTACGCTACCGAAATTGCACCAATTTTCCAAGCCAATGTCATTGTGTAGTGAATACCATTCCCATTTCACTATCTAGGGTATACACCATTATTCATATGAAATTATTGATTATAAAGTTTCAATAATTAATTTCACATTCCTCAATTGTGAAATAAATGATTAGGTTTTATGAATCCATGTTATATGATCCATGTGGCACACTTATGCATGAAATTAAAGGTTTAAGATGGGTTCATCCTTATAGCGCTCCAATGCATTGGGTAAAGTATAGTATCATGATACGTCATGTTCAATGGGTGTTATCTCATTCTAATTCAAGTGCAACTAGGTTTTACTCATGCTTCATGTGCAATGAGAATTTACTCATGCTATATGTGCAATGATCCTTGGCTCATGATATTTCCAAGTTAAGTGTTGTTGCCACATTTCCATGTTATTATTATCATGATTTATCATGCCTTTATTTTTATGCTTCTCTTTTGCTCTATTGATATGCCAATTTTATTACATGTATTTTATTCCTTTTGTACTTCCATGATTATTCCCTTACTGGGATTTATAGCTCACCCTCTTTTATACATGTCCTAAGGTTATCCCATGAAATGCTATGTACGAGGTATTGTAGTGGTCATGTAAAGAATGTTTTCAATAAAGATGTTTTTTTTTCATTTTTTTAAGTGGTTATGTATTTATCCTAATCCCCAAAGTCATTATACCTCTCGATATTCAATGTTGTATCAAATGATGTTTATGTAATAAATTATTTTTAATTGTGTAAAAAAAGATAAGGGTCGTCATAGTTGGTATCATAGGATATGTTTAGTTATTTTTGGGATTAGGATTATAAAAAAAAGTAAAGATTTAGAGATAAGACTGTGTATAATAAAAACATTCATAATTTTTGGTGAGTATTGAGTAAATGTTTTATAATGAAAATACATCGCTGTATGGATATGATCCGAACAATCTTAATGTGTTGGGATGTAAATAAAATATATAAAAAAACATTTAAGGTTATAGCATGGTGGGGTTATTTTTTTGTTTTATAAAACAGACAACATTCAGATCATGTGACAACCCATGGTTTTGGACAAAGACATGTGAATCACACCCACAACCAATGTGTGATTGGGTTTTATCTCCTACCACTAGCCTACGTGAAATCCCATGTTATAATGACTTATTATTTTTAGTGAAATGAATTTTTGGATCACGAATAAGTTGATTTTGGGAGAATATGTTTTATCAAATAGATAATCTTTGTATAGTAAAATGATTTGGTTATTGAATGATAATGGTTATTTTGGAGGATGTTTTCTCTTTTGGATTATTATATGCCTAAGGAAAATAAAATACTAAAGGATTAAAATTATGGAGGAATGGTTGAATTTTTTTTTTATAAGAATCTATGTATTTACTGTGGATAGATGGTAATTTTTGTTATTTATGGAAAATGATTAACCTACCATAGAGAAAATGTGATTATGTTAATTACACCATAGTATGAGACTTTTAGAGTAGTTGATGATATTTGGAGATAAATGTTAGGATTTATGGTGGAAGACAATGTGATTAAATCCTTCTGTATTTTGGGTTTCAATCCTATTTTTGTAGTATATTGATGAATTTTATAGATGATTGGGTATTTAATTGTCTTTCTATAACATTGGGTACTATTTATTGAATTTTGAAGATTAATAGTAGTATTTATTTTTATAAAGGATTATCCTTTTGAGGATTATGTGATCTCATACTAACCATTTTGATTTTAGTTGATGTCTACAGACAAGGAAAATATATAGTTCTTATTTTGTGGATTATTTGATTCTCTAGAAAAAGATTCTTGTGCTTTCATGTGACCAAGTCTTTTTGAATTCTCATTGTTTGGAGAAAATATTTGTTTTTGGTAGAATATTATTAAAGGAAAAAACTCTTCATGATGGTATATATATTTCTTTATGTTTTTATTCAATTTAGTAAATGAATTCCTAAAAATTATGTAAAGCAACATAAAACCAAAACGTTTTGGTTTACATTTCCTATAGGGTGATCGAAGACCATTTAACACATCATAAGTTTGTAATTTTCTTATGGTTAACTTTATCCTATTCATGTTTTCTATCACATTCCATCAAAACATAACTGTTTGTCTTATCATCCATATCCATGTTTTCGTACATTGAATCATAGGATTGGTTAACATTAGTGACCATTGTCCTTCTCTTTCCATCTTATAAAGTGATAGTTTTACTCACTCTTTTTTCGATGTGGGATTTTCAATGATGTTTTCAAGACGAATTTTAAAATTGTGAGGACGCGATATCCAAAAGGGAGGAAGAATGTGACATCCCATGAAAATAAAATATATAACATTTTAATATTTTTTAATATTTTTGAAATAAATATTAAATTTATTTTAAAGGGTATTCTATATTCAATGGCATAGTTGACACACTACAATGGGATTCTCCGAAATCTTATGTTATATATTATTATTATTTTAAATGGTAGTTAACAGCTAGATTCTATATTGGGGGAAATTAATAGAAATAACTTAAATATGATAATATATGGGTTTTAAATGTTTTTACATTATTCAATAAAAGTCAAAGGGTTAAAATATAAATGAATCTAATTTTAAGAATAATTTAATTTAAAAGGACGATTTACCGCCTTTTGATGAAGAACCCTCTTTAAATACTGTTTTGGTAATTTTTATATGTTCTATTTGGAAAACTGAAATAATTCATCAGATTTGGGACTTCAAAATTTACTGTGGTTAAATTTCTGGTCTTTTTCGGATAAAGTTAATTTTTTAACGAATAGTGAAAAATATAGTATTTTAATTCAAAAGTTCATTTTAATATAATTTATTTATATGGATAGATTATCTTTTTAATTGGTTATAAATTGTAATTGGAATATGTTTTTACTAGTTAATCTAATGTTGTACATTGGAATTAATTTAAATTTTAAATTGGATATAAAAAAGTTACAATATTTTGATAGTTATTATTTTTTAAAAACATGTTTTTTGTTTTGAAAGTGAAAAATTAATTTCCAATTAATTTCTTCCACTTATGTGTTCTGAATTTAAAAAAATGGACTCCAAATTTGGAATAATTCGGTCCAAATAGTTTAAATAGGTAACTCTTATATTTTAGACATTTTAAATATTTACTTCAGTAAATATTTTATTTACCATTATTAAAGGATTAATATAGTAAATAAGGGCATAATAAAATATAGTAATAACAATAAATTAACCTAACATGTTTCATAATCCTATTTTTTGATACATATCCAACCATGTTCATCCTTGGGTTGAATTTGTGACCCCATGGAGAGACACGGTATTAATAATGACACTTTATATTAATTAATTTAATGTAAAGACAACAAGGACATAAAAAATATCTTGTAGTAAATAAATTTTTACAAGAGGTTATATAATTTATAATTTTTACAATAAATATTATTTGGAAATATGAAAATATTTCTTACATAATTGTATTTGTTTTATAAATTTTTTACATAAATTAAATTAAATTATTTATGACACAATACTGATGCAATATTTACCTCATTAATAAATGATTTAAATAAATTAGATTATAAATATTAAAAAAATATCCAAAACCAGTACAATTATTATTTGATTATTTTATTTAGATATTTAGTCAACTTAACATTGACTTTCACAAATATATGACCTTTTGAAACCAAATATGAGTTTATAATAAAATAATTGTTTCAAACATTCCTAAAGAGCCCCTACTCTCCCTTATAAAAATATGTCATTTCTAACTTCTTTATCAAACATCTAAGGCCCTTGTTTTGGAAAACATATACTCTAATAAGCTCCCAATAACCTTATATTCATCCTATAATCCTTACATTACATAGAAAACTCTTCAATAAACCCTTTTTTTCAAACCAAAGGGAGTTACCCGATTTAAAGGTAACGTCTTCTCTAAAGATCTTTTATTTTATTTTACTTATCCAAACCCCTAAACTCTTTTTATTCCTTTATTTTATAACAACACTAGTATGTTAAATATCCTAGGTTGTTTTTATGAGATGTATTCAAACAACACTTACACACACCATGATCATAAGGGTAAAGAACAAATTTTTTCTATGGATGGAAAACTAACGCCTCACGAAATGATGATTGTTCAATTAACTCCTACCACCTCTCATGGTGGTCATTATGATATAAATTTATCTATATAAGATATATATTATGTTTTTATTTTATTTATTCTTCTGTATTTTTCATTTATATCAAACAATTATGTTTTGTAAAATGGGTAAATGCGATAATTTAACTAGATGAAGTGCAGACTATCGCCCCCTCAAAGTGATATGACTTATTCATGCCATTCGTGGAACATATAAAGGATATAATTTATAAATATATGTAACATATATTACATAAATATTATACTTAAATTATAATATATATTTGAATCACTATGTTTTCAATTCATTAAAATATGAAATAGAAATGAAAGTAGTGTTCATGCGTACGTACAGCTTACCGTTACCATGA
The DNA here is from genome assembly GCA_963277665.1 of Viscum album. Lineage (NCBI taxonomy): Eukaryota > Viridiplantae > Streptophyta > Magnoliopsida > Santalales > Viscaceae > Viscum > Viscum album. The sequence goes on from OY728133.1 coordinate 1,978,810,078, forward strand.
ACGGTGAATTTCATTTCATATATTCAAATGTTATGTACTATTATAAATACATATATACATGATATATATGATATATATGAAATCAAAGTTATTAAAATAATTTTGGAGATAATTTAATTTTGACCACATTGACAATTTATAATTATAACAAGTATATTTTTTACTCAAGATCCAGACGTTGAAAAAATGTATAATATGAGCTCAAATAATTAACTAGTTGTTATAGAAAGGTAATAAGTAATATAAAAAGAATAATAAACTGTAAAAATATTGTTAATAATGTATAATGTAACTTATGTTTATAATTAAAGAAGAACAAGGAACATATGAGTGATTCAAGTCAGACAACGAGGTAAGGGATTTCTTATCTCATTTTTAATTATGTGAGATTTACATTGTTCACCACTAATTTATTGAATTTGGTGTATTTTGTACTGAAATTTGATATATATTATCAAGATTTTATTTATATACAATTGATTATGAGATTCATTTGTTGGTTATTAGCTTTTTCTCATATGACTTGATTGATTACAACGTGGTATGGGATATGTCATCCATTCTCATTTTTGTCCAATATTCTCAAACTTTTTATGACCTATAAAGTTCAATTATTAATGGTGGTGTATTGTTCAAAACCACCCCCATACATATTTCAATATTTTTTTATTATGGTAGAAACTGTCTCTCTTAATAAATTCCTCACATGTACACTCGTTATAATGCCGAAATTCCGAAAGAAATTTATCTCTCCTCACTTACATTCAAGCAATTCATTTGTATTATGAATCTAAATTCCATTAAAATTATTGGGACATGTATCTATATGACCCCCTTATATTCTATTTCATGTACATATGATGAGACACACCTTTCTCTCTCGTGAACCATTTTTATGAATTCTTACGTCACGCGGATACGCTGCTGAAATTGCACCAATTTTCCAAGAGAATGTCATTGGGTAGTGAATACCATGCCCATTTCTCTATCAATGGTATTAACCTTTATACACATTTAAATATAGATTATAAAGCTTCATGTATGATTTCCAATTTCCTTTATCGTCGAATAAATGATGATGTTTTATGAATCCATGTTATATGATCCATGTGGCACACTTATGCATGAAATTAAAGGATTAAGAAAGGTGTGCCCTTATAATGCTCCAAATCATTGAGTAAAGAATAATATCTTGATACATCATGTGAAATGAGTGTTCACTCATGATAATTTAAGTGAAATGTGGTTTTACTCATGCTTCATGTACAATGCGAATTTACTAATGCTCCGTGTGCAACGAGCCTTGGCTCATGCTAATTCCATGTTAATTGTTGTTGCCACATTTCTGAGTTAAGATTATCATGATTTATCATTCCTTTATGTTTATGCTTCTCTTGTTCTCTATAGATATTCCTATTTTCTAACTTTTATTATAGATAACCCTTTTTTATGCATGTCCTCATGTTATCCCATGAAATGCTATGTGTGAAGGAATGTAGTGGTCATGTAAAGGATGTTTTAAATAAAGATGTTGTTTTTTCATGTATTATGTGGTTATGTAATGATAATAATCCCCAATGACATTATACCTATCGATATTATATGTTTTATCAAGTAAATATTATGTAATAAATTATGTTTAATTGTGTAATAAAATAGTAGTGTTGGCATACAAAGTCTCTTCCCATATTTCAAAATTCCATCTTCATATAAGAAGTCACTCTGTCTCCCATCATTCACAACATTAATCTTCTTTTTAAACTCTTCATCCTTTTTCTATGAACACTTTATCCTTTATAGTAATGATAATTTGGAAACCATCTTAAAAATCACTAATTTTTCACCTTATATGGTTATTCACCTATGAATCTTTAAAAGATCCATGAAAATAGGATCCCTTTAAACTCTCATCTTTTTCAAAACTCCATGACCATTTCTGATCAAACCATCAGAAACCTTATTTGCCTTCCCTAGGAGGTAGTGGATTGTCCAATTATAATCCTTGAGTAGTTTAAGCTATCTCTTTTTCATCATGTTGAGTTCTTCCTTTGAGAAAGTATACTTCAGACTCTTGTGATTATTATTAATCTCAAATTTCTCACCATAGAGATAGTGTCTTCAAATCATCAATGCAAAGATTACAGCTTCTAACTCAAGTCCTTGAGTAGGATAGTTTTTCTAGTGAATTTTAAGCTTTCCTGATTCATAGGCACTAACTATATCATTCAACATAACGACACAACCAAGTCCTTTCTTCATTGCATCACTATAAATAACAAATCCAACATTCCCCGACAGCAGAGTCCATATAAGAGAATTTAATACTCTTGTATCCAATTCATCAAAAATATTCTTCACACTTTTCTTACTAAACAAATTTATCCCCTTTTCATGTGATCTTTGTTAATGGTTTAGCCACTTGGGAAAAATTCAAGATGAAATTCTAATAATAACCTGCTAAACTAGTAAAACAGCATACCTCAGTTATACTCATCGGGGCTGGCCATTAATGGATTTCCGTGGTTATTGAATTATCAATAGAAATTCTATACAAAGGGAAATATGGCCATGAAAATAAATCTATTGAAACCAAAATTCATACTTACTAAATTTCCCACATAATTCATTTCTTCTAAGAGTATTTAGGATAATGCACATGTGAATTTCATGATCATCGTAGCTTTTGGAGTATACCAAGATAAAACAAATAAATAACACTACAAAGTCATCAAGATATTCCTTGAAATATCATTTCATTAGATCCATGAAGATAGAGGGTGTATTAGTCAATCAAAAAGGCATTATTGTAAACTCATAATGCATGTACCTGGTTCAAAATGATGTTTTCAGAATGTCTTCCTTCTTCACACAAAACAGATGATATTCAAATCGAAGGTCAAACATTTAAATGTATTGATCTCCATGAAGTTTGTCAAATAAATCATCAATGCGAGGTAATGGATACTTTTTATTTATTGTTATAGCATTGATCTCCCTGTAGTCAATGCACAACCTGATAGATCCATCTTTCTTCTTAACAAAATGAACAGGGGATCTCCTTTGTGAAACACTAGGGAAAATAAATCCATTATTACTCAATTACTTTATTTGTTTAATTAGTTCCACTAATTCTTTAATGGCCATAATATATGGGTTCATTGATATGTGCCCTATTCCAGGAATTAAATCAATGGAAAACTCAATTTCACGTTCTGGAGGATGTCTAGGTAAATCTTCTAGAAACACATCAACATATTATTTCACAATAGGTACATCCTCTAAATTAACATTCATTTCCTCACCCATAGTTATTTCATTATCTTAATCCAAAATAATTGAATTTAATTGCGATATTGGGGGTGAATCTGGATAAGAATTATGTGGTGGTGATTCTTATCTAATGATAAGGTGTTCATTATCATCATCAAAAAAATTAGTAACCTCCTTCTTTTTATAATAAATTTTTGCATCATGGTCTGAAAGCCAACACATTATGAGGATTATATCAAATTAAATCATAGTTAATATGATGAGATCATACGATAAAGAATATTTATATGCCCTAATGGTGACTAATTCACAAAACTTTGTTTCAGTGATACTTACCTTGGTAGTTTTGACTGACATATCCCTTGTTAAATCAAATTGGAAATATTGGAGTTTCTTAGAAAACATGTAATATATGAAACAATGTGATGATCCAAAATCAAATAAATAATTTTCTAAACTTTATACAACCATTAACATACCTTCCACAACATATTTTTGAGCTTCAACCTCAGTAGTAGTGATAATATGAGCATGGCATTTTTCACTTGGCCTTTTCTGAGTTATGTTCCCCTGACACATAGGAAATTAATTTGAATAATGACCACTTTATCTACAATTGTAGCATTCAACATTGATGACCTCTTTCTTCCCCTTGAAATCATGAGCTTGGTGACCTTTTTCACCACACTTGTAATAGACTCCCATTCCATTCTGGAAAGTACCAGGTTTTTTCATCCCACATTCACCGTAGGATGGATATTCTATTTTCCCCTTATTCAACTTATTTCAATTTCCATATTTTTCAATAGATCTATTTTTCTCTATCTTTTATTTAAATTCACAAGACACATTGAATTATTTTTATGTCTTTATGTCACATGAGACAATATCACTATACGATGAGAAGGATTGTGAGACTAATACTTTGATGGAGAAATGGTTTTAACCCATCGATGAAATGATCAATCTTACTTCTTGGGATATGTATATCATTTTCAACATGCCTCGCTAACCTTGTAAGGTTTTCTTCATAATTTTCGACATTCTAATCCTCCGTTTTCCTCAGTCATAGAAATTGACTTTCCTTATCTACTCGATGTTAATGAGGAAAGTAATTTTCTGAGAAATTATCTTTAAACTCCCTACATTCCATAATTGATACTTCATCATCTTATTTTGTGTTTTTAATCAATTACCAAAATTGACCATCATCTTCAGTGAGGTGGTAATCTATTGTGACACATTCTTCTCTTTCGCTACTCCCCAAGGCATGGAATAGTTTCTCTAAAAAATTAATCCATTTCTCAGCTACTAGTGGATATCTACCCCTATTTATTTTTTGTGTTTTTTGCCTCATGATGTGATCTAACATAGATCCTCTATGCTGTGGATTAGGGTGATCCATATGGGTATGTTTATTATTCATAACCTGAGTGAGTTTTCTAAATATACTAATAAGCTGATCAGCTCCAATTGTATCACCAGCTCCACTATAATTATCTTGAGTATGAGGTCAATCCCTATATAGAGTGCATGAATATATATAGTTTCCATTCCTTACACTAGGTGTCATTTCTATATAATATCATAAACTAGATTATTTCATGAATCGAAATACATAACTCCCAACATGTAAAATACTTAACATAAATCGAACAGTTTATGGATATAATCCATAATCTTAAAAAAATGTTTTCCTTGGGGAAATATATTATCATAAACCCTTCATAACGGTTTATGAAGAAAATAAGAATTATCCTAAGCATATCCCTTGAGAGTGTCCTAACCAAGACTGCAGCAAGGCCCGTTGTCGTGCCCTAGTTCTCATTTGAGTCTAGCTCAAAGCGGTTTTTTTGTGTTTTACCTCTAGGTACATCTGTGTGAGAGACACCTCTAATTGTGCATATCCATATAGAGATTTAATGTATGGAAAACATAAAAAATCTCTACAATACTAAAATTCTATGAAAATCATCTATACTAATCCTCAATTTCTATCTTAGGGCTATGTGCTCTAATTAGAGTTTATCTAAATCTAGTATCCATCGTTTGTATTAAAAATCCTCAAATACCAATTATAACGCCCCAAACCCAGAATCCTTGAGTCGGTGCATTATTACATATCATTGGCATGATCACAAAATATCAGGTCTCAAATGTCTGATTAGTTTAGTAGCCTCAGATGTACTAGATACATTCATATGGGTTACTTTACTTCTTAAAATGGAAAACAACAACAACATTGATTACATAGACAACACTAAGATACCATAGATTATCCCGATAGGTCAGTCATAATATACTTTTTTCATCCTAGGAAAAATATAACATAGATAGGGGTGAGCTCAGATGCTCAGTAAGGATAACAATATAGCAGAAACATTCATAAATAAGCATAAACATTAAAGTCAATGTGTAAGACTAAAACAAAATCCTTTTATACATGAACATAAGCATAGTATGGAAAAGTTAAAATCAAATAATTTCATTTAATTATTCACATAGATATTTTACTACAAGAATAATCACATACAATATCAATAGTCCCTAATCATAATGATGGGATATATACTACCAGACTTTCATAACCACATAGTCATGGCCTTGTGACAAGACTAAAAATGTGATTTTGTCAAGGCCCTATGAAAAGACACTAGTTTGACTCATAAGACCAACCGATGCATTGAGGAGCTATTGTTGGCTCCACCCGTCACATACTAAGTACAATGCATTTCTTATATGAGAAGGTTTAAACATAATATAAACATTCGTATTAAATCTAGCATATGAAATGTCAATAATTTATCCTTAACTGTGAATAGTGTAAAAATAACACATTAATAGTCAAACATATCAAAAAACCGTTGATACAATATAGACTTTTTGTATCCTAATAAATCAAATTCAAATAATCATAAAATCCATCAATTAATGTTGTTATAGATGAAATCAAAACATTGTTTTAGGGAAATAAATATTTCTATTTTGAAATAATTAAAGAGTCACATAATAATAAAGAAGACATTTATTTTGAAAATATTATTATAATCTTGTAATGGAATCATAGAAGATGTTATAATGGTGGAAAATAGTAACACCTTCCATATAATTTAAAAAACATTCTTACCATAATTTTGTCGAAAAGGTCATAAAGTAACTTTTTTAGGAAAATGACAGAATGATTCCATTCATAACGTATAAGGAAAAATAAGGGTATAAATGATTTTATACCCTTTTATAATAAATTTTAAAACTATTTTTAAACACATTTTTTTAAGAAAACACAGATATGGATGATAAAGAGGTCCCAGTAGATACTTTTGTAAAAACAACATCGAATAATAGAGAGATTGTGAAATTAACCCTTACATTTTATATTACATTGGTCGAGGGTAGGTTAAACTACCTTATAATTGTGAAATAATTATTATTAAATTATACTTGAATCATATAAATTAATATGATATCATATATGATCTTTTAACATTTCTTTGTTAATAATATCTTAGTATTATCGTCGTTTCTGGTGATAACTGATTCGTTTTCCATTATATGCCTTGTTACCTAACTGATGTTTTTCATAGATAGGATGTATCTTATTCATATTCAGAATTATATTAAGTCTTTAAACGTTATTTATAACTATCTAATGAAAATTAATCTATAATGGATTATGATGGGGAATGAATCCCATCACGTTAATGGTGAAGGTAATACGTACGTACGCACGAGCGACAATATTATTCTTCTGATATTAAAATAATATTTAATTTGATGTTATATCATATATAAAAAATATTTATGATGTTATATTTATTATTTAAATCAATTACACATAATTTTTATACCCATCAAAATAATAATGTATTGAATAACAATTACACCATGACCTGGAGACGGTAAGTCGTACGTACGCACGTATGGTCACACATCGTTCAAATGATGGATAGAATAATGAATATGGTTGTACCATATTTATAATAACATCATAGTTTATATAAAATTCTTTAATTATTATTATTTTATAATGGAAACTACAAATAAATAGGAAGTGGAGGAAGAGAGGAACTTGAAAGAGGTGATGAAATAGTTACCTCTTCTTCAGGGTATTCTTTTTTATTTGATCAAAAGAGATCTATAGGTTAGCTTTATGACTAAAAAAGGCCTCTAGGATGAAGTTAGGATAGTTGAGAGGGTATTTGGGTAGAGGTTTATGGAGGCAAAGGCTTTGAAGGTGTAAATTTTAGGGAAGGGTGTGTTCCCTTTTATAAGAGGGGTGAGGGGACCTTAGGAAAAGCTAGAATTATTATTTTATAATAAAATAATTTTTGTTTTCTAATGGATCCAAAATAAATTATTTAAAGGATAAGATAGGGATGGGTCAAATACCCCCCAAACAATAGGTTTTAGATGGGTTTGGGTCACTATATTAACCTTATCTTTTAGATTTAACTCTTAGTTAAATAGTTTGACATTTACCATGTCTCTTTGTATTTTAATATTATATTATTAATAAACATACTATATATTTCCAAGTGATCCCCAAGTGGTTCATTAATGATACAACAATCATTATATAAGTCTTTTTCCGAATTTTATATTTTTAGTAATGGAATGTCAAATAATAATATAATATTTTTTTTAAAAACTATTTTATGTCAATTTTGACATTATTTGGTAATTTGTTTTTGCAAAATTTATAACAACATTATTATTTCAGAAAAAAAACTCATTTAAAAAACCCTAACATGTCATATTAACCTATAAAATTAGTTTATTTGAAAAAAAGTCTCAAATTATATTTAGTTGGATATTTATAATATCAATTATTTTAAAATTTCATTAATTATGTAATTACTGCAACATCATTGTTTCATAAATAAATTAAATTATTTAATTTCAAAAAACTATAAATAAATACCATTATGTTTGAAATTTTTTTATCTTTATAATTAATATTTTTAGTCAAATTTACCTTATGTTTAACCCTATATTAAAAATTGTTTAGTTATTAAACCTTGAATTTAACACTTTTAACTCTTATTTGTATTAAATAATAATAAATGTCCTAATTTAATCTAAGTGGACCTAAAGGATCCAATTTTATTCTTAAGGATGATTCTTGTTGAATTAAATTTATCCAATAGAATTAGGACATGTGTTATGGTAATAATAATATCATTTTTACCTTTAAATACCCTATTCACTTTTAACCATGGTAAATAAAATTAAAAAGTTACTATACATGATAAATAATTTTCATCTCATTGAACAAAATTTTACATACTGGTATAAATAGTGTCTCATGGATTTTTGAAATTCAACTCAGAGAAGTGGTAAAATTATATATTATATAAATTTTCAAATGCTCCAAGGAGGTGGGTAAAATAAGGTAAAAAGTTCAATAAAAATTTTATATACCTTAAATTATTATAAAATGACACCAATGAATTAAATTTCACTTAAATAAGTATTATTTATATAGTTTGACCTAAAATAAATTTAAATATAATCAATCATTATTTAAATAAAAAGTTGGTTTTAAACAATAACTCAGTGTTTATCAGTATTCATCAAAAATGAAATGTTTTCGGAAAAATACCAAAAATTATTCCTAAGATAATTTCGATATTCCAAATCCAAAACTGAAGTCCATTTGGGAGGATAAATTTATAAAATTTTAAAAATTGGGTATTACTATTCATAATATTGTGTTTTATTGGTCACGATGTGTTAGAATCACAAAGTTGCGTACAATGCACGCTATTGCATTATTCAAAGGAAAACATACCATAGAAGTTGGGGTGTTACATTTAAGAACCCTTAGTTCAAATACAAATGAACTTTTTACTATTTGGGGTCACACTAATCAAAACTATTGGTTTTCTAGGAAGAAATAATAAAATAATGAATATGATATTCACAAATCACTCCTCTAATCCACTTTAAAAACCCAACCTCACTCCCTATTCTATTCGCTCCTCAAATCCTTGAATCTCCTCCTAGATCAACCCAAACACCCTACCCAAGACACTCTATAGGTCTAAGAGATATAGGTATTTATAAAATGCCAAAACCCCTACACTCAAGGAGTTACTAAAAGAGGTTATTTCAAGAGGTAAATAATATTTCTTTTACAATTAGTTTCACTTCAATTTATCTTTTTTTCTCCTATCCTATCATCCTATGTCCTATTGATCCTCGTAAATATAGTATCATTTATGTATTCTAATTATACCATGTCGATTTAATAACCATTATCATTCTTTTTACACTCTCTTTCTCTTTCATAAATGAAATCCTCATCTATGAGGTTCCAATTTAAATCTTCATGGATGAGAAAGTCTCATTATTCAATTAATCCTAATTATTGTTCATGAAACCATTATTATGGTAGATACTAACATAATTTATGTTAGTTATCCTACTAATAATTCACTAAATAGTATATTTACAATGTATTAATTAATATGACAAAACTAGTTCATAATAATCCAAATACCACCAAATAATCTAAGTGATTGTCATTTCAACCAATGATTTTGTGTCATACGATGTAATAAAATGATATATATAACCATTAAAACATATTTATATTCATAAATAATTTATAATTCTAATTCTGTGTAATTACAACCATTCCATATGAATATCCATTCTCATATACAAATATACTGATCATGAACACAAAGGAAACAAACACTTCTAAACGTCATAATACAATCTTATAAATTATAAATAATAAAATAAATTAACTACATAAAATTATGATAAAATATATACATGTATAATAGTATCATTATTATATTATTAATAAGTCTAATTTCAAATTGTAGGACCACATGTTCAATAGTGGAACACATTTATACTTACGATAAGAGTTTTCCACCAGAACATCCATTTTAATTCTGGTTAATTTTATTCTCTACTAACCTAAATATAATTATAATCTATTCATATTTACTCCCCATAATTTATTTTCTAATGTTATATATATGTGTACGAACATGAATCATAACTTTATTTGTGGGAAGATTTATGTTTTTAATGCATCTATCAAAAATTCATCCTTGAATACAATCATATTTCACTAGAATTTCATAAATTCTTTCCTAATTATTGGGGAACTCTATTATCATTTTTAAGAAACCATTTAATTTAACAAAAACTAATTTTATTATTAAATACAATATTATTTCAATTTTGGTTTTAGGCATAGAGATTATCTAAAATAACTCTTCTTTTCAAAGTAAATGAGTAGTGATCTCAAGAATTACTTCATTGTTTTATAAGAGTATTTTCATTTTATTCATCAATAATATTGATTCTTATTTATAAATGGGACTAATATATTTTGATATCATCTACCATTTTATTCAAAAGTTTTTTGACTAGTTTGACTAAGGATGTTATAAATTGAATCCCTTCACAAATTTACTCACAATGGTTAGGGTTTATGTATAATGTTTGGGGAATATTAGATATATTTCATATGATAGTTCAATATGAAAATATACTTTTTTATGTGTATCCCCGCTCATATCAAGAATTAATTTTACTTTAAGTGATGGATTTGGTCAATTATATCTCTCGATACATTGGTTGGTCTCATGAAACAAATAGATATCGACTTGGTCGAGGCCATACCCATTTTGAAATATGGTAATGGTCGAGGCCTTAATAAATTTTATATTTCATGGATGGGGACTGGAAAATATGTTTAATTATGTAATACACATGCATGTCCCTTATTATGAAGCGATAAATTGATAGTTCATTTGGTTATTCAACAAGTATAATACTAATGAATATTTTTTATTATAGAAATATTTACTCATCTCATATTGCTTACATATTTTGTTCAGGTTTTTTTACAGGAATGACTTTTAGATTAGTATCCATCTATAATGATGATATTATCTTCCTCTATTTTGTTTACCCTTATTGAGAATTTGATCTCACTCCTTCTTATGTTTCATTTTTTACATGGCATAAAGAGTTATATTATGATGGACATGCATGTATAATATTAGAGTGGTGGATGTTCCATGAGGAATGTTTATGTTGTTCTTACCATCAAGTTGTAATTATAAACTTGTGTGTGTATCTTTAATTCCAAATCTAACAAACTATTCATTTATCTAAGATACAAAATTTTTTATTCATGGAAATTTAATGTATTAAGTCATCGGATATGAGCAACTGGGTTCAGGTCTTTACATCTTGTATATTAGGTTTTAAATGATTTATGTGAATGATATAAAAAGGAATATGGGGACGGATTAGAAATTTCAACTAGAAGCATGTGTTGTGGTCTGGCCTATTCTGTTTCACCAAGATGAGTTAGTCGAAGGAAATGTTTTTTTATAAAATATTGTTCCAAACTAATAGTATCTCTATTATTACATGTTTTTTACATTTTTGAATAGGGGAGGAGACATGAGGTTTCAATTCAACATTTTCTTGGAGAGGACTGGTAGAGTTGTGATATATTGTTTTATGAAATGATGGTTTATAAGGATTTTAGGTTCATGATTATATGAGAAGAAATGTGGTATTACAAAATTTTAATTAGCTTTATATAGGTTTTTTGAATTTATTAGGGTATATTTTTTTGAATTCATGTTGATTATAGACCGTCATGGTTTATTTTCATGCATGGTCTTCTAAATTAGTCTTATGAGAGGGTTATTATATCATAACCCTTCTTATTGTGACAAGTATTCTTGGATGGAAAATTTATTGGGATCTAATTTCCTTGGTCTATTACAACATTATGTATTTCATTATTCAATGTTTTAAATTTTGATGCAATGATTCTGGATAGAGATAGATGAGGATCACAATGTGATTGATGAGTACTTAATTATTGCAGTGTGAGCAACATCATCCGATTTTGAACATTATTATTAATATTTTTATTTGTTTGGGTTTACTTAAAAGACAATGGGGATATTTCACCATTATTTATGGATTATAATTTTATTAAAATTTTGTTACCAATACCTCACTATGATTATTTAATTTCATTACACCATTATAAATTATAGTGGTTCATGATTTTTAACATATTACACTATATTTTATCAAACCCTGGGTATCCATAAAAAATCATTGGATATGTTTAAAATTAATTTAATGTGTTTTGACCCTATAATTCAACATATTTTCATCTTTGTGATTCAATTTTATTTTTATTCTTCTTTTTAATTTTGTCATCCTTTAATATTGTTCATATGTTATGGATAAGTTGGTATTGTAGTAAAGAATCAGTTTTAATGGTTGTTAATCATTATTTTTGTGGACCCAAATGTGATAATTGTTTTGGAGGATATTTATTTAGTGTTCTCGGTGTGTTGTCTTCTTTTTCACATTTTCTAAGCGTAGTTGTTGAATATTGGATTAAATAATATTCTGTTAGAAACTTCATTCATAAAATATATATTGTTATAGATTTATCTTTATTTTTTTCATTGGGTTAGTAATTATATATATAATTATATATAATATATATATTATTATAATTTTCACAGCATATCCCCCACTAGGAGGAGTCATGACAGAGTCATATATGGTGGTTTGGTTGTCCTTTAGGTACCATAATTAATAAAATTTGCTTGGGGAAATAGTGTTAAGTGTTTCGAGATCATCTTTTAGGCCAGAGACTCTACTGTTGGTGTGGCGACAAACATATCCATACACTAGGACTATGATTACTCGTATATAGACATTGTACATGATGAAACTAGCTGTATGGATTAAAATTATACATGCACCATTTAATAATGCATCATAGTTTCCATTTTATCTTGGGTAAGATCCCAAGAAATACTTATTAACCATGGTACATATTGTTTTGTTCAGGATTACAATGCAATGTATGACAACATGGATTTAGCATGATGATAATGAAGATGATCTCGTCAATGATAATGTGTCGATACAATGACCGCTTCTTGATATATTACCTCTAGGTGGTTCACCTTCCATACATCTAGTTTTAGATAAGTATTTGGTACCCACAGTACAAGTGGATGAGGATCTCATGATGACTGCATTTTATGTGTTTCAATGATGGATACCCTTGAGGTTATGAGCCATGCTCGATCCATATGCAGTTGAGGACTTTTTTAAGGTTGTGATATGTGCTTTATATCTACTTGAGACACCACCAGATCAGATGGTGGTCTTGACAGCAATCCATATTCAGGTCTCAATAAGGTGATTTTGGAGTTTAGTTACCCAATCTTATAATGAGTTTACTATTTCAGGGAAAGTCCTTGAGTTCTTTTTCCTATAGGATTTCACACCAATTGCAGTGATGTCTTTACATATATAGGAGATTATGATGCTTCATTAGGGGTGCATTAAAGTAGTTGAGTATTCATCTAGGATTACAAACCTCTCTATGAAATTGATGTATATGGTTTGTGATTAGTTTTGATGGGATCAGACATCCGAGTGAGGTCTGTTTAGAGACATTCAGGACAGTATTGTCCCTCTGTGAATTCCTTCCTATGTTGGGGGGTTAGAAAAATATTTTTGGATTACGAGTTTCTTACCTATGAAAATATAGATAATTTTTTCAGTGGTGGGAATATAGGACTAGATACCTCAGAATCTAGGATCTGACATCAGTCATAGGGCCCTAGATGTGTGAGATGTTTCTGGAGGAGGTTCCATGATAGGGGATAATTAGTTAAAGGCTCCCTGGGTGGGTGTAGCTATCATAGAGAGTGGTGGAGATACTTATTTGATGATAGGGGACCTCTTAAACCAATATTATAAAACCCTCTTAATTATTTATTGAGAGACCATAGATGGTCCACTGATTTAGATACAATGATAGGATCATGTAGGTTTATAGGATGGTATATATAGCTGAGGATCTAGGAGACAAGCATGATGTGGTAATAATTTGATGCCTCTTCCACCACATCCTCATGGTGGTCCACACCATGCTTAGGGATCTGGATAACAAGGATGTGTAAAACTGATGGTGGTCAATGATTATGATCTAGAGGATTCAGAAATGATACAAGCTATGATTTGGGTCTTTCATCATTAGATATAAATTAAATAGATAGTGGTTCTAGTCATTACATTACATCAACTTATATACATTTTGTGGGACCTAGAGATTCATGTTGAACTTTTCTATCAACAATTGCACATAAGGACTCAGAAGGAATAATACTCAATGATCATTCACTTCTACCGAAAATGTGATCTGACTCTTTGAAGTTAGAGTTTCTATTGGAATATCATTGTAGTAGAGTTAAGCCCTTATGAATTCATTATCTTTATGGATTGGTAATATATTTTTAATTCCTAGATTAATAGTTTTTGGGGATTGGTGTGGTGTGTCCACAGGGATGGAAATATGAATTACTTTGTCATTGGAAAGGAAAACCTAGAAACATATGAATTTATCTTTCATAGGAGGGTTCATCTTATTACTTATCAGTTCGAAAGCATAACCCTGCGTGCAGTGGATGTGGGGAGTTCCCAGTTTCATGAAATGATGATGGAGTATGCAGACATCATCTGTGAGGATGCTCATGGTTTACCAACCAATTCCGATATAGACTTGTTTGTTGATATTCACCCCAGGATGTTATCGCCATATTTTCTAGAATATCATATGTCTCATCCGGAGCTTCATGAGTTTAGAATACAGTTAGAGGAATTACAGTAGAACATATTTTTTATACCCAGTATTTCACCCTAGGTAGCCACATATTTATTTTCCTAGAAGGAATACAAGATTTTAGAGTTTTTGTGTACTACCAGCACTTAAACTAGGTTATCTTGTCAAAAAAGTATCCACTTCCATGGTTCGATGATGTACAATATCATCTATGATTTGTGTGATGGGAATCAATGTCTTACCACAGTTTAGGATATTAGTACATGGGGGTATGAGATGAAAATATACCAATGAATTCATTCAGAAGTCCCTACAATCACTATAAGTACTCAATGATTCCCTTTAGCATGAATATACCCTATAAGTGCTCATGGGACTCTTGAACTAGATATTTCATCCTTTCATAGACCTGTTCATGATAGTCTTCATTGATTATATCCTTGTGTACTTGGTGTCTGAGAAGAAGCTTGTGAGAAAGTTGATGATGGTCTTAAACATACTCTGATAGCACCAGCATTATGGAAGGCTCTCGAAGTGTTCAGTCTAGTTACAAGTGGGCCCCATTATAATAAATTTTATCTCATCAGATAGATTGTTAAAGGACATGACCATTGATGAGGTAGTGTAAGCATGGGTCCATCCAAAAATGTGTGCCCAAGGTGTGGAGCATCCTTGAGTATTTTTGAGCATTTCCAAAGATTCATAACTAATATCTCTAGGATACAAGCACCCATGACCTCTTTAACTTGAAATGGGAAGCCATTCAAGAGGATAGAGTGGTGCCGATCAGCTTTTCAATAGTTTGTGATGAGTATGAGGACTGCTCCCATCTTGGTATATTTAGTGGATGGTGTCGAGTACGTAGTGTTGTGTGATCTATAAGGTAATGGTCCTAGTTGTGTTATATTTCAATATAAACTTGTGATTTCCTATGGTTCATGTTAGTTGAGACTACATGAGTATAAGTACTTGGCCAATGATCATGATCAAGCAATATTATCCTTCTATTTAATGATGTTGTGACATGATGTGATGGGTTAGCTGTTTATCATCTACTATGATCACAGGATTCTAAAGAATAACTTATATCAAAATGATATTAACTCATTACATTTGTGATGTCCATAGTTCCTACAGAAATATCTCTTTGATACTATCTTTAATCTTGTTAATGGGTACATGGTAGAGGATGCACTCATTAGGAGATCATGATCACAACAGTGGAAGGAGACATCTAAGCAGTCATCCTCAGTACAATTATACTTTGTGGATAGAGATAAAATAACTGACATCCAGTAAAAGGTTATTACCCATCAACGATTACAATGAATCAGTGTGACACAACATAGTGATATGTACTATGAGACTGTACGTACTCAAATATCCATATGGGATTCTCTTGATAGATTTTTTAAATGTGGGATGACTGTTGATCTTCTCAGCATATGCATAATGGTACAAGTTATGTTCATGAAGGAGGATTTGTAGGAGTTTAAAAAAATCTTTTGGTGGTACAACCATGTGTGTTAAAGATGAACCAAGTCCAACAATGTTATATATTGTGTCCTAGTATAAATACTGGAGTTGTAGAGTTTTTATCTTGACACCTTTCTTGTCCAAAACTGAAGTCTAAGACCCAATCCAGCATGTACAACACAAGAGCCAAAGGACCCACAGAGAAAGTTGGATAGAAGTTCTATGGAATTTGTGACAGGCTTACCACCAATATAAATGAGATATAATTCCATATAGATGATTATATACAAACTCACAAATTTGGTCCACATCCTAGATATATGAGAGAATATTTCAGTAGAGAGCTTGGGACCCCTCTACATATAAGAGATAGCCCAACTCCATGGAGTTTTATTAATGTTTTTTTAGGATCATTATGTTTTCTTTACATATTCATTGTGGAAGGGATAATATGAAGATTTTGGGAATATATTATTCTTCAGAATAGTATTTCACATGCAAATTGATGGTTATAAAGGGCTGACCATTCAAGTTATAGAGGCCATTGTGTGAGAATTTAGGTTATACTTTTTTCTTAGTTGGGAGGATCACCTACTCCTGGTGGAGTTTCTATAAAAAATATTTAGCATTAAACCATTGATATGGAACCATTCAAGGCTTTGTATGAGATACCCACTATGAAACCACATTACTAGAATTAACTAAGAGAGTAAAAAACCATGGACTTGGAGTTTGTAAGAGTTATAATAGAGAAGTTTCAGATCACACATGATGGATTTAAGACAGAACATATCCATTAGAAGTCTTATGTTGATAGAAAGTGAAGGCATTTGTAGTTCAATAAGAAGACTATTCATTCCTAGGTGTTTCACCATGATGTGGATTATGAAGATTTGTCTTAGGCTAAAATTTATATATGAGGTTTACTGATGTATTCCACATACTACCTATAGATTGAAAGGTGGCATATTTCTTAGCTCTACACTTATAGTTAGACTAGGTACACACTATCTTCCATGTGTCACAATTGATGTGATATGTGCAGAACTCATTTCATATTCTTGATTGTGGAGTGTTGGAAATTGTGAATGGACCAAACATTACATAGTAACCAGAATAGGTCTAGGATTTTATGAAAGGATCCATTGTGGGTATTGATTCATTCAGGGCGTGTCAGGTGGTTGCATAGGAATATCTATGAGATAACATGGTAGCAGGAGGCTCAGATTCATTCTCAATACCCACATATTTTTTGTGTATCACTTTTTTGGGATATCGTAGGACATAAATCCCAATTTTTGGGCGACTTTTATGTCTTGGATATTTTTTGTATTATTTTTTTATACTATACTAACTATTCCTAAGGCTATGTGTGAAGAAGGTGTGTAAATTTTTAGGCCGGTTGTGATGGAATAAACATTTGAAATACATTAAATATATTAAATTTCATGCATGTGAATGTTTCATTAAAAATCGGAATAAATTATAAATGGGTTCCCAGATAAAAATTATGTGGGAACCATTGATTTCGTAAGTCAACATTATCCTTAGTCGAGACTTAACAATGGTCACATTTTTCATTTGTAGAAAATTCACCACTTACACTAATATAAATAAAATAATAAAATAATATATTTTATATCAATTTTTTTTACAATGTAATTAGAAAATCATTAAATATATTGTTTTGTAATGATTATGTGGATAGATACATAAAACATGAGGCCATGGAGAGACCGTTTTAGAATTCTATCCAGAAAATGATGAAAAGATCATCGATCGATGATCAAAGCACATCAGATTCAAATGAACTCACCAAAAAATGTGATACAACATCGTTCATCATTAGTTATCAATATTAATTATGGTATGGTGTGTGTTTTGATTTTATTCAACACTATTCTTAGTTTCTATGATGAAAGGTAATCAATCTATGAATATATTGATCATTTGTTTGATCGTTATACGGGATGTGTTTATATTTTGGGGTTGTGACTATAGAATTTCATTATGATTTTATTATTTAGATTTCAATTCAAATTTTGATTAATCATGATTGATTAGAACATCAGTGATGATAACTTCCTTCAATAAATTATTATGATGTTCTACCCAAATTCATTATTCGTTATGGGTGTTATTTATTTGGAATATTTCTTGACTTATCATGATCAACTGATTGTGGCACAACTTTTTCTTCACGCAATGATCCAATATTATATAGTGCGAATCAAAATAACTCAATGGATATTTGATGTTTGAGATGGATAATTTGGGATGATTGTGAATACTTGATTTCTTGTTCATAAGTTCACAACCAATAATGGTTATTTGACCCATTTTATGAGATGATCTGATGGCATGAATCTATTGGTAGGAGATGATGATAATCTGTTGAGTTAGATCCTATAATATCTTTGAGAATTTCACTAAGATTACATGTATGTGTACTTGTTTGGTTTTGGGGAAGAAATAATGTGTTTCATTAAGAATATGAACAACACGACATCTAATTCGGTATTACACAGTGTGTGGGGGTTTCTTGAGTGGGGACAACAGTTTTAGGTTTGAGAAAAATATCAAATATCATGTTTCTTGGCCCACATGTCATGTGGTCCATCCATAGTAACTTTTGGGTGTAGCTAGAAGGGTAGACAGACATAGGGTTGGAGTAAAAGGACAACCTATATGACATGTACTCCCAAAAATGGACATGAGTTGAGACACGATCCATTTGAACGGGTAAGCACTGGGGTTAAGTGACAGGATGTCTGACTCATACTGTACAACATGTACACATTCATACATTTCATAGAAATATTTTAATTCATATCTTGGAAAATAATAATTGGGGTTTATTCCCTTTATCCCTTCCATTTAGTTTAGTATAGAATCATTTCCTACACTTAGGATGAATATCCCTTCAGCAGGTAATATTGTATAGAGTTTCAATAATCCATCTGAGAGGCATGGAGTGTGATCCACTATTCTTATATGTTCCCTAGGTAGAATTCATGGTATTTTCAAGACCAAAAATACTCATTCATTGATCTTCTACATTGTGGGTTAATGTAGATTGAAATTTTGGTATCACCCTATAGCCTTGGAAGTTATCCTCATCAGTGTTTCATATTCTATTTATAATACCATTGAGTTATTCTCATGAAGGTAACATATGAGATGTATGCCTTGAATGTACATCACCATTGCTACTATAATGAAGAGATTGTTCTCTTGGATTCGTGATTTGTGGATTCATCGAGTTGGAATCCTAGGCTAGTAGAATATGGTAGTGACTTACCTCTACACAATACGTCTTTGGTGAGTGTATGAGGATATTATTGTTATATGTGTCATTAAAATATACCATTTCCAAGAATATTGTATTTTAATTTGTTGTACAGTTTTTGGTTTTGGAGTTTCTAACTAAGTATATTTATTCTCACCCACACCCATATATTTCTCACATGTTTCATTTTTTGGGTGGATCATTAACGTTTTGATAGATTCCAAGGTGAACTAGGACCAATGGGTTCTTGGTGAGATGGAACAGACCAAGGTTTGTTCCTTTAGTTTTCTAACATCATTCCCAGTGCATGAATTCATTTTACACTTGTTTTTTTATAATATTTGTGGGGGGGATTGTATTTGGATATATATACATTCGTTTATTTCATGTCATACTTTAGTTATGAGATTTATATGTTTGTGTGCATGGTTGTTTATTAATTTCTATATTTTGGAATTGTTAGTCTTGAAGATGTGTGGATGTGTATAGGTACTTATGTGAAGGCCTCCCATGTCAGTGATATTCTGTCTTGGTGTCAGCCGATAGCCCTTGGCCTATTGAAGCTTGGATTTGGAAGTCAGGTCATAATTCCCACTAAGAAAGGTCATGATTAATCAAATTGAATTTATATACATATTTATTTAATATAAGTTTAAAATTTATGAAATGAAATTTATGTCTATAAATTATGTTTGATTGTTGAAATCTATTTCCATATTATGTGAGAGATGAATTAGAACTAGTAGATGTTTAAGATAGTAATTTTTTATTAATTTGAAATTAAAAAATTCCTAAATAAAAGAAATGGGAGATTACAACGATAATAAGAATGATAGAAGTTATGGATATAACTAATGATAAAAATAGAAGATAGATTGGAAAATAATTATATGGTTTAATAATGAATAATAAGTGAGATAAGAAACATTTACATTAGTGAAAACATGGATTCAAAAAATTCTATTATTATTGATTCAAAATATATATTGGAGATCAGTTTTTTGGAACATCGGGATAATAATTTTTTTTTATATAAAGAAGAAAAATTAATTTCAAGATAATTCATATGAATGAATTAATCAATATGTAATTTTATTTAGTGAATTAAAACTATTCAAATTAGACTGATAATCCTTTTAGTAAATTTGGAAGTGACCTACAGTTATTAAAACTAGTTTCATCTATTTTAATTTTCAAAGCTATTCTTTTATACCATGGGAAAAAGTGACTTATTCCCCAAATTATTATTAAAATTAAAATACACAATATTGATTGAATACACCTAATCTATTATTGGCATTGAGTATCGGTGTGGTGTGACATCACCTAATATTTTATCCTCATAAATAGTGAGTTTTAGTTTATTTTAGTAAACCAAATATATTTTAATTGAGTAGTATGAGTATGTGAAATAATTGGAGGTTTAAGTATCCCAATATGAATAAGTAGTTGAAAATAAAATTGTAACTCACAATGAATCAGATTCCAACATTGATTTGGATAAAATAGAAGAAGTCTAAGACAAGGAGATTGGATTTCCATTTTCATCCATTGATAAAATAAATGATATAACTGTGCCTCTAGAGGAATAAGTATCAATCCTTCAAATTATTTATTCTTTAGGACCCCTCATATGATGATTTTATTAATGTAATTTTGGGGGGGGGGGGATTAGTGATGAATATTATTTAGAAATGTTGGATTTCAGTTTAAATTAAGAAGAAATACGGCAGGTGTCAATGAAGGGTAGTTTGGAATATTTTCAATAAAGGAATGGATATTTAGAGAAACTATTGTAAGTTATTGATGATACGATAAAAATGTTATGAAATTTTATAAATTATAATGATCATTAATGAATTTATCTACTTGATCATCAATTGGATAAAAAGAATATAGTTGGAGATAATTTCTCAATCGAGACTCTTAAAGAAAATTTGAATGTTCTGTAAAGTGAAATAAAACTTAAAATACAATTTATTTATTTTTAAAAAGTTGTAAAATGAACCAAATTAATAAATTTTATCTATTCTAGATACCTTTATAATAATTAAATGGAAGTCTAGTGAGGCAACTCAAACTGTAATATGAAGAAAAATTAAAATATTGGTTGGATAAAAGTGGTTAGATCAACATTAATTGATTTGGTATGGATATTAATTTGAAAAATGATGATGATTGGGTTGAATAAAATATATAAATTTAGTTTATATTTTCCATGTTATTAAGAAATCTAAAATTTTGTCCTTATGTTAAAACAAATCGTAATGTGGAAAATTCATTTTTGATATTTTTTCCATCATCTTCTAAATATGTCATAAAACATACCTTAAATTTAAAAATTACGATAATAAGAGTACATAATGATAAATCATGTAAAAAATTTAAAAAAATGCTATGAATGTTCTAGAATCATACAGGTCTGTCAAAATAGAAAATTATGACAACATTTTTTTATTATGGGATACGTTGTCGTATAATATGTTTTTTATTAAGATAAAATTTTATTAATTTCTCATTATAAAAAAATGTAATATCAATTACATCCATTCTACAAGAGTGAAGTTACAAATATTATAAATTAAATTATCATTATTTTAATATTGATTAATAATGGTTGATAAAAATGATAAAAATAATGAATAAAGGTTATTCTATAAAATTTTTATTAAAATTATACATTTAGTGGTATTTGTTTTTATTGTGTACACTATAATGAACTGATTAACAACATCAATATTTAATATTTGGGATAAAATTCATATTTGAGAAGATTAAATAATAGTTTTTATAGTATTTAATGTTATAAATAAGTCTGAAAAGGATTTTTTGAAAATTATTGTAATGTAAAAAAAATTATGGAATGAAGCGAAAGATTGAAACTCTTATAACTAGTAGAAATCAAGGTCGTATAAACAAATAATTTTTTATGTTAATGAAAAAATTATTTTTCCTATAGAAGGATTTTATAGACTATCAGGGTTATGTGATATAGACATCAAATAATATATTGGTAAAAAATCACTCATGGAGGGAAATGAAAAAACAATGGAAAATAATAAAGAAATTTGAATCTATCCAAATGGCTAACATGTATATTTTAGGAGAATGACATCATTTCCAAAAATGAAATTGAGATAAAAGGAGATATTTGTAGGTATGGTGGATGATTTCTTTTTATCAATAGGAACATGCCTAGCATAAATAGAATCATGAAATATATATATATATATATATATAATTTACATGATTAAAAAGGATAAAAAGGGTGAGAACTAATGTACACATGATGGAAAATAAATTTTTGGTATCTTTTAAAAAAATAACCTTATGATGTCTTGAAGTTAAGATGAAAGAAACCAGATAATTTAATCATACTATCTATGGTTCATAACATTCGGATATAAGTTTTCCGCATGTCCATTTGAACATTATTTTTATAAAATATAATTCATGTGATGTAGATGTACGTGGTATATAAAATTCATAGAATGTTTATGCATTGCAATTAAATAAATGCATTGAGAGTATCTGATTAAATTGAGTGTAGATAAATACAAAAAGTGTCATTGGAAGAAAACAATATAGATGTCAAACCAAAATATGAGACATCACAACAATTGAGAGATATTGGAAGGCGAAAATTGTTAAATTATTGGATATATAATAGTGATGAATAAATTCAAGTGGTGTTAATAAAAATATCGTTCAAAATGATATTTTTGTTTCAAAAATTTTTTGATGAATATTTTGGACAGAAAAATGTGGTATTAGGGAATTATCATGTGGTGAAGGAGTCGGAAGAGTATAGAAGACATCATGATGGAATTGAATCTTTGTTCATGATGGAATACGTGATATAAAATGTTTTTGAGAATAAGTATTATAATAAACAGTTTGTTTCCATACACTAAATGTTTCCATAACATTTGGCATAAAAATTTAATAAAATAGATGTATATGATAATCATTTATAGTCTAGTTTTCCAATCCTATAAATGTATAAGCCTTGTGTAAAAAGTATTATCATTGATATCATGTGGTATCACATGTTTATAATAAAAACACGGTATCAAGTTGTTCAATATATATTATAAAATGTAAAAATTATTATTTATTTCATATATTCTAATATACACGGGTTAGCATTATTGAGGTCATTAGATTTTCATTGAAGGAAAATTATAGATATATTGTCATAATATTATGGATATAAGTGTATTAAATATATAACATTGAAGTTATGAAGATATAATGATGTTTCTTGTATCATATTATGATGTAGTAGGATTTAGGATTTCCTAATAAAACATTTCCATGTGTAAAATTAATTTATTAGATTTCAATGAAAATAATTTTTCTGAATGTCATAATGGGTTTTTGATAATATTTCAATGAAAAATGGAAAATGATAGAACAAAGTTTTTTATGTTTTATATAAGTATTTGAAAGAGACAATGACACCCCAACATTGCCCATTGGGTTGGGATGAGGTAATGGTTCAACTAAACATATATGACATCTAATAGGAAAATTTTATTGGAAATAAACTCTAGTAGCTTAACCAATACATGGGGGATTAATTCCAATTATATGGAGTGCAACCTATAGAGGATTAACTATAACAATATAAAAAGAAAAAATATGATGATTGATATAAACATTCTAAAAAGGAACCAAACAACATAAGTAATGAAAAACATAATTAGATTCACAATAGTAAAAACTACACTACAGTCCTATTTCAAGGAAATACCCATAGACACCAAAATATACCTAGGTTCTTATGTAGTACAATGACAATTCATATTCCTGGTGTGAGTATATAAACTCAATATATAATATCTTATACCTCATACATAAGCCACTTTGATAGGTAGAAGTCATCTATCATTTAATTTTAAATATGAGTGAGAAATATAAAATAGTTGTAAAAATTATACATACATTCATAAATATATGATTTAATAAAACTCACAACATGAAGGTATATCATGTCATGAATTTTCACCTATAAGACTCACACACCCAATGAATATCCAATTATGAAATCACCAATAAAAACCCCTAACTTATGATTAGGCAACATCCCTCCAATTCAAATCCATTGACTGAGGTAAATTCATTGAGTCTATATTGAACACTCAACCATAACTTATCTAATAATAACCATTAATATTACATTATAATAAAGGGCACCCATTACCATGCCAATTTCATTTAAAAAATATTCTTTTATGAATACATATTTATTTGATTTTATAAAACATGTTATGGGAAAATCCCACAACACATGGTCTGAAAAACTATTAATATTGGGATAAAAATCATGAGTTTTTTATCAAGAAAAAAAAATTATATTTTAAAACCATGCATATAATTTATAGGATTGTTGGATGCCGAGAAAGCCACCTACCTCAAAAAAAATCAACACAGGGAATTCTTCCATGAATCATAGATCTATGATTTTAATTTTTTTATTTTGATGAATCCTAAATAATATTCATCAAAAAATTATATTTTCCATAGATATAAGAAATAAAACCTCATAATATTGTTTTTCAAAAAACAAGTCAACTTAATGGGAGAATATGAAATTGAATCATTAAATTTGATTCCCTAGTTTTTAACTATTGTAAAGACCCGGAAATTTCAAGGAAAATTTTTTGTTAATTTTCTTTAGAATTTTTCAAGAGCGCGGTTTCAGACGGCACCTGATTCCGAGGCCTGGAGTGCCCGGAATTAATTTCCGAAGTTTGGCTCGGGTACGTTCAGTGAACGAACGAGCGGGATTTCCTAACTTTTGATCCGTTGCTCGGAATTGAAATCCGAGGGCACCGATGAACTCGCAGCGCCGATATTCGCTTAAAGAGACCTTTTCGGGAGTTGCGTTTGTTGCGGGTTGAAAGTTAGTTTTGGGGTTTTAGTTTGAGTTAAATAAAATTTGTGAAGAACAAATTTTATTATAACTTGATAAAACCTACCAAAGGGGGTTGGAAGTGGGACCCACACCCACTTAACCTCCCTTGGGAGGATTAAGTGTGGTGGGGCCCACACGAACCCCTAAACCTTTCATATTCTCCCAACTTGCTTAACCCCTAATTAAATGACTTGAGTTACTTATTTAATTTTGGGAGTTAATCCTTTTGAATTTCAAACATTTGAAATTCTAGTGTGTTATGTGATAATAAAATAAGATGTTGTCTTATTTTATTTTGGTTAATTGTTTGTCTTCTTGAGAGGTGGAGAGCATTTTCTTCTTCTTCTTCATCTCTGACGAAGATCACGAAGAACGCTCAACTTCAACGCAGAACGCGAAGAACGCTGTTCTTCAACGAAGAACTTCTCCGCCGAAGAACACGGTCCATCTGCGACGCCGTATCCGCGACGCGACGTACTTCTTCCGCGTCATCTCTTCCGCGACGGTTTTCCGCGATGAACGCCATCGACAACGACTCTTCCTCCGACGTCAAAGGAATCGACACCGATATTCCACGACTGCGTCAATGTGCGACTATCGAGGTAGGGGTTCTTGAGTTCGTTGTTTTCTTTTTATTTGACTTTCCTCAAGACTTGACGAAGAACGCTCAAGTTCCGACGAAGAATGCCGCTCCGCTCTTCTTCGTCTTCCGTGTCAACGAGAGAGAACATCGCTTCTTCATCGGACAACCTTCGTCGGCGTACGAGGTTTCGCCAACGACGTATCACATCGGACGCACCTCTTCGTCATCGGATTTGACGAACGGCTACCGCGACGCCCGACCTCCGCGACGTCGTCTTCCGCGGAACGTTGACAATCTTCGAACCTTATTCCAAGGTAGGGGTTGTTGATTTCTTTTTGGTTCATTATTTATTTCTTGATCGTGAATTTTAGCAAGTCTAACGTATGGCTTTGAATTATTTAGAGTTGCGTTATTATTTTAACGTGAGGGGGGCCGGACCGCACGAACACGGTCGAAACCCCCTCCACCGTTCTTGTTTATTTTTGCGGGTGGAAGCAAGTGGCGTGGTGCCGTCGCACCATGCGGATAATCTTGCAAATATTTTGCGCGGCGCCGTCGCGCCACGCCGAGGAAGAATCTTCAAGAACGCGACGCCGTCGCGCCGCGTTGAAAGGAATCAAGGCACGGCGAAGGGGCGCGGTGCCGTCGCACCGCGCCGGACGACGAACACTGCGGCCGGTTCCGGGCCATGGCGGGACGAGGAGACCGCGGCCGGTTCCGGGCCGCGGCGGAAAGAGAAGACCGGCGGCCGGGCCGCCGGCGTCGGAAGCTGAAGGGGGACCGGAATTTCCGGTCCCGTTGGAGAAAACCGGCCGGCCAGCTGGCTGGCCGGAAGGCATTAAACCGGGGGAATTAATTCCCCCGGCCAGCACACAAAACCCCCCCTCTTTATGAGGGGGGCGGTTCTTTGAAGGGAGGGGGGCAGCCGACCCCCCCGGTTTGTTTCCAGCCGGCCCCCACGTGCGGGGGCCGTTTCATGTAAATGGCACGGCACAAAGGTCGCGCCGCCTTATCAATCAGCGGGGGCTTAGCCCCCGCGTGCGGCCTCCTCGCGGCGACAAGCCGCCGCGGCTCCCCGCGCCGCCGCGCCACTGCACCGCCGGCCGACCGTCCGGCCGGGCCGCCCCAGGGGGGGGGGGGGTCGGGCCGGGTCGGCCCGGACCCGGACCCCCCCGTTTCGAACCAGAATCGGTTTTTGGGCCATATCTTGAGCCTCGGACCTCCGAATGACGAACCGTCTACGGCAACACGCTCCTTGGATCGAGACGGTCGTTTCGGTATATCGCACTCAAGGTTTCAGTTTACTTTGAGTTCGGCCGGGTTGGTTCGTTCACGAAACAACCGGGCCTTCGGAGCGGAAACACTCATATCTTGAGCTACGGACGTCCGATTGACGTGCCGTCAGCTGTGTTGTGTTCCTCTTAGTGAGACGGATCTTTTGGAATACTCCGCCCGAGGTTTGGACGCAGGTGGAGTACGGTCGGGTTGGTTTTGCCTTAAAAACCAACTGGGCCCCGGGAACGAAAATGCCAATAACTCTCAGACCGGGCGTCCGATCGACGCGCCGTTTGTTGCGTTGAGTTCCTGTTGACGATACGGAACTTTTTGATACATCAACTCTGGTCTTCGTGACAGTTGATGTATCAGCCTCTCGGCTCGTGGAGCGGACCCTCCGAACGAGCTTGCTGTGTGCGGGAACCCTAGTGCTGGCTGCGACTGTTACTGTGACTGCTACTGCTACTACTGCTACTGTGACTGCGACGACGACAGTATAGAGATCCTGTGTGGATTCGACGACGACGACGACTACAGCACTCAGCGATCCTACGTGGAACAATGCTACCGAACCTGTGTGAGCTGAATTTTCTGTTTACCTTGGGCGGTGGAGCACTTGGTTGTAGCAGCATATCCTTGGCAGTGGAGCGCTCGGTTGTAGCGGCAGACCTGCGATACTGGAGACGAGCGTACGGAGTACGGAGACCGTGTAGCCGGCTGAGACCTGACGACTGCTTGACCGACTCGACTTGGAGTGAGTCGACTAGCCCAGTGGACGGAGCGCCCGGTATTTGGCGGCAGACCCACGGCGGACGGAGCGCCTAGTAGTTGGCAGCAAACCCGCGGTACTCGTCAGGAGGAGTACCTCAGTAGGCTATCTGGGTGAGCTCCCGGTATTTGGCGACAGACTCTCAGTGGACGGAGCGCCAGGTAGTTGGCCGCAAACCTGCAGTACTCGACAGGAGGAGTACCTCAGCAGTCTTAGGTTAGTGAGCAGTACCTCGGAGTCGTGAGAGGACCACTGTACACTCTAGAGACGGAGCTCTTCAGCAGTTACGGTTTCGATAATGAAAATCCTGGTTTGAGCTGAGACTTTTGACCTTGTGTTTACCCCATGATTGAGATGGGTCACTTGCTAACTCTGGTATATGTATGGGCATATACCCGGGTAGTGGTTATCCGTTGATTTCACAATCCTTGTGTTTCCTCATGATTGAGATGGGTTACTTGATAACTTAGGTATATGTATGGGCATATACCTAAGTAGAGGTTATCTGTTGAGATCTTCTTTGTGGTTATCCTTGTTGGATTAGTGAGACCTTGAGGGTCTCGGGGTCCCTACTGAGTATCGTTATACTCACCCCTGCACGGGCTATGCCAGCACCTCATTGTGTTGGTTGCAGACGACGGGCAGTGCTGATAGAAGCCGAGTGTTCGAGGACTGGACAGTGCCTGGAGGTGGACTATACGAAGAGATGGTACCCAGAGGTGGACGTGACGACGAGGCGTAACCCGGAGGTGGACCACTAGGCGAGATGTGCTCGGAGCGGACGGCGGGACCCGTGGAGCAGAGGAGCTATCTGTACCCACCCTTCAGGTGGGATTTCCAGTGGACAGCTCGGAGTAGCAGCTTTTACTTTTCAGTTGCTGTTTTCCCTTTCGAGTTGTACTTTACTTTCAGTTTGGGTTTGTATTCTGGCCCATTTACTTTTCAGCACTTTCTTTTGTACTTAGTGTTTTTCTACCGCTTGTGCTCTGTGGTTCTTTTTGTTTACTTTTATAAAGGCAATGCCTTCCCAGTTATCGGGATTTACGCCTTGGTGCTAGTCGCCAGCCCCTGGCCTATGGAAGGCGGGCTTGGGGTAGTCACGGCACGGGCCCCGAGGGCGGGTCGTGACAACTATAATGAGTTGATGAAATTAGTTTCCAAAGGAAGTTATACAAAAAATTCCCTTCAGAGAAATTGACAGTTGAGGTTAAAAAATGAATGCCTCATTGAAAAAAAAAGTGAGATAGAATTAATAAATAATTTAGGTCTAACCTCATTCTTTGTATTTGAAAATAATTTATGTTTTAAAGTCTTCTATTCCAATGTATGATAAAATTCCAGTTGCCTTTAAATTATTAGTTATAAAACCCATTTAATATGTGAATCTCATTAGATCATTATATGAATTTTCATATTGTAACCATCCTCATCCATATTCTTATCCAAATATTAAATAAAATGATTTATTCAAAGAAAATAAATTCATTCTATAAACATACAATTGTAGCAATATTCTATATTATTCTCTAATTCCTCTTTTGAAAACTATTATGAATCTAACTGAAACATCCAGAATTAAATGAATGACACTAAAACTAGGGCCTGCCTCAAATCTAGGGCATAAAATTCTTAACACCATTGAAATTTCTATCAACGAAAAAATTTAAGTCATTAATTCTTTGGAATGGTTTTGATACATTATATAACATATGCAACTCCCATTTCAATGTCTCTTCTTGCATCTAATCTTATTTCCTCAAAACTCCAACAAGAGATATCAATCAGGCTAGACATTCAATATCATTCAAATCTAAAATAGAAACTGGGATGTGCAAAATGGTCACTTCAGGATGATATATCATTTACTCATATAAAATTACATTGAAAGGACTCATTATTAATTCATTAATTGTGAGATATATAAAATAGATACAAAAATTTATTTTTGGTGCTAGAGAAAAATGATAAGAAACGTCACTAATATATAAAATAATTTCAATGGTTCGAATATATTTGTGATCCAACATCACTTGATTACACAAATGGTGATTTCCCAAACTTGGAAATGTTCATAAAATTAAATGATCATCAAATTAAAAATACATTTGTTGACAATTATTACCCACATAATATTTATATTAGATCTAGGATATCTCTATCACTTTAATTCTTATCTCTATGTTATTAGTATCCTCACTCAACCATAATGACCTGATTAAAAATGATTCCCTAGTTGCAACCCTAAAAATTCATAATGACATGAATCACCATAAAATTCCTTATATGTTACTTTATATATCATGGTATAATAATATTTTTAAATAAGAAATCGAAAAGGCTAAAATTGTATTCTCAGGGAGCGATACAATCCATCATAGAATATATGATAATGCATTCCATTTTCTTTACCATGTTCTCTGAATATACATCTATTTAGTGATGGTATTAAAGGTTAATGATCTATTTTCATAGTATTATTTATTTTCTCTATAAAATTTTGAGGTGAATATGGGGTCTCTATAATAAAAATGAGAATTTTTCATCCATGAAATTTGAACACATTCCCAATTTAGATATCTACTAACTCTTTATATATATTCATCTCCATAATTGGAATGAATTCTGTTTTAGTCATGTTTTATTCAACAATAACCAAAATAGTGTAATTATTTTATTGATTATTAGGTATTCCTCTATATAATTCTATATAAATTTTCACCCATTTTTTAGTTTTATGGTAATTGATTATAAAAAATCAGATAGTTATTATTCATTATCCTCCACTTGATAAAAATATAAGAATTTCTCAATATACACTACCAAATTAATTTTCTTACCAACCACCAGTAATAGTCCATCATTTTTCTATACACATTTTTTTTACTTATGTGGATTTACCATATCAATTAATGATATGAATGGATGATTATAACATGGAATAATGGAGGAAATATAATTTAGACACAAAAGAAAAACATTGAATATTTATTAACCTTTTTATATCCATAGTCATCCCCATTGAGATTTTCCCTCACAACAAGACAACTAATATATCTCTATCGATCTTCCATAACTAATTAAAAAATATTACAAATAAGTGTAACTGTAAATAAATGTACACCATTATCCAATATATAACATTCAGTGTGTATTTTGATTGTTTTTCAATCAGTTTCTACAAGTTCAAGGCCTTTTGAACCACTTAATAATATTAATTTTGACTTAATTATTCATCCACAAGATTTACCTTCCCATGTAAATATATTATTTCATAGTCAAAAATTAATATATATTCAATATAGTGTTGTTTTTTATGTCCATATCTTATGTGACAAGATTTTATTTAGAATATTTTGATCTGTGAAAAATATAAACTTTTTATCAAAGCGATAGTTGTGAAATGTTTTTAAATAATATACTACTATGGTTTTTTCTAGATCACATGTTATATAATTATTTTTTTGTATTCACCATAATAATGAAACATAATCTAATAAATGATCTCTTTATAATTGAGAAAATCTCAACCTTTATCCATAAACATTACAAAATGTGCATGGTCGTCTCTTTATTCGGTCAAGGTGAGGATATGTGCCGAAGTAATCCAACCCGTGAGTTTTTAGAAAAATTTATGAAATTCACCTCTCCAAAAAAAGATAATACCCTTCTTTATAAATATATTCATGGGATATGTGAGGCTGGAGAGATGTTGAACATATTTTTGATAATTTCTAACTAATCTTAGGAAGATACATATATTGATAATGTACTTTTTTGGATTCTAAGAGAAAATGCCCAAAATCTTATTTGGATCACTGATATTTGTTTTTATTATATATCATTACCAAGAAATCCGCATTCATGTATCCATAAGACACTATTTAATAATTGTTCATGGATACTATCTTCCAAAAGTATACAAGGGTAGAACACTAGGATCCATCAATGATCATCTTTCATGCCAAAGTACACTAATGTTTCATCCTAAAATGATAAAATGAATGATTCCAGGTATCTATGAGTGATACGATTCATCAATTACAGGAATACTATTAGTGAATTAGTGAGACCAAATTGATTGACCAGGTATTCAAACTGGATATAAAATTAACTATAAACATTCTTTTCGAAATCATCTTCCCTATCCCAGAGTTGATAATAGCCCAATTAAAGGTCAATTTCTGAAAACCACTAAGATATATTAAATTGATCAAATATATAATCAATTTTAGGAAGATAGTATCAATTTACTATCATTATATGACTCATATTATTATAATTGACATAATTTTAATGATATTTATCTTCATTTTTTAAAAAAACAAACCAAAGTGGGACAAGGTGTCATACTTGCTCCAATGAAAACCTCTATTTCAAAATTATTTAGCTAGACCCATAATTTTTTTAAACAATTTGAATAATTATATATTATTGATGTTAAATATGATCTATTTCTTGATGTAGGACAATATAAAATTTCACATATCCTTAGTTAGTATTTTAGTGAATTCATCTAGCAAAACAACTACGTATTATTCTCATATTGTAGGAAAATATATAAATTAGAATTTATAAATTGATCCTAAGGTGACTACTTCCATAAAATATTATATGGTTACATTCATTGTTACTAATGATCCTAATATACCTATATTCACATCCATTATCCTTTGAATAAATTGGAAACACTTAATAAATATGTTAAAATGACATACTTTGTGTAATAGTCCATATTATCCCCAAATGCTATGAGACAATATATTCCAAAAAAACATTGAGTTATTCTATGGTGAGAGATGATACTAGATATTTAAACACTCTAGACAGTCATTTCTAGATGTGTGTCAAGATACTCATAATGTGAGGCATTATTTTGATAGGTATGGATAATTGTTTAATCGAATGAAAAAAAATATTGTGTGCATCAGTTTTGAAAAAAATAAGTATAAAAGTAGAATTATGGAGAATAGTATCATGCACTATTGATGTAACTAAATCCTTGGTTAACAAGTTCTTATTATTTTAAAAAAATAATTTTACCTTACTTATATAATTACTAATCCATTGTCGATGTGTTAAGCGATGGGGTGTCTGCATATTCCTAGAATCACCCTAATTACCCTAGTTATGAGGGGGAAAACAACCCTAACATGTTCATCATGAATGAGAATTTAGAGCCTGACATTTAATAGAAGATTCTACACCTATTAATATTGAACAAACTATGCAACAGTTCTTATAATTACCCTTATTCCAATATTTATGATTACTTTAAAAAGGTTTTGTGCATTAAATTTATAGATATTATATAAAAATACAATAAATTCATCTATGTAGGTTACTTGGAAATAGTGTGAAAGAAAAAAATATTGGACTATTACTATTGTTTTCTACTTCGCTATGAATTCCTATTACTTTTGGATGTGTTCCATACATGGGAGTTCCCACCTATATCTAGTATGATAATGGTATGAACCATATTAAAATTCTTATTGATTACATTTTCTACCCCTAAATATTTTTTCACAATGTCTATGTAATCCTCAATATAAAACATCACAAAATAATAATGAATGTTCAATCAGATCTCCGTTTTGAACATCCATGCCATGATTAACAGACTAGTTTCCATATCTAGTGAAAAAGAGAATGATAAATAAACATCGATGCATACTATTTAACTGATATGTTTTCATTTCTTTATTTGGAATAAGTATACTTTTAAAAAAAATTAGATACATTTGGGTAGAATAATTATAAAAAAAAAAGCAAAAAATTCATTTCTAATTAGGACTTGATCGACATTAGATAGATTATCTTACTCCTACCCATTCTATGCCATATAATTGACTATATACACATAAATATTCTCTTCTATTTCCATTTGGGTTCCTAAAAAAACATTCAATTCATCTTCCCAAGACAACATTCCACTTTCTTGTCCTTTATCCTACCTCAATGATTAGTGGGTTTTACCTCTATTATTTTAATGAGTTATCCAAATAATATGGTTCCTCAGGTGAATTTTTTGTATCCATATCTTTGAAATCTTTCATAATTCTTCTAACAATTTACACTTTCACTTATAGGTATTAAGGGGGAACAATGTTCACAAAATCATCATTTTACATCTTTATACATCTCCCAAAATATGGAATCATATCTATATTTTTAAGAAATACCTAAAAAATCACAATTTAACATTATAGTCCCATATCAAAAAAAATATTCAAAAAAATTAAAAAATATTATATGATATTATACAAATTAAGATATCCTAGTGGGATTTATTGCACTAATTCATGATATTATACTACCATCATCTAACCCCATGACGACAAGGTAAAGACACAACAAAAAGTGTTTATCCAGAATTTTCAGCGAATCCTCCCATGTTTATTAAAATTTTGATTAATAATGTGTTTCAACATCTTTTTCAACAAATTTTTTTTGTTGATACTTCTTATCAATAGACATACTATTACTTATTAATGTACATACAAAACTGATTCCCATTGTAAAATATTCACCCATCCCAATGTATTTTAAAGTGGAATATGGGATAGTAACCCTAGGTGACATATCATAAACAATAATGGTTATTAATAAATTAAAAATAATTAAAATATCAGGGGGGATGAATTTCCTTTACACAATGAAAAAACTATAGAGGATATAATATAAATATATATAATGAATAAACATGACATGATATATAAAGAGGCCAATCAAGAACCCGATGAAATAAGAAATTCATCCATTATCATGTGCATAGTAGTAAATAAGAAACCATAATTGTACATCATAGAATTCACTAAATAAATCGATAAAATACAAGGTGCTGATGGGATCTCTAAAATATTACACTACAAGACATCCAATATTTACTCCAATTTAAAAGGACTGCAAGGTCATGATGCACAACTATTAAGGTATAAAACATTTCCCTTACATTTATCATGGTAAAAATGATGGAATACACACCAAATAACATATTAAGGAGTGATTATATAAATGAATTTGGAAATACTGAATATGTCCCACACATGCCACTAGAAATAACATAAGTTATCTGTCATTTATTATAAAATATGAGTGATAAATATATAGTTGTTTTGAAATGATTTCATATATATAAGTACTGATTAAAATCAAACACTAATGACCCCCCATGCCAAAAATGCCCGTACATGAAACTCAAAAAACCCAATTTACATCCTTAAAACACATTACATAAAAACCCTAACATTTCATAAATATATATTATATCATATTATATTTCCCCTATGGTTTTTTGGGGTTGTATGGATGGGTTGGGGATAGGGGTGTGGTCAGAGGGCTAACTCTTCAAGATAGCGGTTGATTTATAGTTTTCTTTATGGCATTGTGTGTTGTACTTAAATTCATGGTGAACATAAATATTATATATTATTATATAGATATTAATTATATAACAAAACAATCTACACTCGAATCATGTAGAGAAATTATATTTGAAAAAATATATGCATAAACAACTAGTTTAAAGTTAAACTACATCATCTACAAATTAACTATTTATATCAAGTAAAATTCATAGACATATCATACTTAATACAATTTATCAAGACATGGGGAAAAGAAAAATAAGAATAGTAAGCTCATATCCCTAGTCTGGGTAAATAAGAGATACACCAATGATCACTAAAGAATATCATGATCATAAGTGTATGAAAATATTAGTATTAATTTTTAAAATCATACCCTACATATCCCATATAGTAATCATGAGTCATGATATAAATCAATGCAGTTCATAAGACATGAATCGTAAAGGAATCAGAGAACATGATCCATGAGACCATACAATTATCCTCACACATAGATTTTTCAAATTCAAATAACTATATAATATAATTTCAAAGGTAACCCATGATCACATTCATGACCATCATAGTAAATTATTTTTTCAAACTAAATTATCATAATAGTCATTTTTCACCAAATATACCCATATTTTTCATACATAGATATTAAATTGGATAAAATTAATTATCATTACCTAATATAATAGCCCATGAGAGAATAATATAGTTCAATTTTAATTAGAAACATAGATACATAAACAAATCCACCATAATTATCACACTTAATATACATATCAATCATAATATAATTCTTCATAACCAATGGAAAGGAAACATATTAAAGTGTGAGCTCAAATACATAGTATGGGTGCATAGGGCAGATATTACCACAACATGAGTATAAGGGCCTGATAACATGCACATAGAATTTTAATATCCATACCATATATATAATAGATCATAATATTTTATAATGGAATATCTATTGGTTGGTCATAAGAAATCAATCATAAATGAATCAAATAACATGATTCATGAAATATTGGCTTTTTCATAAGACACAGAGATGTAAAATACACATAAACATTGAAAATATTATGTCAATCCTCCTCCCTAAGACATTCATTTAATGTTATTCATCGGATATCAACCAATTGTACCTACTTTGGGATTGGGATAACCTCTTTTGTTCCCTATTTTTTTTATCAGTAAAACCTACCATGTACTCGTTTTCTGATTTAGATAACCTCAGGTGTATACACTCTTGGCATTAGGATAACCTCCCATGTACCTTCTTCGATATCATTGAACATTAATCATTAAATCAGGCATTATAAGTCTATATAATTCTATTTATACCATTCCCATAACTAATATTATACATATGTGTGTCAAAAAAATCATTTATCTTATCATAAACCTTGAAAAAGATATGGGTTTCATAAACGTTTCATTATTGCATAACACATGGAAAATAGAATAGTTTTGTAGAAAAATAATAATAATAATAAAACATCCAATAAAATAACAGGGAAGTAATATTTAGATTATATACCCATTAGAGAACATTTGTAATCAAGTGTTGTTTTTATACATGAATAAAAATTCTATTATAAGATCATTAAAAAATAAAGATTAAAATACACTTTCCACATTTATAATAAATATTTATGAAATATTAAAATATATAGAAATTTTTTTAATATCCTAAAAATATATTAAAGGATACTTGAAATCATTGATTGGTATTGATAGGTATAAATTTTGTCCATTCCGTACACATTACAATAAATAATTCATTAATATTTTTAGTAAAAAGTCAAAAGTTCACCATACAAAAAATGAAAATAGGACTAATTTTTTACAAATTATATAATATGTAAAAAACATACGTAATCAACCACTATAGAGTGGATGAATTTTTTTTGAAATCAGTTTTAGAAAAAAGGATAGAGGATTAAGTAGATTTTTGAGCGAATAAATAATTAAATTCAGGTTTTCTTCAACAAATATTATGATCTCAGGAGTACAAGAATAGAGGAATATGAATGGAAAATGTGTAATTTATTGAAATATTAATATAATAATAAAATTAATGAGTTTATATAGAGTTATATGGTAATATTTGGTAGTTAGAGCCATAATTATAAACAATCCAGATAAATAATGACACTATATCATTAAACTCGTACAAGTTTGGTAGGTTTTGAATTAAAAACCATCCAAAAAAAACATTGATGATTATATATATCCAATAATTCTAATTATAATAATAATGAAATATACTCTTAAGAAATATATAAACTACACAACATGAAAAAAATTGTGAATATGGCATGTGTCCCATGGAAATAATATTGTGAATAAAATCTCAAATCTCATGTTTCAAATTTCATCAAACACATTCATTAAAATGTTATAAAAAATATATGTTTATTTTATAAATATTTTAGAATAATAAATAATACCATTCATGCCATATATGATGACATATAACCTTTTACCACTTTTTCATTAACAATTCATTGTTAAGATAACTAATTTGAGAGATACTTCTTTATTTTTTAATGTTTGTTGTTGATTTGATGTTTTATTCCCAGTATTTTGATTCTGATTAAATAAAATAAATAATTTTATCATTGATATAAATAAAACATATATTCTTTTTTTAAATTTATAGAGTAATATATAAAATTGATATATACAAATTAACTTCCCCATTCCGGGAAATGGTAGGCTGTATGTACACATGATGGTTGTGTACATTTTTTTAATAGATGTTATAAATGAAAATAAAATGATAATCAAAATTTAAATAATAATATTTATATAATATTAATCATATATATTAATTAAATCAATCTTTATTTCAATAAATGTCAAAATAAAGTGAATAACATGCCACATCACTTTGCAGAGGATAGTCCACACACACACACAAGTGACATTATCATTTTCCAAGGGATTAGAAGGTGAGAATATATATGGAATATTATAATTTTAAATGGAAAATTATTT
The DNA here is from genome assembly GCA_963277665.1 of Viscum album. Classification (NCBI taxonomy): domain Eukaryota; kingdom Viridiplantae; phylum Streptophyta; class Magnoliopsida; order Santalales; family Viscaceae; genus Viscum; species Viscum album. The sequence goes on from OY728133.1 coordinate 1,978,848,674, forward strand.
AATTTATATAATATATAGACTCTAAAACCATCATTATATATAGATGTGAGAGGAAGTGATGGAATAGAAATTATGTTGGTTTTCGAGGTGGTAGTCCACCGTACACACGATCGATGGTTTCATTTCCCATTTGATGGAAGAGAATATGGATGTAGGTTATTTAAATGACATTATAATATATCATTATATTTTATATAATATTTTCTTTATAAAATGATATTTTAATGAAATTTTATGTATCCAGAATATGAAATAAAATAAAAAATCACAGTTAAGATTTTTATCAATTTTTTGAACAACCTATTTAGGTTTTCATAAAGAACCAGAATAGAATGGATTCTTAATATAACGTCCTCTAATAAGTTTCAAGGGAATTAATTCAGATTTTTTTTGGGATATGGTTAGTCAAATTTTCCTTGAAGTGTGCAGAGGTGAAGAGAGGATGTATCTCTTCATAATTGGGGGAGATGAATCGCTTTGAAGCATAATGGATATTTCTACAAATAATATAAAATGTTAAAGACATTCAAATTTAAAATTCTATAAAATTACACAATATTAATATTTAGGATATTTTTAGGTCGTAAAATGTCTATAAAATAAGATTTATACTAGTATAGTTGGAATAAATAATCTTATCTTTTAGTTTATGCCCCCTATACACCTGTTTTAACCATAAAAATGAAAATGATTATGTAACTATTATTACTATTAATTATTAAGAAAAATGTTGTGTTTGATGATTAATAACATTATTTATTATTATTCCAAGATATAAATCAATTTTACCAAATTAGATTCACATAATTTATATAATTAAAAAAACTAAACATGTAGTTGTCATGAAAAATAGGTTTTCCAAGTAAAATTTTATCATATGAATAGATATATTATATATCACAATTTACTTGGAATTCATTTCAATGAAAATAATTAGATTTAAAATATTATAATTCAAAAAGGGTAAATTTTAAATAATTTTAAAATAATTTGTATCATTTTAAATAGCTTAAATGAAAATTTGTTTTTGATAAAAATTATTATTTTTATTAGTCATTGAAAATTTGTTCATTTTGGAAAATTCTCCATAATTTACAATACAATAATTTGGAAATTATGATTTCAAATAATATGTTTAATTTTTATAATAATCTTTCATAATTTAAAAAAATTAATTAATTTTTACATAAGAGTACAAAACTCAACGAAATCTATTTTTAGAAAAAATATATATATACTGATTAAGAAAATATTATATTTATTCATATATCATTCGTAGAAAACATTTATATTAATGATAAAAAATTTATTGAATATATAACATATAAATTTATTTGTAATAATTCACTAATTGTGATAAATTTAAATTATTATGACCAAACCACATTGTGCAAATAAAAACATGTTTTTTAGTGAAAAATTTCAATTAAGTTTCAGAGTTTTATTTATTTTCATTACAATATTTTAATAAAAAATGATATTATTTTATATTTATTTTAAAAAATTATTTTCCATAATTTACATATTCATATTCATACCCACCAACTTAACGACTAGTTTATAATAATACACTATATTTTGGATTTTTAAAACTCTATGTTGGGTGCAACGCAAGCTATCAAAAAAATTATATTTATTTGGAAAAAATATATTACAAAATCTATTTTGGTCTTAAATTTTACCCCCAAAAAATAATTTCTCACATGAAATTACTTCACTAAAATACAAAAAACTGAGGATAATTTTGCCTCATTATATCCTCTGGTTCCTATGTACCATCCACTAATTTTTTGAGTTTTCCACAAAACATTAACACGGTAAATTTTCTTATTTCATATAAATTTATCTCTATGATCTAAGAATTATAATTATTTTTCATCAATTTAATGTTACATATGTATTATTAGTAACTTTGAATTCAGTACATTTTAAGGATTAGGTATTTACATACTCAAGAGATATATAGGGAACACATCGAGAATTTGAGAGAGAGTTTGTGAATGCAACAAGAGACAAGCTACAATCCCAACTCAATAAATAATCCCAAAGGGGAAAATATTCCAAGTGATCATATTATATTTCTTCTAAAATCCCATAACCTTAATCCTTGTAAAAATTCATTGAAACATCATTTATCCAACATTGAACTCAATATATCACTAATTATTCACAATATAACAATTCAATCATCATTGTGCTGTCCATATGTGTTTCTAAATGGGTCTATCATTCTCTACCATTTAATTAACCAACATTGTTCCAAATAACGATTTCCCTAACTTTATCCCATCGTGTTAGTGATATACACTTATTTATATAGAGGGTTTTATAATGGACCATCAGAATTTTCAGTTGAAATCTATTAATGTATGAAAACTCATCTAGAGGTAGGTGTTGACCCAATCCAAATTTTGACTCCATAAAAAATATCATTGCATATACATTACGGTTTTAATTGTCACAACCTGTCCCTCAAGAAGCGTTCCGTGAATACCCCAAGATCGCTTTCCATAAGACGGGGGTTTGAGAGTAGCACCAAAGGCATAAATCCCTAAACTGGTAAGGAATTGCCTTTATAACTGTAAAAACATACAACAGAGTACAAGATGGATGAAAAATGCTATGTAAAACATTATAACAAAAGAGTGCTAAAAGGTAAAGGTGCCGAAAATATATGCCCAACTATAAAGTAGAAGTACAACTGAATTGGGACCAAAAAGCTGAAAGATGAAGAGCTACTCCTAGATCGTCCACCACAGATCCTAATGAAGGGTAGGTATAGATAGCCTCCACAGCACTCCACTTGCGTCCATCTCCTTTTGGTACAGACTCGTCATAAGGTCCACCTCTAGGTACCATCCAGTCCTGCTACTCTGATCCTCAGTCAATGTTGTCTGTCATCTGCAACCAACACAACGAGTTGCAGACATAGCCCATGCAGGGGTGAATATAACAATATTCAGTTTGGACCATAATACCCTCAAGGTCTCAGAAAATCCAACAAGGATAAACCACAATGTTTGAAATCAACAGATAACCTCACATAGGTATATGCCCATACATATACCTATGTTACCAAGTAATCTATCTCAATCATAAAGAAAACAGAAAAGTTACTGACTCAACTCACACAGGTATACAACATATGTAGAGAGATAGAGATGAACACATATAGCCACTAAATCATCTAAGATGTCAGACCCACACAAGATCCAGGACCAGCAGTTAGAACAATTGGACCAACACAGGATCCAGGAACAGTAGTTGGAGCTGTCAGACCCACATAAGATCCAGGACCAGCTATTATCTCAGACCAACGCATGATCCTGGAACTAAAGTCAGAACTGTCAGACACATACAAAATCCATGTTCAGTAGTCAGATCTTTCGGACCTATAAAGGGTCTAGAAACATCTATTTTTTCAAACCAACACATGATCCAGGAACAGAAGTCAGAACATTCAGACCTAAACAGGATCCAGGAATAGTAGTCAGAGCACAGCCACCCATAGGGTTTCCACAAAGCATGCTTGATTCTAGGAGGTTCCACTCCTCATGCTAAGATTCTATATTTAAAATTCCTCAAAGTCCCATAAAGAAATATCATAAAGGTCTGCCACGTCATAGGGGTATCAATGCAGCAGACGGTGCATCAATTTGACGTTCGTTCTCTGAATTATTAGCCTTTTAGTCACGGGGGCCTGTTTGGATTTGTGTAAGATCCAACATGACCATATCTCAAATATAACATGAACATGAGTGAGGTATTCTCAATGGGACCGTCACATTCCATGAATACCAGCACCACTGAAGGCTCATCAAATGGATGTCTGGTGCCAAAGATATAGCCAATGACAGTAAATGGTCGGTAGTGGGCTCTGGTCCGGTCTGACCCGGTCGGACCAACATGGCCCAACCCAGTCTGGGTTGACCTGGTCTGATTCGACCTGGTTAGACCCGCTGGTTCATACCCAGCCCTTTGGGTGGGTTGTCCAGCTAGGTTCGAACCAGTCCGTTGGCCCCAGCCCAGCGTACTGCGAGTTCGGTTCGGCCCGCTGGTTTCTACGTAGACGGCTCATCTGGGAGGCTGGGGCCAGTTCGGCTAGCACTTTGAGGGGCACTACTTAAGCGACTCTACCTGGAAGTTTATGCTGGTTCAGACAATGATGCCACAAGGGGCACAGTGGGCCAGATCAAGAGGTCAATTCGGCTTGGCCGGTTCGGATGAGAGCTGGGGTGCGGCCTGGGTAGGCTGGCGGGATGGCCGAGCATGCCAGGTGGCGGCCTGGGTAGGCCACGGGCATGCCGACGCGGTGCAGCGCAGGCTGTGGGCGGGCTGGCGACGCCCTTGAAGGACGTGATCAGGCCCGGAAGGGCCAACAGAAGGCCGCAGGAAGGCCGATGGGCCACGCAGGTATGACAGGCAGGGCGCGACTAGGCGGTTAGGCAGCCGATTCGGGCAGCGGTAGGGCAGAGTGCCGTGGGGGAAGCATTGTTCATGGAGGTCGTGGGTAGAATAGCCTTTGTCTTCTGCTACTTTCTATGTCTCGCCAAGAATCAACACAAATAATAATGGAGGAAGGGTTGGGTCGTGTTGGTTAGTCCCACACCCTCCACATTTATGTTAGTAACAATCGACTCATCAAGAAGTAAGAAGATTATTTTCAATTTCTTCAATGATACCATTCCTACTTAAGGTGAAATAAGAATTGTAAAATTAGTCAAAAACATGGCACTACATTTTATTGTCGGTCGTCGACGTTTGAAGGAGTCATGAAAAGTAGACGAAGAAGGTTGTCATTCATCACGTCCACCAAGCTCTTCCAATCCCGATTTGCGTCGGCTCATTGAAGACGATGCATAAGTTGGTCATCGAAGACGTCTCAGAATAGTTGATTCTACGAGTCGAAGAAAGTTGTTTCTGGTGGTTTTTGTTGGAAGAACGTGTTCTTCAATCTTCGTTGGAAGAGGAGGTTCTTCGTTGGAGAACTCCTTTTCTCCCAAGCTCTCCTACAAAAATGAATAAATGTGACCACCCAAAATTAATAGGAGATAATATTATTTTGTTGGTACAATATTCAAAAAGGATAATTAAATTAAATGGATCCACATAATTAATGTGAAGGATTAGAATAATAAATTATGTGTTGGCCCAATTAATATAAGGGGAGGTGGTGGCACCAAAAATGGTAAAGGAGGTCAAGGGACTCCCCCCTCATTAATGAGGTAGTAGAGAGATTTTCCACTCCTCACATTAATTTGGGGGTTTTAGTCTCGTGTTGTCCCCACGTCATAACCTCTCATGGGAGGTTATGTTTGGGTGGGCCCCACCACCATCACCTCTCAAAGGAGGTTAACCTTTAGTGGCCCCACCTACAACTTCAATGAGGAGTTTTTAATCACCCAACACTCACATGGTGGCTCAAATTAAATAAATTGAAGCTCACATTATTTTAATACATTCTATAAAAACGGAAGAACTATTTTATATTCTCCACTCACTGATGTTGAAGTGAATGTATCCTTAAGCGAATACCGGTGCTACGAGTTCAACATTGATCTCAGATTTCAATTCCGAGCGCTGGTTCAAATGTTATAAAAACCTTCTCATACATTTACTAAACATACCCGAAAAAAACTTCATAAATTGATTTTGGGCAGACCGGGCCTCAGTATCATGCACCGTCAAATTTCACAGACTCGTAAAATTTCCATGTATTTAAGAAAAAACAATCCATGGAAATTACAGGTCTTTGAATTCTCCCCACCTAAGGGCATTATGAACCTGTATGCTACAAATCGAACAAAGGTAACAAATGGGGGTACTGAGCACACATTTAAGCCTCCCGATCCCTTGTGATCTCTTGGAGGTTCTCGTGCTTCCAACGTACATGCAACAGAGTTATCGATCATCCCTGAAGGACCCGTTCATGTCCATCCTCAATTTACATTGGAACCTCTGTAAAAGACGCCCCATCGTCGATGTCCAACTCCCCATGGTAGATGATGTGAGAAGCTTTGTGTACATATCTCCTCAAGTGGGATACGTGGAAGACTTCATGCACCAAGTGCATCTGAGGTGGAAGAGCCTGGCGGTAAGCCACCTCGCTTACTCTGCATAGGACCTAGAAAGGTCTAACGAATCTCTAAGATAACTTTCCACCTTGGACAAATCCCTATAAACCGTGTCTATGTGAGACCTGTAGAAAGACATGGTCGCTATCCTAAAACTCCAAAGGTCTCCATATCCTATCAGCATAGAACTTATACCTCCTCTATGAAATCATCATCCACTTCTGGATGATATGCACCTTCTCTGTGGTAGCCCGTACCACCTCTGGTTCCACTAGTACTGAATCCCCTAGGTTTATCCCACATAGATTTGATCTGCAAGTTCGACCATACAAGGCCTCAAAAGGAGACATCCTGATGTTGGTGTAATAATAATTGTTGTATGTAAAATCCATCAAAGTTACGTGATCCTCCATGTTGTGATCGTAGTTGATGAAAAAAGCATGTAGCATGTCCTCGAGGGTCTGAATGGTCTGCTCAGTCTGACCATCCGTCTGAGGATGGAAGGTGGTGCTCATATGAAGCTGCATCACATAATCCTCCCACAACCTCTTCCATAGCTGGGATATAAACCATGCATCACAGTCGGAGATAATAGAATAAGGTACACCATGTATCCGCAAAATATTCTGCACTTAGAGGAGTCCCAAGATCTCTACTATGTCGTGCTCTCTGATCAGTAGGAAATGGGATGACATGGTGAGTCGGTCGACAATCAACCAAATAGAGTCATGACCCATAGATGTACGTGGAAGACCTGTCACGAAGTCCATGGATATCCCATCGCACTTCCACTCTGGTAAATCTAAAGGCGAACCAAGCCTACTGGTACCTGGTGCTCCGCCTTCACTTTCTAACAAGTGAGGAATCGAGAGGCAAAATCTGCTACCGCCTTCTTCATACCTGGCCATCAATGCTGTCATCTAAGGTCCTGGTACATCAGCACCACTCCTGGATGTAACTCTAGAGGGGATGTGTGAAACTCTCTCAAAACTTCCTCATAAGTGACACTGGTCCCATTTTACATCCTCTAAAGAGGATGACATGCTCCTCACCTTCAAAAAATCCATCAAGTACCTGCCCTATGGATATCTGTGCACATCGTGTCTCGCAGTCAGTGTCCCCATGCGGTGCCTCCCGTACTCACTGATGAAGTGGAGGAGTGACTGTAAGAGAATGAAGGAAATCAGCTCGATATCAGTCCATAGAGGATATGTTTAAAACAAGCAGCTACTCTGTCTCTTCACCTAGCAGCTATATACCAAATCTCTTGATGAGCACCTCTGCAACAACGTTCCCCTTCCCAGGAGTATAGACTATATCGAAGTCATAGTCCTAGAATAACTCAATAAAATGTCAATGTCTCAGGTTTAATTCCATTTGAGAAAAGATAAACCTGGGAATCTTATGATCAGAGTATACTGTAAAACATTCTCTCATCAGATAGTGCTGCCACATCTTTAACGAAAAGTCCACTACTCCTAACTCCAGGTCATGGGTAGAATAGTTATTCTCATGTTGTCATATAAATCAAGAACCATACATGATCACTTATCTCTCCTGTATCAGGACACACCCATATCAGGTTTCTCATGTGTCATAGTGTAATACATACCCGACGACTTCATCTGGAAGACTCAAAATGGGGGCATTAGTCAGCCTCTACCTCAGCTCCTAAAAGCTCTCCTGGCATCTCTCTAACCACACGAAGGGATTCCCCTTCATCTCCAAGGTAGATAGTGGTGCTGAAACACTGGAAAAGTATGGAAACACCTCCGGTAGTATTAATCCAAACCCTGGAAACTCTGTACCTCCATCACACTCATTGGTGGCTCCCAAAAAAGTACCACTAGTATCTTTGCTACATCCCTTCCAACTCCAGCCTATGAGGTTGAATGATCCGGAAAGTGGACCTCTATGATCCAAAATAGGCACATTGAGCACTTACCATAATGCTGGTGCTCTCAAAGTGTGTCTAGTACTACCTGCAAATGGTATCACTACTACAAAATCAGGCTATTTCCAATGTTTTAAACTGTGGCTATAGGCCCAAAAACTGTGGCTATAGTTTATAGCCACAATTCCCAGAATAGTGGCTAGTATTGTCATGGATATATGGTAAAACCTATATCCACAGTTCCCAACCATGGCTATATCCCTTTAGCAACAGTTTGAACTGTGGTTATAGCCCTATAGCAATGGTTCCAACCGTGGCAACAACCCTAAAGCCGCAGTATTCAACCTGTGGCATAGGCTAAAATCACTCATATCCTAGAGCCATGGTTAGTAACCTTCGATGTAGACCTAGAGATATGGTTTAAAACCGTGTCTTTAGTTCTACACATTTTGTAAAAAAACCAGCATCGTTCATCCAGTGTTGGCCCCTTGCATCCACCCCCACCGCCCCCTACAAATCCCTCCCCACTCCCCCTTGTACCCTACATGTAACTTAACGCCCCCCCTGAACCCCCCCCCCCACCCCTTTTCATCCCCCCTTCTCACCCAGAACAGACCCCACTCAACCCCCTAGAAAGGCAACCCCCCCTCTGGGACACCCCCCAGGACAACCCCACCTGGAAAGCAGCCACCCCCCCTTCTCGACACCCCTTGAACCCCCCCCCCCCCCATTTCTAGACTCTTGCCCAGAGTAGACCCACCCTGCTAGACACCCCCAGGACATAAAATCCTTTACAAAACCTTCCCTCTTGGACAATGGAGACCCCCACCCTTCATAAACCACCCTCCCCTGGACATAAGACTTTCCGTATTGGACCCCCCTCGATAGCCCCCCAGGAAAGAAACCCCCCAACTAGACCCCTCAGACTGCAGACCTCCCTGCTGGTCCCCCCTGGACAGCAGCCCCCCTACTGGACCCCCTGGATATCATCCCCCTCCCCCCACCCGGAAAAGAAAACCCCTGCTGGACCTCCCTGAACAGCTACCACCCCCCACCTGAACAGCTTCCCCTCCTATTGGACCCCCCATGAAGACCCCTCCCTCTTGGACATTGGACACCACCACTATACATAAAGCCCCACTCTCCTGGATAGTAGCCCCCACCCCCTGTTGGACCCCCTGGACTACAACACCCTCGGACCCCCTGGACAGCAGCCCCCCTGGACAGAAACCCGCAGCCCCCCTGGACAGAAACCCCCTGCTGGACCCCCTGGAGAACAACCCCCACTAGACAACATCTAGCCCCTGTTGGACCCCCATGGATATCATCCCCCCCTGCAGGACCCCCAGGACAGTATCCCCCGGGACCCCCTGAACAGCAACCCCCCAGATAAAAAAACGCAGCCCCCCCCCCCCCGGACAGAAACCCCACACCCCTTTCTGGACTTCCCTGAACAATTGCCCCCCTATTGGACCCCCTTGAACAATTTCCCCCCTCCCCTGATGCACCCCCTATACAGCAACCCCCTATTGTGGATGCTTCTTAAGGATGAGGCTGGTAGATGATGGATTTATCCATTAGAGACATACAACAATTCGCATAGTGGTGTTATAGGTTTCTTGTGGAGGATTTAGGAGGTGAGGTTGTGATTTTCGTGTTTCTATTTGTAATTATAGGACCTTTGAAGATGGTTCTTAGCTTGGGTTGTTGGTGTTTTGATTTTTCTACATGGTATAGTACAAGATACACTTAAAAGGAGCATGGTGCTGGTTGGTTTGTTATTTAAAATATGGTTAGTAAAATGTTTTGGGTGAATTGGGGTTGGATTTATGGTGTTTCTTATTTGTTTTCGATTACTATAGTAGGCTTCTGGTTCATTCGATTGTCTAGTGTGGGGAATATAGTTTGGGGTGGCTCTTCATGTGGTGGTTTGGAGTATGTTTAGTTGGCTTGTTCTCGGATTCCCCATCTTCCGTATTCTAGTTGTTGATGGGGAAGGGATTTCTATTGTGGATGTTCTAAAATTCCCATGTGATGTTGGATGATGTAGGTTGGGGGGAATGTTTCTAGAATATGGGTGGTTCTCTTTCTAGGGTGGGTGCATGTTGACTACATGGTGGGTCTAGAGGTGTTGGATTCAGGGTTGGTATTAGCTCACATTTGGATCAGGGACTACATTGGGATTCTTTAGTTTGTATAATGGTTTAGGCGTGGTTGATGCGGGGGACTTCAGATGGATGGTACTAGTTGATAGCTAGTCGTTTATACTTTTTTATGGTGGGGTGGTCCATTTTGATTCAAGGTGTTCAGATGGTGATGGATGGGGCCAGATGGTGGTCTGGGGATGATTGGTTTCTAGCTAATATTTTGGGTGTTTTTTCTACTATAGGTGCTTATTGTGGTTGGACCTGGTGTGGTTTAGGGTTATTATGCCAGTAGGTGTCAGTGTAGTGGCCATTAGTTGGCAAGGTGGTCTAGAGGTCTTTCACTCTAGGCTTCATTTGGACAGATTCCCCTCTGCCATGGACAGATTCCCCCCAATCCCTAGACAGATTTTCCTCCCCCTGCCAATCCTGCCCCCACAGAACCTGGACACCGCCCCAGACCCTTGACAGATCCCCCTGGACAGATTCCCCACCCCCTTCCAGTCCTACCCCCTAGACCCTGTACATCACATACCTATCGTAGAGGTCGTTTTCTATTTTAAAGATTTTTCTCTTGTGATAGGTGGATACCACTCTATTTAGAATCATTTAACCCTTGATATGATGGGTTATTTGTAATCAACAGGATTTATTGACTAGTTCACTAATGATACCATATTTACTATTGTCATTGGAGGGTGATGATTAAATCCCCATAGGGAAGTAGGTATGTGAATAATTTATAATGGTATGTCTCTATGACTCAAGATAGGTATGAGTAGTAAAGGATGGTTAGTGTGATAGATTAGATTAATAGAATTTTCCCTGAGTACAAGGGGTTACAAACCTTTATTTTCCACTGGTAGTGGGAAAATCTTGTGAAGACTATCCTAAAAACATATATGGTCTACCAATAGTATGGGAGGTAGAATACAATATTGAATTTTTTCCAGGAGTAGTACCAATAACCATTACTCCTTATAGGATGGAACCCATGGAGCATATGGATCTCCAGAAGCGGTTCAAGGGCCTAGAGGCTAAAGTCTTCATATGGATCAGTACATACCATGGGGTTTCACTAGATATTTTTTTCACAAGAATATAGATGGAACCCTTAGACTTTTCCTGGATTACTATCAATTGAACTAGATCACATTAAATAACTGGTTTGCACTACATATAATAGATGACATATTTGATTAACTATAAATATCTAGAGTGTTTTCAATGATATATTTAAGTTCAAGATATCATCATGTTTGTTTCAGGACTTCATAGATTCCTCACATAGTTTTCAAGATCGTTTTTGGTCTACAAAAGTGCCTTTTCATGCTATTTGGACCGAGAAATGCACCTATAGTCATTATAGATCTTACGAACTGATTTTTACACCCATTTATAGATTCATTCATGGTAGTATATATTGATGAAATTTGATTGTATTCAGAATTGAGACATGACCATGAAATTCATATTGATATCATGCTGAATACACCTAGAGATCATCATCTCTATTCTAAGATCAGATAATGACACTTTTGGGTCAAGAAAGTATACATCCTAGGTAATATCATCTCCGAGTTAGGAGTCTTAGTAGGCCTAGGGAAAATAATGTTTGTATTTTCCTGGAAATATTCCAAAAATGTATTTGAAATCATGTGTTCCTTTGGGAAATTCAGTTATTAATGATGCCTCATCCCGTATTTCTCACGTCTTACAGCTCTACATACTACCTTAAAAAAGAATGTTGTGAAATTCATATGGTTATAATCTTGTGAAGTAGCATATCCAGAGATGATTCATAAATTCAATTCAGAACTTATATTGATTCTCTAATAGCTAAGTAGGAGTTACACTTCATACTATGACACATTAGGTACTAGGGTTGAAATTGTTTTAATGTCAGATGATTTAGTTTTCACTGACGGGTTTCAACAATTGAGGCAACATGAGTACAATTATCGAACACACGATCTCATGCAAGCAGTTGTAGTTCATTACATATTCTATTGGATACACTATCTACATGGAGGTAGTTTTTTTTATATATTGATCAAAAATCCTGATTTATATCTTTACATAGTGTGATATGAATCTCATGATGTTCAGGTGAGTATAATACCAACAATCATTTGATTTTGATCTTGCATTGATGTCAAGCAAAGGAAATTCTATAACTGAATATCTATGAAGAAAGTCTTAGATTCAAGTGGTTAATGAGGATTCTAGTGAATGTAAAATCATGGGTTTTTCTCAATGATTCTTGTTTCGGTTTAAGAGGAACATTGTAAGACTATCCTCTCAACCTTAGCAGTGACCTCTACTCTTTTGGAATGGGTAAGAATTAGGCAACTATCAGATCAAGATGGTATTTTACTAAGGGAATGTTTCTCTAATGGTGATACATAATTATGTTGGACCACGAATATGTTTGATAATTTAGTATTCCATGGGAATTATTGTGTTTGAAATGACATTAGGTAGGATATTATATGGGAATTCCATTCTTAGGAATGAGAAGTTCACTCAAGTGTCACCCAAATGTATTGAGATCAATGATGAAATCATTAGAGGATTGGTATGAAATGAAATATTAATTGTTTCATCACTCAATGTTATAGAATTCACCTGGTAATTTTTGATCATCCATTCTTATTAAGTCTTTGGTAGCTATTTACTATTCTTGAGTGGAAATGGGATGATGTTTTGTTGGATTTCCTGACTCGTTTTGCTAGAACAACTCATGGAAATGATGCGGCATGAGTTTTCAATGATCATTTGATGAATTTCACACTGTTCTTACCTATACAAGAGAACTTATCAGTAGATGAGCTATGAAGCATGTACATCAGGGAGGTTATATCTCTTCAAGGAGCTCTATATTATATTATTTACAACAAAGACACTCGTTTTTTACATCACAGTTATGGAAGTGGTTACGAAGGCCTTGGGTATATATGTAATTATGTGCACATAGTTTCACACAAATTAAAATGGGAAGAGGGAGCCTGCGTGTTTTGGTTCTAGAGGGAATGATCTGTGCCTGTGTCCTTGACTATTGGGGGGGGGGGGGTTGAGAGAAATATATTCCTGTCATTGAGTTCGCTTATAATAATAAATTTTTGTCTGCCATAGTAATGGATCCTTATGAATTATTATATGGAAGGCCTTTAATCTCAACTATGTGTTTTATAGAGGCAAGGGAGGTGGATATTCATTGATCACTTATTGTGTAGGAGATTATAGAGTTGGTCCAGTTGTTCAGAAAGAGTATGATGATAGCATTATGTATACATTAGTCATATGAAAACCAACGCTGATGAACTCTCAAGTTAGAGGTTGGAGATTGTGTTTTCTTTAGAGACTCACCCAGGTTGGTCTATAGACATTTTCAGAGGTAGGATAAGCTCTTACTGATTTTCTCTGGACCCTTGGATGTAATGAAATAGATCAGACTAGTGGACTACAAGTTAACATTCTTTCAAAAGTACCAATCAAAGGATGATGTTGTTCAAGTGTATTAGATGCACTAATACTCTCTATGCACAACACTTGTAATTATTCTTAATGAGGATTAATATGGTCTAGTTGCTTTGTTAGAGCAGTATCTCATTCATATTTTTGATTTGAGCATGAAGACACTCCATGTGAAATAAGTTCCCCCGGTACTGGTGCTATAACACCATAGTCGAGTACAAGAAGAGACCTAGGAAAGGGAAGATGATATATGATTTTAGAAGCTAGAAATATTCACCAATAATAGCATATGACCTTCATAAGATCAACTCGATGATGAATTTCATTAATTAAAGGTTATAATTACCTGCCTTTTCATGAAGGATCAGCTTGTTAGTTCTTTAATCTAATTTTTTTAGGTGCCAACACTTTTCCCTATATTCATTTATTTGGATATTTTTATCGATATATTCCAACCTATATCAAATAAGAGGGAACCATGAGATGAGTATCCAACAACGAACCTATGGTAGGTAGTATCATTTATTTACCAATGAGTATTGATGTCTCATAGATATATTATTGTGTTTCCTGCTAGATTTTTCTCCCTTTCTTCCTGCCCCCTATTGGACCCCCATGGACAGCAGCCCTAGTCCACCCTGGATAGTAGCCCCAGCCCCACCTGGGATGTAGGAGGTTTGGGGATAGTGAGGGTTGGGGCTATTTTGTAGGTGTGAGAGGGCCGACATGAGTGTTTTACAGGAGGCTGGGGGTGGTGGCTAGTGTGGGGGCTGGTGTGGGCTAAATTGTAAGTGTCTGGGGGCTGGTGCGGGCTTGACAGCAGGTGGAAGGGGGGTGGAATGCTAGTGGAAGGAGGATGGTTGTAGGTGTTACGGGGATGGAGTGGGCTGATTTGAAGGTGGTAGGGGGTGGGGGTTGCAGGCTGGAATGCTAGTGGCAGCGGGCTGAAATGAAGGTGGAAGGGGCTTGTGTGGGCTGGATGTGGCTAGAGCCCGGCCAAATAATGACATTAGCGCGGCCTGACCGCGGCATGACCATGATAGGACCACGGTGTGACCAGGGCGTGACTCCAACGTGACCACATTGTGACTGTGGGGGGAACCACGGTGTGACTGTGGTAGGACCACGGCATGACCGCGACGTGTTTTCCTAATCTAGTGACATTCGCGGGGCAGCATCTTCCGGCCAGGAGTGAAGGGAGCGGGAAGAGGTGGGGAAACATTCTGGTCGTCACCTCGCTGGTAGAAATTGTTATTAGTCAGTATCAACATTAATCACAAGATGCATAGAATACTATCACTACGAACCGCTGCTGGGTGTCGTCATGAAGCAGGCTCAAATCACAGCATTACCGCTAGGTGACTGTGGCATGACGGTGGTGTGACTGCGGTGTGACCGCGGCGTGCTGGCCCGGTCCAGTGACATCTGAGGGACATCATGTTTTAGCCAAGAGTGAATGGAGCGGGAGGAGGTGGGTAAATATTCCATTTGTCGCCACACAGGTAGAAATTGTGATTAGTCAGTCTCAACATTGATCACAATACTAATGAAATACTATCATTGTGAACCACCGTAGGGTGTCATCCTGAACTAGGGCCAAATCATAGCATTACCACAGTGTTATTGTGGCATGACCGCGGCATTACCGTGGCGGGACCGCTGTTGAATGTGGCATGACCAAAGTGTATTGGCCCAGTCCAGTGATATCTGCGGGGCAGCATCTTCGGGCTAGGAGTGAAGGGAGTGGGAAGAGGCTGGCCAACATTCCGGCCATTTCCCCACAGGAATAAATTGTGATTAGTTATTCTCAAAAAATTTCAAAAGACTCATGGTATATTATCACATCGAACTATCATGGGGTGTCATCCTGGAGTAGTGCCAAATCACAGTGTGACCGCGGTGTGACCGCAACATGACCATAACATGACCGCGGTGAGTTGTCCCAGTCCCGCGATGTCTTGTTGGGTAGCATCGTCCAGCTAGGAGCGAAGGGAGTGAGAGGAGGGGGAGAAACATTCCAGTAGTCACCCCACTGAATGAAATTGTGATTATTCAGTCTCAACATTGATCAGAAGACTCATGGAAAACTATCAATGCGAACCACCGCCGGGTGTCGTCCTGAAGTAGGGCCAAATAACTGCGTGACCGTGATATGATTATGGCGTGACCATGGTGTGACTGTGGCCTGACCGCGGCATGACCGCCGCATGACCGCAGCTTGATAGTGGCGTGACCACGGCGTATTCCCATATTTTTGTCCCGATCCAGCGACATCTGTGGTGCAGCATCTTCCGGCCAGGAGAGAAGGCCATATAATCCTCACTTTCTTTGTATTTCATAGTCAGACGTTTCATTATTCTTTATTCCAACACTAGAAAATCTCATAGGTACTATTCCACCTGATTTCTAAATAGAAAAAGATGTAGGAGACACCCGTCCCACATTAGGCTTAGTTTTATCTGATGCATGGTGGTGTTTTACCTAATGATCTTCAGATCTTTTAGAGAATTATACCCTTACTGAGTTTAAAGGAAACTGTGACTAGATGATCCTCCTCACCTCCCCTTCATGTGTCAAAGGACACTAGGTATCAAATGACTCACTAGATTGAGAAGCCTAAAACACATGTTCCCCATTATGATGAGTGCTATATTAAGCCTTGAATATACCTTTGGACCGAGAATCTAGCAGTTCACTATGGAAATGACTTAAAGTAAGTGGGAAGAAAAGTATTCCCTTTATGTTTCCTATACAATGTGTTGTTTAAATTTGAACTATTTTTCTATATTGAACCCAATATACTCTTGATTTTTCTTAGACAGGTCAATCTCTACCAACGAAATACATTAAATGAGATGTCTCTCTTTATGCAACTTCTGATTGACCTAAAATATTTCCAAGAATGTTGCTGCAAATAGTAAGAAAACAAGTATTTTAAAAAGGTAGATTCAATCAGATAATCTAAATCCATTGGGACGAAAACTGAGAGTCTCTCCTAGAGTGAACAATTAGGATCCACTGGTATAATAAACAAGGTTAACAGTTGAAATAACATGAATATTTGTACAATGAAAAAGCCAGATCCACCACTTCAGGTAACCTACGAACGAATCAATGTGAACTCGGTTAAGTACACCTATGGTGGATCAATTCTTCTATTAGGGACGTTAATAATTAGAAATTTTGAGGGAATAATGTTCGACTTCTCGAAAACATTTGAAAAATAATTAAACATTCTGGTTAACCTGAATGCTAGAGATCGATCGTGAATTAAGTGATTTCAAAATTGATGCATGTCGAACCCTAAGAAAAAATTCATAGAATAAGAAGTTAAATGAGACTTCAAGGTTCCAAATAATAGATAAGTTGAAGGATGGGAAAATATTAATGGGAGGAGTAATCCCAAAGGAAGCTCCAAACCCCTAAAACCTCAAGTCACCAGTGATGCTTAGTAATGATTCTCATGGATGAGAAGTCATATAATGGATAGTTTCTAATGACTATGGATTTCTTTTTTGGGTTATTAATATTAAATTTTGGTGATTTATAATTAAAATGATTATTTTCAAATTGATATTTTATGTTTCGGGTTTATGGATTTAGTAATGGGGGGAAGAATAATGTGGTGTTCTTAAAAAGTAGTCAATGGGGCCACTAGTTAGCTTTTATAAATCACCATGAACATATTAATAGTGATAGTGGTGGGGGGTTGTCTCTAGACTAACTACTGGATGGTTGATGGTGGGTACCAAAAATATTATGGCCATTGGTCGGTTTGTGGTCTTCCACTGGGTAAACAGTGCCTTCCGTGACCTTGTTTTTCATATGAGAAATTTATGTTATTTTAATCATGGATTTTGGAGGTGGATTAGAATGGAATTTGAGTATATTTTCTACTTCTTTTCAAATGGGATGATATTGATGGCATGAGAGGAAGTTTTCTCTAAAGATTTAAAGAAATGAATTCTAAACTGTGATGAATAAGGGATTGGATGAACCCTGATATAACTAATTCGGTGAGGTTTGGAGATCTAGAAATGTGTAAGAATACTTAGAGGAGTACCCCATGGGATCAGGTAAACCACAGGTTACATAACATGTAATCTGACATTACTGGTATTATAGGACCCCATGGGCTATGGAAATGGACTTTGGTTGGATTTAGATATCGCATTCCATGTGACATGGTCACACAACATGGGACACATCCCCCCTGTCCCATGCAGACCACCCCCCTCCCCCCTGCCCCCTTCCGTGTAGACCAACCCCCTACCCGACAAACCCTTCCCCCTCCCTACTCCCCCTACCCCATGTAATAAATTAGTCAAATATATTTTGGAAACGGTGCAAGATTAAGGTGGAGGTATAATACATGGGAAATATACATTAAAAATATATGGATTCATGGTGTGACTATGATAAAAAGACGCATATGTTTTATGTTGGAAAACAATGTAGGTGATATAAAAGAGATAACTTTCACAAGATGATGCAGATATATTACTGATCATAATTGGTAATAGTAATTTAAAAAAATTATATTTTTTATAAGGATAAAACAAATGGTGTAATGTTTTATCTAACTCAATAAGCAGTTTTAAACAACCACATTAAATTTCCAAATCCAAATCTGGAGTTGCTTGCTGGAATAGTGAAGAAAAGTTGAAGTAGAGCCTGATAAAAAGTTGAAGAGGTGTAAAATCTATATTTGAACGTTTCAATGGTATTGGACCATCATTGAAGATAAACAAGACATATAAGACCACATTTCAAGTGGTATGGGACTACCAAGAATATTATAATAGTACAATGTGGTTTTGTGACAAGGAATTAAGAACCTAGTGATAGGTGGAACAAAGAAGTATTCAAGAACTAGTGGTTTTGGTATAGGTTAGTACCAAAGGACTACAAAGGTGGTATATGTATCATATTGAGAGATGAAATATTGGATGTCTTCACTAATGTCAAATGTGGGACTCAGAAATATAGTGTAATCAAAGAGTGGAAGACCACCCCATGGAAGATATGGACCATGCTCATAATGGATAGCAAATGGATAGTATTTTTTCACCATGTCATGGTAAAACTTATGGATGTAATGTTTCATTTAAATTATGTAAAAAATAGAGGAATCATGATCATTTTTCAGTCCATATGCGAAGGAATAACAATGAATAGAAGATTCCTAAATCTCTTTGTGGAGAAATAGTTAGAGAATTTATGTGAATTAATGGAATATGTTTGACCATACTAAAACCATGTACAAGCCATTCCATCCAAATCATGTTATTTACTTAGTGGGGACTTGATCATTATGGGAAATTCCATATTATAAGTCTAACGACATAGTGGATAGAAAATGGATAGTATTTTTTTCACCGTTTCAAGGTAAAACCTAAGGATGTAATGTTTCATTTAAATGATTTATAAAATAGCCGAATCATGATCATTTTGTAGTCCATAGTTGAAGCAATAATAATTAATAGAAGATTCCTAAATCTCATTGAGGATAAATATTTAGAGAATTTATCTGAATTAAAGGAATATGTTAGACCATAATAAAACCATAATAAAACCATATACATGCCATTCCATCCAAATCATGTTATTCATTTATTGGTGACTTGGCCATTATGGGAAATTCCATCTTAAAAGTCTAACGACGCATGAAGAGTGTCTTGGTTCAATCAATCATTTTAATAAAAATAGGGAAACACACTACAGGGATATAAAAAGGGCCAAGTACGATCCATGATTTATGACTTACAACGACATCATGTATAAGGAAAACATCAATGGAATAATGTTAATAAGGGTATACCAATGTGAGAATTCGTAGACAGCGCACCTCCGTTGGAGGGGTTATATTACAAAACCATGACTTATTTATCAAACGAAAAAATTATCTTAACAAAAACTAATTCAATAATTGTAATTTAATATATACATGCAGAATTAATAAGGAAAATAAATGAAATTTAAAACATTCTTGAATTAAATAGGATAGGAGAGGTACCCTACCTCAACCTCAAGGTGCGTTTTCTATTGACGATGACAACTCAAATACAAACATATGCAACATAACATAAATATAAGGACACCTATCCACTATATACATATTTTCATTGCCAAATATACAGAAGGGGGTCCTTAGATATATGTTTGTACTTGCATATACCCCTTTACACTTACACACGTATTCTTTTTTCATATCTATATTTAAGCACACCTAGACCCAATATATATATTCATACTTCCATGGGTGAATATATATAAAGGTGAAACGTATATATGAATATGACAAACTATGAATACACATGCAAGACATCATCAACGACTAATCGAATCCACCATAATGAAATCAAAAACGCACTAAAAAAATATAAGTATCCCAAAAATAAAAAAATCCCTATTTAAAATTGGGCCACAAAATAAAAACGAAATAAATGTTACCCAAATCATGACTTCATTGCCTTCGATGGTGGTGGATAGAATGTGTATTATCATAAGAAACCACCTATAAGAAAATAGTTGAAAAAGAAATGAGATATAACAACTACTTATATATATGTGATTAGTGTGTCAGCTGTACATGATAAATGATACATGAATCCATAACCAATAATGGACAAATAATATTCAAATTGATATGTACATCCCAATACTAAATAACATGATCATTAATAAATCTCCTTATTTTTCAAAAATCACCTTCAATTGCCTATTCAAAAATAAAAAATCACCAAAATATGAGAAATAATTAAACCTTCATCATCACTTAAATGTGAGAAATAGGGATTAAAAATTGTTCTCAACTTAGAAAATCCATTCCTTGAAACTATAAAATACCTAAAATTCTTCATGCCTATATCCTTCTTAATTTTCTAGATTGAAACCTCATTTTTAGAATGTTCTTCTTTTGGAATTAACCTTTATTATTATTTTATATAGGTTTATCAATTTAATATTGTAGATAATTTTCCTTCTTTTATTCTTAGTCAATCCACTTGTATTTTTCAATATAGTATGCCAATATGATTATACAATCTTTTGGAGCATGATATTCTTTATTCTTGATTTTATATTCCATCTTTGTAGAAACTATTTCTGAACTTGCGATAATTGGTCCTTTCCTTTTATATTTCACCATCTATTATGTTAAGGAATATAAGACATAAATTCTTATAAATTTGTACTACTTGGTTTCCCTTCCACACAAACATTCCAAAGCCTTTAGAGTACCCTTTTTAGTATCTCTTTCAAACTCCACACTAGAATTGTCAAGCACTAGACCACTACAATATCTAATATTGATACATTAACCAACACATTGACCTGAATGACATCATAGAAATATAGAAGCTCTAAATAGAATATTTACCAATATAAAGTCCTCATAATTAACTTTACACACTGACTATACCATCCACTATAGGTAAATCATTAATTTTGGTGTGGTCTTGGAACCAAATAGGTTCATCCAAAATCTATCTTCAGACACTAAATTCATCCATTTACTATCTAAGTTCATACATTTCACATCCTTTATAAGGATCACCATCCCTCAATATAGATTTTACTCAAAAATGACAGGTAATAATTTCCCCACTATAGTATTATCAATACTACCATCAATCCTACATACACATGTCTAGTTCCTCATATCAAATTATGATCACTATAGAATATCCTAGACCAATAATCTCAAAAAAATTTCTTCATTTAAAAACAATCATCTTTCAAACACACATTATATTCAAAAAAATAATAAATTAAAAGATATTAGATAAGGAAATCCAAATTATAGAAAAATAATAATAAGTATGGTACTAAAAGACACTTCACCGAGGATGGAATATCCCAATAAAATAATATAGAAACCCTCATCTTGACAAATACATGAAACCTATTTATCCCATCCTAATACTAAGGGAATGCACACAAATTCTTGATACATGAGAAATAGACCAGGGTTATTTTATTTATCTAATATTGAGCTAAGATATTACTCATTCAATTTACTCTGTCACCCTCATACTGAGGCTCACCAATGAACATTCCTTCCTACATGGTTTCCATCCTTCTCCATGCACCTTCCTATGCAATGTATGTATCTACATTGATAGCTTAGTCTTTCTTGGATATCTCTAAGTAGGTGTCTAGATAAAAGGAATCTACTCATGACCATAATGAGTACATAAGACCATTTAAAATCATGAATTCCTTTATGAAGAAATTTCATTTAAAGGAGTTCATTAAATGAATAATCCTTTAAAATTTATTGGCATAATCCATTACTAATTCCCATAATGATATAGCTCCATTAATCCCAAAAAATGATCTTATTCTATAAATATTCCATATCCTCTCATTGAAGAGGGTATGAAACTCGATCCATAAAACATCATCATTCCTTCTTTTATGATAAAATGTATTTATCCATTCTAATTCATCTCATTTGAATTTAGAAACTTCTATTTTAACCCATATATCCTCTTGAGTTCCAATCCTTTCAAAGAGGAACTAATCATTCTTCAATATATTCTAAACATCCTATGATCCCATGTCACTACTGAAAATTAGATACTGTTATTCCTATAACTCATGGATAACTTATAAAACCATTGATTTTCCTTTTCAAAGGCCTTGCTTAGTGGATCAAAGTAGTTGTAACATTATATGAGGGATACAAACACTTGAGGATATTTCCCATGAGAACACAATTTCATACTAATTAGATGATTTGTTAATGAATTTTTACTCAACATCATCTCATAAAAACAACACTACTAATTAGAAACTCATCGTGACACAATCCTAAGCATACATTATTACCACAAAATCATGAAACTACCTTTAATCATTACTTCATAACAAAATACCATTTCCAAAACACCAAACCCTAAGGTTTATCATAATAATATAAGGGTTACTCTCCAACACACCAAGCATAACAACCAAACCCCACACATTCATCCTTGATATTAAGAAACCCTCTGCCCCATTAAATGATCTAACAAGCAACTTCCTAATAAAAATACACAATCAAATCACTCAAAAATCACCAAAATTCCCTATATTGATAGTTTTACATCAAAACATCATGAAAACCCCCCCAACAAGATCTACCAAAATGAGGGATTACAACAAACCCAAACCCCCAAAGACAAATAAAAAGCATACCCAATACATAGTGATCATACTCCAAACGCCACACTAACACCCGAACTCGCCTGATTTTAATAACACAAATGTATCTAATTTTTCATCCATCATTTAATATTTTAAACAACCTAAAATCCCATAAACATATAAATTCCAACCATTGGAGAAAATACACGAGTGAAATTTGAGGTGTTAAAACCCTAAATTCCAAGTTCTTATTGAGAACATAATGATATGGTTTAAGGAGTTCACTTCCAATATGACCACCAAATTTGGTGTTGATTATAACCAAAGCATGAGAGGTTAGTTAGAGGGAAGCATCTCTAACCATGGACCCGGGTTTAAAAAGAAAATAAGTAATATAAAAAACCTTACATTGGTATTGTTTTTAGTTCCTCCCATGATAACATTTCAACTACGCATTCGAATCAGATTGGTATGGCGCTATAGAATCAATGATTTTCAAGGTATTTAAGAAAGGAATAGAAGAATATCCCCTCAATTTTCATTAGGCAAACACCGCATGCAAACTAGATGACAAAAATCAACAGCCACATACATAAAATTTTGAACTCCATCAAATTAGAACTAAAAGACACGCTAACAAGCTTATCAATGAAAAAAGAATCATTTAAAAAAATTAAATAGGGAACACAATACAAGGATAAATAAAACCCCACATCCCAAATTACTTGGAATATAAGAAAAAAGGGAATTAATTTAATGCACCATGTAAGTGTAGGTTCACTGGGAAAAAAGATAAGAAAGTGATAAATGAAATAAAAATGGGATGTAAGAGGAAAATTGAATACAAATTAACAAAATGATTCTGTCATGTAACTTCACCTAACACGAAAGGAATCAACAAGGTAAAGCTGGAGGTGCATGGAAATTACAAACAATCCATTGAGTATACTCCCATATAAATCCAAAAAAACCATCCAAAGCAGAGAATATTTCTTATAACAAACAAAAACCAGAGGCAACTGCCAATGACTAAATAAATTGAAATGATGATCATAAATTCCCAACAGTACCGGAAGTAAAAACCGAATCAGCTATGTCTTCCTCCACCAACTCTCTATATTCATCTGGAAAATGTGACTGTCATTCCATAATGGAAATTAAAAAAATATAACATCGTCCACAGGAGGAGGATGCCTCGATTGGAAAAACTAAGAGGCTTATAGTTGGGGGGAAATAGAAGTAGGGAGATTCAGAATCTACACAGAAATTGCAAGGTGAAGGTCCAATGGATTCCTGTTTCTGAAGGTCCACCATGAACATTGTGAGAGTGTTCATTAGAGAGGTCAATGGTTCAGAGTATAGAGTCATAGTGAGATAGTTCAACAACAGCGTGAGAGATCGCGTTGATTGGGAGCATTAGGAGGGGGGCACCGCAGTGAGAGTTGTAGACAGTTCAGAGAGTAGGGTCGCGGATAGGGGGATGAAGAGAAGAGAGGCCGATGAAATTGAAATAAAGAAACATTGATGTTTATGTTTACCCAAGGATGTTTAATTAATGTGTTGATATAATGTATCTATAGCCATAGACCTATAAAATAGTGGCTATATTGTTGTGGCTATAACTTAAATTTCTAGTACTGTAGGCATGCTCCTCCTCTGTTGTCGAGTAGATCAAAATTTTGTCGATGAAGAATACAAAAAATAGATTAAGGGATGGATAGAATATCCTATTTATTAGTCCCATGAACACTGCTGGAGAGTTGGTAATGCCAAAAGGCATAACCAAGAACTCATAGTGGCCATACCGACAACTGAAGGCCATCTTCTGCACATCCATATCTTCAACTATGAGATGGTGATAGCCTGATCTGAGGTCTATCTTCAAGAACCACTGATCACCCTTCACCTGATGAAATAGGTCTTCAATCCTCTAGAGTTGGTAATTTTTCTCAGGTTCACCTGGGTTAGGCACCGGTAGTCGACACAAAGCCTCAAGATCCCATCCTCCGTCTTGGAGAACAGAATCAGGGCTGTCCAAGGAGAAACACTAGGCCAGATGAATCCCTTCCCCTGTAAGTCCTCTAACTATACCCACAGATCTCAAATCTCTACGAGAGTCATCTGATATTCTAGTGTAGATATCGATGCCATCTTGGAGTATTGGTCAATGTAGAAGTCCACCTCTCTGTGAGGGGGTAGTCTTGCAACATCGTCAGGGAAAACTTCCATGTACTGGTCCACCACTACAGGATATGTCAGACTCTACACATCAACTGCTCTAAGGGTAAGGCATGCCAACTGATGAGTGATCGTCTACACCCTACGATTATGTTTGTTCTTTACTAAAAAGGCTCCCTTGTCGTTGGTGAAGGTAAACCTGGACCCATCCCTGCAGACACACCTCACTATGAGCCTAATATAGTCTATCTTAGCATAGAATGTTGAAAATCAGTCCATACCCAAGATGAAGTAGTATGGCCTCGAGGACCATACAAGGATATCCAAGATGAAGATCTTGCCTCCTAGAGTAAGCTCACACAGTTGGCACCAGTTAGCAATCATCGAGTCTGCTCCCATAAAAGTCTCTAGCCGTAAGTATCAAGCTAACAACTTTGTTGGAATCTCTGAGCTCTGAATAAGGGCAGTGGAAATTAATGAGTGATTGACACATGTGTCTATAAGAACTGCATCTATGGTGGAGTAGACACAGATCATACCTCGAATCATCTTTAGAGCACCGTTATTGTGAGGCTCAGCTGCCTAGAGCTGAGCTCTCCCCTTTCCACCTACACCCTTTGGTCGGGGTTGACCTCCTGGTGGTGGTTGTGGTAAAACCTATTAACGGCGTCCACTACTAGCTACATGAACACCTACTCTTCCATGTCTACATCCTCCCTAGAGACCGCCTCCATCGAACCTCTGTCTCTGCCTGGGCGGTCCTTTGACCATCTGCTTATCGTCAGTATGAAAGGTTGGATAGTCAGGAGCCATATGTCCCTACCCGCCAAAAAAGTAACATTCCTATCTCCTGGAATGACTGGCTCTATCTTGTGTGCCTCGCACAACATAACCCAAGTCATGAGGTCTTCCATCGGATGGTCTGGTCTATTTAGAAATCTATGACATCTTCCTACTGCCAGCTACTGAAGACTCCGCTACGTGATGCCCAGTGGTGGGTCTCGATGCTGGTGACTACATAGTATGTAAAATCTCCACTATGAGGGCTCTCTCTTACACCCCCGCCTGCGTCGAGATGCCTGGGGAAACCATCGAAGCCATAATCTCATTTCTGATATCCTACTCGATGGAATGGGCCCTGATTAATGGGTCACACACCATATCAGTGGAATAGCATGAGACGTCAGAGAACCTCGTTGAGTTGTGAGCTGCTATCATGTTGCCCAGCTATAGATGAAGTAGCTCCTATATCTGCACCGCAAAAAGGGTGGCTGGGAAAAACTCTGCCCAAAACAGGCTCTCGATGACTACCCAGAGATGTGTCGCCTCGTCATTCCCTTAGAGAATTAGGCTCCACCATCTACCTGCTGTTGTCTAAAGAAGAATCTTGGGAAGGATCACCAAAAGGTCAGCTAGTTTCACTAATAGAATGAAGGCTTTCACCACAGCCTCCAGCAAATCCTCAACTGTCGGTAGGTCTATCTCACCACTGAACCTGGATGGTCACTAGTACTGGAACTCGTAAAATGTGATTTGGTGGCATCCACTCTCTACTGCTGGGGCTTGTGGCATCAGAGGCCCAACGAGTAGTGGTACCAATGGTGCCTCCGCTATGATAGGACACTTTATTGAGGCCTCGTCGCACATTGGGATGTCATCTCATACAACTTTCGGAACCCTAGTTGACTATCTGCATGGGGCCATCCTGAAAAGATACAGGTGCATCACTGTCAATAAGTTATACCTGGTGAGATGACTCAAATAGATCACAATGAAAGCTATTGAAACATACACACAATCAGTTTTTTGGTGCACTGTGTCAGAAATCAGAAGTCAGGGTCCTAGTGTATTGATAAATCGGCCACCACACCAATACTAGACTCCCTGGACTAAAAACCACACTCAGTACTCGTAACACAATTTCTTCATAGAAAACAATGATCATAATCATATGTTCTACTATAGAAACAACTCCTATGATACCAATTTGTCATGACCCATCCACCGGGGCCTGTACTGTGACTACCCCAAGCCTGTCTTCCATAGCCTAGAGGCTGGCGACTAGCACCAAAGGCATAAATCCCTAATTTGGGAATGAATTTACTATATAACTGTAAACACACACAAAAGAGTACAATATGGAAGAAAAACACTATGTAAAATTTTATAACAAAAGAAAAATGAAAAGTAATGGGGGCCGGAAATACAATCCCAACTGTAAAGTGCAGGTACAACTACAATGGGACAAAACAACTCAAAGTTAAAGAGAATATCATGGATTTTCCACCATGGATCCTACATGAAGGGTAGGTTGCGATAGCCTACACAACACTCCACATAATTCCTTCTCATCTAGGTACCGACTCATCATAAGGTCCACCTCCAGGCATCTTCTAGTCCTGCTATTCTGATCCACAGTCAACGATGTCCATCATCTACATCCAACACAATTTGATGTGTTCATAGCCCATGAAGTGGTGAGTATAACAATACTGAGTAGGGAACCCGGGACCCTGAAGGTCTCATAAAATCCAACAAGGATAATCCATAAATTATGAAATCAATAGATAACCTCACATAGGTATATTCCCATACATATACCTAGGTTACCATGAAATCCATCTCAATCATGAGGAAAAAATGAAAGTTGTTGACTCAGTTCACACATGTATATAACTTATGTAGAGAGATGGAGATGAACAAATATATCCACTGAATCATCTATGATATCAGACCCACACAGGATCCAGGACTAGCTGTTAGAACTGTCGAACCCACAAAGTATCCAGGAACAGTAGTTTGAGCTATCAGACCCACACATAATCCATGACCAGCTATTTTGTCGGACCAACACATGATCCAAGAACCGAAGTTAGAACTTTCGAACCCACATATGATCCAGGAAAATTAGACAGAGCTGTCATACCCACATAGGATCAAAGACCATCTATTCTGTCAGACCAACACATGATCCTGGAACCGAAGCCAAAACTATTGGACCCACATAGGATATAGGAATAGTAGTGAGAGCATAGCGAGCTACATGATTTCAACAAAGCATGCTTGATTCCAGGATGTTCTGCTCTTCATGTCAAGATTCAATATGTCAACTGTCTCAATGTCCCATGATGGAGTTTCCCAAATTTCTGCCATGTCCTAGGGGACTCAACACAACATACGACGCGTCGATCAGACGCCTGGTCTGTGAGTTAATAGACTTTTATTCCTATGGGCCCGGTTGGATAGGTGTTAAATTCAACCTGACTGTATCTCAAATATATCCCAAACTACATTGGGGTATTATAAAAGGGACCACCACATTCCATTAATACCAGTGCCACTGACGGTTCGTCAAATAGACGTCTGGTGCAAAAGATATGGCCCAAGAAAGTAAAGGGTCGATAATGGGCCCGGGTCTGGTCCGACCTGGTCGGACTGACTCGGCCCAACCCAGTCTAGGCCGACCTAGTATAGGTGAACCCGGTCAAACCCGCTGGGTCTGACCTAACCCGTTGGATGGGTCGTCCTGTTAGGTTCGCCCCTGCCGCTGGGCCTGGCCCATCGGACTTTGGGGGCGGTTCGGCCGGGAGGGCGCCTTGTAGGCGGCTCAGCCCGGAGGTCAGGGCCTATTTGGCCAGTGCATCGAGGAGTGCGGCTCAGCCGACTTAGCCCATATAGCCAATCCTATTTGGCTAGTGATGCCGTGAGTGACACTACGTGTCGGCTTAGGAGGTCGGCGTGTCTGGGATGGTTCGGCTGGGAGCTAGGTTTCGGCTCGGGTAGGCCGGCGGGTTGGTTGGGCAAGCTAGGCGGTGGCCTGGGTAGGCCTCGGGCTAGCCAGTAGGGCATGGGTAGGGCACGGGTTGGCCGGCATGGCGCGCAGAGGCTGTGGGCAGGCCAGGCAAGGCCGGCCACGTGGGTAGTTCGGCCGGCGGCGGGGTAGGGCATCGTAGGGGCGACGTGGTTCACGGAGGCGGCGGGTAGTGTGGCCTTTGTCTTCCACCACATTCGTAACCTCACCAACAATCAACACAAACAATAATGGAGGAGGGATTGGGCCTTTTTGGTCTGCCTCGCACCCTTCGCATTTTGGTTGGTAACAATCATCTCATCAGGAAGTAAGAACATGATTTTCAATTTTTATTTTCAATCTCTACAATGATTCCATTCATACCAATGGTGAGAATAAGAATTGTAAAATTATTCAAAAACAAACTCATACATTTTATTGTCGGTAATCGATGTTTGAAGGAGTCATGGAATGTCGATGAAGAAGGTCATCATTCGTTACATCCGCCAAGCACTTCCAAAACTGAGCTACGTCGGCTCGTTGATGAAGATTCGGATGTCGGTCATTGAAGACGTCTCACAACAGTTTAATCTCTGAGTCAAATAATGTCTTTTCTGGTGTTCTTCATTGGAAGAATGAATTCTTCATTTATCATTGGAAGAGGAGGTTCTTCATTCTTCATTGTAAGAGGAGTTTCATTGTTGGTGAACTCCTTTTCTCCTAAGCTCTCCTCCAAAAATGAATAGATCTTCTTACCCAATAAACATAAGTGGTATTGATATCTAATTATTTTATTTGGACAATATTCAAAAAGCATAATTAAATTAAAAGGATCTACCTAATTAATATCAAGGATTAGGAATAATAAATTATGTGTTGGCCCAATTAATAAAAGGGGAGGTAGTGGCACCATAAATGGTAGAGGAGGTCAAGGGACTCCCCCTCATTAATGTGGGGAGTTGAGAGATTTTCCACTCCTCCCATTAATTGGGGTGTTTTAGGCATGTGTGGTCCCCATGTCGTAACCTCTCATGGGAGGTTATGTTCAGGTGGGCCCCACCACCATAACCTCTCATGGGAGTTTACGGTGTGGTTTCCCGACCTCCAACATCCATGAGGAGGTTTTAACCACCCAACACTCACATAGAATCTCAGATTAGTTAAAGTGAATCTCACATTATTTTATTACATTCCACAAAAACACAAGAACTATTTTCTATTCTCGACTCAATATCGTCGATGTGAGAGTCTGGTTAAGTGAATAACGACACAATGAGTTCAACAATTTCATCATAGTTTAATTCCAAGCAACGGTTCAAAAGTTATAAAAACTATCTCATACCTTTACTACTCGTACCCAAACCAAAGTTCAAAAATTGATTTCAAGAACACAGAGCCTCGGAATCTTGTACCGTCAAATTTTGTGGACTCGTAAAATTTCCATGTATTCGAGAAAAAATTTCCATGGAAATTCTGAGTCTTTATATTAATGGTTATATCAAACAAGAAATATTATTACCAATGTTTCATAGTATTGAAACTGAAATTTGTATCAAATGATTCTTAATGCATCCTTATAACATTGATGTAGTCCTCAAATCCTAAAGAGGTAAAACATAATGTTATACACCATGAAACCGTATGAATTCCTTATTGTGTATCCTGAAAATATGATCGAATGATATACCATCCATGGTATAAATAAAGTGTTCTAACATCATAATCTGATTGGCGATGACCCAAATATCATTATTAACATAATATGTTTTGAAGAGTTTGAGGATAAAGACCATGTTGGGTTTTTCCTATTTCAATTCAAGAATGAGTAATGGATGTAGCAAAATTTTAGACTCATATATCCTACCCATAACATACTGATTTACAATGAACATGGATAAAATATCAGCAATATCTATATTTTTTTCATACCACCAAAAAAATCACTTTCAAATCATTATACATCTTCATAAATTTTGGAAGAATAGATAATAAAGAAGTATGCAGCTCCTTTAATATCACCTTCATTAAATATATTATATATGGTACAAATATGTGGTCCTTGAACATTATCATTCCAACATAATAGTTCTTAAGCTCTAGAAAAATTCTGACATTCTTATACAAATATAAATTTTCTCTATGTTCCACTGAAATCATGACATAGATAGATGGTTGAACACTCATTTGATAAATATTAGATTAATCATTATCCTAAAATATTTCATGATCCATTCAATAAAAATCTAAAACAATAAATCATTTTTAAACCATACATTGGATAATCTAGTCTAATCCTTTAAAATCAATGTGTTGTAAACCTTGTTCTTTTCCCCTTGGGGGTAATGTATTATGTAGTCAAAATATTTAATCATCTCCATCCATATTTTCTGGAACATATTCAACTCTTTTTGAGTGTATATATTCTTTATAATTTATTGATCATTATCTGTGTCACAACTTTCTCATTAAATATAATACCTCAATTCCTTGAAAAAAATAAATTACAATAGCTATCTCTAAATCACGAGTTGGTAATTTTTTCTCATAAACTATAATTGGAATGAGATATAATCAACCACAATATCATTATACATTAGAACACATCCCTTCCCCTTCTATGATTTATAACTAAAGGTTAAAAACTGTTCTCTACTATAGGATTTTTTATATTGGGTTCATTGAATAACCTTGTTTTTATATCTTTGAAATATTAGTCACATTCAATTTTCTAAATGAACATGGTCCCATTTAGAGTTAAAATGGTTATTGGATTAGACAACCATGGTAAATTATCTATAGGTTCTAACAATATCCATTCAAAATAAGAAAAATTTATATATTTTTCACAATTACTAGATTAAGAGAACATTTAATAACTTCCATCTTTGATGGATCCACCAACATACCGTCACATGAGAATATATGAACTAAAAATAAATAATTTTCTAACCAAAATTCAGATCCTGAAATTTTTTTATACAACTTCTCCTTTTATATGTTCATCAACACATTCTATATGTTACCATCCATATCATACATTATATTTGAATATATATGAATATAATCTATAATTAAAACCCAAAACATATCAATGTAACCTGTAAATACTCTCTACATTAAATCCGAGAAGATATGAAATGTTTTAGTATGACCAAAATACATCACAATATATTTATAGCTTCCATATCATGTATGGAATTCTATCATAGGTATATATTCCATTTTGACCCTAAATTTTTTTATATCCATGATGAAGATAAATGTTGGTAAATTTTTGAGATCTATACATTTGGTCAAAAAAGAATCAATACATGGTATATGATACTTTTATTTATTGTGATATTTTAGTTTTATAGATAATCAATGTAGATTCACATAGATCCCACATTCATCTTATTGAAAAGAATTGGCTTACCCTAAGGTGACATAAAGGTCCCAATAAATCACCTATAAAATTTTTCCTAGAGTTATTTCTTTAATCCTCAAACTAAATCAGGGAAATTCAATATAGGTTATTTGAAATAGGTATAGCGCTAGTGATGAGTTTTATTGAAAACTCTAATTCATGATTTTGTAAAATACGTCGATATTATATATGAAAAACTTTAACAAACTCCTGCATAATAGGACATTTTTTGATTATTTTCACCCAACAATATGAGATAATCACCCCTTTTGAATAGGAAACCATGTCCATTAAATTGATTAAAATTAAATTGGGTGTTTGTTTTTATAATATAACAGATAGAAGATCATAGGCTGGTTTAGAATATCTAGTGTGACATCACTTCCTCATTATGTAGATAAATACAATTAATTCCTATGATAAAATCAAATTCAACTAGAGGGGCAATAATAATATTTTTAGTAATAAAATTCCCAAAAAAATCAACTGAATAAGAATCATAGAAAAAAATGCGATCCTTATAAAATTATGGGTTTTCACAATTATTTCAACATCTAATCTTTTTGTATTATAATTAATGTTTACATACACTAGTAATAATATAAGGGAACTAATTTAAATAATCTCAAATTAGAACCTTTAAATTTTTTCATAAATATCACCACATAATCTTTATTTTTCTATCTTTAATCCATTTTCATTAAAAAATTTCTAACATGACCATCAAGAATAATTAATTATAGTGATTACTCCTAAATAATCCTTTATAGGATATCTAAATCAGTATTCATTATTTTCAACCTATGGCGTATTAGATTTAAACTAGGTCACTCATTGTCATTTTATTTTCACATACTTCATGATGGTTTATAAAGGAGATATTGTTTATCCAAGAATATTTCTCAAGTGAGTCAAACTAGGTTCATAATAAGGGAACACACACTGTTCACAATATTGATGGATATGCTATACTTGACGATCTCTTTTGGGGTTATTAAACCTTGATTCATCTATTTCAAAACCATTTCCACTTATGGTATCCAGAAAATGATGTTTATCATTAAAAAAACAATCAATTATTTACTATAAAATAGTAAATTATATTATATATTAGATTATTTAAAGGTATATCATCAAGGTTTTCTCATTCATGTTTTCAATGGTTATCAAAACCAATGCTTTGATACCAACTATAATTATCCATAATTTTCATGCATAGATATCATATCTTATTTGGGTAATATTAACTCTATAATAAAATGATCCTTTATAGATTAGTATAAGTCCAGTTCTATAAAAAATCAAGGATACATAAAAAATGGTTCCTCACAACTTGAACTCTTCTTATAAATTTAAAACCTGATACCTTTATTGATGACCTAGGGAGAAAATAAAACAATGTGTGAGATAAGATGATCATAAATGGATAGAAAGTGAGAAATAAGAATAAAATAACCTTAAGGATATGAGTAAATGAGCATAAAATTTGAAAAACCGTTCCAAATATATCCTATATAATAATTCAGAATCATGACATAATGCTTGGATGATCAGAATATATGAATTATAATGGGGGAAAAGAACATGATTCACATGTGAAAAACATAGTAATAAGCAAATGAATATTAGAATACACATAATAAATGAAAATTTAATGTTAAGGATATCCACCAAGAAATTCATAAAAAATTGGATTAGTTTAACCACCTATGCACCTTCTTCATTCTTGGGAAAACCTATCATTTACAATAATTTGAGCTTCAAATATCCTCCTATATACCCACAATTAAACTTAGGATAAACTCATGTGTACCATCATTGATCTTATAAAAACAATGTAATTTCAATATATATTAGATAGATATATAATTTCATTCCCACACATTACAAAATAAAAAATATATTAATGGGTTCCTCAAAAGGATTCATCATATCATAACATCTGAAAATGAAATGGGTTTCTTAAAAATTTCACCCGATATTAACTCATGGAAAATATAAGAGTTTCATAAATAATTTTCATCATAATCACAAACCTTATAGAGAAATAATATAGATGGATTGATTATATAAAAATCTCATTATAGAATATTTATAATCAAGGGTTATTGTTATTTATGGATTACAATTACATTAAAATATAATTAAACATTCATGAGAGAAATACCCTTTCTGATTTGAATACGTCTTATTAAAATATTCAATAAATATTACGGAATACAATTTTATTTACTTGAATACATAAAAATAATAAAGTATGATTCAAATATTTAAGTGGTTATGAATTTGATATATTCAATCCATGACATATATGTCAAAACAATGAATCTTTTCCCATTTTATTAAAAATTATAAAGTACATAGTTTGAAAAATGACAAGAATTTGTAATTTTAAAATATTTGTAGGAAACTATAATATTAGTTAAAATTTCATTCATCAACACTTTTAGAATATAAAAAATAATTTCTGAAATCACTTTTATAAAAAAAATGACAAAGGGAATAACATATTTTAGACCAAAGTGGTAAATGAAGTATATTATTATTAAAATAAGTTTTTTGAACTATTTACCAAAAAATAGGGGGAAATGAATTGAAAAAATATATATTTTATAAATAATGAAATGATAAGAATGTATATGTGTTTCTTGAGATATAGATTATAATATTTAATCATCAAAATAATAATCACAAACAATCCACAAAAATAATTATATTGAATCATAAACCCCTTAAAACTTGTGTAACTTATGAACTATAAACCTCGTGAAGAAAAAAAATTATATGGATATATATAACACATAATTTTTATGTTAAAAATTATAAAATACATCCATGGGAATTTTGAACATTACATAAAACATCTTTGGTGAAATTGCATGTATCCCATGAAAACAAAGTGAGGCAAAAATCCCTTACCCCAATTCTCAACATTATTGGTACGCTTTCAAACATATCGTATAATTAATATTTTATTGTTATATATATATTATATAACCATAATCATATATATAATTCCATTTATTCTCAAATATATCCTTTTATTACTTGTTTAATAACAAAAATTGTTATATTCAATTTGTATGTTAACAAATCCTCATTATTTATATATATTATGGCATCGATGTTTTAGTCCTCATACTTTGATTATGTTTCCATAATATCCATAATGATTATCATGGTAATCATATTGTACAAAATTATTTTATAAATATATATATTCATCCACAATTTTTTTTATGGAAAATTGAACTACATCGTTCTTGGAGGTGTTAAGTTATATATAAGCATGAATGTTGTTTCCATTTTTTTGATGGATGGAATGAAAGAATGATAAAAAATAATTAATCTTAAAAAAAGTATTTTCTATATAATATATAACATATATACTCATTAAATCTTTCCTTATTAACATCCATGAAAAAATATTACAAAAATGATATCAAATCGCCTCATAGATGTGGTATTCCACATATACGCAGAGGCGACGTTATGATTTTCTCAGAGGTTGAAGGTAAATTGGTAAGTGTGAAATTATAATTATAAAATATTTTTTTTATATTTATAAAAAGTTTACACTCTAAATATATCATAATATTAATCTATGATATGAGGTGATATATAACAAATTATATAGGTGTGTGAGACGATAGTATACCATTCACATGGTCCTCTTATTCATTTAACATTTGATATAAGGGGAAATAGATATAAGTAATTCCATTTAAATAATAACATCCTATTATATGTAAGATTCATGTGATATTAGTTCCTAATAGTTGAATAATATTTTAATTAGGTTGAAGATGATACAAAACAAAAACACATAGGTAAGAACGATACCTATTCTTCTGACAACAATGGTATGTGTACACCAAATACCTTTTTAAGAGGTTTTATTAATAAAAAATAATTATATGTTATGCAAAGGGATGTGAGGAATGGTATTTTTTAGTTACTGGCTAAAACTACTAGATTTTTATATAGTTAATATAGATGAGTGGATATTTCCTTTTATAAGTGGGGGATAATGCCTAATTAGAAACCACATCAAAATTTCCATAAAATACAAAAAGATAAAGTAATTACCAAGAAAACTGCTTAAAAATATTATATATACATATTTGGAATATGATAACATCAAAATATTTAAATCTATTGGTATTTTTAAATTCAAATTGGAAAACATACTTTTAAATTTTCGTTTAACCCCAAGTTTATTAATTTTAGTTGTAATCTTTGTAAAAAAAATTTATTGCTCTTCTATAAACTATGAAATATAAAAGTTTAACCCATTAAAAAATATTAATTATGATGATCAAAAATACATTATATATCTCAAAAATTTAATTTCAGAATAATTTTCTATTTAATAAATAATTAAACCTGAATAAGTGATTCAAAATAATTTTACAATGAAAACATTTTCAAAATTATATAAACTATTTCTATCAAAATTAAACATAAAATTGATTCACATTTCCTAATATAGATTTATAATAATATAATTTATACTAATATCTATTTAAATAATTGTAATATAATATATTAGCTTCTAAATTATTTAAATTAAATAAATTTCTTTAATAATAATAGGTATTTTTCACTATTCATTAAAACGTAAATACTTTCACAAAATTATAAAAAAAGATCTATAAAATAATTTGGATATATTTATTTAAAAAATAATGTTAATTTTTAAAAAATAAATTTTATAAATTTAGATATAATTAATTTGAAAATAATTGTACAGAACATGACCAAGACCCTTTTTAGAAAAAATGAAATTTTAAAACACAAAACCAGGTTTATTATTTTCCCTTTCATGGAAAAAATATTAGATGAATGATAAATTTTTTATGAAATTTATAAAATATAAATTTCATCATAATCATTAACAATTTTTGACAAATTTAAATTATTAATATAAGACACATTAAATGTATAAAAATTTTATTTTCAAAGATATATTTATTTTAATTTATTTATTTAGTTATTTATTTTTATTTTAAATAGATTCAAAAAAATTAATTTATTTTATACATGTTTAATTAATAACAATTTCATATTTTGTTTATTCCTATTCATACCCACCGCTTTAATGGCATGAATATACTTGTTTATTTTATTGTATTTCATTAAAACTCTATGTAGCGTGTAATTTAAGCTATCAAGGAATGTAGATTCACTTTTCTAAAATATTTCATAAAATATCAATATATTTTATTTACTCCAAGGAGTATCAAAATGGATAGATTACCATACTAAATTGGTTTCACTCCCCATTGTTGTCTTTTTTATCTCATGATATATTCTCCTTCATAAACTACATAAGAGGGATATATAATTCTTGGCCCACCCATCACATAATGAAATTAATATATATTTTTGACACAATATAAATCATAATATCATAACCCATGAAAATTGGGTTTTATAAACATATATTCGTATAAAAATCCATGTAAAACAAATGTGTTTCCTAAAATTTATATCTTTTGATTATAGAATGACCCATTGAAAACAAGAAAGATGTATATTACTCTAGTTAACATAATAATAATCCAACAATTAAAAGAATTAGTATGGTATTAATGGATCATATAACTTTATATAATATATACAATCAAGGGATGATGTTCATGATGAGTATTAAATACATAAAATGTTCATTGAAAACATTATTAAGTAAATTATCCTTATCATATTAAAATAAATTAATTAAAATATAAAAATTTATTTAATTTAAAATTTAAAAATTTATTTGGAAATAATCATATAACTATTTTTATAAATTATTAGTTCATTTAGTTGTTTTGATAGTGGAAAAATACCCTCATCATGTATACATTTAAAGAAAATATTCTATTCACATTTTTGGTAATAATCAAAGAATACATTGTTTATAAAATTATAAGAACATACAATTTAAAAACAATTAATGAAATATATAAAAAATCAGTTTTAATGAATTTTGAACATAATTTGTGAATTGTAAAAACATTCATTAGATCATTTACAGAAGACAAGGACGTGGAAGAGAAACTATTCTGAATCAAAAAGACAAATAAATATTATTGTTCTTAAAAATAATTATTTTAGACTATTTATTTCTTATAGATATGAAGATTAATGAATAAATTTATTGTTTATATAAAATAATATTATATGTAAATATACGAGTTTCTTTATAAATACATCATAATATTTCACCATTTAATATTAACCAAAAACATTCTAAATACATAATAATATTGTAACATAAATCCCTTGGTATATTGGTTGAATTAGAATGAAAAAATAAAAAAACGGATAACCATATATGATATTAATATCCACCTAATTATCATAATAATAATTAAAAAATAAATTAATGCATATAATATAATCCATATAAAAAATAAGTGGGGAAAATTGAATGTGTCTCATAGATCTAAAAGTGAGACGACAATATAATTATTCAAGTTTCGACTTCCATTATATGAATTTGAAACTAATATATAAAAATATTTTATTATTATATGTATATTATATAACCAAAACCATATATATTATACCATATATGATTTAAATAAAGAAATTATTTCCCATTTATTTAAATTTATTTGTTAAAATCAGAATTTCGAGTAAAACCTATTTTTTCTTAAATGATTTGGTTCAACTGATTTGGTCATTATAAATTTATGACTATTCCATCAACTCAATAATTTTAATCATGTTATAAATATTTTTTATATGTATTGTATTAATATTTATAGTCATCCAAAAATGTTAGAGATCGAAAAATAAATTTCATCATTCATGGAGACAGTATGTCGTACGTACATATCATTAATATTTCCATTTTATTAATGGTTTTACTGAAATTACTGTAATAAATAATTCACATATAAAAAATAATTTATATATCTTATATATATTGAATAAATATATAATTATTACCATCCATATCAAAATAAAATGAAAACAAACCTCACATTTCTTCGTGGAGGTGGTAGTCCGCACGTACATATGAGCGCCATTTTCATTTTCCAATGGATGGGAAGGTAAAAAGGTATATGTAATTATATATTTATATAATAATATTATTTAAAAAACATTATATATATATACATTAAAATATTCATTATATTCAACAGTGATATGGGCGGATGGAAAATGATTTACATTGGTTCGTGAGGGAATAGCCCTCTGTACACATGTTCGACGATCTTTTTTCCCATTTCATGCTAGAGGAGATAAATATTGGTTATTATATTAACATAAAAGCATATATATTTATTATATATGTATATATATACAATTATTTAAGAACAATTTAAGATGATTTTATGGAGATAGAGGTAGAAATAATACAAATACACATATTTGTGAATGATGTATCTTCTACGGATAACCACTTTAGGTTTGAACCAAAATCCTAGCTATAAGGATCTTATAATATAAAATGGAATCCAGGAAAATTATACGAAATTAAGGATGCTATTAATGATTTTATTCACCAAAATATAATCCTTTTCATGTGTGAATAAAATATAAGATGTTGTTTTATTTTATAAGTATAAAAGAGGGACATTTTTTGAATACCCAAAACTATTCAATAATGGGAAGACACTCTCAATCAATGTGCCTCTTAAATTAATAAATAATGGACTTTAGGGAATATATGTTTTATATACACCTCCACCAAGAAAAATAAAAGATATTTTTAATAGTTTATTCCCCTAACGTTTATGTTTAATTACATTTATAATTGTTTTTCACCACATTTACTAGGTTTTTCACATAACAATTTACCCTTTATTCCTAAAATTCTTTTATAATTCTCATATAATTTTTTACCAAATATTTTTAGTATGAAATATGGTTTATAAAATAATAATTATATGTGAGTGCAAAAATAATTTTATTACAAGAACATGAAATGAAAAAAAACCCAGTTTTAACCTAACCCATAATAATAATTTTTTTCTGTTTTACTATTTTGTATCACTAAAAAATAATTTGAACTTATAAACATATATGAATTATTTTGATTAAAATTATTGAATATATTTTTATTATTTTAATTTATATAAGTGGTATATTTTAACATAAAATTAAACATGCAAGAACGTTCAAATGTTGTTTAAGTAAAATATTTGTTATCTAAAAATAATTATATAAACATTAAACATAAAATTTATTGCAATAAAAAAAATTACATAAATAATAGTATTTTATAATTTAATTTTACTTTTTTAATAAATCAACAATAAAATGGATCTTTATGAATTCTTTAAATGAAAATAAATTTTTTTAAAAATATCACAAAAATGTTCACTATTCATCGAAAAATTAATCTTTTAATAATATTCTAATGAATGTAGTTAAAGATAATTTAGAAATTATGATTAAATAAATTATGTTCATTTCCTTAAATAAATTTTCAAATGAATAAAAAATTATTTTGAAAATACGTTTTCAAAATGGAATGAACCTACTTTTAATAAAACTATAGTTTTAGGCATAAAAATTGATTTTTTTATGCCATGATAGTAGAAAATATTAAATTAATGATAAAAAAATTATTGAATATAAAATAAATAAATTTCATTTAAATAATTCAGTAATAATTACTAAAATAATTTACTAAGATAAAAAAAATTACGTGGAAAATTATTTTCTTCCGAAAAACATTTCTTTTAGAGTTAAATTATTTTTATTATTTTTTCTAATCAAATGGAAAATATTATATTTATGCTATTCATGTATATGACACAAAAATTTTATAATTTTATTTTTTATATTAATACCCATAAATGGATATTCTATGTTATAAGGTAATACTATATTACTGTTATTAAAATATCATTGTTTCATATAACCCAATAATTAAAGAATTTAAATTTTATTTAATAAAATATAATGTAAATTCTCACAGTGTTACCTTTTATCGAAATTGTAGTTATATTTTCTTCAAAAATTACACCACTCTAAAAAGTAAACTGAGGATACTTCAACCTCATCATATCCCCGGGTTCCCATATAGACTCTTTAAATTAGTGGTTTCAACAAAAAAACATTATCCATATGAGTGGTGTTATTTTATAGAAAATATTTTATATGATTCAATGTCCCTACTAGCTATACCACATAAGAGTGGTCTTACTCTTATAGTATGACCTCTTATTTCATAATATTTGATGTATCTTGTGGGTACATACTCATCAGATATATATGGAATATTTCATGATCTAGAGGGAGGTTCGGTTGATGAGAGAATTGAGAAGCTACATTCTGTAATAAATCAAGAATTTATAAGGTTCTAGACTACCTAGGTCTTAACATAATGATTTAACTAAATCCTATAATCATATTCCATGGATAAATTTAGTGAATCACATTGTCATGAACATTAAAATCAAAACCTCACCAAATATTTTTCGCATAACTTTTCTATCTACTTTTTGTTTCCAAAATGATTTATTGAATTGATCTATTTTTAACTTCCATTAATCAATCAATAATTGTACACATATGGATCAATATAAATACTTTAGTGAGAGAAATGTTTACATAAAAAGGAAACTACATGAAGGTGTTTATCTCATCCACCATTGAAGTCTAAAAAAAATATCAGAATATATTATTTAATATAAATTTCACATTTTGTATATCCATCATGGTGAGGATGATATTTACTCCTAAAACTCAATTATATATCAAGTTATTTCTCTTGACAATGCTATAAATTTATTGTAAACCTTATATCCGGATATGATAAAATATAATTTGGTACTTCATGAAACCCTATAACTTCTTTAATGTATATCCTGGAAATATTATATATAGAGAAATATTCATGAATATCAATTAAGGGTTTTGTATTCATAATGAGGTTGACTACAAACAATATAACACGATGGAATTTAGAAATTTTTGGTGTGTTTGACCAAAAAATGGCAAGATTTTCCAGTTTCCATTCTAATATATGTAATTTTTATAACAACCTTTTCAATATTTTACCTCATAATTAACTTATTGACCTAACAAACCTCAAGATACATACTAACAAATATTCATCTTCTTGTTTTCCCATAATAAATGCAATTTCAAATCACTCAATATATTCTTACCTCCAAGATGAATAGAGAATGATGAACTATGAGCCTCAACCAGTAGCTC
Organism: Viscum album; assembly: GCA_963277665.1. Taxonomy (NCBI): domain Eukaryota; kingdom Viridiplantae; phylum Streptophyta; class Magnoliopsida; order Santalales; family Viscaceae; genus Viscum; species Viscum album. Next base: position 1,978,890,936 of record OY728133.1, read on the forward strand.
GGTCTTCAAACCTTGTATAGGTAGAACACAAACTTGGTTCCAAAATAATAACATTCAATCCCAATCATTGTTGAAATTAGGGGCATTTTCCACCATATTCTGCAACTCTATATCTTCCATTAGTGCCTCTTTTATATTCACTTGGATAGATTTTTGGGATCATAATTGAGAAAGATAATATTTATCCACTTATTAAAAATTCATATGTCTAACATTTAAAAATCAGGAAATAGTGTATCATTTATGATCTGTAACAAATAATACCTAGAATTATCCTTTGGACTCAACTCTTTGGATTCCTTGGTCACTTTCACAATGTTGTAATTTATTGTGAAATCGTAATCCTTAATCTGATCCAATCATCTTCTCTTGAACATTTTCAAATCATTCAGTGGAAATATGTTGTTAAAATATTTATGATCATTATATATACCACGCATTTTCCTATAAATATACTTCCTCAAAATAATTAATGAAATAGTTACAGTAGTTACCTCTATATCAAGAGGTGGGAATATTTTTTCATAAATCCATAACTATCATGTTTCATTAGATTTAACTATATCATTCTTTATGATAAAACATCCTTATCTCTTTTTTGATGTATCACTATAGATTACCAGTTAGATTAATTGAAACCAATAAATATATGGATCTTAGTATTCTTTTTTGGTTAATGATAAGGTTCAATATCCTTCTTCATTGATCAATATACTAATATATCCCCAATTGGATTATATATCCCAAAATTGATATTTTTTATATCCCAAATTCACTATTTGTTAATTTATCATAAAAATTATTCTATGTAGGGTATTTAGTGCCATATTGAAGTGATCATCATTCTTATCATTTCCAATTTAATGTATAAGAATATTATCTATAAATAAAAACACAAACTCATCAAGTTAATCTCTATAGACTCTATTCATTAAATTAATGAAGATAATAAGTAAATTACTATGACAAAATTGAATCATAATGAATTCAGAGTTTCCAACCCTTTTATATAATTTGATTGGGTATATCCTCTTTATTGACCCCCAGTTGATGATATTCAGAATGAATGTTAATCCTGGAAATGTATTGATCTCTATGAAGTTGATCAATCAATTCATAAAGATGGGTTAGAAGATACATTTTACTGATTGTGATCTTATTTAGTTCAAAATAATTAATGTAGACTAACATCAATCCATATTTATTCTTATAATAAATAATAGGTTCACCTCAAATTGACTCACATGTTTTATTGGACTCATTTTCTATATTCTCTTTGAGTTTTATCTTCAATTCATGTAACACAATTGGGTCCATTCAATAGAGAGTGTTTCAAAAAAGAGTATAAATAACTAATAGTTCTATTAATAACTCAACATTATGATTCAGGAATGATTAGGAACTCTGCTTGAATAAAATCAGAATAATCCATCTAAATTAGAAGACATTCAATGTACAGTTTTTTCTACATCATATTAGATAGTCAACCCTTGTAAATAGGAATTAGAACCCATATAAGAGTGTTTATTTCCAAAGAAAGATAATATTTCTCATCACATGGATAAATTATAATCTGTCACATTGGCATAGCAAAAATTATTTCCCATAACAATAAATCGATGTGATATCAATGTAGAGAAATCCCATTTATGTATAAATAACATCAAATTAAATTAGAAGAAGAATAATGTGATTTTTAGGAAGAAAATTCAAAAAAGAATCAACATGATAATAATAATATACTTTTGATGAGACCATCATTTCATTGACAATTTTGTTATAATTCAAAATAGAATCATTTGGGTATCATTTTGATACACTTAAATATTATTTATATATAAAATAGTGAATAGATCTAGTTTAAAATAATACATTTACAGTTCTAGTGTGGATGGTACTGTACACATCACAATGTTGTTTTCGTACCCCAATGATAAAAAATGTTCGTATGAGATCTCATATTGTCTCTCTCCATAACATGGTTACTGACATATATTTTAATCATTATAATTCATGTTTGATAGTTGGTTTTCTAGATTCCCGTATTCTGGATATTTGAAACACTAATGCATGGTTGGTTTATATTGTGGAGATTTCACTATATTTTCATCATTTTGTAAATTCTTCCCAACAATATGGAATTGAACCACTATATAACCTTCCATTAGATACATAAAACAATTACTTTTCTCCTTAAAAAAATTTCCTCAATATTTCATTCAACACATAGAGTGCAAAGAAATGATCATCTTTTTCTCTTCGTCAATTTTAGAGTATCTTTTGAATTCCTTATTTTATTTTCTTATCAATACAAATAGTTTATTTGGTCACAAAAATCATAATTTCCATCATCATTGTGAGTTGAAAGATTTATTTATAGCTACCGATGACTCTCATGGATAAAACCATTCATATACATGGTTTAAATCCACTAATTAATCGATCTTTCTTACTTTTCAGGTCAATAATAATACTATAATCAAACCTAAAATGTCGTGTAAACATTTTCTCAAAAGTGATAATTGATTGATCATAATTATACTTATACCCAAGGAATTACTTTTATCTTTTCATATTATGAATAAAATGAAATTGCATACTACAATATAATTTTTAATCTCATATCACTAATTTGAGTCAATTTCTTTGTCTTTTCTCAAATTCTTTATTACATTCCACCATTGATCTTCTTCACCTTCCAAACAACAACCAACCTATATATGTTTTTCATTATCAAAAAATTGAATAACATAAAATATCTTTTCAATGGTACTAATCTATATAACCACAACTATAGGATCCATAAACCCCCTAAGAAAAGGTGTCATTACCTCATAAATGACTCAATTTAATGTTTATCCCAACTTCCCTCATTTATAAGATCATCCTGATTCATATAATGATAATGATTTTTTATCAATGAAGTGATATTTTTTATTCCATATCTCAAAAAATTTTGTTTCTCAAGAGGAAAATCATTACATTGTTCAACACATTCTGTATAATAATTCTTTTTCAAGACCCATCCATTGAATAAAACATATAATAATAGTGTTAGAAAAGATAATCATATGTGATAACAACATACTCATAAAAAATAAATTATACAAAGTATAAATCATGTATCCTTCTTTTAAATTTAGTAATCTATAGGTTTAACATTGGTCATTCAAGTTTATCACCTATTAAAATCCATCAATTTGGTTCATAAAGAGTGTGTGAATTTTGAAAACATATCTCTAAGGTGTGTTAAACCATGTGTGAAACAAGGCCAACTATTGTGCACCAGGTAATGATCAATCCAAATCCCAATTCACCTTTATTAAGTTTAATATAACTATGTAGAAGTATTCCAAACCATATCTACTTGTATTATCAAGTTAGGGATTTAATTTAATTGAATAAACTCACTCTATAATTCAAAAAAATTATAGCAAATTTTCATATACATTAACATTTCCGAAGGTTTTCCATGTAATTTTCTCACTATAGTATCCAAAGATAATCTAATCCTCAATATGAAATCAACTATAGATAACTATACATTTCTTATATATATATTTCATCTAATTTTATGAGTAGTCATTACATAATATAACTATCAAGGTCTGAATCAAATATTTTAGTATCTTTGAGAACATGGATGCATAAGCCACTGGTTAATTGGTGAACTATATAATCTCTTACTAATTTATCTATAACTTTCCATCTTTTTAGTCATATCATACATGATACCATTTTTCATGAATGATGAAAAGGATACATAATAAAGGGTGATATCATATATTTAGTAACAATATAAAATAGATATATTAATGATTACTTGAGAATATCATGAGAATAAGAGTATAAGAACATGATGAAAAAATTTAAAAAATAAACCCTATAAATCATAGATCATAATCATGATTCATGGAATAATTATTTTTAGTTCATTAAATATGAACTATAAAAAATTCAATATAGAATATAAATCAGAACCTTACATTGAAATATGAAATTTATTTTTGGAAAACACTTAAGAAATGAAAATTATTTCTGTAATAGTAATGTTTTACATTCATTACCAACATAGTGGGTCTGGAAAACACCCCAAACCATTATTGTAGTCAATGTTCACTCCCATAACTATCGTAGTGGATATGTACCCATATTGAACTAGGTTCTCTCCCCATTCCAGTCATGTCTATCTCGTGAGACATAATCCATTACCCAATGAATTGTATGTATATATAATTTCGGGATCACACATTACATAATTAAATTCATATATTTTTCCATAAAATAATTCAATATATCAAATATTACGAAAAATAAATGGTTTATAAAAAAATTTATCATAGCATAAACTATGGAAATGAAATTGGTTGCATAAATATATCATATATTCATAATAGCATATCCCATGGAAAAAATGTAGGTTGTATAAACATCTAATTAATATAATCATAATAAATCATTAAATATAGTAATAATGGTATCATTGGATCTTTTCCCAAATACAGGATAAGAATAATCATGTTTTTTATTGACTATAAATATAAAAACCATTAAAATACCATTAAAACATTATTGTGTAAAATTTCCCTTTCACATTGAAATAAATTATTTAAAATATAAAATCATTTCAAATATTAAACAAATGATTTTATTTGATTGTATTCGTGTATCCATGTAAATGAGGTTTCAAATAGTAGGTTGATTATGATGGTAGAATGTTTTTTTCATGCAATACATGTTAAAAATAAATATTCCCTTCCCATCTTCTATAAAAAATATAAATAAATTTATTTATAATATAATAAGAGGAATAATTTCCGAAAAACTTATTATACGTAAAACATGGATAAGAATGATATTAAATGATCATTTTTAATAGTAAATATTATCATTAAATGTTTTCTAGATAACAAGGATATAATAGGGAATGGATTCCAGACCAAAGAGGGAAATTAATATTAATTTCTTTAAAAACAATTTACAGTCTATTTAGTTCATAAAGAGAGGTAAAAATAAGTAAAACATTTATTATACAAAAATATATAAAAAATAAAATTTCATCAGATACTTGATAGAATGGTCATAAGATTTCATCATAATTTCTCATCCATAAACAATCTCGGTAAACAATGAGATGGTAAGATAAAACCCTTACAAAATTGGAATATTTCAAATATTCACCTCATGAATGAGATAACCATATATGAAAAAATACCCCAATATTTTATTATATTTTTCATGAAATACATTTATGTGAAAAATATAAACCATATAAAAAAATTGGTGAATCTGACTTGTGTCTTATATAAGTAAAATTGATAGTCAAATCCATTACCTCATGTATCAAATTCTATTGTACAAGTATGAGCCACTGCAATAGAAAATATATTTTTATTATAAATATATTATAGAACTATAATCATATATATAATACCATATCTGAATTATTTATTTCCTTTTAACTCCACTTTATTAACAATTAAATGTTAATGTCACTATTTTTTCTTAATATCCACTTTATGTTTCATTTAAGTTTTTGGTAGGTAGTTTTTGTCCTTAAAATTTTATTATGTCTCCATAATATATGGAATATAATTACTCATAAAAATATATTTTTTATTCATTATATATATTTATATTCATACCTATATATATATATAAATTAATTACACTATTTTTGGAGAAGGTTGGATTTATATATGTGTGACCGCTATTTCCATTTTCTCAATAGATAGAAAGAAATAAAGGTAAATTTTATTTCAGATTTAAATAATTTTTTATATATAATTTATATAATAAATATTAATTAATTATATACTTATTAACATGTATGTCAAAATAACCTGAACATGTATCACACCGCTTCGAAGAGGTGGTAACCCCTACGTATGCACAAGCGTCATTTTCATTTTCAGATGGATTGGGTGGTAAGAATATATATATGATATTATAATTTTATAAATATAATTATGTCATATAATTCATATATATACAATGAATTTTCTGTGACAGGTGATAATCGAAATTGACATACAATAATATATTGGGTGGCAATAGTTAATCAATCACACAACTGATGAATTCGCTTCTCATTTGATAGAACATCATATAGATATACTTTATGATATTAAAATAATAAATTACAAAATTATTAAAAATAAAATTTTTTTATTTAATTTTTTTATAATATTTGATGAATGTGAATGATGAAATAAAAAAATTTGCAAAAAGGAACAATAAAACTTCTTCCAACAGCTTTTTTAGGTTTTCACCAAAATCAATCCAAGGATGGCCTCCTAATAAAACCATGACCTATTACGGGAAACTACGGATTTATGGATGTTAATTATTTTATAAATTTTTTGGAATAAAATACTTTTCTTATTTTATAAAAATAAGAGTGGTGGGGTAATTTTATAAACTAGAAATAGTTATAATTTTTTAAATACCTAAATAGTTCAATAATGGGAAGTCACTATCAATAAAGTTTCCTCCAAAATTTATTAATGATTTTTTTGACTGAAATTATGGTCAATACACACATCAAAAAATAAATCTATTCATGTTTTTAATAATTTATTCCTTCAACCACTTAGTTTATTTACCTTTAAAATTATTATTTTCACTATAGTAATTAATTTTTTAACATAGGTAATTTAACATTAAATGATAAAAATTTATTTAGAATTATTACAATAGTTTTATGAACTAATTATAAATATTAATCCTAATTTATATATCAAAAAGCACAATTGTGATGAAATTTATTATTAATGTAAAATTATGTAATGTTAAAAATCTTTTCTCAACTTTGACAGTAAAAATTAATTTTCATTATTTTTACTATTATTTATGACCAAAAATTAACTTGAAATCATTTCTTAATAATCATAATTCATTTTACAACTATGTATCAATTTATAAAAAATTTAAATATATTTTAGTCGAATAATTTAATTTAAAATTAAAACAATAATTGTGATTAAAATGTAGTTTCCCAAAAAAATGATTTCTAAAGTAAATAATTTTGTATTAAAAAATAAACATATAATTAATTAAAATGGAAGAAATTCGGAATAATAATATTATAATTTAATTAATATACATTTAAAAAATATGTTTTTTAAACAAATTAATTACATTATATGAAAATTCAATTTTTAATAAAAATTAATATTTTCTTAATATTCATAAAAAAATTAACAATTCAAAAAATAAAAAAAATATACTAAAATAAAAAGCTACAATATTGATTTAAAAAATAATGTGTATATTTAAAATAAATTTTTCAAAATTGAAAATTTTTATTTTTAAAATACGGTTGCAAAACACGATGAAAATTGTTTTAGAAAAAAGAATTTTAAACATAAGACTTTATTTATTCATATCTCATTCTAAGAAGAAGTATTTTATGATTGATAAAATTTTGATTGAAAATATTATATATACATTGAATTTAAATTATTCCCTAATAGTGATTGAATTTATTTGATATGAAAAAAACACATTGTAGACATAAAATTATTTTCTCAAGAACAAATTTCATTTACATTGAAATTATTTTTATTCTCATTTATAATCTATTAAAAAATAATAAATTTATTTTATTCATATGAAAACCATATACATTTATCAATTTATTAAATCAAATTCATACCCACTAATTTAACAGTTCTGTTATAATGTTGTATGTTATTTCACTTTGTTATGTATCAATATTCTATATTATGCAAGTTATATATGAAATTTAAATTTATTTTAAAAAAAATATAAAATAGAATAAAAATGTGTTAAAATTTTCCAATAAAAACTCATATTCATGATAGATACCCATCAATCATTACCCAATCCATCACTTGGTGGAATTTCCCATCAGTATAAATTGACATCATGAATATATCATACATGAAATATCCCTTTCCTTGTGTATTATGAACTCACACACCCATTTCCATACAAATATATTCATACTAAAAATTTATTTTGAAAACAAAAACTCATATAATAAATTATATAATACTTTATTTGAGTGAATCCCACAACACATAGAATAAAAAATACATAAAAATCAGGATACATTTCATTTCAAATTTGAATACCCCTCTTTAATGTTCTTAGAAATTTAAATGGGTTAAGAATCCACATACCTCAAAATCGTTCAACACAATAATCATGCCCCTATTTATTTATCCATTATCTCCTTTCCAACACATAAATGAATGCCAAATAATATTCATTAAAACATTTCATATCCCATAGATCTGGGAATAAATTATTTGGTCTTGAATTTCTCGAAATGAAGAGAAGGGAATTACTTTGGAGAAGAAGAAATGGAATCATTACATTCATTTGTTAAGTTTTGATGGATGAAGTCTTGATGGAGTGTCTCTATAGAGGGAGTGGGATCACCAAAATCACCTAGACAGAGCCTATGTTCTAGGTGAATATATGGGAAGCCTAATTAGAAAATTAGGGTTCTAAAATTAATAGATTAGTTAGGTCCTACCTCATTCATGGTTTGAAATTGGAATTTTACAATGATGCCATTAGTTCCCATATACACTTATATTTGAATCACCAAATAACTATATTTCATGAAACATATAAAAAACATTAATCCCATCTATCCTTATACATGATTTTTTAGGCCATGAATATCCCCAACCAGATTTCTATCAAACACTATTGTGTACAATTTTACACTATGAAGTGTTATTCACTCTACAACCAACATCTTATGTCAAATTACATTTTTTTCCACTTCCTCCCCCAAATAACTCTTTCTATCCTACTTAATAAAACAAAATTAAATGAAACTACACAAAACATGGATGTAGCCTATGCTTCAGGTGTCATTATGATCGGCATATATGGCATCATTGATTAAACATGAGATTTGGTTGGAATATATTTTATATTATCGTAAATTAAACTTTTATAAAAAGAAATAGTGTAGTGGTTGTGTGGGTTTTCAGCCATAGAGGAAAAATGGTAGGATGAAAACCATGAATTTTGGAAACTATTAACTGAATCTTTGGTATCTCATGTTGACTTAGATTTACTAAGAGAATGTGCATTCAATTTATTTCAGTTGAAAAAGAAGCAATTGGGGTAAATTTCATGGATTAGGAAAATGGGAAACCCTAAATCTATAATGGGATATGCTGTGAGGATGTTTAAAGATCACAGACAAGTCATGGTAAATCAAATAGTTTTTACCTATCTTTCAACTACTATTTGGTCCAGAAAGAGTGCACAAATTAAATAGCATAATAATGGAATCATTGAAGAAACTATCACAAGATACTAGTACAAAATATATCAACTCCATCAAGGTTGGGGTCCTATAATTACAAGTCCCATGATCAAGGTTATTTAATATAATAATGTAAAAAATTGTTTTGAACCTATATACTAGTTGTAGGGTTACCATGTTTTGTTTTACAGATTAATTATGGTTAAATCATCCCTTACTGTTGACCCCTAACCCTTTGTAAATTTTATATGCCTGATTATTTTAATAAAAAGTAAGAAAATAGGAAGCATGATTAATATGAGAATTTAAAAAACTAAAATAAATTCTATGCATAATCAATACCATATAAAAACAATCAAATAAAAAATCGAAAAATTAACAATGAAGAATGAATCCAAGGAAGAAATTGAACTTTCATATAAATTTAACTCAATCATTGAGATGACAACACATAGTGATGATGAAATTTAATGGTAAAACAATAGCAAAAATATAATTAAAATGGTAAAAAAACCAATAGAAATAATATAAAAATACATTAGAAATGAAATAGAAAAAAAGAGAAGGTTATGGAATTTATATTAAGTATTTATATAGTCTAGGTTGATCAAATATATATATATATATTCAAGTTTAATTATGTGTAATTAATTCATTTCATGTAACATAATAAAATGAAATTTTTTTCATGAAATTAATTAAATTAATGTGTATTTCGTATTGTGTACTCCATATCCGTAAAAGTCATCGATTATCTTGGATATCCATAATTTCATGACTTATATATTTTGTGAGATTCATAATTCTGAGTTTTCAAGTCATGTATAATCTTTACATTGTGTATCTTCATCAAATTTATGATTCAAATCATTCACATCATTTAATATCTTAACATAAGATATTTTTTATTAATTCCATTTAAATTGGAACCAAGACATGTAAATTTTTTAACATGTGGTCTTCTTGAGTAATATACATTATGTACATTGGATACATGATGTGTGATGGCCAAATTTGTTGTTTTCTGTATTTTCCTTCATTTATTATTGACACCCTCTTCATATAAAAAAAATCTTTAACCAAATTTATTTTCAATTAAATCATGATTAAAATTTAATGAAATGTATCAAAAAGATATATATAAATTATAATTATCAAATTCCCCCACACATGAACATATTATTACCCTTTAGAATAAATAATCTTAGTAGGTATCACAAATAAAACATTTTTTAAAAGACTAACATGAATTGAAAACATGTAATTAAAAAAAGTTCAACTACACAATTCATGTCCTCCAGAATCATTCCTCCTGTGAAAATTATTCTTTCCACATAGTTATATTCATTACTAAAATTCTTTATTCATTAAATTTATATTTCTATGTTGTTTCTTAGAATCAATAACCATTTTTTATTTTACCTCATAGTTAATATCATCTCATCACTCGAGCTAATATATAATTAAATTTATTATAAAAGATAGAATACATGTTCATAACCATATAATTTTTTTGTAATAACATCTCTGCTCCCTAAAAATAGTTAAAAAATTAATCCTGAGAGGTTACGAAATACAGTTCAAGTGACTCTAAGGCTGATGGTAGGTGGGTATTAGAAAATTAGGGTTTACTCAATAGTATAATTCATGATAATCATAGAAATTACAGTAATGAATCTTCTAACAGATAAAATCGTCTTTGTGCTCCCAATATCCAAATGAGGGTTTTTTGATATGTTAAGAAATAATAAATAATTTACCATTTTATATTCTCATTATCATTTTATTTATTCTTTCAATATCATGCTCACATCCACTACAAAACTATATAAGTTCTTTTTTTGAACCATCAGCCTAGAAATGTTGATTTTCATCCTTCATAATATACAATCGTTTTTTCAATGAAATATCTAATGGATTATAAATTTCAATGGTAAAGATACACCATGTGTTAAAAAACTATTGAAAATATCACAATAAATATCCTTAGTTACAACATCTTGTGTATGGTAGAGATGAAAAATCTCCCACACATTTTAATAAAAAATAGGAATATCATCAATAGTAGTGAGGGGATAGATATTAGTCCTGAAGATGTTCCATCCAAACAATGTTATTCATAGATATTATTATTTAACATAGTATAGATGTAATGTTTGATTTCATGATGAATGGATAAAAAATATTTCTTCAATAATTTTAAGATTGTATTTGTTCAATCATTGAATTTATATGAAACCAATGCATGTTCATATTCATTTACATTCCCCAAGTATCTCTCAAGTAATATTCTATGAAAAGTATTTGACTATGAAGTTGTATACTCTACTATGGAATGAGAATGTAAAATAATTTTCAATCACTCATGTAATATTACCCAGTGATAATTCTATCAAATTAAATTCCATGAATCTAGAATTAAAATTAGATTTTTGAACTGAAAAATCAATCTAAAATTATTAATAATAATAAAAATTGATTTTGATAATTTCAAAGAAAACATTACTGTTTAGATATATTTATGTAATGATATTTAAATTTAAATCATGCATTAAATAATTTTTTCCCTAGAATAATGGAAATATGAGACAAATCCAAGTGTTGAGGTAATAAATTAAAATAATGACCCATTTATAGTTAAAAAGAAATGGTTTCTACATAGTTTTATAATGTGAAAAGAGAAATATATGAATATAATCATAGATAGATTAAAAATATAGATTATGAATTTTAAATAGGGAATCATGGGACCTCTAAAGTGTAAGTTATTCCATGTGGAATGTTATTGTATTGTTATGGTAAATTATGTTACCTAAAAAAATTGTTAGAAATAAAGTAAGCATGCCCAAAAATAAAAATTAGCAAATATTTTTTTATCAATATATCGGTTAAAAAATAAGAGTGTGTTCATTGTAAATTGTTTGAAAAAGATGCTTGGATAAATTCATTAATGAACTATAATGATGATTTGGATTTCAAACTAATAAAAAGATAATATTAAATATGAATAATGGCCCTAATAAACATAATAAAATCATAGAAATCAAAATATATTTACAACCTCACATAAATATATAATAATGTTTTTATAATCCAACCTTATAGAAAATGGAATAATTCACTATAGTCCATTAACTCATAGGTCCTTTACCACCATTATGAATAGATGGCAGTGTGGTCTAGCTCATGGGGATTCTTGTATGGGTTAACCATCTCAGGAATATGTCTATTGAAGTGCTCTTGTGGTATAAATATATTACATGACTGTTAGGGAGTAATTACCTATACAGTGTGGGGAAGAGATCAAGCTAATGATGGTATCTCTATATGTTATCAATATGGTTATATATCTCGACGATAGACCTGATGGTAGACATAAAGTCTCATAATCAACAATGGATGATTATTTAATTGTTTGAATGGATACACTAACATAGATGTATATATATGAATAATAAATCCATGGAAGAAAATATATTTACTCTCTATACATACGATAAAGAGAAGAAAAAGTGTCCCACCCCCACCAATAGTGGATTCCTAAGTCTTCCACATACAATATATTTCATCTACGATAGTGGGTGAAGGTGGATTAACCACAATAAATGGATTATTTGGAATTGAAATGGTTTAAGTCATAAATGGTGGTATATAGTTTTGGATTTATACTATGAATGAATTTATCGTTGATGGATCGATGAGAGGTACCTCAGATGTTGAAGGTATGTCAAAGCCCAAACACCATCAGTTATAATATACTTTAAACACCTACCATGTTGCAGGGTTCAGGATATCTGGGGAAATGATGATAGGTATGGACAGTGGTGTATTAATTGAAGAAGAAGCGACGTCTATAGAGGTTGTTGGCTAGGATAATATAGGGGATAGTGGTTGGTAGGAGTTGTGAAATTGGATGGCTCGGTTAATGGGATGCATAATTGGAATCAAATATATCCATCATTTTCCAAATTTCATAAGAGAAAAGGTCATATGTTAGACTGAAATAGAGTAGGTGTCATACTTGTGGTAGGTTTGGAAGAATAATGGTTGTGGATGGTATAAATGTATTATCAGTTGAAACTAGGGTGGTGGGAAATGTAGGGGCATGGGAATGGGTCAGTAGGGAAAGAGTGGTGTGAGACGGAGTATTTGTATCTTCTTCATGTACTTAGGGGACCATTGGTATCACCCCTCAATTTTTCTCAATAATCCCATAATATTGCTGAGGAGGAATTCAATCGACTATATATTCCCAGTTGTTCAATTGGATGAGTTTCATCAAAGATAATGAGATTATATGAGAGGTGGGTGCTGAAACAACATCCCATAAGCATACCCTATGCCAAGCGCACTTGGTCCTAGTAATATAAATATAATTAGAAGGACCTATTTATGGAATGGATTACCAAGGAATAAGAAAGGATCATAATCATGATCTAGATGTTTCCTCCATAAAATCTACCCTGCATAACTAGGAATTAGCAAGATCCTGGTGTAAAATTGTTATAGCATCAACTTGTAGCCAGGTGATCTTCTTCGAACACGATTGTAGATACCCTGGGGGAATTTCTAGGTAATGACAATCCTCTATCCACATTTATCATTCCTAGGTCCATTTCCACAATATTTTTGTTAGTATAAGAGAAGAAATCATTGTTTTAAAAATTGATCCCAGTATCAATGATTCCTATCGTATTCTCCCACGGCCTTCCATATAGACGAAAGGTTGCATACACCATTTGAAACTCCAACATGGAAAATATATCTAAGAAAATATCTCATTACATATCTGAATTATTTTAGTGATGCTAGAGTGATTTATATGGCCTTGAAGAACAAGGAACTCCTTGTCCAAGTTGATATTCTTGATAATATCAATGTATATTGTTTTGATTGTCATCATATTCATAGACTATAAATAAAAAATAAATCATATTGATCGGGGGATGATAAATGTAGGTACAGGTGCATGTTCAGGGAAGGGGGAGGACCCTCAGATGGGGTGGAAGGGTAATGTGATTAGATGCAGTCATATATAATAGGAAAAAAATTATACAAAAGGTGAAAGGTTTGATTTGGGGATTGCGGAAGTGGTGCAAGGGTCAAACACATAGGAGATAAAGGATCATCATTAAAATTGACCCACACATATGGTGGTTATTGTATAGTCTATAATGGATGGACAAAGAGTGATGTGTTAATAGATAAATGTTGTGGAATATGATAAGTAGTGAAGTAGGGTTTAGGAGGGAGGTGTGATCAATGGAGAAGTGAAAGAATATCCTTGGTTGGGAGAGGGAAAGCCACATGGGCATGGATGTTTCAAGGGTTTTATATATGAACCTATGGTTCATTTATTTTCATGAAACCCTATAAATGATACATTTTTTTATTTAATGTTGTTTAAATCATGTGATATCATTTTCTCCTAGTCTGACACTAACACATCATGTACATTCTACAAGACATGTATTTTTTTTAAATTTATTCCATCTAAAAGCGTTCATATGAACTATATCTAGTATCACTAAAAACTATTTAAATTTTAAGAAATCTAATCTTACATATTGGAACTACCCTATATTTCATCCCAATTAGTTAATTATTTATTATCAAGAGCTATACATGATTCGATTCAAAAGCGGTGCCCCTTATTATGGTTTTACTGTAATTTTTATATTAATGATAAATTTACTCATCTTAATTAGGGGAAATAGGATCAATTGTCTCCTTACTTGTCATCTAATCATATTTATCATTATTTAGAATGATTTCTTCATAATCAATTAACTCACTTATTTTCTTATAGGCCTCTAATAAGAATAAAAATACTTGTTATTATACAACTATAAAAATAAACCATCCTTTTTTAAATCAATTAAAACCTCCCTTATTGTAATAAATGGTATCCTAAGAATCATGGGGACATCTCCTTCTTCTTCCATATCTAAGATTAGGAACTAATCAGGAATAATGAACTTAACTACCATGATTAATACATCCTCATGATATTCCAGAGGGTCTTGATTGTGAGATCATCTAGTTTATGTGTAACACTTTCTAGATTCAATTCCTCATGCCCTATGTTTTGGAGGACATTAATGGGAATTATATTAATACTTTCACTAAGGTCACACAATTATCATTAAAAATTTCATTTCCTTATAGTGTATATAATAGAGAATATTATGGGGTATCATATTTATGGTTGAATATTCCAATAATAAATAGAAATTTATTCCTATTCTTATGATTTGAATCCTAGGTATTTGATTTTCATTTTATAATAGGTAAATTCATTTAAAAAGATGGGATAAGTATGAATATGAGCAATATCCTCATCAATGGGGATATTTATTTGTAATTGTTTAAACATATATAAAATATATTTTGTATTACGCCACAATTTTTCTTTGAAACATAATCTCTAAAATGGGTTGTGGTGTTCTTTTTAGTTATGGTGCCACCTAAACTTCTTAATTTTTTGTCGTCTCTTTTTGGGAATCTTTTTTATTCGGTTATGATTTCATATTTTTTTCCATTTATTATTTTTGTTTGTTTTCTTCTCTGTCATTGAGGATTATTGAAGCACATTTTCCAAGTTGATTTTTCTATATTTTTCTGATAGGAATGGATTTTGAGAATATATAATTTTTTCACTACTATAGAAAAACTATTTGGTCTCTTATCATTAATATTTCCTAGTATTATTTGGAAATTTACCTTGTAATCAATCCGATATAGTTTTGTAGATCTATCCTACATATTTCTTAAGGATGATTAGGGAAAACCTTTTGTTTTTTCATTGAAGTTAATTGGTATTAATCCTATGATATACCTTCTAAATGAAAAGATTAATCTGGTTTTCATGATATTATTATGGGGGGCTTATGTTTCCTACCTTTCCAATGCTAGTTGAAACAACTAATTGTATTTTGTGTAAAAAAATGAGCACTTATGGGAAATGTTTATTAATGAAATTATTTATATGATCAGTGAAATGGATTATTTGATTAGTACTTAGGTGGTATGTTATTCCATGATAGTACGTGACTACTCCAATATTTATAGAAAACTTCGTTTGGTTGTTATGACTGCTAATATTGTCTATGCTGATAATGTTATTTTTTTTATTAATTAATCTAAAACTAATAGTTTGGAGAATTATAATATATGTAATGACAATATTAATATTAAGTTTCATCTAATAATATTATGTGGTCCTGATGTGGGTGTGGGCCCCCACACAATTCAATTATTGGATCTCTATAATAGGGGTAATAGGTGGTAGTGGTGTAACAGGATGTTGAAAAATTAAATGTTTCTTCTTGAGAGATTTTAACATAGGCCATTATGAGATTATTCTATTCCACCAAATGGATTTTTCAACATTTGATACCTTAATCACTCTACCAGAAATTGTAATTTTTTTATATATCATATAATATTACGCTACCAACTTATTTTATTTTGATCATATGTCCACCGTCATCGACGAAATCTACTATAGTTCAACCAATAGTTTGGACCAATTGATAAAATAGTAGTATTTGTTTACCACATCAAGTTAATAATTTTGGTACATGAAATTTAGATCCTTAATTTGATCCAAATACACTAAGGAAAACTCTCTGTCTTCTTGGTTGACATTTTGTATCTCGATTCTGAGCATTCATGTATGTATATATGGGAGGTATTTTGTAAAAAAAATTCCAATTTGAATCATGCCATGTAATGATGGAATCAAAATCCTAGTTTTTTTCTAATAAATGTCCATTTCTTGCATGGTGAATGTTAAGATGTGACATTCAATGGAATTGAAGTATATAACTTGATTGAAAAGGGTGTCACAATCTTCTATAAAATGCAAGATGTTTTCATGTGGATCATCACTCTAAAGGCCACTAAACATCCCCATGTTATGGATCATATTGTTGAGTAAAACTTTAATTTAAAATCCATTCCCCACAAAATTGTGGTTCCCAAAGATAGGTGCATCACCGCTAATGGGTGAAAATCCATCATCCATGTTGTTTTGATCCAGAATCACTTGTCGTAATCCATGAAGTCCTGGTGGATTATATTAAGGGTTTTTAGAGTTTTTTGGTGTGTGGTTTTTGAGTTAATCCCTGTGGATCATAATTTATATATTAAATTTTTATATATCTTGATAATAACTAGGTTATTGTGTTTAAATGCACTTTGAGGGTGTCACTGACCCCTAACGAGTAGACGAATTTAATGGTGAGAAAACACAGGTGTTATTATATGTGTGAATAATTATAAAATCAATAATGGAAATTAAAGGGGGAGAGTGAATCATGGGTTATCATGGAGGTATACTAATCCCATGGATTTGGAATGTACAAGGCATTGGAACCAAAATTTGACTGGCTTGTGCACTATCTATTATTGAACACAATCATTGATGATATTAGAAATTATATTATCCAGAACTACACACCACAACAAATGCCTAGAACTATTGAAGAACGTGATAGAACCAAAATAGACAAGATAATAGGAATGAATCCAATTGGATATAACCTTATTGTTTACGGTTAAACCATTTAGATCTTCCTAATATATAATTACTTTTTGGTCTAGAATAGAAAACAACCTAGATTCCATAATCATGTATTAATGGTAGAAAGTATCATAAGATATTGATCCTAGCATGCACAAATATAACTATTTCATGGTCCTTTGATTACACATTCTATGATATGGTTTATTAAATATAAAGGTATAATCAATAATATTATTCATATTCACTATCCACAGGTTTTATAGGTTTATATTTAGAGAATAATTATATTTAAATTCTCCCTTAATCTCAACCCCTATCCCAAAAAAACTTATCCATGCATTAAAATATTAATAAAAAATAGAAAAATATGTAGCATTTTTTAAATAATAATTAATAAACCAATATTAATAAAATTCTCAAATTAACCCAAATAAAATCTATCAAATACATTCTTGAATTAATTAACAGAGAAGAATGTATAAATTTTGAAGTTGATAAGTATTTAGAATAATATTCACTGGTCCAAATAGTAATAGTAAATGATAGAGTCATAGAATTGTTAAGTAGTAGTACAAAAATGATTAATAAAAAAATGATGCAATATAACTATTTTTAAAAGAAATTAGAATATAAATAGAGAAGAAAATAGATCGTTTAGGTTTTCATCTATTGTCTCTTTAGCATTTAAGGAACTTGGAAATAAATATAGTCAATTGATTCATGACATGTAAATAATTCACGTCATGTAACATCATTAAGTGACTTATGTTTGAAGACTTTCATTATGTGAATGTGGATTTAAAATCATATATGTAAAATTAAAAAATAGTCTCTCATGAAATAAGATCTCTTGGATTTCACATTTTAACTCTTTATAAAGACTCATAATTTGATCTTTTGAAATCATGTAAAATGTTCACGTCATTTATCTTCATCAGGTTTAATATTAATCAATTTCATGTCATGTAATATCCGTATGTCTTGTACTTTGGAATCACTTCTGGTAAAATATAGTCAAAACATATAAATTTGGAAAGTAGGTGTTCATATCGAGTAATAAACATTGTGTAATTTGGATTCATGATGTGTAATGTCCCGATTTTTTGTTTTCCAACATGTCCACCTTTGATTCCTGAGACACTATTCCCATAAAAAATATTCCAGAACACAATATATTAAAAAAAACAAGGTTTGACTTTGAATAATTATATCTAAATGATATATAAGAATTATTGTTATCACATTAATACTAATTTTTATGAATTTGAATGTGGATAAATGATATAAAGGTGTTTTTTACAAAAAAGGATTTTTCGATGTCTCTAAATATGGATTTTTATCCCCCTAGTATAATGATTTCACTGTTTATTAATGTCTAATCTGGTGGATTTTATATTACACTATATATGGTTTTATCTCGACACTATATTTAATGTTTCTTCATATAATTAAAATTTGAATATATTTCTTCACAATCTAAATTAATAGGATTATTGAAAATGAGGGAGTGAAAATAGTGAATAAAAAATGAATTATCTATAAAATTTGATGCCTTTTAATATAAATGATAAAGGTAAAAAGCATATGTCCATAAAATCATTTTTTATGAGTTTAGATTGAATAAGAAAATCTTATAACAGATGAGAAATTGTAGAGTATCAACATCTCTTGATGGGGAATGTATTTTATGAGAGTATTCTCCACAAAATCCAAATGTGCTGAGTGTTCCAACTATGAGGTAACATGTTCGATTTTTTAAATAATCATTAAATGATAATGAATTAAAATAAATATATGTGAAATTAATTAAAATAGGGTTATATTCCAAAAGTAGTCAAGGTTGTATGTTCTAAAATTTTATAAAAATATAAAGATCTTTAAATAGTAATTGTTTTATGATCTGGATGATAAAAAATGAAAGATTGTTATTTTAGATGTTATGAATTTAGTTTTAGAAGTCTAAAAATGATTTCTTATATTTTTTATAGATTTTTTTAGAATGTGATGTATGTTATTGAACATAAAATGTCATGATTGTTTTATTATTCCAATGATTTTTGATAAATAAAATTGATGTTTTTCCTAGAATATAGGATATTATTGAAGGGTTATCAATCCAAAATTTGATAGATAGAGTTTATGGATTTATAGGAAGAAACCACATCACATGTACACAAATCAGAATATAACTTGTGTTCCCTTGAAAATGGAAAAGTCACAGGGTTAACTATAAATATTATGGACATTTGTTGAATACAAAAGAGTAATTAATAAATGATACTAAGATAAATGGAAATATCTATACATACAGGTTATGTCATTCAAAATAAGGCAAATAACATCATACATGAGTATTTATAAAGTTAACCATCTGAATAATTAAAGGTCATCTCTAATATATAAGGTTTATACATTCACAGGATAATTAAATGAAATAACAATAACCATATATATGTAATATTTATTTTGAAATAAGTGGTTGTGAAATTGATAAAGATAAACCAGTCCATGTGATGAGTAAGTGAAATATTTGTGATATATAAAATTATAATTTTTAAATTGTGTAGAAAAAAATTAAAAAAAAAATTAACTACCCTATAATACTTAATGGTTATATGTTTTTCCATTTGTGGAGGAATCATACAATCACACATTACGACAAAACACACTACCTGGAAAAAATTTCAATTTTTAAATTAAATATAATTGAATCTAAATCATTCAACAAACATGAATATCTCTATATTAAGAAGAAGAGTTATTATATAAATTCTTTAGAGATCTAGAATTTTTGTATTTCAAAAATTAGTTATATAAAGGTTACACTATGATTAATTGAGTTGTATTCTCACAATTAGGACATGAATAATGAAATATGAGAAAGATTGTTAATATTTGGTATATTCAGTTATTTAAATCAATGTTGTAATTAATATATTTTCACTACACCATGGTGATGTTGGTAGTTAATGAATGATCCAACTTTTCCTCCCATGGTATAATATTTAATTCCATTATTATAATATATATTATAAATAAAAAAATATGATTAATAATGTGAAATTTTAGGTAATTGTAATTTGATTTATTTTCATGAATTTTTTAAAGTATTTGATATTCATGAAACATACATAAATATTCGAAATGAAGTTCATTGTTATAGGTTCTATTGATGATGATTTGAGTGATAAATTTAGATCTTTGGACGTTCATGGTAGTTAATTTGTTGAACATAAATTTTAAATTTCAGTATCATTACTAGAGATGGAGGGATATGACATGAATAAATAGAAGGAGAATCAGTCCTGAAATAACTAAGGAGATGATTATAAATCTAATATGCGGGGATATGATTGTTCCATTATGTAATAATATGGAAGGAGATGAATAACATGTGATTCCATGAAATATCCAAATTTAGGTGATTGTTTTGTTTTTGTTGGAGGATATATATTAAGGATATCTATGACACATCATTCATTTATTCGGGTTTTTATGTAATAAATACATTATATTTTATTATAATTCATATGAAATAACATTCCAAACTCTATAATATTGTTTTCATGTTTTCTATGGTATTTTGAGGATTTATATTTCAAATCTTCTCATAAGGAGTTGATTATAACTGGTAATGGAAATGGGAGATACACATCATATAAATTGGATGGTCACATTATTAATTATTATATAGATTTCAAATATTTTACTTTGAGTGACCTTTATGTTAATGAACAAACAAGATAAAAACATGTCTAAAAATTTATATCTTATAGAGTAGCCCATAAAAGTAGAGAAGTGTATGGCTCTTCAGAATCAAAGATCGATTCCCATAATCATTCATCAAGAAGTTCGCATTGGTAAGGTGTCAATTTTTATAAATCTGTAAAACCCATGATATTTAGTAGGGAGTGACTTCACCAAAATAAATATCCACCAACAGAGTTATTTATATAGAATTTGGGTACATTAGAACAATATTGAGGGTATTATCTTTAGATGTATCCCAATACCGAAGAAACGTGTAAAATATATATCTCTCTATATTTTTTTCATTCTACATACATTCATGATAATTTATGTGGACACATATTGTGTATATAAGATAATAAAATGTTTAATAGTGTTTGTTGAAATAGTGGTACCATATCTGATTGAATATTAGAGGTGAGAATTAATATTTCTAATAATACTGTAGTATATCAACCTCTCGGGGTGTCTTGGGCTACACTAGCTTATGTGTAACTATTTTATATTTATATTTTCATATTAGTTATTATTCACCACCAACAATGTTGGATAACATTATTGATTTCCATATGAGGAAAAGGGTTGCAATGGCTCGGACCTCTCCAGTCCATTACATTGTGAAAATGGGGTGTTAGAGGTCTTATTGGACAATAAGGTGAGTTGGGGTTCATTTGGGTGGACTTTTAAGGGAAACTAAAAGGCTATAGCTTTCACACAGGTGGCACACGATTTGTCTAAACCATGCAGCCAAACTGTGCGAGTAGTGTTTGATGAGGTAGTAGCAACCGCATAGTTAGTGCACAGTTTGTCTAACCGTGCGAGCAAACTGTGCGGGCACTTAAAGTTATATACTAAAATTGTGCATCTCAACCATTTCGCCGCTATCTTTCTCATTTAAGACCTTAAGGTCCATAACTCGGGATTACCCTCCCTTGAAGGTAGAAGAACCTTTCCCAAGTGTTTTGGAGGTGATCCAAAGGATTCTCTTGGTGAATCAAAGCTGGTTTCTTGAGGTATGTGGTCTTTCTTGTTTGGTTTCATAGATCTATGTAGATCTACTCTTCATCTTCTCTTGGTTTCTTAGATATACACCCATTATGGGTATGTCTATGTGTGTGGATTTCAAATATGATGATATTTGGTTTTGATATTTCTAGGAGGTGAGATCTAAGGTGGGGTTTTGGAGAATCGACCCGGGGTTCTTGAGAATTCTTCGACCGTTGTGGTTTTCGTCAAAAACCTTTGAGGTAGGGGATTTGTTGCTTCTCTTTCTTTTACGTGAAACTGTAATGTTAGAATATTTTATCCCACTGGATGATAATGGAATTGACATAATATATATTTTTAACTGGATAAAGAAATTGTATCGATTGTATGTTATTACCTCTTGTTTTTCTAGATGGTGTGATAACTATGCTTTCTTTTCTTAGTTGTTGTTCTTTATGAAAATTGATAATGAACATAAACCAGGACTAATTGATTTTTTTTGGCTAAAGATAAAGATTCATTTCAATGAATATGGTTATTGTTGTAATTTTATGTTAATCAAATTGGCATTGTAAGCATTTATAATCATTTTTTATGGCTTACTGGTTAGGTTTCCCGACGTTGGAACCCAAGAATTATAAATATGTTAATTCATGATGGATTAATGAATTGGTCGATTAATAATTCCTTAAAGGGTTATGAGTTACCCTCTTGATTGTTAAAGGGCCAAGAGCCCAATTCATTTGATGTTTGCTTTCATGCTGCTTGTGTTGTGATGTCATCCTGGTTGGTGTTGTGATACGTGTGGGCTGAGAGGCCTTTCAGTTGTGGCAAAAGATGACGCCTAGAGTGACAAGATGAATTGGTTTATGCATGTGTGTGTCGGGGAGGACACCATGGAATATGGAATGGGATGGATGTGATTGTTAGATTCTTGTTGTTTCATTGTTTTGATTAACTTCATTACTTTTACCCACCGCTCAAGGCAGCTGGTCTTTCTTACCCTTCTTCCAAAAAATGAGAAGACGCGTGGGGTATGCCACAAGCTTTCCGTGTTTATCTTCTCTTGGAAGGATGGGTCTATGCTCTTGCTATAGGTTGAAAAGACATGATGGGTAATATATCTAATCACCTTGTTGAACCCCTTTTTTAAGTAGCATATAATTCTTTTCTATAATTTCTTGGAATATGGGAAAGTGTTTCTTTAATAAATGTATGATTTAATGGTTTTACCCATGGGGTTGGTGTTCGCTGAACATAATGATGAGGCTATAATTTTAAAGGGACAGTTGACTTTGGGTGTGATGCCAATGAAACATAATGTGAATTTTTTCATGGTTAATTAATTTTTAATGAAATAATTAATGTACAATGGAATTGATAAAAAGGGAACGATGTAATCTAATAATTCTCTTTAATGGTTGTGTGCTTATAAGATACCTAGTCATAGAAGTATCATCCCAGAGTCTGAGAGATGTTAGATGAAGGTGTGTCTAAGACAAGTTAATGACCATAGTGTGGTTCTAAGTTATAATATATCATGTACGTTCTGTGTTTCTATACGCTACTCCACCCTGTCAGTAAGGGAAATTGACACCCCTGGGATTCTGAGACCTGGGGGTGTTTTCCCCAACATTTTGGTGGGAGGAATAATGGATGACTACCCCCTTTGTCCCCACTCTCTTCTCCTGGTAGTTACTTGTGTTCATTAACACATTAGTTAGTTTTCCCCATATATGTCTATAGAGGGATATAATGGCTTGTGGTTATTCAAACACATATAATCTGGATATAGTTTTCAATGTATTACTATAGGTGTAACGTGTGTAGGTTGTGATGGATTGAGGATCCTTACTCGGTGTATGGGCTGTAATGGATTGAGGTATAATACCTGACATATGATACACATTATGTGAGCTGTTGTGGCATCTGGAATCTACCTAGTTACTATTGGTTGTGAGGATGGTGCGATGCTTTGCCCAAGTGTCTTCAAGCAAGCCATTGTGGAGCATGAGGTGCATATTATGGTGCTTCATCCAGGTTTCTACAGGCAATCCTTTTTGGAGAGAGATTATTAGGACATGCGACATTGGGGAAAAGTGTCAAACCAGTGGGGAACTAGTAGTGGGGTACCCTTGATATTCATTACTATATACTATATTAATGTATGCAGTACTTGGTGGGAGTAGACATGGTGAGGTTTGGAACTTAGAATATCCATTTAGGTGATGAGTTAGTTTCACTTGTTGTTTATTGTGATTTATCATGTTCTATTTACTTTTTCACAAGAGACTTCGGGGAGGAACCTACTGAGTATACTGTTATACTCACCCTATGTATATATAAAATGTTTTTCAGGAAATATAGAGTAGGTTAGAGATCAAGCTGGTTACTACTATCATGGGGTTGCAGGAGCTGTTTAGGCTTGTGGTTGCTGTAGTTTTTTATTTCTTTTGGGTACTTGTAGTTTTTCCCTTCCAATTGTAGTAATTATTCATGAAATTTCATATATGAATAAGGATTTCATTTATATTACTATTCTAGGTTGGAGTTTATTGGTTTCTATCTTATCTCTCTCTTCCACATGTGTTCTATTAGAGGGAAATGACTCCCATTTGTGTGTTTATTATACCCTTTGTGTTAGTCTCAAACCCGGGGCCTAATGGAGGCGGGAAACTGGGGTCATTATCTCCCTTCTCACATTGTCGGCCTAGGAGGGGTACACATTGTGGGGAGGGGGTCGTGACAGAGTGTTATCAGAGGTCTGGTTGAGGGATAAGATAGAGTTTGGAGTTAGGCAAAGCTGAGGTTGCATGGGTTGGTAGGGAAACAGTGTCATTCATGTTTAGAATGTGAGCTAAACACTGGACAGCAGCTGAGACATCGGCATTTAGGGCCCCCTATAATCTGCTGTACTGATCTCTATGTTTACAATCTCTACTAAACAAGGTGATATTAGGTGCAGGGTAGATACCTAGGAAAGGATCGTGCATCATTATTCTTTGTGCCTGTGTTTGAATTCGTAGACCTTGGAATAGGTTAACTTAAAATGAATAAAAGATAAAAATTAATTAATTAAGGTTGATTCATCCATATTCAAGTTTTAGTAGCTCTAACGGTTGTTATTTTATAGGTATGGCTCCAGGTCGACGTCCTCGTCAGGTCTGAGCAGAAAATGTCTATCCGGATGTTCCAGTAGATTGTCATAGGGTAGAGGTTGATGATTATGACCTGAGGAAGACACTATGAGATTTTTAGCACTAGAGTCTGTAGAAGTATGAGGTATCCGTTTCAGATGCAGTCACAGAAGACTGGTTGGAGGAGGTGGAGATAGGATTTAGTTCAATTCATGCTCGAAAGGAGCATTGGGTGTCCATAGCTATATTGATGCTGCATTGCATAGTGAGGCAGTGGCAGTTCTTATCCCTCGGGGATCATGAGGAATCAATGATCTCACAGGATGAGTTCCGAGACAACTTTGAGTCGAGTTCCTTTCTTCAACTGCGAAGGCATCCAGTCTCCAGGAGCTTCATAGCCTTAGAAAGGGGAGTTCCAGTTTTCAAGAGTTTTGAATCCATTTTAGGAACCTTTTAAGATATTCTTCGGACCTGTTACCAGATGAGGAAGCCAGAGAGAGGCATTTCTAGGAGTCTTTTTGTCCAGAGATCTAGCTCCAGGTCACCCCATTTATGCTAAAAAAATATTGATGTACTGGAGAGGGAAGAGGTTGTTAAGGGGACTTTTCAAGTACCATATCATCACGAGAGGAGATTCCGCATGATTCCTCATGATGTAGAGTTATGGTCTGGGGTTCATGATTTTTACGACAGAAGAGTTTTCATTCAGAAGTGGGTAGGTCCCAGCCCTTCACATCTTGTTTATCCAGAGGCTGTAACTATTATGATTATGCTAAGGGATCATGTGCTTATTTTTCTTGTGGTGATCAGGGCCATTAGTAGCAGGAGTGACTGACCATTCAAAGTAGTCATTGTGCACCAGGCACTACACTCCAGGTTCCTCAATTGAGGTAGTTACAGCCAAGGCAGTAGCAGCCAGTTGCACCAACATTAGATCAGTAGAGGGTAGGTGGGGCTGTTAGAGGACATCACCATGAAGCTCCTCATCCTAAAAGAGCATAGCATATCCATGGTGGTGGTCGTCATCAGGATCAGAGAGGTTGTAGAAGAGGTCATGGTCAGCTTCATTCTCTAGCATTTCTAGCTCCAGGAGAGGCAGATGTCGTTCGAGGTATCCTTTTCTTGTTTTCTACCTTTGTGTATGCCTTGTTGGATTCAGGATTTACACAATCTTTCATATCACCTACCCATGTCCAAGCATTGGGACATGAGATAATGAGGCTTCCAGTGCCTTGGAAATTACTACGCTAATTAGAGGTTGAGCTAACTTGTTTGAAGTATGTTGAGACTCTAAACTAGTTTCGGGGAAACCCCACTCTTGGAGAGATTTCATATGTTTACGAATACAACCATATGATTTCATCCTCATCATGAATTGGTTGTATTTGGTGCAGGATATCATGGATTACTTTAGGAAGAAAGTTGTTTTCTTTGGTGCAGATGGAGAGTAAGTTGTGTTTTTTGGTGAGCGAGATCCATGGATGGGTCATAGGTTCGTCCCATACTTATCATCAATGATGAGTGAGATGATTCTGAGTTTTTCATAGGATTTTCAGTTGGAATTTCCTAGGGTCGTAGATGAGTACCCTTATGTCTTTCCAGAAGAGGATGTAGCATTACCCACTTGATGAGAGATCGAGTTTGGGACCAAGATACATCTAGGAGCGTCTCCTATTTCTCTGTCTCTATATAGAATGGCCCCTTCAGAGTTGTGAGAGATACGTACACAACTTGATGGTCTGATACAGTGCGGTTTTATTCGGCCAAGTGTGTCACCATGGGGTGCACCAGTTTGGTTTGTGAAGAAGGCTGACGGCTGTTTGTGGTTGTGTGTCGAGTATCATCACTTAAACAATGTGACAATAAGGATTCGCTATCCTCTTCCATGGATTGATGAATTATTAGATTAACTAAAGGGTGAAAGCTGGTTCTTAAAGATCAATATGTGGTATGGTTATCATCAAATGCATGTGAAGGATGATGATATCCTGAAGACTACTTTACGATGTCTTCATGGGCATTATGAGTTTGTTGTAATTTTGTTTTGTGTGACGAATGCTCCAGTTGTATTCATGGGATTGATGAATGATGTGTTCTGTGAGTTCCTTGACAACTTTATGGTGGTTTTAATTGATGAAATCCTAGTGTACTCCACATATGAAGAGGAGAATTCAATGCATCTACAAGTCATTTTGGGAGTTCTTCATTGACATAATCTATTTGGGATGTTGTTTAATTGTGAGTTTTGGACTAGATAAGTCCGTTTCTTGGGGCATGCTGTGTCCCAAAAGGGAGTAACTGTGGATCCATTGAAGATTGAAGCAGTTGTGTCTTGGGTATCCCCCAAGATAGTTCTAGAGGTGCCATGATTCCTTGGTCTCACATACTACTATAGGAGGATCATATCCAATTTCTCACAATTTGCAACTCCTCTAATAGCTTTGAACTAGAAAGTTCAGGAATTCATATGGATTGATCCGCATCAGGCAGCTTTTGAGTATCTAAAAGAAAGGTTAGTAAGTGCTCCAGTACTTTATCTTCTAGATGAGGGAGTTGAGTTTGATGTTTTCTACGATGATTCACAACTGGGTTAGGCTGTGTTCTCATGCATTATAGGTCAGTTGTTTCTTATGGGTCTTGGAATTTGTATCCCCATGAACACAGCTATTCCACCCATGATCTTGAGTTGGAAGCCGTGGTGTTTTCTCTGATGTTGTGGGGACATTACCTCAATGGTTAGTGCTTTCTGGTTTTCACTTACAATAAGAGTTTGAGGTATGTTCTCTCCCAACATGACATGAACTTACCACATCGTTTGTGGATGGAGTTCTTATAGGAATATGACTTCAAATATCATATACACCTGGAAAAGGGAATGTTGTAGCTGATGCGCTGAGCTGAAAGTCACGTAGTGATGCTGCGCATGAATCTGGTGATTCCTGGACAGTAATGGAAGAACTTCCAGCATTACATATTGATATGGGAGATGTTAGGGGTAGAGGCTGTTTTTTCGAATGACGGAACAGTCATCCCTGATACAGAAGGTACAAGAGTCCATGTTGGGAGATATAGAGGTGGATGTCTGGAGAGACCGAGTTGTTTGTGGTGAGGCCTCTGATGGATGGTCTAAGGATGAACAACACATAGTGTAGCATCACGGGAGGATTTTTGTTCATTTTATGATGAGAAATAAAGTGTTCAGAGAGTTCCATAGTTCACCATTAGCAGTACAACCTGACATGACAAAGATGTACCAATCCTTGAGGAGTTGTTTTTGGTGGCCTAGGCTGAAGCGTGCGGTTAGAGAGATTGTGTCTCAATGTTTAGTCTGCTAGAAGGTTAAGGATGAACAACAAGTTCCAGGTTGTCTTCTTCAACCATTAGAGATTACACATTGGAAGTGGGAGGACATATCAATGGACTTCATTACAGGTTTACCTCAAGCTTCAGGAGTACATGATGCTATTTGGGTTGTGCTGGATCATTTAATAAAATCGGCCCACTTTATAGCAATCAAGTAGTAAAGATCAGGGGAAGTTTAGTTGAGGTTGTATGTAGAAGAGGTGGTGGGACTTCATGGAGTGCCTAGGATGATCATTTCTGATTGAGATCCTCATTTTTACCATCAGTGTGTGGAGAGTCCTCAAACATCATTTCGGTTCTCAAATATACCTTAGCACTGCTTTCCATCCTCAAACGGATGGTCAGACAGAGCGAACCATCCAGACTCTTGATGACATGGTATTCTATTGTGTTCTGGATTATGGAGTCTCATGGATAAAGAACATAACAATGGTGGATTTTTATTACAGAAATAGTTTTCACTCCACCATTGGTATGGAACTGATTGAAGACTTGTATGGATAGCCTTGTTGTTCTCCTTTGTGCTGGACTGGGGTTAGAGAGTCAGCAATTCTCAGACCGGAACTAGTGAAGAATACAACCGAGATGGTTCAGGTGATTCTTCAGAGGATGATGACAGCACAAGATCATCAAAAATCATATGTTGATCAAATCAAGAGACCATTGGTGTTTAATGTTGGGGATCATGTATTTCTGAAGGTGACTCCTAGTCTTGGGCAGTGAAGGTTTGGATGTGGAAGTAAGCGTTATCCCTAGTTTTTTGGGCCTTTCGCGGTGTTATCTCATGTTGGAGTTTTGGCGTATCGAGTAGCACTTCCCCCTCATATGATTCAGATACGTGATGTTTTCCATGTATCACAGATCCATCATTATCTTCATGAAGACTCTCATATCATCGATTGGGGAGAGATCCATTTTGATTATGATGCAACCTTTGAGGAGCGACCTATGGAGATCCAAGATCGTAAGGAGAAGGAGTTACACATGCATTATATTCCTTTAGTGTGTGTCTTGTGGTGACACTGTGGATTGGAGGAGAGTACCTGGGAACATGAGTCATTGATACATGCTCAGTACCCAGTGTTTTTTGATGAATAACTATTTTCCTATATTGTTGTTGCTGACGTGGTTATGAAACTTTCATGTTTATGATAAGGCTTTCTTTGTTGCTTTTATGGATTTCTCGCTTTTGAGAGGTATCTCAAGGGGTGGTTTTTTAGACCCTATTTCATTTTCACATTATGTTGGTTTTGGATTCATGAGGAAGAGAATGTTTTGAGAGGTATCTGATGTAATGGTCTAGACCACTCCATTCCATTACATAGTGAAAATGCGGTGTAATAGGTTTTATGGGATATTAAGGTGACTTGGGGTGTGTTTGGGTGGACTTTTAAGGGAAACTAAAAGGCTATTTCATTCACATGAGAGATACATGGTATGTCTAAACCGGGCGGCCAAACCATGCAAGGAGTGTTTGTTGAGGTAGTATCAACCACATGGTTAGCACACTGTTTCTCTAACTGGGTGAGAAAACCATGCGAGCAATTAAAATTAGATCCTAAAATTGTGGATCTCAGCCGTTTTGCCTCTAACTTGCTCGTTTAATCCCTTAAGAGGCCATAACTCAGGATTACCCTCTCTTGAAGGTAGGAGAACCACTCCCAATCATTTTGAAGGAGATCTGAATGCTTCTCTTGGTGAATCGAAGCTAGTTTTTTTAGGTATGTGATCCTTCGTCTTTGGTTTCTTAGATCTACATAGATCTAATCCACATATTCTCTTGGTTTCTTAGATCTACTCCAGTTATGGGTTGGTCTATGTGTGTGGATTTCATATATGATGATCTATGGTTTTGATCTTTCTATGAGGAGATATATAAGGTGGGGGTTTTGAGAATAAATATGGGGTTCATGAGAGTTCTTTGACCATTGTGGTTTTCGTCAAAAACTATTGAGGTAGGGGATTTGTTGCTTCTCTTTCATTTACATGCAACTGTAATGTTAGAATGTTTTATCCCACTATATGACAATGGAATTGACATAATAAATATTTTAAACCAGATAATTCCAAGTGATGGTGTTAATGATAATTCAAACTGATAATTCCAAGAGATGGTGTTAATGATTATAATAAATCTTATAAGAACTCTTATTAGTTGTTATTAATTTTTAAATGTTCTGAATCTTAGTCTTTATCTATTATATGTCACTCATCCAAAAAAAGTATGTCTCTCCAAAATTTGTTTAGGAAATGGACAATGGAGGTGATATCTTTATAATTATTTAACTGGATCCCCTCATATTAAAATTTAATAACTATTATTATAGTTGAACATGACCTAATCCTAACAAGTTTACCTTGACCCTCAAAAAATTAAAACACAATCACAAGGAATGTCATCCAAAAAAAATATTTCTCAAACCATTTATCAATAAACGTATGGATGATATGTCATGATTAGCTTAACATAAAATACCAAAACCACATGACGATCTATCCTAATTTGTGTGTAAAATGAGTTATGTCTATCAGAAATAATTTTAATTTTCTCCAATTATAACATCATATTTTTTATAAAACCATTATGGTGGCCTATATCAGGAAAAAATAAGTTCACTAGTATAGAGATTGATCAGAATCTATATGGTATCATTTCAAATAGTTGTACAAGTAAACTCATCATTTATGCCCATAAACCCTTCATCCAACTTTCCATAGGCTTGTGAAGAGGATGAAGTATACATGAAGGCATAGCATTCTCATCATTTATCTACTGACAACTATAATGCTGTGGAATGAAAATTTAAATTTATACCTAATACCTAGCCACTATAATTTGTTCTTGAGGTTATAATACATTCTAGTATCTCCTGGGAGAACTTTTGACGGAGTCCTATTCAAATCCTTCTTCACTGACATCCTCATGATTATAAAACCACATAATTTCTTTCAATGTGCTAGACAACCTGAACACTCCAATATAACTCACTTGTGACCTCCCAACGATATTTAATTATGTTGACACACAATAACTTCTCAATGTCCATTTTCATTAGATGAAAGAGTCGAGGAGAGATGTATTTAACTGGATACTAGAAAGAAATGCATTCTATATTTCATTATTATTCTCCAATTGTATTTGAGTGAAGATACCTATAAAATTATCTTCATAAATAAAATCCTTTAAGGACTTAGGAGAATATTATTATTGAAATAATAAAAACCCACATTCACTTTTCCTACTATATATGTGATATCAACATCAAATACATGAAGGTATTCCACTCATTTTCATAGACAATGGTTCATTATCTTCTAGTAGAATACATAGCTCTATATTTTGTTTTCTGAATTGATCATAAACCCCTCTATAAAAATCAATATCTATGAAAATTGATAGAACTTATCATAGGTAAAATAATTAGTTTCTTTATTTGGTATTTTTTTCATGTTTCCATAGTCATCGATAGTCGTATGCCACCACCTGATCACCTTACATAATAAAAAATAACGATAACAGTACTACATCCCTCACAT
Organism: Viscum album; assembly: GCA_963277665.1. Taxonomy (NCBI): domain Eukaryota; kingdom Viridiplantae; phylum Streptophyta; class Magnoliopsida; order Santalales; family Viscaceae; genus Viscum; species Viscum album. Next base: position 1,978,923,496 of record OY728133.1, read on the forward strand.
TAAAACACAAAACCATAGAAAGATTCATGAAAAATAAATATTGGAGCTATGGTAAACCATTTCATTAACTCATCAAAATAATCTTGAAATTATGGGCTCTTTACATATTATAACACTATTCTGGTCAGACCATTTATAGGTGGCTCATGTTATGATTTCTGTTTCATAAACCATTTATATTATCCAACCAAACCCTATAAGAACATTATCAAAAATATATTCTTATGTTCCTCTCAATAAATTATTATCTGAATTTTATCAGGACCGTCAAAGATTCACTTCTTTAATAATATATTTCTAGAAAAAATAAAATCCTATGAGAAATAAATATGATTGGATATCAGATCAATTTGGTATTGATTACCAAAGGTTCCCAAAACAACTCTCAAATGGTTTTTATGATCCTTCTCCATCTTAGAGTAAATTAAAATTTTATCCACAAATACCACAATGAAGGTGTAGAGGTACCCATGAAAAAACATGTATACAAGAATCATAAAATTTGGAAGAGCATTAGTAATCCAAAATGGAATCAACATTTACTCAAAAGTGTCACATCGACATCAAAAATTTGTTTTAATATAATCATATTCTCCCACATCGATATGCTAATACCATAAATGATGATCAATCTTGGTAAACATAATTTCTTGTTTTATTTTCTCAATGTGTTAATCAATATAAGAAAAATTGTATCTTATATTGACTATAATATATTATAATTTTATGTATTTAATTCACAGATAGAGAAATAAATGGGGAAGACTGTGTAGACATGAAGTGGTGAATGAAAGATTTATATTCCAATTCTTCAATCTCACCATTGAATTATTTTTACACTAATTTATACCTATGATATTAATGTATTTGAATTGGCAGAGTCCCGAGTACCCGTTAAATAGAGAAATATAGTTCCCCTTATAGGGATAAAGCAAGATATCATTTGGGAGTGCCTCATGGTATTCCAAGTAAACTAGGGGTAGCTCTCTCTTAGAATCCATGATCTTATCTTATAATAGAAGATCAGAAACCTTAAAAATTATTCTTCCTTGTTCATGAAGAACAATTAATATCTGACTAGGTCTACGGTCTCATTCTTCATGGAATATAAGAAATTTCCAATCAAGGATGCTTAAATTTACACATAAACACTAATAATAAATATATTATTTGTGTTCCTTGATTAAATAAATGATAAACATTTCATAAATAACACCATATAAAGGATAATAATTTTTTACCAGAATTATAGTTATAAAATTGATATTGAAAATTATGGACATTTGAAACCATTAACTTTATTCATCCCAAAGGGTGTGACTATCTCAAAAATATAAGGCATTACATCAGTAGGTTTTTTAATAAATTCTTGTGTACTCATAGATATAAATTTGTGGGAGGTTATTGAATAAAAATAAATTTCACCATTTAATATGTAACAAAAATAATATCTATAACCATGACAACACCTAAATCATATCCCATTACTGTCTAATATATTGGATGAAAATGCTCTACTATTGAATGAGAATTATGTCCACAACATGACTGGTGATGAGCCTGGAAATGAATATACCGATAAAAATTACCAATTCTCTCCTTATAAAATTGATTATGGGGTAACAATTCTCGTGAGGCATTAAGACACAATGTAGATCTCTTAGGGGATAAAGGGACTACACAACTTTAGGGAGGAATACAATATAAATAGAACCTTTAATGGTAAGATAGATATCTACATGAATGATATGACTTGTGTTCCACCTAGATTTAAAACCATAGATACCCTACCATAGAATACTATTAGAAAACAATATAACCACCACCTATAAATTCCATTACTAAATAATCTAGTGGATTCATAGAACTATATTCACTGCCTATCCCGAATTATTCTTGCCCCATCTTATTATATGAGGAACTAGACCCACATTCACTTGGGAAAAAAGGAACTCTAATTAGTTGAGACATCACAGACTAGTAAATATTATCCATAAACTCTTAAATCGAAATTTCATATTTTGTATCGAGCTATCAAAATAATACCTAGTGTAACAGCCCCTAAATTTGATATTTTTTTTCAAATTATTTTAACATTTCAATATTTTATATTTATAATGAAACCTGAAATATTTCACTATATATATTTACTAAAACACAAATTCAAATATTCATTTACAAACAATACCAACCAGGGTATCACTGTAAACTATACTATTTTGGCTTGCACTACAGGCAACAACGACTTTGCGTACAATGTACACAACATTTAATTTCTATGAAACGTCAATTTAATTAATTTTTATTATATAAAAAACATAATAATAAATATTATGTTAAACATAGTTATAACTAATTTTTAGATATTTTTGTTTTATATAAATAATACATATTGATAATTGATGATAATATTTTTGGTCAAGTTTTTTATGTTTAAAATATTGTTTTCTTTAATGAGTCACTGGTAATAATAAAAATAATTTTATAAACATTTAAATATTGGATATAATAAAATTAATTTTTTATTTAATAACATTTTTTAGACTAGGGTGTATTTTTTGGGATTTTTATGATAATCTTAATTTTTTGATGAATAGTTCAAAATGATTTTTTTTAGTTAAAAACTGCATTTTTTCGAATAATTTATTTATGAAAAAAGATATTATAAATTACATTTATGGTAATATTAGATAAATTTTACATCTAAAAATAAAATAAAATTAATTATAATAAATTCCATTTTGATACTGAATAAAAAATCATAACAATATTTCTAAATTTTTCCCACATAAAAACCCTGTTATTTCATCCCGTCTGCGGTATTAGCACTAGTATTAATTTCTTTTGTATAGTGATTGGAATTTATAAATTCAGAAAGACACCATTTTATTCAGTATAATATTTATATTATAATAATAATATGTCAATTTTTTTACCAAAATGGTTAGTAAGAGTGATAAAATGTAATCACATCACTTAAGGCCAAATTAACCTTAATTATAAACTAAACCTTGCAATTAAGGGCCCAAATGACATAGAAAAATTTCCAAAACCAATTGGATGCCTATATTTCAAGCATAAATCATACATTATGGGGGTTTTTTGTTTAGTAATATTTTATAGGTAAGAACATGTTCCCACATAATTTGATTCTAAAATTTTTATTTGAGTCCTTTTCCATCCATATTAAAGGCCACCACCTATACCCATTCTGTGAACCAATAAATCCTCTTAAGTTCATCCAATAACCTCCCAATTATCCTCCCAAAAATACTAAATTCGATTATTATTCCAACAATTGGGTACAAACCCTCTCAAGGAATCCCTTATTTAACAAACCAAATGGAGTTACCCAGTTTAGAGGTAATGTCTTCTCTCAAGATCCATTCCTTTAATTTCCTTCTCCACCCTCCACTCAATTTATTCCCTTATTGGGTGAAAAAAATAGTATTATCCATATAATATGATATTTTTATGGAAAATTTATTTCATAGACGTTATAAAACCTCCAAATAATGGATGTTGAAGATATTGTTTCTGTGTATGATGATGTATTTCCCCATGAAATTATGATTGTGAATATTTCCTTTACCACAAATCATGTTGGCCATTATGATGAACAATATATTTATATATGTAATATAATATTTTTATTATATTTTTATGATTATTTATTCCTTTTATTAAACACATATTTTTACCTTCTATTTGGTGATAAAATGATAATATTGTTTGTGGAAGTGTGCACTACCCCCCAAAAGAGTTTTGATTTGTTCACTGGCCACATAGAATGTATTAGGGATGTATTTGATGAACTTGTATGATTAGTATGATATATTAATTCTAATGTAATAATGATATATATATATATATATACATACATAGATATACACATATATCATTTACATACATTCTTTCAATATGATAATAAAAACGGAAAACAAAATTCATGAGTAGATATAACATACCATCTCAACGAATGGTGCATTCTATTAAATAAATTATTAAGTTATAGATTATTATAATATAATATTACTAAATATACCTGATATTCAAAACATTTTCAAAATTATTGAATCATGATATAAATACAAGGGTCAATGATATATCAAATTAAGAAACACAGAAAAAACAAATAGAATATTACAAAAATTGAAAACTTAATTTACGATCATTTACAAGTGGGTAATATAATTTTGTAATAAAATAATATTTGTAAATATATTTATGTATATTATTTTGTATTATATTAATAATAAAATAAGATTTATTATAAATTATTCTTGTACAATTATGTAGAGTATCAAGACACAGTGTAAGGGAATTTCATCACACTTTAATTTTGGTGAGATACAAGCTATGTTTTCCACTATTTAAATTTTTATAGTGTATGTATTTCCCATCATTTTATTCTATTTGTTGCTACTTAAATGTATTGGTATTCACATTCCCATTTAATTAACCTTCATTCTTGGGGTTTCTGTTTCAAAAGTTATCAAATTGGTAAAATTATTTTGAAAAAAAAAATTCATTGAGAATGATGTTTTGTAATTATCATAAACTCTTTTTGTAGGTGAATATACTTCCACTTTACTTACTATATCATGAATCACAATATTTTAATTATATAATATTCTTAATTATATTTTTTTCCTTACATGGAGTGCATTACCCCAAGATAAAAAGATATGATAGTTTATTAAGATGATCTCATTGGTTTACAATATTGTTTATGTTCATGCTTACTTTGATGAAATCATATGATATATCTATCAAGAATATTACAGATTTTCCTTATCTTATATTTTATTATGATATAATAATATATTGGTACCATTTTTTACTCATTGTAATATATGATAGTTGATATCTTTTTTTTCAGAAAATATAATCAGTACCCTATTTTGGGTTAGAAATCTACGTTTTTTAAAAAACATTTACTAGAATAATACACCACTACCCTATAATATGTAAAATTTATTTTTATGTTTTTTTCTTTTATAAATATTGTCTATGGTATATTCTTTTTTCTTTCAAAACATGTCACTTCAAAAAAATATTTATTGTGAAAATAGAATGTTTTTTTGACCTCATAAAACATGTATAGATTTACCGATCTTCATTTATATGATGATCCCTTCGCATTGTTAATAATTTTAATCAATAAGAAAATTTTTTAAACTACATTTTCAAGGAATATTGTTTTACAAGTGGTTTAAAAGTTATTTTATATTTTTTCATGAAATAATATTTTCCAAATGCTTTAAATTCATATTTAAATTTTTTCAAAGTGATTTCAAAGAAATTTTTTCAAAAAATATTAATGCTTCATTTATATGATTGCATGAAAAAAAAATTTCAAAGCAAGTCTTATTTTATGATTTAAATTTATTTTCAAAGAAATGTATTGAAATTTTATTTACAGATTCATTTATATTTTTTCAATAAAAATTAATTTCAAAATATTTTCAGTATTTTATTATATGTTTTCGAATTATTTTCAATGAAATGATTTTCAAAATATTTTCAATATTTATTTATAATATTTCAGCTATTTTAAAAGCATTTTTTTAAAGTGTATTGTCACAAACATTAAAATATATCTTTGAAAAGGGTTTTTAAAATAATTTCATATATTATTTATAATATTTCTAGGAATTTTTATAAAAAATGGATTTTAAATGGTTTTACATATAAAAGATCCTTTTAAAAAAAATAAAGGTTATTTTCTTGAAGATATATTACTAATAGATCCTTCAAATTTATTTCCCATATAAGATAACATCCATTGGTGATAATACTGCCATTATATGTAATTATTTAATGTATCAATTCGTATTGTTTCCATATGTTATGAAATTTTTATATGTTAATGATAGACCTTTCATTTCACATTTATTGATATGTAAACTTACGATCTTGGGGCACATATATCTACGACATCATTATGTGATAGGTGAGACCAATATATCCCTCCAATGAATTGATTAAATATTTATATTGGGATGTAATGAAGGTTACTCAGTGTAGTAATACGAGGATTTAATGAGTGTTACTCAGTTACGTAATATTGGGATGGAATGATGGTTACTCTGTTTACGAATACATTTATATAATGAAGATTAATAGGTTTAGTAATACAGGGATGGAATGAGGGTTACTCGGTTCAGTAATATTGGACTGGAGCATGGGTCACTCAGTTCATCAATATAGTGCTGGAATGGGGGTTACCTAGTTCAGTAAATAACATTACACAATAAGATAGTCGTTTTAGTGATTCCTTAGATACTATGGAAATAATATTAAATAGTTATGTGTTTTCATAATTAAATTTGTTATTCATATCTTATTCCTTCATGGATTATGCTCATTATATAATATAATTTATGTTTTATGAAAGGCAAATATTTTTTCTATCATCTATGTTATGTTCTTTGATATGGAAGGTATGATCATCTATTTAAAGGATCTCATTCTCTTACCCTTATAATCGTGTTTATTTTTATATGTCTCCCTTGTTTTCTATTACTGAGAATTTGATATCACCATTTTATATATCCCTTCTCCCCTGTTATGATGATATGTCTTATGTTTGATATTTCTAATAATGGTACTAGGAAAGAATAACCTAGTAAGAGATATTGTGGCACACATGTATGCTATTGATTATGTTACCATGTTTCCAAAGACACTATACCAACAATAGTCTATGGGTGTATTTTTTCATAGTGATTATGTATTCCAAAAAAGATATGTAATTTCTATACTTGTAAGGTGAGGGTCACTATAGTTGGTATCAGAGAAAAGTTATAGTAATCCCTTTGAATCTGGAATTAGAATACTGTAGATATATCCTTACATATATTTATAAGGATATGTATATGGATTTGTCTTAGGATAAGTATAAATATGATTTAATTGTTAGGACAATATCATGGAGTTTTTTTGTAAAGTATGGAAGGAGTGGTTTTTGAGAAACACAATGTTGTCTATATACTACAAGAGGATGTGTCTCTAGCACAAATGTATCTAGGGATAACACCTCTGATAGGGTGTTATGAGCAAGACTTAGGTAATATGGCCTACAACATCATGCCTTGTTGCACACCTATCTTTACACCCTATTGAATATTCTTTGGGAATTCACTAACTCTTCACAAACCTTCACAAAATATTTAGATATAAGTTTGCTATGAATATTCTAGTATAAACTCAATGTGTCATTGATTGTGGATGGTGTCATGATTTAGACATCCGATATGTAATTATTTTCACGACTATGTAGTTTTATACTTTGATTAGTAATGCTCATAGTATGATTCTGGTTGTAGTCAATGGACGAGACTAGAAGGAAATGGATTAATGTTGAATTAGATAAAATATTTTTGGATGACAAGACAAGTATGATGATAACAGGTTTGGATGATATCATGATCATCCCAATTCAGTTTTCATGAAAAATGGTTATATTTTTATACCTTAACACACTATCAGACTCACTATAGAAGACAAAGATGGAGTTCACTATGATTTTGGGTAATGGAGACCATGGATGAAATATTATTTTTTTTACTTTGTCTAATGAATGTGGAAATAATTACCCATGTGAATTAATTACAGGAACAAGAAGGTGTTTTTATTTTGGAAGAGAATGATAAAAATCAAGTCAATACAAGGTAAAAATTAATAGTTTAGTTAATGAAATGGATGGTAATTTTTCCTCCCTATGTATTAATCAATGTTTATGCATTTTATATGTGGAGAAAAAGGTCATTATACAACCCAATATTCCAATAAGAATTTTCTTGAAGAGAATCAACAAGGTGGTGTGTGTTCGGTTACATTGAGGTTGATGATGACTCTACCACTGAAATGTGAAGGAAGAAAAGGTATTGTGTAATAGGATTAGTATTCCTTGTTAATGAAATATGGATAAAGTGGAATAGTCGATGTTTTTTATGTATTTGGATTCAAAAGTTATTAATGATGGAATATTCAAGGATTATTCTCTTATGATTTTCACCTTGTATTAACATGTTTATGGTGGATTGGTGAAGTGATTAATAAAAAACCATAATTTTATTATAGGAATGAAACCCTTAATATGTTCATTATGTTAATATAATGATGTATGGATAATGATACGTGTGAAAAGAATAAGTAAATTGGACATTATTTATTACCTTTATACTAATTAAGGACTTTTTTGTATGTTGTTTCTACTACCACTAATGATTTTTGAAACATTTTTGGATTTAAGGAGTAAATCCAATATACCATGCAATGAGGAATCATGATTTTTTTCCAAAATAATTTTTTGTAATTTAGGTTGTTACCATGTTTCAATATAATATATGATATGGTTATTCACATGAATAAAATGTGATAAAAAATATGATTTGTGTAATCCAACTGAATAAATGTTAAGATAATTTCATTAATCTCTTTCTATGGTTTTGAATTGTCATCATTCTGAAGGGTTATATGCTTCATCGTTCATGAAGAGTAAAATTGAAACATCATAGGAAGTATTTCTGAATTGATTTTGTGCTGAAAACCAAGGTTAAAATGGTAATTAGTGATAATATTTATTTCAAGGAAGTATAACTTATATATTATATTAAATTGGATTAATAAAAGACATCATGTATGTTGGGTGACAACCAATCAATTCTTGCAAGGCTACGGGACCTGAACCAATGAACGAAGAATGATTAGGGTTTCACACCTACCACTATCCTATGATATGTCTGAGATAATGTGTATATATTTTTAATGTATAAATATTTTATATAAACATGTAGTGTTATTTTTTAATAGATTAATGCATCTTTTTAGAGACAAATAGTTATAATTTTATTCTAAATGGGCCTCAAGACACTTTATAATTGTATTTTAGTGCTTTATTTATCAGAGTTAATTTCAAGAAATTTATTTCATGATGAAATATATTTATTAGAATTATTTAAAGCACATCCCAAGAAAAAAATTTGGTTTTTATAAATTTATCAAGAATGACTCAATATTCTTAATGTGATAGAAAAAATTAGTTTCCTAATACCTTTATTTTCATTGAGTTCATGGCCTATTAAATTATCTAAGAATTATGACATTGAGGTGCTAAAATATCCTTTCATAATTCAATTTTTTTATGGCAAAAATCACCCTGTATATTTATTTATGATTTTCTTCTTTTTCCAAACTTCACTCCCCACCTATGTTCTCCTATTTGGAAATCTGGTTATTTGTTACTTTGGTTAACTGTGATCATTCCAAATATCCAATTTAAGGTAATGTTTAGTATAAATATTTATAAATTCGTTTTATATTAAAGAAATATTTAAATATTAATCCTTTGATAACCTAGAAAAATTTAATTTCCAATATTCATTTTAAGGGGATTAGAGTGTATCACCACATGATTTTAAGATTTTCTGTGGAATTAACATACCTATTCAATATTTTTCATTTCAAAAATCTCTATAATTAGTTATATAAAAATATATATATAATAAAAAAATTTACAACCATTCCTTTCACAGACAATACCAGCTTGGAATGTGCTAGAAGCAACAACGACTTGGCTTACGTTGTACATGACACAAATTTTCTACAAAACATCCTTTTTTTGTTATAATATTTTAAATAAGATAATTATAAATATATATTAAACTTTGTAATAAATAATTTTCAAATATTTTTGTTTAATTTATATAGAAAAATTGTTAATTAAAGAATTTTTTTTACAAAAGTCATTTTTTGTTATAAATAATATTTTCACGAATGAATTTCTTTTAATAAAAAAACTTTTATAAAAATTTAGAAATTTCATTGGATAAAAAATAAATTTTTATTTAATAACATTTAAATTATCATAGGGTAATTTTTTTGATATTTTTCAGATAAATATTAATTTTTGATGAATAGTTAGAAATAATGCTTTTTTGTTGAAAAATCTATTTTGACTGATTAATCATTACTGATATATATTAGTATAATATAGTTTTAAAATCACATTATTTAAAAATTAAAACTATTAATATAATTAAATTAATTAAAATAAATTTATCGTTGATAATAAATATTAAATCTAAACAAACATTAAACTTTTACCAACTTTAAAAAAACATTATTTCGTACCATCTACGATATTAGTAATAATTTCACTTTTTCCCCTCCACCGATTGGAATTTTAAAAATCAATCATACACTATTTTATTATGTAAAATTTTAATATTATAATAATACCATGTTAATCTTTGACCAAAATGATTTGTAAAAGTGATTAAAATTAATCACATCTATTAAGGCCAGATTATGCTTAATTGGGGACTAATACTTAAAATCAAGTGCTTGAATGACCTATAAACATTTCCAACACCATTTTTCTATGCATAGTTAAGAAATACACCTTCTATTATTGTTTTTTTATTTTTAGGGCTTTTTTAGGTAATAACTTGTGAACGCCAAATTTGTTTCTAAAATTTACATGTGAGTATTTTTTTCTTCTATATAAAAGGCCACCAATTCTACCCATTACCCACACCTATAAAGACTAATATGTTATACACATCCCAACCCATGTATCCTCCCATCAATCCTCCTTTAGACCTTAAATGCTCTTTTCGGTCATAAATTATCTCAATGAATAATTTTGGCACAAACCAAAATGAGTTACCGGATTAAGAGGTAACATCTTCTCTCATGCTCATATCCATTAATTTTATTCTCCAAATGATCAAATATATTTATTCCATTTTCTATGAAAAAAAATCTTATACTCCATATAATAGGATATAGTTATGAAATGTTCATTACCTAAACTTACAAACACCTCCATCTAATGGATGTTTAATATATTTTTTATATGTATGGTGAACTACTCCCTCGCAAAACCGTGATTATTCATTTCCCCTTTACCACCAATCATGGTTGCTATTATGATGGATTTTTTTGTATTTAATATATTATTATTTTTTTCTATAATATCTTCAATTCCTTTTAAAACACATATATTTTTACATTCCATTTGTTGTGAATAAAAAAATAATGTAAGAGTAAGTGTGGACTATCACCCCTTCCAAAGTGATTTGATTTATCTACATAACATATAGTATATATTAAGTATGGGTTTAAAAAAATTATATGAAATACATGACATATTAATTATTAATTAATTATATTATATTTATATACAGTCATATATATATATATATATAATTTACATACATTCTTTCAATAAAAATATAAAAATAGATAACTGTGTTCCTACGTAGTTACGAATTAACGTCTCTACGAACAATGTTTTCCATTACAAACTTCATTACACTATATATTATTATAAAATAATTATACATGATATACCTGATATTAATTTCATTTTAAAAATTTGGTAATCATGATATAATAAAAAAAATTAATGATATCAGTAATTAAGTCACATGAGAAGAACCAAGAGAATATAACACAATGTGAAACCGTAATATAGGATCATTAATAAGAATGTAATATGTCGTTATAATTAAAACAAATATGGTAATATACATAAGAATATTATTCTATAAAATTTGTATAATAATCATTTATTTATGATTCCAGAATTTTTTATTTGTATAGAGAGGGTCAAAACACAAAGTACGAGGATTTTATCTCATTTTTAATATATGTGAGATACAAGCTATTTTCTCCAATCATTCAATTTGTGTGGTGTACATATTATCAGTGATTTAATTCTATGTATATTTTATGTAAACTTCTGGGTATCTATATTCCCCTTTTATGATCATTATTTCATGGGGTTTATGTTTCAAATTTTACCAAATTGGAAATGATGTTTAGTCTCAATTTTTCTTCTTTGATACACATGTTTTTTTATACACATAAGCTATTTTTGGGGTGCCTACAATTCCATTTTACATGATATATCATTAATATCAATATTTCTTGATATTATATGCTTCATTTAATACCATTTCTTTACATGGTGGGCATGATACAATGATACCCTGTTATAAGAGTTTATTGTGACAATCTCATTGCATTTTCAGATTGTTTATGTTTATGATTCCTTTTATGAAATAAAAGTATCCATATCCAAATAAAATTCATGAATTTATTTATAATCAATTATTTCATGATATTATATTATATTTTTAACATTTTTGACATATTGGTAAATATTATAGTTATGTAATTGTTTTTTAGAAATACTGACTTTACCATCTCTTGGATTGAAAATCTATATTTTCTAAAAAATGATTCCTAAAATATTTTACCATTACCCTATAGTATATAAAATAAACTTATTACCACTTTGACTTTTATTAATCACTTTAATAGAATATTCTTGTCACATTATAAACTAAGAATTTTTCTATACTTCTTATAATGCAAAATAAATGTTCTTTTGACCTCGTACGACATTTATAGATTAACCCACCATTATTTCCTCAATGATCCCATGGCATTGTTAAAATTTCTAATCATTCAAAATAAAATTCAAAAAAATTTTAAAGAAAATTTGGTTTTAAAATTATTTTAAACATATTTTATATGTTTTCAATGAAAACTGTTTTCAATTGACTTTATTCATATATAGATGTTTTCAATGTGCTTTCAAAGAAATGGTTTTCCAAGAATTTTGAATCTACTTTTATATAATTTCATGAAAAATGATTTTCAAAATGTTTCCAATATTTCTTTATATGTTTTCAATGTATTTTAAAATAAATGGTTTTTAAAACACTTTCATGATTCCTTTATAAGTTTTAAATAAATATTATTTCCAAAATATTTTTATGTTATCATTATATTATTTCAATGTTTTTTCAATGAGATAGTTTTCCAATTTTTTTTAATATTTTATTAAATTTTTTCATTTATTTTTGAAGAAAAACGTTTTAAAAATTATTTGAAACTTAATTTAAATGATTTCAAAAGAAATTATTTTGAAAATTATTTCATGTATTCATTATAAGTTTTCAATTAATTTTATATAAAAATTATTTTCAATTGGTATTATGTATTGAAATAAATTTTTGAAAAAAGAATGGTTATTTTACTAAAGAAGTGTTTTTAAAAGATCTTTCAAAACTGTTTCCCATATAAGATAAAATCCCTTGGTGTTAATCAGAATTTTAAGAGAAAATTTTCAATGTCTCTATTCATATTGTTTCTTTGAATGGATTATGTTTTTATGGCATGATATTAGATAAACTATTTCTCTTTCTTGGGTTATATTATTTTGAAACCTGATTTTTTCACTGGTTATTCTTATCATGAAATGAGTTGGATACCTATCTTTTTCCATATATTATTATATGGTGACATGATTATGATATCCATTTCTTTCAATGGGTAATGATATGTTTATTTATGATCTTGTGAAACATATATGAATGAAATAATTATGGGATTTGTTGGAACAATATCTCCCTCCAATTATTTGGGTAAATATTTATATCTCATAAGAAAAAATAGGGTTGGAATGAGGGTTTATTTACTAAGTAATAATAGATATTAGATGAGGGAAACGTTGTTTAGTAGTACATGTCTTGCATAAGGTTTACACATTTCAGTTATACATGGCAATAATGAGGGTTACATAGTTTAGTAATACGAGGCTGGAATAAGGGTCACTCGGTATAGTAATACATGGATGGAATGAGAGTTACTCAGTTCCATAATATGGGGCCAAAACAAGGGAAAATCAGTTTAGTAATACTAGGATATAATGGTGGTTACCTGGTTCAGTAATAGAATTTTTCCACTAAGATGTCCTTATTAGAGATTCCTTTTATACAATAGAAACCTTATTATATTCTCATTTGTCACAACAAATCCATGTAATATTCATATCTAATGATTTCATGGATTCCGCTCTTTATTTCATATGATTCATGTCTTATTAACTACAAATTATTATGACATGAGATATGTTATGATATTATATATGAAGGGTATGACATTCTATATATAGGATAACATTCTCAGACCCTTATATTCATGTTTATTCCTATATTTCTCATTTGATTAACCTTACTGTGAAATTGGGATCACACATTTTATGATTCCTTTACCAAGGTTATGATGAAATGTTTTATGTTTCTTATTTCTAGGAAGGGTTCTAGTCTATAATAACCTATTTAGAGTGATGTAGCTCATATATATACTAGTGTTTATGTTTCCAGGTTTCCAAAATAACTATTCTATTTACAGTCTTTGGCATTTTTTTTGTATTATGGTTATGTATTCCACAAAAATTATGTAATGTTTATTATTTTAATGTAAGGGTCTCTATACCTATGACCAATTACATGGTAATAGAACCATCCTGAATCATCAAGATTTTGTCTCTTCATTACAAATGATTTCGTGTTTGAAGTGATCCATTTGAGTATAGCACATTACATATATAATAGATGAACCCTTTTTGTACTGGTGGAAAGAAAATATTTAAATAATAGTTAATCCTCAAGATTCAAATTAAAAATAGGGGTTGATGATAAATTTTAAATTATACCACTTCATATACTTGTTTTATTATTAATTAGTAAATATCATAAACCACATCCAACTACTTCCATCCAGAATTATGAGAAAACAGTTTATATTAATAGAATATAATGTTCCAAGGAAATAAAATATATTGTTGGTATTATATAAATAACCATTAGCCTCTTTAATATCATTAATTTCCCCTATAGATGGAGGCTTATGATTGATAAATTATTGAGACTGCTCCTTCTTATGAAACAAATCATCATTCTTTTCTGGTGTAAAAATACAAAACATTACTTAGTCTATAGCTCAAATATCATGATCCAATGCAACACTAGTATTTTTATTTACAAGTAGATTATCTCATGGATGTCTTTCCATGATTTCCTCCATTTATTTTATAGTAGGTCTTCTTTGGGGAATTAATTACAATAAATCAAATAAAAATACGAAACCATCCAAATAATAAAAATCAGTAAAAATTGATACAATTATATCAAATATTTAAATGAATCAAAATAAAATATATGCTACAAATAAGACCCCTATAAAACATAGAACACATGCATGGTCCCTAACCCATCCACCCAAATTCAATAGAATATCTAGTCAATTAATTAAAAAAATATCACTATGGACACCCATTTAAGAACTAGTAGAGGATTCATAACATATTTTCTAGGAAATAAATCATGCCTCCAACTTCAGCTTTGATAGTCCTAAAACATTTACACATATCATTATAAAGAAAATAACTAAAGAATCAATAATAAAGTAATTTTTTCCATGAACCAAACTCAGATACCCCTAATAATAGGCACCCAAGCCTATCTTTAGTATGTCCTGAAGGGCATTCCTAGTCTCTATCATTTGAAAACAAGTTTTCAGGTATCAAAAATAAAAGTTTTGAACAAATATCATGAAATAACATTCAAAATGATATAAATAATACATTAAAATAAATTATTATTATTCATCTATCAACAAATATCATCATGATTCAAAATAGAATCTAAATTTCATATACAAAATGAAAGGTGTGGGGAGCCAAATATTTTAATAAAACTTCTACAACATAGAATAAAAATAAATAAAAATAAAGCTACTGATCCCTATGTGACATATGGGTCATCCACCACCATTTCACTTTCGTCATCCAACTATGTTCCACTAATTGGGGTACCCTCTTCAACCATATAATGCCCTGATTTTACCCATCTCTGAAAAATAAATGTATAAATACACTCATTGGATGTATATAGGGTGTGATCACATCTATCATAGTAAGGTCCCCACAATATTCCGACAAATAACTAGTTATAGATTTAAAAAAACATGTTTGTTTGAAAATAATTAAACTAAACCTTAATTTTAACATTAAAAATAACTAGTAGAAAAATAAAAAAAATATTCCAATGTAATATAGAACACCATGGGACATTCCAAAGTCACCAATGGATGGGTCCTTATCCTAGAATGCTCATACACTCAATTATCAATCAAAAATGTTTCATTCACTCACAACTATAAGGGATTACATATTTATGTTCCTAGTTTAATGATGAAACCCAACCATGACACTATAACAACTTTCCATATTCATTGTCAGTCTTGAATTGTAGTCATCAGGCTTAGGAGGGAAGACTATTACTTATGTAACATTTCCTAGTTATCCCACCTAGGTGTCTAGTGTTTCCTTATTGTTTGAAAATTTCATTAAATTCAATTTCATATTCTTATTGATTTTATAACAAAACCTAAAAAAATCCTTCTAATTTTAACTCAATACATAGGGAAACTATTTTTCAATGATGGTTATATTTTTTTTCCACAAAATATTCATTTATGACTCATAACAATTAAATCATTATTTAAAATTGATTAAATTGCATTTAGTTCATCAAAAAATGTAACATCAATATACTACCTACCAAAACCACATTAAATTTATAATTTTGAAGCATATTTTACAATCTAATATTAGAGAGTACCCTATAAATTTAAGGAAAATCAGTAAACATAATGAATCAAACTATTTAATTGAGATGGAAAATACATTATCTGCTATGGTAATTGGATAAGATAAAACACAAAAATAAACTGAGAGGAAGTCATGATAATGGAGTGTATGTGTTCACATTGTGTATTGTTGATGATCTAATGATAAATTCTCTCAAAGTGAAATCCAAAATGAGATGATGGATGGGGATATTTCAATTTTTCATAGAAGTGTTTTTATATAATAATTTTTTTTGAAATAATATGTTAAATATATCTAGTGCACGTTAGTCATTTCACATTATTAAAAACCATGTAATATTATTCTCTTTTTTGACATGGTTTTCAAAACTTGTGATATCTATGATATTGGAACTAATTCCTTAGGTCAGTTCACACAGTTCGGACAAACCTCATTTCAATCCATGTACCCAAAATGTAAATCTACTCTACAATCAATCTTCATATTTTTCTTAATTCTATGAAAGTTTTTACAATTGTAATCTATCCCGAAATTAACATAGTTTTCCAGATTTTTAATATTCTCAATTGAGAATGACCTTAGATCAAAATAATATAATAGTTAACCAATAAATGGATTATCAATATCTCAAAATGAAATTGTGGATATTACATAGAAGATCGATTACTCTATCTACCCCGCTCATTAAACATATTTAATTTGGGATATGGTGGTTCATAATAAGAATACAAATAAATGTGCATAAATGGATTTAGTTATTATTGTTTATATATACTAGAAGACAATGTTTTGGGGTTGTTTTGTGGATACCTGATGGGGATCTTGTATGGTAAGCGGTGAAGGATATGATATTCCCAAAAACCTTTTGTATGTATTGAAATATATATATATATTATTATATAATAAATTCTAAATCATAAATCATGGAATGAGATTTCATAAAACTACCTTTTTCAATAATAGGATGTGATTGAACTATATCATATGACACTACCCTTTCAAATTTAATTGTATGTCATTTTGTGTCCTAAATCATAGAATGCAATATCAGGGAACTGCCTATGATTAATGTGTTGGATAGAATTGATGATTTCATTTTTCTATATGATTTTCCTTTAATGATATCATTCAAAATATATTTCAAAAGAATTAATGAAAGGCAGTTATAAGAATTCATGCATTGATTATATAATGAATTTAATCATGTATCACATTATTAATGGTGAGATCATTGATGAGACGTCATCAAGAACTCTATATAATGGAGGTAGTTATTATATCCAAGAAATTTTTTGGTAACTAAATTTCATTGGGATTACTGAAAAAATAAGTGGATATGGTGAACAAATTTATTTAAGAACTCTTCAATTCAATTCAATCTCTTAGATGTTTTAATTACTCAATCCACTGAAAATATTGTATCAAAAACACAAATGAAAAATGTGGTAAATAAAGTCACACAAACACAATGACTATAATGGGTTTGATGTAAAATCACACTGCATATCATGATGGATTTTTCACCTCGATAATTTATTCTACGCTATAATTAATTTATGACTATAATGGGTTAGTGCTTCCCCCACATTCAAAAAGAATGATAGAGAAAACAATTTCTATACACAAACTGGACTACTAAAATATTATTTTCTTACTAATGTCACAAATTTTTTCTAACAAATACTTGTATACCTATAATTTAATTCATATTAAATATTCCCAACATATATATAGAAGTGATTCTATCAATCCATTTCTGATGTAGATATCTACTCACTAAAATTATTTCACTCCATCCTTATATCAGATATCTATACCACTAAGAATAAGGTCTTTGAATTCATGTTTATATCATATACATAAATTTATACTCAGTATTTATATGTAGATCAACTCTTAGATCATCAAATGTGATTGTTCATTATCCTATCACAACTCAATAGAGCCTTTATGATCATCAGCAATCTATCTGGTCCTTAATTTCTCAAAGTATTAAAATATAGATTTGAAACATGCTAATTATTTTCATTATCTCCACATTATATGGTTTCTTATTATTATATAGCCTCTTTAAGAATGGGTTTTATATGATCTTCTATATTATTTTAACTTATATATTTGATAGTCCAAAGATCCTCTTCATAGTTTTGTATTGGATTCTTCTTCTTCACCATCAAGAGTTTTATCTGTTTCGTCACTCAACATATGATATAACTTCAATTGTTCTTTAAATTTACTCAATTTATATCTAATTTGTTTTATACCTAGGTCACCAATAAATATTTTCAATAGTTTAAATATATAAATACCATCATGTTTTTTATTCTATGATCTTGTTTATATTTATCACAACATTATATACATGTGTGTCTCCCTTGATCTCTAAAATCTCTATGTCACAAAAGTTTTCATTTTGCATAATTATTGGAATTCTAATCTCAATTTATTTATTTCACATTTTCCTATACCAAAACATCCATAATAATATAATATAATTCCTTATGTTAATTATATTTATTACAAAATATATCCATTGAAATCCAGATTAGAAAAAATGATAAACGACCTTAGAATCATCTTTTCCACTTTCAACTTTAGAATTAAAAATTCAGGAAATGGAAAAAAAATTGAACAAATATTGTGAAAATTAATATAATCAATTCATTGAATTCATACAAAATCGAAAATATATTCATATGTGACCATTTTCTAGTGCAAAATTCATATACTATAGATTTACTCAAATTCATATGCACTCTAACATAGGTATGGTGTTAATATTGAATGTATGATGTAGGGTTATTATCAAAGTGATAAAACCAATTAATAATGTCATATAAATATAAAAATGTAAAATATGGGATTCATCAAATCCATATTTTTATTAGAAATTCATAAAAATTGAATTCCCTATCTTATGACTATCGTAAAAATCCATACAATCTACTATAGATATCTTGGGACCACGTAAAGTATTCTAGGGTTATCTTTAAATAATGATTGATATTATTAAAATAATTCCTAACATATCTAGATTTATTTCAAGGTTATTCATCATAATTTTACTCTTGATATATTTTTTCCATTGAATCTATTGCACATAATTTCTAGACTCAGACTCAGCCTCTATAAATTATCATATATGAGATCTTATAAATGTGGAAATACAATAGGATGGATTCTTCTACATATCAGCAAAAAATTTCACTCCACTATATCTTGTTAGTGAATCTATCTAAAAAGATATATTTACTCTAACTTCAAAAAAATGTAATAGGAAACTCTCGTTAAATTCTTCAACATTAGTTATTATTTATCATAAAGACCAAAAAATAAATTTTGTGATTTATGATATTAAAATGTAGAAACTAACTATTTTAACATCATTTTACAACATGATACACTTTCTTCGTTTCATGTTAAATTTTAAGGTTGAGATTAATTATTCATAAATCCTTATTGGAAATATTTTCTTCTTCATATTGGTGGAAAATTAGTACATCACTCATCTTAATCACACATTAACTTTCCATCATATAGCCTTACTTACTATAAATACATCATTATCTATACATATCATTGTGGGAACATCAAACTCTCCCATTATATTTGTTATCAAAAATAAATTATCCTCTAAGTAATTTTTTTGGTACCCTCAAACCCATTGACCTATTGAATATAAATTAAACGGTCAATGTATGACCTTCTCCCCCTAAATGATATGTCTTCAAAATAAGGTAGGTACTCCAAGGGAAATATTCTCATCCCCCTTACTCATTTTAATTTAAAATTTATATTATATCCTATTATTATTCTACATTCACTATTTTAATATAAAACCATGATTGAAGGATGACATTGTAGATTCCCTTAGAAATGGTTTCAGTATAAGACAAATATAAGTCAATATGGGCTTAATCATTGTCGATAACAAGTTTTATATTATCAATGCAACAAATTTTTTCATATAAATTACTCAAGTTGATACAAACAATATCTTCACATTATAGAGGACCTCTATCTATATTTTCACCAATTTTATAATCCTTTAAATCACTTGAACAAACACATCAAAAAAATTTATCCCAAGTATATTCTACTGCATTTTTCAGATCATAACTACCACATGATATGAATTCTCAATATCTTGATGTAAATAATTGTGAATAGAAATAATAAATAAACCTCCTCATCTTTAATGTCTATCAAGATTATATTTTTTTAGTAATAATTCATATCTAAAATATTTCTTTTTTCTTAAAGATCACCCTAAATGGATTCATTCTATACTTCTTCACAATGGAAATATTCTTTTAAAAACATCATCCAAAAAGCCTCTATTCCATTTTATGACATATAACAAAACAAATTGAATACCAATTTAATATTAATTAAAAACTTATAGATTATTATTTAGATTTATAAGAATTACATCATTTAATTATGTGCATTTTTTCTTTAACTTCAATTCTCCTTTTAAATATAAATATCCAAATATTATTGATATTAATAATGTTCCAATTTTTCAATATAGTTTTAGATTAAAGAATTATAAGAATTGTTTATCCAAATGAAAACTTTGATTTCATCTCTGAAATATCTATCCTTATTAATTATGTATTGTATATTTAATTTCAATATACATTCATCTTGAGATAATGTGGTTTTATTTTCATTTAAAAATTTATTTATTTTATAATATGGGGTTATTCAATTCAACTAGCATTTAAATTTCAATCATTATAACTTTCTATATTTTTAAAAATTTCTATGTAATCAATTCATATGTTAAAACACCCATTATTACCATAACCTTCATTATATTTTATTGAAAACTCAATATTCACATTATACCTTTCAGAACAAGGAGTTGTTGGTTGTTTCCCCATTCGTTTTATCATGTCCATTTTACCAGGAAACTATATATTATAGTTGACTTATTTATGATATACTTTTATATATCTTCCTCAAACAAATTCATTGGATTTTATGTAGCAATTTTTATGAATAATCATATCCTGTCCTTCAATAGTTTAAACAAATAATTTCATCCTATTACCAATCACTTAAATGGATTCCCATTTTTTTTTAATATTTCTCCCTTTGGACATTTATATTTGATGAAAATTTGAAATAGGGTTTTATGTGCACTCTCTTAACATAATAAAAGAAATAACATCCATTTGGCTTGACCAAAATTTTTTCTTTTTACTATGTGAACTATTTAAAACTTCCATTACCTAATTTTACCCCAAGGAAGAGTATTTTATTTATAACTTTAGTTAGTTTTCTCTTGGGACATTATATTAAAATCAGTGAAAGGGTTGAACTAGGATTGTACTTACCCACATTCATCCAATATATGGACACATATTTTTTAAAAATCCTAGACGTTATTAGACATTCAATATTATTATTATATTACAAAAATTATCCAAACATTCATTTTTAGACTATAAGGTTTTCCATTGTTCGATCTTTTATCCAAATAATTTCAATGCTTCTTGAACATCCATACACTGACATGCTATCTTAAAAAATAATGTACTTATTTCCAAACATTAGGATACACTAACATCTTCCAACAAAAATATTTTAGGACACCAGGACACCCTGATAGGGGAAGGGAGAATCTATGTGTCTTCTTTTTCTTTAATGTTAGGGATCTTGTTCCCACATTTTTAGGAACTCGTTAATCATATATGATGGATAAGGGAATAAATCAAACAATCACATGAAAATAGACTGCACAACAAATTTTACTAGTTCAACAATAAGGGATTCATCCATGGACCATACTCTAACTGTGTTTCAGTCACAAATAAATCCACTAATCTTCAAAAACTGTAGAATACAATAGTTCGGTCACAATCACTTCGTTCGAGGCTCGTTGCCTATATGAAGGTTCATGGATAGCTCACTACGTCCCCTGGAACACTTTTTTCAACTCTCCCAAAAGCACTTCTTGGATATAAGTTTAACATAGTTTTTCAACATGAAGGTCACTTCAATTATTTGGCATTACATTATTTCTCTATGTATTACATGAGACTCTACATTCATCGAAATCCTGAGTAGATGCACAGTGAAAACCTTGTTCACGTAAAACTATAAATCAAAAAATACATATCGCAAATATGCTTATTTTTAATTGTCACTCCTTAGGAAAGATAACTACATTGAAATTATCACTACATTACAATTCACATGAATTCAAAAATCTCCTTTGCCTTTTTGGAACAACCTATCATCCTATATTATGCTGCCTTCACTGATCAACCTACCTTCGCAAAGCCAACTACCTTGATAGAACAACCATCCATCATGAAGATAACTGAACCAACATGGAACATCCAATCATGTCAATTCACTCAATACCTAGAATCATTTACTAATGTGAAAACTAGAATAGTTTTTTCATGTATCTCAATCTCACATATAATCCCAGTTTTCCATTTCACCCCTTCCTTCGCGAAATCAGACCGATTTTAGATTATCGTTGAATTTTTTTTTGACAATTAAAGATGGGGTAGACACTTATTTATATGCATGACAAATTGATAATCTCTTCTACATCTAGCACATTTTCCATATCATTAAAAATAAGACTTCCTGGTTCCCCTCCCTTCTCCATGAACCACTATAATTTGACATTGTCGTGATCCTCTCCACAAAACCCCTCACGCCACCAAAATGAGCCACTCACAACACTTGCCTCCTTTTTTGTTCATAAAGATATTTGTACTTGAACCGATCACCTTCATAATCTATTATGTATTTACACAACACACCTCATGAATCCTATCTCTACGAAACTTGAGCCTTTTTCATATACCCATAAGGGCTTTAAGAAAAACTATTTTTCACAATGCTGACCATTCTCCAAATATTGGAATCCAAAAATTTGGTAATCACTGGGAAATGAAGACAGTAAAAATAATATAAATATATTGAACTTTATGATACATTTACTTATAACCTCTATGATCATCCATATGAGGATACACAACAAACCCAAACCATGATCCATTTCCAATAAAAACAACAGTTTTAGTGCCAACAAATTTATCATTTAAATTTTGAATATTACTATCATGATTTTCAATATTATTATTTTTGGGTTTGTAACGTAATATTTAAGGCTCCATGTGGTGCAATTTTCTTCTTATAATTCATCAATTACAACATTAATACATTAGTTTCATTATCAATATTTTTACATACCAACTTAAGTAAAGATTATTATTTTTTATAACATTATCCATAGGATCTAAATTAGTTAAAAAAATTAACTATTTAATGTATTACCTTGTTGTATTGGATGGTTGTGGGTTGATCGTAAGTGGATATTGAACTCATGTATCCACAATTAAATTTCATTTCAGAGGTAATATCTTTTTCTAAAATAATTTTATTAACTATTATATTCCTATTTTATTTTTTATGATTCAATATAATTTATTTTTATATTTGATAAATTCATATCAAAATCATTAATGTTCATTCTAATATTGTACTTTAAGTCTTCAAGAGACCTTCATACTTTGTTGAAAATATTCCTTCACATTCCTCAACAGATCATCATTTACATTAAATGTCTCTAGGAACACATTATTTATCACTATCACTATAGTTTACATGATTTAATGATGGTATGTTTTTAAATCCACTAATACCTTCTTTAATATATATAATGTAGAAACCAAATAAACAAAAACATTCTTTAACACATTATTCTTGCAAACTAAATTTCATAATAGAGCATAAATCATATAAATTTTATTATTACAAACTAAAATTTTCCTCCTCTCACTTTTAAAATTTTTTATATAGATATTTTTTCAAACAATTTATCATATTTTATATCCATATAATCTTCTAGTTTCTCAAGATATGATTTACCATCAAATTATTCCATGATAATATATAGTATTTATGCTAAAACATCAGCAGATACCATCAAAAAATAATATCTAATTAAATAATACCAGAATTAAATAGTATTGATTGATTCATTATTTCATGTTCTCCACATATTATACGAGAATCCTCAACAGGATCTATGTAAACAAAATATATTGATAAACACATACTACATTCATCATCACTATAAAAATTCAAGTCCCTTTCCCATATAATTTTTTTATATTATTTCCTTATCTTTTTCTTATTCATTTTCATTAAATTAAAATTTTAAGCATTCATAATTTACAAGGTTCTTCCATAAAATTATACTAGATTTCATTATTTGTTATTCAGAACAATCATGTATTCTCTGTTATAATATGTATTTGAGTATAATGGTTGGGTTCTTACCACACCTACAAAGAGTTTCACTATTAATACACTTTGTAGATCCCTATTGGAATTATATATACTTAGCTTCT
This sequence comes from Viscum album, assembly GCA_963277665.1. Taxonomy (NCBI): domain Eukaryota; kingdom Viridiplantae; phylum Streptophyta; class Magnoliopsida; order Santalales; family Viscaceae; genus Viscum; species Viscum album. Next base: position 1,978,948,363 of record OY728133.1, read on the forward strand.
CCCTAATGCCACACCTTAAAACTATTTTATCCTTATATACAACCCAACAATTCACTATTTCCATAACATACGACCATGTATATACAAGTGATTTTAACTATCCCTTTAAAAATTGTATCTATGGAAATGAAAATGATGTCACCACATCTATAAAATTGATTGAATTCTACTCATATCAAGGTATTAAGATTTGATAAATCTCTATATACATAATAAGGATGATAGTTTTTAATGAAAAATAGTTCTTAGATATTTAAAAGAGTCTGTTAAGTATCACCTCTCTAATAAATTGTTCCCTTAAGGCCACCATCAATCCAATAGCTCCTTATTCAATGTAATTCATGTAATAGAGATTAAAAACATTCTCAACAATTTTATTATCTCATTATTTTCTTTTTTAATATTTTTTTTGTCAATATTCAGCAATAATGAGTTTCCCATGATATTTTTCATTCTATTAACAATTCTTTGATATATATATGATCTTCTCCCAAGGATGTATCAGATATTTTTTCATTACCATGCTGATTTATCTCTAGTTCTTCACTCAATACAAAATGTTGATTCTATAATTCTAACATACTAAAGACACATATATTTTTTTTTTCATTTTACACTTATTTCACCAAAAAATGTTTTTTATATTTTGAATATAGAATATCATTTTTATTTTATCATACTAAATTCTCATTTTTCTTTTTCTTAACATAGTATATGAGGGATCATTCCTTGATCATGATATTATTTTTATCTCTAATGGATATTTCCTATGAAATTATATGAGTGGAATTATCATTTTCTAGAATTCTAATAATTTATGTAAATTAGACATTATAAATTCTTCAAAAAAGTTTTAAGAAACATTAATTGTGGGAAAAAAAATCCATTGAAATATGTATAAGAAATATTAGATATAATTTAATTGAAATCACACAAAAATTTAACTTTTGGATTGAATAATCTCTCAAAATCCTAATAGTTTAACATTAAAAATAAACCTACATAGGTCCAACACAAATATATACAAATCAAATTGTATCTCTATATATGATTCATCATTTCTATTCGAGATTAATCGTAAATTAGTTTGTGATATTTAATCCAATTTCAACTAAGAACTATGATAATCATGGTTAATTTCTAGAGACATATAATATTGAATTTTATTTTTTTAGTCTAATTTTTTATTTGAAAATAAATTAATACTTGATCCATTTAAAATTCCGTTAAATGTTCTTACTCTCACTCAACCATTTCTGGATTATACTTAATTTATTGATTTTTTATAAATGACATAAAATATAAATGTCATGATCACCATATTTATACCCTATTTCTAGAAATTTCAATCTATACATATGTCATTTCAACAAATTTTATATTCTCAATATCAGCATAGATGTTATCTTCTTCACACCAACAATGAATATTAATATCCCATGTATTAATCATGAATCACTCAGTTTTAGAATGATTATTAACAACCTATGCATTATATGGTTTATTTTATTTTCTAGAATTGAAAAGGTTGTAAAATTTAAATCATTAATATAAATTTTGAGTGAATTCGTATGAATGGTTCATTGATGTTATATGTGAGCCACCCATTATGAAATCTAGGCATAGAGTTATAATGTAACGAAATGCACTCAGACCATATAAAAACCAAATAACGATCTAGCCACTATTTTTATATGGCTCATAAAATTTTGATTCATGAGGGTTTTCAATGTTAAACATACTACAAATACTGTTATAATTACTTCAAAAAGTCAATAATGGGATTTATAAATTTGATATGTTCATAAAAAATACGTATTTACAAGACACCAAGTTATACAACCCTTTATATAATTCAAACAATCTATTATAGACTTCTTGAAATCACATCAAATATTATTGGACCAGGTTCATATATTTATAAGAAATATTAAAATAATTCCAAACCTTTAAAACTTGATTATATATTGTTTTATCAATTAGAAAACCATGACATATTGTTTCCATGAACTTCACTATCCATCATTTATAGTTGATAATTCATAGTTATGTTTTCTGAAAAAAAAAATATATAATTTTTTTAAAAAATATGTTTTAGAGAATTTTTTTAAAAAACAAGAAGAGAAGTGTTTCTATATGTTAACATAGTTATTTAATGAAGTTATTTGAGAATAAATAATGATTAAAATATTTATAATCATTAATTTATACTGATGTAGAAACACAGAATGTTCTATTTATGATGAAACTCAAATATTTTAAAATATTTCAAATATAAGAAAGTTTCTTAGATTAAGAGAGTTAGAAAGTCAAGAATTTAAAATGAATAATTTTCTTGGGAAATATATTATAGAGTAAGTCAATGTAGTATTACTCTCAAAGTTTCTTAAATCATGAAAAATTTATTCATACTAAATTTTGATAAAAATTATGTTGAAATTTTCCATATCCAAACTCATAGAAAATAATGAAGCAGATGTGGAAATTTCTAGAAAATAAAATGTATCAATTTTATAAAGTTTATTTATTTGTTATTTTTATTTTCATATGAAAAATTATATTATGATTACAGTATAAAATCAATGTTTTTATAAATCTTGATAATATAAATAATGATATAATTCTTTCTTGATGACGAATTTTAGATGGACTAGAAATGATGCACCACATGTAGATGGTCAGAGAATATTTCATGACATATCAGATTGTGTAGGTGTTAGAAACTACTGTTTTAAAAATCCATGTTTTGACCTAATGCACATATTACAGATCATTGGATAGAATATCCTTATTTGTAAGAAATTTCAGATGCACTATGTTTGATCCTATATGAAGATCAATATCATTAAACAATGAATATGTTATACCATCTAAACTATGTAATTCAACACAGATAACCAAATAGTTCAAATCAGTCTTAGATAAGAATATATATCAGAGACTTAAACTTGTTGGTTTTACAAAACAATAAGTTTTCTATGAAAACAAGTATGAAAAATTATGTTCTTCCAAGAATATCATTGAATGTATCTAATGTATCAAGATGTTGTCAAAATTATTTCAATCATATTCAGTAAAATAAAAGGAAATTAAAAAAGTAGATTTAGTCCCTTTTAAAATGGTTTATGGAAATCTAAAAAAGGAAGATCAAGTTCAATGATTATAAGTTTTGAATATATAGTGAAAAAAGGCTTGCGATGAGTTTTTTGTAAAAAACCCCATTTGACAAAATTTTTATAAGAAAATACATCATGATTTTTTTTTATGAAATACAATCACAATTTATTTTTTATGAAATTTAATTGGATATAAATTTCACAAATAATCAATTGGATAAACTATTAATAATAAATACCTAGGATAAAAATTTTTAAGAGTTTAAAATGATTAAGATGAGAAAAATATCAAAAAAATATGATTAGAAAATTATTTAACAAGTATAATATAAAGAAAGAGTTAAATGAAATATTCAATCCCATTAATCTGATGAGTTTATTATATTTCATTGAATTGCTTTTTACTTCGATTTTATGGGAAGTTATGAATAATTACAAAAAGGATAAATTTAATGAAATTAAAAGAGATAGATAATTAGATAATTTATGTAGATTTAATAAGATTTTAGAATTCTCCAAAAGAGTTAAGTATAATCCCAATGAGATTCAATTGAATGTGAAATTCAACATTTTTAATTTTAGTGAGTAGGAAAGAAAATTTGGTTTCCTAGCATTATTATTCATGGAGAACCTATAAATATAGTAGAAAAATACAGTGGTACTTGGTAAAATACACATAAAAATTTATGATGATGAAATAGTTATTAAATATTTGAGTTTCCAATGAAATTTATTTTTCATGTTGAAGAAGAATTCAGGATATGGATTTTGTAAAAATTTATAGGAAGAGTTTTAGGTCAAAGAACCAAACAATGATCATCATATAAAGTCAACAAAAAGAGTTTCCATGCCAAAATTTTGTGAGGTGCTTAATTTTAAAATCATAAATAAAATATGTTTTTCACACTGTGAAATTTTAAAAAATTTGCAATAAATAGAGGCCATAAGATGATAGCCCATTAGTCATAGGCACAACAGATTGAGTGTATTGATGTACTTCATTTTATGAGTATTTCAAAAAGGATCATACCTATGTTATGGTGAAAAATTGATTAGAAAAATATTTAAACTAATAAAAGTAAGTATAATCATTCTTATTAGGATATAGAGGTTTTATAATGGAATTTTACAAAAAAGATCAATTTAGTACCTAGAATAGTGAATTTACATGGACATGTGTGAGTGGACATGGTTATGATATATGTTCTCCGAGTAAGGATAAATATTTAAAATAATGTATTCCTTGTTTACATTTTGTATTTTTCATGCATGTACGTCTGTGAAGATGATAAATAAAATAACTCTAACAAGTTGAATGGGTTACATTTTATAATGAATTTAATTTATAAAAAAACAATTGATTCAAACCATGATTCTCATTTTTTATATGATCATTGTAAAAAAAATGTTATTTTAGAGGGATGGTTCCCCAACTGAATCCTTATAATAGAAAATCTGAATATTATAATTACTATCTGTATTTGTATAATTGATGAAAAAATTACCATGGATGGAGAAATATAATGATACCCTAAATTTCTGTAGTTGGCCTATAACTTTTTTGATATAAAAAATTATTGGGTTTCCAACTTTAGAAAAAAAATAATATTATGGTATTTACTTATAATAGAAACATTGAGCTTGATGGGATGGAATAAAATGTTATACAAATTTATTTTTTTAGAAAAAATTTATTCTTGAAGTTCATGGGTCTCAAAATAACAAAAACATCATTCAAAAAACATGAGTTATTCTTAAGGGGATTACAAATGATACATAAAGATTGTTAGAAATCTATAAAATATAATATAATGATTTCATAATGAGAGATAAATAAACTATTGATGATTAATTTACCAATTTTAATGTAGTGGTATGTAAAATCAATGGTTTTTGTGATATATAGAATGATTCTGCATTATTAAAGAATATCATGAGAAGTTTTCCTATGATTTTTTACTCTAAAATATTAGCTTTAGAAAAATGTGATTATTTTTATATTGGGGAGTTTCCTAACATTATTGTTTCTTATAAAATGATAAAATAGCCTTCCTTTATAAAGAATATCAAATATGAGATATATTTTTAATATCTAAAAAGTTAAAAAACTATGATTATAATAATTCTAATATTAGTGATTCATAAGATAATTTTGGCAATGAGAGAATGGAAAATATCATATCCTATCTCCAAGTATAATGAATGAGAGAAGTAAACTTTTGGAGAAAAACTACCACTAAATTTTATTGAAAATGGTGGGATTGGTAATTTTATATGAATTTTACTAAGAATAGAATTGGTGAATATAAAGATCATTATGGTGAAAATGTTATTGAATGATATTTGACAATCCTTCTTTGAAATATAAAAAGTAAAATGGTGAAGAGAAATAGGTCACTATGAAAATCAGAAATATGTTGAGTATAAAAGTTAAATATGATATAGAAAAGATTTATTATTTAAAAGATGAGTAATCTAATGGAATAATAACCTACATTTAAAATGTTTAGAAAATATAATATTCCCTAAATTTAGAAAAATAAGGAGGTGAATAATTTTGAATAGAATATTAGCATATATATGAACTTATAGAATTTATTTAGAAAAAACGCTTTGGAAAGATATCATAAGGATGAGTACAAAAATTTTATATAATATCCAATAAATTATAAGTGTTCATAAGCTATAATTTAAAAAAAATTACTATATTTTTAATCTAAAAATGAGAATTTATGAACCAAAAAAGGTAATGGATGACCTTAGTAAGAAACATAATTCTAAGGATGATAATTTTTGTAAAACTATGTAAAAAATCAATGAGTTTGAATCCTCCTTAAGAAATATGAATGGGAATCTCAACAAAGATTAAAACTAAAATCAGAAGCACCTCGAGCTATAATGATATCCCATTAAATGAATCATATTAAATAATTACCCACTAAATATGAACATTACTCTATTTTTTCTAACATTTTTGGTGTTCCGAAAAATTTTAAGAAAACATGAGTTGAGAAATTTAGTGATAAATCTACAAGATCTATAAAAGTAAAAAATTACATATATATAAAAGATGGACTATTCCGTGAGAAATAAATTAAAAAAAGTATTTTGAAACACATGAGCTATTCTACAAAGTAAGATAATACTTCTATCTAAAACTAAGGATTCATGTTTTTGATGGTTTTGTGGAATTCATGCCATATAGCATGCAACTATTGACATAACATGTCACATCCACAAAATAGGCATAAAAAATATGAGAATAATGGTAGATGAGGAGTGGGTATATTTTTTGAGATATAAGAAAATAAAAAGATTGAATATAATGTTATTAGAAAACAGGAAATGAAAAATAAATTTTAGTGTCTAGAATATGTGCTTGGAATATTTGACTAGAATTGGCACCTCTCTGTAGAATGTATGAATCCTATTGTAGGAAAACATTTTTATCCTATAAATGAAAAGGTTATTAGAAAGAAGAATGTTGTGGGAACAGTATTTTATGATGAGAGAACACATAATGAATGAAAATAGGATAAACTAGGGGTTGTCGATATTTTTTGGTCCAAAAATATTATAGGTGATCTGGAAAGAGTGAATGATATTGAAAATTTTGATGGAGTATTAGATACATTAAGAAATGATAAATCTTTACAAAATATAGGAATATGAAGTTTTTATATAGATGTTTAGAAACTAAAATCTAAGGTCGTTTCAAATATTGATAGGGACAAACAAAATTTACTTTCTATGAGTTCATTTTCATATGATGAACACAAAGTGTTTTTTTGGAATATATTCATGTAAATTAGAGGTTTAGAAGATGTTAATGTTCTAACATGGGGAGAAAGAATGAATGGAATTCACTTATAGTTAGGAGAACATTCTATCTCATATTATTTGATTTCTGATTTTGAGAGAAGATTATGGAATCAATTGATTGGGCATATTGGGTAGCAAATCATAAAAAGAAATTCAAAGGTTAATAACATTATAACATTACAAAACTAAAAATAAATGAAGATAATTTTTTCATAACATATAAAAAATGGAATATTGTTGGTAAAATCCATAATGATGTTGATATTAAATATACTATATATATTGAACGTATTCAATCATATATTTTTGAAAAAAGGATACCTCAATTAAAATGATATTTTTCCATTAGCACTTTTATTGATGAATTATTCCTGATAAACCAAGAACATGTTAATGAAGAAAAAATTATATGTTGTAATATTGTTTACATATTTTAGAATAATTATTTAGTTACACTTTTGGGTTTATATAATGTAGTTGTAAAATAAAAATTTAATGTGCCTTACATGAAATAATTTGGAATCATATTTGAAGAATCATTTAATTAATCATCTATATGGTGTGCCATAGAATAATAAAAATTTATGTTTATGAAAGGAATGAAATGTATGAAAGTATGAAGAATCATGTTGAAGGAATACAAACATTCAATGTTCCTAGAAATAATATATATGTAATAAATTATAGTTACATGATATATTTATTCAAGGATCGTAATCCAAAATGAATCCTTATTAAATGAGTTTTAAAAAAACATTCATATAAATACTTCATAGTTTTTTATGTCTCTATTTAAAAAACATAAAATATATATATCATATGAAATTTGATGAAAATTATTATGATGGAATTTTCTTGGCTTATTAACTCAATGGAATAGGTTATGAAGGTTAGAATAAAAAATTTACCGATGTATTTGGATTTTTATTAAATGAATTTTATTGAAAATAGAAAATCCAAAAAAAATGCATTGAAAATATTGAGATGGAAAAAAAATACTTGAATCAATGTGATGGTTAGAATAAATAGAAGTATCAAGACATAGTGGAATCTTGTGGTGTGTAATGTGCAGTAAGAAGAGAAACATTGAAATTTCATACCTTATAGAAATAGTTTGAATCTATAAAAATACATAAATATTTGAAATCAATTATTTGGAGTATAAGAATTTTATAATTAGACAGTCGTACATATCTTATCCTATAGATTAATCCAGAATAAATTGAAAAGGTAGTTGAAAACAATGAATTTTTCAATATTATGAATGAGAATGTAGATGAAATATAGAAAAGTTAAATAGGGTAAATTTTTCAACACATAGTTAAAATAATGTTATTGGAAAAAATTGGTTATATAGAAAGAAGTTTAATGAACATGTGTCAATTTCAAGAAATAATGAGAGACTCTTCTGTAATGGATATCAATAGATTAAAGGTGTTGAATTTGAACAATGTTTTTCACCCATCATGTGATTGGAAACAATGAAAATGTTGTTAGTAGTGGCTACACATCATTACTATAATGTTTAACTTCTTTATGTAAATTCTACATTCCTAAATCAAAATACTAATGAATTATTTTATAATGAGAATCATTCTATGTTCTTACATGAAAAAGGTAAAACATTGGATTGTAATTGGAATAAATATGTGTATGTGTTGTAACAATACATATATTTTTTCTACTCAATACTTAATAGTTGTTTGACAAGGTTGAATTCATATAAAGGTAATATTGATAGTAACATATATGTCATATATATGGATTCATATAGCCTTGTTTTTATTATGATAATTAAATTTCTTCCTCGGATTACATATTCAATAAAAATAAAAATACAATATTATACATAAATAATATCATGTTAGGAATTGCTAAATAATTCTATACTAGTATAATCAATATAAATTTCAACTCCTTTTTCAGTTGTCCTATGAATAGGTATAGATAATGTGGGGAAATTTCTAAATCGTAATTATTTTTCACAAGTTGATAGGATTTTTAATTTATCATACTTCCTCATTAAATGAAATTTTTTTATGTTGTGACATTATCTAACAAATAAAAAATATATCTGATGAAATGTCATATGATTAAAAAGAAAAATTGTTTTTTATTCTAAAAGAACAAATTCAAATGGGTTATATTTTAAAATAATATGTGGTATATACATTTATTTTTATAATGATATTGATTATGTTGGTGATTGAAATAATAGAAAATCAACTTTTGGGGAAATTTGTTTCTCAGGAGAATGTTGTAACATTTGTCATTGTATAAAATATAGTTTAGTAAATTTGATCATAGTTGAATAAAAATATCTCGTAGAAACACAGGTTTTTACTAAAATATTGTGGATGAAATTTCCATTTGATAATATAAATGTATAATATTTTCAAACATTAATGATACTTTTTTATAATCATAGTATCGAAGATATTTCAAGAAAATAATGAACAAATTTCATGATTGAAGCACACTATTAGAAATTGTCATTTAATTAAGTATAATGTTACTGGTTGAGATTTTTTGAAAGAATATATGTCAACAAAATAGAAAAGTTATGATATTTTCAAATGAATTATGCCATGTGATTGATTTATATAATTGATATAGAAACATAATGTTTATCTTCCACCACTAACTTCCTAACAATTTCAGTGAAGTCCCCTACCACACTCTAATGTGTGTTGATAATGGATGATATAAAGTAACAACTCTATATGAATTTTGGATATTTATTTCTAAAATAATATGAATCTATGGTTATCATAATATTGACGAAAGAGAAAAAATTTATATGTAAAAAATATGTGAATTTAGTTTTAAAAATATAGAAGATCAAAATTAAATCTAATTTATCATGACATGGCCATATTTTTTCTTATCATTGAGGGATGTAATTACATTTAAAATTACTTTATCTAGTTGGGTGGTTTCATGATATCTCTTTCGGAAAATGCTGTGTTCTTGTAAAATTTGAAAATTTTGAATTATGAAACTGTATGAGTTATGAAATTGGTGAGGGTTAAAATTTGTTAATGAATGTTTTCAATAAATCCAAAGGGGTGATTAAATATCCCTTGTGGTTATTTTTCTAATACTATTCTGTATTTATTAATAATTATTATTTGTTAAATATTGTTTTTGAAAAAAAATAAGAGTTGATGTTAGTTAAAATATTATGATGTTACTAGAGAATTAGAACGTTAAAACAATATGATAATTTATATTTTTTATATATATGTAGAAATTTAAAACATTCTATATATAAAGTAATACATAAAAGTTATAGATTATGAAAGTTAATAAAGATGCCTAGATAAAAGATGTATGAATGTCTGGTAGACATATAGATTAATTTTGTATAAAACATTTGTACAGAGTTAGACAAATTTTTTTATCTCAAAGTTTCCTAAATCAAGAAAAATAACATGATAAAATATTTACATAAAAAATGAAGTTACTGTTTTTTACACATAGACTATAAGAAAAAGAATCATTTGATAGATGTGTTTCTATAAAATTAGAAGTATGAATTTATTGATGTCTAAAGGGTTTTTATTTTTTTATCGTACAATTCATTTGATAAATCTTTTATTAGAAATTAAATGTTTTTTAAAGTGGTGATTAAATAAAGAAAGATAATTTTTCTAAATGATAAAAATTGGATGTACCATAAAAGAATATTTAAATAATGATGATTGGAAAATATTTCTTGATAAAACTGACCCTGAAAGAGGAAGTTACTATGTTTTTTTGGATGTTCTAAACAAAATAACATATAGTAGATCATTAGACAAACAATCTAGATACTTTTCTGATAGAAAATTTTGATGTTTGGTTTCTGAGATTATATGATCTTGAATATCATCATAAAATTAATTTTTTATAACAAATAAAATTTTTAATTGGAAAAATAGAATCAAATGGAGGAGAGTGTACTCAGATATGTAAGAAACAGTCCAAGACAAAATCATAATGTTTTCACCAAGTAATGATTTTTGGGTAAAAAATAAAAATTAAACAAAAATTTAGTTTCAACCACATAGAATGTTCCAGGAAACAAAAGTATCTATAATTTTAAATATTGTAGTCATTCATATTTAGTAAATTTAATGGAATATACAATGATATATTTAGTTTTTTTCAAATGGGTCTCGATAATTGGATAGAGGAAGATAAATTTAAATTTTTAAATGTTTGGAATCTCTATTAAAAATTTACCATAAAAAATTTTCTATAGTTAATTCCACTGGATGACTAATTTTTTTGAAATGAAATCAGAAAATGTTCCTAATAACATTCATTGGATAAAATGTTTATAAAAATTACATCTAATAAACAAGACCTATAAAATTAAATTATATTATATATTTGTTACAAAGTCCATGGAAGAACAATTTTGAAGTGTTTACAAAGTTATAGTTGTGAATAAGATCACATAATGATGATGAGAAAATAATTTACCATTTGGAGGATCAAGAAATATTTAAAAACCTTTTATAAAGACCATAAATAGTACAAATCAATTATATGTTATTAAACACTTTTATATAAAATTATGTTTAAAAATTTTGAATAATTACATAATAATTGAATTTATGAAAATTAAAGAATTTTGGAATGATGAATAATTTTAGAAGATTAAAGAATATTTGGGAATACTCTAGAAGAGTTGACAGGGGTTGAGAATTATACCATTGAGATTCAAATTAGAGTCAAATTCTTAATGATGAATTTTAGTTTGTGTCAATGAAAAATTGATTTCAAACATTTTTTCTACAGAACTAATAAATTGATGTGTAATGTACAAAATTAATTTGATATTTTCACAATGAGAAATATGAGATAATAAATTAATTGTTTCATATTTTAGATTCATACTAATGTCAGTTTTTTTTGTTGAAGATTGATTGTGGATAAAGATATTTTATATATTTTTTTGAAAAAATTCAAGTAATGAGAGATTGATAGAGTCCATAAGATAGTGGAAAAGGAAAAGGTTTTGTGAATAAGTTTTTTAAGGTGATGATTTTATAATTAGGTAGAATTCATGTTTTGTAAATGTTAATGGTTCAAAAAGAATTATTTGATAATGGCCATTACACATAGGTCCATCAGATATAGAAACATCATAATGGTTTTCCAAATGAAAAATTTTGTTACAATTTTTCCCAAAGATACCTACTTTTTTACCAAGTAAAATTTTATAAGAAAAATATTTAAATAGTTAAATGTCTACACAGTTATTCCTACATGAAGATATGAGTTGTCTAATGGGAATTGACATAATTTTTATATTAATTTTCTGAAAATATGGCAGTTCCATGGACCTGTAGGAGTGTTCATTGTAAATATATAGGTTCACACACTAGGGATGAACCATGTAAATCATGTGTTCCATGATTAGTTTCATTCTTTTTAATTAATGTGAGTATATTAAAAAATGGTGAAGAAATTAATATAAAATGTTTGAAGGGATGAGTTTATAAATGAATATACATTATTAAAAATAATATAAAAATTGATTTAACCCCCCCCCCCCCTTCTTAGTTGTTCTATAATACATATAAACTTCCAAAAATTCCCATTCAAACATTATAAATCATTATCTCAGTGATCTTATCACTGAAGAAACACACTAGGATAGATTCTTCCATACATTTCCTAGGTTTTCTCTCCAATATACTCAATTATTCAATTTCCCCATTAAAATTTCTTCAATATATGTTCTCTATACTATTATAGACATCATTAGATAAAATTCATCAACACCATTTGTTGTTCATCATGAATACCAAGACATCAATGATATGATTTATAGTTTGATAATACCGCATCCAAATCCTCGAAATTTATTTCTCAATATGAGATATTTTATTCATTAAATGTTTAATTGAAGATTCAATAATCTTTAAACATAAATACATATGCATTGTGTTAACTTTTTATAATGTTTTGAACATCACTCCATTGCCTATCTCTAATACACATCAATCTTCCATCTTACAACCTTATTAACAAAAAATACAACTTTGTCTTTATATATCCTTTTTGTCCATTAACACAGGCCCAATATCTCATCCTAAACACTATCATCCAAAATATATCTTTATAAATTATTTTATACATATTGAGGTATTAGATTACAATAAATAAAGGTTTATCCCACTTGTAGAATGAGTGGTTTTGTTTTAATCTATGGATATTTCCATAGGTTGGATAAAATTTTTCTCCCTCCCTTGTTGACCTTCATCCAAATCAATTAAATCAGGATTTATAAGGGGTAGTGGTAGATTTAGTGTTAGTTACACATATGATATATTTACTTTCAATTTATGGTTGTTTTTTTATCTAAAATACATATGTAGATATGAGTTTCTTTAATAGATTTACTTTTTTTTAAATAATTGAATTCAGATCACTTATAAAACTAACAAGTGTATCAGATCCAAATTTTAATTTAAATTCATAAATTAATGCTAGAAATTTATTTATTTTATATCTTATTCACTATCTTATTAAAATTATGAATCACTTATTAATAAAAATCTTAGAGGTTTTTATAATTAATACAATTCGACTCTTTCATATTATATACAATGACTACTTATGTAGCGGTTTTCTGAAATAGTGAATTTTATTACATTTATGTTTTCATTATAAATCAATAAATATAAGTTCAGTCATATTTTTTTACTAATATATCAATATAATAATATGGCAGATTGTGTTAAAATTTTTAATTCAATATTCAAAATAATTTCCACTTATTATAAAAGATCAATTATAAAATTTTATTGGTGAATATAATTTATTTCTATTTAATTTAACTATGATTTAAATATTATAATTAATAAATTTCACACAAATAATTATAAAATGTTTTTTTGGGATTTTTATTAATTTATAATTTGTTCATAAATTTTAAATTATAATTTGTTTATAATTATATAATTAAATTTTAATAAAATTTTTGTAAATTAATATTCATTAATATTAAATATTAATATTACAAGAAACTAATATAGGATTCCTTATGAATTAGAAATAATATGTTAGTTTACAAATATTTACAATAATTTATATTGTTTATAAGATAAAAATATGGGTAAAATAGAATATTTTTATATATTTAAATTTTTTAATTATTTATAAAGAATAATCTGAATTGATTGAACTAAGGGGAGTATTTAAAATATAATCTCGAAAATATAAAAAATGTGTTACTATTGATTTATTTATGGATTACAAAATATCAGGCATATCATTTTTAGATTTTGTAGAATGTTTAAATAGTATAAATTGCATTATAAAAATTATAATTAATGAAATTTATTTTATTTAGAAAATGAAAATGGCATATCATGAATAATTTAATGGATTTATTTTTCTTAAATGAATACAATAGGTTCATATTCGATATTATAGAATATCTTAAATGTTGAGATAATTTTTAATGTGTGTATAGACATGTTTTATTTTTTAATTGTTAATAAATATTTATCTAATATTTAAATTTATGAATTTTTAATTTACCAAAAAGTTATTACATTTTTTTTATTTTTTTAAAAATTCAAAATTTTAGTTTATTAATGATTTATTTATTTAAATTAATTATTAAAATACGACTATAAATTATCATAATTGCATCTGAGTCATTGCATGCTGGGAATAAAAATTTATTTAAATTCAAAATTCCTTTAATTTAGATTGAAATTAATGTTATAAATGTGAATTTAGTCATTTAATATTGTTTTTATACATTTAGAGTTGGATTTATGATGAATTATAACCTCTATTGGGTAATGTATCAATTAGATGAGGATCTTTGGGTTTGACATCGAAATAGTGTGGAGGCTTATGCCTAATTCTTGTTATGTGGGGTTGACTATTTTTGGATCTAGTTTTACATATATTTATATTATCAAATTCATATATTTATAAAAAATTTCATGGTAAATTAATATTACTTTTTCATAGGATGCATTTGAATATTTGTAAATATATTTTTCATATATTTATTGGTGATTATCACAAATTATGAGATGGGTAAAGGGTTAGAAATCATTATTTATTAATCATTTTTATTTGTTGTGTGGAAAAGTTTTCCAAAAAAATTTATTATATAAATAAATACCTAAATAAAATAACCTTAGATAAATGATGAGATTAAATCCAATTCAAAATATTAATTGGGATATTACTTCCAAATTAGCACTTTTTATGTCCTTGATTGTATATCCATGATGGTTCATGGTAAATATAGGTGCCTCAAGATTATATTATGTATTGAATGAATTTAATGTAGTGACCATAATAGTTAGGAAACTTATCCATAATTATAATTGTTTTAACTTATTTAGTAAACTATAATAGTTAGGATACTGGGGGAATAACATGATGTCTTCCCACTAGATAGGTTTGACAAATAGTTCTCTAGTTGACTATCCAAAAGTCATATATGATTTGATTGAAAATAGTTGTCTACTAAATATATTAATTTATCATTAATGTGATTAACTTGTAAAATTCACAGTTATATATGGATCTTGACCCACCTATTGTTAGGAATATTTTAAAAGGATTCATCATTTTAGTAGAATAAAAATAGTCAAATTCCATAATAATATTATTGTAATATAATAAAACCATATGATAAATTTTTCTTTTGAAATTAATATTTCCATAATCATACTTAATAATTAAATAAATTATTAATGGAGATTCTTAATTTATTCACATATCTAGACTTAAATCTATGGAAAATTTATTAAGGAGAAATGATATTTGTTAGGTAAATCCTTTCCCAAGTAACAAAATGTTTAATTTGTTCAATAGGTGGATATAGACTCTTTTGAGAATCATATAATTAATTAATTAATATTTTAGAATAAATATATGAAATATTAAAAAAAATTGAGTATATAATCTTATAATTAATATTACTATGGATGTCAATATATTTTTTATACAAGAGGTTTCCAATCAATATTGTTCTGGTTAAGAAACAAATTTTATTTTCATTTGTTGAAATGTTCTAATAATATCCATGTGTTCATGAAATATTCACCCAACAATATAATAATTTTTAGAATATATGTACTAGGAACATGTTTTCTTAGTTATAGTGCTCTTTCATAAGTGTGTAATAGTTAATACTAGAAGAATAAAATATAGCTGGAGAGTCCAACATTAATTCATAAAGTATTAAGTCATGGTCATTGGAACCTAATAAAAAAATTAGAATAGAAGGATTAAGAATGGGGATACAAATTTGTTTGGATAATTGAATGTGTTTGGAAACTCCATGGAATGACTATGTTGTGTATAATTGTTGTTGAAATTTATTCTCCATATTTTAATGGTATATGATAACTATATTTTATACATGTGTTATATTGATTTAACAGTTTATGATTAGGGGAATAATTTATATAACATAAATTTTTCATTCTAATTATGAAGAAATAATTTTATCCATGATTGATTTGAATGTAATAGAGTTTATAATTCATATATGGATCTTGATAATTTATAGTTATATTTATGTCAATTATAATATATGCTAATATGATTTTTTAACAATGTGGTGTAGTAAAAAATATGAGATATTGAGTTCAATACACATGTTTGAAGACTGCTGAGATTCTATTACATATTTTTAGAATAATACAAGGATAAAAATGTTTTATCTAGTATAAAGTGTTTAACCTTATGTTTGAAAAAACATGGGTGTATATGTTCTCACTACCACTTAGTGATAATTTTTTATGAATAATCATACATTCTATGAAAAATGACCCAAACATATTGAATTCCAGATACGATAGGAAAATAATTTTCTTTTTGTTAAATATTCACGCTAAATGGTAATAATTTAAATTTATTTTAATAAAGGATTCCATGTTTATTTTAATGATATGTTTAAGTGAATATAATGACTAAGAAGATAGTGGTACTAATTTATAACATATAAAAGATTAAAGATAATAGATAAAAATTTATAGAAGTCTAAAATTAAATTCATTATCCACATGATATCATAAATAGATTGGTATATATTATAGTAGTGAAAAATAAATAAATTATATATTTATTTATGATTTTTAAATTAATGTCACTAATTCTTAAAGGATTGTTCTAGAAAAATTAAAAATGTGATTTTTCTTAATATCTTAAATGAGTTGTAGGATATGGAATTATAAAGAAATATAATAATTTATTTGTATTAACCATATGAAATTGAATATCACTTTATAATAATGTATTTTTGGATGAGATGGTATATAATAAGGTAAATAATTATATTACATGTGAATATATTTCAAGGGAATTGTTTTATGGGTCATGTTCCATGGCTAATGATCTTAATCTTAAAAATTATTTATATATAAAATAAAAGAAATTTATCTTATAAGATATAATATTATTGAGTTGAAGATCTTGAATTTGTTTAGAGAGATGAATAATAGGATTATGATTCCAAAATCACATCATTATTCAATCATTATTTTTTCATATAAGTTTCACAATAAAGAGTTAGGTGGAATGTTTTATCAGATGGTCACAAAAGAATGTGGAAGGGATTATATATAGATATAATCGGTTAAATAATCAAATAAAGGGTAGTGACCATAATCATAATTAGGAAATATATATTATGATATGTCATGTGGGATATTTTTTGGGTTTTATTAATTACTTTAAATGATATTACAGAATATAAACCTCTTATTATAAAAAAGAAATATTCACATTACCATTATTTTATTCAGGCTACATATATGTATATATTGAAATATATTTTGTAAATTATAATGATAAATGGCCACTCAAGGTATGAATTTGAGTTATCCCTACCTTATATTCCACATGTACTATTATGTTTTAGTATGAAATTTAAAGGGTATCATTATTATGATTCTTATATCAGGATATAAAATATATTCATGAGGTATAAAATTGTTTTTGTGTGATGGATGACCAACAACATATACCACATTGGGTGATATACACTATATCAATGTTATAAATGGGTGAATGTATAATATTTTATGTCCATTTTTATTAAATATGTATAAACACATAACTTTATAACCTTTAGATAATGATTCCTTTCATTTAATTGTTTTTGACTCTTAGTAGATATAATGGTGGTTTGTTATATTTCTATTCATATCACTAGTTTAGGCATAACAAAATTTCAATTTTTAAACTTTTATTCATATTATGACATATTGGCCTTTGATTAAGATAAAATTTGGAGAATTATACCATACCCAACCAGTACATATTATGTTCTTATCTATTTTGATGAGGGGTATATGATGTGATCATCCAAAAAGGTGAAATCCTTGTGATGCATTCTTTGATCTAAATAATATATAATTGGATAATTAATAATGCGAGTTGGCTACATGGTATTAACATACATGGGGTCCCATAGTCACTCAATGTTGTTGAAAAAGGGAATGTGTGAGAGTGTATAAAGGAATATGATGTGACATGTGTACATAGGTGCAAAGATTCATGTATCTGATGGATATCATAATAGTTCTATTTTATTGAGTATGATATATAAATATTTAGATGGAACATTTTATTATGTTTATGGATATAGATAAACATATTTCTTTTAATTATACAAAAGAGAAAGGGGTCAATCCTTTTATTCAACTAAATGATGATTCAGTTTCACTCAATGAGTTGATCTGAAATTAATTTTTACTTAATCCAAAATATTTTTAAATGGGATTTCACAAAGTATTTAATATTAATTGATAAAATATAGTGCATATGATTACTATAAAAATATATTAAAAGATATCCTAAAAAATATTAGATATGGTTATAGAAGTTATTAAATATGATTAATATATTGTGGAATGAAGCAAAGCCTTTTGGACAATAGGTAATGTGGGATATTAAAGGACATGATTTTATAAAAAACATTTTTCTTGTCATGAAATTAGATATGTCATATTTCATGATAAAGTGGTCATTGAGATGTTGGGAATATCATTTCATACTATATCCTCTTTCAATCGTGATGTATGATTGAATTATATTGAAAGAAACTACCCATGATGCTCATACAATGTGACATGTAATATTGTAATGATTAGAATAAGATTCCATTACATTATATATGATTAAATTTCTGGATAGTAATTATAATATACCATTAAATTGGGATATTACATGTGATCTATAATTTTTAATCAATTACAAAAACGTCTCATATGGGTGTTTGATTCATTAATATGGGAGTTTAGTTCATTAATTCACAAATAAAATAATGAGAAGTCATGGAACATCCTTTAAGGTTATATATAATGGAGTAATTTCCCATGAAATGGTTATATATGTGATAACATGATATCCTACATAATATTTCATCTGAAACTCCCTCATCTAATTTCTCCCTTCGATAATAATATTTTACATACTTAGGTACTAATGTAATATATACACAGGTTGAACACACTCATGTAATAAGAGTCAGGGATATAACATTTAGATATCATTGTAGGTTAGATTTATTTTGGATAAAACTCTTGGTGTAATTTATCAATCTCATTTTGTGATGGATAATGAAGAATCAACTACGAATTCATATAAATGTACACATTTTAAGTGTTCATTTACAATAGAACATTATATTATTTATCTCTCATGGTGATATTGGGTTGGTCTTCTTTAATCTATTCTATTATGTATACCATGTGTTGTTAGATCTCTTTGAAACCAAGTAGTTGGAGAAAATGAGGTTGATGAATTTCATGTAATACATGATCTATTTTGATAAGGATGATATTTGATTTTACAATATGTCTATGGTATTTGTTTTTAATATATATTTATGTTATTTTATGTAAGGGTTTTCAGAAAAAAAAAATCTTTAATGAGTGAGAGTATCCATATGAATGGGGAAATGGTTATAGGTTAAATTCTTAATATATCTTCTTTCGATAATATGTTACTATATTTAGGTGAGACATTATGTGTGTAAGACTTTGTGATGTGGAGGGATAATTGACATGGAATATGTGCATATTGGTTCTCCAATTTGTTATTTTTGTATGAGTATGATTCATTGAAATTTTAATAATATATTTTGGAGAGGATAATACTATGTATATTTTATGGTCTCCCCTATATATATAGATATTTATTTTTTTCCACTACGAGTTGGTGATCATGTTTAATTATACTAGATTGAGGATGTCATGAATGGTGTGGCTATTGTTACAATAAGATTATTTTTTAGTAATTTATTTGATGATATTAATTATGTAAGCCATTAAAATTCATTATTGATTGTTATTTATTTTATTTTATATTGAGTTTTTTTTAATTTTTACTTATATTTTTTTTACATTATGATGGAAATCCATCATATTATCTTTGCTTATACGTTTTCTAATAGTCCCTAACCCATTGACTAATTGAACTAACATTATGCAATCTCCACCATCATCACTTGAAGATAATAAGGGGTTCATAGATGAATCCATAAATTTTATAGTGGTATTAATGTAATAAATGAGAATTTGGGTGGATATCAGAGTTAGGAACAATTAAGACTACATGGGGTTGGTAGGGTAAAATTATTAGTTGAAATTTTGATTTGATATATAAATACTTGTAAGGAAATGGGAAATTAAGGCCCTTATGACCATTCAAAATGACATCATTGTTTTTTTAACCAACTCCATAAGATGATATAGATATCATGGAAGATCTTTAAGAGAGGTACATACATCCTTATAGTTTTCATTTACATTTAAATTAGGGATTATTATACATATATCTATGAGTAAAAGTTATTTACAATGACATAATAGGGATACATGTTCTGTGAATAAGGTTTTATTTCATTTTTATATTCTATGGAACTGTTTTAGGGATAAAACATGGGTTATTGAGAAACTCTTAGATAAAGTTTTTGTGTGTTTTTATAATTTAAATGTTGTATGTGATCAAGATTCACTCTATGTTTTATATAGTAATTTTCATATATAGTGGGTATATTTATTATTTGTTATCAATATATTTTATTGATGTTATCTAAAAAAATTAGAACTAGTATAAAATTTTAATTCTTCAAAGTGTAAAATATTATTTAATGTAATTGATTAAGGACAAATAGAAACCATGAAAGTATTAAAATCAATTTTTTGTATTCTAATGTTTTATTAAAAAAATTATTTTATAGGTTTACATTGGGTTTCATTCATTTTTCACTATCATGTCATGTATTAGTATAAATTTCTTAATTTGGAAGTATAACATGTCAGTATTGTTTATAGGAGGAGCATGCTAATGATTATAAGAGTCGGATTAATTTTTTTAACATATATCACTCTCATAGTTTTAACATGTGGGAGTTAATAAGTAAAAATATTTAAGGAGGTACTTTATATATCTGGAATTCAACATTCTATGTTTCTTAATATTAAAAATATATTTGTGTGAAGGAATGTTAAAATAAAAAACATGATAAAAACTTAATTCGATGATATTTGAAATGGGTTTTTTTCAATAATGTAGGATTGTTCACTTTTATATGGTATTAATCTTAATTAATTATAAATGAAAAAACTATTTTGGGAAATTCATTTTAATTTAAAGATAAAAATTTTAAATAATTATTATCTATTGTATAAATGTATGTATTGTTTTCTATTATTCATTATTTATATTTTTTACATTATAAAATGCTATACTAGTAATATTTTTCATTAAATAAATAATTGTTTTTATTAGATATCTCTTAATAATGTTGTTTTTATTTTAAATTTTCATTAATAATATGATCTATGAATTTTTTCTAAATGGTTTTATTGCTTCCATTTTTAGGAAGGATTTAAAAAAAATTAACAAGGGGCCTGGGAAATTGTTTTTTGAAAACAAAATTTAATATTTTTAATAATTTTCCATGATATATAAAATAATGTTTCTAAAGTGATGAAAAATATTTTAATTGAGTTATAATTTTCAGATAAATTATGTTTAATGTTTTCCCATTTCATGGTTTGAAATTATTTTTATAGATTAGTGGTAATATATATATAGTTGATAGAAGGATTAATGGTTCATTGGTTGGCAGTGTGGGGAGTCATAAATTATACACCTTTACTAGAGGGAATGATTATATTGATATATGAATATGAAATATTTTTTGAGGGATGATTATAAGATATTACTATTTTATAAGGGTGGATTGAACATTTTTTTGATTGAAAGTGTCTTAATTCTTTTCTTATGTGATTTAACAGTTTAAATTAAACATATTAATTGTGATGACTTAGTTGAAGACGTGTTGTGGGATAAATGATAGTATTGTGTACTCACGCATTAGAAAGAGGAGACATGTGATGATGTACTATCAAGTTTCTAGAGAAAATAATCTATAGAGTTCATTGGTGGGGTGTCAGTCTATGAAGTTTTGGAGTGGTATTTAATGTTGAGGATTCTTTTGAATTTATAGGGACTCGAGATCAATCTAAAGTTTCCATTGTGATTTTTCTCTATTTGGAGTACCCCAAATGTTAAAGAAGTAGAATCTTGGTCACCTAAAATATATTTCTTAGGTTAAATTTGTAATGTCCTTTTCTTGATTATCCCATATCATATTATTACTTTATTAGAATGGAATTAGATATAAGTGACCTTAGCCAAATGAAAAAAATAGTTTTTAGTCTTGGAGATCAAGATACATACTTGAGATTCATATTAAAATTGGAAACATAAAATAAATCATTGAATTGTTTTATAATAACATATTAAAATTTACTATATCCCAACATATCTATTATAAAACAGTTCCTCATATTCTAGGGAAAGGGAAAATAATAAATGGGTGAGATAATATACTAAGAAAAGATATTCCTTCAGTAGAAGAAAAATAATTCAAGAATAATATAGAAGTAAATATGTGTTAATAACATAATTTCATACAAATAATCAAATGAGGTAGAACCTTATCCAGATATAACATAACAATAAAACAATCACAAAGAAGTTAGTAATTGATATATAATGATCGAAGCAATAATGTTAGATTTCCTAAACATAATATTAGGTACACATGACAAGACATATAAAACAAACCATTAATCCATAATTTCAATGTATATTACAAAAATGGGTGAGGCCCTAGCCAAATACCCATGCGAGTTATTCTCATGAGAAGTATTGATGCCTCTAGGGGATATAGCAGACCCTTCTCATCATATAATATGTCGAAAAAAATTCTATTATGAACAAAAAATCAATAACTATCCAAAATTGTAGAATTATAATAATGGGAAAAATATATTAATGTTATGTATCAATTTTTTTCGGGTTGATTCCGTTTATTGAAAAATATAAATGGCAATAAATTGGGTTGGATGGTGTTCTATGACTATGAACCACCATTCACAGATCACAAAAGAGATACAAGGAATTATGGAGTAAATTGGAAGAGTAATATTTCCACATAATCGTTCTATGTGGGAAATGAAGAATTCCACACAAACCAAGTTGAAAATAAATTGTTGGTCGCTCAGAATTCATAGTAGGCCAATTAATTATCAAGATGAATTTAATTTTTTCATATGATTAATTTATTTATGTATCCACCAAGGGGTTTGACATTTGCTTTATACATCGACCACCACAAAAGAGAGGGGTGTTATATGGACCATAAAGCACAGTTCTTGGTGAGGTTGTGCAACATTAAATTTTTTAGTAATTAAAAATAAAAAATTATATATATATATATATATATATTCCAACATAATGACCCATAATTAGATTTTTATAAAAGTTATTTTAAATAGAAATTATCATCACTCTTATATGAATTTGATCATGTCTGAAGTAGTTCACGAGGGGTTATTCCGTGAAGGAGAATAGTTTCTGGGAGAGAATCCAACAAAGGAAAAGACTTCATGAGGGTGGATTCAATGAAAGGTGAACCAGTTCATGAAAAAATTTCATGGAATGGTTGTCGTGGGGATCTTTATCCCACAAATTAGCAGGGACCATGTAACAGATGTGGCCTGTGGGGAATCGATTGTCCATGAAGTAGAGATAGTCTGCCTAGAATAATGTCAACTGTGAAGAACTCATGTAACATGGTGAAACATAGCTTATGATTGATTCTGGAAGTTCATATAGGATAACAAATATTTTATTATGGTGATAAAATAGATTCTAAATGCAATTTTTTCAAACTAAAATTATTATGAATATGGGATTTCATCTAAGTGTGAAAATTTGACTTCAACCTGGCATTTTCCTACAAATAAGGATATGTGTATTCATATAAATGAAGGGACCAACATGTCTATGAACTATTCGTGTATCCTTTCCAATGTTGTGTGCTCCAGAAAAGTAATATGGTTTCATTTTCACTAATAGTTATCTTGTGCAATATACATAAGGAGTGACCCTTTGGAAAGTACCAAGTTGGTCCCAGACTTTGTAATGTTAATGTGCTTGGGCGTAGAAGTGATCTATCACAGAATTTATAATTTAGAATTGAGTTTTAGTTGATTTTTTTCATGTTAAAATTATCATTTTTTATCCTTGTATGTATCCCTATAAGGGTGAACCATGTAAAATAGATGTGTCTCAGGCATGACTTAATTCTTGTAAAAATGATTTTTGGGAAATCAAGGCAATATTGTTCTATAATAATGAAAAAATATACAAAGGGAAATTTTTTTTAAAGTTTCACGCCTTGATTCACCCCACCTTCATGTTAAGGTATTTAACCATATCCGAATAAAAATTAGTATCAATGAAAAATGTGGAAATTTAGTTCTTTTATATTAATAAAAGAAATAGAGGGTGTCAATCACAAAGGTATTCAAAACATTGATGAAAATAATTTCAATTTTAGAATAATTGGATAAAAACACTTATGATAATAAGGAATAGATATATTTATAATTAATAATCCTTGATATATTATCCAATATTGATATTTGTTCTTTATTAGAATCTGACCAAATGGAAATATATTTTGAATCAAAATAAATCAATACTTTTGAGGGAGTTGTGTCAAATGTTATCTATCTGAAGTTGATGTTTGTAAATTCATCACTTCCTATGTGAAAAATATTTATAAATATTTATGAGGTTTATAAAATGTTACATAAGAAAATGTATAGGTTTTATAGAAAGAGTATAGGGATCATATAATGCAACTTAATAACTCTTTGGACACATTCTTTAATCAGGTGAATGTTAATGTGGAAGACATGTGTGTTCTTGATGAAAATATTGAAGATGAAATGATATTAATGTGAATCTAGATAATTCATGAAAGTCAATATAATCCAAAATTTTATTTATTAGAAGATATATATCCAAAAGAGCTAGATTTTTTATATATTTCAATGTACTACTTGCACATACAAGATGAGAAATTATGATAACGAGTTTGTGGAAAAAGGAATGTCCAATGAAGTGTCATTTAAGGAAATTAAAAAATACCATTGAATATGGTAATTAAGAAGAAGTTACAAATGTGTTCATTTCATTCCATTAATAAAATATTTAAATAAGCAAAAGAATTTTCAACGATAAACTCTTAATTTCCTTCTTTTGAAATGAAATAGTTGGACATCATGTAGTAATGTGCCCTATTAATTTTCTAGACAATGATGAGGATGCATTCAAATTTACCAATAAGAAGTCATAGATCTATGTGAATCATATAAAAAAATTCAAGGGAAATTTATTCAAAAAGAATAATATGTTTTTAAAAGAAGATGATATATTAGAAGAATCTGAGGCAGAGGAGCTGGATGACTGCAAGGATCTTAAAACAGATGATATGGTGAAAGTTGCTAGGAATTGAAAAACTAGTAAATAAAGTATCAATGATAATGGATAATTAAAATTAATAGTTGAACATAATTTTTAATTTCTTGAATCACATTAAGATAAAGATGTTTTCATAGAAACAATTAAATCCAACAATGTGGTTTGTGATGTCAAACAGTATAAGCAGTAGCAAGAAGAAGAAAAATCATAGCTTAATGATGAAATTGAAAAACTAAATTATTCAATACCTGAGATCATATAAAATTGTGTTGATAATAATATCAGAAATATATAATAGAAAAAGTTTATCGGTATATCAACTAACACTAGAAAAGATCAAATCATGTGTATCAATGAGTTTGAAGAAGAAGTCATTAGCCTGTGCTGAAGTGTTAAAAATCATGAAAAACTCTTGACTCATTGAATGATATTGGTAATGAATAGCATTTTTGAAATAGAAATTAATCATATAGAGTATAAAGATCGAGTAGAAAAAAGAAATATTTAAAACCATATAAAAAGGCTTGTATGAGGCTTGATCAAAAAAATAATGAAGTAATGGCTAATGTAAGACCACAAGCTCTCACTCTGAGGTAAAATATTTAATTAGGTGTGAATAAGAACAAGCATATTCAAATATCACAAGGGAAAATTAATAGTTTATTATTTCAATATAGGAATTCACTTTTCATGAGATGTTATTATTGTCAAAATATTACACACTTTAAAAATATATAATCCCTTACCAAGTGATACCGAAGGAAAAAAACCTATAGAGATAGCCACACAGAACTCAACATTTCAGAACGTATTTTGATGGTCACTATTTTAGTTGTGGATTATTTGGGCACATGGTGAAATAATTTTCATCAACAACGCATAGAAATGTATAAAAGAAAAATAAATGTGTTGAGAAATGTAATTCAATGTATCATCAAATGAGATGAAAGATCAAAATATATTTTTAGCATTGAAAGATATATCTGGTCGATCTTACGTCGACTAAGATCATGATTATCAATTTGTACCACGTATGATGTCAAAAAATCGGGATCAAGAAGGAGAGATAAGTATAGGGTGTGGTTGTCGATATTTATTTTATAGAATTATATCAAATGAAAATATGGATCATTGATTGTGGTTTCACCTCCTATATGATAGGAAATGGAGAACTATTAGAATGAATTAGATATGACAAGAAATATATTGTGAGATTTGGTAATGTTGAATTATAGAATATTTTTTCCTTAATAAATCCATGTTTGTGTGAAAATACATGATCCATGAGGATGTCATGGTTATTGATGGTCTCAGTCACAACATTCTATTTATAAGACTACGTCATGTCTGTGGACATTAAATAATATTTTCGAAGAAATTATACACCATCAAGGAAAAATACGGGAGAGTTGTTTTGTAGGGAAAGAATATGAAATAAAATCTCTACCTTGTGAGTGGAGAAGATGATATATTATTTCATTCCATGGAAGAAGAAAACTAGTTAGGTCATAAACATCTTAGTCACAATGGCAGAAAATCATTGGAAGATATTGTGAAATAATATACTACAAAATACCACACTAGTTTATCATGTGATCGTACAAATAGAAGTTATTCTTATAAGAAAGGGAAGTTCATTTGAAATTCAAATAAGTCAAAAGAGAAAAGTCCAACAAAATTAAATGAGTTGGGGAAAATTGATGCGGGTGGGCCTATTTAACAACGATATATTGATGGGAGGAGATATTATCAATATATATTGATGATTATAGAAAAAGGAATGGATTTCAATAATCACCCTCAAATATGAGGTGTTTAGTTGAATATCAACATATCGAAGGGAATTTGAAAAGATGATGGCTCCAAAAATATATAAGATCAAAATAGATAATAGGAAAATGTTCAAAAATATCTAATTATATGATGATCTTGAGGAACATGGGATGTGGAGAAATATTTGAGAAGTAATAACTTTACCAAAAAATGCGATAATTGAGAGAAAAATTTGAATTATCTCCAACATGGGATAAACAATTCTCATTTAGGGAGAAATTAAAAATAAATTTTGGAATGAAGTAGTGATGAAATTATTCAACACATCAAATAGAAATTTATTTTTTTTGAAAGAAATTAAAACTCTCTTAGAGATATGATATGGGAAGAAGCCAATGTTGATATAAATTGATGAATTTGAATATAAGCATATCATTCTCAATAAGTAGAAACACAGAAAGATATAATACCATAACGATGAAGGGATATTTATTCGATACTCAATGAAAATAAAATAATATAAATTCTTCAGTAAGAAGATAGAAAACATAGTTGAATGAAATGATGTAACTATAATAGAGAATGGGTACAATCATTAGAAAATACATGATCTGTATTAGGAGGATAGTGTTTAAGAGATAAGAAGATCATGATATTATTTTAAATTTTATAGGCTAATTAAAAAAAGATTCAGATTATTGAAAGAATGAAAAAACCCACTATTTGTACAACGATCAAAGAGATGAGAAACAATTGATATACAATGCATAATATGTGATCAGGCAGTCCCATTACAGACAATGAGGTTGAAAACTCAACAGAAAAAATCATTCTTAACATAGGTAGACCCTAAATTTATTAATGAATTAGCTAGATATAAAAATTGGTTGTAGTCTATAAATGAAGAATTTGAGAAAATTGAGAAGAATCAGACATGGGAAATTGATTGAACCCCAACAAATAAGAATTTCATCGAGACAAAATTGGTCTTTCACAATAAGATGAATATAGATGTTGTTGTGGTTCGAAACATTGAATAACTATTGTGAATGATGTATACATAGATAGAGCCTATGATGGTGTTCAAATATTTTCACCAATTTCATGTTTTGAGACAATTAGATTATTCTTGTCCATAGCACTACAAATAAGCATCAAATATTTCAATGTCAACATTAAGTAAATATTTTTTAATATGTTTGTAGAATAAGAAGATTATATTGATAATATGTATCGGTTTCGAATTCATGAAGATTATTATCGAGTATTACAGCTAAAGAAGGAACTATAAAGGTTGAAACTCTCATAAATGGAATGGTATTCAAGTATATATCAGATTTTGAAGAAGCTCAATTTTCAACATGGTGAAGAAGATTATAATCTCTATATCAATAGTGATATTAATCCATAGATGGTGGTGATTTTATATTATTATTACATAATATTTTTTCGGTCAGATGATGTGTAGTACATTATGTTTGGTGAATTCATTAAAAGTGTATTTGAAATGTCAATGATTAGTGAACTAATGTTTTTTTCCTTAATGGTGACACAAGAAAATAATATAAAATTAATATATAAATAAAAATATAATAATGAGGTTTCAAGAATATTTTGAATGGATAATTCTATGGAGATTATGAATTAGGTGGCTAAATAGTTGAAACTATCATCAGATGATGAATCCAATGTAGTAAATGTTACTGAATATAGTAAAATCATTAGAAGTCTATTGAACATGATTATGAAATGACCTTATATTGTTTTTGAGATATTCGAAGAAAATAGATAACAATATAATCCCATGGAAACCTATATTAATTCAATAGAAATAATACTTCATTATATCAATGTTATGGTGGATTTCTGTTTTCTATACAATGAATAATATTTTTAAGAGTTATTGGGCAATAAAGATTCAGATTGGGATACTTTAGTATATGATAGAAAATAAATGTCAGGTAGTGAATCCTATCATTATAGTTTTAGTATTTCTTGAATAAGGTGGAAACAAAATTTAATTTCATTGAGAACCATGGAAGTTGAATATATTGTGGCTTCTCAAGTCTGTTTGTTATTATTTTGGATGATGCAACATATATAATATTTAAAAGATGAATTAAAGTCTCTAGTCGGAATAAATTTTAATAATTAAGGAGCTATAAATCACAGAAAAAATCTAGTCCATCACTAGAAGAAAAAAATAGAAATCAAATATCATTTTATTAAGGAGTAGGTGATGTAAGGGATTGTGAAGTTAGGGTATGTGGATATAGAACAATAAATTGTAATCATTTTGATAAAGGCCTTTCCCAAAGAAGCATTTAAAAGAAATAAATTGGCTTTGGGTGTTTAGTTGACTTCAAATAGTTCAAAATGTATAGACATGGGTCCCCCTCTACATGAGGAATGATGTTTTCTCCCTAATTTAGTTATTTTTGTTCTTTACCATGTTTCATAACATAATGAAGTGACATTTGGATTAATTTACAAATGTAAAGAATTTTCGGTCATATAAGAGGGATAACATATCTAAATTAATACAAGTGTAGATACTCATAGGTTGAGATAGAGGTAGCCGTGAATTAGGGGGTGTTTTAAATCTAATGATTCTAAAATTGATCGATCAAAGCATATATATCATGATAGATGAGGTTCATGATAAAATATAATGACTTTTTTGGGAATGAATTGATTCATTTATTCATGTTTCTTTGTAATCTTGTTTCTCATGCCTATAATAGGTAACGAGGTCATTGTGTATTTGTGGAGTAAATATTTTACCATTATATGGATGAAAATCAGTTAATTCTAGTAGAAGATTTAAGGAACTGCAATGGGATTGACCATTTTTTAAGACATCTACATCCATAAAGGGGAAATGTGCTATAGAGATAGTAGAGAACAATTAACGGTGAAGGGTCTTCCACACTGAATTTTTATGTAATTAATATAAGAGAGATTTAATAATATATTTTTCTATATATAAATCCCTAATAAAATCATAAAAATGATCAAATTTATTATAAAATATCATCTATCTAGGAAGAATACATTGAAGTCTAATATAGATCGTGGGGGAGAATTTTGCGAAGGATAATAGTTCGCGAATGTGGATTCTAAAAAATGTAATTGAGTTCGTGGGAACAATTATCAAAAGGGTTTCTATAGGGTTAGATATCCCAAAATTGAAAAATTCATGTGTACAAGAGGTTGTATGTGGGTAATAAGTTTTTCGTGCTATAGGGATTGTCCACAAAGAAGAATGTCGACTATGAAGTACTCACACCACACTGTGGAATATAGTTCATAGAGGATTCAATGTAGTTCCTGAACTATAAAGGATAGATCATGATGTAAAATATAATATATCGTGAAATAAATTTCCCTAAACTAATAGTATGTTGAAAAGTGGATTCCCTCAATTAGTGAAAATCATACTTCAATTGGGCATCTATCTATAACTGATAATGTGTACATTCCTAAAAATAAAAGTACATACATGTCCATAAACTATGTTTGGATCCTCTGTAGTATAGGGAGAAATGTTAGTGGAAGGTGGTGATCCTTTATAGTTATTGTAACCTTGAGAATAAGACATAGGGAGTCACCCTAAGGTATGAAATGAGTTATCTATAAACTTTATCAAGGTGGTGATCCTAAAAAGAGATGTTATCTGGACCAAACCTTTTAATTTGGAAGTGAGGTTTTGTATAAGGACCCGACATTATTACATACATAATATTGAATTTGCCAACATAACACTTCATTTTACATTGAATAACTTTTCATGTTTAGAGCATTAGAGAATTGGGAAAAAACATTCATAACATTACACATTGTTATAGAGAGGATACCATAATAACAGTTTCCATTATTTTCAAAATATAAAACATTAAAACATAAAACATGACTCCTTGACAATTATTCAACATTTAACTTGTCTTCCTTCCTTGTATAACACATCCATTAACCTGTGAAAAAGCATTCAAAAACATGGGATGAGCACAAAAGCTCAGTAAGGGATGAAAAAGGAGGGAAATATAACATTTGTCCATGAATACTTGTAATGTATGAAAACATTTTCAGAAGATTTTGATTGTCACTCATATATAATTACATTGAGTAACATGAGATTCACAAAACATTCACACACAAAATGACACCATAAATATAGTCATAGAGGTATATTGGGGCATTACTTACATAATCTTGTAACCATTCTTGGCTACCTTATAATCTGTAACCCACACAGCTACCTTACTTTATGTAACCATCACAGTTTCACTTGGAATAACCATATGCCTGACCTCCAACATACAAATAAACAATGCATTGTAGTGAAATATAGGTCCCAACCTTCATCATAAATAATTCCCAAGAACCAAAAATTAATCATATAACATGAATAATTCCAGAAAATCATTACTTTTGGATTTTGTACAACTGAATTTTAAAAGAATAATTTTAAAGAAAACCCCCATATAATTATCATACAAATGAAGAGATACTTAATTGAGTAGATGGAGTATGTATTTATATTGTAAATAAACATAATAAAACATAATATAAACCTAGCCAATCACACAAAAAATTTAAATATCACTTAAATAATGAAGTACATGGTAAACCCAAAGAATGGAAATCTGGTTAAGAATTCATTTACCTCGGGTTTCTATTACGTACATCATGATTGAACATCTTGAATAATGGTTAAAAGAGTGTTAGTAATACATTACATAAACATGTTCATTTTTATAAAATCTTATATGATCATTTAATAACATCTTCTCAACCTTAATTGTTAGTATTTTTCCCCTTGCACTGTTTTTGGATGAATTCTTTACATGATTTCTATGATTGGTTCATAGTGTACATTGTTATCAATTGGAAGTGAAACTCTAGAATTGGAATGGAGTATTATTTTAATATAATTATTAAAATAAATTATTCCATATATCATTTTTAATTCTTACATGAGGATGATTCATAAGTTAGATCATTAATGATGTTTGCTTATACCCTTTTAGTGGTTCATTGACAATGACAACCTCATTTTATCTTCAAAATTAGAACCATGAGTACAATAGAAATAAAGAACAATGGGTGATTTATAAAACATATATTAAAAACTGGTTTAAGCATATAAATGGTTTCACAACTATACTTGAAAGAATTAATTGAAATTGAAATCACATCGTCCATGATGTCGATAATTCGACACAACCAAACAATGTTTTTATTCTTAAATAAGTGGGAGAGGAGAAGAATAATGATGAGTAATTTTTACATAAACATGATAACATATAGAATATACATGATTTCTCAATATTTCAAGCTTATTGGGTAAGGAAATATAAACAATGAATAAGCATAAAACTCAAAATAAAAGAATAATTGTGAAATCGCTTACAATAATTCGGCAGCCTAATGGCTACGCAACATGGTTTTAGAAACTATTAAAAAAAGGGACAAGGGTCAACCATTAAGAAACAAATCATAATATATATTAGATCATGAATTAGAAAAAAATAATAACATGGTATGGAAACAAGAATCATATACCACATAAAAACTTTAATAGAAAAAAGAAATACATTGAGAAATGTCTTACCTTGTAGAGTAACACTTAGAACTTGATGGTTGGAACCTTGGGGGCTTGAGGAAACATTGTGAGGAATAATTTGAAGGTAATGAGGCCAGATCTTTATTGAGTGAGAATTGGGAATGAATTCAATGAAAATAATAGTTGGTATTTATAAGAAAAGTGAGGGGTTTTTTAATAATTTTCAAGGGACACCTCATGAGTGGTGTTTACAAAACCCTGGGCTTGCACGTGGTATTTGCCCATGGTATAAGCCACTTGGGACACCTCAGATATTATTTAACTATAAAAAATTATTCCAAATTTATGAAATAATTATTATATCATTAATGATTTCAATAATACACCGAATCTAAAAACATTAATTTTTACTATTCACCAAAAAATCAACTATTTCAGAAAAATTCCAAAAATTCTCCCTAACCATTTATCGACATGTAGATTTCAAAAATGAAGTCCATTTTTTGAAAATTATTTTATAAATGTTATTAATTTTATTTTTAAATAAAATCATACTTATTTCAAAAATTAATAATTTTATTTCTGTAACTACTTCTATATCATAATGAAAAATTAACCTAGATGATATTATCATAATCCCTTAATAAAATAAAATAACAACAAAATTTACTATTCAATAGTGTCATATTACTATAATGTTACGTTACTATTCAAAAAAACAAGTTGGTTCCAATAAACTCCAAATAATATACTGAACAAAATTGTAGATGACAGTTTCTTGAAATTCAAGACATAGAAGTGGAAAAATTAAGTTAAAAGGAAAGTTATAAATATATACTTAAAACAATGTTCCATAAATTTCTATTTACTTTTATCAAAACATGGGGTTTTAAATTATCCCCACCTTCTTGAAATTACATCCTCACAATTTTATTAATATATTAAACAACTGAGGGTATATTTCTATCATTGCATTTTCAGACTCCCATGTTCCTTCTTCAACCATGTGGATTTCCACAAAACCTTTCATGGTGTATTACCTTATTACACAATACATGTTCCCTTAGTTCATGAATCTGAACTGGTTTCTCTTCATAAGAAAGGTTCTATTCCAGGTGAACCGCTTCTAGGCTCATGACACGTGATGAATCTAGAACATACTTTCTCAACATCGAAACATTTAAACATTGTGTACCTGAAACAAAATCAGAGGCAAAGCTACGCGTTATGCAACTATTCCAACTTTCTCCAAGATTTCAAAAGGAATAACGAACC
Source organism: Viscum album (assembly GCA_963277665.1). Taxonomy (NCBI): domain Eukaryota; kingdom Viridiplantae; phylum Streptophyta; class Magnoliopsida; order Santalales; family Viscaceae; genus Viscum; species Viscum album. The sequence goes on from OY728133.1 coordinate 1,978,982,746, forward strand.
GTGGACATAGATTTCCTTTCAAAGTGAAAGGAATCACCCTTTTCCAAGGAGAGACTTTTTGGAAAACATGGTCACCTACCTTGAAAGATAATTCTTTCCTTCTATTATCTACATAACTTTTCTGCCTGCTCTGAGCTGTCCTCATGTGTTGTTGGATCATCCTCACTTTCTCAGCGACTTCTTCAACTAATTCTAGCCCCATAAACTTTATTTCACCTACTACATCCCAAAACACTGGAGTCTGACACCGTTTTCCATAGAAGGCCTTAAAAGGTGCCATCCGAATACTATAATGAAAATTGTTATTATAAGAAAACTCAACTAAAGAAATATGTTGATCCCATCTTCCCTGATAGTCCATTGAACAAGCTCAAAGCATATCCTCTAAAGTTTGAATCTTTCATTCTGACTGCCCATCTGACTACAAATGAATATCTATACTAAAATTTAACTCTCTTCCCAACAACTTCTGAAGTCCCAAAAACCACAAGTGTACATGGGTCTCGATTAGTTACAATGGAAATATGAACTCCATGTAACCTAAAAATCACCTTGAGGTACAATCGAGTAAGTTGTTCCAATGTCATTGTATCTCGAATAGAAAGAAAAAGTGCAGAATTTGTTAGCCGATCAAAAATAAAAAAAATCACATTATTACCTCAAGAAAACATTGGTAGTCCCACCAGAAAGTCCATGGACACATTCTCCCATTTCCACTCTAGAACTGGAAAAGGCTGAGGAATCCCCTTCGGTAACTGCTACACTACATTAACCTTTTGACACATAAAACATTTCATGCTAAAATAAGCAATATCTCTTTACATTTTATCTCGCCATGAATACTCTTGATGGTCTATGTACATCTTAGTACTGCCAGGATGAACATAAATTTGAGAACTATGAGTTTCACGCAACAATTATTTCTTCAACTGGGAATCACAAGGAACACACAACCTTTTTAAAAATCATAAAACACAAACATTGTCAAGATTAAATTCTGGAAACTTACCCATTTTAACCAATTCTACCATTTTCATTAGCTCATGGTCTTCTTTCTACACTTGCTTAATTCTGTCTATAAATTAATAATGCACTGAAATATGAAACAAAACAGATTTATTCCCTGCAACAACAACTTCTAAGCCAAATTTCATCAAATCATTAATCAAGTGATCATGTTCCAAATGTTTCATGGTTAATGATGCACGATGTTTTTAACTTAAGGCATCTGCTACTTTGTTTGCTTTTCCAGGATGGTAATCGATCATGCAGTAAATATCTGTTATCAGTTCTAGCCATCTTCTCTACCTCATGTTTAATTCCTTCTGAGTGAATATATACTTTAGACTTTTATGGTCAGTATATATTTGGAATTTTGTTCCGTATAGATGATGCCTCCATATTTTCAAATAAAAAAACCACAAGTTCCAATTCAAAATCATGTGTCACTAGTGCAGAAAGCATTTTTTACGTCGGTAATTTTTCATTATTTACGTCGGTTTTTAGGCGATGTTAATACTGACGATGTTATAAATAACGTTTTTTACGTCGGTTATTTAAAACCTGACGTAACATCCCTAATATCACGGTGTTTATCACGTCAGTTATTAATAACCGACGTGAAAAATGATGGGGGATGGGGATTTATAACGGTGGTTATTATATAACCGCCGTGATAAACCGCGGGTGGGGGGGGTTTAGCACGTCGGTTATTATATAACCGACGTGATAAATATGCGCGGGGGGGGGGGGGGGGGGGGGGGGGGTGGTGGTTTATCACGTCGGTTATTTCTAAACCGACGTGATAAAACGCCTGGGATATCGTTTATCACGTCGGTTATGACATAACCAACGTGATTAACCCTTCCCCGGGCCTATTATCACGTCGGTTTCTTAAATAAATGACATGATAAAAAGGCCTGGGAAACGTTTTATCACGTCGGTTATCCAATAACCGACGTGGTAAATCGATTCACAGGACTTTTAGCACGTCGGTTATATTAAGAACCGACGTGATAAAAGGCCCGGGAATGGTTTATCACGTCGGTTCTTGAAAAAACTGACGTGATAAACCCCTACCGATTTATTTACCACGTCGGTTATAAAATAACCAGCGTGAAAGTGATATTTTTTTTAAAATAATTGCACTGCTCTCACTAAAAAGCAACCAGAAACCAAACAACAAAAATAACCATGCCAGCCCTCCCCCAAGCCCCAACTGAACCCCACCCTCATCTATACCCACCTAACGACCTGGCCAGCCCTCCCCACCACATTGGAGCCCCACCACAACCCTTGGACACCCCCCACCCCTTGGACAGCCCCCCACCCTCATTTACACCCCCACGACCCCTAGTACAGCCTCAAACACCCATTGGACACCCCTCCCATATCCCTTGGACACCCCCACCCCTTGGACACCCCCCACGACAACCCCCCCACCCTCATTTACACCCCCAAGACCCCTCGTACAGCCTCAAACACCCATTGGACACCCCCCCCCCCACACCTTGACAGCCCTCCCAGACCCCTTGGACACCCCCCCCCCCCCCCCCGAGCCCTTGGACAGCCCCAAACACCCCTTGGACACCCCTCCCATATCCCTTGGACACCCCCACCCCTTGGACACCCCCCACCCCTTGGACAGCCCCCCCACCCTCATTTACACCCAACCGGCCCCTTGGACAGAACTCCCAGACACCTTGGACACCACTCCCATATCCCTTGGACACCCCCCAACCCTTGGACACCCCCACCCCTTCGACAACCCCCACCCTCATTTACACCCCCCGAACACTAGGACTGCCCCAAACACCCCTTAGACACCCCTCCCATATCCCTTGGACACCCCCCACCCCTTGGACACCCCCACCCCTTGGACAGCCCCCCACCCCCTGGACACCCCCGACCCCTTGGAACCCCCCCGACCCCTTGGAAACCCTCCATCCCCTTGGAAAGCCCCAAACACCCCTTGGACACCCCTCCTGTATCCCTTGGACACCCCCCACCACTTGGACACCCCCCACCCCTTGTAAATCCCCCCCACCCTCATTTACACCCAACCGACCCCTTGGACAGCACCAAACACACATTGGACACCCCTCCCATATCCCTTGGACACCCCCCACCCCTTGGACACCCCCACCCTCATTTACACCCCCCCCCCCCTCGACCCCTAGGACAGCCCCAAACACACCTTGGACACCCCTCCCATATCCCTTGGACACCCCCCAAACACCCACCCACCCCCTTGGAACCTCTCCCCCCATACCAAAATGCAGACCAGAAAAACCATCAACAGTAGACCAAAACAAGAAGTAGAGAAAAATTAAACATTCACTTATATAACATTCAAAACTTACACTGTCAACTTCAAAAAGAAAACTAAATCCAACCTAAACGACTATGAAATACACAATTACATTGACAATATTCAAAATTACATTTTACATTACAAACAACTAAAAGTCAATCAAACCTGTAAAATAATTTGACCACTACACTTATAAGTGTTTGATATCTTCAGCAGTAAAGGGTTGAGGGTCATCAAAAACCTACAAAGGAAAAGGATAGTAGTCAACGTGTATAATGAATAAATCAAATTGAAATATTATTAGAAAGAGGAAATCTTACCAGGTCAAAACTCAGAACTGTCCCAGTTGTTATTATTTCATACATAAATCTTAACATGTAATGTCCACATTCGATGATGCCTTGTTGCTCATGACATTTCTGTTTGAATGAGTGAAAATTCAATATATTATTTTTATGTAATAAATCAAAATGTACAAATTATAAATGGATATTTACCTTCGCATGTACATATTTGATCTTGAAATTCCTTTTCTTTGCGCTTTTTCGAAAGTGGACCCATGCCCTGTTAGAAAATAATACGAATGGGGTAAATTTAAAATTCATTATAATATATAAAACTATTGTGAAATTGAAACTTACGTTTCCAATATATTCTTAAAACATTCTCGCACATCATCATGGAGAGAGCATATCCAATAAAGTGCTTTCTCCCTAGGGCAAAAAACCCCTAACATCCAATGATCCCTGATAAAACGAAATTTAACGTTAGTGGTTTTTTATGTTAAAAGATTATTAACTCTTTGAGAGGGATGTGTTTCATACCTCTCACAAAAAGGCATCATCCAACACTGTGTGATTACATTCTTTTCAAATCTATCAGCAATATAAATCATTCTTTGTTCCTCATCCAATGCACATGCTTCAGGGGAAATCAATTGTGGGTCCACGAATCCATATACATCTGTCAGCTCATTCCACTCACAAATTTTATACAGATACCTAATACAAAGCAGACATAAGTATACATTTTTAATAAATATAACACCAGGAAAAGGTGTTAAGACTTACATGATTAAAATTTGCACCACGTTGATGCCCAACTTATCTCCAGTGACAAACTCCATGATATCAGTTTTCATAATCCCCACACTTAGTTCACATCCACAGACATGAGCTTCCATTGTAAAGTCATAATGATCCACCAACAAATTTGAATATCTTGACAATTTGTCAAGACTGCTAGTATCTGCATCTGATGTCATAGCTATCTGTCTTTGTTGTTGTCTATACAATATTTCTTAACCTTTGAAGTATTCCTGTAAAAATAAATTGAAAAATATATTAGTTTTCAAATGATAAAACATTAATAAAAATATAAAATAAAAGATATAACATCCATACCTCTATGGTAATGAGTCGAAGAAGTATGGATGACCAAAGTAAAAAATGGCCAATACTATGTCCAACTGTCATCACCTCATCTGTAGGTAATGTTATCCGAGCTGACTTATCTATAATATCCTGTACAGTGACCCTCTGATTCTCTACCTCTAACTGTTGATGATGAACTGTATCTCCTATACAATATACCATCCCATATGCAACTATATGATGTTGAGGATCATCAACATACAACTCACAATAAGTAGGTAGCTGCGGCGGAGGAGGAGGATCAAAAATGGGGTCCGCAGGCTGAGGTGGGGGAGTGGGAGCTACTGGGAGAGGTGGAGTGGGAGCTGCACCCTGAAATTGTCTTTGCAAGTCTGCAAACATAAACTGCACCGATGCTCTAATCTTGTCCTCCATTGTCGCATTAATATTATGGACTTCAGCCTCCAAGGATTCTATTTTTTTTATAAACTCCCTCAATGTTAGAAGTTGAGGAACGTGGCAACACTTTTCTTACTGATACACCTGTCGGATATCCTCTTACACGGCCAGGATGTTCGGGCTTTCCCAATGCCACAGATAAAATATCTTCCCTCCCAGATGGTGTAAATGTCCCCTATGAACTTTGCTCCTCAAGAGAGTCCTGTAATAATTAATTGAACATTTCTATAATGATTGGAAATATATGACGAAAATAGTAAACATAAATAAATAAAATAGATATCTTACAATCCTCTCAACTACGAGTCTCGATTATTCCGAAAGATATTGTCCTTTTTTGCCCTTCCGAGCTCTTTTCCATTTATCATGTCTAGATGGAGGGGATGGAGGGGCCACCTCTCCAGATCTTGAAGACTCAGCTCTTAGTTGTTGAAATTTTTCTGCCATCATTTGTTCTTCCAATAATGCATACCCTCCCCGAGATAAACTATGAGGGTATACATTTTTAGATTGGATCTCTTGATGAGCTTTCCTTGTTTGCTGTAAATTAAGAATAAGTAATCATTAACAAAACAATAATAAGATCATTTATATAAGAAATCTTATAAAAGTTTACATTTCCCTTACCAAAAATGATTCTTTTCTTCTACTTTCTAAAAATTGTCTCCATGTGTCTTCATCTATAAAAGGATATATACGACATGGATTCTCACGACTCCTATGACCATAAATGAAATCAGATGAGAGGGTTGATTTGAAATCCCTCCATCTCCTAGCAGCCAACGATAAGCATTTCTTCTTGACTCCTCCAGTGTCAGGAATATCAAATGTCATCTGATAAAAAAGAGGTTAAATATATTATATATACTAGAAACATTTAAAGAACAGTCAAACAATAGCAAAAGATCTTACCAAAATGGACTCCCACAGCCGAGAAATTATCGCCTTATCCACACTTCTCCAATCATCATAGAGAATGCTTACTTTTCTCTTAGCCTGAGTTGCTACAAAACCCTTAAAATCTTCAGCATTTGGACCTCTAGGAAGATCATCATCATCAAACTCCATGACTATCCTCTCCTCCTTCGTACGGGCAAGTGATAATTTTGGTAAACGTGTGCACCCACGCTTACCAACCTTTGAACTCTTTTTCGTAATAGGATCATGTGAATGTTCCTCCCCAGATGTATGACCAATATGCTCATCTCCAGAATCATGTGGCTGATCAAATGATTGATCTGTCATTTTCCTTCAAATCAAAAAAAACAAACATTAGTTCACAAATATACAAATTCAAATATTGTAATACTACTTAATCAGAAAATAGAAAAGTGTACTAAATTACATAATAGTAAACATTGGTAATATGGTAAGCATGTTAAACAATGATATACATGGTAAATACAGTCTGTTGTACCCCTCTCTCTTGGATTTTAATGATCACAATCACTCTTATTATGTTCTAACTTGTTTTCAAGTGTTTTTGTTGATAGGCAAAAGGTTTCCAAGGAGTTGGCCCAAGAAAGCTGAAAAGTGGACTCACTGAGTCCACCGGTCAGCCGGTGTGAGCTCACCGGCCAGCCGGAGGACCCAGGCAGTAGACTTGCCCACTGCCTGGTGTCACCTGCCGGCCGCTGGCTCACCAACGGCCAGCCGCTGGATCACCACCGGCCGGCCGGTTGACCAGACAGAGAGTCTTCCTCTCTGTCTGGACCACTGGCCAGCCACTGGATCACCACCGGCCGGCCGGTGGACCAGACAACCTTCCTCTCTGTCTGGACCACCGGCCGGCCGCTGGCTCATCACCGGCCGACCGGTGGACCAGACAGAGCTTTGCTGTCTGGACCACTGGCCAACCGGTGATCCACCACCGGCCGGCCGGTGCGCCCAGGACTTCTCCTCTTTACGGTTTTTATTGTTTTATCATTTTGGTTTGATACATGTTTTAATAAGTAAAAAATTTACAATATCTAACATTATATGAAAAAAATAAATGTAAACAAGAAATAAACATGTGTTACCTGTAATTTTAGGAATTTACAGTTGGATTGTTTTCCCAAATTCCTTCGTCGTGATCGTTCCTTATGGCACAAACCATGTCTTCAACATACTCATCATTATGTTCTGTTAATCTTTCCATGGAAGTAGGGATCTCACATAAATCAGCATCTTCATCAAATTCATCCTCACCAACATATTGTTTTTTCCATTGTAAAACAACAGCCCACTGCATATCTGATTGATCTACTACATAGAAAATTTGTTTGGCATGTGTTGCCATTATAAAAGAATCAGCTCAGCTGTGTCTTCCAATCTATTTAGATTAACAAGTGTCATTCCAAATTCATCGTGTCTGACACTGTTGTTACCGATAAACCATTTACAGTTAAAAACAGGAACTTTAATTTTAAAGTAATCAGCCTCCCATATGTCTTCAATCACTCCATAATATGCACTTCATGCCGAAATTGGGTTTCTGTCCTTAGCACTCGAAAAATGCATTGCTTCTGCAAACACCAATACACCACTATTCTGAACTGCACTTCTGTTGTCCTGAGCTTTCGTATGAAATGTATAGCCATTAATGTCATAAGCGGACCATGTTATCACATTTAAAGATGGACCACCCACTATCCATTTTAATGTCTCTGATACATCTGATCTACCAATCAAGGTCTTTTTAAACCATGGCAAAAAAGTTTTGTTGTGCTCATTCAAAATCCACATTTCTTTCTTCTTTGGATGACATTGTTTCAACTCATTAATATGCAATGTGATATACGGTTGAACATCAGCTATGTTATTCAAGATGTATGATTCTAACTTCTTCATCTGTTCAGCTGACAGTGATTTGACTTTCAAGCCACGAATCCCCTTTCCCTCATTATTAACCCGTTCATGGCGTGATGGAGGCAAACCTATGTGTTGCGCCGTAGCCAAGTAGCTCGTAAAAAACTCTGTAACCTCCTTAGAAATATACTTTTCAATAATGGAGGCTTCAGGTCGATATGGATTTTTAACATATCCCTTTAATATTTTCATATACCTATCAAAAGGATACATTTAACGAAGATATACAGGTCCACAAAGCTTTATTTCTCGAACCAGATGAATCATTAAATGCACCATCATATCAAAAAAAGTTGGAGGAAAATACGTTTCCAAATGACAAAGTATAAAAATTGCATCCTTTTCCAAAATGTTCAAAGCATTGACATCAATCGCCTTGTTACAAATTGAATTGAAAAAATAACACAACCTCATTATAGTGTTTCTGACACGGATGGGCAATATCCCACGCAGTGAAACTGGTAGAATTTGTTGCATCATGAAGTGACAATCATGTGATTTTGTACCTATCAACTTCAAGTCTTTCAATGAGACAAAATTTTTTACATTTGAAGAATAACCTTGAGGCACTTTGATATCATGAAGACACTGACAGAAGCTACTTTTCTCCCTCTTCGATAACGTATGACAATCCGGGGGAAGAAATGTTCATCTTCCTTTAGGAGTGGGAGCTAACTCCAAACGTATTCCCATTGATAGTAGGTCTAACCTTGCATTCAACCCATCTTTTGTCTTTCCTTTAATATCTAGCAATGTTCCGATCAAAGAATCACAGATATTCTTCTCCACGTGCATGACATCAATATTATGTTTGACTTCATGATACCTCCAATATGGTAGCTCAAAAAATATTGACCTTTTCTTCCAAATATGTCTCTCATTACCAGATTTCTGTGTCTTTCCCAATGTCACATCAAGGTTTTTCACCCTCTCAAAATACAAATCTGGGGAAAAAGGTTTTGGAGCAGTATCAAATTCTTGTGATCCATTGAATGCCTTTTTTAGTCTTCTATAAGGGTGATCCGTAGGCAAAAACTTTCGATGACCCATGTACACTGTTTTCCTCCCATGATGCAATTGACAATATGACGTCTGTTGTTCGCAAATTGGACATGCATTATGCCCTTTAACACTGTATCCAGACAAATTTCCATATGCTGGGAAGTCATTTATAGTGAATAGAAGCACTGCATGCAGTTGAAAATATTCCATTTTATAAGAATCATACACCCTAATACCATCAGCCCATAACATTTTCAAATCATCAATCAGCGGTGACAAGTATACATCAATATCATTGCCGGGTTGCTTTGGACCAGAGATCATGATACTCAACATGACATATTTGCGCTTCATACAAACTTTAGGAGAGAGGTTGTAAATTACCAATAAAACAGGCCATGAACTATATGTGCTACTGAGGGTTCGGTATGGATTCATTCCAGATGTGCACAAGCCTAGTCTCAGATTTCTAATTTCATTTCCAAATGTAGGGTACTGGGCATCAATTCTCTTCCATTGTGGACAATCAGCTGGATGACGTATTTTTCCATCACATACCCGCTCATCAGCATGCCATCTTAACCTTTTTGCATCATGTGAATTAGCAAATAAACGTTTGAAACGAGGAATTATAGAAAGATACCAAAATACCTTTGAAGGGAGCTTTGTAATCTCTACATCAGCTTGTGATTTTTCTTTCACCTTATACCGTGATGTCCCACATTTATGACACTATTTCAGAAATTCACATTCCTTCTTATATATAATCCAGTCATTCGGACAGGCATGTGTTTTCCTGTATCCCAATCCCATCGGGCATAATATTTTTTTGGCCTTATAATGTGAATATGGAAGATCGTTATCTTTTGGAAGAATGTATTTCATCAATTGTAGCAGCTCTGTAAAACTTCTGTCACTCTATCCATGTTTCGCCTTCAGGTTAATCAATCTTAACACCGCCGACAAAACCGTAAAATCTGTACAACCAGGATATAATGGTTTTTCGGCATCACCATATAGACGTGCAACTGTCGGTTCTATCTCAATTTGTTCTGCTACAATATCACGAATCATTTCTTCAATTCCATCGGAGTTACCATCTTGCGATTCATTATCATCAGTGACATTCTGTCCAGTTTCTCCATGCCAAATCCAAGGGTTGTAACTCGGATTGAAACCATGACAAATCATATGATCTTTTATCTCTCTACTTTTCAACTTCTTCACATTCAGACATTTCAGGCATGGACAGAAAAAATGTCACTACTTGGAACATTTCGTTTAGCAAATTCCAAAAAGGCATCAACACCTTCCTCATATTCATTGCTCATTCGATGTGCCGTAATCCAACTTCGACTCATTATTACCTATAACAAATAGCAAAAATATATATATTTTTTAGAAAAGACAAATATATGTTTATATGAAAAAAATCATAATTTGAATGTAAAAAATTTTAAAATATAAAACAAATCGATGTGTATTTAAAAAAAATGCTTGAATATTATTTTTTAAACAAAATATAGTAAGATATAACACCCCCCCTGGACACCCCCCGACCCCTCTGGACAGCCCCCCGCCCCTCCTGGACACCACCCCCACCCCCTACCCCCTTGGACACCCCCCTGGACATCCCCCAACCCTCTGGACAGCCCCCCACCCACCCGGACAACCCCAAATACCCTCTGGAGAGGCCGCCACCCACTTGGACAGCCCCCCACACCCATCCACCCCTTTGGAAACCCCCCTGGACACCCCACCGACCCCTCTGGACAGGCCGCCACCCCCTTGGACAGCCCCCCACACCCACCCATCCCCTTGGACACCACCCTGGACACCCCCCGACCCCTCTGGACAGCCCCCGACCCCTCTAGAAAGCACCCCCACCCCTCCTGGACACAACCCCCACCCCCGACCTGCTTGGACACCCCCTGGACACCCCCCAACCCTCTGGACAGCCCCCCCACCCCTCGTAAACACCACCCCCCACCCCCTACCCCCTTGGACACCCCCCTGGACACCCCCCAACATCCACCCACACCCTTGGACAACCCCCCACACCCACCCACCCCCTTGTAAACCCCCCTGGACACCCCCCGACCCCTCTGGACAGCCCCCCACCCTCCTGTACACCACCCCCACCCCCTACCCCCTTGGACACCCCCCTGGACATCGCCCAACCCTCTGGGAAGCCCCCCCCCCCCCCACCCACCCGGACAACCCCAAATACGCTCTGGAGAGGCCGCCACCCACTTGTGGACATCCCCCCACACCCATCCACCCCCTTGGACACCCCCCTGGACACCCCACCGACCCCTCTGGACAGGACGCTACCCCCCTTGGACAGCCCCGCACACCCACCCATCCCCTTGGACACCACCCTGGACACCCCCCGACCCCTCTGGACAGCCCCCGACCCCTCTAGAAAGCACCCCACCCCTCCTGGACACAACCCCCCACCCCCGACCTGCTTGGACACCCCCAACCCTCTGGACAACCCCCCACCCCTCCTAAACACCACCCCCACCCCTTACCCCCTTGGACACCCCCCTGGACACCCCCCAACACCCACCCCACACCCTTGGACAGCCCCCCACACCCCACCCACCCCCTTGTAAACCCCCCTGAACACCCCCGACCCCTCTGGATAGGCCCCCGCCCCTCCTGGACACCACCCCCACCCCTACCCCCTTGGACACCCCCTGGACATCCCCCAACCCTCTGGACAGCCCCCCCCCCCCCCCCCCACCCACCCGGACAACCCCAAATACCCTCTGGAGAGGCCGCCACCCACTTGGACAGCCCCCCACACCCATCCATCCCCTTGGACACCCCCCTGGACACCCCACCGACCCCTCTGGACAGGCCGCCACCCCCTTGGACAGCCCCCCACACCCACCCATCCCCTTGGACACCACCCTGGACACCCCCCGACCCCTCTGGACAGCCCCCGACCCCTCTAGAAAGCACCCCCACCCCTCCTGGACACAACCCCCCACCCCCGACCTGCTTGGACACCCCCCTGGACACCCCCCAACCCTCTGGACAGCCCCCCCACCCCTCCTAAACACCACCCCCACCCCCTACCCCCTTGGACACCCCCTTGGACACCCCCCAACACCCACCCACACCCTTGGACAGCCCCCACACCCACCCACCCCCTTGTAAACCCCCCTGGACACCCCCCGACCCCTCTGGACAGCCCCCACCCCTCCTAGACACCACCCCCCACACCCTACCCCCTTGGACACCCCCCTAGACACCCCCCAACCCTCTTGATAGCCCTCCCACCCCCCTGGAATCACTGAAAATTTACCATAACAAGAAGTTGGGCCATTCAACGAATGTTTTTAGGTGTGGAGGAAGAACTGAGTTTCAATAGATAGAGAAGGAACTCGACATTAGGTTGTCTATTCCAGGTGTGGATTTGAAGGAGTTAATGTTTGTTCAGTGACCCAAGAGATTGAATCATAAATTCAGATGTTGTGCCATTTTCTCATGATGAGGATGAATAATTGGTGGGGTTTGACTTTTAAATGGAGAGCTTAGCAGACCATCATATTTTCTATAGATCAGTAAAGGATGTTAGCATCGAACATAAGGCTTAAGGGATGATTTCAGATCCAAATATGTATGTTGATGTATGCAATGAATCTAGTAGAGGTTCTAGAAAGAATGGTGGTTTTATTTGTTTAGGATAAGTAGTGAAGAAAAAACTAGTTAATTTTTTACTTGCTGAAAAGAGGGTATCTAAAATTTTTAACATGCCGAGGGGAAATCTGGCGAGTCCTCCTCGTGAAACTTTGTTTGCAGTGGGTGAAAATGGTGATGAGATCCCAAATCCATGCACCTATTCCATGGTTGTGTGTGAATAAAGTAGTAACAACTGTAAAAGGGCAACCCATCCAAATGGACACGCCCAACCCTCTCGGGGATTTATAGAAAACGGTGAAAAATTAGTGAAATCATAAAATTAGTCAATATTTCAAGTCGAACTAATAGATATAGGGATGATAAATAAGATTATGGTGGAAAAACTAGTTAAAAGGGTTTGCAATCGAAGAATCTTAGCTAGTTTCAACAGAAAAATCACAACACATATATATATATACTATCCGCGAAAAAAAAACGAACGAGTGGGAGGATTACCTGAGTGCTGCGAGTTTAGATGATTGATCTGAGGAGATTAAATATGAGAAACGATGATCGCAAAACGAATCTAAACCAACGAAATGGACGAGCCGATTCGGGTTTACGCGCGAGAGAGACGAGTCACGACTATCGAAGGTAAACTCGCGAATGACAATCCACGGGTCTGGGTAAATTTTTAAATGAGTTATCACGTCGGTTATTCAATAACCGACGTTATAATTGTTTTAAAAACATTTATAACGTCGGTTATTCAATAACCGACGTAAAAACCTTCCTCCGATTCTTTTTTTACGTCGGTTATTTTATAACCGACGTTATAAAGGGATCAAAATCCGCGTTTTTTACGTCGGTTATTCCATAACTGACGTCAAAAACATCTGCGGATTCTTTTTTTACGTCGGTTATAAAATAATCGACGTAAAAAGGCCTTCAAAAACCGCGTTTTTTACGTCGGTTATTGAATAACCGACATAATAACTCGTACATATGTCGATTTGTTACGTAGGTTATTGAATAACCGACGTAACAAACACCCCCCGCTTCTGTTTTTTACGGCGGTTAATATATAACCGACGTAAAAAATGAAGTCGCGCGATTAATAACGTCGGTTATAAAAATAACCGACGTTAAAGGTGTACTAAACACAGGTTTGTACGTCGGTTATTAAATAACCGACGTAAAAAACCTCGTTTTACATATTATGACGTCGGTTTTATATAACCGCCATAAAAAATGGTGACGTAAAAAACGTTTTCTGCACTAGGATAATTTAGCTCATGAGGTTTAAGTTGTCTCAAAGCATAGGAAATTACCTGATCATTCTGCATCAAAGAACAAACAAGCCCCTTCAAATAAGAATCACTGTAGATGACAAACTCACCATTTTGGGATAGTAAGGCCAAAACATGACCATTCGCCAATCTCTTCTTGAGTTCCTGAAAATAAACATCACATTCCTTTGCCCAAACAAATTTAACCCCTTTCTGTGTTAACATAGTTATCTGACTAGATAACCATGAAATGGTCATAACAAACCATCAGTAATAACTTTCTAAGCCCAGAATGCTTCAAATCTCTGTAACATTGGTGGGTCTTGGCCATTCATCAACTACATTTTTTTTCATGGTCAACTATTATTCCATCCTTATTTATAATGTGCCCAAGAAAATAAATCTGTTGCAACCCTGAATCAATCTTTCTGGATTTTATATATAGTTTCTTTTCATTTAATGTTTGTAAAACAACCCTTAGATGATTTTCATGATCCCCTTTATTTTTATAAAATACCATAATTTCATCAATAAATAAAACCACAAACCTATCCAAGAACTCATGAAATACTCTATTCATAAGATTCATGAATAAAGAAGGTGCATTATTTAATCAAATCAGCATAAAAACAAATTCATAATGCCCATATCTAGTACGAAAGGCTATTTTCGGGATGTCATCCTCCTCCACCATCAGCTGATGGTATCCATATCTCATGTCAATCTTGGAAAAGTAATGAGCTCCCTGGAGATGATCAAACAAGTCATAATTATGAGGAAAATGATACTTGTTTTTAAAATTGCTATTATTTGAAGCTCTATAATCAATCCAAAGTCTCGTGGAACCATATTTATTTTTAACAAAAAAACAGGGTCTCCCCATTGAGAAGTGGTGGGACAAATGAAGCCTTTGTCAAGAAAATCATGCAACAGATTTTTCAATTCAAGATGTTCTATTGGAGCCATACATTATAGGGGTTTTGAAATTGGATTAACATGAGGAACTAATCAATTGTGAATTCGACTTGTCGATCAGGTATGCCACTGGGAAACTCATCAGGAAAAACATAAAGATATTCATTTACCACTGGAATATCATTAATTTGAATAGATCCATTATTTTCCATTATTTTCAGAAATATGAGCAAGATAACATTAATTTCCATCTTTTAATAGTTCCTCAGCTTCCTGAAATGTTATCAATTTTATGGGTTCATTCTTGTATACAAAATGATTCTTTTTCTGAAAGGCAACATCTTTATCTCTACAGTTAATCTTAGCATGATAATCAGAAATCCAATCCATCCCCGGAATAACATCAAACACGAATAAGTGTAAAACAACGAGGTTTGCAGGTAAAGACTTTCCATAGACCACAATAGAAATATTCTTATAATTCCTTTTTGATATAACATTTCCCCTGGTATGTTAACAAAAAGTTTGTGCTTCATTTGTTGAGGTGATATTTCCAATTTAAAAGAAAATTTCTCAGAGATGAAGGAATGTTTAGACCTTGTATCGAACAAAACATTAGAAAAATCTGCGTGAAAAAACAAAGTACCCAATACAAATTCATTGGACGGCCCGATATCTGCTGATGTAGTTAAAAAGGATATCACTACACCTCTCTGCATGTAGTCTGGCTTCTTTGCATCATTCAGATCTCTCTTTGGGTAGAAAATTTCATAATGACCCATTTCACCACATTTAAAAAGCATTCCAGTTTGCTTATCATGATTAGTCTTAGGATCATTTTAATTGCAATATCGGGCCATATTTCCAAAAATACCACATTTAAAACACTTCCCAATTTTTCTAATACATTCCCTAGGGTGTTTCTTTCCACACTTTTCACAAACTGGAAATTGAATTTTCTTACCATCATATTTCTTTGGTTGATTCGTACCTAGTCCTTGCCAACTAGATCAATTCTTCTCTTTGTTTCCAAAATGCACATGATCATCAGCAAACTCCATATATACCCTCTCAGCACATTGGGAACGTTTCTCATAACTTTTGAATTCACTGGAGTCCAACACCCTTCGATACCTTGGCTTCAGTCCTGTGTAAAAGAGGATGATTTTTTTATCAAGATCCAGAATAAGATTTGGTGCATACCTCGCCAGTCGGGTGATGTTCGATTCATATAGAGCCACTAAATCTTCCTCCTTCTATTTAAATTCAAGTATTTTCTTCTCCATTCTATGTCTCACCACCATTGGAAAATATTATTCAAGTAAAATAATTTTAAATTAATCCCACTATAAGGCATAAAAATCCTCTCTACCCCTGATATTCCTTACCATTGACCACCATTGATCATCCTCCCCTTCAAAATGCTAAATGGAATGACATACCATTTGATTGTCTGAACATCCCATAACATCGAATAACTTTTCAAGGGCTTTGATCCATCCTTCAACTACTACTATTTCAGAAGATCCATTGAATGGAAGAAGATTTTGTCTCATAAAATGTTCTACTACTATCATGTTCCATTGTGGTACCTCTATTTCTTATCTTTCATGGATTCCACCACCATTTATTCCATGCATTAGCTGAGCCATTACTATCACAACCTACTTAGTTCTAATCCCTACCATTCTGGGTTGTAGTTCCAGAAGGATGTCCTTCTTTTGATGCCTCTCTTCTTCTGCATCCTTGTCCCTTCTGCGGACAAACATTCCTAACAAACATGTATTAGATAAAGCAACATGGTAATTCTAAATTCTATAACATCTCAAAATAAACATATAGTGAAAATTATTTATTGTATTCTATTAACATCACGCAAACCCCAAAATTTATCTAAACCATCCTCTAATACCAACTATAAGGACCCGACCTTATTAGATACATAATCATTAATTTAGTAAAGAAAACACTTCCTTTTACATTGAAGATATTTTCATGTTTATAGCTTTAGAGAATCTGAAAAAAAACATTCAAAACATTACACATTTTTATAGATTGGATACCATAAAAATAGTTTCAATTTAGTTCGAAATATAAATCATTAAAATATAAAACAAGACTCCTTGAAAATTAGTCAACATTTAACATTACATCCATACTTGTATTAAACATCCATTAACCAATGAAAAATCACTCAAAAACATTGGAGTAGCACCAAAGCTCAGTAAGGTATGAAAAAGGAAGGAAAAAGCACATTAATCTATGAATACTCATAACGTTTGAAAAAATTTTCAGAAGACATGCCTGTCACTCATATATACATACTTTGTGTAACATGAGATTCACACATGATCCACAAAATACATGAGAACATCAATATAATAATAGAGGTTTCTTGGGTAATTACTTATATAGTATTTTAACCATTCTTGGCTACCTTATAATCGATAACCCTCACGACTACCTTACTTTGTGTAACCATCGCAGTTACACTTGGAGTAACCATATGGATGACCTCCAACACACACATAACCAATGCATTGGAGGGAAATATTGGTCCCACCATTCATCATAAATAATTCCCAAGAACCAAAACATAATCATATAACATATATAAGTCTATAAAAACATTACTTTGGAATTTTGTAAAAACAAATTTTAAAAGAGGATTTTTAAAGAAAAAACACTTATAAATATCATACAATTGAAGAGAGACTTAATAGAGTTGATGGTTTATTTATATATACTATAAATACCAATAATATAAAATGAACCCATAACACAAACAATTTAAATAGAACTTAAATAATGAAGTAAAATGTTAACCCAAAAAATGGAAATCAGGTAAATAATTCCCTTACCTCGGGTTTTTCTTACTTCCAACTTGTTTAAAAGTAATGTATAATGGTTGAAAGAGTGTTATTAATATTTTAAAGAAACACTTCTATTTTTATAACATCTTATATGATCATTTAATAACATCTTTTCACCCTTAATTGTTAGTATTTTTCCCCTTGCACTGTTTTTGGTTGAATTCTTTACATGAATTCTATGATTAGTTCATGGTGGACATTCTTGTCAATTGGAAGTGAAAATACATAATTTTAATGGAGTTTTATTTTAAAATAACTATTATAATAAATTAATCCATTTATCATTATTAATTCTTAAATGGGGATGATTCATAAGATATAACATTAATGATGTTCGTTTAGATCCTTTTAGTGGTTCTTTGATAATAACAACCTCGTTTTTCATATAAATAATAACCATTAGTAAAAAAGAATTAAATATACATGGGAGAGTCATAAAACATATATTATAACCTCATTCAACCATATAAATGGATTCATTACCAGACTATAATGAATTAATGTAAATTTAAATCACATCGTCCATGATGTTGATAACTTGACACAAGCAGACAATGTTTTTATTCATTAAATATGTGGGGGAGGAGAAGAATAATGATGAGTAATTTTGCATTAACATGATGAAATATATAATATAAATTATTTCATGAGATTTCATGCCTCTTGGTTAAGGATATATGAAGAAATAATAAGGATAGAACTCAAAATAAAAGAATAATTGTGAAATCGCTTACAAACATTCGGCATCATAACGGCTACACAACATGGTTTTAGAAAATATTAAAAAAAGAGGGGAAAAGGGTCACCCATCCAAAAATGAATCAAAATATATATTAGATGAATAATAAAAAGAAAATAAGGACAGGGAATGGAAACATGAATGATATACCACATAAAAGCGAACTTGATTGGAAAAAAGAAAGTAATTGAGAATTTTCTTACCTTGTAGAGTAACCCTTAGAACATGATGTTTGGGACCATGGGGGCTTGAGGAAACCTTGGGGGGACTAATATGATGGTAAGTAGGGAATATATTAGTTGAGGGAGAATTGTAATGAATTATATGAAGGGAGGAGTTGGTATCTATAGTAAAAGTGAGGGATTATTTTAATAATTTTCAAGGGACACCTCATTAGTGGTATTTACAAAACCATTGGCTTTACCATGGTATTTACCCATGGTATAAGACATTTGGGACACATCAAATATTATTTTAATACACACATGTCAACCAAATTTATGAAATTTCTATTATATCATTAATGATTTCATTAATACACTGAAACTAAAAACTGTCTTTTTTACTATTCACCAAAAAATCAACTATTTCAGAAAAATTCCCAAAATTCACACTAACAATTTATCGATGGGTTGATTTTAAAAATGATGTCCATTTTTTGAATATAATTTTCTAAATATTATTAATTTAATTTTGAAATAAAATCATACATAATTAAAAAATTAACAATTCAAATTTTCTAACTACTTCTATATCCCAATGAATAATTAACCTAGATGTTATTATCTTAAAGCCTTAATAAAATAAAATAATATTAAAATTTAATATACATTAGGATAATATTACTATAAGGGTTTGTTACTATTTACCAGAAAAACAATTTGGTTTCAATAGACTCCAAATAAAATACTGAACACAATTGTGTATGACAGTTTCTTGAAATTCAAAATAAAGAAGTGGAAAAATTACATTAAAATGCTAGTTATAAATATCTACTTAAAACAAAGTTCCATTAATTTCTATTTATTTTTAAAAAAACTTGTGGTGTTACATTACTGGATTTTTCAAATAAGTAAATTGTTTTTTTTTATCCATGGATGTAACCCTGTGTGGCTGAGACAAGTAAAATAATTATATCTCATTCATTATTTATTTTTTGTAAATAATTTCCATTCGTAAGGGAAATAAGATTGTATTTTAATAAAGAAACAAGATTTGAAAGGGATGATGTTTTACCCTATCAATCCTGGATTCTCCCCCATCTCATGGTATTTAACCTAGTTGGTAAAACCTATAATAATGAATATTAATACTTTCCCAAGTCAAACGGATCATAATCCATCCCATATAATATGTTGGATGGTACTATTAGAATATATCCTCAACAGAATATTCATTAAAGGATATTTAAATAAAATAAAATACATTAAAAAGACCACTGGAAACATTCATGAAAAAATCCCATTATCAATTTAAAATTTACTTTTAAAAAATTAAAATTTCATGAATAATAGAAAAAAATATTCGTTTAAATGATTCATATAGTCATTAAGATGGAGCTTAGAAACATTGATCATTCTTGATGGTTGGAAATTCCATTCATATCATATGTGTTATAAAAATATTGCTTTCACGCTTTTAAAACCATATTCAAAATTTTCATTATTTATAAAATGATATGTATATTCATTTTAAAGAACATTGTAAAAGTAAAAATGGTTAATAATTTCCTTAAAATCCTATAAATATAGTAAAAAAATTCTTTTAAATATTTTAATGAAAATATGGATACCAGTGAATAAGATTCCAAACAGATTTGAATAACAGTTTTGATTTTTATTAAAAACCTTTTCTTTGTATCATTAGAAGAAAAATATATTGAAATTGAAGGAAAATTTATAATTTTAATATGTAACTAGAGGATAAGAAAATATATTTTTTTCTGTTATAAATGTCATATAATTATCTCAAAGGTGAATTTAACATAAGAAATCCGGAATAATTATGTTATTGTGGTAGAAACCCGTACCGGTTTAGTAACATTGAAATATTAATTGAAATTAAAAAATAACATTAAATTATAATTTTAATGTTACTAACATAAGGATAATCCTGATAAAACATATCAAATGGTTTTTTTATTCATCATAAATAAGAATTTTTTTTGCATAAAATATTCCATATTGAATAGAAATTTAGACAAAATCCATTAACTCTAGCCTAATTTCCTTCATTAATGTCTAAAACACTAGTACAATAAATATAGGATTATTATAGATATATTATATAACTATAATCATAAAAATAATTCTATATATGATCAAATGGTAATATTATATCACCCATTTATTAACATTTCCTAATTTACATCATTATCATGGGTGAGAACTAATTCGTTATTATGAGCTATATGGAATAGTTATTAAAATAATTTAATAGAGGGGTTTTTTTATAACTGAGGGGTGGGGAATTCTAGGAATTTCATGTAGTATTAAATTAATATGTATTCTATCACTTGTAAATATACTACCAAATGGATGTAATTCAACGATAACATCAGTGAAAGTCTAATTATTCTCATTTAATATAATATTGTCTTGTTTTGGGTATTTTTTAAAATAATATTTTAGATTTAACCCATATGATAATTAATAAAATATTAGGGGTTTCTAACCTTTAAGGAAAATAATATTACTATAAAATTCTATAATAATAATAAATGAACTATGGTTTAGGTTTAAAACCATATAACATTATTTTTTCTGAATATAATTACTTTATTAATTTAGAATCATTAAACAAAATATTATTAATTATAAAATATAATTGATGTCATTTTTATCATTATTGATTTAATTTTACATTTGATACAACAATATAATGGGTTAATTAGGTTATAATCATTTCAAATCACCCTAACATGTCATTTATATCTATTAAAAATGTAATATACATTAAATAAAACACATTATATCACTTTTTAATATTGTTAAAACGAATTATATTATTTTTTAATTATTTAAATTTTTTATTGGTGATGTGTATGTATTTTTGTAATTATTTAAAATTTAAGTATTATAAATAAATATAAATAAATATTTTTTTAATTATGATCCTAATTTACAATGATATTTATTCACCAGTTATATTTGTCCCAATGTAGACAAATAATACATTTAAAACTAAGAGAGTGACATTTTGTAGCATCCATTGATTTAAATATTATATTAACCATTTTCATGGAAAATATCTATTAATCCAGTTATACGTTATATTCTAAGGTGATAAGTTTCAAATTATATTCATTAACTAAAAACTAGGATGAAAACATGTAACCTCATCATTTATTGTTATCTAAACAATCTAGATTGACCCTTTTCTATGTTGATAAAATTTTCCATGGTTACTATTCATAATTCATGAAAATATAAGTTCACTATTTTCCAAATTTTAAAATATTAATAAAAAATAGTTTATCTATTTTATCAAATCAAATTTTTAGGAGGGTAAAAATGAATTTTAAAATATTTCCGTGAAACACAATTATTTGTTTTCAAAATAAATCATATTTTTTGTTTAAAGAAATTTCAATACTTATTTAAATAATTAAATTGATTCAAAAAATATTATTTTCATATTTCATATTATATGATAACAAGTTTTCATTATAAATGATTTTAAAAAATTAAACTTTTAAATTATTAAAATAAAAATATTATTTTTTATAAAATGTAGTACATATAACTATTTACTAGAAAATCAATCATTCCATAAAAATCTAAAAATTTCACCCTTGTATAATTTTCATATGAATATTTAAAAAATGATATTATTTTTATAAAATAAAATTTATATAATTTATAGGAAAAAATTGAAATATTATTTTATAATAATTAATGAAATACAATTTTGAAGAAAATGTATTCTTGAAGCATAAAATAAATTTAGTATGAATAGAGTACTTATTTCATAAGAATTTATCAATCAAGTAATATTTTATAGGTTTATTTATCTATGTTTTCTAAATTATTTTAACATTATTCTTTCCTTCTAATTCAATATTTAGGTTATAACGATCGTATTTTTGTAAATATATAGCATGGTTCACTTAAGATTATTTTTCTAATTCATGTATGATAACTATTCTAAAATTATTCATTTAAAATATCAAGGTGTCACATTATCCCTCATAGTAAATTGTATTTTTATAATTTGAAATTTTTCTCATAAAATAACGGTTGGATATTTGAATCTTTCGTACTTCAAAGCCATCATCAAAAAAGGGAAAATAAAACATCCTCTGAAAAATTGTGAAATATAAGTACCAAGTTCACATACTACTAGTTTTACAAATATAGGAATATCATTTTGATTTGAAAATATAGACATGGAAGAGAAAATTTATTCAAAATGATTAAAATTACTCTCTATCAATGGGAGCTCTCAGGCTCTAACCTTGGTTCATCTTCATCCTCTTCATAGGGTTTCCCCTCTACCAGTTGGTGTTGTTTATTCTGATTTGATTCCTCTCTCTCTTTCTCTCAATGGTTTAAGGTTTCCTCTTCCCAGATCTATGTATGTCTACCTCTAGGTAACCATTCTCTTAATTTTCATCAAGATCCACTACTCATATCCATTTCGGATATATAGGGGTGGGCACTCCGAGGCTATAGGATTTCATTTTGGAGAGTAAGGGTTCTCTCCGCATCCATTTTCATCCACTTCTAACGATTCATCCCACGGTTCTATTTAGGTTTTCAAACCCTCTATTTTGAGGTTCGATTATTTTTCCACATGCCTTTTATGTTTTATTCTTGGTTTTCGATTATGGTTGCATACCAAATCATTATTCCACACTCTCAGTGGTTTTTAGTTTTTTATAACGGTATTTGATTGAATTTTTTTCATCTCCCTTTAGTTATATGGATAATGGTGTTGATTGGAATTGAGGTGACCACATAATAGAGTGTTTCTGTTGCAATAAGGATGATAATGGAGAAGGTGAAGCATCTATAGTGTGGTTTTAGGTCAGCTTCTTCCTAGATATGGACTATTTGATGGATCTTTTTTTCTCTAACGTTCTCTTCTTAATGATGTTTTTTTAGTATCATCTCATGATGTAGGAGGGTTTTGGTGGATTCTGATAAGAGTTCGCTGGTAGTCATGGAGATTAGTTTTGGTGACAATGGTCACATCAGTGTGTCTATTTGAGGTCCTTTTGAGGTCAGATTAGCTCAAGATTTTGTTGTATTATTCATGAATCTTTAGTTATTTGTTTTCTCTAGTCGACGATGGTGTTGGTTTTCTCTAGTGAAGACAATGGTGTTGATTATGGTGATGATGTGTTTTTATTTCATAATGGTTAGCAGGGATAAGATGGTGATGAAGGATTCACATCATGAAGGATTGATAAATGGTGCAAAGGGAATCTTGAGGTTGTTTCAAGTCAAGATGGGTGATTGTTTTTTGAATATTGAATGTTGTGTATTTTTGGAAGGTGGTAATGTCAATAGTGGGATCTAAAGTGTGTTTGATTTGGAAATTTGATTTTTTTCATGCTTCTATTTTCATGATGTCTCTATTGTGGTTTATTTTTGATAGGTTTCACACTTACCCCATAAGATTATCATTATAAAAAACATAAAATATATAATGCTACAATGTGATGAGTTAAATGGCCTTTGATACATCACAAATGAATGTAAACTAATAATATTTTTTTTTATTGTTACTTATTATTTGGATAAGGGATTCTTTTATCATAAAAAAATATTTTCTACAAAATTTATTTACTTTATTTATTCCCATTTCATAAGAAAAATCTCTTCCATTTTTTGTGTTTTGATCGATTTACACTTCATCTCTAAATTCATGAAATGAATATTCATGAATAATTTTTTTTCAAAAAAACAAAATTAATATTTTATGGAATCATAAGATTCATATTTAATTATTCCCATATATAACAATTTTCCAATGAAACAATTGTTAAAACAATTTATCCAATAACTTTCATTAATTTATATGACCTTAATAACCCATATTTCAACATAATCAATTACAATAATGGTTAAAAATAAGACCCTTGAAATTATTTCTGAAAATATAAAATTCAAATTAACAGTAATCCGTAAATTAGCTCTTAATTTTCACAAAACAAATATTTTAATAACTAGATCACAAAATCACGTTAAAAATGGTAATTCACCTAAATCCTCAAGGAAAAAATACATCACTTTATAAATTAACTCAATCATCATTCCCCAAACAAAATATCATATAGTGAAATATATTTCGTACATCCAATTATTTTTTAAAAACCATCAAAAATGACATTTTCATTAAATCACAAACCATTTAAGAGGTTAATAATACTATCCCATTTATTTATTAAATTTTAATATTCTCTTTATCTTGTGTAAATATTATTAACTCAACATCATGAAAATATAATGGGTTATCATAACCTTATTCATGTATTCACTAAAAATATAACATTTCCACTAAATAAATTTTCTTGGTTATCAGTATCATTCCACAAATATTTTCCTATACTCAAGGGAAAACTCTTATAGAATAATATTTATATGTTTCATGATTCATATATCTTGAATATATTTAATAAAATAATCTTGAAACATAATTTCTAAATTTAGAATCACAATAAATTAAATCATTCAACATCAGTAGTGGTAAAAGAAAAACAATCACATTGATCCCTTATCCTCTTCTACTGTATATTCCCGTTACATTTGGTGAATTCATTTTCTTAGTTACTTATATCATTATAGTTGAAACACAAAAAGTTCTACTTTTATTTTTTACCATCGAATTCATGTGCCAGATTGAATTTTTCACCACATATGAACCAAACTCTCATTCCCTTCATGCACGTACTAGACTGTTTTTTTTCATATTTATCCCATGTGGGAAAATAATTCTTTATCTTATTCCCCTTATCAATTATTTTCTCTTACTTCATTTTCTTACCTCTCATTCCATTGGGTCCATATGACTTGGATAATTATTTCCATAAATTGATAGTATAGGATACAATATCCACATATGATGGGAAAATTTTAGAGAATCATGATTTTTAATTGATGGGATTTATCTCTATGAAATAATGTTCAATATTAAAATTTTGATACATACACAGCCTAGAGATTTAATTGATATCTGTGATAATTAATATTCATATATGGAAACATTTTCCTCTTCCATTTTTCTTGGACTCATGAATGGAATCTTTATATTTTCTTAATGATTTCATGGAAAATTTATATGCTTGAAAATTTCATAAAATAATTACATTCTATGATTACGATTTATAAATTATTTATAGTGTTTTGAATCAATGAACACCATTTATTATCATCCCCTGGGAGGTGAAAAACATTGATGACATCTATATCGTCTTTATTACATTCAAACGTGACAAATATATTCACTAAATAATTTATCAATTTCACTCGTAAAAATCGACTTATATTTCATATGAATGGAAGCGGTTTGTAATTCATTATGTTGTATTACATTGTTGCACCATATTGTGGATCATAAAGATGCTCGATACATTCAAGGTTATTAGTCATTACAGGATTTACTTTCCCATGTATAATAATAGTATTCTTAGTTCCATCACTAAATTGATTATCTTTTCTATGAAGTATATCTCTATTCAGATTACAAATATTGATACAGAATTCATTTCTTCTTCTAGGTTTCGTTTCAAAATAATGGAATACAATTTATTATATCATAACATTATTAAACATATTGTATAAACAAAAAAATAGTCTACCACAAAAATAATGTGAGTTTAATACCTGGGTTTAAGAGAAATGAATTAAATTCATTTTTCTTAAATTATAAACCAAGATCACTTCTCACTGAAATATTTTATAATATTATTTATTTTAATCAATTTTTCAATAGCATTCAAAAACATTGAATACAATTTATTTGAGTATTAGAATATATATCCAAGTTAATCGAGAATAATCATCAACTAAAAAATAAACATATAACATACCATCCAATCATGATACCCTAGATGGTCCATGAAAATCTATATGGATATGTTTTAAATGTTTAGATGATGTAATGTTGACAATAGATTTGAAATTTTTTTTTCCTTTTTTGTTGATATGGAATTCATCCCAAATTCTATCATTTTCAAAAATAATCATAGGAAATTTAGAATCATAATATTTATTAGATAATATTTTTAAATAATATATATCGAAATATTGATTCCCTTAATTCCATAATGATGACTTATTTGTATTTTTTAAAACAATTGAATTTATATTTACATGAAGAATTTAAATCCAAATTATAAACATTATCAGTTATTGGTGCTCAAAATTTAAGCATTTTACCTTTGAAAATAGTGCTAGAATTTTTTGAAAAATAAACCTAAAATCCATCCTGACAAATATTAGATATAATTAATATATTTTTTTATCCATTTAACATAAAATATATTTTTCATTGACATATTCTTTGGATCTCCAACTATTCCAACTTGTAATATCATTCTTTTTACATTGTCACCAAAAGGGACTAGACCATTATCCATTTGGTTCACTGTATAGAAATTTTGTGAGTCTCCACTAATATGTATTGAACAACCAATATCTATATACAATATCTCATTTTTTGTTCCTATAGCCTTTTTCATATAGAAGTAATTAATCACATGTTTTTTTGTTACCCATGTAATCTTGGGTCAAACTATGTCAGCGAGTAGTTATCTAGGAATCCAAATCATCATTATTTTTTCCAAATTCATATCAATTTCATCATATATAGTGTTAGATGTAAATAATTTTTAATAAAACTAATTTTAGTATCTATTTGTTTATAATTATATGTTAAATAACCTTTTTCCATAATAATAACAAGTAATAACTTTTTTATTGGGCAGAAAATAATTGTTTTGAATATTAATTTTTCCCCAATGTTTCATATTCCAAATATATATCTTTTAATAACATTATTTCCAATGAATTGCATTCAATAACATTTCTACATTTGTAAAAAATGGCATAAATTTTATATAATTCTCCTTCATAGTAAAGTTCATTTATTATTATTTTTCATGATCAATACATTGGGATATAGATGAATTAAATTTTTCAAAAAATTCATGGTGTTGTTTTAACGTTGTGTATCTTTGACCCAAAACATCTATGTGAATATTTTTTAATGAATTATTCTTTTATAAAATAATTAATATTCCTCTCCTAACATTGAACAACAAACAACTAATTTATTATCTGAGGAACTATTAGTCATAAAGTTAGAAGAGTAAAATATTTTAACTCATTTTATTCTATTACCATGAATCATTCTTTAGATTTTTTTTATATCCTTCCCAAAATTAGATTTTGGGGAGCTACTAGTTTCTCAGATACACTCCATGTTTCCGTCACGGATCTCTTACCTTTATGTTAATAATCATTTAAAACTGATGTTTACATTATTTCATTCTTCTTTCATCATTCAATTTGGGAAAATATTATCTAATTTAACCAAATTTATTGAATTCCTAGAATCGTACTTCCCTATGTTCTCCTCCATACTTATTTAACAATGTTTCAATTCTGTTAACATGATGTATATTCTGATAAGATTACTTCATAATTGATATGGTTTAATATTTTAATTGTAGGATACGAATTTTTTTCTTTTTGGCATTTTTTTTCTATTATGCTTCTGAGATGTCACTTTTAGAGAAATATTTTAACTTTTTACTATAATCTTTTGATCCTCGACTTCATCATGTCTGTCTGCTTCATACATCATTAATTGTCCAATCAATACCTTCATTATCAAATTTTTTATAGGTGATGATTGTTGTAAACCCACATATATTCCATTCCACGTAGATGGTAGTACTCTGAGTACATTCAGTGCTTAATTCAATTGATTGATTGGATCTCCAAAGGCAGTAATGTTATTGACATCTATTTTATCATTCCATTAATTTGAGTGATAATATATTCACAAAATATTCTTATGGTGTCAAACATGTTTTTTTTCTTTAGTATATCTCAACTCTATGATGTTTTTTGCTCATCCCAAGAAAATAAAATAGTTTTCAACATTTCATTGGTAGACGCTCATTGTGAGACTTGATTGAATTAATCATTTCCATGTCCAAAGATAATAGCATTACTTTCCTTTGAATTGATATAGTACTTGGATTCTACTTAATCATTTGATTTCTCATTATTTTCAGGAATCAAAAAAAGAGTTATGAACATTGAATAAAAACTGAAGCCCAAATTCATCGAATAAATGCTCATATTGGATTTCCTATATACAAAGTTGGGGCTATTAAAGTATTGAGATTCAACCAAAGACATTAAATCTATCAGATCATCTATTTCCCTCTTATTTGTATAGACCTTATTCTCTAAATGTTTTATATAGATTATTCATAAAATACCACATTTATAAAAAAATTTGTCAAAATAATAAAAATTTAACACAAGAGGTGGTGAATTATGACATTTTAAAAGTATCGGTAGATTGTGGTTTATAAATGTCATAGTGATTGATACTGATATGCAACATTGTATTATGTAATGTGTATGACCGGTGGATAAATTGAAATATTTAACACATAAATTTTATAGTGTTTTAGGGAACATATATCCCATATTCCACTCCTCTAATTCTCTCTTTATGAACATAGTGAATTACACTAGAAATGTCTTATTATCACTGGACCTTCAAATCTAGAAATGGGTACTAGATGATGAAACATTTACAAACAATGTAAAATAGAGAATTTGAGTTCTTTTATAAGAAACCAGTTATCCCATTCCTAGTTCAATAAACTGATACGTAAATCAAAACTGAGTATGAGTAGTTGATACTCTAATAAAATAATATATTTTCATTTTGTTGTTGGTTTTGATTTAACATGAACATTGTTGTTGTAGTAACTGATATTATATATATCTAATTCATCAAAAATAATATTCATCCTGAAAGAATAATTTTGATGCAATTTGGGCTGAAATTTTTCTTCAATTTCAGTAGAAACAATTTTCAGTTGTATGAGATAGAAAATATATGTCTCCAAATTGTACACTCTTCAAAAAAATTACAGATTCATTCACTCGATGCAGAAGCACTGTAAAAAAAATTCACACTAATACAATCGTATGTGTATTTCTGTGTCAAGAAATTTTTAATGAATGAGGGTAGAATATATGGAGAATATAAATTTTATTATTATTAAATATAAATGAAAATCAAGTTATATAATATGGATATTAAAATTCAAATTGATTATCGGAGATTCATTATTTTTTTGAATAGAAGTTATTCTATTTACTGAATATAGTTCATTTAATAAATATAAATGAGATTTGATTCAATTATATATAATATTTAAATCATTTTAAAAATTGTTAGGACCATTTCATGAATCTTGAACCAAATAATGGACTTAAAAATCCACTATTAAACAGTTAAATGAAGGGTAAAACTGCATAGAGTAGGGTTCCTTTGTGTATAATTGTGTTCAATTACATAACATAGGGTTCTGTTATACAAAATATGGTTACCACCAACCTATGGTTCGTTATCAACACTTTCTTATTTACCTAATTTTTGGAAGAAATGTAATTTATGGATGATTGTCCATACATTCATCCATTTTTTCTCATGTTTAATTCCAAAAGAAACAATAATTAAGTAGACATTCAATCTCTAGAATGAAGGGTATTGATAGTGATTCATGATTCCAACATAGGGTTTATATTCCAATTGTTTAATGATTATCCAAACATTAGTTTTCCAATGGATATGTTTAATATTCATCATAGGGAGATAGATCTAGATGTAAACTATTAATCATAGCATAGGGATGATAATCCATATGTTCAATTACTGAACATATTGTTTGAACATTGTTTCCATATAACACCTAATAGCTTTTAATTACATCATTGATCAAGATATATATTACTAAAATATACTTAATGAAACTTTATTAGAGACCGGATAAATTATTTTTTAGAAAAAAAATCATTATATATTATAGAGTATCACTGAGACAATACATGTATAATAGTTACATTATTATATTAGTATAAGATATGAGTGATGACATCAAAATGGACTGAAAAATTTTAGAAGTATTTGAGAACCAAATACTTAATTGACTTTCACATAACATTTTTAAACATTAAATACAACATAATATTTTGTATCATAATACCATAGACCCCTTTATAATTTCTATTCATATCAATCATAAAACACATCATGGTATCCTAGGGAGATGAGTCATAAGAAATGGGTGAGCTGAGATGTTCAGTACGAGTATGTGTATAGTGAAAGCTAAATAAGACATGAATAATATGGATGGAAATAAATAATAATCAAATAATACCGTTAAAATAATCATATATATAGGTTCTTATACATAGATATCATAACAAACCAAATAATTATTTGAACATCAATAAAAATATCATAAATATATAATGCATATTTTTAGACATATGAAACTTACCACAAATGCCTCATACAAAGACATGTAAAATATAATTTCAAGCCTCATACAAATACCCCAGTTAGTTTGTCTTATGATATCTCCTATTAAATTAAGGGGATATACTAAAGCCTTACCTTCTGTTAATATTTCTAATGCATTCATCATATGAATAACAAATCAATAATAGTTTCTAATTTAATAAATATAATAATAATATCAATATATTACTTATATAAAATAATCATAAAACATCCAAATAAATATGGTAGATGTTATAATTTGAGTATATCCTCATTATAATATTTGATAATGATAATTCACATATATGAAAATAATATAAAATGGTTACAAGAAACATTCTAGGGGAAATAACATTTTTTTATTGGAAATTTATTTTAAAAACAATAAATTTACAAAATATTAAATAAACAATTCATTGAAAGAAATCACATAAAATTATAGAGGAATGTTTAAAAAATTTATCATTTAGGATAGTTGTAATTTCCTTTAATTCCATATGAGTTAAAAAATTATTCCTTTAAAACTTTTGTTATAAAATTCCAAAATTTATTCAATTGGAAAATGAATGAAAGATTAATTTTATACCATTTTTTTAAATTAAATACTTTTCTCAAAATAATTTTTAAGTCATTGTAGAATAGTAAAAATATTTATAATAATATTTTATATAAAATACAGATATGTGATAAAATGACTATAGGATGAGTAGAAACAAATTCATTTTTATTTAAAAAAATTATTTTAGAATATTGGTTTCATAATGATAAAAAATTAAGGAAACCATATAAATTTTATTAATTTTTAGTGCATAATAAATATATTGGGTTTAAGATGTAAATTTAAAATAATACTTCCTAATGATACATAAAAATTAGCAGTGTTAAATAAAGATGAGATTGTGAAATTAACCCTTACCACATTGGAAAATTTTCCATCTTATGCCCTAACAACTAGTTACATCAAATGAATCATTAAATATTTCTTAAATAAGTTCAATCATGATATAACATGTCTAATGGGGTTTATATACACAATATAAATGAAATTTGGTCTATAAAAATATCACTTAATGAATGAGAATTGAGATGAAATCCCTAATCTCAAGTTTATATTCTTTTGTACCTTTGAAAAAATCTTGTATAATAAATATATGATTATTATAAATTTATTATAGAAGAATATTCATATATATAATTCCATATATTATATAATTTTAATCTTTCATCATCCATTTATTAAGAATTCTCTGTTAAAATCATTGTTCTACGTAATAAATGCTTCGTCTTCATTTATGTTTTGGTTTGGTAGCTTTAATATTTTTAAACATATCATTCTTACATTATATCCATATTTTTATCAATTATATAATTTTTATATATGTTAAATATATATTGATCTAATGTTATTAATAATTTATATAGATAGAAAAAATTAATTACACTATTTTTTGGAGATGGAAGGTCGTTCACACGCATGAAGAAAAGTTTTGATTTTTCAATTGATGGGATGATATGATTGTTACTAATAAGTAACCTTTATATTGTTGTTATTTCCTAATATATGTATTATGTATTGGTTAAATATATTCATATTACAATCCATGTAAAATTGAAATTAAAATCAAATCACATCGCTTCTTGGAGGGGGGTAGGCCACACTTATTCATGAGAAATGTTATCATTATCCAATGGTTTGAATGAGACAAATTAATATATTATATTTTAGTTAAACAGTCATATTAATTTCATAAATATCACATATACTAATTATTTTCATATTTTTGACCATCCATGTATAGTGGTTATGGAAAACTGAATTACACCGATAAGTGGAGATGGTAAGCCCTACATACACACGAGTGATCTTTTTTATTTTCATAGGCTATAAATGAAATGGAATATGGTTGTATCATATTCATAATAAAATTTATGTATATTTATGATAATATAATTTTTATTTTATGATGATCTCAAAATGTTAAGAGGGATTATAAGAAGAAATATTTATCTGAGAGTTGGAGAAGATGATTAATTATTCATCAGAAGAATTCCTTTAGTTATGTTCTTAAGGAACCTAGGGATAGAAATTTGTAATTTTCATAACCTCTATAACTTTTATAAAGATATTTTAAATAGTAATGAGTATGGTTTTTCAATCTAGATAGATCAATGTGGTGTAATTATGTGAAGTAAGGGATGCACTTTTATAATTGAGGGGAAGTAAATTATAATAATTTAGTAAGGAAATAAATTAATATAAATTATATTTCACCTAAAATGGAACCAAATTTATTTCATAGAATAGAAGATAATTTATGTTTAAATTATTTTATAAAATAAAATTTGTACACTTTTTTTGTATATTTCCCCCATTATCTTTCAGTTTTAAGACCACATTAACCCTTTTTAATAACTATAATATTATTGTTTTATACCCTTAAAGAGCTAATAATATTATAATAAAATGTTAATAAGACCCATAAATGTATCATTGTATATTATTACAAAACAATTCATTCATTTTTTTGAATATTAATTATTTACATATTTTAAATAATTTCATAAAATATTATTTATTAGAAAATATCATTGTTATCATTTTTAAATATATTCATTTCAATTTACATTAAATGCATCAATGAGAAGATTAAATTAAAATATAATTATTTATAACCTTCTATCATTTCATATATATATATAATTCATCTCATATATTAATTCATTCAAATTGATTAACATCTATTTTCTAAAAATATTTTTATCTAATTTTTTAGTTAATTGGATAAATATTGTAATATATTTGCGTAAGAATTAATGGTAAATATTTAGTGCATAATAATCATAAATCAATTTATAATAAGTAAATAAATTAATTTTTATCGAATTATATTTTAATATTCATTGACCATAGGTTTTTTTAATGTAGACACATGAATGTTAATTAAAACTAACATAATGTCATTTTGTAGCTTTCTATAATTTAAATATTATATTGGTCATTTTTAAGGAAAAGTAACAATTAATAAGCTACAATTAAAACATAATGGAACAAGGGTCTAATACTATTCATCTAATAAAAATGTCTCTTAATAATTATGAACTTATCACTTTTTTATAATCAATATTAATGGGATTTACCCTTTATAGAGGTGATAAATTATAACACAATTATTGTATATAATGCCAAAAATAAAAGAGAAATTTTTGAAAATTTGAACCTATTAATAAAAAATAATGAATATTCTTTTTTAAATAAAATTTATATACGTAAATGAAAATATTTTATTGTAAATGCACAAAACATGATGAAAAGATGTTTTTTAGAAAAATAATTTTTATGTATAGAAATATTGTTATACGAAATTCAATCATGAAATTGAATCTAGTGAACTCGATTTTATTATTTATTATAAAAGACAACTAAATTTAGATTAAAATAATATAAAATAAATTTAATTATGTATATTATTGAAACTAATTATATTTAAAATTATATTTAATTATTACTTTTCACTGGAAAATCTATTTTTTTAGAAAAATACAAAAATTCAACCTTCAAATAATTATTATATAATTACATCAAAAAATTTATTAACATTATATAATTAAATTTATATTTTTAATATAAATTAATTATAATTTTTTATAACCAATATAATAAAATTAATTTTTAAATAAAACATGTTTATAAAGATTAAAAATAATTAACTGATAATTAAGTGCTTATTTCTTAAGAATCAATCAAAACATTTTTTTGAGAGAGTTATATTTTATAAACTTCATAATATTATTAATAATATCCATAACCAATAGATAAATAGATGTGTTATAATGCCCATTTTGTAGTAATAATATTTTGTAGTTATTTTAATCATAATGTTGTGAGTTGGGTACACTATCAAGCCTAATTTTATTATTTTAAAATCATAGGGTATTAGGGATTCTCGCATAACAGATTAAAAAGAATTTATTTCCCAATTTCAGAGGAATGAATTTATAACAATTATTTTTTGTTCTAATAAGGGTATAAAGTGGTTTGGTCTATAGATTTAACTTGTTGTCATTGATTTCCCAATTCCTAGAAATTTTTGAAGTTGAATATGTACATGTGGGATGTTTTGAGTCTATGTTTTTAAGTGAAGAACCTTTTTTTATATAAAACATGACCCAAAATTGTATGCCACATGTCCTAAACTGAAGTCCAAATCACCAAATAATGGAACAAATCACGGGGCTTGATAGATATACACTAATGGATGGTTTCACTCATGGTGAACTAGCATGAACAATCTATGAAACAAGATAGCCACACTAGTATAATCCTAGAATAGAGTCACAAATAAAAATTTTGATCAATGTAATAAATATTGTATGATACCATATGCAACAATATAGTCATATAAAAAGCATCTAATTCCAAGAAAATTACATGGTATATTGCATAAAACCAAACAAATCTAAAGAATAATATTTTCTAAAAAAGAAATATACATAAATATCGAAATTAAAACATTCTTAAATGTATCCTCCATTAGATAACCTTATGACAGAACATATCCAAAAAATTGAATGATAATGGTAATAATGATGATTGGCCCATGTATGTAGTTTTATTTCCATTATCAGTGTCATGTAAAATAAGGTCTATATATGCAAAAAGGAATATGTAGGGTGTGAGGAACCAATCCTGATAAAATTCCATAATAAATTTATTTAAGGATGAAAAATATATGAAAAAAAATAAAATAGTTTGTATACTCATTTCCAAAACTAAATTAGTTGAAAACCTTTTTAATTAATGATATACATTGAAATATCTTATAATTTATTTTATATAAACAAAATTTCCAAAAATAGTTACTAAAATGAATCTAATTTAAAAAAATGACATAATCAGAAAAATCCCTAATATACCAAAATAATCATAATAGGGAACTCATAAGAAACATAATCATATACTTTAGTAAATGTAAATGGGTGTAACACATGATACCACATCAATAATGGTAATAAGATAATGAAAAAAACACATAATGATCGACCATGTATGAGTAATTTGAACCAAGGTCTCTAAAAATAAGTGTGTAATGTGAGTGAGATGAAAATAATGTTTTTTATATAGATAAACAATGTGAATGATCTCCTATACTTTTTTCTTCCCAACAAAAAGAGATCTCATAGCCTCATAGATAAACATGTGAAATATATCCTAGTATTCCTACTAAACTCTCTCATAATCCCTAGAAAAACCCATATAATATCTATCAATATTCTTAACCAAGGATCCCAAATTTACTTGTAAAAACAAAACACACACCCTATGTATTTTCCATGTTCTAAACAATGCCAATCATGTTCAAATCATACGTTTCACAACTAAAATTCCATTTCACAATACTATTTAAAAAAAGCCTTCTAATTTTACATAATACCATTCCAAAATGCTATATAATTACTAAAATTAATTTTTTCTTCATTTATAATTTAAAACCATTTGATTCATTTTCTCAAACATTTAGAGTGCACTAAATCCCCCCACTAAAAAAAGCAACTTTAAACACCAACTAGAGAAACCAAAACATTGAATAGATGAAACATAGTCAAGATATATACCATATATAATTTAATTGGGAATTAAGAAAACCTAAATAGTAGGTGATTTAAAATTTAATGGTTATCTATGAAAAATTCCTTTTAGATAGAGACAACTAATTCACAGATGGTTTTGAACGCATCACCCTAGAGAAAAACCACACAAAATTATATGGAAATATCCTCAAACAAATAATACATTAGAAAAAAAACTAAATCAATAATTAAATACCATTTCTTCATACAAAACCACTCTTAGGTATCAAAAATAAATATTAATTGAGGAACAAACAAAATTAGTGGGGGGATGAAGAAAAATCAATTAAATGGGATTACCTCTAACAACAACACCTTTGATCCAAGGAGAGTCCCCCAAAAATGATAGGATGAAGCTTCAACAACAAGGTAGAGTATATATTCATGTAAGGGAGGAGAACATAGTTTTATGGGATAAAAAATAAGCAATTGAATATTGGTGAAAACAAAAAAAGTTTTATGTAGGGAAAACTGCATAGTATCATAAGATAGTTAGGAAAATATAACATCAATAATTTCATAGCTACTACCTCCCAAAAACTCATTCCATAAGGTTTCTCAAAGTCTTTTCAAGGATTGAAAAATAGTTCTCATACTACAAAAAAATTTAGTTATGTTATGAATGGTACCCCTTGGATAGTTAGCTTCATAGCTAGAAAAAACATGCGCTCACCATGTATCATGGTCTGTTTCCACCAAAAAAATCCATTTTTGATCCCTAACACCTTGAAATTCCATGAAAACCAAAATATAAAATCATATCAAAAATAGAAATACCATTGAACCATTGGTTTTTACAAACACTCCACAATCACACATTGCACCCCTATAATGTCCTTAGGCATTTACAGTAGAAATATGGTGAGGCAACTTCTACATCACAAGTCTTTCCCACTCTCATGTGTTATGGATACCATAACCCGGATTTAAATTCACATAGACAAATTGGATAATCATTCAATAAAGAACCTTGTTCTAAAAATACGGGATATGAACAAGCTTCTTCAAAATGGTGACATGATGTTAAAACACCATATCATACAAATATAATACATGATATGGGTTTGGATGTTATTTTATTTCATGGGAGAGAATAAAAATGTAATTGATCATGGTTTTACTAAATTTATACTATAACAGGTATACTACCATAACAAGTTGTTCAACAACTCAAAACAACTCGATAAATATAGTACCACCTTTCCCTACTTTCCCAATTAATGGTTTCCCAATTTAAAAGACACCTGAAGAGATACTTGATGACACTCTTAAAACAACCATGGCTAAGGACATCAATCATAAAATGGCTTTTTGTTAATTTATGATTCCACTAACCATTTTCTAATCAGGTCAACTACCTCAGTTTAATCTTATATGAGAAAACATTTTTAACTAAAAAATGCTCACCCACCTCAACCAAACACAATAAGGATTGGAGTGTTTTCCAATATAAATCCTAAAACTAGGCCATCCTAATTGAGATATGATCACTATACATACTTTCAAACTCAACTAACCATACATTACTTTCCCAAAAAACCTTCAAGATCATGAACACATGCTCACAATATATCCTCTAAAGCCTGGATGGTATTCTCAAATAGAACATCCATCTATTAATAATACATGGTTCTCAATCTCAACTCAGTTTATAAATATTACTTTAGTTACCCCCAACACTGATAATTAAAATGGGAATCAATTTTAGATACTATCATGGTGGAAAAACCATTAATTCTAACAACCACATAGATAAATATACATCCAATATATTTTTTCTTCATTTAATCCCCGATGGGTATAAAATGTTATAATTTCACTAAATGGATGAAAATAAATCAACTAGTGTCTTTATTAATCAATGTATGAGGTATTCCAACAATAAAAGCCATAATGGTATCATACCACATCCAAAATATAATGGGAAGAGGCCAAAAAACCATTATATTCTGTAATACTTCCCCTTGATTCCTCTATAAGGTCAAACAATGAGAAATAAAATATACCACTAGACATCTCATACTAGGCCTCCAATACGAACCCATCAATGTAAAACTAACCATGAATTACCAGGGTTTCATGAGAAACAAATAATTTTGAGACTCATGTATCATATCCCTCTTGTAATTCAATGGAACTACAAGTCATTTTTTTAAACGATAGATCTATCGTGAGACTTATTCTAATCACACATGGTCTCCCCTCAATTTAAGTAAATTATAATTTCATAGAAATCATGATCAACTACCTTATCACTCATAATAATAAAAATATGATAAAGTGTGACATATAAATTGGTCAGGAACACCTATGATATATACTATTTCTCCTCTACAATCATATTGGTAAATTTGTTTTTCAGTCCCCACTCATCTACTAATTCTCAAAAATCCTTCCTTGAGATATTATTTCTCAATGTAATGGGGACTATTATTCACTTACCATATGTATAAGAAATTTATAAATCAAAATTATCAATACATTATTCCAAGAATATCTGGATTTATCCAATTTCCCAATATGAAATGATATCATTTAGGATTTTATGATCCCATAAAACCAGAAAATTCTCCCCGAAGAGATATTGTTTCCACACCTACAATGTCTCCATCACAAATGAAAATTACAGGTCCTTGGTTGGATAATTATTCATAATTTTGAATGAATTAAATGATCCATATGCCACCATACTATCATCATCAATCAACAGACACCCCAAACTCACATTAGATGAATCACAAAAGACCAAATAAGCTATCCCGGTCTTAGGAAGAACTAAAACTGGTGTGGATGTTAAATAATGTTGTAAATTCTCAAAATAGTGATGAAACATATCATCCCAACAAAACATCACCTCTTTTTCAGTCATCCTTGTCAATGGACAAGCTATCCAAAAAATGTTATGTCATCCCTCTTTTTTCATTGCATAACTATTCATTACATTTTACCTATATAGGATCTTTTAATGTTTATTGTATTAGAAAAAAGGTATATAATATACAAAAACCTAAAATAAAATACCACATTAAATTATTCTTAAGGTTTAATTATAAGTAAATTTTTTTCATCTCATAACCTGAGAACATTTATCAATTGAAAGGGTGAGTAGAATGCCCAGTAAGGGGAAACAAGTGAATCAACTCACTTGTGTTCTTGAGAAATATCCTTAATAACTTGATGGATTACATAAACCCCTATGAAAAGAAAAAAATAAGAATATCATTATAAAAAAATTGGTTCATAAAATGAAAATTTGACTTTAACATTTAATATAGACATTCATAAGAATATCACCATGTTTTACCATCAACGTGTCATTAAAATTACCAAAGTTATTTACTATGGTATTGTAAAACATGTCATCTTTAGAGATTAAATATATTACCCAATGAATTGGAGTGATATAAACGAGAACTATTTATAAGTATTAATTAATTTTACCAAAAAATATCCTAATAAAATATTTCATATATAACCCATGGAGAAAAAAAATGAAACATGTTTCATTTAAAAAACACGGTGTTTTAAAAAGTGCTTTAAAACATTATACATTTGTAATTTTAAACATATGGAACATGAAAGAGTATTTAATGTTTATTAATCCTAGACTTAAATTGATATCATTAGAGTTTATTTTATTAGACTATGATAATAATGTGGTTTCAGTTATCACAGAGTGACATAAGAGAATTTCTTTATTAATAGATATACATTTTGAGGTGAAAATTTTACAGTATAATGGTTAAAAAACATGGTTTTAGAAAATATTAAAAAGAGATTGGAAAAGGGTCTCAGATTTATTAAATAATATAAATATAGTATTTGGATGGAATAAAATATAAATAAGTACATTTTATGGAAAATGTTCATACATATGACATAAAAATGAAACATATAAGGAAAATAGAAGTTGAGAACCCCCTAACCCGAAATAGTGAATCCAAAAATATTATGGTAGGGACCTTGGGGGATTTAAGACAACATGGGATGAATCATTTGGAAGAAAAACTATCAGATATTCATTGCAGATGATGTTGTAATGAATGGAAATGAATAAATGGGTGTTTACAAATAGAAAAAAAGAGGTATTGTTTTATTAATTTCATTAGATATCTCATTGGTGGTATTTAAAAAATGATGGGTTTTTTCAAA
The DNA here is from genome assembly GCA_963277665.1 of Viscum album. Taxonomy (NCBI): domain Eukaryota; kingdom Viridiplantae; phylum Streptophyta; class Magnoliopsida; order Santalales; family Viscaceae; genus Viscum; species Viscum album. The sequence goes on from OY728133.1 coordinate 1,979,023,515, forward strand.
GTATTTTCCCATAGAATGGACCGCATGAGACTCCTATTGAGTTATATTATCCCTTAAGCCTAAAACATAATTTTAAATTAACCATTACATCATTATGAATTACATTTGTTTTCATTAAACTTACTGAAATACAAAACTTGTATTAATACTACTCATTAAATACTAATTTACTTTATAAGATTTCAAATAAGTTCACCCAAACATAAAATTGATATTATAAATTCAAAAAAAAATTAATTTTATCATAATAAATATATAAATATTATAAAGTTAACTCTTATCTTTAAAAATTCTTATTTATTAAAACTAATAGTAGACAAAAAATGTACAGTAAAATTATCGACAATTAAAAAGAATAAATTTATTTATCATTAGAAATAAAATAAATGTTTTATGATAATAATATTTCATGATAATATACATTATTAATAAAACCTTAGTATAATTTAATTATTTATATCTCACATAAAAGTACTATTTTTTACATGAAATATAAATTTACCAAATCCGATTTCAATTTTTAAGTAAAATTGTTCCTAAAAAGTATATCATAAAGTGAAAATTTTATTAAAATAATAGGATTAAAATGTAAGATACTAATTCCTAGAAACATAACCACTTATAACACCCAAATAATACCTAAGTTTAATTTGTGTGATGGTAATAAACTACTAGGGTGGCTTAGATAACATCACAGTCATGGACATGTCTACTAACATAAACTTCACCCATTGGTGATTTCATTCAGGCATAACATGTGGAAGCTGTGATTGGGTTGGTCAAAGGTGAAGTCTAATGATATAATACCCTACCATGTTCTGAAAAAATGGGCTTCATACTATATTACTCTACTGGATGAGGTCATAGAATATTCATTCTACATTAATTAACATATAATATTTCTATTTATAAACCATAATCACAGTGTTGAGAGTATAGTTTCTAATGGTCATAATTGACCAAAATTTATATAATGGTCTAATCAATATTTTTACATTAAAATATATATATTACATTACTAATGTGATATTGTATTGTTTTGTAAAAATATAATACATATTTTCATGAAATAAATATAATTCTAACAGTTTGTGTCATTACATTATTCCCCACTTTAAAAAAAATTTCCCCGAACATTAATCTCATTCTCTAAGTTGAGAAAAGGTTTCAGTACATTTCCTCACAGTATCCCATGGTCCCCACATGGTTGCTTCTTATTTATGGTTCCTCCACAAATATTTAATGACGTGGTTTTCTTGTTTCATATATACTTTCTTCAACAGTACAATAACGCCACATGTTACTCCTCATAAGAGAGTTCATATTCTTCTTGTAAAATATAAGGATCCAGTACATGTGATGTTTTATGTTTGAAATTAATCAAGACATATATGTGAAAAACATCATGAAAAATTGATATATTTGGAGGATATGCAAGATTATAGGCCACTAAATCATTGAGATCAAGTATTTGATAGCGGTAAATTTATCTTTAGCATATCCATCCGTTTTTTACCAAACCTCATGACTATCTTAAAAGGTGAAATTTGAATAAATATGCCATCACCAACATCAAATTTCATTTCCCTTTGATGGTTTTCATCATAATGATTTCGATGATTATGAGCATCCATTATGCGTTGTTAGATGGAGTGAACATTTTCTTTCATCTCTTACACATGATACGATCCAATAATATTTCTCTCATCGGCTTCATCCCAAAATTAGTAGTTCTACATCATATCCCAAATATGGTTTTAGAGGGTTCCATTTGATTGCGTAAATTGAAACGGTTGTTGTATAAGAACTCAAATAATTAGATGTGATAATCACATCAACCTTTAAATTCTGTTGATCACATTCATAGAATGTCCTTGAGTGTCTGGATAGTCCTCTCACATTTTCCATCAGTTATGGGGTGATATCTCATAGTAAAATTCATTTTGGTACCCAAAAAACATTAAAAACTTCTCGATAATTTCAATGCGAACCTGAAATCATAACCATATATGATTTAAAGTGGAACTCCATGAATCCCTACAACTCCCTTCACATATATCATGGTGCATTGGTGAAGATATAAATCATCCCCAATAGATATAAAATGGTTAGTATTTGTGATACGGTTCACTATTACCCATATTGTGTTATTTCCATTAGAATTTCATGGGAGACTAGTTACAAATTCGATAGTGATATTGTACTACATCAATGTTATTATGGGTAGTGGTTGTAATACACATTTATAATGTTGTCTCTATTATTTTAATTATTGATAGACAAGGAACATTATAGTGTATTTTACGTTCTCTCAATTCATGTTATCCAACAATTAATTATCACAATAGCCCATATACATTTTCCTACTTATGGTATGTATAGGGATACTAGAACTATGAGATCCATCCATCAGGTCATTCTTTATTTCCAAAAAAATGGAATACATATACTTGTATGAAATTCTAGTACACCTTATCAGTAATTTTTAAACTCCAAAAAATACCATTCTTGATATACACAAACTTCTTATGGAAAAAATGATCATAACTTTGAGATTTCTTGATCTTCTCCAGTAATGATGGTTGAGAAATCATTTGGTATACAGTTGATGATGTCCCTTCCCTTATAATTCCAATTTCTAGTATTATTTGGTCATTGATAAAAAAAACTCCATAAATACTCATCATTGACATAACAATTTTGTTCTTCCTACTTAAAGAATCATCGATATTGTTTTCTCTTCTAGGGTGAAAATGAATTTATCAATAGCAGTCTTTTTGATGTTCCAATAATCTACTCTATCTCAGGTTTAATTCTTTTTGCGTGAAATTAATCTTAAATCTTTTATGGTCCATTTATATATCACAGTTGTCTATGTTGTTATAGTTTCCCCATATATTTCGAGTTAAAACAATAACATCCATCTCCAGATCATCTGTTCAATAGTTCTGTTCATGGAGTTTCAACTATCAATATGCATAATAAATCACCTTATCAGTTTTCATGATTAATCTACCATGTCGTTTTAGAGATCCATCTCCAAAAATAATGAATCCTTCTCCATAGTGGGTAGAGTTAACATGGGTGTAGTAACCAATCTCTTCTTCAGCACTTACAATCATTCCTCACACTCCTTTGTCGATATGAACATAAACTGTTTTTGAGATAACATGGTTAGAGGATTAGAAAGTCAAGATGTGTTTTCAAAAACCACATATAATATCATGTTAAACCTTGAAAAAATGAATTTCAGTTGTTTTTGTAGGCTGAGGCCACTCCTCCACAACAATTTTCTCTTTAGGGTCAACTGAGATTTCGTCATTAATTACAATGTTCCAAAAAAAGAATTTTTTTAAACCAAAATAAACATTTTTAATAGCTTCAAATAGCATATCCTTATTCTGAGTTTGAATTATAACCCTTAGATAGTCCTCATGTTCCTTGAGTATATTGTAATATATTATAATATGATGAATCAAAAGTACCGCAATGTTATCAAAGAAGTCATTAAATACTATATTAATAAAATCTATAAAAATATTAAGTTCATTATTTAATTTATAGCGCATAAAAAATCATAATGACAATTTTCTAATCGAATGTCGGTAATTGGGAAATAATATTTCCCCACACTCAATTGATGATAACTAGATTGATAATCAATCAAATAGAATAATTGATCCCCATAAAGATTGTGAAATACATAATAAGTTATTGGAAGAGGGTACTCATTCATCATTGTTATCTAGTTAAGATATATGTAATCAATTTATAGATGCATTGATCTCTCATTTTTCTTAAAAAATAAGACAGATTATCTCCATGGAGACACACTTTTTCAAATAAACCCCATTTACAAAATATTTTTTATTTTCTTCATTAATTCCTTCAGCTTCAGATTATATATTCTACACTGAGTTTTTTATATCATCTTGGAACCATGAATAAATTAAATGGATAACTCTTCATATATTTTTAGAGGAGGACTAGTTAACTCCTCATGAAATATGTCAATTTATTCCTAAATTATAGGAACATTTTTCATTCTTATATTATAATTTCATACTTTATCTTCACTAATAATATATAAAAATTAGGCTACATAAGGTTCTCCATGAAAGAACTACGGTCGATATATCTCACATTTTAATAAAATGTAGGTTCTCAATTCATGAATATAGATATTTCCTTCCCTCCGCATTTTATCTAAGCATTATACCCTGATATCCAGTCTATCCTTGTTAAAATTTCAAATTACAACATGGCAATGATTACTAGATTTGTGATGAGATTATTCAATCCAAATTGAATACTACAATTTCTAAACATATTTTATGTTTGGATAATCCTTGGAGGAGTCTTGAATGATATCCCTACTTCTAGAAATTAAAAGATTGATTCTATATTCTTCGAAATATTTGTAGGTAATAAAGGAATGCATAGAACAATAATAAAATAATATATATTCAAGATTTGTGGAAACAATGAGAGTACCTTCCACCACATGTTTTGGTAATTCAATATAATCCATCATTATTGAAATGGAAATACCTTTATCCCTTGTCCTATACTATGTCTGATTGTTATTCCCCACCATTACACTCGAATTTGGACATTAATTGTAAAATTTCTTGAGCTATCTACACGTGAATCATTGGAATTTAGGTATGGCCTACACCATCATTCCTTTTTCATTTGTGTTGATAATTTATTGCTTCACTACACTAAAATTGTTTTGAGCGATATATATATTTCCTCCACCATAGTTAAAAATCCCACTCCAGAGCATGTTGTTCCCCAAAAGTTTCTTCCAACTTTTATTACAAGTTTAAAGATTCACATGCCTTCTTTATCTTTTTGATAAAAGATCCTACCTGTGTTTGGCTTCAGTTGTGAGACCACAAAATCTCATTTAACTCTATTTAAACCTTAGTATCACTTTATATAATTTACTCATAGCTTTCATAGTCTTGGCTGGATAAATTCGTCAGTAAATGTCATCTTAGTCCACCAAATTATTAATAAAGCTTCTCATTAGGATCCTTGACCATGATATAGGTAAAATTGGATAGCCTTATAAAGAACATATCATATCAACCAATAAATTTATTCTCTTTATAATTCAATTCATGTAATTCATTATCCATTTTAATTTTCATTGAATGAGGGATGTATTTATTTAAGAGGATTCACCGGAACTCTTCCCATGCCATTACATCAATCTCCCCTCTGGGACTCATGTTTTTAATCAGTTATCATGATTGATCAACTTCTCCCCCTAAATGGTAGACAACTAGAGAGGATTTATCATATTCTGGACAATGATATACAAAAAAAAGACATTTCTATAGATCTTATCCATTTTTTTCAAATCAATGGGTCTGTAGATAAATTGAACATTGGTGGTCATTGAATCATAAAGGACTCAATGAAAATTTGTTCCCTTAATAGTGAAAATGGTCTCCCATCTTGATTCATGTTATTTCTTATAACATTAGATAGTTTATTCATCATCATCATGAAGGTTTGCATTTCATCTTCCATTGGAGGGTCATCAATGCATTTTATTTTACTCTCACCATTTGCATGGTTACTTCTATTTCCAACCATTTTCTAAAATAAGAGAAATATATTATGAAAAATGATTCTTTGAATAATTTTATAATTTTAAAGTAAATTTTATTTTATATAACATAATTATTAATCATGTTATTCATTAAAAACCATTATATTTTTTGTAAATCATTCGTAATGATTCACAAAATGCTTTTGATTAACAATAAATATCCCCTGAGTGTGTAAAAAAAGGAGTGCATAAATGCCCATTATTGTACAACAGTTCCAATTTTATTCTAGATAAAATATGTTTTTTTAGTTTTTACACCAAGATACTTCTATGCTAGATCCACTTCAACTTTTTGATATCCAGTGAGGGATTTATTTGTTCAGAACCAACATACATAATATTTCACCAAAATACCAAGATGTTTTTTCATATTTTATCTTTTTTAGGGTTCTTCATAATGTTTATAAATATGAATTTTAAAAAATAAATCAATCCTCCTTTGATACAAACTATGTCATCACACCATTTTAAATACCTAACTTTTAATTACATTTTACAAACAAAGAATCTTTTTAAATTTATTTTCTTGGAATAAAGGTAAATTATACAAGGGAAAATTAAAAAAATCTTATTCAAATAGAAATGATTATTGAAGGTTCATCCTATGTATATTTTTTTATTCTCATTATCTTGGGGAGTGAATCAAAATAATTTTTTTTAGAATTCATGATATGGGGAATATAGTGAAACAATTTAATTATGAACTTTAGAAATATCAGTAAGAACATGAGGGATTACATAAATCCATGAGAAATAGAAATATTGGAATATCATAATAAAAATTACATGTTTGTAACATGTAAATTTGGGTAAAAATTTTAATTTTTACATTAATAGATATATCATCGTGGTTTATCAATGTGGTTTCATAAAACTTTTCAATGTTATTCAACATGTTATCAGCAAACTTGTCATATAAAGTGATTAAAGTCTTTACCCTGTTCATTGGAGTTCTATCAGAGAGATCCCTTCAAAGTCATAATTAATTCGAACAAAAAATATGACAATATATCATTTAATAAATAATCCATTGAGAATAGAACAAAGAGGTTTTATTTCAAATTCCTGGAGACTTAAAAAGTTCCAAGAAACTCGATCCTTTTGTCATTTTAATCCCACAGAAAAGGAATGTGTGTTTCATGTTTTTTAATCCCTGATTCAATACATATTATTGGAATATGTGTGGATACCCTAGTATTAGAATGTGGTTTGGTTAATAAAAAATGAAAATAAGACAATTTCATGATAAAAAGAGAAATATTTTGGGATGAAAATTCGGTAGCATAACAAGTATGAAACATGGTTTTGGAAAATGATAAAAAGAGAGGGGACATTGGTATCCTATTCATAAAAGTATCTAAATAAATAAATGGTATATAATAAAATTTTTAAATGAGCATGGTATGGAAATATGAAATAAATACCCCCAAAAAATTAAACATTTAAGGAAAAGAGATGTTTGGATTCCCCTTACCTACAATAGTGACTTCTAAAACTCAACGATCTTGACCTTGGTGGCTTGGGACAACTTAAGAGGACTCCATGGGAGGTAAAACTTTCATATATTGTTTTATTAGGATTTTCAATGAATTTTAATGATGGAATGTGGGGGTAGTTATGTAAAAAAGGAGGGAGTTTTTTTACTAATTTCTTTCGACACAACGTTTGTGGTATATGAAAACCCATGAGATTTCATATGTTATTTCCCAGGGTATTATCCACTAGGGAAACATGTTAAGGTAGATTAAAATATTATATCAATGATAATTTTAAATTAACCATTGTATCATTATTATAAAAATATGTTGTCATTAAACATTCAAAAAAACTCAAACTAAACTTTTACTATTCATCAAAAACTACTATATCTTATAAAATTCTCATAAATTCACCATTACATAATATTGATGTTTTAAATTAAAACATGAAATTTAATTTACCATAATAAATCTATAAATATGATAAATCTAACATTTAAAAATAATTATAATTATTTTAAAAAAATTATAGAGGATAAAAAAAGCATTGTAAAAAGTTTTACAATTAAAAAAATGAAATTATTTTTCATTCATAATTAAATTAGTATTTTTGATAATAAAATTTCATTATAATAAAAAAAATTAATAAAACCTTAGTTTAATATATTAATTTATATCTCTCATAAATTTTCCTTTTTTACCCGAAAAACCTATTTATCAAATTCCATTTCAATTATAAAGAAATACTCTTCTTAAAATAGAAATGATGAAATAATAATTTTATTAAAATAAATGAATTATAATTTTAGTGACTAAGGACATGATTCATAAACCCTTAAAACAACTTCATAAAACCTAAGATTAATTTTTGTGTTGACGATAGACTGTTGTGGTGGCTTGGATAAAATTTCTAGTGTCACAATATCCACTAACAAGAACTTCTTACATAGGTGATATCTTTCAAGAATTGCATGTTGAAGCTCAGTAATGTATTTTTCAAGAGATAATCCCAAATATATTACCACCCTCCCATGTTCTAACAAAGGGACTCTGTACGACATAACTCTACTAGATGAGTACACTGACTCTTCATTAATCATTAATTAACCATTATCATTTCTCTTTATGAACTATAATCAAAACGTTATGAGTGTTGTTAACAATGTTTGTATTCGACCAGTGGTCATATATTTGTAAAAAACCAATGGAATCATTAAAATATAATTAATTCATTATTAATGAGATATATATTTCTTGATTATTAATATAAATTACATTTTTTTGTGAAACAATTATCATTAAAAATGTTTGGGTCATTATAGAATTCCTAGAAAAAAGGATTATAATACCTGGCCAATCTCAAATATATTCTGATCTCAAACAACTTGATGGGATACTCCTAATACATGACTGATAAAACCTTATATAGAACCACATAAAAACACTCTCATAAATCTCACAAAACAATTACATTACTTCATGGATCCAAAAATAATATTTTACCATCTTGGTATATATATGATTGTCCATCAAATCACCCAAAAATAGTCTACATTTTCTCATTATTTTCCTCATCAATCACATAATACACCATGGCATTGTAAAAAAAGACCATGAAAAATTCCAAAAAGTAATGGATGATCTAGTTTATCAATTAATTTATTATAATATGTGAATTGGTAATACCAAAAGTCATAAATAAATAATCAAAATTTCTATAATTTATTCATAATGAAGTTTTACGAACATCTTATTCCCATAACCTCAACTGTTTGTACCAAGAAGTCAATTAGAACATTTAAAACCAACAATACCCATTAATATGATCAACAATATCATCAATTATTATTAGTGAGTATAAATTATTTATAGTCACATAATTATGCTTATGATAATTTATTAAATTTCAAAGGCTTCTTTCTCCTTTATCACAAATAGCACTGGAAAACACCATAGTTACATACTGGTATTGAAAAATACCTACACAATGAGATCCAACAACTAAAATTCCATCTCATTCAACATGGATGGATAAATGTATAATAACAAAAAGGTGACATATATCCTCTCATGAAGAAGATATAATTTAAACACAACCTTTCCTTGGGGCATAAACTACGAAAAAAACATCAAAAAAGGGAACATGGTACCTATCCATGACCATGAGAAGTCCACCTCCAAAAATTTGATCGAAGGAATTGAAAAAAACATATAAAATGTTCATTATATTATACCAAAATTTATTGAAACAAGTCATGCCCTCCCAAATCGCATATCACATTCAGCCTAAAATATATGAATGCTCCATTTTGGGGTATAGAATTGGACCCTATATTGTTAACAATAAATCTACGACCGAATGTAGATAAACTAATCAATGTTTATGACAAGGTCAAAATTTTAAATTTTCAAACTAAGGAAATCACAAATTTATTTCACATTTTAAACCAAAACATGAAATTATAGGAACATTGAACCTTACTCATAAATTCTACCCCATGGGGTAAGTAAATCGATAATAAAAGGAATTAACTCCCCCCAAAACCCATAGCGTAAATAAATTTTTGTGAGATAAAATAATTTAATGTGACTAAATATAAAACAAAATCCATGTATTATGTAATAATAAATACCCCTCTAATTGTAGTTAGCCTGAATGTTGAATACATTATCCTAAACACTACCACATTAACACATCTAGACTTTGGCCCACCCTATAATTTTTTTAATAATAGAGAATCCCAAATTAACCGAGGGTGATATCCTCTACCATTGATGGCATTAGACTACACCTAAGAACCCTCAAATAGTGTGGATTCCACATAATAACACAGTAGAAAAATCCAATAGAATCTCTAAAGTCCTCATAGAAATGTGTATTTATTGCATGACTTTAGAGTATTTAGGTCATTCAGCATAGTGTGACCACATTTCCCACCTTGATTGAAAAATATTATGTCATTCATTATAGAAGATACTATAATTGTAAGTAATGACTACTAAACAATATTTCCACTTCCATATTGAAGCTCGTGTCACATCAACTTTTTACCTGAAGATCTCTAGCTACGACCCACTAAATAAACACCATTAATTCCTATCATTCTAGTTATATTTTCCTCTACCATCATCATTTTTTCAGACAACCTATGACAACGTAAGTAAATAGATAATAATAATCATTGAAATGATCTCTGTATTTAACCCCATCACTAAAAATTAAGCCCTGATGTAGTCATTTTTTAGGATATCCATAGAAAAATGAACCATGTCGAGAAAAAGAGTAGCACAATCCATATTTGAATTATCTCTTGCTCTATCCTTATAAACTCATAGCCCATCACCACTATTATGGTTCCTGTTTATAATTTAATATTAATTTAAAAATTAATGGTAGTCCACATGGGATCCTCATGACATTCATCTTGAAAAAATAATTCATAACACTTCCTACCTTGTACTTCCAACACATGAGTTCTGAATCGTAACTAGGAGGTCATAGGGGACTTCAAAAACAAAATGATCCACTAAAAAACCAATAAATACTAATAAACATTTGGTACTTGATCTTCATAGAATATAAGAGGAATATTCCTTTTAAATTTATATCCATGGTCCACCATCTGTGTCTGCTCCCAACCACTCACCTACCCAAAGGATTTGATAATAAAAATCACAAACATCAGTAGTTCTAGAATGAACATAGATTTTCCTTGCACTATTCCATGCATAACATATATAAAGACTAAAATTGGTTCTCTTAAGATGAATTTTCTATAATACCAAAATCAAATTCTTGATCAAAACTCATTTGAAAATAAATCTCCATAAAATAAAACAATATAATCCCTTATAATAGTTCTCAAAATGAAACCAAATAATCAATATAAACACTAAATTAAAATGGAGTGATGAAAAAAATTATGAGTATTTCCCATTGTGTATAGTTTGGATGAACTTTAATGAAAACTATAAATTGACAATAAAGGTTTCATTGAAACAAGAATACAAGGTTATAAAGGTATCATTTGGTAACTACTTACAATTTTCCTTAATCACATGCCTCATCAAAACCATATTATTTCACACAAACACCAAAAAAACCATGGGCTCACCCCAAGACATAATACCAATTGATTAATACCTTATAATATAATCAATAGAACCAATAACCAATATAAAACATAAAAAAATACTAGACCACCCTTGGAATGTTGATTATAGACATGAAGAAGAGATGGTTAGACACTCCTATTCTTCTATTTCTCAATCCCTGATGGTACTAACTCAAGTATACCATGTAATCCAAAATAATTCTCCACTAATAACTTTTTGTATTGATCCAACCTGAGTAAACCTTCCCCATCACCTGAACTGAAACACTATAATGCCTGAAGAAGTTTCCTAATTTACACATTCTATGGATAATCAGAAGGCCTTACAAATATCCACAAGATTATTGTTTCTTTAATAGTAAAGTATCATATCAAATCTATTAAAAGGGATAAAAACACACCAATTTAATCAGACTCAACAATGTAACTGATAAAAATATATATAAACACAATAAATAATAGATGATACCATAATAAATGACGTAATTATATACAAATGATGTCTTACCCTGAAATATATATGGTATATGAAATCAAATCTCAAAACAATAAATAATTAGAATTAATAAACCTAACCTATTTATGCATCACAAAACCATAAGCTCCAAAAATTTCTCCTCCTTGATGATAAAAAATGAGACTACATCTCATCCAACAAAATGATGGATAATAGTAACAAAAAATATCCACTTATGTACATAGTTCACTCTCCTTACCTATTTCCGAAAAAATTGAGTCTATATATTCTCAGAGGAATATGTAGGGTTGAAGGAAAAAATTCTAGTAGGACGACTATAGGAATTCAATTAAGGGATTTTAAATTCATTTAAACCCATTTTAAATAGTCCAATAACTTATTTTAAAAACTAATCCACTTGAAAACTATTCAAATTAAAACAATCCTTTGAAATCACTTTTTTCATTAAAAAAATTTAGTTTTATAAAAAAAATTAATAATATTGATAAAATGAACAAACAAGGAAATAAATAAAAACTTTCTCAATATACCCAACAATTCATAATTCATGAATTTATAAGAAATGTCATCACATGTTTATATATATAAAAATATGCATGGAAAATGATATAATATCTGCCATGTAACTAATATAATATATAAAATCATAAAAAAAAATTTATTTAGTAATTTACAACAATGGAACAAACTATAAAAGCTGAATGTGTGTGAGAATAAAACAATGATCTCTAGATTGATAAACAATGTGGAGACTCTCATGGTTTTTTAACCCAAGTATATCATGGTTTATTGGAAATATATTGAAATATTTATCAATATCACTACTAAATGATATAACATTATTGTGGTTATTCCCCACCCTAACCCCATGAATTCCTCATGTTCCACTAAATGATATTTAGAATCACATCACAAGTTCCCCACATTAAAATCCATTTCAAATAATACATTAATAAAACAACATTTTCATTATATAATAATATTCATAAAATACAATACCATTTTAATCATAAAATTATAAATAAATTTGAAATCATAAAATCCCATTATTCCATTTTATCAAACATGTGGAGTGAACTCAAGATATCACCATTTTAAAAAATAATTTCCCATATTCAATTGAGAAAACAAACAATTCAATGCATAAAACATTATCTAAACAGCTGAATTAAATCATTTTATTACATTCTAAACACATTAACTAATAGATATTTTGAATTTAAAGGAAAGACATGTGAAAAAACATTAAAAAGAATAAATTAACTTAGAAAAGATTCTAACCTAATCACTATTTATGATAACCTACAAAAATTGACAGGAAAAGGCCCCACACACCTAATATATAAGAAAAAAAACCAAACATCATTAAATAACATTAGTTTGGTAAATACCCCCCGCCCCAATCATGGGGATAATCCTTTAATGGAATTGGAAGAATAAGAATAATAAAGGGTTGGATGAATAAACCTCAAATAAAGGTACTTACCTCGTGTCAAAACACCTTGGATCTATGGATAATAAAATAGAAAGTAGTTGGGGAAGCTTAAATTACAAAGGAGAGGGTTTTTACACATATGGGAAATGAAAGGTGGTCAAGGGTATAAAATTTTAGATAATAAAATTCTTTTAAAATTAAAAAAAGATTAATTTGTTCTAAAAACTAGAGTATTTTTCATCATTGTTATGAAAGCTATGCAGCATCCATGCATTTGATACTACCTCTTAATAAATAGTTTTAATTGGTTCTTTTTCAATATACATGGTTTTATTAAACATTATCAAGCCATAAAAAATTGAACTATAATCCAAATAGAACACCTCACATTATTAAAAAAACTATTATCTAATAGTACTCTTTATTCTATTTCCCTTGAAAACTCATATTTTGACCCTAATAGGAAAAAAAACTCAATAGAAATCCAAAATATACATGAAAACAGAAAAATAGACACACAAGTGACCCAGTGGATATCACATATATAACATTAGAGATAGAAAATTGTTTATTATTGTCTCTATTAAATCTATATCTTGATGTGATGCATGATGCTAATGTGATTGATAGAGGCCCATTTCAGGATATTGAGAAAATCGATGAAAACTCCTTGAGTTATGAGTCATAATATGGGTGAAGGTGAGGAGGGAAGAGACACATTTGGTACTGAGCATAACATCATGGTTTACGTTTATGTGACGTAAGTTTTCTCATATGGGGTAATCTAATGTGTTTTAATTATAATTTGTTTGGATATCAATAGTATGGGTTCCCTCTGATTTGTGTTGTTATTTGGTTTATGTGAGGTTTTTTATTCTAGTAGGGTGTCCTTGTTTTAGTGGGTAGTTGGTTGGGATAAAGTAATATTGGTTTGAGTATTTATGTGTAACACCCCAGGTAAATAAAGAATATGACATTTTCATATTTATCCATATTTTTGAATAAAATATTGATATGACTTTAAAGGGGACGCTATGCTCGATGGCGTACCCAACGCACAACAATGATTTTCTTGGGAATCATACGTTGCACTCTAATAATAAAATAATTTTATTTTAAAAGGTAGTTAACATGTAGCTGTTGTAATGGTGGGAATGGATAGAAATAACTAAAATATGATTATATATGTTTTTAAATGTATTTACATTTATCCAATAAAGGATAGAGGCTTAAAATACGGAAAGAATTCAATTTTAGACGTATATGCCCTAGTTTTCACTAAAGGTTCACTTATCGCCTTTTGATGGCGAACTGTCATTAAATATCGTTTTGATAACTCTTATACATTCTTTTGGACCAAATAAAACTCTTATTAAGAATCGGGACATCAAATTTTACTTTGTGTAATTTTATGGTATTTTTCCGATAAAGTTCATTTTTTAACGAATAGTGTAAAATGTTGTGTTTTAATTCAAAACCTCTTTTTAATCTAATTTATTTATATGATTAGATAATATTTTGAATTGGTTTTAAATTGAAATTAGAAAATATTTTTACCATTAAATCCAATAGTGGTCGTTGGAATTAATTTCACTTTGAAATCAGACTTAAACTAGTGTCAATCTTTTGATACTTATTGTTTTATAAAAACACGCTATTTGCGCTGACAGCCGGAATTAATTATTAAATTAATTAATGTGACTAATATGTTTTGAATTTTGTAAAACGGACTTCATTTTTGAATTCAGAATATCAAATATAGCTTAGGGTGAATTTTTGGGATTTTTCTGAAAAACTTCAATTTTTGATGAATAGTGAAACCACTAAGTCGTACTTATAAAAACTGATTTTCCGTTTAAGTGAAATTTTGCCATCATTGTGTTTTGATTTTCAAAAAACCGACATACATGGTTGTCATTAAAAATTAAAATGTGGTTCAATGAGATTAAAATAATTTTTTGGTGAATAGTAACTTATTATGTTTTTAATCGCGATCAGTGGTAATTTGTGTAGTTTAAGGTAAAAATAATTCATTAATAAAATTAAATGAACTTGACACATGTCCTAACCTCATTGGATGTGTAATGGACGACCAAGACAAGCCATGGGTCAACTTGGGGACCCCATGGATCCACTTTGGTTGGGAAATGACATAAATAACTTTTTATTTAATGTAAAAGTAAAAATGACACAAACATGATATGTTTTACTAAAACAATTCTTAAGTGGGGTTATACAAGTCATATTTTTTATTATAAATAGTTATTGGAAAGATAAAAAGATTTAATACAACATAGTATTTTTTTTATAATTTTTAGACATTAAATAAATTAAATTATTTATGACATAATAATGATGCAGCGATGACATCATTATTTGACGATTTAAATAAAATGGAAAGATAATGTAAAATCTATGAACTACACATGTCCAAAACTTATTGGATGGGTGGATTTCGAACCCTTATCACCTTATCCACGAATTATATCAATGTGCGACCTTTTAAAACCGAAACACATTTTCAAATAAAGTAATATTTCTTACTTTCCAAAAGTGCCCCTCCTCTTCTCTTATAAAAGGCCCCCACCTCTACCACCTTTCACACACTCCTCAAGCCTTTGGCTCGGACAAACCCTGCCGATTTACTCTCTCCATATCCCTCTCCTCATCCTAGAGGATTCCCTTTGGGCCTAATACTTTCAAAGGAAGCCTTTAGGCTCAAATCAAAAGGAGTTACACTTTTAAAGGTAATTCATTCTCTCATGTTCATTTGTTTTATTTAGCTTCTCCAACCCCCTAAACTCTTTTTATTTACTTATTTTGTAACAAAAACAGTATATTTAATATACTAGGATGTTTTTATAAGATTTATTCGAGCTACACTCTCACAAAACTACATCAAATGGTTAAAGAACATACGGTTTCCGTGGATGGCGAAATTCTGCCTCCCGAAACGATGATTGTTCAATACTCATTTAACACCTTCGAAGGTGGCCATTATGATGTCACTATTTTTATATATGATATATAATATGTTTATGTTTTCCTTAAGCTTCTGTGTTTTTCATTTTGGGCATACCTTTATGGTTTCCATTATGGGTAAACGCGATATCTTCATTTAAGGAAGTGCGGACTACCGCCCCCTCAAAGTGATTTGATTCGTTAAATACCATTTGTGGTACGTATAAAGGATGGAACTATGATATTATATATGATATTATACTGTAATTATAATATACCTTTATATCATTATTATTCCATTCTATGAAATACGAAATAGAAATGAATGTAGTGTTCATGCGTACGTACGGCTTACCGTCTCCATGAACATTGCATTTCATTTCTTACCTCTAAATGATTATGTAATGTTATAAATGCATGCGTGTACTGGATATATATGACATATATTATATATACATAATTAATACAATTCTGGATATAATAAACATTTGGCCACACGAACAACAGTTAATTGTAAGAAGTCCACTTTCGACTTAAGAACCAAGTATCGACAAAACAAATATTATTAACTTAAATGATTACATAAATGCTTATGACATGGTAATAAGTGATATAAAAGTAATAATGAACTTGAAAAAGGTTCTTAAGGAATTAGAAATTAACTCTAGTTTATTATTCAGGAGATTAATGAACGATCGAGTCAAGTCGGACCCGAGGTAAGGGATCCTACTCCTCTCTTTCTTTTTAAGTACACACTTTTATGTCATTCCTTTTAAAGATCATCTTTCTTGTTATTGGGATGATCTTATATATTAAAATTACTTTAATTTTTATGTTAATGTGATTAGAGACCCTATTCTCTCTCATCAATCCATTTTGGAAGTTTTGAGTGGCGTCGTTAGGCTGCCGAACTTTCGTAAGAGATCTAACCTCTCTCTTTCTTTTTAAGTACTCTCATTTGTGTCACTTCTTTTAAGCTCCTCTTTGTAATGTTGGGGGATATTCTTTTATATTCCTCTTGATTTACATTATATTGTAATGTGATGAGATACCCTATTTTATCTCATCAATCCATATTCGGAAGTTTTATGTGGCGCTGTTAGGCTGCCGAGTTTTCGTGGGGGATTTTTCATCTCACTTTTATTCACGTGAGATTTATGCTACATTTGCCACAATATCCATTGAGTGGTGTATGTACTGCCCATTATTCTACACATTGTGTAATATACTTTATTTTATGAGTATTTACATCAATGATCTATTTTCCTTCTTTCATGGGGTGTATGTTTTGAAAGATACCCAAGTCGGTAAGGGAACCTTTCACCCCCCTCTTTTTTTTAAAGACTTCTTTTGTTGGGTATTTTAATTTGCATATTGTTATGTTGGGATATGTTCTAATATATCCTTATTGATGTAAATTTTATGTCCAAGTGATGAGATACACTTTTTATCTCTCATCAACTCATTTTGATGTGATGTCGTTGGGCTGTCAAGGGAACTTTTAACCCAATTTCGATTTCTTTGGGTTCAACATGTAGTCATTGAATATGTCATCCATTGAATATGTGTGAATGACCTTTTATTGTTTTACACTTAATATCCACTTATATTGGGTGTATTTATATTTGTCACACATATTTTTGAGATTGATTTGTCCTTCATTTAAGGATACCTTCTTTATAAGGGATTTCATCACATTTGACATTTCTATTGAGGGTTCATTGTTGTTATGCACCAATTCGCTCTTATATGGTGTATATACTGTCCTTTGGAGTATTATAACATGAATTCATTTATTCTCATGATATTAAAAAGTTTTAATTAAATGTTATTCCTCAATTATTGTATTCAAGTGTCTCTCATTTTGTTAAAACCCTTTAACTAAAATATCGTTTTAAATGTTTTAATGATTTATTTTCATAAATATTTATTCATTAATATCCATGTATTCAAAATGGTTTTAAGGATTTATTTATATGTATATTAATGTTTTGAAATGTTAAAAGCATCAAAGTGGTATGGGACACTTTGATTCAATGATATCTTTATTAAATGTTTTAAATGGTTTTGAAAATGGTTTTTTGAATGGGTTCATTATTTCAATATCTTAAAATTTTATATTGTTATTGCAAAGTGGGAATGTTATGTTTCCTTTATGCATGTTTTATGTGATAAGATTATGTTGAGTTTCTTGGGAATTATTATGAATATGGGTGGTTCCGTGATAGACTAAGGGCGGGTGAGCCCGATATAGCTCTCCAATGCATTGGGTAACACGAAGGAGTGAAACGTTAAGGTTTCTCCGAAGAGATTTAGGGAATATACTGTGATGGGTATTCCAAACGTAACCAAGAGGGTTACTACCTACGTAAGAATGTTATGAATGCCTCAAGTTACCTTTATGTCTTATGATTTCTATGATTTATTCATGGTTTGATGAGGTATGAAAGTGCATTTGTTTTATGTGTAAAGTATGATTTCATTCTTATCTATATATGAACTCATGTTTCCTTTCCATATCTTTATAACCCTTACTGAGCTTTTTACGCTCATCCCAAGTTTTTGAAATGTTTTTCACAGGTCAAGGGAAAGGTACATGTCATGATGATAGTGTCAAGGATGTGTCAAGAAAGAATCCGTGTTATATTTTAAATATGTTTCCGTTGATGGGAAGAATGAACACTGTCTTTTATGTAACCACTTTGTTTAAATGTGGAATTTAATGCTAGTTTAATGATCTAATTCTCTAAAACTCTAAACCAGAAAAGATCCTCAATGTCTAATCTTGTAATAACTCAAGATTAAGTAAGGTTTAAGGCTGGGGCCTTATAGTTGGTATCAGAGGTCGGTTTAGATAACTTTAGAGGTTAGGGTATTCTCTAAGCATAAGTGACAGTACCATAATGGTTAGGATTTTAGAAAGAGTCCTAGTTTTAGATAAAGTGAATGAGTAAGTATATCTTAGTGTTTATCTTCGTCATTAGTACATGATGGTTATGTTGATATACTCACACTGACCTTTTTGGTTTTAGTAAATGGCTGGATCTAGCAGGCACCAAAGTGACAATGGGTTTGAAGGAAATTGTGGTGGTTCTCGGATTAAGATACTGGATGATATGGGGGATTCAATGAGGAATCTCATAGTTATTCCAAACCAACTATCAAGGAGTCATGATCAACCACTTCAAACTTGGTGAGTTCCCTAATGCATCATGCACGATATGGCCAACTCGATGTGGAAATTCAACTAATAATTATTAAGGTAACCATTAGGGTTTATATGATCCTTACTTTTTAGGTAATTATGGGTTAATCTATGATATGATGGAAAATGAAAGGAATGAGATAAACTTGAGGTTAAAATATGTTATGATCATTTTTGAAGACTTTTTCTCGTTTTGGGGGATGTTTTAAGAATTATATAGCTTTGGAAAAAGGACAACACGCAGACCGTGTGACAACCCGTCGCGTCAGACAAAGCTGCGGGAATCGAACCCACAACCAAAGTGCGACTGGTATTTATCGCCTACCACTGGACTACGTGAAGTCCCTGGTTAGTTTGACCGATTATTTTTAGTTATATGATTATATGAATTAAGAGTAAGTTGATTTTGGGTTATTTATGAAAATGATTAACCTATCATGGAGGATATGTGACTAGGTTAATTACTTTTCAATACGAGACTTTAGGAGCAACTGATGTTGTTTGGAGATAAATGTTACGATTTAACTTGGAAGACTATGTGACTAAATCCTTCAAATATTTGGGTTTCAATCTTATATTAGTTTACTTTGATGATTTTTATGGACAAATTTTTTATCTAATGGTCCTCGTTGAACTTTGGGTTTTGTTTGACAAATCTTGGAGGTTAAGAATAGATTTTCTTTTATAAAGGGTTATCCTTTTCTGGATTATCTGACCTTGTACTAACCTTTTTGGTCTTGGTTTTGGTTAAATCCTAAAGACATTAGATGTATATAGTTCTCTTTTGTGGATTAGGTGATTCTCTAGAAGTTGATTATAGTACTCTTAATGCGAACAAGTCTCCCTAAATACTCGTCTTTTGGAAAAAAATATGAGTTTGATTAAGGAATCTAGTAAAAGTTGAAAGTCAACATGATAAGTGATTATGTTTCCTTATGAATAAATTCCTCAATAAAAGGTAACTTAAAACAAAAATGTTGTCTATTAACTTTTCCTACTGGGGAACCCAACACCATTTAACCCATCACAAGTTTGTGATTTTCTCATTGTTAACTTTCTCCTAAACATGTTTTCTATCACCATCCATCAGAACATGACCCTATGTTTTCTCCTCCATATCAATGTTTTCCTACATGGAGTCCTAGTATGGGCTAACTCAGGTGACCTTTGTACTTATCTTCCTTTATTTTAAAGTGGTTGTTTTACCGACTCTTGTTCCGATGTGGGACTTTCAAGGATGTTTCCAAGCGCAATTTTAAAATTGCGAGGACACAATTCCCAAAAGGGGGGAAGGATGTAACACCCCAGGTAAATAAAGAATATGAAATTTTCATATTTATCCATATTTTTGAATAAAATATTGATATGACTTTAAAGGGGACACTATGCTCGATGGCGTACCCAACACGCAACAACGATTTTCTTGGGAATCTTACGTTGCACTCTAATAATAAAATAATATTATTTTAAAAGGTAGTTAACATGTAGCTGTTGTAATGGTGGGAATGGATAGAAATAACTAAAATATGATTATATATGTTTTTAAATGTATTTACATTTATCCAATAAAGTATAGAGGCTTAAAATACGGAAAGAATTCAATTTTAGGTGTATATGCCCTAGTTTTCACTAAAGGTTCACATATCGCCTTTTGATGGAGAATCGTCATTAAATATAGTTTGGATAACTCTTATACATTATTCTGGACCAAATAAAACTCTAATTATGAATCGGGACATCAAATTTTACTTTGTGTAATTTTTTGGTATTTTTCCGATAAAGTTCATTTTTTAATGAATAGTGTAAAATGTTGTGTTTTAATTCAAAACCTCTTTTTAATCTAATTTATTTATATGATTAGATAATATTTTGAATTGGTTTTAAAGTGAAATTAGAAAATATTTTTACCATTAAATCCAATAGTGGTCGTTGGAATTAATTTCACTTTGAAATCAGACTTAAACTAGTGTCAATCTTTTGAGACTTATTGTTTTATAAAAACACGCTATTTGTGCTGACAGCGGGAATTAATTATTAAATTAATTAATGTGACTAATATGTTTTGAATTTTGTAAAACGGACTTCATTTTTGAATTCAGAATATCAAATATAGCTTAGGGTGAATTTTTGGGATTTTTCTGAAAAACTTCAATTTTTGATGAATAGTGAAACCACTAAGTCGTACTTATAAAAACTGATTTTCCGTTTAAGTGAAATTTTTCCATCATTGTGTTTTGATTTTCAAAAAACCGACATACATGGTTGTCATTAAAAATTAAAATGTGGTTCAATGAGATTAAAATAATTTTTTGGTGAATAGTAACTTATTATGTTTTTAATCGCGATCAGTGGTAATTTGTGTAGTTTAAGGTAAAAATAATTCATTAATAAAATGAAATGAACTTGACACATGTCCTAACCTCATTGGATGTGTAATGGCCGACCAAGACAAGCCATGGGTCAACTTGGGGACCCCATGGATCCACTTTGGTTGGGAAATGACATAAATAACTTTTTATTTAATGTAAAAGTAAAAATGACACAAACATGATATGTTTTACTAAAACAATTCTTAAGTGGGGTTATACAAGTCATATTTTTTATTATAAATAGTTATTGGAAAGATAAAAAGATTTAATACAACATAGTATTTTTTTTATAATTTTTAGACATTAAATAAATTAAATTATTTATGACATAATAATGATGCAGCGATGACATCATTATTTGACGATTTAAATAAAATGGAAAGATAATGTAAAATCTATGAACTACACATGTCCAAAACTTATTGGATGGGTGGATTTCGAACCCTTATCACCTTATCCACGAATTATATCAATGTGGGACCTTTTAAAACCGAAACACATTTTCAAATAAAGTAATATTTCTTACTTTCCAAAAGTGCCCCTCCTCTTCTCTTATAAAAGGCCCCCACCTCTACCACCTTTCACACACTCCTCAAGCCTTTGGCTCGGACAAACCCTGCCGATTTACTCTCTCCATATCCCTCTCCTCATCCTAGAGGATTCCCTTTGGGCCGAATACTTTCAAAGGAAGCCTTTAGGCTCAAATCAAAAGGAGTTACACTTTTAAAGGTAATTCATTCTCTCATGTTCATTTGTTTTATTTAGCTTCTCCAACCCCCTAAACTCTTTTTATTTACTTATTTTGTAACAATAACAGTATATTTAATATACTAGGATGTTTTTATAAGATTTATTCGAGCTACACTCTCACAAAACTACATCAAATGGTTAAAGAACATACGGTTTCCGTGGATGGCGAAATTCTGCCTCCCGAAACGATGATTGTTCAATACTCATTTAACACCTTCGAAGGTGGCCATTATGATGTCACTATTTTTATATATGATATATAATATGTTTATGTTTTCCTTAAGTTTCTGTGTTTTTCATTTTGGGCATACCTTTATGGTTTCCATTATGGGTAAACGCGATATCTTCATTTAAGGAAGTGCGGACTACCGCCCCCTCAAAGTGATTTGATTCGTTAAATACCATTTGTGGGACGTATAAAGGATGGAACTATGATATTATATATGATATTATACTGTAATTATAATATACCTTTATATCATTATTATTCCATTCTATGAAATACGAAATAGAAATGAATGTAGTGTTCATGCGTACGTACGGCTTACCGTCTCCATGAACAGTGCATTTCATTTCTTACCTCTAAATGATTATGTAATGTTATAAATGCATGCGTGTACTGGATATATATGACATATATTATATATACATAATTAATACAATTCTGGATATAATAAACATTTGGCCACACGAACAACAGTTAATTGTAAGAAGTCCACTTTCGACTTAAGAACCAAGTATCGGCAAAACAAATATTATTAACTTAAATGATTACATAAATGCTTATGACATGGTAATAAGTGATATAAAAGGAATAATGAACTTGAAAAAGGTTCTTAAGGAATTAGAAATTAACTCTAGTTTATTATTCAGGAGATTAATGAACGATCGAGTCAAGTCGGACCCGAGGTAAGGGATCCTACTCCTCTCTTTCTTTTTAAGTACACACTTTTATGTCATTCCTTTTAAAGCTCATCTTTCTTGTTATTGGGATGATCTTATATATTAAAATTACTTTAATTTTTATGTTAATGTGATTAGAGACCCTATTCTATCTCATCAATCCATTTTGGAAGTTTTGAGTGGCGTCGTTAGGCTGCCGAACTTTCGTAAGAGATCTAACCTCTCTCTTTCTTTTTAAGTACTCTCATTTGTGTCACTTCTTTTAAGCTCCTCTTTGTAATGTTGGGGGATATTCTTTTATATTCCTCTTGATTTACATTATATTGTAATGTGATGAGATACCCTATTTTATCTCATCAATCCATATTCGGAAGTTTTATGTGGCGCTGTTAGGCTGCCGAGTTTTCGTGGGGGATTTTTCATCTCACTTTTATTCACGTGAGATTTATGCTACATTTGCCACAATATCCATTGAGTGGTGTATGTACTGCCCATTATTCTACACATTGTGTAATATACTTTATTTTATGAGTATTTACATCAATGATCTATTTTCCTTCTTTCATGGGGTGTATGTTTTGAAAGATACCCAAGTCGGTAAGGGAACCTTTCACCCCCCTCTTTTTTTTAAAGACTTCTTTTGTTGGGTATTTTAATTTGCATATTGTTATGTTGGGATATGTTCTAATATATCCTTATTGATGTAAATTTTATGTCCAAGTGATGAGATACACTTTTTATCTCTCATCAACTCATTTTGATGTGATGTCGTTGGGCTGTCAAGGGAACTTTTAACCCAATTTCGATTTCTTTGGGTTCAACATGTAGTCATTGAATATGTCATCCATTGAATATGTGTGAATGACCTTTTATTGTTTTACACTTAATATCCACTTATATTGGGTGTATTTATATTTGTCACACATATTTTTGAGATTGATTTGTCCTTCATTTAAGGATACCTTCTTTATAAGGGATTTCATCACATTTGACATTTCTATTGAGGGTTCATTGTTGTTATGCACCAATTCGCTCTTATATGGTGTATATACTGTCCTTTGGAGTATTATAACATGAATTCATTTATTCTCATGATATTAAAAAGTTTTGATTAAATGTTATTCCTCAATTATTGTATTCAAGTGTCTCTCATTTTGTTAAAACCCTTTAACTAAAATATCGTTTTAAATGTTTTAATGATTTATTTTCATAAATATTTATTCATTAATATCCATGTATTCAAAATGGTTTTAAGGATTTATTTATATGTATATTAATGTTTTGAAATGTTAAAAGCATCAAAGTGGTATGGGACACTTTGATTCAATGATATCTTTATTAAATGTTTTAAATGGTTTTGAAAATGGTTTTTTGAATGGGTTCATTATTTCAATATCTTAAAATTTTATATTGTTATTGCAAAGTGGGAATGTTATGTTTCCTTTATGCATGTTTTATGTGATAAGATTATGTTGAGTTTCTTGGGAATTATTATGAATATGGGTGGTTCCGTGATAGACTAAGGGCGGGTGAGCCCGATATAGCTCTCCAATGCATTGGGTAACGCGAAGGAGTGAAACGTTAAGGTTTCTCCGAAGAGATTTAGGGAATATACTGTGATGGGTATTCCAAACGTAACCAAGAGGGTTACTCCCTACGTAAGAATGTTATGAATGCCTCAAGTTACCTTTATGTCTTATGATTTCTATGATTTATTCATGGTTTGATGAGGTATGAAAGTGCCTTTGTTTTATGTGTAAAGTATGATTTCATTCTTATCTATATATGAACTCATGTTTCCTTTCCATATCTTTATAACCCTTACTGAGCTTTTTACGCTCATCCCAAGTTTTTGAAATGTTTTTCACAGGTCAAGGGAAAGGTACATGTCATGATGATAGTGTCAAGGATGTGTCAAGAAAGAATCCGTGTTATATTTTAAATATGTTTCCGTTGATGGGAAGAATGAACACTGTCTTTTATGTAACCACTTTGTTTAAATGTGGAATTTAATGCTAGTTTAATGATCTAATTCTCTAAAACTCTAAACCAGAAAAGATCCTCAATGTATAATCTTTTAATAACTCAAGATTAAGTAAGGTTTAAGGCTGGGGCCTTATAGTTGGTATCAGAGGTCGGTTTAGATAACTTTAGAGGTTAGGGTATTCTCTAAGCATAAGTGACAGTACCATAATGGTTAGGATTTTAGAAAGAGTCCTAGTTTTAGATAAAGTGAATGAGTAAGTATATCTTAGTGTTTATCTTCGTCATTAGTACATGATGGTTATGTTGATATACTCACACTGACCTTTTTGGTTTTAGTAAATGGCTGGATCTAGCAGGCACCAAAGTGACAATGGGTTTGAAGGAAATTGTGGTGGTTCTCGGATTAAGATACTGGATGATATGGGGGATTCAATGAGGAATCTCATAGTTATTCCAAACCAACTATCAAGGAGTCATGATCAACCACTTCAAACTTGGTGAGTTCCCTAATGCATCATGCACGATATGGCCAACTCGATGTGGAAATTCAACTAATAATTATTAAGGTAACCATTAGGGTTTATATGATCCTTACTTTTTAGGTAATTATGGGTTAATCTATGATATGATGGAAAATGAAAGGAATGAGATAAACTTGAGGTTAAAATATGTTATGATCATTTTTGAAGATTTTTTCTCGTTTTGGGGGATGTTTTAAGAATTATATAGCTTTGGAAAAAGGACAACACGCAGACCGTGTGACAACCCGTCGCGTCAGACAAAGCTGCGGGAATCGAACCCACAACCAAAGTGCGACTGGTATTTATCGCCTACCACTGGACTACGTGAAGTCCCTGGTTAGTTTGACCGATTATTTTTAGTTATATGATTATATGAATTAAGAGTAAGTTGATTTTGGGTTATTTATGAAAATGATTAACCTATCATGGAGGATATGTGACTAGGTTAATTACTTTTCAATACGAGACTTTAGGAGCAACTGATGTTGTTTGGAGATAAATGTTACGATTTAACTTGGAAGACTATGTGACTAAATCCTTCAAATATTTGGGTTTCAATCTTATATTAGTTTACTTTGATGATTTTTATGGACAAATTTTTTATCTAATGGTCCTCGTTGAACTTTGGGTTTTGATTGACAAATCTTGGAGGTTAAGAATAGATTTTCTTTTATAAAGGGTTATCCTTTTCTGGATTATCTGACCTTGTACTAACCTTTTTGGTCTTGGTTTTGGTTAAATCCTAAAGACATTAGATGTATATAGTTCTCTTTTGTGGATTAGGTGATTCTCTAGAAGTTGATTATAGTACTCTTAATGCGAACAAGTCTCCCTAAATACTCGTCTTTTGGAAAAAATATGAGTTTGATTAAGGAATCTAGTAAAAGTTGAAAGTCAACATGATAAGTGATTATGTTTCCTTATGAATAAATTCCTCAATAAAAGGTAACTTAAAACAAAAATGTTGTCTATTAACTTTTCCTACTGGGGAACCCAACACCATTTAACCCATCACAAGTTTGTGATTTTCTCATTGTTAACTTTCTCCTAAACATGTTTTCTATCACCATCCATCAGAACATGACCCTATGTTTTCTCCTCCATATCAATGTTTTCCTACATGGAGTCCTAGTATGGGCTAACTCGGGTGACCTTTGTACTTATCTTCCTTTATTTTAAAGTGGTTGTTTTACCGACTCTTGTTCCGATGTGGGACTTTCAAGGATGTTTCCAAGCGCAATTTTAAAATTGCGAGGACACAATTCCCAAAAGGGGGGAAGGATGTAACACCCCAGGTAAATAAAGAATATGAAATTTTCATATTTATCCATATTTTTGAATAAAATATTGATATGACTTTAAAGGGGACACTATGCTCGATGGCGTACCCAACACGCAACAACGATTTTCTTGGGAATCTTACGTTGCACTCTAATAATAAAATAATATTATTTTAAAAGGTAGTTAACATGTAGCTGTTGTAATGGTGGGAATGGATAGAAATAACTAAAATATGATTATATATGTTTTTAAATGTATTTACATTTATCCAATAAAGTATAGAGGCTTAAAATACGGAAAGAATTCAATTTTAGGCGTATATGCCCTAGTTTTCACTAAAGGTTCACATATCGCCTTTTGATGGAGAATCGTCATTAAATATAGTTTGGATAACTCTTATACATTATTCTGGACCAAATAAAACTCTAATTATGAATCGGGACATCAAATTTTACTTTGTGTAATTTTTTGGTATTTTTCCGATAAAGTTCATTTTTTAATGAATAGTGTAAAATGTTGTGTTTTAATTCAAAACCTCTTTTTAATCTAATTTATTTATATGATTAGATAATATTTTGAATTGGTTTTAAAGTGAAATTAGAAAATATTTTTACCATTAAATCCAATAGTGGTCGTTGGAATTAATTTCACTTTGAAATCAGACTTAAACTAGTGTCAATCTTTTGATACTTATTGTTTTATAAAAACACGCTATTTGCGCTGACAGCCGGAATTAATTATTAAATTAATTAATGTGACTAATATGTTTTGAATTTTGTAAAACGGACTTCATTTTTGAATTCAGAATATCAAATATAGCTTAGGGTGAATTTTTGGGATTTTTCTGAAAAACTTCAATTTTTGATGAATAGTGAAACCACTAAGTCGTACTTATAAAAACTGATTTTCCGTTTAAGTGAAATTTTGCCATCATTGTGTTTTGATTTTCAAAAAACCGACATACATGGTTGTCATTAAAAATTAAAATGTGGTTCAATGAGATTAAAATAATTTTTTGGTGAATAGTAACTTATTATGTTTTTAATCGCGATCAGTGGTAATTTGTGTAGTTTAAGGTAAAAATAATTCATTAATAAAATGAAATGAACTTGACACATGTCCTAACCTCATTGGATGTGTAATGGCCGACCAAGACAAGCCATGGGTCAACTTGGGGACCCCATGGATCCACTTTGGTTGGGAAATGACATAAATAACTTTTTATTTAATGTAAAAGTAAAAATGACACAAACATGATATGTTTTACTAAAACAATTCTTAAGTGGGGTTATACAAGTCATATTTTTTATTATAAATAGTTATTGGAAAGATAAAAAGATTTAATACAACATAGTATTTTTTTTATAATTTTTAGACATTAAATAAATTAAATTATTTATGACATAATAATGATGCAGCGATGACATCATTATTTGACGATTTAAATAAAATGGAAAGATAATGTAAAATCTATGAACTACACATGTCCAAAACTTATTGGATGGGTGGATTTCGAACCCTTATCACCTTATCCACGAATTATATCAATGTGGGACCTTTTAAAACCGAAACACATTTTCAAATAAAGTAATATTTCTTACTTTCCAAAAGTGCCCCTCCTCTTCTCTTATAAAAGGCCCCCACCTCTACCACCTTTCACACACTCCTCAAGCCTTTGGCTCGGACAAACCCTGCCGATTTACTCTCTCCATATCCCTCTCCTCATCCTAGAGGATTCCCTTTGGGCCGAATACTTTCAAAGGAAGCCTTTAGGCTCAAATCAAAAGGAGTTACACTTTTAAAGGTAATTCATTCTCTCATGTTCATTTGTTTTATTTAGCTTCTCCAACCCCCTAAACTCTTTTTATTTACTTATTTTGTAATAAAAACAGTATATTTAATATACTAGGATGTTTTTATAAGATTTATTCGAGCTACACTCTCACAAAACTACATCAAATGGTTAAAGAACATACGGTTTCCGTGGATGGCGAAATTCTGCCTCCCGAAACGATGATTGTTCAATACTCATTTAACACCTTCGAAGGTGGCCATTATGATGTCACTATTTTTATATATGATATATAATATGTTTATGTTTTCCTTAAGCTTCTGTGTTTTTCATTTTGGGCATACCTTTATGGTTTCCATTATGGGTAAACGCGATATCTTCATTTAAGGAAGTGCGGACTACCGCCCCCTCAAAGTGATTTGATTCGTTAAATACCATTTGTGGGACGTATAAAGGATGGAACTATGATATTATATATGATATTATACTGTAATTATAATATACCTTTATATCATTATTATTCCATTCTATGAAATACGAAATAGAAATAAATGTAGTGTTCATGCGTACGTACGGCTTACCGTCTCCATGAACAGTGCATTTCATTTCTTACCTCTAAATGATTATGTAATGTTATAAATGCATGCGTGTACTGGATATATATGACATATATTATATATACATCATTAATACAATTCTGGATATAATAAACATTTGGCCACACGAACAACAGTTAATTGTAAGAAGTCCACTTTCGACTTAAGAACCAAGTATCGGCAAAACAAATATTATTAACTTAAATGATTACATAAATGCTTATGACATGGTAATAAGTGATATAAAAGGAATAATGAACTTGAAAAAGGTTCTTAAGGAATTAGAAATTAACTCTAGTTTATTATTCAGGAGATTAATGAACGATCGAGTCAAGTCGGACCCGAGGTAAGGGATCCTACTCCTCTCTTTCTTTTTAAGTACACACTTTTATGTCATTCCTTTTAAAGCTCATCTTTCTTGTTATTGGGATGATCTTATATATTAAAATTACTTTAATTTTTATGTTAATGTGATTATAGACCCTATTCTCTCTCATCAATCCATTTTGGAAGTTTTGAGTGGCGTCGTTAGGCTGCCGAACTTTCGTAAGAGATCTAACCTCTCTCTTTCTTTTTAAGTACTCTCATTTGTGTCACTTCTTTTAAGATCCTCTTTGTAATGTTGGGGGATATTCTTTTATATTCCTCTTGATTTACATTATATTGTAATGTGATGAGATACCCTATTTTATCTCATCAATCCATATTCGGAAGTTTTATGTGGCGCTGTTAGGCTGCCGAGTTTTCGTGGGGGATTTTTCATCTCACTTTTATTCACGTGAGATTTATGCTACATTTGCCACAATATCCATTGAGTGGTGTATGTACTGCCCATTATTCTACACATTGTGTAATATAATTTATTTTATGAGTATTTACATCAATGATCTATTTCCCTTCTTTCATGGGGTGTATGTTTTGAAAGATACCCAAGTCGGTAAGGGAACCTTTCACCCCCCTCTTTTTTTTAAAGACTTCTTTTGTTGGGTATTTTAATTTGCATATTGTTATGTTGGGATATGTTCTAATATATCCTTATTGATGTAAATTTTATGTCCAAGTGATGAGATACACTTTTTATCTCTCATAAACTCATTTTGATGTGATGTCGTTGGGCTGTCAAGGGAACTTTTAACCCAATTTCGATTTCTTTGGGTTCAACATGTAGTCATTGAATATGTCATCCATTGAATATGTGTGAATGACCTTTTATTGTTTTACACTTAATATCCACTTATATTGGGTGTATTTATATTTGTCACACATATTTTTGAGATTGATTTGTCCTTCATTTAAGGATACCTTCTTTATAAGGGATTTCATCACATTTGACATTTCTATTGAGGGTTCATTGTTGTTATGCACCAATTCGCTCTTATATGGTGTATATACTGTCCTTTGGAGTATTATAACATGAATTCATTTATTCTCATGATATTAAAAAGTTTTGATTAAATGTTATTCCTCAATTATTGTATTCAAGTGTCTCTCATTTTGTTAAAACCCTTTAACTAAAATATCGTTTTAAATGTTTTAATGATTTATTTTCATAAATATTTATTCATTAATATCCATGTATTCAAAATGGTTTTAAGGATTTATTTATATGTATATTAATGTTTTGAAATGTTAAAAGCATCAAAGTGGTATGGGACACTTTGATTCAATGATATCTTTATTAAATGTTTTAAATGGTTTTGAAAATGGTTTTTTGAATGGGTTCATTATTTCAATATCTTAAAATTTTATATTGTTATTGCAAAGTGGGAATGTTATGTTTCCTTTATGCATGTTTTATGTGATAAGATTATGTTGAGTTTCTTGGGAATTATTATGAATATGGGTGGTTCCGTGATAGACTAAGGGCGGGTGAGCCCGAAATAGCTCTCCAATGCATTGGGTAACGCGAAGGAGTGAAACGTTAAGGTTTCTCCGAAGAGATTTAGGGAATATACTGTGATGGGTATTCCAAACGTAACCAAGAGGGTTACTCCCTACGTAAGAATGTTATGAATGCCTCAAGTTACCTTTATGTCTTATGATTTCTATGATTTATTCATGGTTTGATGAGGTATGAAAGTGCCTTTGTTTTATGTGTAAAGTATGATTTCATTCTTATCTATATATGAACTCATGTTTCCTTTCCATATCTTTATAACCCTTACTGAGCTTTTTACGCTCATCCCATGTTTTTGAAATGTTTTTCACAGGTCAAGGGAAAGGTACATGTCATGATGATAGTGTCAAGGATGTGTCAAGAAAGAATCCGTGTTATATTTTAAATATGTTTCCGTTGATGGGAAGAATGAACACTGTCTTTTATGTAACCACTTTGTTTAAATGTGGAATTTAATGCTAGTTTAATGATCTAATTCTCTAAAACTCTAAACCAGAAAAGATCCTCAATGTCTAATCTTGTAATAACTCAAGATTAAGTAAGGTTTAAGGCTGGGGCCTTATAGTTGGTATCAGAGGTCGGTTTAGATAACTTTAGAGGTTAGGGTATTCTCTAAGCATAAGTGACAGTACCATAATGGTTAGGATTTTAGAAAGAGTCCTAGTTTTAGATAAAGTGAATGAGTAAGTATATCTTAGTGTTTATCTTCGTCATTAGTACATGATGGTTATGTTGATATACTCACACTGACCTTTTTGGTTTTAGTAAATGGCTGGATCTAGCAGGCACTAAAGTGACAATGGGTTTGAAGGAAATTGTGGTGGTTCTCGGATTAAGATACTGGATGATATGGGGGATTCAATGAGGAATCTCATAGTTATTCCAAACCAACTATCAAGGAGTCATGATCAACCACTTCAAACTTGGTGAGTTCCCTAATGCATCATGCACGATATGGCCAACTCGATGTGGAAATTCAACTAATAATTATTAAGGTAACCATTAGGGTTTATATGATCCTTACTTTTTAGGTAATTATGGGTTAATCTATGATATGATGGAAAATGAAAGGAATGAGATAAACTTGAGGTTAAAATATGTTATGATCATTTTTGAAGATTTTTTCTCGTTTTGGGGGATGTTTTAAGAATTATATAGCTTTGGAAAAAGGACAACACGCAGACCGTGTGACAACCCGTCGCGTCAGACAAAGCTGCGGGAATCGAACCCACAACCAAAGTGCGACTGGTATTTATCGCCTACCACTGGACTACGTGAAGTCCCTGGTTAGTTTGACCGATTATTTTTAGTTATATGATTATATGAATTAAGAGTAAGTTGATTTTGGGTTATTTATGAAAATGATTAACCTATCATGGAGGATATGTGACTAGGTTAATTACTTTTCAATACGAGACTTTAGGAGCAACTGATGTTGTTTGGAGATAAATGTTACGATTTAACTTGGAAGACTATGTGACTAAATCCTTCAAATATTTGGGTTTCAATCTTATATTAGTTTACTTTGATGATTTTTATGGACAAATTTTTTATCTAATGGTCCTCGTTGAACTTTGGGTTTTGTTTGACAAATCTTGGAGGTTAAGAATAGATTTTCTTTTATAAAGGGTTATCCTTTTCTGGATTATCTGACCTTGTACTAACCTTTTTGGTCTTGGTTTTGGTTAAATCCTAAAGACATTAGATGTATATAGTTCTCTTTTGTGGATTAGGTGATTCTCTAGAAGTTGATTATAGTACTCTTAATGCGAACAAGTCTCCCTAAATACTCGTCTTTTGGAAAAAATATGAGTTCGATTAAGGAATCTAGTAAAAGTTGAAAGTCAACATGATAAGTGATTATGTTTCCTTATGAATAAATTCCTCAATAAAAGGTAACTTAAAACAAAAATGTTGTCTATTAACTTTTCCTACTGGGGAACCCAACACCATTTAACCCATCACAAGTTTGTGATTTTCTCATTGTTAACTTTCTCCTAAACATGTTTTCTATCACCATCCATCAGAACATGACCCTATGTTTTCTCCTCCATATCAATGTTTTCCTACATTGAGTCCTAGTATGGGCTAACTCGGGTGACCTTTGTACTTATCTTCCTTTATTTTGAAGTGGTTGTTTTACCGACTCTTGTTCCGATGTGGGACTTTCAAGGATGTTTCCAAGCACAATTTTAAAATTGTGAGGACACAATTCCCAAAAGGGGGGAAGGATGTAACACCCCAGGTAAATAAACAATATGAAATTTTCATATTTATCCATATTTTTGAATAAAATATTGATATGACTTTAAAGGGGACACTATGCTCGATGGCGTACCCAACACGCAACAACGATTTTCTTGGGAATCTTACGTTGCACTCTAATAATAAAATAATATTATTTTAAAAGGTAGTTAACATGTAGCTGTTGTAATGGTGGGAATGGATAGAAATAACTAAAATATGATTATATATGTTTTTAAATGTATTTACATTTATCCAATAAAGTATAGAGGCTTAAAATACGGAAAGAATTCAATTTTAGGCGTATATGCCCTAGTTTTCACTAAAGGTTCACATATCGCCTTTTGATGGAGAATCGTCATTAAATATAGTTTGGATAACTCTTATACATTATTCTGGACCAAATAAAACTCTAATTATGAATCGGGACATCAAATTTTACTTTGTGTAATTTTTTGGTATTTTTCCGATAAAGTTCATTTTTTAATGAATAGTGTAAAATGTTGTGTTTTAATTCAAAACCTCTTTTTAATCTAATTTATTTATATGATTAGATAATATTTTGAATTGGTTTTAAAGTGAAATTAGAAAATATTTTTACCATTAAATCCAATAGTGGTCGTTGGAATTAATTTCACTTTGAAATCAGACTTAAACTAGTGTCAATCTTTTGAGACTTATTGTTTTATAAAAACACGCTATTTGCGCTGACAGCGGGAATTAATTATTAAATTAATTAATTTGACTAATATGTTTTGAATTTTGTAAAACGGACTTCATTTCTGAATTCAGAATATCAAATATAGCTTAGGGTGAATTTTTGGGATTTTTCTGAAAAACTTCAATTTTTGATGAATAGTGAAACCACTAAGTGGTACTTATAAAAACTGATTTTCCGTTTAAGTGAAATTTTGCCATCATTGTGTTTTGATTTTCAAAAAACCGACATACATGGTTGTCATTAAAAATTAAAATGTGGTTCAATGAGATTAAAATAATTTTTTGGTGAATAGTAACTTATTATGTTTTTAATCGCGATCAGTGGTAATTTGTGTAGTTTAAGGTAAAAATAATTCATTAATAAAATGAAATGAACTTGACACATGTCCTAACCTCATTGGATGTGTAATGGCCGACCAAGACAAGCCATGGGTCAACTTGGGGACCCCATGGATCCACTTTGGTTGGGAAATGACATAAATAACTTTTTATTTAATGTAAAAGTAAAAATGACACAAACATGATATGTTTTACTAAAACAATTCTTAAGTGGGGTTATACAAGTCATATTTTTTATTATAAATAGTTATTGGAAAGATAAAAAGATTTAATACAACATAGTATTTTTTTTATAATTTTTAGACATTAAATAAATTAAATTATTTATGACATAATAATGATGCAGCGATGACATCATTATTTGACGATTTAAATAAAATGGAAAGATAATGTAAAATCTATGAACTACACATGTCCAAAACTTATTGGATGGGTGGATTTCGAACCCTTATCACCTTATCCACGAATTATATCAATGTGGGACCTTTTAAAACCGAAACACATTTTCAAATAAAGTAATATTTCTTACTTTCCAAAAGTGCCCCTCCTCTTCTCTTATAAAAGGCCCCCACCTCTACCACCTTTCACACACTCCTCAAGCCTTTGGCTCGGACAAACCCTGCCGATTTACTCTCTCCATATCCCTCTCCTCATCCTAGAGGATTCCCTTTGGGCCGAATACTTTCAAAGGAAGCCTTTAGGCTCAAATCAAAAGGAGTTACACTTTTAAAGGTAATTCATTCTCTCATGTTCATTTGTTTTATTTAGCTTCTCCAACCCCCTAAACTCTTTTTATTTACTTATTTTGTAACAAAAACAGTATATTTAATATACTAGGATGTTTTTATAAGATTTATTCGAGCTAAACTCTCACAAAACTACATCAAATGGTTAAAGAACATACGGTTTCCGTGGATGGCGAAATTCTGCCTCCCGAAACGATGATTGTTCAATACTCATTTAACACCTTCGAAGGTGGCCATTATGATGTCACTATTTTTATATATGATATATAATATGTTTATGTTTTCCTTAAGCTTCTGTGTTTTTCATTTTGGGCATACCTTTATGGTTTCCATTATGGGTAAACGCGATATCTTCATTTAAGGAAGTGCGGACTACCGCCCCCTCAAAGTGATTTGATTCGTTAAATACCATTTGTGGGACGTATAAAGGATGGAACTATGATATTATATATGATATTATACTGTAATTATAATATACCTTTATATCATTATTATTCCATTCTATGAAATATGAAATAGAAATGAATGTAGTGTTCATGCGTACGTACGGCTTACCGTCTCCATGAACAGTGCATTTCATTTCTTACCTCTAAATGATTATGTAATGTTATAAATGCATGCGTGTACTGGATATATATGACATATATTATATATACATCATTAATACAATTCTGGATATAATAAACATTTGGCCACACGAACAACAGTTAATTGTAAGAAGTCCACTTTCGACTTAAGAACCAAGTATCGGCAAAACAAATATTATTAACTTAAATGATTACATAAATGCTTATGACATGGTAATAAGTGATATAAAAGGAATAATGAACTTGAAAAAGGTTCTTAAGGAATTAGAAATTAACTCTAGTTTATTATTCAGGAGATTAATGAACGATCGAGTCAAGTCGGACCCGAGGTAAGGGATCCTACTCCTCTCTTTCTTTTTAAGTACACACTTTTATGTCATTCCTTTTAAAGCTCATCTTTCTTGTTATTGGGATGATCTTATATATTAAAATTACTTTAATTTTTATGTTAATTTGATTAGAGACCCTATTCTCTCTCATCAATCCATTTTGGAAGTTTTGAGTGGCGTCGTTAGGCTGCCGAACTTTCGTAAGAGATCTAACCTCTCTCTTTCTTTTTAAGTACTCTCATTTGTGTCACTTCTTTTAAGCTCCTCTTTGTAATGTTGGGGGATATTCTTTTATATTCCTCTTGATTTACATTATATTGTAATGTGATGAGATACCCTATTTTATCTCATCAATCCATATTCGGAAGTTTTATGTGGCGCTGTTAGGCTGCCGAGTTTTCGTGGGGGATTTTTCATCTCACTTTTATTCACGTGAGATTTATGCTACATTTGCCACAATATCCATTGAGTGGTGTATGTACTGCCCATTATTCTACACATTGTGTAATATACTTTATTTTATGAGTATTTACATCAATGATCTATTTTCCTTCTTTCATGGGGTGTATGTTTTGAAAGATACCCAAGTCGGTAAGGGAACCTTTCACCCCCCTCTTTTTTTTAAAGACTTCTTTTGTTGGGTATTTTAATTTGCATATTGTTATGTTGGGATATGTTCTAATATATCCTTATTGATGTAAATTTTATGTCCAAGTGATGAGATACACTTTTTATCTCTCATCAACTCATTTTGATGTGATGTCGTTGGGCTGTCAAGGGAACTTTTAACCCAATTTCGATTTCTTTGGGTTCAACATGTAGTCATTGAATATGTCATCCATTGAATATGTGTGAATGACCTTTTATTGTTTTACACTTAATATCCACTTATATTGGGTGTATTTATATTTGTCACACATATTTTTGAGATTGATTTGTCCTTCATTTAAGGATACCTTCTTTATAAGGGATTTCATCACATTTGACATTTCTATTGAGGGTTCATTGTTGTTATGCACCAATTCGCTCTTATATGGTGTATATACTGTCCTTTGGAGTATTATAACATGAATTCATTTATTCTCATGATATTAAAAAGTTTTAATTAAATGTTATTCCTCAATTATTGTATTCAAGTGTCTCTCATTTTGTTAAAACCCTTTAACTAAAATATCGTTTTAAATGTTTTAATGATTTATTTTCATAAATATTTATTCATTAATATCCATGTATTCAAAATGGTTTTAAGGATTTATTTATATGTATATTAATGTTTTGAAATGTTAAAAGCATCAAAGTGGTATGGGACACTTTGATTCAATGATATCTTTATTAAATGTTTTAAATGGTTTTGAAAATGGTTTTTTGAATGGGTTCATTATTTCAATATCTTAAAATTTTATATTGTTATTGCAAAGTGGGAATGTTATGTTTCCTTTATGCATGTTTTATGTGATAAGATTATGTTGAGTTTCTTGGGAATTATTATGAATATGGGTGGTTCCGTGATAGACTAAGGGCGGGTGAGCCCGATATAGCTCTCCAATGCATTGGGTAACACGAAGGAGTGAAACGTTAAGGTTTCTCCGAAGAGATTTAGGGAATATACTGTGATGGGTATTCCAAACGTAACCAAGAGGGTTACTACCTACGTAAGAATGTTATGAATGCCTCAAGTTACCTTTATGTCTTATGATTTCTATGATTTATTCATGGTTTGATGAGGTATGAAAGTGCATTTGTTTTATGTGTAAAGTATGATTTCATTCTTATCTATATATGAACTCATGTTTCCTTTCCATATCTTTATAACCCTTACTGAGCTTTTTACGCTCATCCCAAGTTTTTGAAATGTTTTTCACAGGTCAAGGGAAAGGTACATGTCATGATGATAGTGTCAAGGATGTGTCAAGAAAGAATCCGTGTTATATTTTAAATATGTTTCCGTTGATGGGAAGAATGAACACTGTCTTTTATGTAACCACTTTGTTTAAATGTGGAATTTAATGCTAGTTTAATGATCTAATTCTCTAAAACTCTAAACCAGAAAAGATCCTCAATGTCTAATCTTGTAATAACTCAAGATTAAGTAAGGTTTATGGCTGGGGCCTTATAGTTGGTATCAGAGGTCGGTTTAGATAACTTTAGAGGTTAGGGTATTCTCTAAGCATAAGTGACAGTACCATAATGGTTAGGATTTTAGAAAGAGTCCTAGTTTTAGATAAAGTGAATGAGTAAGTATATCTTAGTGTTTATCTTCGTCATTAGTACATGATGGTTATGTTGATATACTCACACTGACCTTTTTGGTTTTAGTAAATCGCTGGATCTAGCAGGCACCAAAGTGACAATGGGTTTGAAGGAAATTGTGGTGGTTCTCGGATTAAGATACTGGATGATATGGGGGATTCAATGAGGAATCTCATAGTTATTCCAAACCAACTATCAAGGAGTCATGATCAACCACTTCAAACTTGGTGAGTTCCCTAATGCATCATGCACGATATGGCCAACTCGATGTGGAAATTCAACTAATAATTATTAAGGTAACCATTAGGGTTTATATGATCCTTACTTTTTAGGTAATTATGGGTTAAACTATGATATGATGGAAAATGAAAGGAATGAGATAAACTTGAGGTTAAAATATGTTATGATCATTTTTGAAGACTTTTTCTCGTTTTGGGGGATGTTTTAAGAATTATATAGCTTTGGAAAAAGGACAACACGCAGACCGTGTGACAACCCGTCGCGTCAGACAAAGCTGCGGGAATCGAACCCACAACCAAAGTGCGACTGGTATTTATCGCCTACCACTGGACTACGTGAAGTCCCTGGTTAGTTTGACCGATTATTTTTAGTTATATGATTATATGAATTAAGAGTAAGTTGATTTTGGGTTATTTATGAAAATGATTAACCTATCATGGAGGATATGTGACTAGGTTAATTACTTTTCAATACGAGACTTTAGGAGCAACTGATGTTGT
This sequence comes from Viscum album, assembly GCA_963277665.1. Lineage (NCBI taxonomy): Eukaryota > Viridiplantae > Streptophyta > Magnoliopsida > Santalales > Viscaceae > Viscum > Viscum album. Next base: position 1,979,062,863 of record OY728133.1, read on the forward strand.
TTGGAGATAAATGTTACGATTTAACTTGGAAGACTATGTGACTAAATCCTTCAAATATTTGGGTTTCAATCTTATATTAGTTTACTTTGATGATTTTTATGGACAAATTTTTTATCTAATGGTCCTCGTTGAACTTTGGGTTTTGTTTGACAAATCTTGGAGGTTAAGAATAGATTTTCTTTTATAAAGGGTTATCCTTTTCTGGATTATCTGACCTTGTACTAACCTTTTTGGTCTTGGTTTTGGTTAAATCCTAAAGACATTAGATGTATATAGTTCTCTTTTGTGGATTAGGTGATTCTCTAGAAGTTGATTATAGTACTCTTAATGCGAACAAGTCTCCCTAAATACTCGTCTTTTGGAAAAAATATGAGTTCGATTAAGGAATCTAGTAAAAGTTGAAAGTCAACATGATAAGTGATTATGTTTCCTTATGAATAAATTCCTCAATAAAAGGTAACTTAAAACAAAAATGTTGTCTATTAACTTTTCCTACTGGGGAACCCAACACCATTTAACCCATCACAAGTTTGTGATTTTCTCATTGTTAACTTTCTCCTAAACATGTTTTCTATCACCATCCATCAGAACATGACCCTATGTTTTCTCCTCCATATCAATGTTTTCCTACATGGAGTCCTAGTATGGGCTAACTCGGGTGACCTTTGTACTTATCTTCCTTTATTTTGAAGTGGTTGTTTTACCGACTCTTGTTCCGATGTGGGACTTTCAAGGATGTTTCCAAGCGCAATTTTAAAATTGTGAGGACACAATTCCCAAAAGGGGGGAAGGATGTAACACCCCAGGTAAATAAACAATATGAAATTTTCATATTTATCCATATTTTTGAATAAAATATTGATATGACTTTAAAGGGGACACTATGCTCGATGGCGTACCCAACACGCAACAACGATTTTCTTGGGAATCTTACGTTGCACTCTAATAATAAAATAATATTATTTTAAAAGGTAGTTAACATGTAGCTGTTGTAATGGTGGGAATGGATAGAAATAACTAAAATATGATTATATATGTTTTTAAATGTATTTACATTTATCCAATAAAGTATAGAGGCTTAAAATACGGAAAGAATTCAATTTTAGGCGTATATGCCCTAGTTTTCACTAAAGGTTCACATATCGCCTTTTGATGGAGAATAGTCATTAAATATAGTTTGGATAACTCTTATACATTATTCTGGACCAAATAAAACTCTAATTATGAATCGGGACATCAAATTTTACTTTGTGTAATTTTTTGGTATTTTTCCGATAAAGTTCATTTTTTAATGAATAGTGTAAAATGTTGTGTTTTAATTCAAAACCTCTTTTTAATCTAATTTATTTATATGATTAGATAATATTTTGAATTGGTTTTAAAGTGAAATTAGAAAATATTTTTACCATTAAATCCAATAGTGGTCGTTGGAATTAATTTCACTTTGAAATCAGACTTAAACTAGTGTCAATCTTTTGAGACTTATTGTTTTATAAAAACACGCTATTTGCGCTGACAGCGGGAATTAATTATTAAATTAATTAATGTGACTAATATGTTTTGAATTTTGTAAAACGGACTTCATTTCTGAATTCAGAATATCAAATATAGCTTAGGGTGAATTTTTGGGATTTTTCTGAAAAACTTCAATTTTTGATGAATAGTGAAACCACTAAGTGGTACTTATAAAAACTGATTTTCCGTTTAAGTGAAATTTTGCCATCATTGTGTTTTGATTTTCAAAAAACCGACATACATGGTTGTCATTAAAAATTAAAATGTGGTTCAATGAGATTAAAATAATTTTTTGGTGAATAGTAACTTATTATGTTTTTAATCGCGATCAGTGGTAATTTGTGTAGTTTAAGGTAAAAATAATTCATTAATAAAATGAAATGAACTTGACACATGTCCTAACCTCATTGGATGTGTAATGGCCGACCAAGACAAGCCATGGGTCAACTTGGGGACCCCATGGATCCACTTTGGTTGGGAAATGACATAAATAACTTTTTATTTAATGTAAAAGTAAAAATGACACAAACATGATATGTTTTACTAAAACAATTCTTAAGTGGGGTTATACAAGTCATATTTTTTATTATAAATAGTTATTGGAAAGATAAAAAGATTTAATACAACATAGTATTTTTTTTATAATTTTTAGACATTAAATAAATTAAATTATTTATGACATAATAATGATGCAGCGATGACATCATTATTTGACGATTTAAATAAAATGGAAAGATAATGTAAAATCTATGAACTACACATGTCCAAAACTTATTGGATGGGTGGATTTCGAACCCTTATCACCTTATCCACGAATTATATCAATGTGGGACCTTTTAAAACCGAAACACATTTTCAAATAAAGTAATATTTCTTACTTTCCAAAAGTGCCCCTCCTCTTCTCTTATAAAAGGCCCCCACCTCTACCACCTTTCACACACTCCTCAAGCCTTTGGCTCGGACAAACCCTGCCGATTTACTCTCTCCATATCCCTCTCCTCATCCTAGAGGATTCCCTTTGGGCCGAATACTTTCAAAGGAAGCCTTTAGGCTCAAATCAAAAGGAGTTACACTTTTAAAGGTAATTCATTCTCTCATGTTCATTTGTTTTATTTAGCTTCTCCAACCCACTAAACTCTTTTTATTTACTTATTTTGTAACAAAAACAGTATATTTAATATACTAGGATGTTTTTATAAGATTTATTCGAGCTACACTCTCACAAAACTACATCAAATGGTTAAAGAACATACGGTTTCCGTGGATGGCGAAATTCTGCCTCCCGAAACGATGATTGTTCAATACTCATTTAACACCTTCGAAGGTGGCCATTATGATGTCACTATTTTTATATATGATATATAATATGTTTATGTTTTCCTTAAGCTTCTGTGTTTTTCATTTTGGGCATACCTTTATGGTTTCCATTATGGGTAAACGCGATATCTTCATTTAAGGAAGTGCGGACTACCGCCCCCTCAAAGTGATTTGATTCGTTAAATACCATTTGTGGGACGTATAAAGGATGGAACTATGATATTATATATGATATTATACTGTAATTATAATATACCTTTATATCATTATTATTCCATTCTATGAAATACGAAATAGAAATGAATGTAGTGTTCATGCGTACGTACGGCTTACCGTCTCCATGAACAGTGCATTTCATTTCTTACCTCTAAATGATTATGTAATGTTATAAATGCATGCGTGTACTGGATATATATGACATATATTATATATACATCATTAATACAATTCTGGATATAATAAACATTTGGCCACACGAACAACAGTTAATTGTAAGAAGTCTACTTTCGACTTAAGAACCAAGTATCGGCAAAACAAATATTATTAACTTAAATGATTACATAAATGCTTATGACATGGTAATAAGTGATATAAAAGGAATAATGAACTTTAAAAAGGTTCTTAAGGAATTAGAAATTAACTCTAGTTTATTATTCAGGAGATTAATGAACGATCGAGTCAAGTCGGACCCGAGGTAAGGGATCCTACTCCTCTCTTTCTTTTTAAGTACACACTTTTATGTCATTCCTTTTAAAGCTCATCTTTCTTGTTATTGGGATGATCTTATATATTAAAATTACTTTAATTTTTATGTTAATGTGATTAGAGACCCTATTCTCTCTCATCAATCCATTTTGGAAGTTTTGAGTGGCGTCGTTAGGCTGCCGAACTTTCGTAAGAGATCTAACCTCTCTCTTTCTTTTTAAGTACTCTCATTTGTGTCACTTCTTTTAAGCTCCTCTTTGTAATGTTGGGGGATATTCTTTTATATTCCTCTTGATTTACATTATATTGTAATGTGATGAGATACCCTATTTTATCTCATCAATCCATATTCGGAAGTTTTATGTGGCGCTGTTAGGCTGCCGAGTTTTCGTGGGGGATTTTTCATCTCACTTTTATTCACGTGAGATTTATGCTACATTTGCCACAATATCCATTGAGTGGTGTATGTACTGCCCATTATTCTACACATTGTGTAATATACTTTATTTTATGAGTATTTACATCAATGATCTATTTTCCTTCTTTCATGGGGTGTATGTTTTGAAAGATACCCAAGTCGGTAAGGGAACCTTTCACCCCCCCTCTTTTTTTTAAAGACTTCTTTTGTTGGGTATTTTAATTTGCATATTGTTATGTTGGGATATGTTCTAATATATCCTTATTGATGTAAATTTTATGTCCAAGTGATGAGATACACTTTTTATCTCTCATCAACTCATTTTGATGTGATGTCGTTGGGCTGTCAAGGGAACTTTTAACCCAATTTCGATTTCTTTGGGTTCAACATGTAGTCATTGAATATGTCATCCATTGAATATGTGTGAATGACCTTTTATTGTTTTACACTTAATATCCACTTATATTGGGTGTATTTATATTTGTCACACATATTTTTGAGATTGATTTGTCCTTCATTTAAGGATACCTTCTTTATAAGGGATTTCATCACATTTGACATTTCTATTGAGGGTTCATTGTTGTTATGCACCAATTCGCTCTTATATGGTGTATATACTGTCCTTTGGAGTATTATAACATGAATTCATTTATTCTCATGATATTAAAAAGTTTTGATTAAATGTTATTCCTCAATTATTGTATTCAAGTGTCTCTCATTTTGTTAAAACCCTTTAACTAAAATATCGTTTTAAATGTTTTAATGATTTATTTTCATAAATATTTATTCATTAATATCCATGTATTCAAAATGGTTTTAAGGATTTATTTATATGTATATTAATGTTTTGAAATGTTAAAAGCATCAAAGTGGTATGGGACACTTTGATTCAATGATATCTTTATTAAATGTTTTAAATGGTTTTGAAAATGGTTTTTTGAATGGGTTCATTATTTCAATATCTTAAAATTTTATATTGTTATTGCAAAGTGGGAATGTTATGTTTCCTTTATGCATGTTTTATGTGATAATATTATGTTGATTTTCTTGGGAATTATTATGAATATGGGTGGTTCCGTGATAGACTAAGGGCGGGTGAGCCCGATATAGCTCTCCAATGCATTGGGTAACGCGAAGGAGTGAAACGTTAAGGTTTCTCCGAAGAGATTTAGGGAATATACTGTGATGGGTATTCCAAACGTAACCAAGAGGGTTACTCCCTACGTAAGAATGTTATGAATGCCTCAAGTTACCTTTATGTCTTATGATTTCTATGATTTATTCATGGTTTGATGAGGTATGAAAGTGCCTTTGTTTTATGTGTAAAGTATGATTTCATTCTTATCTATATATGAACTCATGTTTCCTTTCCATATCTTTATAACCCTTACTGAGCTTTTTACGCTCATCCCAAGTTTTTGAAATGTTTTTCACAGGTCAAGGGAAAGGTACATGTCATGATGATAGTGTCAAGGATGTGTCAAGAAAGAATCCGTGTTATATTTTAAATATGTTTCCGTTGATGGGAAGAATGAACACTGTCTTTTATGTAACCACTTTGTTTAAATGTGGAATTTAATGCTAGTTTAATGATCTAATTCTCTAAAACTCTAAACCAGAAAAGATCCTCAATGTCTAATCTTGTAATAACTCAAGATTAAGTAAGGTTTAAGGCTGGGGCCTTATAGTTTGTATCAGAGGTCGGTTTAGATAACTTTAGAGGTTAGGGTATTCTCTAAGCATAAGTGACAGTACCATAATGGTTAGGATTTTAGAAAGAGTCCTAGTTTTAGATAAAGTGAATGAGTAAGTATATCTTAGTGTTTATCTTCGTCATTAGTACATGATGGTTATGTTGATATACTCACACTGACCTTTTTGGTTTTAGTAAATGGCTGGATCTAGCAGGCACCAAAGTGACAATGGGTTTGAAGGAAATTGTGGTGGTTCTCGGATTAAGATACTGGATGATATTGGGGATTCAATGAGGAATCTCATAGTTATTCCAAACCAACTATCAAGGAGTCATGATCAACCACTTCAAACTTGGTGAGTTCCCTAATGCATCATGCACGATATGGCCAACTCGATGTGGAAATTCAACTAATAATTATTAAGGTAACCATTAGGGTTTATATGATCCTTACTTTTTAGGTAATTATGGGTTAATCTATGATATGATGGAAAATGAAAGGAATGAGATAAACTTGAGGTTAAAATATGTTATGATCATTTTTGAAGATTTTTTCTCGTTTTGGGGGATGTTTTAAGAATTATATAGCTTTGGAAAAAGGACAACACGCAGACCGTGTGACAACCCGTCGCGTCAGACAAAGCTGCGGGAATCGAACCCACAACCAAAGTGCGACTGGTATTTATCGCCTACCACTGGACTACGTGAAGTCCCTGGTTAGTTTGACCGATTATTTTTAGTTATATGATTATATGAATTAAGAGTAAGTTGATTTTGGGTTATTTATGAAAATGATTAACCTATCATGGAGGATATGTGACTAGGTTAATTACTTTTCAATACGAGACTTTAGGAGCAACTGATGTTGTTTGGAGATAAATGTTACGATTTAACTTGGAAGACTATGTGACTAAATCCTTCAAATATTTGGGTTTCAATCTTATATTAGTTTACTTTGATGATTTTTATGGACAAATTTTTTATCTAATGGTCCTCGTTGAACTTTGGGTTTTGTTTGACAAATCTTGGAGGTTAAGAATAGATTTTCTTTTATAAAGGGTTATCCTTTTCTGGATTATCTGACCTTGTACTAACCTTTTTGGTCTTGGTTTTGGTTAAATCCTAAAGACATTAGATGTATATAGTTCTCTTTTGTGGATTAGGTGATTCTCTAGAAGTTGATTATAGTACTCTTAATGCGAACAAGTCTCCCTAAATACTCGTCTTTTGGAAAAAATATGAGTTTGATTAAGGAATCTAGTAAAAGTTGAAAGTCAACATGATAAGTGATTATGTTTCCTTATGAATAAATTCCTCAATAAAAGGTAACTTAAAACAAAAATGTTGTCTATTAACTTTTCCTACTGGGGAACCCAACACCATTTAACCCATCACAAGTTTGTGATTTTCTCATTGTTAACTTTCTCCTAAACATGTTTTCTATCACCATCCATCAGAACATGACCCTATGTTTTCTCCTCCATATCAATGTTTTCCTACATGGAGTCCTAGTATGGGCTAACTCGGGTGACCTTTGTACTTATCTTCCTTTATTTTAAAGTGGTTGTTTTACCGACTCTTGTTCCGATGTGGGACTTTCAAGGATGTTTCCAAGCGCAATTTTAAAATTGCGAGGACACAATTCCCAAAAGGGGGGAAGGATGTAACACCCCAGGTAAATAAAGAATATGAAATTTTCATATTTATCCATATTTTTGAATAAAATATTGATATGACTTTAAAGGGGACACTATGCTCGATGGCGTACCCAACACGCAACAACGATTTTCTTGGGAATCTTACGTTGCACTCTAATAATAAAATAATATTATTTTAAAAGGTAGTTAACATGTAGCTGTTGTAATGGTGGGAATGGATAGAAATAACTAAAATATGATTATATATGTTTTTAAATGTATTTACATTTATCCAATAAAGTATAGAGGCTTAAAATACGGAAAGAATTCAATTTTAGGCGTATATGCCCTAGTTTTCACTAAAGGTTCACATATCGCCTTTTGATGGAGAATCGTCATTAAATATAGTTTGGATAACTCTTATACATTATTCTGGACCAAATAAAACTCTAATTATGAATCGGGACATCAAATTTTACTTTGTGTAATTTTTTGGTATTTTTCCGATAAAGTTCATTTTTTAATGAATAGTGTAAAATGTTGTGTTTTAATTCAAAACCTCTTTTTAATCTAATTTATTTATATGATTAGATAATATTTTGAATTGGTTTTAAAGTGAAATTAGAAAATATTTTTACCATTAAATCCAATAGTGGTCGTTGGAATTAATTTCACTTTGAAATCAGACTTAAACTAGTGTCAATCTTTTGAGACTTATTGTTTTATAAAAACACGCTATTTGCGCTGACAGCGGGAATTAATTATTAAATTAATTAATGTGACTAATATGTTTTGAATTTTGTAAAACGGACTTCATTTCTGAATTCAGAATATCAAATATAGCTTAGGGTGAATTTTTGGGATTTTTCTGAAAAACTTCAATTTTTGATGAATAGTGAAACCACTAAGTGGTACTTATAAAAACTGATTTTCCGTTTAAATGAAATTTTTCCATCATTGTGTTTTGATTTTCAAAAATCCGACATACATGGTTGTCATTAAAAAGTAAAATGTGGTTCAATGAGATTAAAATAATGTTTTGGTGAATAGTAACTTATTATGTTTTTAATCGCGATTAGTGGTAATTAGTGTAGTTTAAGGTAAAAATAATGCTTTAATAAAATGAAATGAACTTGACACATGTAATAACATCATTGGATGTGTAATGGCCGACCAATACAAGCCATGGGTCAACTTGGGGACCCCATGGATCAACTTTGGTTGGGAAATGACATAAATAACTTTTTATTTAATGTAAAAGTAAAAATGACACAAACATGATATGTTTTACTAAAACAATTCTTAAGTGGCGTTATACAAGTCATCATTTTTATTATAAATATTCATTGGAAAGATAAAAAGATTTCGTACATCATAGTATTTTTTTATAATTTTTAGACATTAAATAAATAAAATTATTTATGACATAATAATGATGCAGTGATGACATCATTATTTGACGATTTAAATAAAATGGAAAGATAATGTAAACTCTATGAACTACACATGTCCAAAACTTATTGGATGGGTTTATTTCGAACCCTTATCACCTTATCCACGAATTATATCAATTTGGGACCTTTTAAAACCGAAACACATTTTCAAATAAAGTAATATTTCTTACTTTCCAAAAGTGCCCCTCCTCTCCTCTTATAAAAGGTCCCCACCTCTACCACATTCCACACACTCATCAAGCCTTTGTCTTGGCCAAACCCTGACCATTTAATCTCTACATATCCCTCTCCTCATCCTAGAGGATTCCCTTTGGGCAGAATACTTTCAATGGAAGCCTTTAGGCTCAAATCAAATGGAGTTACACTTTTAAAGGTAATTCATTCTCTCATGTTCATTTGTTTTATTTTGCTTCTCCAACCCCCTAAACTCTTTTTATTTACTTATTTTGTAAAAACAACAGTATCTTTAATATACTAGGATGTTGTTATAAGATTTATTCGAGCTACACTCTCACACAACTACATCAAATGGTTAAAGAACATACGGTTTCCGTGGATGGTGAAATTCTGCCTCCCAAAACGATGATTGTTCAATACTCATTTAACACCTTCAAAGGTGGCCATTATGATGTCACTATTTTTATATATGATATATAATATGTTTATGATTTCCTTAAGATTCTGTTTTTTTCATTTTGGGCATACCTTTATGGTTTCCATTATGGGTAAACGCGATATCTTCATTTAAGGAAGTGCGGACTACCGCCCCCTCAAAGTGATTTGATTCGTTAAATACCATATGTGGGACGTATAAAGGATGGAACTATGATATTATATATGATATTATACTGTAATTATAATATACCTTTATATCATTATTATTCCATTCTATAAAATACAACATAGAAATGAAAGTAGCGTTCATGCGTACGTACGGCTTACCGTCTCCATGAACGGTGCATTTCATTTCTTAACTCTAAATGATTATGTAATGTTATAAATGCATGTGTGTACTGGATATATATGACATATATTATATCTACATCAGCAATACAATTCTGGATATAATAAACATTTGGCCACACGAACAACATTTAATTGTAAGAAGTCCACTTTCGACTTAAGAACCAAGTATCGGCAAAACAAATATTATTAACTAAAATGATTACATAAATGCTTATGACATGGTAATAAGTGATATAAAAGGAATAATTAACTTGAAAAAGGTTCTTAAGGAATTAGAAATTAACTCTAGTTTTTTATTCATGAGAATAAAGAACGATAGAGTCAAGTCGGACCCGAGGTAAGGGATCCTACTCCTCTCTTTCTTTTTAAGTACACACTTTTATGTCATTCCTTTTAAAGATCATATTTCTTGTTATTGGGATGATCTTATATATTACACTTACTGTAATTTTTATGTTCATGTGATGAGAGACCCTATTCTCTCTCATCAATCCATTTTGGAAGTTTTGAGTGGCGCCGTTAGGCTGCCGAACTTTCGTAAGAGATCTAACCTCTCTCTTTCTTTTTAAGTACTCTCCTTTATGTCACTTCTTGTAAGCTCCTCTTTGTAATTTTGGGGGATGTTATTTTATATTTCTCTTGATTTACATTATATTTTAATGTGATGAGATACCCTTTTTTATCTCATCAATCCATATTCGGAAGTTTTATGTGGCGCCGTTAGGCTGCCGAGTTTTCGTGGGGGATTTTTCATCTCACTTTTATTCACGTGAGATTTATGCGACATTTTCCACAAATTCCATTGAGTGGTGTATGTACTGCCCATTATTATACACTTTGTGTAATATAATTTCTTTTATGAGTATTTACATCAATGACTTATTGTCCTTCTTTCATGGGGTGTATGTTTTGAAGGATAACCAAGTCGGTAAGGGAACCTTTCACCCCCCCTCTTTTTTTTAAAAGACTTCTTTTGTTGGGTCTTTTAATTTGCATATTGTTATGTTGGGATATGTTCAAATATATCCTTATTGATGTAAATTTTATGTCCAAGTGATGAGATACACTTTTTATCTCTCATCAACTCATTTTGATGTGATGTCGTTGGGCTGTCAAGGGAACTTTTAAACCAATTTCGATTTCTTTGGGTTCAACATGTAGTCATTGAATATGTCATCCATTGAATATGTGTGAATCAACTTTTATTGTTTTACACTTAATATCCACTTATATTGGGTGTATTTAAATTTGTCACACATATTTTTGAGATTGATTTGTCCTTAATTTAAGGATACCTTCTTTATAAGGGATTTCATCACATTTGACATTTCTATTGAGGGTTCATTGTTGTTATGCACCAATTCGCTCTTATATGGTGTATATAATGTCCTTTAGAGTATTATATCATGAATTCCTTTATTCTCATGATATTAAAAAGTTTTGATTAAATGTTATTCCTCAATTATTGTATTAAAGTGTCTCTCATTTTGTTAAAACCCTTTAACTAAAATATCGTTTTAAATGTTTTATTGATTTATTTTCATAAATATTTATTCATTAATATCCATGTATTCAAAATGGTTTTAAGGATTTATTTATATGGATATTAATGTTTTGAAATGTTGAAAGCTTCAAAGTGGTATGGGACACTTTGATTCAAAGATATCTTTATTAAATGTTTTAAATGGTTTTGAAAATGGTTTTTTGAATGGGTTCATTATTTCAATATCTTAAAATTTTATATTGTTATTGCAAAGTGGGAATGTTATGTTTCCTTTATTCATGTTTTATGTGATACGATTATGTTGAGGTTCTTGGGAATTATTATGAAGACGGGTGGTTCCGTGATAGACTAAGGGCGGGTGAGCCCGATATAGCTCTCCAATGCATTGGGTAACGCAAAGGAGTGAAATGTTAAGGTTTCTCCGAAGAGATTTAGGGAATATACTGTGATGGGTATTCCAAACATAACCAAGAGGGTTACTCCCTACATAAGAATGTTATGAATGCCTCAAGTTACCTTTATGTATTATGATTTCTATGATTTATTCATGGTTTGATGAGGTGTGAAAGTGCCTTTATTTTATGGGTAAAGTATGATTTCATTCTTATGTATATATGAACTCATGTTTCCTTTCCATATCTTTATAACCCTTACTGAGCTTTTTACAGTCATCCCAAGTTTTTGAAATGTTTTTCACAGGTCAAGGGAAAGGTACATGTCGTGATGATAATGTCAAGGATGTGTCAAGAAAGAATCCGTGTTATATTTTAAATATTTTTCCGTTGATGGGAAGAATGAACACTGTCTTTTAAGTAACCACTTTGTTTAAATGTGGAATATAATGCAAGTTTCATGATCTAATTCTCTAAAACTCTAAACCTGAAAAGATCCTCAATGTGTAATCTTGTAATAACTCAAGATTAAGTAAGGTTTAAGGCTGGGGCCTTATATTATTAGTGGGTATGTTCTAAGCTTGTGACCTTATTCATTTGATATGAATATATTATAAATGATTCTTGTATTTTCATTTTAATGTATATTATTTCTTAAATAATCACTTTACACAGCTAGAAGTGGTTTTAAAATATTAAATTGTTTTTTTAAATGGGTGTATCAATTTAAAACCAATTATATTCAATAAATTTACACGAATGAGTAAAATTATTTTGATGATTACATAAATTTTAACAATTTTTATAAATGTAAAATAATTTTAATTCCTATAAATCCATTATTATTCAAATGAATTTTTTTTGAAAAAAAATTCAATGACATGTTTTTTCCATTATGAAAATATTAACTATTATTATGATCACGATGATTTGTTTTGGCATGATTGATGTCTTATTTCTATATATTTAATTGTTTCTAAATCTTTTTGATTGTGGAATTTTGTTTTAAGAGGTATTTCACTAGGATACTATGTTTTCAGGAATAACCTATTTGAGAACTGAAGTTGTTGTAGTGGAGAAATTCAACAAAGGGATATTGGTTTATACAAAAACAATTCATGAGTTCAGTAATCATTGGAAATTAAAATATGGACCATTGAGTGGTTTTCAATTTATTTTAATTAGGGGTAGTTACTTTCGATGGAGAGTCTTTTATAAGTGGTGTCCCAATTATAATGTATTTTTTATGAATTTCATTTCCCTAATTTTGTATTATTGTTGAAATTTTTGATTTTTGGTGATAATGGTTATTCCCCATTGTATTTTCTTCATGTATTAGTAGAGATGATATTTTTGTTTTTGAGGTGTCATCAAGGGATATTTTGTATTATTTTGGTAAATAAAATCTAGCATAATTTTTTTTTCAAATGTACAACTACTAGACTACAATAATTTAGAGATTCAACCCAAAGGAAGTTTACATACTGGTCAATGTTGGGGGGAAATTATTCTCTAGAACACCAATTACACATTTACTAAGTACACTTAAATTAGTAAGTAACTACACCCTAAAAAACTCAAAAAATTGAACTAACACACACCCTAGTAGAAACAAAGAAAAGTAATCAAAATGCAATAATATAAATTTAAAAAACCAAAGTACATGAACTAGTAATTTAACATAGGATATTTAAAGTGCAGTGGAATATTTCATATATTAATGGTAGGAACATACGATACTATTTTTATTTATTTGAAATCAATATGGATGAAAAACATTTAAAAATATTTATGTATACTATGATTAAAACTCTATAATTTTATGATGCATTGTTTAGTGGTACACACTTCCACCCATCTTAGGGAATTTCCCCGTTTCCATTAATGGAGACTTCCTCTGGTTCATCAGGTCAAACCGCATTCCAATGTTCAATGATAATCCCTAAATGGAATGTCATCATTTGTTTCCAATAAGACAATAAAACTAAACCAAATTCTTTAATAAACACATTCTTCTTTTTGGTTCATTCCATCAAGAAGGCTCTCAATTTATTTTTAACACCCTCTAATGTCCTTAGAATAAATGAACTACCATGAAATATCTTTTTAGGAATATGGTAAATTTTCATTTCATATATACTAAACCTAGTCATGTAACTCTTATCATAGATCAGATTATCATAAATATGACATTGAATATTTTTATTATATGAAATTTTAAATGATGACATTGAATATTTTTATTATATGAAATATTAAATGATCTGAGATCCATGCTGGGCTTCACACCCCAATAATCTCTTATATATAGACTTATTTCACGGTAGACCATGGAAACCCTCTTTAAGAACAATATTCTTCTACTATATTACTATTTATCCCACTATTTTACTCTATTGATCACTGATGACCAACAAATGTATGATGATTCCAAACTAATCTCTTGTTGAACATGTACAATTTATTTTGGAAAAAAATATTCTTCCATAGATCTAACACTTTCTCATATATCATATTTTAGATTATGTGGACCATTATGTTAATTTTATTTATACATTATTGGAAAATAATATTTTATCCAATATAATTTTAATTTTACATTTATAAAAAATAATTCATTCATCTATGATTATTTTTAATTCCTTCTATGACTACGTTAATCAGACTATCTCTTTCCAGATTTTGTTTAAAATACACACAAAACTTCTGTTGTACTACATTTACCAATATTATACAACCTTGATATCATATTTATTTTCTCACCTCTGTATGGAAATATATAATTTATTGTTCTCTTATAATATTTTGAGTCTTCGTAGAAGTAAGGATCAACAATGACATGTAACGAATCTTCCTCACAAAAGATATTATCATAATCTTATAGTACATTAAAATATAAAAGGATTTACTTAGTGGCTTCTCAATGTTCCTTTCTTGGGATGAATATAAATATGACTAAAACAAACAATATAAATTCAATATATGTTTGAGTAAAAATATTTTTTTACATAAAACCTCGGACCACAGATGAAAAAGTATATTTATCCACATATTGATGTTTACCTTTCATTATTGGTTATTCTGACTTGTACAACATCCAATGAGTGGTGTAAAAATTTCTCTTATTCATCCTTGCCAATCGTTTCAATTATTTGTTGGATACAAATAACATATGAAAGAAAAAGGATCTACTCTTCTGCCTCCTTCTACATTTATCACTTATATCTTTCTTTCATTCTCAATACCATTCATCTCTAAAAATCCAGAGAACTAATTTTTCAACATCTAATAAATTTTCACTCCATGAAAAACTAATAATATTCTATAAAACATGGAATTGGTATAAAATAAATGGTACATTTTCTAATTTCAACTTATAATAAACGTGATATATATTACATTTTTCACATCACTCTCATACCATAGACCCATCGAACTTAAAATTTCACTATTTCATTTCCTACATTAATTTATATTTTTTTTGTTGGTTTTCAAACCAATTTTTTATTCCAACATTAAGTATTAATATTTTCTATTTTATGTAATTAACAGCATCCAACTAACTATAAAAAAATGTTACCATGACATCCAACTTCTCCATATACAAATACTTTTTTCAACCGTACATAAAACATTATAAAAGGGTTACCTACTAGTGTGAGTATTTGTGAGAAATAAACTCATTAATTATGTTGAAACACCTTTACTGCTAATTATTATTTTCACCATTTCATTCTATCAGTTTCTTCATTAATCCTATAATCCCACTTATTCTAATGTTAATTTTTACTCATGGGATGTACAATAATCTACCATGTTCTATTGAACATCAATGGATCAATACTATCATTCATGGAGGACTCCCAATTCTTAAAATAACTAAAAAAATATTTGTTCGTTGGATATTAGGTTATATTATATCGATTAGTTGTATAGAGTGAAAATAATGTTCAAATCTCTACAAAAGTCCCCTAGTCACGGTTGATCTCCTTAACCGAATCATTTGATCTGAACTGCATATACATGTTCATTCTATGGATACCTAAATTTATTGTATATGAACTATTTTATATCATACTTATATTTCTCAGCATATATCTCCACATAGACCTAAATATTCTAGTCATAAAAATTATTATTCATATAGACTTCAGGTTCCTTGGGCATCTAAATCTGATTTATCATGTCTTTTTTAAACTACTTGAACTCTGATTGACCTGGATTTCAATAGTTGAATATCCCTCAACGTATTATTACACCATGTTTGGATCCATCACGTTGAAATTTTCATCAAAAAATATCCCTTTTAATTGTTGATTTATTTTATTTGACCATTAGACAAATGGCATCTAAAACTACCATCCCCTCGGATAAATGAATAATATATTTTTGATTTGGATTCAAGTTTATCATGAACCTTATCATCAAAATGTACATTTTCTTAACCTCAAAATACATTATGATTTACATATTTAATATTTTTTCTATACCAAATCAGCTATTCAAGGTAATACCCAACTACTAATTTTAGACTTCTATTCATGAGATATACCACAATTTTGAGTGACTCTACACAAATCACCATAGTCATTCTCTTGATAAGCCTCATAATATTAGACATTTTTTTTAATGTATGGTTTATTATTTTAGATTCCTCATTCAACTAGGGATTTTAAATTTCAATATTTTTATTTATTATCAATTACTTCTTAAAGAAGTTTCAGATGATTCATATATTGTATTTACCACCATTCTCAATTCATATTCACTTTAATTTCAATATACAATTCCTTTCTATCAAATATTTCCACTAACTAAACCACTTATCAATATTATACTTTTAATTCATAAATTAATCATATAGATTTATTGTATAATTATCAATAAATGATATCATGTTATGGAAACAATTATAATATTGAACATCAGTAGGTCCCAAAACATATGAGTATGTAGGCTACAACTTCTTATTTCTATGATTTTCACCATCTATATCAAAAGAAACTCTTTTAAACATTACAAGCACAAAACATCCAGACCATATTATTTACATGAGGTCAATCTTTAGTATGAACATGTTCATTAGAACATTCATTTTATTTTCACTATGGTTATCGAACATGTAGTTCCATTCTCTGTGATCATTAAATGTTGAGAATTCAATCACAACATCCATATATTATTTTTTTATTATATAAAGGGTATAATATTTTACACACTAAAAAATTATCATTTCCAAAATGGTGTATTGGTTTTTTAAAATGAATTATTTAGTGAAGAATATTACCAATAAATACTATTTTGTCACTAAATTATTGGTAAAATAACGTCGCTAAATGTTATTGTTGTAGATAAAATACTGCAGTTATAATTATAATAATACCAACATATAATAAATTAGTTGACAAAAAGGCTTATAAAAAAGTTCATATGATAACATTATGTATTGATAATACCATTTCAAAAATTATACTTATCTTATTATTATTATAAATAAACTTGTCTTATAATTTACAATAAAAAATGTCAACAAATAATATTTTCTTATAATTCATTATAAAATGAAGAAATAATTATCATATGTGTGGGAAAAACACAGATATATAATTATATATATATATATATATATAATATAATTATTAAAATTTTACAAATATATTATTTTGTATCAGAGACAATAAATAAAGAAATAAATAACATGTGTATCACAACATTTGAAATATATCAAAAAAATGTTATTTCAACAATACACAATATATTATAATATATATATATATATATACTATCATTCTTCAGGGAAAAAATATGATACTTTGTATTATTTTCATTTTTATAAATAAAAAAAATAGATAACTCATACTCACATTATATCACCATAAATACAACTACAATATACTATGAATGCACCCTAAAACATCTGAAGAAGAATCATTAACTCTAGCACAGTATACTTATAGAAAACACAAAATGAATAAATAGAATAAAAGTAGAGAATGTAGTATTTATAATATCACCTTCATCAAGATAATATAAAAACTCAAATCTACAAATTCCCATCGAAACAACCCTATCTAATAGTACCATTATATATTCAATGTGAGAAGACTATCATCATCATTAAATCAAAATGATTATGTAATGTTCAAGCGATAGTAAGAATTCATGACAAATGATGAGGGAGATGGATCCAAGATGATACACTAGAATACAATACTAATACTTTTAGTTTTTTGTAATATCCTTAACTCAAATAATAGTCTTAAAAGTTTTTGTTAATCTATCTACCTATTTCATAAATATTAGTAGCAGAAAAGTAGGTGAATAAAAAGAAATAGAATAAAATAAAATTTTCATTTGAAAATAGACACCAACTTGTAATTATCATTGAATTTAAATATTAATAAAAGAATTTACTCAGAAGATTAGTTTAATGATATATCAATCAATGGTGATTTATGTTATTCACATATGAAACATAATCTTGGGAAGAGATTTCTCCTTAACATTTACAATATTTATATAATTAAATATTTAATACGACCCATATATAATAAAAATGAAATAAAATTAATAATAAGATCATTAAAAATAGTGGATTTAGTGTGAATGAAAATTAAGTTAATGGAATTAAAATGAATAATAAATTAGTTAAATAATTCCATAAAATATTAATTTTATAGTTCATTTAATATAATTTTTTTTATAAAAACATCCTTTAATGAAGTAAATTGTATACATAAATTATTTGAAATTGAAATTTATAAAATAATTTCAAATACGTTATAAAATTGTGTAAATTTACACCATCATATACATGTCAATGATAGTAATATTTAAATTATAATGATATATAACTAAAGGATTATATAAAATTAATACATCTTCAAAGTTGTTCATATAGAACTGTGACTCTAAAAAAATTTATCCATGGTGAAAATGTATTTTATGAATCATATATACAAAATATAAAACTACTAATAAGAAATTATTAAATTTGAAAAAATACAAATTTTAAGAAGTGTATAAAAAATTGAGATAAATATATGCATTTAAAAAATTGTTTTAGTGGTTAATATTGATAAATATACGTAATAAGATAAAATCAAAACTACATAGTATTAAAATTAAAATTTAATATAAAAACATTGATAATTTATCAAAAGAAAACCCAACTATGATGGTGTATGTCATATTACCAAGAGAAACATTGTATGAAAGTGAAAGTAAATCAATAACATCTTCTATCAGGGTATATATATATATATCCATATATTACATGAATTTCTTTAATAATTATGTATTAAAATGATATCATGTTATTAGATAATGTAGATTCCATAAAAAACCTATTGGATAAGAATAATGTAATTATTATTCAATAAATAGATAATCCATCGATGGATTCATTGATTAGGAATGAGTAGTCTGGTCACATCCATGATTGTTTCAGTGAGGTATTTTCCCCTATTATATTTAAAACATATTGAATTTTATCCCAATAATGTCCATTCTCACTAGAATAAAAATGTGAAAAATGAAAACAATAATGAAATACAAATTGTATGATAAAAACAAAATTGATAGTATTACATGTCCTTTAATCATAAAACATGATTGTTGTAAATGTTTGTGACATTCTCAATGATTAAATAGTCTTGAGAAAACATATTTTTAATCATTGAAAATGGGGGAGATAGTATTTAAACAATCTAGAAACACAATTTTTTAAAATATTTTTCAATATTCTCAAAATCCATGAATATATAGAAGAAAAACATAAATACTTTCAATATTATAATTGAAAAAAGTATATTGGTAATGATTTTGAATTAAAAATCAATTTTTAAGGTAATAAATAGCATTTATAAGACTGATTTAATTATGAAATGAATTTAGTGTAAATATATGATATTTGAATAGAAATATTAACCTGATACATAGTTATTAAATACACATATATTAAATTACAAAAGTATTTGATATTGTTCAGATGAGAATTATGTTAAAATTCTTAAATAATGAGAAATTATATTTTTTATATCAATATAATTACTAATATAACAATATATATTGTCTTAAAAATGAGAAAAAATTAATTTTCAGATATACCTCAATAGATAAATAAATCAGCTTCAACCAGCCTATTACATTGGATCAAGAAAATGATCACCCACAAACCATAGTATGTTCCCCTAGATGCATTAAATTATCTAAAATAAGATGATATGCCAGTGAAAAATGTTTTATAGATCCAAGAGAAAAAATATTTTTACTACACATGAAGTAAAAATATATATTGTACACCTAATGTTATAGCCTTATAAAAACAAAATTTTAGAAATATTCATGGAATGAAATGGTCATGTTTGTATTTTAAAAATAGATAAAAAATCAATTATATATTTTATTTTATCACCAAATTATTAATTGACTCATCACTGAATTTAAAATTTACCCTCTAAATCATTTATCACAGACATCATCTATATGAAACATACCCTAAATATAATAGTTTCTATTATTAAATCCAATAATTTAATAAAAATGATGGATTTTTTGGCTGAAAGAATATTTTTAATGATACGTACCTTCTTTTCTTATAGAGAATTTTTACAATATTGTATCATTTTCTACATAAATGTATAATCCATCCATTATAAAATTATCATTCTGGAACACAATATTTATATTTCCTACTTGTTTTTTTAGATCATATGTTTATATGATGAGAGAATTTAGAAATTGGAAACCATGGTTTTGAACACAAATTTTAATATAAACATTATAATCAAATATTTATATATATAAATACATTAATAAAATTGACCTATAAATCCCAAAATGTTGAAGATGTATTGATAATTAAAATTAATAAATTCATACCCCCAAATATCAAGTTCATATATTTCACGGGCCACATCCTTCATGAAAAATCCACAAGCCAGACTAATAGAGAATCACGTCATGATGTTTGGAATTACCAAAAGTAGTTTCCTTGATAAGATTATCCACATAAATATTCCTTGAAAATACATTATGAATAATTGGAATATTTTTATAACCTATCTCTTCATTATTATTAAGAATAAAATATTAATTACCATCGAACTTTAGAATCTAAAATGGTTGCTGAGACAACAAATTATATAATTATGAATCCATTTTTCAATCTTATTTTGAATGATATCAATAGAAGAATATTGATATAATATAGATATTTAAATGTATTATTTTAATTTATTATATTAAATAATGATTTATTATATGGAATTTATTGGTATAAAAATTCATAATAAATATAAGAATTATAAGCTTACTATATGTGATAATGAACTTAAATTTTTCATTATGATTTCAAACTGATTGCTAGCAATTATTATTTGGTAGTTATTTTAATCAAAAAATAATATATAATTGAATAGTTGAAATGAATTAAATTATATTAATAAATGATGAAATTATTATTATATTAATATATTGTCATCTTGTATTACTTCATCCTTTGGTTCATTGTTTGTATTCCAATAATGGGATTTGAAGACATTGTCATAAATTGGTATTCAAATAGTTTAGTTATTGGGAAAAAGATATGTAATGTTACATAAGAATTATAAATAGAAAAGAAATTAACCATAGAATTCTTGATTATGTATAATTTGTACACGAATGTGATTTAAAAAATTTGAGAATATATATATATTTGAAGTTGTATGCACATAGACAATTTATAATGGTTTTTTTATTTTAAGAGCTATAAATATCCCAAACGCATTAACAAAACTTATTTAATTCAATTATTTATATTAAATATTAAAAGTAAATTTAAATATTTGTCATTAATATTACCAAATTTTTTTAACCATGTATAAGTGGTGGGTAGTTCTTGAAACATTGGAATTATACTATATAATTGTGCTACCTTAAAAATATCGTTGTAGTTTGAATATTATTATTACAATTTTTCAATTATATGTTACAGTTATAATTTTTATTATAAGTAAATTTATTAAAATAGTTAAACGTTAAAATATATGAATATTCAAAACCAATTGGATAAGAAAAAAATTATTATAAATAGTAGTTAGGTTGGAAGAAATAGTATATTTTTATTTATGCAGATAATGGAGAAAATTAAAAATAGATGATACTGGAAATATTACTATTAAATTAAATTATTTTAATGAATTAAATATTCTATTGAATCCTATAAGATTGAAATTGTAATAAATTAATTACATATCAATTATAGTGAAAAAAACATTAAAACAGATCCAATAAAAGTTAAATCACCATGAACTACTAAAAATATTATATATTTATGTAATCACCATGACACTACATGCTTGAGATATAATATAATTTAAGTAAATGTATTTTTTTAATTATAAGAAAAATATGATAATATTAGTAAGGATGCATAAGGATTAATAACCATAAAATGAAATAGAATGTTATTGGTTGATGAATTTGTTACAATAAAATAAATGTATTGAAAGAAAAACATATATCATATATTTGAAATTACTTATCAAAAAATATTCTAAAAAATTTATAGTTGTGATAATATAATATCATTCTATGTACCGATAAATTTGATATATAACATTTAATAAATTTTTTTAGATTAAATACATAAAAAAGATAACAATTTATGAAAATGGCCATGGTTAGTATACATGTAAAACAGATATATAGAAAAAAATGAAAAGATAAAAATAAGAAGAGGTGGATGGATTTGTTTAAGGTTATGGGATCATGTGATGTAATGAAATTTAGGGAATGAATATTACTACATCATTAGAATGTGGGTTTTGGTGACACTGATCATAATTACAAGATTCCTTTAATTGTAAATTTGTGATATCAAACCCTAGGTGTGCGTTTTTATTATTTCAAAAATAGTGAAAATTAATTTTTCAGTCCAAGAGTATATTTAAATGGAATATAAGTGTACCATTCATAGTGATATGAGTCACATAGATGGTTTCCTAGATTCTATGGATCTAATCAATAATAAATATAATCTTTTATAATATACCTATAAATGATATAGAAATAATGAATTATACATAAATAGTGAGGAAAAATTAAATATATCCACATAGGAATATTGTGAACAGTCAGTTAAAGACATATCATATATTTTGAGGGGTTTATGGGAGTTAGGATTGAATGAATGTAACGAATGAGCGAGAAATCATTTCAATTCAATGGGGTGAATTTTGAAATTAAACATTAAGTAAGATACGTAGGGGAAGCCATCAGATCATGTTTTCGAACCATTATATTTTGTGGGGTGAGTACACTAGGAGAAGGTTGTGTATAAGATTATTCATAGAAGAGCTGAGGATATAATAAGAGATTAGGGTTCTTGTTTCTTAATGGAAGAGGATATACAAAAACATATGGGGATCAAAAGGATATTTTGCTACCTATTCTGGTAATAACAAGTGTAATCTATAGGGTTTCATATGTGTATATTGGAGGAGAGGAAACAAAGTTGATATAGATTGCACAACAATGAGAGGGAACTAAAGAATGATGATTTTGGTGCATCTTATAGGTCGATTGATGTGGAGAGGCGAATCATGGACATAAAATCATATTGTAATGATTTATGAATGTGGAATATCTAGCATTCATGTGGTTAAATTTATGTAGATCATAGAAACACTAATGGATCCATGTTTATTGATTGAAGACAAGCAGGGAATCTCGAATCTTAGAACCAATCACGTGTGAGAGTGATTTGAAAATCAAATTACATAAATGAAATATTAAATTATTTGTATTGTTTTGAATTAAATATTTTCTAAATATATATAAATGTAAAATATATTAATCTTCTCAAATTAAATAATAATAACATATAATTAATATAATATATAAAAAATTAAATATATGAAACAAATATAGAATTTAAATAAAATTTCAATATGTAAATACATATTTTAAATTAATATATATATAGTAATATAATTAAGATAAAAATTTATAGACATAAATATTTTTATAATATAAAATAACATTTCAAAATATGAATATCAATAAATATAATTTTTTTTAATTTATAATTGATTATCATGTTTTAATTTATTATGTTTGTTTAATTCAAATATTGAAAGGATTTAAATTTTTTATATAAATTATTAAAATTATTATTAAACATAATGAATTAGATAGTATAAGAATTATCGATACTTATGTAAAATTGAAAATTATAATCAATTAATGTTATATTTTTAATAAAACCACTTAATGTAAATATTGACTATGGTCAAAAAATAATAAAAATATATAAAAAAATTGGTTTCTATTAATTTGTTTTCTTCATTGAATAATTTATTATAACATATTTTATTTATGATAAAAAAATATTGTTATCTATTATTACTAATAATATATTCATGTTTTTTAGAATAAATTTTGTTATATGTAAGATAGAGTAAGAGATTTTACTGTTGGTAAAATATTTTTATCTATTAAAGGATCAATGCCAATAGATGTATTAGTGGGTCAATATAACTATTCTTACTTAAAATAAATTCCAATAAAAAAATATCTACCAAAATAGATCATTTCTACCGATAAATATATTATTTGATAATAATTTTTTGCAGACATAATTTAATTTTTTATACTAAATCCTCACTCAACTATCATTGATCATTGGGTAACATTCCAAAACCCATCAGTGAAGCTATCCCTATATCATAAATCATCAAGATGACCATTTGAAATTATATTTTTTCTGAGGCTTGGTATTTATAGAACATCCACTAAATTGGGGATCCTTTATTATTCAGTCGAATAATGACATATATTGTTTAAATGACTTCCAGGGTTTCACCATAATCTATATGAACATTATAAAAAAAATTAAAATAAATTTTAATTTAAACCATTGAACTAAAGTTTAATGAAAGGATGGTTCTGAATAAATAATCTATGATTCTACTTCTATATTCAAAATCAATAGATGACCTTAAATTTCTATTATTGAGGTAATAAAAGTGACTATTGGATGTTGATTCATTTTTGGTGTCCACCCATTTACACATGGAATTATTCTATATATGCCATTTCTTCCCAAATTACTTTTATATTGGACCAATACCATCCAAATTACATCAAAAACTCTAATGAGGCTTTTCATCAAATGGTTCCTCGTGATAAGCCTCCCTGAAATGGCGTGACTTTCTTATTTTATTAGTATTATGGTCACTATTAGTGAATATATGAACTTACCATAATCATAATTCATTAGTGATTATCATATTCCTCATATTACCAAAAAGAAAATTAGTTTTCCCACTTAAGATACTAACTGTAGTAACTATTTCATCGTTAATTTTTGGAATTGAGGATAAAAAATTAAACATTAATAAAATATCAGAAAAATATTCTTATAATGGTTAGAGTTATCCAATATTCATATCGATTCCATTAATATAATATTATTATAGTATTATTTTTAATTGAATTTTTTAAAAAAACTTCACAGCCTTAAAAAAATTTAGGGATGTTAGTTATACATACATTTCTTTCAACACCTTTAGAACATCTTCTATTCTGTACATCCCTTAAATATGAAAAAAAATATTCCTTATTGGGTACACTATTACCAACACCAACACTTTCCGATACAAAAAATACAATTCATATTTATCCATATTACTATCTTTGACAAAGAAAATTGGACTCTCTTATCCTTCATAATCAAACAATAATTACATAAAATAAAAAAAAATCCAAAATTATTTCAATATAATTTCTCAATTTTGATCTTCCTTGAATTAGATTCCATACATATAGCAACTAAACATGTTTTTTAAGAGAATATATTTGATAACACTTCATGGAGGAGCATTGGTATAAAAAAAATCATCTCATTTACTACCATTAGAAAATTGGATGTAAAATCATCAACCAAAAAAATAATTCATACAAATAAACATGGAATAAAAACAAAACTCTAGAACTGTGCTTCCGCATTGACTAAATATATCAAATGTAGGAAGTCACCACACCGTTACATCCACATAAAGTATAACACACATAAACAATAGCAGACAAAACAAAATTAATGTAAATACATGATATTCCAATATATGATACTAATATAAATAATCTACTAATTGAAAAAAGAGATTTAACAAGAATAAGACATTATCTTACATGAATGAGTGGAACCACTGTGACATATTTATATTTGAAAAATCAAAAATGAATTATAATCATCATATCAACATAATAATTTATATTTCATTATATGGTTATTATAATAATATTATATTTTGATGCAATGTCCAATGTCTGACAATTCAACCCATTCTAGGGATCCTCCCTAGTTTCGTTAAAGGTAACCTCATCCAGTTGATTATGTCACGTCGCCTTCTTATATACATGTGGAAACCTCTAAATGGGAAGTCACTTTTCATTTATTCAACGTATGATTCAATCTTTTAATGATCCAACTATTACTAAAGGAGATTAACATTTGTTTCCTATAAACATCAACTAGTCATTGTTTATTGATCAAAAATATAGTGAATGAAAATTAGATACTCAAATTTATGATGGAATGCATTTAGTATTTAGTAAAAATATAAATTTTCTAAACATATTATTATCAAATCATCCACAACATTATAGTCTCCTTGTTATATTATTATTTTGAGGATGTGGTTTTAGTCTTAATGACAATATTTGTTTGAGTTGAATATAACAAAACAACAATGACTTTTTTTCAATATTAGTTTGTGTAATTTTTGTGATAAAATTTCAAAGAGAATATTCATATAAGAAATAATGGGATGTAATTGAAATTTAATCTAAAGGGGTACGTTGTGGCATGGTTTGGTGAGATTTGTAATTATGAGTCATATAGAGCATAATAATTTTTTTATTCTACTGTGCTTCATGATGAGGAGTTAGGCTATGACACAATTTTCACGATTTATTATAAGAGGGGTTGTATGCAGGTTTTAGATTTATTTATATCAGAGTGGAAGTATGGTTGTGGTGTAATATATTTTATTACAATTTGATGGGTCCTAGGGAGTTTAATATTAAATTTACATGAGGTATATTCTTTCATATAAAACATTGAGTATGACTTACATTGCTATGGTCATGGTGTGAAGGGTTTGGTTTTACAGTTAATTACCTTGTTTTAATCTTATGTTGTGGGTTTTTATTCTTACATAAGGTATCCTAAATTAAAAATATGAAATTTGTTTAGTGTCATGACCTTTATATATATGGTTTGTAGTCTTGGGTGTTTTATTTCATAGGCTCTTCCTTCAATAGTTTGATACAATATAGATTATTTAATTTAACCATGGTTTGATTTGAGATATGTCTAGTTTTAAGAGAGAAGACCAAGGATCATGTCATTATACTTATGTATTTGAGAGTTCTTTTAGGGAAACATTTATCACATAATGATATTCATAATTAATTATTGTTTTAAAGTGGGTTTACATCCATGATATAGTTGATATCTAGCCAAAATTTTAGGATCATAATTACATTAGGTGTGTTGACCTCTTCCAGTATTTGAATCGTTACATTACCCATGACATAATAAATTTTTGTGTTTTAATTAATTGTATCCTATAAATTTGGATTCCTTAAAACCCAAGTAAAATTAAGGTTTATCCTTGTATATATTTCAGAATCCCTCAATGTATTTTTCTCCTAGCTTTATGATATCAATTTCTTTGCAATATATTTTAATTTCACTTTATATTTTACTTTATATTATATTACCTTCTTGTTCCAATTTTGAGAGGAAATATTTTTGTAGTTAAGATTCAGTTTTATTGGTTTTCAGTCACAGTTTTGAGGGATCCCAATGATTAAAAAGATATTGGGGGTCGTCCTTGGGTTTTCTTGTTTGTGTATCTATCCTTTTATCATTTTTATCATTGATGTTTTTTAGGATTTCATTAACGTAAGTGATTCAAGACATCTACTTATTATATTATGTGTGAATTTGTATTAATTTTTATAATTTTTCATGTATATTTTACATGAACCAAAAATAATACTATTATTCAGAATATAGAAATTAAATGCGAAAATGTGGTTCACAAGTAATTTAAATAAATTAATGTCATTGTTTATTTTCTTATATTTATCCATTGATACTTGTCTCAATAATAAACTTGATCACTGTATTTATAATTTTTGAATCAGATAATAAAAATATTAAACAATTAAATATGAAAATTTAAATGTTTTAAATTTAAATTTAAAAGATATATATATTTTTTTAGCATTGTTTGTTGAATTAATAATGAAGTATGATTAAAGAAGGTGGATGCATGTTGTTAGCACATTTGATTCTTATTACATGTTATTATATTAATGACTTTAAAATTTCATAGTTAGATCTTCAAAAAAATTTGATAATTAATTAGGGAAATGGGAATTAAAAAATATATTTTATGTGTGTAATCATAATTTGATTAATGAAAATAGATGTATGATTTGAAGGTATATTTTTTAGTGTTATATTCTACTAAAACATGTATTTTTGTTACTATCTTTGAACATTTATTGTTATTAGGATGGTGGTTTTGATAATTGTTGTGAATCATTGTGGATGCCTAATAATGGATGATGCTTTAAAAATTTGGTGATTTAATGAAAGGGGAATGTTTGTATTATGTCTATCAGATCATATTAGTGAGGATCACTAAAAAACAATAGATTAGCAGCAGGATTTTAAAGATGGATATGCACAAACCCCCATAAATTAATTTTATAAGGGGATATTCACAATCAACTATAATCATTAAATTTTGAGGGGATTCCCAAACCCCTAAAAATTAGATTTTTTTGTAATATTTGGATTTATTTTAGAGGTAGTTTTGTTAAAACCGTCTATTATTTAATAATTAGTTACCCTATATGTTAGGTTTGATTTTAGATGTTCTATATATATAATATTAATGTTGATATTAGGGGTTATATATATATATAACATGGAAATTATTTTTGAAAGGAAATATTGGGGACTCACAACCCCCTCTAATCTCTTAAATTGGAGGGGTTTCATGAAATGACGTTAATCCCTTAACTTATAGGAGGTTTTGAACCCCTTTTAATTTGAAAAAATAGAGGGGGATATGAAGCCCCTATAATATATGACATTTGAGGGGATTTTGAATCCCTTATAATTCAAGAAAATATAGAGGTTTCATGAACCACTACTAATCCATTTGATCAGATGGGATTTAAACCCCCTCTAATGTTTTATTTTTTAAAATAAATCTCATATAAATTCAAATTTTATAACATATATGTGTGTTTGTGTGCATGTCTGTGTATGTATATATATATATTATAAAAACACAATATACAAATGCATTATAATCATATATAAATGTACATTATATAAATACTTTAAATAAATACATATACATATAAAAAAAGTTATAAATATATAAATACTAGTATACATAACATAAATGTAACAATACGTATGTTTACTCAAATATATAATATGTATATATGTTTTCATAAATAATATACATTTATATCATGATTTAATTTAAACATATTTTATATTAGATACATTTTCACTCTATATTTATGTATAAAAACATTTAAATTTTATTATGTATACAAATAAATATAATATGGATAGCTGTAAGTATGAATATAAATGTATATTATATATTTATATAATCTAAATATTATATTATAAATATTATATTTTAGATAATTTTATATATATTAATAATTATTTATTATTTATTTTAGTATACCATATTAATTAAATGTTACAATATTAAATACATATATCATTTAATTATAATAATAATTTCCAATTATATAAATGAATTTAATTGTATTTATATGTATAGATAAATATTATTTTATAATTTTATGTACATATATATATATATATATATTTATTTGTATAAATTGTATTTCATATAATATTAATTATATAAAATATAAAAGCATAAACCTATTATATAAATATATACATAAATATACGTTAATTAATAAATATATCATTCAAAAACAAAATCTTTCAATTTTTATAACTTATATAATAATAATAAATTAATTAATTTTTAAATAATATGTTTATTCTTTTATATTTTATATCATTAATATTATTTGATATAAAATTTATACAATGAAATGTCTATCAATGTGCACAACACTATACAAATATATATGTTGAAATAAATATATATTAATGTACATAATATTAAACAATTATATATATTAAAGTAGATATTTGATAATGTGCATCATAATAAAGATATGTATTGAAATAAATTATATAAATATTTGTATAAATTGTATTTCATCAAATATTAATTATATATTTTGTTTAAATTTTATTTCATATATAAATTATGTAAACATTTTTATTTCATATATATGTATTTCAAGTAATATTCATTATATAAAATAGAATAACATTTATACAAAAAATATATATATTAATGTACATATTATATACATGAATACTTTATATAAATATATTAAATAAATAACAATATATATTATATAAATAAACACGTACCTAATATATCAGTTATTATTTAAGTATACCAATAATTTATAAAAATATATTTATAAATATATAAATATATGTTTATATACATTACCTAAATAGAAAAATGAAATATATTTACTCAAAGGTAAAAAAATTAAAAAAATATATACAATATATAAATTTGTAAATTTAATATAATTTAATTGTATTGTAATATAAATACATAAATACATAATATAAAAATGTATTTTTTAATTAATATATATAAATATCATGGTTATATGTTGTAATATATTTAAATATTTATTCAAATATTATTTTTTTAAATTAGGTTTCTAAAGTATATAAATATAATAATGTGTAAATTTATAAATTGAATTCTATTAGCCCGGTAGTAGAGTATTTAGTGTTTCAGGTTACAAATACACAGTTCAGATCTCACCATTCCATACATTTACAAATGTGGATGAATTGGATAGATTAAGTGTGTGGGTGATACTTGAATGAGGGATGGTGTGTGGTAGGAAAAGGAGATGTGCCTGACGTGTTGGTGGTAGAATTGGAGAGGTGGTTTTGGGTGACACGCCTGAATGTGATGGGTGGCAATGGGAGATCAGAGAACTAGAGGGTGGGTGATGTGGGAATAGGGTAGTGGGAGAGAGTTCAGAATAGGATATATAGGGGAAATGGATGGGGGATGGGGTTATAGGAAACATTGTTTACTCAAAATCACCTCTAACAAGAGTAGGTGGGTGCATTATTGTTGTTAATAACCCCTTCTAAACAAAAAATAACCCCCCCAATGTGGTCATTTTTTGGAAGTGGTGGTCATTGGCATAAGTTTCTATGGTATTTAATGTAGATTGGGGAGCTTACTATGGTTTCTGACATTTTTCCAAGAAATATGATTTCTTACTTAAATTTAATGACATAATGACTATCGAAATGAATGTTAAATGTGACAATTGGATAATGATGTATATGTAATGAAATAATTGATGGAATTTTTAAAAGGTAATTGGGTCTGGGATGTATTAATAGAAAATATGATGGAATAGATCGATGGGGGTTGATTTAATGAAATATAATGGAAGAATGGAAAGATAGAGTCTGTAATAAATGTGATAGATGTTTATTTAATGGTTGAACATTAAATACGGTCAGTTGAAGGTAATATGTATTTTAATATATATACTGGGATTAAGAAATTGTTTTCATATAATGATTTATAATTTATTTTATATATATTCCATGTGGTTTGGTATGATTGTTTAGTATCTATGGAAGTGGTTTTGGTTGTGATATGTCTAGGTTGATGTTATCATTTCCGGTGGGTAATGTTTTTTGAGTTAACCCTTAGGTTCGGATAGTATGTGAGGATGATGCTCTTACATGCTATTATGTCCCTAAAATACCCATTACAAGTTTTTCCCTCCTATAAACTAACCATGACATATATTCTACATGGATTATTGTTCACAACATGTTGTTCTTCATGACCCATCATTCCCTTAAAAAATTTATTCATGGTACGTAGTATTGTGCATTGTGAGGTGCTTTACAATATAATGTATAGTTTTTCATCTACAACGTCATGAACTTCTTTGTGAGCTATTTCACATAACCTCCTTAAAGAAATTCTTTCATAGAAGAACCCTTGTAATATGAGTAAATATTCATCATGAACTAACAATTAATTGAAAAATTATTTAATTCTCAATAATTGATAATAAATTTTTTTAATTATATGTTTCATCTCATATAGTTGAATATGACATGATTAGTGGTGTATTTATAGGAAAACCCCTTAAATCTCACAAATCTGTAGATTAAATTTTATCCCTTTATGTTGACCTCATAACATATGAAAACATTTTAATGAAAATTCAGTGATATTACATTCTTTTTAAACCTCTAGAATTCACCATTAAACAGAAAAAAATAAATTTGGACTTCATATAAGTCTCATTCAATGTGTTTCTCATTATAACTTCACTAAAACCACTCACAGAACATCATTTATGGACCACCTAACACCTAACAAACATTACTTTATTTACCTCATACATTCTATATGGTTTCATACTGGATACATTATTTCATACTCCCAACAAAAAAATCCTTCTTATAGTACCAAAAATATATTCATAACTTCTAAAAAAATTCCATATTCATCTTAAACATTTCAGTTCACTATCATTATGATTCCTCTGATTTTCTACATGTAAAAATATAAAAAAGACTAGGAACCAATGACATTCTAAAAACATCCTCAATACATCTCTAGTGTACCATTTCTTGTAAACTATTTTTTATAATAGTAACCCCTTTATCATCCCATAAAATCATTTAAAACAAACATATCACATCCCCAATCACTATCTTGGATCTCCTAGACTCCAAAAAAATATACATTGATTCAATTGGTTGACTCATCTCGATAATTGGTAACTTTAACACGTTTGAATAATGATATTTGGTGAAATTACAGTGATTTGTCTATATATTTGGGAAACTGATAGCATATTCAAAAATTCAATCATAACACTCTATTGAGTATTTTTTTATTCTATTCTATTTAATCGCAATATATATGCTTCTAATTGAACAAATTTATATACTAATAAAAGTTTTCCAAATTGATAGATAACATAATGTTGGATCATTTGGTTGTTTTATTTAAACATTTTATTTCACATCATGCATTTTATTAAGTCGAATTAATTTTGTGTCTTAAATTTCAATGAAATATTAGTTAAAGTCATTAGTTTATAAAAGTATATAAGTATTACTAATTTACCCAAATCGGAAATATAATTTATGTGTACATTGACCATTAGAAAAAAAATCTTATCACTATTCTCCCAATGAAAATTCTAATGAAATCACTTCTGTTTGGGATAACATTCCCATCAATATCAGTAAGGATATTCTAAAGTATGATATATTGAACTAATTATTTATTGTTTATTTTTTCTTAAATTATATTTATATTTGTAAATATATCATCTATAAATTTCCATATTAATATAAAATGAAATTAAAATCTCAAATGATTGAATATTTTAATAATGTTTTCATGGTTTGAGAGATTTAACAATTTCACGCAATTTGTTATTTCATGTTTGGGGTTTTTATATGCCCAAGTCACTGATTAAAATTTTTAATTATTTAGTTTCATTCCCTTTAATAAAAAAACTTTTCTTTAAAATCATATATTTGTTAACAAATATCTCAATCAGATATTATGATTTCATTCCTTCATATAACCATGAAACATCAAATTTCAAAACATAGAGAACGTCTGTGACACTTAGTATTGGAATTTGTAAAATTAAAAAAATATAAATAAAAATAATATTCTAATATATTCATATTATAATAATTTTATATGTTCTAACTTTAGTTAATATATTTCCAGTCATTTTATGATGTTATACATATTATAATAATTTAATTTTGTTTAAATTTCAGTCCATGAATTCCTATACTAACACCTATCAGTTATTCCACCTCCAGTTCCACTTTATGATCCTAAATCCAACCATAAATTTAATATAATATTATATTTATCACAAATAAAAATTATAATATAATTTTAAATAATTATTAATCAATATTAGTTCATCTGTTACATTATATGAAATATTTGATTGAGGATACTTTTGAAAAATTTAAATCACTCATCAAATTATGTACAATTATAAATTGAATGTTTTTTAGGAATTTGTATCATATATATTTTATCATTATAAAATGTAAAATTATAAATATTTGAGAATACATCCACATTAGTAACATTAAATACATTTCTTTCTTACACTTTATCATTAAATATCCATCTATTTACAAATCATATATACTTTGGTGCATATAAAATATCAAATAGTCATGTATATACTTTATGAAATCATAAAGGTACAGATTTTCAAATATTTTATTATAATTGTACATTTTTATTTTTTTTATAAATAGTGGATCTAAGAGAAACCATACATTTCACTAGAAGAATATTTCCCCACTAATAGCTAATAATTTGAAAGATGTTGCTTTTTTTGAACTATGAATGAAATTGGTATTTATTAGTGGATAGATTCTTACAAAAATTATATCTTTAATCTACTTATATATTTATATTAAATATAATTATTTTTTATTTCAAAATTTTAATATATCATTATGCGTTTTTTTAAAAAAAAAATGTCACGCAAAATTATTCTAATTGAAATGTTTCAATACCTTGGATAGTTTTTATGATTGTGGTTTTCTACATCACAACATTAAAACAATTCTAAATGAATAATTCTAGTGTTTAAAAAAACATTATAAAAAAATTATCATTATAAAAAAATCTAGTAAATATACAATTTTCCCTTTTAATTCATCTATTATAATTTTTACTTGATTCACTACTTCAGACTCTATTTTTAGACATTTTCAACAATTCCAACCACTGCACCCTTAGGGAAATAAAAAGTGGGTGAAAGTAGTATAATTGGATTAATATTCATTTTAATAATATATTTCATCCAAATTACTTATTAATATATAAAATAAATATTTATTTGTATCATATATTTTTTACAATTATTTCTTAGTTAAATTCTCTTTTGCATGAACATGATAAAAAAACAACTAATTTTATTAAAATTAAATCTAAATTAATAAAAAATGTAGTGATCTAACATGTCTGTACAATGATGATGAGTATTATGTTATGATAAATTTACTTTTTTTATATAAATTCATCACAAATATCAATTCTTCATGAATTTTATTAATTTTACAATTATTGGGGGTTTTGTTATATTTTTTAAGCTTTTAAATGAAATAAAAATTTTATTAAATCAAAATATTCCTATCATTTAAAATTTTATAAAAAAATCTATATAAAATAAAATATATAATACTATAATTAACATGAAAATACCAATTTTACTTCTTCATTATGTAAATTTTCTGTTTTTAACCAATTATATTCCTCCTCTTTTTCCGACCCATTTTATTATTGGTAAAACTAATTTTATTTTATATATTATATATTTTAATAATATATATATATATAATATTTGTTCTAATTATATTTTGAATATCTTATTCCTTAAAAATCACAAATATTTGATACTTAATTGGTTTTAAATAGATTATATGAATAATAGAAATGTGTGATAAAAATTCTACACTTATAAAATAAATTATATATTCATCATTCCAATGCCATTTATTTTTCCCATATCTTGTTACAATGAATCAATGTAGACTTAATATAATATATATTTTTTTATAAAATATATTAAAGAATTTCCTAGTTGATTTGTAAGAGTTTTTATATAATCTTCATCATTTGTGGTTGTTCTATATTTTTTGTTTTAATAATTTTTGATATTGTCATATAAAATTATATCAATATTTTCTATATATTTGAAAATTAATACCATTGGAATTTTAATATCATGGATATGCCCTCATTTTTGTTGGGATTAGTACTGGAATTATAGGAGGGATAATAATTTTATAATATAGGATTATTTTTATAATTTAATTTCAAAAAAAATTATGTCATTAATGCATCACATAACACTTTAATTTCATATACCATAAACTATATATTTTTTTAAAAATATATTAGTGTAACATTAATTAATTAAAAAGTTTATTCATGTTATTACATATGTATGTGATGATCTATGAACAATGTACTTCCTATCATTTGCGAATGGATAACCACATGTAACTTTCCACCATGTTATATCCTCCTAAAAGAATATACATGGGACATTTTCCATCTCCCCCTTCTGATTTTTAACAACGTTGATCAAATTTAATAACTTTTTTTTCAGTATCAATCCTTTAAAATAAAAATTATGTTGAATGAAACTCTTAATTATCAAGAAGTGAAATTAATTTCCACAAATGACAACATTATCATGAGATGGGACAAAAAAAATTATGAATTACTTCCATATTACATGGTTATAATGTAAATGAATTTGAATGAATTAAAATATAATTATTGTCCTTATATGTTGAACTATTTTTTAGATATTTCCTAACCATCATTTAACTAGCTTTCTAAAATATTATTTAATATTTTATTGTTAATTTTTCTTGGTGGTGTTTGCAATGGAATAAAGAATAAGTCCATCTTATATTCTATATAACCTTGGTTGGAATCTCATGTATCATTCCTATATTGAATATCTAATTTCATTAATATTTAAGAATGTAGATGAATCCTGATGTAAGGTGAGTTTTTGTAAGATCCCAAGTAAATAAAGAATATGACTTTTTCATATTTATTAATTTTTTAATAAATTATTAATTTTAATTTAAAAATGGTTTCTATGTTCGATAGCATACCCGATATGCATCAACGGGTTTTTTAGAAATCTTACATTGCACACTAATAATATAAGATTATTATTTAAAATGGTAGTCAACTCCTAGTCGTTGTATTGGTAGGAATGAACAAAACTGAATACCATATGATTATACATGTTTATTAAATGAATTTACATTATCCAATAAAAATTTAGAGGCTTAAAATGTGAATGAATCTAATTTTAAGCATAATTTAAATTAAAAAGCCGATTTGTCAACATTTAATGGTGAACCCTTATTAAATGTAGTTTTGGTCACTTTAATAAATTCTATATGACCAAATAAAATCATTCTTTAGAATGGGGACATCCAATTTTACTTTGTGTAAATTTTTTGGATTTTTCCATTAAGATTCATTTTTAATGAATAGTGAAAAATATTGTATTTTAATTCAAAAGTGCATTTTTATCTAATTTCTTTATATGGTTAGATTATCATTTTAATTTATTTTAAAGTTAAATTGAAATATATTTTTACCATTTAATCCAATGTTGGTCATTAGAATTAATTTAACTTCAAAATTGGACTTAATCATGTGTCGATCTTTTGATAGTTATTGTTTCTTAAAAACACGCTATTTGTTTTAACAATGGAAATTTATTTTTAAAGAAATTATAACCACTTATATGTTTTTAATTTGGAAAAATATACATCAATTTTAAATTCGGAATATCAAATAATTCTTTGGCTGAATTTTTGGTATTTTTCTGAAAAACTTCAATTTTTGATGAATAGTGACACCACTTAATAGTAGTTTAAAAAACTGACTTTTTCATTTAAATGAAATTTAACCACATATATGAATTGAATTTCAAAAATCCGACATACATGGTCATTATCAAGATGTAAAATTTTGTTAATTAAGATGAAACTAATTTTTGGTGAATAGTAACTTTTGACTTTTATTTATTGCGTTTAAAGGTAAATAAGGTAATTCAAGTTTAAAAGAATATTATAATAATTCAAAATTATCATAACACTTGTTAAAACCTTATTTTTTGAGTCATTAACGACAATGGGAAACTTTGGGTCGATTTAGGGACCCCTTTAAGCCACTTGGTAGTGATAATGTCTATTTAGACTAATTAATTTAATGTAAAGGCAAAATAGACATAAACAAAAAAAAATTAGTAATTAATTTTTATATGGTTTTATATAAGTAATATTTTTGACTATAAATATTCATTTTAAAGATAAAACTATTTCCTATGTCATGGTATTTTTTTATAATTTTTAGACAACAAAAAAAGTAAATTATTTATGACATAATAATGATGCAGGTTTACCTCATTAATAAATGATTAAAATAAATTAGATTATAATGCTTAAACTATTATCTAAAACAAGTCCAATTCTAATTGGATGATTTTATTTCGACCAAGACTCATCTTATCTTCGACTATAATTATTTTTGTACCATTACAAACTGAATATCATTATATTATAAAATAATACTTTCACACATTCCTAAAGAGGCCCTCCTCCCCCTTATAAAAGGAGACCACTTCTAAACAATTCCTCACACCTCTCAAGCCATTTGGATCGTCCAAACAATGCCCAATTAATCTTTCAACATCCCTATCCTTCTCTTAGAAGCCTTAATTTATTCAAAATTCACTTTTAGAAGTCCTTTCGTTCAAACCAAAGGGAGTTACCCAAATTAAAGGTAGCAATTTCTCTTAAATTGTTTTCTTTTATTTCACTTCTCCAATCCCTAATCTATTTTTATTTATTTCTTTTGTAAAAAAACCAGTATCCTAAATATATTAGGATTTTTTTTTATAAGAAGGATTCGAACTACACTTACACACACCTACATCTAATGGATGAAGAACATAATGTTTCTGTGGATGGAAAACTAACGCCTCACGAAACGATGATTGTTCAATTACATCTTACTGCCTATCATGTTTTCCATTATGATGGAACTGTATTTATATATGATATGAATTATGTTTATGATTTCATTATGCTTCTGTACTTCCTATTTATATCATGCCTTTATGGTTTCCATAGTGGGTAAATATAATGATCTAATTTGAGGAAGTGAAGACTACCGCGCCCTAAAAGTGATTTGATTCGTTAATGCCTTATATGGGATGTATAAAGGATTAATATAGTGATATTATAAGTGATATTATACTGGTATTATAATATACCTTTTTATATTTACGTTTTATTTCCATTAAAATAATAAATAGAAATGAAAGTAGCGTTCATGCATACGTACAACTTACTGTCTCCATTAACGGTGCATTTCATTTCTTACCTCTAAATGTTATTTACTATTATAAATACATGTATATAGTGGATATATAAGATATATATGATATCCAAATCATGAATATCATTCTGGATATAATGATATTTTGACCACATGGACAACTTGTAAATATAAGGTGTTCATTTTTAACTCAAGTACCAAATATCGACAAAATTAATGTTGTTAACATATATGATTACAAAATATTTATAACATGGTAATAAGTTATATAAAAAGAAAAATAAACTTGAAAATGGTTCTTAGGAAAGTATAAATTAACTTTAGTTTATTATTCAGGAGATTGAAGAATGATTGAGTCAAGTCAGACGTGAGGTAAGGGATCTGACCTCTCTCATTCTTTTCAAGTACTCTTTTTTATGTCATTTCATGTATGTTCCATGTTATTATGTTGGAGGATGTTATTTTATATTCACAATACTGTAATTTGTATTTTAATATGATTAGGGGCCCTCTATTACTCTTATCAATTCATTTTAAGAATTTTTAAGCAGCGCTGTTAGGCTGCCGAATTTTTGTAAGGGATTTTCTTATCTCACTTTTAATTCCATGAGATTTCCATTATTCACCACTTATTCATTGAATATGGTGTTTTGTGTACTGAAATTTGATATATATTATCATCATTCTCATTATATTCATTGTATTCTGTGATTCATTTGGTGGTTATTAACTTTTGGTCATACGACTCAGTTGATTACAACGTGGTAAAGGGTTTTGTCTCACTTTTTATTCCCGTGAGATTCAAGCTATATTTTCCACTATTTACTTTTGTGTGGTGTATGAACTACCCATGATTGTACACTTTATGTGATATACTTTAATTTGCGAGTATTTAAATCTACATTGTATGATCCTTCTTTCATGTGGCGTATGATTTTTTACGTTACCAAATCGGTAAGGGAACTATTCACACTCCTCTTTATAAAAGACTTTTTTTTGTAATGTCCTTTAATTTACATATTATTATGTTGGAATATATTCCTATATATCCTTATTGATGTAAAATTTATATCCATGTGATGATATTACCTTTTTTATCTCATCAAATCATTTTCAGAATTTTAATGTGACGTCGTTAGGCTGTTGAATGTTTACAAGGGAACCTCTTAACCCAATTTCAATTATTTGGGTTCAACATGTACTTATTGAATATGTCATCCAATAAATATGTGTGACTGACCTCTTATTGGTTTACACATAATATCCACTTATGTTGGGTTTATTTATATTTTTCAAACATAATTATTTGATTGATTTATCCTTAATTTAAGGATACCATCTTTATATGAGATTTCATCTCAATTTACATTCCCATTGAGATTTCATTGTTGTTATGCACAAATTCACTCTAATATGGTGTATATACTATACATTAACATATTATATCATGAATACATTTATTATCATCATATTATAAATTTCTGATTAAATTTTATTCCACCATTATTTGTATTCAAGTGTCTCTCTTTTTGTTAAAAAACTCATCAACTAAAATATCGTTTTAAATGTTTTAAAGATTTATTCTTCTAAATATTTTTCATTAATGTCCATGATTTCAAAATCGGTTTTAGGATTTATTTATATGGACATTAATGTTTTCAAAAGATAATTTCTTTAAAAGCTTCAATGTGGTATGGGACATTTTGATTCAAAAATATCTTTTTAAATGGTTTTTGAAAATGGTTTGATAAAGCATTGTTTACTTCAATATCTTGATTTGATATAGTGGAATGTGGAAATTTTATCTTTCCGTTATACTTGTGTTATGTGTTTTTATTATTGTATTTTTCTTGGCCATTGTTTACATATACGGGTGGTTCCGTGATAAACCTAGGGTGGGTGAGTCCGAGATAGCTCTCCAATGCATTGGGTAACGTGACGGAGGTAAACGTGATGTTTCTCCTAAGAGATTTAGGGAATATACTGTGATGGGTATTCCAAATGTGACTCCCTATGTAGCTGTGATTGCTAAAATGTATGTTTGATATGGATTCCATAAGTAATATTTATGATTTATGATATGTGTGTGTTATTCATAAATCTCACGATTTTATAAGGTATGTTTTGATTGAAAAGTATGGTTTCATTTATTTGTATATATTGATGGGTTAATGTTTTCCTTCCTTATTTTATAACCCTTACTAAGCTTTTTATTCTCACCCCTCATTTTTGAAATGTTTTCAATAGGAATTAACGATGAATTGGGTCAAAGATGGGGTCAAGGAATAGTCATACTATCTAAAACATGGAACAAGACATGTTTATTTTTATGTGTTTTTATTTTATGAGAAAAATGGATACTGAGTAGTAGTGTATAAATGTTATATTCAAGTTGTAATGTAATAGTTATGGCCTAATTCTTGAAAACTCTTAACCTGAAAAGATCCTTAATGTGAATTATTTATTTAATTCAATATTATGTAATTTTTAAGGCCGGGTCATTATACTTGATATCAGAGGTTGGTTTAGAAAACTTTAGGTATTAGGAATTTTCGTTAGACATATGATTTGTTGATATCTATTATTTCAGTTAAATCCTTGTTTTATAACTTTTTTGGATCAAGGAATGTCATTTATAAATGGAAGGAGGAGGATCTCAAATGACATTCCTATCTATTCCTAGTGACAAGCTTGTAATAATTATTGCAAAATCATGTTTAGATGATTGTAAAACTTTTTCTAGCATACAAATCACTTTAAAGAAGTTTTTTGAGATATAAAACACCTCCACTATACCTAGTTATCATAGTGGATCGTGGCATGTATTTAGAAAAATCTTATTTTCACAATATTCTAATATTTTCAAGAACAGTAAATAATATCAAGGAATTTTCAAATATTTTACTTTATCATAAGATTTTGAAGCATATTATGGTTTTAAAAAAGGTGCTGAAGAATAATACCCTTGTACAACTTATTTATATTTGATTTTAAAATATAGCCTCATAACACATACATATGGTATTTTAAAAGGACCGTTAATTGAAAGTTTCTACTCAAATTCAGTCCGACTATTTTATAGAAATAATTTTTATCAGATGTTAGGAAATTATATGTCATACATGATTATTTTTCAAAACTGTTTTTCTGTGAACACCCATATGACCCATGTTGTAAAAGGTGTTTTTTCATGGAGGAAGAAAATGATTTGGATGGATCTATAAATCATTGTTGTGATGAATGAACCTTCTACCTACATGAACAAGATGACGATGATACCAAGTGGATTCCATGATCAAGGTATGATGTTATTCATTTTGGTAATCATTTTATTTTATCATATGGTGCTGAAATAAGACTTAAAGAATTAAGATGTTGAGATCATAATGAAATTGGGTGAAAATGTGAGTTATAAGGAAACCATTGATGTTAAAACATGTTAGGGTTATTTTTTGAGTTTTATAAAAAGGACAACCCGTAGAATGGGTTACAACCCATCACATCTGGCAAGGCTGCCAGAATCGAAACCAAAACTGAATGGCGACAAGGGCGCATCGCCTACCACTAGACTAAATTAAATCCCTTGTTAGTATGACTTATTTTTTTAGTAATATGATTTAATAGAAAAATAATAAGTTGATTTTTGGAACTTATGTTTTATCAAATGGATATACTTTGTATCGAAAAATGATTTAGTGATTAAGTGATAAAGGTTGTGGAGGAAAATGTTCTCTATTTTGAGGAAACACTATATGCCTATGTAATATAGAATACTATGGGATTTCAATTGTGGAATAATGGTTGAAATTTTAGTTTGGAACAATATATGTTTTTATTATAGACACATGATGATTTGATTTATTTATTAAAATGATTAACCTATCATGGAGAATTTGTGATTAGGTTAATTAATTTTCAATATGAGACATTATGAGTAACTGGTGTTACTATAAGATAAATGTTAAGATGAATATTGGAAGCCTATTTAATTAAATCTTTATGATATTTGAGTTACAATCACAGTTTGGATTACTTTTGAAAAATTTTAGGGACAATTGTTTATTGAATGGCCTTTTTTGAACATTGGGTTTTGTTAGACATTTTTTGGAGATTAGGAGTGGATTTTCTTTATGTAAAAGTTTATCCTTTTGGGGTATTATCTGATCTTATACTAAACATTTTTGTTTTATTTAATATCCACATACATGGGTAATATATAGTTCATCTTTTATGGATTATGTGATTCTCTTGAAGTTGATTATAGTGCTCTTATTGTGAAAAAAATGTCTTCTGGAACACTCATCATTTGGAGAAATTATGATTTTGTGTTATAAATCTAGTAAAAGAAGAATTTATACATGAAAAGTATGTATATTTCCTTATGTTTTTGGTTAAGCTAATAAAACAATTCCTCAAAGAAAAGATACATTAAACAAAAACCTTGTCCGTTAACTTTTCCTACTGGGGAATCCAAGACTATTTAACCCATCACATGTTTTTGATTTTCTGGTGGTTAACTTTCTGCTAAACATGTATCCTAACACTCTGCATCAGAACATGACCCTTTGTTTTCTCCTCCATATCCATGTTTTCATGGAATATTAGTATGGGTTAACTCAGGTGACCATTGTACTTCTCTTTATTTCTTTTAAAGTGATAGTTTTACTGACTCTTTTTATGATATGGGACATTCAATATTGTTTCCCAGCCAAAATTTTAAAACTCTGAGGATGCAATTCCCAAAAGGGGGGAAGGAAGTAACATCCCGGGTAAATAAATAATATGACTTTTTCATATTAATTAATTTTTGAATTAAAATTACTTTTACATTAAAAAGGGTTGTTATGTTCGATATCATACCTGATATGCAACAACAGGTTTCATTGAAATCTTATGTTGCACACTAATAATATAATATTATTATTCTAAATGGTAGTCAACTCCTAGCCGTTG
This sequence comes from Viscum album, assembly GCA_963277665.1. Taxonomy (NCBI): domain Eukaryota; kingdom Viridiplantae; phylum Streptophyta; class Magnoliopsida; order Santalales; family Viscaceae; genus Viscum; species Viscum album. The sequence continues at coordinate 1,979,106,551 of OY728133.1, forward strand.
TATTGGCAGGAAAGAACAAAACAAAATACCATATGATTATACATGTTTTTAAATGTATTTACATTATCCAATAAAAAGTTATAGGCTTAAAATGTGAATGAATCTAATTTTAAGCATAATTTACATTAAAAGGTCGATTTATCGCCTTTTAATGGAGAACCCTTATTAAATCTTGTTTTGGTCACATTAATATATTTTTTATGACCAAATTAAATCTTTCTTTAGAATGGGGACATCAAAATTTACTTTGTGTAAATTTTTGGTATATTTCCGTTAAAAATAATTTTTTAATGAATAGTGAAAAATATTGTATTTAAATTCAAAAGTGCATTTTTATCAAATTTATTTATATGGTTAGATTATACATTTAATTTTTTTCCAAGTTAAATTGATATATATTTTTACCATTTAATCCAATTTTGTTCATTAGAATTAATTTCACTTCAAAATTGGACTTAATCAAGTGTCGATCTTCTGATAGTTATTGTTTCTTAAAAACACGCTATTTGTTTTAACAACGGGAATTAATTTTTAAAGTAATTAATGACACTTATATGTTGTGAATTTGGAAAAATAGATATCAATTTTGAATTCAGAATATCAAATAATTCTTTGGCTTGATTTTTGGTAATTTTCTGAAAAACCTCAATTTTTAATGAATAGTGACACCCCTTAGTGGTAGTTAAAAAAATGACTTTTTCATTTAAATGAAATTTTACTACTTCTGTGAATTGAATTTCGAAAATCTGACATACATGGTTGTTATGAAGAAGTAAAATGTGGTCCATTAAGATGAAAATAATTTTCTGTGAATAGTAACTTTTGACTTTTATTTACCGCATTTAAAGGTAAATAAGGTAATTTCAGGTTAAAAGAAAATTATAATAATTCAAAATTACCTAAACACTTTTACAAACCTTATTGGATGAGTCATTAATGACAATGGTCATCTTTGGGTCGATTTTGGGACCCATTTGAGCCACATGGTAGTGATAATGACAATTTAGACTAATTAATTTACTGTAAAGGCAAAATAGACATAAACAAAAACCTTTTAGTAATTAATTTTTATATGGTGTTATATATAGAATATTTTTTACTATAAATATTCATTGGAAATATATATATATATTTCCTACATCATTGTATTTTTTATAATTTTTAGACAACAAATAAATTAAATTATTTATGACATAATAACGATGCAGGTATTTCCTCATTAATAAATGATTTAAATAAATAAGATTATAATGCTTCAAATATTATCCAAAACATGTCCAATTATGATTTTATGATTTTATTTCGACCATGACTCATCTTATATTCAACTATAATGATTTTTGGACCATTAGAAACCGAATATCATTATGTTATAAAATAATACATTCACACTGTACTAAAGAACCCCTCCTCCCCCTTATAAAAGAAGACCACTTCTATCCAATTCCTTAGACCGCTAAATCCATTTGGCTTGTCCAAACTCTTCCCAATTAATCTCTAAACATCCCTCTCCACCTCTTATAAGCCTTACCGTAGGCAAAAAGGCACTTCAAGAAGTCCTTTGGTTCAAACCAAAGGGAGTTACCGAAATTAAAGGTATCAATTTCTCTTAAAATGTTTTATTTTATATTACTTCTTCAACCCCTAAACTATTTTTATTTATTTCATTTGTAACAACCCCAGTATCCTCAATATACTAGTATGTTGTTATAAGAAGGATTCTAACTACACTTACACACACCTCCATCTAATGGATGAAGAACATAATGTTTCTTTGGATGGAAAACTAACGCCTCACGAAACGATGATTGTTCAATTACATCTTAACACCTCTCATGGTGTCCATTATGATGGAAATGTATTTATATATGATATATATTTTGTTTATGATTTCCTTATGCTTCTGTACTTCCCATTTACATCATGCCTTTATGGTTTGCATAGTGGGTAAATACGATAATCTCATTTGAGAAGTGCGGACTAGCTCCCCCACAAAGTGATTTGATTCGTTAATGCCTTATGTTGGATTTATAAAGGATGTATTTAGTGATATTATATGTGATATTATACTGGAATTATAATATACCTCTGTATAATTATGTTTTATTTCCATTAAAATAAGAAATACAAATGAAAGTAGTGTTCATGCGTACATACGGCTTACCGTCTCCATGAACAGTGAATTTCATTTCTTAACTCTAAATGTTATGTACTATTATAAAAACATGTATATACTGGATATATAAGATATATAGGATATAAAAATCATGAATATCACTCTGTATATAATGAACCATTGACTACATGGACAACATGTAAATATAAGGTGTTCATTTTTTACTCAAGTACCAAATATCGACAAAATTAACGTTATTAACTTAATGATTACATAATTTTTATAACGTGGTAATAAGTTATATAAAATGAATAAAAAACTTGAAAAAGTTTCTTAATCATGTAGAAATTATCTTTAGTTTATTATTTATGAGATTAAAAAATGATCGAGTCATGTCGGACGTGAGGTAAGGGATCCAACCTCTCTCTTTCTTTTCAAGTACTCTCTTTTATGTCATTTCATGTATGCTCCATGTTATTATATTAGAGGATGTTATTTTATATTCACATACTGTAATTTGTATTTTCATATGATGAGAGACCCTATATTACTCTTATCAATTCATTTTAAAAAAAATTAAGTGGCGTCGTTAGGCTGCCGAATTTTTGTATGTGATTTTCTTATCTCACTTTTAATTCCGTGAGATTTCCATTGTTCGCCACTTATTCATTGCATGTGGTGTATTGTGTACTTACATTTGATATATATTATCATTATTCTCATTATATTTATGGTATTATGTGATTTATTTTGTGGTTATTAACTTTTGGTCATACGACTCAGTTGATTACAACGTGGTAAAGGGTTTCGTCTCACTTTTTATTCCCGTGAGATTCATGCTATATTTTCCACTATTTCCTTTTGTGTGGTTAATGTACTGCCCATTATTGCACACATTATGTGATATAATTTAATTTCTGAGTATTTAAATCTACATTTTATGATCCTTATTTCATGTGGCGTATGTTTTTTTTATGTTACCAAATCAGTAAGGGAACTATTCACCCTCCTCTTTATAAAAGACTTCTTTTTGTTATGTCTTCTAATTTACATCTTATTATGTTGAGGTGTGTTAATATATATCCTTATTGATGTAAAATTTATATCCAAGTGATGAGATTATCTTTTTTATCTCATTAAATCATTTTCATAATTTTAATGTGACGTCGTTAGGCTGTCAAATTTTTACAAGGGAACCACTTATCCCAATTTTGATTCTTTGGATTCAACTTTTACTTATTGAATATGTCATCCAATGAATATGTGTGAATGACATATTATGGGTTTACACTTAACATTCACTTATATTGGGTGTATTTATATATGTTACACATAATTATTTGATTAATTTATCCTTAATTAAATGGTACCATCTTTATAAGGGATTTCATCTCAATTTACATTTCCATTGAGACTTCATTGTTTTTATTCACCAATTCACTATAATATGGTGTATATACAATACTTTGACATATTATATCTTGCATCCATTTATTATCATGATATTATAATGTTCTGATTAAATTTAATTCCTCAATTATTTATATTCAAGTGTCTCTCTTTTTGGTAAAAAACTCTTTAACTAAAATATTGTTATAAAAGTTTTAAAGATTTATTCTTATAAATATTTAACATTAATGTCCATGATTTCAAAATGGGTTTTGGGATTTATTTATATGGACATTAATGTTTTCAAATGACAATTTCATTAAAATCATCAATGTGTTATGGGACACTTTGATTCAAAAATCTCTTTTTAAATGGTTTTTGAAAATGGTTTGATAAAGCATTGTTTACTTCAATATCTTGATTTGATATAGTGGAATGTGGAAATTTTATCTTTCCGTTATACTTGTGTTATGTGTTATGATTATGTTGTGGTTATTGGTCATTGATTATGTATATGAGTGGTTTCATGATAAACCGTGGGCAGGTGAGCCTGAGATAGCTCTCCAATGCATTGGGTAACGTGACAGAGGTAAACGTGATGTTTCTCCTAAGAGATTTAGGAAATATAATGTGATGGGTATTCCAACTGTGAATTCCTATGTAGATATGATATCTACAATGTATGATTGATATGGATTCCATAAGTAACCTTTATGTTTTATGATTTATGTGTGTTATTCATAAATCTCATGATTTCATAAGGTATGTTATGATTGAAAAGTATGGTTTGATTGATTTGTATATATTTATCGGTTAATGTTTTCCTTCATTATTTTATTACCCTTACTAAGCTTTTTATGCTCACTCCAAGTTTTTGAAATGTTTTCCACTGGACTTAAAGATGAATTGGGTCAAAGATGGGATCAAGGAATAGTCATTCTTTCTAAAACATGGTACTTGACATGTTTTTTTTTCTGTATTTATTTTATGAAAAAATGGATACTGAGTAGTAGTGTCTACATGTAATATTCATGTTGTAATGTAATATTAATGGCCAAATTCTCTAAAACTATAAACCTGAAATGATCCTCAATGTGAATTATTCAGTTAGTTCAATATTATGGAATTTTTAAGGCCCGGTCTTTATAGTTTTCATTATTTATCACCTGATCTATCATAAATTACATTATTTGGTATATTGATTCCTAATTCATGCTGAGGACCTTGTAATTTAATTTAAGTATGAATAAATAACCAATATTTACCATGGTGGAATTATTTTTTCATGGTGAAATATGCACTTCATTGGAACATTGTTTCCCAAAGACACAAAATATATTCCCTATAGATCATTCACACATTCACCACCAAACTAAATACATTGTACATTAATTCTTCTGCACCAAAAAGGAAGATAAAATATCACAAAATGATTGTAGAATCTCTAAATGATCAAATATTAAATCCCCAAACATTGATCGATCCATTCTTGATATTTTAATCAATAAAATATTTATTGAAGGGAGTAGATGATTAGGAAACTTAAAATTTGTGAAAATGTACAAACTCTAATTTCATGAATAATAAATCAGTTTAAATAGTTATTTTGAATTATCTAAAATTTATTTTATGCCCTTTAATTCACTAAAACTCTTGAACAAATCAAAAATGTCATGAACAACAATGTAAATGTATTATAACCATCATGAAAATTTCACCAGGCACTATTCATAAGAATTTTTTTTTCAATGAACAAAAATCCATTCGAATAACATGTTCGTCCAATTATTACTTAACAAAACATAAATAGTGTTCCATTATTTTGAAAACAATAATTTATAATATTATATTATTTATTCTAAATTAAAGAGTGAATTAATTGATAAATAAATTATATTCACATTATTAAAAATTATATTAAAATAATTGAAGTTATTTACATTTAGTCATCCACTTAGAGAGTCACTTGTCCCCACAAAAGGGGTTCACTTTTTCTTAATCTCTAATCCATATGAAATGGTGTAATTTGGTGATACTCATTGTGTGTTACCCTGTAAGAAAAATTATCTATTGAAATGATTCTTAATTATGTGAATATAATGATATCTATAAAACATAAAACACCTTTAAGAGACATGGACAAGTCAAAGAAATAAATAACACTACTTAATTCTTAATGAGTTATTTAGTCCATTTTTTCTCAATATCTCCTTCATTAAGAATGTATCGTATATGTCAAGAACATATATGTTTGAATGTTATTATTTTAATTTCTATAAATTAACTTATTGATGATCTAACCTACCCATGGACTTATCCAAAAGTTACATTTTCATGAGGGAAAAGATATAAACATCTTTTAAAATTAAATGTGAAAATACTTTCTTAACACACTAATTAATTTCATATCACCAATGATGCACCCAACATACACTACCTACCTGCAAATAATATTTCATCATGATTGTATTTAGTATAAGAAATTACATGAATCATTCAATGGATTAATAACAACCTCATGTATGAGGATCAATACACACTTTTAGGGATAGGAATATAAAATTACACACATAAAACTTAGAGATTTATTAATGGAAATTTAGTTCTCATACCCTCTTTATTTAGGTATTACCATGGGTAAACATGATTATAAGAAGTATCAATGTATTATGAGTCTCATATCCCCGATAACCTATAAAATTTGTGTCCCATTAAATGATGTAACCTTCCCAAACACTTTTATATATGAATATCATAATTTCAATTCATGTTTATCATCATATAAAAGAAAAAATATGATCTTTTGGTGCTAAAACTATTGGGAGGACATTATTATAATAAATTTTTGATTTATGAACTATCAACATGTGATAATATGTTTATAAATATTAAAAACCAGTAATATATAGGTATTTAAAATAAATAAAATCAAGGGAAGTAACTCAACATTTACAACACTTCCTTTTTATGTTCTATATATTTATGTGATTTTCATAAAGAATAATAATTATACAGTAAGATGAATGAGAATTGAAAAAATCGATTAAAATTTTTTCTATAGAAGATTTTTTATTTATATTGAAATTGAATTTTTAATATTTATGGGAAACTCATCCATTTATTCCTTCCTAGTTCCCTTTCTCACAACCTATCAAACAAGGGCTTAGTGTTACCCCATTAAAAAATTGTAATCAAATTGTTTTTTTTTTCTTATAGGAGCTAGAGGAAGGTGACCAAAAAACTGTCTATTCTAATATATTTATATATATATTGATATATATTTTGTATTATTTATGTGCGTGAATTATATATATATAATTTTGTAATAATAATATCATTACTATACGCCCGCGGGGGCTGGGTGAGTTGGTTCAAGGCGGTGGCGACCCGTCGCTGAGGTTCCGGGTTCGAGTCCTCACAAAGGCAATGCACACCATTTGTCAGCGAACCTCTCGTCCCCTCGACTCCGTGGGAACTGGCTCAAGCCCAAGGATTGGCCACCTTGGGCCTAGCTGGGGGCGTGTGGCGCGCAGGTGGGGAGGCCGGCCCTATACCTCGTTACCCATATTAAACGTTCGCCCGCGGGGGCTGGGTGAGTTGGTTCAAGGCGGTGGCGACCCGTCGCTGAGGTTCCGGGTTCGAGTCCTCACAAAGGCAACGCACACCATTTGTCAGCGAACCTCTCGTCCCCTCGACTCCGTGGGAACTGTCTCAAGCCCAAGGATTGGCCACCTTGGGCCTAGCTGGGGGCGTGTGGCGCGCAGGTGGGCAGGCCGGCCCTATACCTCGTTACCCATATTAAACGTTTGCCTGCGGGGGCTGGGTGAGTTGGTTCAAGGCGGTGGCGACCCGTCGCTGAGGTTCCGGGTTCGAGTCCTCACAAAGTCAACGCACACCATTTGTCAGCGAACCTCTCGTCCCCTCGACTCCGTGGGAACTGGCTCAAGCCCAAGGATTGGCAACCTTGGGCCTAGCTGGGGGCGTGTGGCGCGCAGGTGGGCAGGCCGACCCTATACCTCGTTACCCATATTAAACGTTTTCCCGTGGGGGCTGGGTGAGTTGGTTCAAGGCGGTGGCGACCCGTCGCTGAGGTTCCGGGTTCGAGTCCTCACAAAGGCAACGCACACCATTTGTCAGCGAACCTCTCGTCCCCTCGACTCTGTGGGAACTGGCTCAAGCCCAAGGATTGGCCACCTTGGGCCTAGCTGGGGGCGTGTGGCGCGCAGGTGGGCAGGCCGGCCCTATACCTCATTACCCATATTAAACGTTTTGTAGTTGGGGTTTGGCTTAGTGGTAAGCACCCTGTAATACCACATGAAAAATGGGGGTTCAAAACCCATTGGGTGCAGGTTACTGTAGCAGTACTGTAGCGAGTACTGTAGCAGCGGCGGTACTGTTGATCGGCGGGTACTGTAGCGGCGGCAGGGCACTGTAGCGGCGACAGGGTACTGTAGCGGTGGCGCTACTGTAGCGGGTACTGTAGCAGCCGGGTTACTATTCACAGAATAGGAATTTGGCCAAAAAATTTGGACCTACGGGCTATGTAATGGGCTTCAAGCCCACTGGGCCTTCGGGCTATGTTATGGGTCTCCCTCTACCCAGTTAAAAAGAGGTCTTTGCTTTGCTTTATTAATAAAAATGAGGCTTCGGCCCCAACCTTTAAAAAAAATATCATTACTATAGGTCTGGAAAATTTTATATAATATTTTATTTATAATGTTCAACAGCTGATAAACAAAACATTTATTATTTATACATTATTACATTTTAATATTAACATGCATTTCAATATATTACTAAATATTTTTTAGATGATCCATTTGTTTCTTGTATAAATTCTTATTATATCACTATTTTATTCCATAGATCATTTAAAATTCATTGGAATTGAGAGATTTGTTTTGACCTGGTTTAAAACCCTTGAAAATAGGTTGGTTCAATGTTAGTTATTTTTAATGAACGATAAAATTGTGACTAAATAATCAAATAATCTAAAATTTTATTAATCAGTTAAGGTTTTTGGAAATATTAGACATTTATTTTATTCTCAAATGTATCTAGAAAAAAAATTACATTTATATCCTGATTTTCAGGTTTCATCAAATTGGATTATGTCAAATGAGAGAATAGAGTTTATTGGAATAATATCATGTGACTGTTGTGTATAATTTATTTGAAAGTAAAAAAACAATATCATTGGGTGTATAGTTGAAAAAAGTTAAGATAATGTTGGTAAGTTAGAATAAATAGAGAGATGATTATAGTGATTTTAGTATTTTGGATGTTATGAAATGTCGTTTCATGTTATGGGATTATTTTAATTTTAATATTTATTTAATATAAAATAAAAAATAATTGATAATTTATTTCATTTACCGTAAATCCATGGTACTAAGATTATAGTATTGTAACCCTATTTTTTTATTATCAGAAGATTTAAAATTCAGTTACCTAAATTCAAATCCATATAATGGTTCTTAACTAGATCTTATGGAACCCCACATACTTTGGGACATTTATTCAATTTTAAAAGATATAATTTTTTTAAAATGAAACATTCAAGGATAGTTTTATCCATTCTCTTGGATTAGTGTAGAAGTTTACTTGTGTAATGATTTAGTTGAAATAATTTTTCTTTCTACTACTGAAAATAATATTATGATATTAAAAGAATTTGGGATGTTTTCTAATTTCTAAAATATTTTTTATACTATTATACATTTGGTATATTTTTGTCATTAAAAACTATTATATGATATAAGAATCTTAAAATTACAAAAAAAACAGCAATTTAAATGTAGCCTTCAGTTGAAAAATTGGGAATGCTGATATTGATTTTGAGGATACAACCAGGAGATTAGGTAATTAAATTGTTAATCAATTTGACTTTCATTGTAATAATGATCATGCAGTATTGAAGGATATTGATCAAATTAAAATTAAATTTTATAAATATTCATTGTAAATACCATGAAATAACAATTTTCTTGGATCCTAGTATATTTGTTGTCATCTAAAATTTAAAATTTTCAATGATTCTACTAATATCCATAGTTTTATTAAAGATGGATGGTAGTCATGATAGCAAGGATTCTAGTAATAAATATACTTCTTATAGTATGAATGGAATTTATAAGTTGGTGAATTATACACATTATATTTAAATAGTTAATATGAATTTCTAGTGGAATTATATTTATATCAATTGGATGAATATAGTTTTTTCATTCATGTTTATGGAAAAGGAATAACAAAATAGTGGAAAATAGTTGTATATCTACTATTTGAGTAATATTGTGTATCCTCCTTCTACTCTATTATGTGATAATGAGAAGAATATTAACAAAATTACAAATGGATATTGTTTTTTATCTATTTCTTATTTAGAAATAAAGATAACTCTGGGAATGATATTATTTAGTCAAAATAAATGGAAAATAATAATAAAGGCCAGAAAATAAAATTCCCAAATAAAAATAATTCATAAAATGTCTTTAAAACTATTTCTACATTAAAGTATTTGAATATTTTGATAACTAGATGAAAGATATGGTTAATATAAATCTTAATATTTAAAGAATGATTTAAAATAGTGGAGTTTTATGCTTTGAATGGTAGAATGTGACTCACATATTATCATTGGGAACACTATTTCAGGTGATGATAATTATACTCCATGGAGTATTCTAATGACATGGATATTTTTATGACACCCTGAAAGGAGACGTTCCCTACAAATAATTAAAAATAGATACTATAATAAAAATTAATAACTTATATTTTCAATCTATAATTTATTATTGAATGTGTTGGAGTTTGTGATCTAGAACTATCTTCAAATTACTTTATTTTAACCAATATTAATTTTTTAAAATAATAATAAAATTCAAGTCTCATCATTATTACTTTTTTTTGTGTCATTTTATGTGATAATTTCTAAGGGTAACCAACACAGTGAAAGAACATATTAGTTCCTCCCTATATTGTGAACCTGAAAGTGGCTTGAAATTATTCATAAATATATATTCTATATTTGTACGATATTTTTTAATGGTATAAAGATGATATGATCTGTCAAGTCTAGATACTCATATGAATATGAACTACATTCTCAATGTGTATTGCCTTAGTAATATCTCGTTCGTGATATTATGAGAACCAACCCACGAGTAGGAAATAAAAATATATATGTGTCATTGGATGTTCCTACATATGGGTGTTTTTATTTGTCCTTAAACCACATGATTATTATTAATAGTTATTATTAGGGTTGTAATTTTAAAAATTGATGAAAACCATGTTGTCATATATTCAAGAAGATATAAGTTAAATTCAGTGTGTCCAGAGTAATATTTAGTTAATGAAAAATTAAAGAAAGAATTTGTATCTTTATTTAATTAAAAATATTTTATATCTAAGACCTTTTTATGGGAATAAAATAGCCTAAATAAATCAATGGATATTATGTTCTAGGTGAATATTCCTTTTTGTATATTTTAAGAGAAATACATTGATCACATTTGTTGATGAAATTATCATGCAACCTACTTGATTAGAGATAACATAATAAATAGATTATATTAAAATAGTATAATTCCATAAGTGGTTGTACATTATTATTAAATTAACTGCTTAATCTATATGTTTATTTACATGATGTGATGTTAACACTATAATTTGGGTGGCTCCAGCTAATATCACCATGATATAGGTCCAAAGGGTAACACACTAATTTTATCTAGAACCCTAGTTAAATATAAAATACATTATATGATTTAACATATTGAATGTGAATATTCCTATTATGTGGTTTAATAAATATTCATGTTTTCATGATCATATATGTTATTTTATAGGTTAAGAAAGAGAACATTTGTGAGTATATTATTTAATAAATATTTATTTTTTATTCATTTAATATAATAATAATTTATTTATTTATTTATAAATATTTTAGGTATATATATTTATTATATAAATATTCATTATTCCAGAGTACATTATAGAGGAATATAAAACATAGTTAAAATGTCTGGTGAGAAATAATATATTTTAAATATTATTTAAAAAACATTTATACAATTTATTTAGTAAATAATATTTATATGACTCACTAAATCTATGAATTATCAGAAATAATAATAATTTTGTTACAAATTTGGGGGCCACCGAGATTAAGGAAACAACAGGGAAATTTGTTCAATTATTATATTATAAACCTCAAATTATTTAAAACCATTTATATTATTTCCAAGCATAAAGCTATCCATTTTAGGGTTTTCTAAGACAACTCTTGAGAATCCCTTCAAGCCCTATAAGGATACCATATAATGATGCTCTCAAGAATGGACATCAATCCTCCTTAACCTCCCGTTATGATTTTAAATGGATTAAGGTGATTCATTCTTCAAAGATAATCTCATGGAAATCATAGTCGAAGGACATAAACATTAGGATATTTCATTCTATCACTCAAAGATTCATATGGTGTCACTCGAAGTTTCATGGTGAACATGGGTATTAATGCCAAAGGGAATAATCTCTTGATTTATTCAGAACCACGATGGTTTGGTGTATAGGTGTTTTCAAACAAATAAATTAAGCAATAAATCATCTGAAGTTATCATTTAACTACTTAAATAAACTATAAATAATTATGTTATGATCATGCTTTTGGTTCAAACATTCTCATGTCTATTAATCTTCGAATTTATTCAATGGATCATGATATTTTTTATCAAGTATGTCTCTGATTAATCACCAATTAAAATGAAAATGCGAGTTGGTAAGTCCCCAACTAGTTCTTTCACAATGCCCATAAAATTAAACTAGTATTAGTGGGTAACATAATAATTTTTAATTAATTAAATATCAATTAATGATTTTTACATTCATCATTAGTTTTCAATTTCATTTTAATAAGTCATTAAATATAAATAGTGATATCTCCTCTTTCACTTCTTCATTAATGAATAAATAAAAAAAATTATTAATTATGAATGAATAACGTTATATGGACTAATACAAAGGTATTAAATATTTTGAACAAATAACGTAGAATACATAGTGTGTATCACATCGATATATGTTGTGTACTAATATTTATAGCAATAAGATGCCACACAAAATAATTAAGAGAATTTTGCGTTTCTTTCTTTTGGTATGTAATTTATAAACCCAGTGTATTGGCATGTCCATATTTATTCATGGTTATAAAAAATTCATAGTGGGTAACTTGTTTACATGTCATGTGTTCCTTTAGTCAAAAACAATTTGTCTGTTTATTACATTGAACAAGTGGCTTGTAACTATGTCACTCAGAGGACACATGATATGTATCTTAGTAATAAACCATTAATTCTATTAATTCCATTTCCATTATGACACAACTTGTTCTTAGTATTGTGCTATGAATAGAATGAGAAAAACAATAAATATCATGTAAATTTATATTACACAATGTGTATAATACAGACTTATTGAATATTAATGTTTTTTATTATATAGATTAAACCATATCTGCATATGTTAAATGTGTTTTTAATTTTATTGATACATTCCATGTGATGTAATATATATATATATATAAATTAAATATATTACTAATTTATGAGTAGTATTTTAAAATAATTTTTTTGTATAATTCGTTATACATGGATTAATTTGCTCACATTAAAACATGATATTATACATAAAAAATGTGTCTATGTGCTATTTATTTGATAAAACAGAACTTTAAATTACTTGATAAGTCTTATATGCAATATTCCACATGATTAAATATTAGACGAATATCGTACATGCTAGGTAGTATTGACAGGTACTCGTTGTGTTACCTCCAATGTACATGTTTTTTTTACTTAGTAAATTTTAAGTAAATTGTTCAATTTATCTAAAATAACTAAGGATGGTAATCCAAAGAACATTTGGATGATATCAAAAAAATAATTTATTATTTAAATACGACGATTAATTGATTTGAGTTCAATTTTTCATGAGAAGAATTAGTTTGAATTAATTTTATCTTATTAAATGTGAGATTCATTACTTCTATATGGATTATCATTATCAAAAACCAGACCTTATTATGTGATTTCATTACATTTAATATAATATAAATTTGAATTTTTGGAATGTCTAATATCCCATCATTTATTACTTATTGTTCTATATTCCAATGATTTAATTTTATATAATCCCCCTGAAGAATTCATTTGGTATATTATGTGAAACCATTCTTCCTCAATTTTACATTTATCATTTTTGTAATTAAATGTTTAATGGATTATTTGACATCTGATAGAGTGTTTATGATAATTTAACATTTATGTTGTATTTTTTTCATATAATTTTGTAAATAAAAATTACTTTTTTAGTAATTTTTCCTAGCTACTACAATAGAATTTAACTAATGTTATTGTTCGGAAAAAATTATTCGTTATATTAGAATTGCCAACGGTAATGAATATTTGTATAGTAATTAAATAAGATAAACAAAATAATATTAAAACTTCTATTGTTTCAATTTTTTTCATCGGAATCATCTACATGTTAGAAATATCTTATATGTATTTTGAAGACTAACTCCCCAGAGATAAATTTAAAACTAATAGATAAAAACGCCTTCATCCATTATTATTCCTGACATTTTTATATATGTTGACTCGGTTGTTTGTAAATATCTCAGCTATGCCAATGTGGGTGAATCCCCAATCACCATAGTGTTCCTCATAAGAAGTGGTCTATAGCCATGGCTTCATTTAACCTTGAATTATGTCGTGTTGAAATTTTCACTGATCCACCTATGCGCCCATAACCCCTACTACTGTTCAAGAATGCCTCTATAATTTTCATGGAATACCATTGATTAAAGTGGGAAGTTTCCATTTAATGTGATTATTGTTGAAAGTGTGTTCCTTAGGGATAATAAAATCCAATAAGACATAAAAGATAACAAGATTATATTACTGTGCACTGGTGTGTGATGGTTTGAATACGGTGACAGAACAATAGAAGACAGGTTAATCGATTTTGTGGACAATCAGCTACATTGATAATCACATATGTTTGGAAGAAAAAAAACATCATAAAATGATATTTTTTAAATTATATATGTGAATCTCAATCACATTCCTTGGGGAATGGTACATAAACACAAACTACTGTGTAAAAGGATTCTACTACATAGAAAATGCTTATATTGATCAATTAGTAATGAATGGAAAATAGTTACGTGAAGAAAAATGAATATATGGTGAAATCAACAACCAATAGAATTTATAGATGTGGTCCATATCTAAGACTCAAAGGAGAATGGGTTCGCTTCCGGAGAACACGCCCCACGCGCTATGTGGTTTTCAAAATTTTCCGACCATTGATTCATTGGAGCTCTGGCCCTCCGCACCGTCCCCGGTCCTGACATCGGTTCCCCTGGGTTTTGGTTCCCCTCCAGCCGATCCTGTAAGGGTGGTATTGGAGGCACCTCCTCGGGTTGGGCTTGTGGTGTGTTCCTTCATGGATTCCCTGTGTGGGCAGGGCCAAGGCGCTCAGCGGCCTTGGTTCCTGGAGATTAGAGCATTCTCGCACTCGGTTGTTAGGGAAGGTTCGTGGGTGTCTCTGAAGTCGCTGGCATTGGCATTTTCCAATGCCGCTGCTGGCTTGCGTTGGTCTCTCATGGCATGGTTTGGCACTGAGAAACCCCCTCTGCAAGGTTTTCAACGCTTTGTGGACTCTTGGGGGTTTCAGGGCGAGGCTCGTGTTTCGGTTGTCCACCAGAACTCGTTCTGCATTTTACTGGCCTCGAAGGTGGACTACATCCACGCCTGGTGTTTCGCTCCAAGGGGCGTGTCTCGGTGGTGGTTTAGCTTGACCCTTTGGTCGATGGAGGCTCACAAAGGGAAGGAAGACCCCCCGGTGGCGGTGTGGGTCAATCTACCAGGTCTACCTCATCCTTTCCAGAATGGTGCTTTTCTGAAGGCCATTGGGGACGCGTTGGGTGGATTTCTTTGATCTGATGAACGCACTTGATGCGGTGAGGAGGTCATGGTGGCTCAGATCTGTGTGGAACTGGATCTCGCGCTCCTCGTTCCAGAGAAGATCTCTCTGCAAGTGCTGGAGCTAGTGGATTTTGTTCAGGATATTGTGTAGCCTCTGTTTCCTAGGTACTGCTCGTCGTGTTTACATCAGGGCCATTCTCTTCAGTCTTTCCGCAAGAGTACTCTCGGTGGTCATCGTCGTGCTGAAGCTGATTCCAATCCACTCATGGATGTTTCCTTGCCTCGTCGTGGATCAGTTCCTCCATTGGGTTTGAAGTTGGTCTGTTGGTCATCTGGTCTTCCCTTGGCCCTCCTTCCTAGCATGCTGCAAGAGGTTTCTTCTGAGATCTCGCGCGTTCCATAACAGCTTCAGGTGGCTGGCGGGTTTATGAATTTCCTCATGAGAGTGCCCAAGGGCCTGGTCCCTTCTACTTGGAAGCTCACGGGCTGTTTGTCGGTCGTCAAGTCATGTGCATCCCCGATCCTCTAGGATGTTCATGAGGCATGCCCTTCCCTGGTGACCATCTCGGAAGGGGCTAGGTTGTGTGAACAAGGACACTTGTCAAGAGTTTGTCCGGTTGTGGAGGCTGCTGCTTTGGATAGTAGAGGAAGTTGTGGTGTCTCGGTCTGGCCTGGGGATCGGAAATCTGTGGGGGAGGTGTCCCCGGCTCGAGTGTCGAAGGTAGTGGATGGGCTTGTCTTGGAGACCCCTCAGTCTTCACCCTGCTCCGCTAAGATATTTCTAGATTCGTGCCAAGGTGTGTGTACTAGGCAGATGAAGAGAAGACTTCAGGAGGGGGAGAGCTCCTCAGCTACATCTGGAACGACCACAGGTCCTAGGGCCAAATCCAGGACAGTTTTGTTTTAATGATTCCGGTCATTATTTGGAAGGCCCGAGGAATTGGGGTGAGGGTGAAGACTGAATTTCTAGTTTCGGAAGTCAGGAAGCATAAATCCAATATGGTGGCCATCATGAGACTCAAACATCAATGTGTTAAGATCCAAGATTTCTCTCGTAAACTCAACATGTAAGTGTATATGCATGCAGCTCTGACTAACAACCACATTTGGATATTCTGGAAAAGGGAAGTCATCGTGGAGATAGTGAAGGCTGGTGATCAGCACATCACGATGAAGGTTTCGACTGGTGGAGAAGAGGTCTTCATTTCTGTGATCTATGGCAGCTGTAATGACCAGCGATGGGAGGTCCTGTGGCTTGAACTCAATAGGTTCGACCCAAGTGACCTGCCTTGGATGGTGGGAGGGGATTTCAACATCATCATGAATACAGATGAGAGGAAGGGGCGGGGTGACTTCCTGAGGAAAGCTATTTTGTCGTTTGTGTAGTTTGCACCAAGGAAGGGGTTAATGGACCTGTGCTATTCAGGCGATCCATTTACCTAGAGCAACAACAGAAGGGGGGTGGGGAGTCGAAGCTGGAGTAGGCTAGACCGCTTCTTGGCCAATGTCCACCCAATATCCTGATTCTCGGAGGTGATGGTGAGTCATCTGTCACATAGTATCTCTGATCATTCGCTGCTTCTATTGTCTCCTAGCAGGACGGATGTTGGGCATGAGGGATTTATGTTCTCCAGCCAATGGGAAAGCATTCCGGAATACCATGATGTGGTCAAGAGATACTGGAGAAAGTCCCCCAGGGGCCATGATTATGTGGACTTCCACCATATGTTATGACGCCTAAAGCAAGACCTCCTGGGGTTGGTTAGGTCTTGCTCTTCTCCGGATCAAGAGATGGCAGCGTTAAAACAAGATTTCCAAATCCTTGAGGTCCTGCTTGAGGAGAGCTGGGACGAAGGGAGCTTTGGTAAGCTGGCGGAGTTGAAGAGTTCTCTGGAGGTGTTGGTGCTTTCCCAAGAGCGTCATGTAAGGGATCGGTCTAGGCTCAAGTGGCTCCAGGAAGGAGACAGGAATACTTCATACTTGCATGCATGCATTTGGGAGAGGAGGCGCGTAGTGAAACCAAATCTCGCTATGGAGGATGGCTCCTTTTCAGATGATGCGGACGTGGATGGGGGTATGGCATACACGTTCTTTAAGGAACTACTTGCGAGAACCAATGGTAACATTTCATGTGGGTATCCTTTGGGGGAGGCTGAGCTTTGGAAAGGGCTTTCAAGCACTGTCTCGAGGCAGGAGAATGCTATGATGGAAGGCATCCCAGACGAAGGGGAAGTGCATGAGGCAATGTGGAACTTGAACCTAGATAGCGCGGCAGGCCCTAATGGCTTCCTTGGCTCCTTCTATAGGGGATCTTGGGAGGGGGTGAAAGGTGACCTTATTTCGGCGATTCATGATATCTTCCGAGGGGTGGCCTCTGATGGATAGCGTCTGCGACTACACTGGTCCTCCTGTCGAGGGTTAAGGATCCTTCCACCCTCTCCCACTACCGGCCCGTGAGCATGTGTAATTTCCCCTATACGGTCCTGGCGATCATTTTGAATAGGCGGATGTCCAGCATCCTTCCCCTATGGATAGCATTGGAACAACATGGATTCGTCAAAGGCCGATCGATCCAAGGTGCAGGGGCGATGACACGAGAGCTGTTAAAGGATATGAACACCCCTTCCCATGGTTCCAATATGGAAATCAAGCTGGACATGAACAAGGATTACGACTAGATGGAATTGGGATTTATCAATAGAGTGCTCACGATGATGGGACTTTCGAACTGGGCATGCGATCTTATCATCAGGTGTGTGTGTGTTCACAGTAGATGGCAGTGTCGTTTATGGAGAGAACACATGGCTTCTTTAAAACCGTTCGTGGTCTTCAGCAAGGTGACCCGCTATCTCCCATACTTTTTATTATTATGCAGAACACTCTGAGCAGGTTGATAATCAAAGGCATTTGTGAAGGAGCTATTAGTCCATATCGGAGGAAGTTCAGAGCCCCCCTGGTGTCGCATTTGATGTTAGCGGATGATTCCATCTTGTTTATGAATGATAGGTGGAGGTCTCTTCAGGTAGTGAACCAGATCCTTACGGAGTACTGTGAGTGGAGTGGCCAACTCATTAACAGGGAAAATTGAAAAATCTATGTTCATGTATCATGAAATCCGAGCTGGGTGGCCAGGATGGATAAAGTTCATGGAATTAGGAGAGGATCATTCCCCATGGACTACCTTGGTGTTCCTTTATAGGCAGATCAGGTGCGGAATAGGGACTTCGACAAAGTGGTGAACAGGATTTCAGATCACATCCTGAACTAGAAAAACCACTTTCTTCCCTTCAGAGGACGGATAACCCTGACCAATAGTGTTCTTTCTGATATCCCGGTGCATTCCATGGCTTCCACGAGTGTGCCAAAGGGAGTCACAAGGGATATTGACAGGATTCTCACGTGCTTTATATGGGATGCGTCAGGCGGGGGAAAGAGACGATGGGTGTCGTGGAGTTAGATGGCTCGGCCCATCTGTGAAGAGGGGATCAGTGTCAGGAGTATGGCAGAGTTGATTCCATCCATGCATGCGAAGCTTTCATGGGAGTCCATTGAAGCCCGATCCTTGTGGGGAACTCAGATGGCTCGGCAATATAAGGATGATACGATGTACGAGTCAGCTAGAGGGATGGCTCTTTGGTCCTCTGTTTATAATATCAGTCCAAACCTTCTTCCTCTCTCTCGATGGATTGTTGGGGAAGGGAGTATTTTGTTTTGGCAACACAACTGGGCAGGTGAAGTGTTAGGATACCTGGGATGCCTCACCCCTTTAATCACCTTTAGGGAGGAAATTTTATATCCCATGTTTTACAAATCGGTTCTCGACGCTCCCCTGCAGGATATCTTCAACTCTGTGTTCATGAGCTCGGAGCAGGACACCTACATCTTCACACTGTCCATATCGGGGAGGTTCAACACCAAGGATTTTCGTAGGATGAGCGGTATACATGGGAAGAGCGATAGGTGGAACAATGTGGCATAGTACAACTCGATCCCAGCCAAACTCAACATTCTTACCTGGAGGATACACAACAAAGTGATACCCTCTACTGACCACTTCAAATGGCTGGGGATCAACATTGAGTCGTGCTGCAATTGATGCAGGAACAAAAGTGAAGAAACCGTGAACCATATATTTTTTTAGGGTGATTGGGCCCGAAATTTCTTGAAGTTCTTTGGGGTCTGCTCAGGATTCCTTGAGCAAGGAGGCAGTGTGGATCTATTTATAGAGTGCTTGTTCCAGGGGGATAGTGTGTCAGTGGAGGAGTCTAAGGTGCATGCGGCTATTTTCAATGCAGCCTGTTGGCACTTATGGAAAGCCAGGAACAGGGCATGATATGATGGGAGAAGCACCTATGGTCATTTTGTGGTGGCTAAAATCCAATGAATACTGATTGACTTAATTGGCACAACGGGAATTAGAGGGGGAAGGTTACCCTTGTGAGTGCAGCATGAGCATTCAAGGAGCACCGCTGAGGAAGGTGGGGTGGTGCGGGGTAGATTGATTCATTGGATTCCCCCTAGAGAAGGTCTTAATCTTAATATATATGGATCTTGTGATTTGGGTGACATGAGGGGAGGAGGCATTCTCTGGGACTCCAAAGGGAGACTAGTGTTGGATTTCTCAGCTCACATTGGCAGTGGTTCTTCTGTTCGGGCACAAGCATTGGCAGTTCTGGCAGGCTTATCCCTATGCAGACACAAGGGTATTTGCATTACCCATTTGAAAATGGACTCTATGATTACCCACGACGCCCTCCACAGCAGAGGCAATACACCCTGGGCTATCACCTACACTATTAGAATGTGCAAGGCTCTCCTGAATGACAGAGTTAGAATTTCTCACCGGTGGCGTGAGGGGAACAATGTGGCATATTATATGGCCTCTATTGTCATTCCTGGTATGCGGGTGACGTGTCTAACCAATGTGTCCAGTATTAAACCGGAGGGGGTGAACCTTTTATGGGGTGATGCCCTTGGGCTACATTATTTCCGTCCACCACGATCCTACATCTCTATACCTTCTCTTGAATAAAAATTTTAATGTATGATGTAGATGTGGTCCATTAGGTTACATTGATAAACTTTTTTTGTGATCTATTCATATACATCATTTTGAATCACCTAGTGGAATAATAAACTATGTTTTTTCGAATACATTCATTGAAAATGAGTACATATGAAATCACATTCAATGATATAAACGCCTACATAGTCTAAAAAATCTTATGTTGATAAAAATATATTATTTTACCTTAATCAATGTCACTCATATAGATAACCGATATTATTGATTTATAACAAGAATATATTAAATTCGATGTCCTGTTATGTGTCCTGTTGTTGAGTATTGTGTAATGTGTTTGTTATAGAATAAATGTTAGGATGTAGTTACAACTAATAAGAGGATGTGTAAAAATATAATATAAGTGTTTATAAAAAAGAAAAATTAATATTGATGATAGAGAGACTCAAGTGGAGCCAATAGTATAATGAATTGAATAGGGACAAGACATTGTAGCACATCTTTTTCTTATTTTAAATCCCCTACATGGGATTCTATAGTGTTGTTGTCACCAGTTTTAATTTTAAAATCATTTGTTTACATTTTGAAAATTAGTTTTTATATGTTTGGATAAAAATTTTGGTTAGATGAGGTTGATATATTAATCATTTTTACCCAATCCTATTGTACTGAACTACAAGATTACATCCTTTCCTCATCAGCCATGTTATTTATGACTTCAACAATCTGACTTATTGAAAAAACATGTAGTTACTATAATTTATGATTTTATATGGAATTAGAAAAAGAGAGGATATAACACTCAAGGGTGGAATTCCATGGTACAAAATGACTGGGAAAATTAGTCTTTAGCTGAGATTATTAAGGATCCTTTCACCTAAAGAATATCTACTCAAAAGAGAATTCTAGATCATTTACTTGGTCATGTGGTGTCTGAGTCCTGGATAGAAGGAATTAAAATAAAAACACACTAATTAAAATAAACATGTTATCCGACCAATTTACCTTTCCATTATCTCTTATTTTCTTCCATTTTATTATCCTCTTTATCATTATATTAAGTCAACCCAATTGATTTCCCCAATATTTTTTTATTATATTTATCTCTATTATATCTCTTTTTTTTTTTGATTTCCTGTTTCTATTTTTATCATTTTTTTCAATAAAATTCCTTCTCTTAGGTTTGATCAATATTTTAAATTATTTTTATAATTACGTTGCTGTTATAAATAATTAATTTTTATTGAGTCCAATGATATTCGTGAAAAATTTTGGCACTGTTTATACAGAATAGAATTTATTATAAAAAATGAAATAAAAAATGTAGAAACTTTTGTATTTTTTTTCTTTTTAGGTAATGGGTTTATTATAAAATTAGTCATTCTATAATGAAATCTTGGAGTTTATCCAAAAAATTTAATAAACATATATTTTCCATGAAACTAAGTAATAATCCTTCTATGGATAATATTCAAGAAAACATTCTCAATAAATCAAATTAAATTCCAATCCTAGAGGATAATTCCAATCCTCGGCCTATGGGAAATAAAGTCACAAATATTGTATGGTTCATGGATTTTTTGGTGACTAATATGTCAATAAACCAATCATACACTTAGAATACGCTCAGGCCCATGAATTATGAGATTAAACAATCCCATCTCTCTATGATTCACTATTATGAGGAACTTCACAATGAGGATTCTTTGGAAATCATAAGATATTTTAATAGAACATTCAAGTAGTAACAACTCAAATGATTAATTTCTGATTAATTATAGATAAGGTTTATTATATTTATTTTAAAGGGAAATTATTTTTCCAGTAGTTATATAATTATATTTTTGATACACAATAACGGATTTAAAATGACTTTTCTTGGAAGTTTTATCCAGGAAGCGTGATTTCTAATATTAGTCAAAAGATCCATGAGTTTTATCAAAAAGAAAGTTAATTATTCTATGAATATTAGCTAAGAATCAAAGGGATTATTTAATAGTATTCTATCAATCAATTTACACCATAGTATTTCATGGGTAATATTTAATACTATCTTAATCCATTTCATCAAACTATAGATTTTTAGTCATCAGTTGGATATTTTTTAAAAAAAAAATAGATTAGGGGATCAAGTATATTTTTATCAATTTGGCCTCAAATTCCCATGATAAATGCTCAAGGAAAAGAAATATTCCTTCAATAGAAACCAAACCTAACACATAAGATGATTTATAATCTGTAGGTGTTTACATTAGATATTATCAACCAACTCTCAGGGAGTAGTGTCTTCAATGTGGAATGTTTTTCCATTCATAATCTTGAAACCAAAACATTGAATTGTCTTCTTAATACCACTAAAAAATAGGATTTTCTTGGAATAGTTTTCTTATACTAACAAGGGATGATCTATTCTCAAATAATTACAAACATTGTTAACAAAAAATCTAATGTTTTCTTAGAGTTAACAAGGGGTAGTAAAACCTAGTGTTGCCCCTTCTTTTCAACAGAGAAGGAAACATTTTTTGTACATTGACATCAATAAAGGGTTGACCTATCATGTTCACAATATATAGTCAAGGGAATGTTTTAACAGTTGATGGGTAAGTTTAATGACATAATTTAGATATGTTATTTTGATAAGGCACAAGAAGAATTAAGGTTCAAAAACCTCAAACCAAAATTAAGAGGATTAGTCATAGATATTGATCAAATAGATAATTGTTTGTGTCCAACTAAAACCTAGATGAATATTATAAGGAATAAAATGTGTGTGATTACTATGAATGGTTTGAAATCACAATATATTACAATATTTGATTCTAAGGATGGGATAACTTAAAATATGGGAGAATATAGATACCCAAATATAAACAGGACTAACTAAAGATAATTGTACGTCACTTCTATAATATTGAGAATCATGTTATTACATATGAAAATTAATAAGAAAAATACTGAAATATTAAATGAAATATATAAAATGACAAACTTATTGATAAAATGGGGGAAAAGACTATGGTTCTTATGATTTTTTTTCAATCAATCAATTTACCACAAATATTCAAATCAAAAACAAAAAAATCAAAAGTTCTTGGTACTTTCAAATAATATTTCGGTGTAATTTCCCTTCATCCAAGGTTTAATTTAAATTCAATCAAATATAAAATCACTCATAATATTTTTCACAAAAAAAAACTCTAGATAAATTTCCAACCAATATTTTATATGAAGAGTGAAGTTTCATTCATCAAAATAAAATCCCACAATAACTTATTGATTAATGGAGAATTTCACTACCTCACACATTAGAACAAAACGTCAAATTGAATATATTACTAATTTTTAGGGATACAATAAATATACTCCATTTTTCATTATTCTTCTAGTTGTGGTTAGGAGAATTGTAACCCATAATATAGGTCTTCAAATTTGATGTATGATCATTTATGCATCCCATGGGATGCTTTTGGTGCCTATTAGTTATAGTTCGACAATTTATTTAACCAGATAACATTCTCTTCATAGATATGGAATGTGAAAATGAAGTCTCTCTCAATATGGTTGGCCTTTCTTTGATATAGGGGGAGTTGTTATCAATTTTTCAATGGGGAAAATAATTTTTAATTGATTGGAAAAAATAAAATTATTAATTTTATTTAAAATGAGTTTACATTTGGTGAAAACTAATCAATAGTGGAGTTTATTGATGTAGGAAATCCTTTTTATCATTTAGATACTTTTGAGGCACAACCATTGGAAGAGGTTATTTTTCTCTTAGTTGATATATCATTTAAATAAGATAAATAAATTTCCAAATAGTTTGTAGCTGATGTGACTCATGTTGATGAAGAAAATATTTTCTCTCGGAATAAAAAAACTGATAATAGTGAGGATAAGGGTAATTATCTAGATCTTGATAGAAACTATTTTTTAGAATTGAAGATTTATCATGAAAATGAGATTTCTATTCTGAAGCATACAAATGTTTTATGAGAACATGAGAAAAAGTTCTATTCAAAAAACAATGATGGAATATTTGAGAATGTTTAGGGAGAATTGTTTAATAATATTAATGAAATTTACATGATATTATTTTTTATCTACTATCTAAAAAAACAAGAAAATGGTTTTTCGATATTAGATAAAAGAAAACAAATATAAAATTTGGGGTATGTAGTCCAACATATGTGTATTTTGTAAAATTATTTTAAGAAAAATATTTAGGTTCTTAGGAATCCTTATCCCAAAACTCATATTTCAAGTAAAGTGATACCTTCTTTGGAGATTAAACCAGTCCCTACACACCTGATATATACATTTATTAGTGAAAACTCAACACATATTGTCATAATTTATTCTATGTTGATTAAACATCAACAGAAACAATTATAACGTGTTCTTAAAGAATCCATTATACAATTGGATATTCAATAGTTGAAATTAAATAGATTACCCCTTTATTCTACATTCATATGATCATTATGGAACCAAAACATTAACTAAGATTATAATTTAAAATGTGGATGAACATAAACATGAAAGAGGTTGTGAGAGAAGATGATATTAAAATTCTCAATGATGGGATTATCAATACCATTTAGGGTTGTTCATGGGTGAGTCCTGACCAAGTGGTCCCATTGAAAAAATGGTTTACTATAATGGCTAGAAAAATGAATGAGAAAATAAATTTTTATAAGGAAACTAAATGGCAGATTTATATCAATTACAAGATGCTTAACATTTCTTCTAAAGAAGATCGTATTCCAAAACTTTTTTGGATCAAATGCATGAGAGGATTTCTAGAAATGAATTTTTCAAAATTCTAGATTGTTTTTATAGTTAAAAAAATATTTTATTAGCCTAATATGATTATGATATGATTTCTTTTACATTCCCACACAAATAATTTTTTCAATTGGTGAATGGTCTAAGGTTTTTGTAGTACAATGATTTGTTTCCAAATATGTATGATGGAATATTTATAGGAATTTATAGATAAAATTTTTATGGATTTTATGGATTTTTTTCTATTAGGTAATCAATTTTGAATACATAATAATATATCTGGTACCTATCATAGAAATATGAGTGTAGACCAACGTAGTTATAAACATGGAGAAATTTTAGTTTATGGTCATGTAATGAATATTTATGGGATATAAACTGTCTAAGATGGTTTTGGAGGTTGAAAATTAAATTATATGGGTCATTAAAAGGTTTTCCACTCCTGTAAATGTCATGGATTAAATTTTTTTTCATGGGAATGTTGGTTTTTACTATTGTTTTGGCATGTAATTTTTTAAAATTATTTATCACTTATGTTTCAACTTTTGAAAATATGAACATTTTTTGGAGAAAATTCTCATGACTATTTTTACTATATTAATTAATATCAAATTTATCCACCAAAAGAATTTACACATTATGGGAAATAATAATTTGAATATATGGTAGATCCAAGTGTTTTGTTAATTAGAGCAGTCTTAGGACAAATGACATAATGAAAACTGCATGTGGTGTATTACCAAAGTAAACATCCAGATATAGCTAAATGGAATTATTCCACTATTGAGAAGGAGGAGTTATATATATTTCTCTCTATAAAATCTCATCCAGTTATTAATATGTTCTAGTTTTTTTTTCACTGTCCATTTTCCATGGAATATGTTCTTTTAAAAAAAAAGAGGCAAACCCCAGGTTAATTGAATGGATAATATAGTGAAGTAACATTATTAATATATCATAGACAAACAAGGGGATGAAAAAACATTTTTGATCTTTATTGGAGGTTATCCAGTACTCAGTTTGAATAACCCAAAGGAATCAACTCTACCATTCTATTTGAGATATTTCTTATAGTTTGTAACAAACTATTTTATTGGTATGAAAACGTAGTTATATTCTTTGGAGGAGTACTCATCCCTATAGAATTTTCAAATAATAAAGGAATGAGTTTTATATCCAATAATAAATACAATTTTTGAGAGTGACATTTACATTATAGGGGTCATGAATCTATAATTAATTGAAGGTGTGTACCTCAAAAAGAAATGTTTACAATTTTAAAGAGTTACCACTTGGCACCGAGGGGAGGTAAAGATGGAGGTAAAGGGAACATATCAAAACATTATTCATGATGTATTTTATTAGACTCAATTGTTTTAGAATTATAAATGGATAGTCATATGTGATGATATATTTTAATGGTTAGAAAATATTGGAAGAATATTGGAGTTTCCTCAGAAATTTATTTATGATGTAGTGATTTTTTATGTTTGGGGATTAGACTTTATTGGACCGTTTCCATAGTCTCATATGAATGATTTCATCTTAGTGGTGGTATACTATTATTCTAAATGGGTTGAGGTCATGAATATTACAAATAATGAAGTTACAAGTGGGATTAAAGTCAATACAAATAACATATTTTAATGATTTGGGGTGCTAAGGGATTAAATAGTATATAATGGGACATATTTTAAAATTTTCACACACTAATATTTGATGGAAAATAATTGTTGCTCAAAAATAAAAATAAAATCATAATATCCAAAATCGAGTGGATTGGTAGATATCTATAATAGATAGTCAATGAAAACAGTATGAAAAAATATTTTATGTTATAGGAAGGAAATATCTATCAATCATCATGATTAATTATGGGAATAAAAAACCTCATTTAAAAACCCCATTGGTATGTCTACCTATGGAATTATCTTTGAGAATACATTCCATTTTCTGGGAAATCTTCAACACAAGCCTTTATGAGAAATTAAATACCTAAAAATTGATTTTAATTCATTGGGGGAGTTTAGGTTGATTGAATTATGTAATCCAAATATAATTCGAATAGTTTCTTATGAGAATTATAATTTTTTAATGAAATACATAAACCCTTTCATGAATCAATAATTCAGAATATATAATTGAATGATGCCCATATAGTCTTATTCATTAATTATAGGTTGAAACTCTTCCTTTGTAATCTTAGATCAATGTGGTATGTCTCATTCACCATTCCAAGTGTTATTTTTAATGGATATGTAGAGTATATTGGACATGAAAACCATCCATATTATATATTGGGAAATCAAGTAAAGAATTATTATGAGGGAAAACCTAAGGGTGTGGATTAAATATTTACACTTTTAGAATATGCACCATTTTTTACCTATCCTAATAATCTATACTCCAGGCTTTAGGTGATTCGAACTATGGTCATTTAATTTTTTTTGATTCATTTATATTTTATTATTCTGGAGAATTATTATATCTTTTATCTCTATTTTTTATCAGAATATTTTTTTGGGTGTTCTATGCTAAGGTAGATGGATGTATTCTTCGATGGTACTTGATAATCAAGCCTTACTTTAGGGATGTTTTTATTATAATTCGTCCAATTAATTTATTAAATGTGTGGGAATTTATGGGTAGGGTATTTCCGCTATTTTTTCAACCAGAATTAAGCTATTTTTTAAAATATCATGTTCATTTTTAATCTCTTCAGAAAACTAATTTTTTATATTACAAAAATGGAAATCATAAACATTTAATGCCAATGTGTTCTTTATAGTAATTGAAAAAGTTCCAAAATTCATTATTTTAACACAAATGAAACTCTACCTTTATTCGATTCATTGTTTAATTGTTTTATCACTCTTCTTCTTCAATTTTATCAACTTTTTGAATAAGAATTGGGTATAATTCTATGTTTTATGTTTAGTGGAATAAAAGTTCATATTGTGACTAAGTTATACATGTGTTCTTCCAAATCAAAAAAACCAATGTATTAATTTTTCTGAAAAAGGATTCTACCCTTAATAAATTCTCCAGGTTTTGGCCGATTTAAAATGAAATTTTGGGTTCTCTCGATTCAACAAATAAAAACTCACAATTTATTTCCTAGAAGAATATTCCTTTACCTGATTATGGTGATTCATTGGAATATGAAATTATGGTGATTATGTGATTTTTGGGTGTTCTTTTCTCTTATTTTATAGAAATATTACATGACAATTAGGTAATGGAATATGGGTGGATTAAACTTTTATTGAATTGGAACTATAGCTTGAGAAGGATTCACCAATATTTTGAGCTTAGCTATATATCATGGGTTATATATGATATCATGGAGAGCCAACCCAAAAAATATGTATTATAAATCCTTTGATAATGGATTAAAATGGTAAATTTGGATCCCACATGGAGTATCTATGGAAAGGGTACTGGGTGTGTTTCTATAAATATATAGAAATCAATAAGTTTTATGAATAGTTTTTATTGATGTTGGGAGTGGGATGAAAAACCACAGGAAGAATGAAGATCTTCTAAAATGTATGAATTTGGTCTCTCAAAGCGAGTTTTTAATTTATTGACCCTGAATCTTTTTTTGATGTGATATTTGAGTCACAAATATCCCTAGAGTGCAATGTTTTAACATACAGTGAGTTTGATATAGATAATTAATTCATATTTTAGACGTTTCATTATAGTAATTCATTCTCTTTTTAATGGATAATTATGTATTTAGTGGAACATTTCTATGGTTTTAACATTTATACTTAATTTTGTTATTTTCTGAATTTTCATAATGAATTTTCATATGGTGATTTATTTTTCCTCATAGATATAATTGAATGTAAATGAATCTATAGTGAAAAAATTTATTTCTGGTCTTAAAATTGTCAATTGTTGGGAATTTTTGTACAAAAATTATTATAGAAATAAAAAATAAGAGAAGAACATCTCCTATTTAAATATTCTCCAATAATATCATCTACACATTTATTTGATATTAGATTTATTTTGCAGATGAACACCATAGAGAGTAATATTCAACTAGGAGATATCAATGTAGACATCCCATTGAATCTAAAACAATATAATACATGCTTCATGTTCTATTTGTGAATAGAAATATAGTATCACAGACTTTTAATAACATGTCACTTTGATGTTTCCCATATAAATTGATCTATATTGAAGGTTCTATAGTGTACCTCATTTAGTCATGCTTAAATTTTTCTTAAGCAACCTCTCAGACAACAACCCTAGCTAATGGTTACTATTACACCTATAAGTTTGATCAGATTCCATTGATGAATGAGGGAGTTTACTATTAAGAGGATTATATTGGATGTAATATTCCATAAAGATGAGTGATTCCAATTTATTAAGATGAAAACTCTCATATATTATAGTGGTCTCGTGTGCAGTGGTTCATATTTAGAAACATAACTATATAACATATGACAGTCGATTATGTGGTGAATCGGCTACGTTGAGAGCCCTATTAATTGGGCAGAAATACTATGTTGAAAAATGATATTTTTATATTTATATATTTTAATCATAATAACTTATTTCATGAAATGGATAATAATCTGAAATATCTGTATAAAAGGTTTTTTCTATGTTGGGTATGAATAGATCAAACAATCAGCTATGCAAAAAAATTGGCTTCATAATGATAAATGAGTACATGGAGAATGAAATACATAGACCATTTTTACACATGGTCCATTCTCCAAAATTGTTAAAATGTATTTATGATCTATTTAGCAACATCATTTTGAATCACTGTCATGAAGAAACAGCTACACCATCTTGAAAGGATATGTAGAAAATTGTTACATAGAAAATTTTGTACATTGATACAAACATCAATGTGGATCAAAAAAAACTAAGTTGATAAAAATGTATATGTGGACCATCATCCACATCATTCATACAGATTAACGATCATGCTATTGGATAGATAGAATTCAATCCATTCAAACTCATGTGAGGTGCTAAGCTGCAGAGTCAGGTTGGAGGTGGGAGTGGGTGCATTAATGATAGGATGTAGTTGGTCTTAGTAAGATGATTTAGGATAATATAAAAAGAATTGAGGATGAAATATGGAGGATAAAGGATGGTGTACAGACTCAAGAGGAGCTGAGGGAATAAGGAAATGAGGAGGGATAACATTGTGTACCGTATTTTGGTTTCTATTATGAAACCATTGAATGGGTGATTTTGAGTTTTCTTATCCCCAACAATACTATGTAAAAACATATTCAGAATTTAATGAAATCATTTGTTGACATGTTTGGATAAAACTGTTGTGGTATGAGGTTCATATAGAGAGTATTTTTTACTCATATTAGGTGTAGGTAATAAGAGGATTCCACCAATTCAACTTCAATCATCTTAGTTATGACCTCAATGATCTAAATCAGTGATAACTATTTAGGTAGTTTCTGTTATTTTTTATTTCTATTGGATTTACAAGTTATAAGAGAATATATAACTCAATTGTGGGCTACTAGGTTTCCTAAATGATTTAGAAAATAATTTATCATATGAGAATTTAACGGTTCCAGTCACCTAAAAACTGGCCACTGGATAGAGTTGGTCATCTCCTTTTCAAGGTCCTATGGTGTCTAACTCTGGGAGATAAAAAACAAAATAAAATTAACACCCACAAAAATAATCATCCCATGAAACAAATTTAACATGACTTTACCTTTCTAGTTCCTCCATTTTCAATCCTGCTTTCTCATCCTATTCAATCAACCCTCTTATTCTCCCAAAAAATCCTTCCATCAGCTTCATCACTATTAATGTCATCAATGTTATATTTTCTTATAATTTTTTCTATTGACCTTCCCCTCAAAATTTAACTTCTCTTAATTTCAATCCCTTAATTCCATTACAATAATAGTTATGTATATGTTATATATAATTATCTTTTGTGGAGTCCAACAAATTATGCACCAGTTCCCCTCACATGTTTACGAGTAAAATATTATTTAATATATAGTGATCTTAGATATGTTGTTCAGTTGAATTTACCATCTAATGAGTAACCAAACAAGAGATATATAGGATGTAATTGGGAATTCTATGATTTGATCCAAGTCAGGGTTAAATGTAATCCCCTATGTTGATAGTCAATTTTTCATTTTATAGATAAGCAGAAAATTATTAGAGGTTCTTCACCATATTACTGTTATTATTTTATTTCTGTTAATTTACATGCCTAAATTCAGTATGGATGTTTTTTATGATATCATGAAAAAAATAATTAACATTCATGCAAGATAGAACTAAATTAAAATCATATTTTTAATATATATTATCTATGACATGGTAAATAACTTTATAATATCCACATATTACTATCTATAATGTAATGATAATAAAATGGGTAATTTACTCATAAAGATAAAAAATAATCTATTTTATATATTATTTTGGTATATAATTCCACTACATATTTTAAAATTCAATTATAGTTCAATGTTCTTGACAGGCCAAAGTTAGGATAAAATCATTTATTTTGGAATTATAAAATGATTTTTAAGTCTATATTACTTATTTAATATCCAGGGTCTACTTCCAAT
Source organism: Viscum album (assembly GCA_963277665.1). Taxonomy (NCBI): domain Eukaryota; kingdom Viridiplantae; phylum Streptophyta; class Magnoliopsida; order Santalales; family Viscaceae; genus Viscum; species Viscum album. The sequence goes on from OY728133.1 coordinate 1,979,138,462, forward strand.
ATAGGAAATGCAGTAAATTAGAGGCAAGGGTTGAGGGTATCCAAATGGATGATTTAGAAATTAAGTATTCCACTAATTATTTCACGTAACTATGATATAATGTATTTGAAACAAATATATATATACCAAAAAACCATCAAATAACATGGATGGTAAATGTATAGATTATGAAGAGAGAAAATGGCTTCATTCCTCTAGAATGTACATAGAATGGGATATTATAAAACCAATTGTCAGGGAAATTTAATTTTAATAAATTATGTTCGGATTAATAAATTTAATATTTATTATCTGATTTTATAAATAATATAATCTATTAAAATTATACTATTCTAAATTGTATAAATGTAAATACACATGACTTTAACCAAATCATTGTTATCCATACAAAATATGGACAACCATATCACAACAAATAATTAACAAGAATAAAATAGTGATTGTGTGTAATTCTATACCATGATAAGAAATTATATGTGTTGGAATACCCTTTTACTGAAGAACATTACAAAGAGTCCGATGAGGAAAAAATTTCTCTATATGATAAACATAATTATGATTCATTGGATGAACAATTTTTTTCTATTTTCCATTTAAAATGAAATTCCATTGTAATATGGTGATATTGATGAATATATATTTATATCTAAACATCATTATATATATTAAGATAATGTGATACAAGTGTTATATGAGCTCTCCAATGCACTATTGACATAACATCTTGGTGATTCGGTGCTTGTTGGTACTAATTTATTAGTGATGATTAGCTACATGGATCACTTGGACATCCTGGGAATATAAATCCTTGATAATATGCACATATATCTCATCTGTTTCCCACTAAATAAATCATTATCTAGTTATATAATTTACTTCCATATTAATATTGAAAGAATAATATTCTATAACTTCGTACTCTAATTAAAAAGTTAATAATGACATTGGGTGTGAAAACATTATAGTCATTATGGTGAATGAGAAAATAATGAGTAAGGAAAAGTTTGTCAAGACAAATTCCTTCCAAGAAGAATAATATCTAATGTTTGGAAAAGGGAAAATATACAGCATGTTTTCCATGTGGAAATATATGATATTTGAAGATGGACTATATCAAGAAATATGTGTAAAAATAGATGTGTTATTATCAAGTGTAAAGTTTCTATATATTTTTTTTGAGTATTAGATATAGCTTTTAATATCCTCATATATTGAAATTTAAATGAAATACAATAATTTTTAATGATTTTTAAATGAGAGGAGGATCTTCATGAAACCAATGGATCATGACTCACTAGTTTGGCCATAACATAATACATTCTCCCCTGCCAACAATAAAGTTTTTGGTTGAAATGAACCAATATATTATGCCAAGTGTTACTAGGAACAATATCAATGTTTCTTGTATTGAAATTCAATGGTTTATATTCAAATTTGGAAATAAAGAATCATTATTTTTCAAAACCACAATTCTCATGGTATAACCCGAAAAAATGATCTTTATGTTTGAAATTGTAACATCTGAGTATTTTTTATAGATAATGCATCATGTTAACACAACCCAAATAGAAACCAATTAATGAATCAATTTCATGATCATGTAAATGATAAATTTCTATCAAAACCCAATCATGATTTTTATTTTGACTTTTTGAAATAATACATCTTCAATGATATCATTCTTGTTTCCATGTAAAAATCTCCCAACGACCATTGGGTGGACATGGTTAAATGGACACAAATCTTATTGGATTCATACACCCTAATGTCTATGGACCTTTTCTAGTAGAAGGTAGTCTTGGATAATCTTACTTCATATTGTTTAATGATGACTTGGGTCGATGTCGAAATGTCTACTTGATGAGGTACAAGTCTGAGTCCTATGAAAAATACAAAGAGTTCAAGAATGAATAAGGTAATTATATTGGTAAAAAGATAAAGAAACATCAATTTGGTTGAGCTAGGGAATATATTAACCAAGAGTTCTCATATTATTTATAAGAGTTTTATATTCAATATCAACCCACTCTACCTCATATACCATAATGGATGTGTGTTAGTGAAATAAAAAATTGTTCCATTCTCGAAATGGAAATTTCATTGATTGTTCATTCATGTATTTCATTAACCTTTTTTTGACATGCACTATAAAAATATTCATACATACTAAACTAATTTCTAATATAAGTAACATCAATAATTCTATTTTATTTTCTAAGTGAAAAGATTCCCAGTTTTTCATGTACACATGTGTGGGGTTGTGAGTCATTTGTTAAGTCTATTTTTGGAAACGGACAAGCACTATAAGGTACAAAATGTGTGTATGTATATATAGTATATCCAAAGAAAACGAAGTGAAATTATCTATCTAAAATCTTGGAGATGAAATTCATTATCATAAGACATGAAATATTAATTGGTAGGGAGCACATAATAGAGAAGGATATTGGGAGAATGATTGACTATGATGAAGTTGATTCTCAAGATATACAGGAGAAGGTATAAAATAGATTCCATTGGTCCTCATGGAAGATGATATTCATCAAATAGAAGTACTATTTAGGTGTACCAAATAAGTAATAGAATAAAAAAGATATGGCTTTCTAGTCACTATATATGGTTAAGAATTATTGATTTATAATAACAAACCTCAATCATATAATGATGCAGTAGAGATCTCAGAATCAATAATATTGAAATAATACATTAATTGTGAGATATATTCCATGTAATGAATCCAATGTTTGATCTTCTATTTGATGTGAATTCAGTTGTCTATAAATGTGTATCCAAGGGAATATTATACATGAAATATAATTTAAATACATATGAATCAAGAATTGTGGATATAGGGTTTAAAAAAAGTCGATAAATTGAATATGAAAAATATTTTTCTTTGGTATCCAAGTTTAAATATAATAGAATTATACTTTCTATAAAAGTATACCATGATTGTTAATTTTCATAGATGGATGTCAAAATATAATTTCATAAAGGGGAAGATTAGAAAGATTTATGATTGAAAAAATAGGAATGGTTTGGGGATCCAAATAATTTAAAAAGTATTTGATATCGAAGATATCCATTTTTCAATTATATCAAGCATCGATGTTTTGTAACACTATTTTTAATTAATCCATAAAAAAAATAGTTTCTTTATGAATTAATGTGATATATCTCTCTACATGTTGTTTTATGAGAGTGTAGTCATTATCTGAGTAGTATATGTATATGAAATATTTGTTAGTAAAATTGATATACCATTATTATATTCAATTATAGACCAGTTATAAATGTGATTCTCCGTGAATGGATTAGGTGAAACAAACTATATTATAGTGGTCACGATCATTTGTGATAGATCTGAGATTTTTTGTAGAATTCGTCAAGATATAGACATTAACTAAAGACGAATGATATCTAACCTAGAATAATCTCAAAATGGATCGGTACTGATGTCACATGATATATATTTTTCTAAGAAAATGTTTCATATATCCCATGAATTGAAATAGAAATTGAGTTATATCCCATATTCTCTTATGATACAATCAATCGTGTATGCCCAGTTATATACTAGTCTTCATGAAGCCTACACATTGATCATTGTAGGAAAATCTAAATAAAAACTAGAGAACAACATTTGTTTTCTATTATGGTGATTATTAATTATCTAAGAAGAAGTAAGGATATGTTCTCAGTGTGTGGAGGTGCAAAAGATTTATTCATCGTGGTTTATAATAATGTTATATTTTATAAAGATGATAAAGATCTAATGTTATAGTCATGATATTTCATAAGTATCAATTGAGAACATGTTACCTGAAATGTTTAAATCATACAATAATAATTGATTATATACATGATGTTGAGTAAATTGTGTCTTTTGATATAGAAAAATATGTTTTCCATGACAAAACATTTCTTAATATATTGATGTGGTACGTACTAGTAACATTTGTATCACATTATATTATGAAAATACTATTTTGGTGGCTCTCACAAAAGAGCCTAGGTCACACCAATGAACAAATGACATTCTCTATACATATTTACCATTGAAATATTCCCCTATTTGATGTGAAGATATGATGATAATATTATTTATGGAATAAATTACGGTATTCACCTTGACCAAATCCTTATCAATGTAAAACCATGAGTGTCACATGAAATATAGAGAGAAGATTATTGTTAGAAGTTAGATCTAGTACAAGAGGGACTATTTAAGAGTCAATTTAATAGAAAAAACTTCTATTTACATTATTATTACATTTATACATTTTTTTAATATTAATTAATTTATTATCACATCATATGTGTTCTTATGTGTGACATAGTATCTGATAATGTCATAAGAGTAACTGTCTCACTTAAAGGTTATAGTTGTTCCATGTTATAATTATCACCTAGAAGGGTTTCTAAATATTTACTCTATGGTATAATGATATTATTATATGGTATACAAATGATATACGAACATATGGTTGGGGAATCATAGGATATTATGGCAGTTTCACACGGTGTACTCCCTTAGTAATTTCTAGTGTAGGAGATTATGAGAACAATACCCACTTATAGGATATTCAAATTTACAAGTGTCCAGGGATGTTACTATATATGGATGTTGAATTGATCCATCGACATTAATATTTTTATAAATGTATTTTATTACTCATATACGTTGATGTATTAATGGAAATAGTGATAACATAAATTTGTTGGTAGAGAAGATATATTAGAAGAATCCTGATTAATATTGTATTAATATTGAATTTTAGAATATATTTTTCCTTTTTGATATTTAATGGAATTTGATATCCTGGGCTCTTTGATTAGAATTATACAACAAAAATAAATCTCTATGCTTGGTATTCTGTCGGGTTAATCATTTATAAAAAATCAAAGAAATAAGTATCAAGTTTATAGGTTGATGACACCATAATGAACAATTTTTTATTTGATATATTTGAATAACAATATTATATTATATAGAAAATATACATATGATATCATATTTCATTAAGATAATAAATTATTTATATATGGGTTTCTTTGGATGTTACTAGATACTAACGTTAGACATTGTGTAACTCCACATAATACAACTGACGTAATGCCCTAGAGGGTAACACAATATGTGTATCTAGAACTCTTATTAAGTATTAAATATTATTTAATATTTATCATAATGAATAAATATAATTCTCATATGTTGATTAGTAATTATTGAGGATTTCATGACTGCATATATTCAGACAGTAGTTAATTAAGATAATATTTATAAGATGAATATTCAATAAACATTTATTTTCTATTTAGTGAATATAAAATTTATTTATTTATTTAAAGGTTAACAATGAAGAAATTTTTATAAATTAAATATTCTATCATAATTCAAGAATTGAAAAATATTTTTACTGAATGATAGGTTGTTTTTTAGGTATACTAAGAAATTATTTTTACATAAATATTATTTTTTGAAATTTGAAACAGTTTTTTCCTGAAATGATATTTTATTAATTTATTGGTTTTCAAATTTCAGAAAAATTAACAATAATAATATTTTTTTGGTCATGAAAAATGAAATTAGTGAGTCCTCTCAATCCCAAGAGTGATCCTCTCAATGAATGCCCTCATGAATCAAGAGTGATCATCCATCACCACACCACTTGATTATAGAGAGGTATAAGAGATTCTTTTTTGGAATCGATTACCATGATGACCATAGATGAATGACACAAACATTAAGATCATCTATGATACCACTCATTGATTCCTTTAGAATCACATAGAGTTTCATGGTTCATGTTTAGTTCAACATTATAGGTAACATAAACTTAATTAATGTGTCTCAATAGTTGAATGGGGTATAGTTTTCTTCAAATTTATCAATAAAGGAAATATTCATTACAATGTACTTTTTTAACTACATAATGTAATTATAAAGAATAATTTGACGATTCATAGTTTTTTTTCAACATTATCATGCCAATTAATCATTTATTAGACTTTATTTTTCACAATATTCATTTACATGTACCTCTCAAATTAATCAAAAATGTTAAAAAAAATTGAGTGGGGAATTCCCCTTTTAGTGCTTCTATTAAACATATATCCTTTATGAACATGATTATATATATATCCATATTTGTTGTGATTTTTATTGTAGGTGCCATTTTGGTGGCTTTTATTCCTCATTTGTCTAGGATATTTGTTTATTTACAGGTTATGCTCTCTATTTTCTACTTTTTTAGATTTTTTTCCTAAGTCTATATTTTGAGTTGTTTTGATTAAATGATGGATATTTCGATTATTCTTTGAATGATGGGATACATTTTAGGCAAAATATTCTAATTTTTACTATTTTATATCCAATTAGTTCATGAATTTGTGTTGTATATGACTTTTATTGACCATCCTACTTTTATTTGGAGACAATGTACTGATTATGTTTTTGAATTTGTTCTTTGTATTACGATCTTCTATTTTGAGTTTTACTAGTAGCAGATATTCTATCTTGTGTTTATGATTCATGTTTCCAAACCTATTTTTTATTGAGTAAAATTTTTACTTATTCTTATATCCTTTTTCATCATTTTTGTAAGTTATGACTTCTAATTAATTGATTTTGATTGTGACTTTTTGTTTTCCAATCCATCAACCCAGTCAAAAATTTGAAAATTAAATACAAAAATTGGGTTTTCCAAACTAGGAAGAAATGTAATTTTAATTAATTACTACTAATATTTTATCATTAATAATTATATAATTTCATTATTACTTATTATTTATTTATTAATAATTAATAAACAATATTTAATACAAAACTATGAATTTATAATAATTAATAATTAACATTTAATAATTTGTAATAAGTAATTAATAATTACTTATATATAATAATTTTATTAACTTATTATTAAAATAATATTATATAATTTATTCAAGAAGTTAAATAATATTTATAATAAGTCTACTAGAAGTTAAAATTTCAATGTATTTTAAAAGGCAATAAGAAATTATGTATAATTGTGATTATATTACCCTACATTTTTAAGAGTTAAATATATATGTTTTTATTTAATTATTTTTAAATAATGATATCTTTTAAATTCATTCTAGTTTCAAAATAAAATGAATTGTTAGTGGATTATGTAGTGTAATCGTGTGATATGATGCATTGTCTCAAACACTATTGAGTAACTATGAATAACAATTAGGTTCCATTATTAAATATCTTGAATCCTAACTTTCTAGATTCAATTTCTCAATCCTTATTTTAATCATTAAACTGTTGGTGGTGTGTATGTGGGGTTTTTATGAGGTATTATTTTTAAGACACATTGATTTTTTTCTATTGAAAATATATTATTTTATTTTTAATTTCATTTCCCTTACCTAATTCACATGTTTTCTATTATTTTGTTGTTTTTTTGTTGGCGGTGTTGTAGATTTTGTTGATCATGCTGATATTATTTATGATAATTTTTATACTTATTTCATTTTATTTTGTATTAAATTTATTAATATTTTATTGTTTTTCAATATAAATTTGTCATGTGTTTACATTCCATTTTCTATGAAATATTTTGGTTTATTATTAATTTATTTTATTTTGTATTTGTGAATTTTTTATTCCAAAATGATTAGATACATCTCATTTTTATAAACAATTTTCCACAATTCTACTAAATGGTGATTATTCCCTTTACATAGCTTGAATACTGTAATGGTGGACCTATTTATCTTTTTCCCATTAATTATTTCCCATGGGGAATTAATGGCCATCAATTGGAACTGATCTAATGGTAATCTATATTTTTATTAATGCCTCTCATTTTGTTCTTTCTATATCATTCATGTTTAGATTGAACGATATCATCAGTATATGGAATATTCTAAGCTACAACACGGATTATTGACTATTATTTGATTATCGATCAAAAAATGACTCTAATTTTCACTATCCATGTGTTGAACACCCCATTATCCCAACTTTTATCCCATAAATATTTCTTATAGGATGAACCTCTATTCTCTCTAGGAATTTTAAATTATTTCTATAGGTGAATATCAATTTTCTATAAGATAGGTTGAGATTAGTGGTTCTACATCTTACAATGTAATATTTTAGAGTTCTTCTTGGAGGAGTGATAAAATTGATATTATAAATATTCAATACATGTATTTCAATTAATAAAACAAAAAATAAAATTTAATAAATTTACATAAAATTTTCATTACATGTATTTTATGAGATAAATACTAAAAATGTATTTTTTATGGATTGTGAATAGTTTTTATCATTTTTATATTTCAACGATAACATTTATCTGACTAATCAGATTTTCAATGTTATTTTTTATATATCTTAATTGGTATTGTAATTCAATTTCCTCAAATGAAATAATAATTGATTCAAATATTATGAGGCCCAAATATTTCTTGAAAATTAGAAACATTAATGGATGAAAGAACTAAACAACCATAAATAAATTATGCATATCTTAGGAAAAATAATAATAAATGATTTTATTATATTTTATAATGATATACAACTCATATGAGTACATAAAAAATAAATATCATTGATGAATTTGATCATTAATGTAGTATATGAATATTTAAAGATGGAGGTAAATAAATATTTCCTTCAACAAATTAAAACTAATCATAGGAAATATAAACACATCCTTTTCTACATGTGTCTTTATGTAATAACATTTAAGGGAATAAATTATTTCAAAATCAAGAAACATTATAGAAGATTCACTTTTTATATTTATAAATTAAAATAGGCATTACATGAAAAAATCTGAAAGTATGGATCATGGAAGGAAAAATTACCACAAAGCATTAATAAAATGATGTGTATCCACCTCTATTCAAGGGGGATGAAGAGAAGAGGCAATAATGGATAATTTATATATTGATTATATTATTTTCTTCTCATTTTTGTTTTAATAGTTATGAAATTCCCTTTTCTTCTTTATTATTCTACAATACCCTTTATTTGGAGGGGTGATATTATGAGTTAGTATGGAATGATAGGTTCTCCATTTGTGATTTTGTATATTCAACATCATAACATGAAAATATTATCCATTTCTTGTCAACTTGTTTAAATATATAGTATCATTTCTTATAATAAAATGATTTTTTTAAATTATTTTTATCATATATTTCTTTCAATAATTTTTATCCATCTCCCCCATCCCAGTAAATATATATATATATATATAATAGAATATGGTAATCTGGTGAATTTCTCAATGATTTTCAATATGCATGAAATTATTTGACAATCTCTATTGTTTAAGAGGAATAAGATATTATTGTGTATTACCAATATTAATTACATTTTTTCCTTCCACAATATCACATTTTGGTTAGAGGCTAGAATGAGATATGATTTTATTATGTAATAAAATCACCCACACCATTCATCCAATGGTGATAGTGGATGTGATTTTGTATCCTCTTAATTATCAACCAACAAAATAAAAATTTTAATAAATTAATGACTCATATAAATTTTAATTAGAAATAAACAATATCATAATCACCCTTATCATCTTAGTATTTTAAATCTCTTAATCATTGATTTCCTTTCTTTTGGAATCAATCATATTTTAAAAACACATTCTTTATTGAACTTGAATAAAAACAAGAGAAGTTATTATCTGCACTCTATTCTCATGAAAACCTATTATTAACAATATAATTATATCTATCCACAGATAAGTAACTATTGTTTCCAAACCCTATTATATCTTTGTGTTAAAACATGATTCCAATATTGATAACGAAATACCAAAAAAAACTAGTTCCTAAATTCCATAAATCATACCAAAAACACTAATCCTTAACATTATGATAATTTTAGTGAAAAAAATTGTCTAATATAAAATAAAAATTAATTTTAATTATGAATTTGAGTTTATTTCACATGAATAATCGATTGAAATCTCAATTGTTCACTACAAACCAATAAATATAGAAAAAAATCCCTAAAAATCCCATAGAAGAATCAATACAAAACAATTCCTTAATCAATAGAATAAGTTTCACATGTTATATTTAAAAAATTACATTGATATGAAAACCAATACAATCTATGTTATTGATAAAATCCATGACATTACAGGAGAAGGCTCGTACAAAAATGTTAAAGAGTTCACTTATGTCTACACCGATTTTTGACCCGAAGGAGTTGTTGGGGAACCTATAAATTGAGGGAATTCCCCCTTTCCCAATAATGATATTCTGTATAATTTCTATAAGCCTAAAAATTATTGAATTACATGACTCATATGAAATATAAATATTATTAAAAATTATATTAATACCCAAATACAAAAACACAACAATAAGAAAAATTATTTATAACATTGTACTAGAATTTGGAGAGATCATATTTAAGTACAGGGAGAAGTTTCTTAGGCAAATATGGTCCATACCCAAATTATAAAATCAAAATGAATCAATTACTTTTTTAAAAAAAATTGAAACTTAAAAAAAATTACAATAAACAATGTCTAGAGGAGCCTTAATTAAAAATTTACAATCAAAATCATATGGATTGATTGAGAATACTTTTAAAAACACACTATAATTCAGTACAAGTTGTACGAACACCAGATATATTCATGAGTTAATAAATTCTCAACCATATAATTTATTATAAACTATTATTGAAGAGTTTACTATTTTAGTGAGAAAAATGGCATTAAAACAATTATTGAACAACAAATACTAATCAAATGATGTGGTTCATGATAATAACATGACCATTTAACTGACTAGTGTTTTGTAGTTCATGAGAGGAGGTATTGTTTAGTATCATTTCATACAAGGTATTTCCAATAAAAATAAGTATGTAGAGAGAATAAATATTTCCAATATGGATTTTTTAATAAGAAGAATCAGTCTAGACCCCCTACCAAATTCAATACCCAACCCAATCTCTATTCTATAATCAATTTAAAAACCCACATGATTTTATCAAATTAAATCCTTTAATTATAATTTTTACTATTGAAAATTATACTTTTTTCCTATACAACATAATACATAAACATCCATACCCTAGTTCAAAACCTCATATGTAACATCAACAATGATACGAGGTTACAGTATTTAATAATATAATATTCAAGTTTACAATAAAATTGGAAATTATTTTTGACATTATATCCCAAACCTTGGAAAAATACCCACTGAGATACTACTAAAACAAATGAATAATATTAATATAATAATAGATGTATGTGTTAAAAACTATCATCATTAGCCATTATTGAACCAAAAAAACACCTCTCCAACTAGAGGGGAATAAAGATAAGAATTATAGAAATCTAAGAAGATACCCCAAGAAGAAGAAATAAAGAGGATGAATTAAATGATATAAACAACACAATAGAGAATAATAAATAATAATAAAGAAAAAATGATAAAAATTTTAACCCTCGTCATTTATTTCATGGATGATATAATCATAGTGAATGCTTGTGGAATCACTTCAAGAATAAATGATAGAGGCTTTCCAAAATAGGCATTATTATCCCCATAATGGTAGAACTCAAAAAATTCAATTATAATGCATAATGTTTATAGATATTTTCAAAATAAATAGTAGATTTCAAGGGAATAAAATTATAGTATTTTGAATAAATTTCTAAACACATTCTCACACCATACATTTTAACAAAATATCAATATTTAGTGAGGTTTTATATTCATTTCAAAATTATAACTTTATATTTATCTAATTATTTGTGTGATCTTTGTGGTTCTATAAATTTTTATTCTCACATGGTATTGAATTAGTTTTATATGATATATTTCAATGCCAAACTATTTTTGGTGGAACTCAAATATAATATCAATTTTTCAATAGGACTGTCGAGATATGTCCTTTTGAAAATAGAAGTTATTTTATTAAAATTTGACTTATCTATTCTCAACATTGTTTATGGTTGAGTTCTATGAATCTCACCCATCATCATGGGGATAAGATTCATGAACATGGCCTACACCATTATCAATTTACCTGAAGGAGCATTCACTATGTTGTTTTGATTCAGCACTATAAACTTTATTAATATGGACTACATGAGACACCATTTAGATTAACATTAACATTTTATACTCCTCCATGTTAAATAGTATGATCCTATTAAAAAACTATGTATGTTTAATTAATTTGAATCCTTGAAAAATAAGTTTTTGTTTGAAAAAAACATGAAATATGAGGCTATTAGAATTTAGGAAATTCATGAAATATAATTTCCAATTAGAATAAAGAGAAAAACTATGAGATTTGTTATGATTATAATGATTTATTTCAATAATAAAAATTATAAATAATTATATTTTTGTATGAAATTCATTCCTTTGTTTTGGGGAACCTCATTTTAATTTCATCTCTTGAATATCCACTAAATTTGGAATTAAAACCACGTCCCAATAGTCAGAAATATATATAACACATTGAAGGAGAACATTACCATTTCTAATAGATAAATATATATATATCTAAGACAAAAAAATATGATTATTTAACTTTTGGGAAGGAAATTTTAAAAATAAGGCCCATTTAAGGTGATATCATAAGATTTATAGAAAAAAATATGGACAAATAAAGATTTTATTAAGTAATTTTCTAAATCATTTTGGTATGAAATAATAGATTGAATACCACATTATGGATTTAGTATAGACAAATAAAAACAATATCATAGAAGAAAGGATTTTATATCCCATTGTAATTAATAATTGTTCACCACCATCCATATAGTTTAAATGAAAACTGACATCACAATTATGAGAAATGAAAAAAATTAATTAATACCTAAGATATATCATAATAGTGAGAGAGTTTATATATTATATAGGGATTTAAATTATACTACATAGAAAGATCATTTCCTTTCCCTTGAACTGATTAAATATTTCATGTATAGGTAGGGAGAAAAAGTTATTTCTTTTTGAATGGATTCTCATTTTATTCCCACTACCCATTTCCCAGTAGGACTAATAAAATAAAATATTTAAATGTCCCTTTATGATAATTTTCTATAGAAGGATTCCATTTCTATTATTTAATTCACTAGATGTATTTTATAGGTGCATGTAAAGTATATTTTCTGATCAGGTTGTGAATTTATTATAGTTATTCTATAATTAATTATTATTATTTAAAAATTCATTTCTCTATTGTGTAATCATTATTTAACAGTACTTGAAAATGTTCATTGAAAATAAACTTATTCTATATGATGAAAATTTTTATCCAATGTTTTGGTGATGAATAGTTTTTTGGAATATAATTTTATAAAAATCCATAGGAGGGGAAAATAAAAAAATTAATTAACAATTTAAATGGCTTACCTAACTTCTGTGAAACATATGATATCATTTTTAAGACATACATGATTTTGTAGGATTTTTATCAATTATTTCATTAAGATTTTCCTTCCTCTAACATGATTAATATTGAAATATAATATTTTTTTATTTAGATGATATGATTATGAAAACGTTTTATTATTTGAATATGATATTGGTAGCTCCACCAACGATTCAACATGAAAATTGGGAATTAATATTAGAGTTATTAAGTGATGATTAAAACAAAGAAGTCAGAGAAGTTCATTACAGGTATATTTAGGGAAGGGTAAAAGTCATTTACTATTCCTTAAGAACCATATATTCAGCCTAATTAAAAATTACATCAATATAGAAAGTGTTTTTCCAAAGTTGTATTCAGTTTCAAAATATTCGGATTATATCTACTTGGAATTAATGTCACTGTGTTTTATTATTTTGTAGGTTTTATGTACCTAATGAAAAAGTGTAAATCGAACAATGTCAAGTCAGATAGTAATTATTACATCAATAATTTATTCTATAAGTAAAATATATTAAGGGAATTGAGAACCAAGTGACCAATCACATGAGTAAGCAATCCAATATAGCTAAAGATGTTATTTTATACCACAAACCATTATCATAAATCATTCCAATAGGGAAACTCTACTTGTTAAAAGGACAAGTGTCATTGTATGCTAAATATGTAAATTATTTGGAAACATCTCAAGTCCTATATCACTTAAATTCCCATAAAATACATCAAATAAATTTTGAATCCAGATTTTACATTTTTAGATGGTCAATTTCATTGAAAAAATTACAATGACAAAGTGATTAGAAGATGTAATATTGATTGTGAAATTTAAATATATATTTTTAATTATTTACATATAATCTTCTAAAGGACACTTTTAACGTAAAGTAATTTTAACGAAGGATACAGAATATGTGTTTTTTCCCATCCTACTTAAATATTCACATGAATTTTATAAAATATATATAAAATGTCAGTTTTCATAAACTATGTCAAAAAGAAAAGAAGTTACACAAAGCCACAATGGTTTTTATGATAATTTTTAGGTTTAAGGAATTGATTCTATGGGACCATTCGAGTAAAATTTTAAAATTAATGTATATTTATTACGGTAGAATGTGTTTTGAAATGGGTGGAAGCCAAATCCATCAAAAATAATTATTTCCAAGTTGTTTATAATGTTTTTTAAAAAAAATGTTCACTTTCAAAGTTCCTAGATCCACCATAAGTGATCAAAAGAACCACATTAAAGAAAAATAATGGAGATTGTTTTTAAAATGTATGGGGTGCATCATAAAAAATCATCACCCAATTATCTAATAACTATTTTTCTAAATGATAATTCTAAAATTAAAATCAGGTGAAATATATAAAAGTTTGTCAAACCCAATAAGAATGATTTTAGATTGAGATTAGAAGACAACATATGGAATTTTAGGACATTCCATAAACTGCTATATAAATTATCCTATACTAGATAATTTATAGGAACATTTATCAAATATTTATAGAATTATATCACAAACCATTATGGTCTACAAGAGAGATGAATATGTACCTATAAAGAGATGGAAGATATTAATAGAGAATATATTAAAAATTCAATGATTTATTAAGATTTAACTAATGATGCTTCTGATAAAGACATACAAAAAAATCCTTAATCCTAGAAATAAAATTTTGTTATAAATAAAATGAATCAATAAAATTCTATGTAAGATTAATTATACATGGGAAATAACATTTATTGTAACTCATTTCTATCATTATAGTTATAAAAAAAATGTGACAGAAAGGGGAAAATACCCATTCAATATCAATGGGATCATGCTACTTAAGTACCATGGGATTACACCCTAATAACTGGTATAGGATACCCTACTCCTCCAACTAGTTATCAATAAAACCAATCTGGTTGTACCACTCCATAAAACATAATTTTATATTGTGATTCAATTACAAATTTTCAAAACTTTTCAATCTACATGGAAACATTGAGGTCCCTATGTCATTATATTTAGGCGTGGGAACCTTTATAGTTGTGCGTTTTCAATTTTTTTCATTTTTAGATTTTTAGGTGTTTATTTTATTTTATTTTTAGTATGTTTGGAAACATGTGAGTTCAAATGATTATATTTTCCTTTTATTAAACCCATGTCTGTGACTGAATCAATATAAAGTAAGAAACGAAACATAAATGAATGTTGAAATTTTACTTTTCTTCATCTTCAAAACATTGATAATTTCATAATATTTCATATTAATATTGAATTTAATACCTTATTTCTTAATCAAAACATTTAAATCAGGTTTTTATGAGGCCTTATAAAACATTTTTGAAATATTATTTACCATATCATCATTTTTTAGTGATCCACACCATGCATGTTTAACCATAATTTTTTCTAATCCTATAATAACATTAGAGTTTCAGGCACTTGTTATTTCATTGGTTAAGTAATTTATTTTCAATAAAAGAACTTTTTTAATGATTAATATATCATTTTGGAAAATATGTACATTTAATATTTATATCCTTTAGTAACCATGAGTAACATATTAGTTATCAACATTACAATACACATTTCTCTATCAATCCAACTATAGAAGTATTAAAAATACATGATCTAATTGAAATTATGTTTGGAGGGTAATTTTTGTGATTTGATATATTTTTTTTAGATTGTTATCATTTTAAATAAAATTATGAAGGGATAATATTTTTTGGAGATGAAAAAAATGAATCTCCTAGTTAATTTGAGAATAAATTCAATATAAATAATCAAAATATTTGTCGTATAGAATATGAAAAAAGAATCAATAAAAATGATTTTTTGAATATCAAATAATATATTATCAATATAATTATTTGATATAATTCACATACACTTTTTTTTAAATTAAAGGAACTTAAATTACTTCAATCATTAAAAATAGATATATTTTGGTAAATAGAAATTAAATTACAATTTATGAGGGAAGATGATTGGAATAATTTATAATTATAAAAATTAATATTATTTGAATATACTTTAATGTTTTTAAGATGATTGGATCAGATTGATTAATTATATTATTTTTTAACATCCATTCATAATGTTAAATTTGAATCATCCATTTTTATTCAAATGGATATAACTCTCTTTTTTCCTTTTTATTTTTTATATCAAGAACCTATTATCCTTAATACAATAAAAATCCATCAAATTTCCTTAATATTTATTTAATAAATTATTTGACACAAATTGTTTGTATATTTTGTAATTTATCAAGCATGTATATATCTTTTCATTTTTTAGAGGGGAACCCCATTATTCAAAATATACACTTGTGTGAGGATTGAAAATTCATGTAGTGTAAGTGTTTTTTGTTAGTGGGAGAAAAAATGATGTGGGAATATAGTTAATAAAAAAATAATTGACATTATGTATATTGTTTTTATGATTCAGGTTAACAATTACTTTTCATCATATTAAATTGGGGGATCTCAAGTGTACGTATTTTCAATTTTCAATGATTTTATTTTTTTTGTTTTCTTATGTAGGAGTCCAAGTGTTTTGTGGGAAAGAATTTATAAATATAATACTCTCAATAAATTTTATTTGTAATTTAATTTATCAAACCCTATAATTTTAATTATAGAAAAATTTCCATAATTTTTTGTTTTCAGGGATATATTTTATAAATTGTTAAAATATATTAATTGTTGATTTTAAATAGGTTCTTATCACTTTGATACATCATAAATAATAGTTGACCTAAATATAAAAATAGAAATATTATTTTTAGAAAATGCAATATTTATTTTTATAAAATTTATTAAATTGTTCCAAGAGATAATTCAAATAGTATGAAGAAAATAATTCATTAAAACTAGAATCTTTTTAGTGAAAATAATAACTATCCCTAAATAAAAGAATCATAAATCATGACTCAAAATTTTAAATTTGGTTATAATGGTATCCAATTATACTAGACTCAATTTGAGGGAATAATTTAATTATTAACATAGTTGATGCATGTGAAAAAGTAAAGGACACTATGTATTTGTTTTATCCAAAAAAATATCTTCTGTAATTTAGGTTATTTCATTTTAACATGTGAAATATAATTGAAATTATGTGGGAATAATGTCAATATAAATCATTAAAACATTTTAGAAGACAACATATTAATTTTACACCATTTTCTAGGCCAAGACTGTGACATCATTAAAAGGACATATTCTATAGGGCACATTTTACAATCCTCTTCATAGAAAATACATGTCCCTACCTCCAATAATGGGGATATAATAAGATACATGGATATGCTATAGAATTTACAGATTATTGTAAAAAAGATCTTCATTTTCCATTTTATTATTTAGGTAATTTTATTTTTGTACATATTCATTAATGTTATTTTTTATTTGGATGGGTAAAATTTTGTGTGATTGAGGAAGGGTATGATTCCCTTTTCTGATTCCTTAGTTTTCTCACCATATTGAATAAATATTATATCCCAATTATTATTTGGTATCATAACTCATTTGTAAATTGTGTTACCATATGTTATTGTTATTGAATTTAATTATGTATATCATTTACTACATTGGTTAATGATACATCATGTCCCTCTACATAGTTATGGTATATATACAATGGAATAGAACAGATATAAGTAGTGGAGTACATGGTGATTTTCAATATGTGTGTTAGGGGTAGTTAATCTAATTGATTATTTAAAATGAAAAATACCTAATAAGATATTTCAAATTCAATCAGGTGTATACATAGTAACACTATCCCTCATAATAATATAATTAGAAAAAGATAATATTTTAGTAAGGAATTTTTTCTCCCACACAATTCAATAAATGGTGGGAGAGAAAAAGATCCTGGACCATATAACTTATCACCTAAAAATGAAAGAGTAGAATAAATTAGTGACCAAGATAACATAGTAACTATAAAACAAATACTAACCTAATAAACCTTCTCACATCTAATTTTTCAAACTCTTTCATAGATTTGTTGATTTTTTCAAAATCACACAATTTCAAAAACCCTCAATTTATTGTACTCTAAAGAAGTGTGAAAACTAATCAAGTGACTCCACAATGATGATAACACAGGTTTAATAGTATAATTATTTTTGATCTAGAGGAAATAAATACCATTTTAACACTCTATAGGAAGTTTTTATCAGGGATTTCACAATGAAAGTATTTCTTATGTTTGACCTATGAAATATTATCAGTTTCTGTCATAATTAACTATATAGAGATTTGGAAGATATTGATGGATATATTCGTATAATTGGGGAGGGATGGACCTAATATAAGTAATTAAAGGTCACATAGCACTATTGAAGATGCAGTCCATATCTCATTTTAGAGATCATTCATAATAAAGGGTTAATTTTCTTGTTATTTAATTTAAATATTTGAGAAATCATAGGTATTATACCATGAATATTCCTAGAATACAAGAAATATTTGAAGAAGATAGTTTGACACCCCATGATAGATTATATTACCACCATATGTTTTAACTATTCTAATTATGTAGACAGTTTATACATGTTATTTCTTTTTTCGGTAATATATATTTAGTATTATTTTTTATAGATAATACTGAAAGTATTGTTGTTAATTACATGCTTGTAGTTATAAAATGGATCAATTCATGTTATATCTCTTGGTTCATTTACATTAAAATTTTTAAACTTTTAATATTTTCATATTTTACCTACCATAATGATTTCAATTATTGTTTTTAAGAAAAATTATATGTTACATTTCATAATCAATAAAACTAGTTTAGTGGAACATGGTTAATTCATAGGGACTCACATGAGAATTCAGACCATAAGAATTGGTATAAGATCTATTTAAATTAGAAAAATTGGATCTATGAAATATAAAATAGATTAGTATGAAAATGATATAGATTTCAATTTATTGTGGATAAATATGAGCATATTTCTATATTAGTATTAATTTATTGATAAACTTTCTAGCCCAAATAATATTGTAGTTGTTAGGTCTTCCAATGAAAATCACGCTACCACTGAGGTAGATGATTCAACATAAATCCTTATGAACGTATGTACTCTAATGATTATTCCATAAAGTGAGAGGATTATTCATGAAGATTTTTATGAGTCAATTTATTCTCAAATCTAGTCTAAACATGAATCCATGTATATTAAAAATAGTAGGATTTCTAGATAGAAAATTGATTATAAAACTTATGTATCCTTCATAGATCATTAAGTAATACCCATATTGATGACGTTTATAATATCATTTTGAATTTATTTAAATTATCCTTTTCCAAAATATGAATTTTTAATAATAATTTTATCAAAATCGTTATGTAATTTTTATAATTTTTTAATGATACCATAATGTATGATATGGACTTACTAACATTATAAGTGGTTAAATCCAACTTGTTATCCAATAATATATTATAAATTGTTCTATTTAACATGAACTGAAGGGGAATTTTCACATAAATAAATTATTTTAAAGTTATTTTTAAATTATTTTCCATTAATTCTTTGTTTTTGAGGTTTCTATAGGTTTTAAGGAGACTAGATGAGTTTAATGAATTGGGCCAAACCGTAAGCGCAATTCCAGATTTAAAAATAAATATTTTTCCTTTCATAATCTTTTCATTTTTTAATTTTTTTGCTAATTAAAACTCCTAAATGTACTCCCCTGATATATTAACACCACATTAAAATTTGGAGGCTTTATAAATCCATAATCATGGAGGATATGGGTTTTTATTTGATAAATGGACCAACCCGAAATCCCAATTTTCCAATTTTAAATTTTTTCTATAATATTTCAAATACCTATTCATTATAATATATTTTTCTGTGATTACATCTCCCTATAGACCCTAAGAAGGCTAGGCACGCTCCCATCGCCTTTCCCCCCTCTTTGAAGCTCGTTGTCATCACGATGGAGTGCTGAAATTCATAGGGTTTCTAAAATCGTGTAGATTTTAGGAGGTATGTTATTTAAATCATTAATCTCTAAATTCTTAATCTTTTCCCCCATTCCAATTCCTACATGATCTCATAATCCTTGTTCTAAAATCCCTTGAATGGTTGGATGTATTCAACTTCATATTCTGGTGGATTTTGGGTCGTTTTATTCAAGATTTTCTTGAGTAAGTGTTTCTCTTTTCAATTGCTTCATTCTCCTTAGGGTTTCCTCCCTATTTCATTATGTTCTAAAATTTCCAGAAGTTAGGGTTCGAAAATATGGTTTGATTTGGTGTCTTCTTGGTTAAATATTTTTTTTCTAAGGCTAGATTTATCATCCTGGTGATGTGGTAGCAGTGCTGTTGATGTTTCACACCAAGTTATGAGGGGTTCGACACTTTCGGTAGGTGGTTCCATGTGTAAACAATTATTGATGAGTTATATTTCTGTATTTAGTAATTTTTCATATTCCTCATATGTTGGGTGTGGTGTGAAAATGATTTATGATTGATTTGTTTAAGTGTTCAATTTTATATTTTCATTTTAACTTGAAATTGGGTTTTTTAATGTTTTACTCATGGGGTATTATTTGGGTGTATTTTATAACATATGGAATTGGTTTACTAAATATTTTTTGGACTTCCAATTCTGGATTGGTAATGTATTAGTGTCATGTGGGCCTAAAAAGAGGTTTTTTGGATAGGTTGTATGTGTAAAATGTTGTTATACTTCTGGAGATCATTTTATGAAAATGTGTGTTTTCATTTGAATCTTTTGTTGTTTTGTTCAAAGTGATTTTATAAAACATGAAGGTGGTCTTATAAATGTATCTAGGGCCTCCAATTATTTTTTAGATATTAATTGGTTTGGTTTTAGTTCTTAAATGGTGGTTTTGAAATGCGTTTTGTGTGCAAGATATATTGACACCACTTGGGTTCTTTTTATGAAAATTGAAAATGTTTTAGTTGGTCAAACAAAGTGGGAAAAGGGTGATTTTTTACTTTTTGGTATGTATTTTCACATATTAAGGGGTTTTGATATTTTAATTGAGGTTTTAAGATGTCAAACATTTTTATAATGTTTTGTAAATTTCTGAAATGTTTTAATAAATTGTGATGTTGGAGAAAAATTTGTTTGTGGGTTCTTTCATGTATGTTTGATGAAAAATGATTTTGAAGGTAAAAAGGTAATTATGTAACAAGTGAGTGGTCTTTTATGAGTGTTTTAAGATATTTTAATGGTTTTATTAATTTTTTTAATGGATTTGTTGAAGTGTTAATGAAATGCGAAAAGTGTTGTGGGCTATTTTGGTGTGAGTCGAATTTCAAAATCAATGTGAATAAAAACTGGACCTTTTTTACTTTTTTTGTATACAAGTGGGATGTTTGGTGAATTTATGATATGGAAATTATATTTTCATGTGAAAAGTATATTCATTGACTTTTTGAGCTTGTTTGAGCACAAATGGAAAACCCGGGTATCTAGGTGGGAGAATGTGTACTAGTATGCTAGTGAATCTGTGGGGTTTGGCCTTAGTTTAACTTAGAAAGATTGACGATTAAAACTCTAACTAAACTATGATGATGATTATTAGGGACCACTAGGTTATGGTTATGTTCCCTACTAGTGGATCAGGCATGATAATGGATATTTTTGACAGTTACTCTCACAGAGATACGAGGTACTTGGGACCCACAGCTAGCTAGTACCTAGGGGTTATTTCCCATTTCTTGTGCTCACTGGATATTTTGTGCATAAATTCCACATACTATATGAGAGGATGTAAAATTCAGTATCTATGGTATTTATTTTAAATGTTTTTATTCTTTAAATTATCCCACCAGAAAACTGTTTTAATTTAATGTTGCATCATTTAGAAATTTTAACTAGCATCTCATGTTTTTGAAAACTTGCATGATTTTCGAAATTAAATGTTGATCACATGGAATCTATTAGTGGTGGTATCCTGGTATTATATGAATCACACCCTACTTACACCCTTGGGTGTAAGTAGATTTGGTTATTTTTGTTGTCGTAGGTTGGGTATAGTTTTTAGTTCTAGTGGTTCGGGTTTCTCGTAGGTCCTTGGTGGTGAAGTCTTGTGGAGATGGATTGAGGGTGGTTCCCCGTGACATGAGGGTTCTTGGTCTGTCCTTATTTGGTTTTGTACCTTTTTAATGGTCTTTAAAAATATTTTTAACTTATATATTTCAGTTCTGAAATTTTGTAAAAGACGGGTTTAGTTGAAAAATCCAGATTTTTTTATTGAGTTTGTTTGTTGTTTAATGTTTATAAAATCGGGTAAATCATTCCTAATTATCATTATATGATACATGTGCACTTGTTCCATCCATTTTGGATCAGGAACGGCCTTCGGGCCTCGCCACGGGCTGACTTTGGTGCCTATCTGAGGACGACCAGATCCGGTTCGTGATAAAATGGTATCAGAGGAGGTTCTGGCTAACTCTTTTGGTCACATTATTTTTGGAACAGTTAGGATAGCCTAGATTTAGGATTTTTGGGACTCGGTAGTTCAGTTATGGGTAGTGTTCCTAATCACCACACCTCATTATAGGATTCTAGTCTCCAGGGGATGTTGGTATTTGTCTATGTCCTTTGGTTTTCTTGGTTTGTTAATGATTAGTGGAAATGAAAAGAGAGTTGGGTTAATGATCTCAGTGAGCTCGCAGGGCCTGGCAAGCCATGTGGAGCCAGGGATATTCCCTAGAACATTATATGTGATGGTGAGGTGATTGGAATACGGCCGCTAGCCATATTTCCATGTCACCCTCTGAAACTAGTTTCCTCTCGCATTGTTTTGTGCTTTAGTTTTGAAATCTTTGCACTTTGGTTTGAACGTGACTTGGTTTTCAGAAGCGTCATGTTTTTATGAAATTATTTTTAAATAAAGAGGGGATGTTTTGGTTTATGTAAGGGTGGAAATGAATTTTTAGAATTGTTTTGAAATGGAAAATGGTTTTCTTACACCTCTTTTTAAAGAAGGAACTATATTAAAGTTGATTTTGAAAAGTGTTTCCAATAGAGTTTTCTAAACAATCATAGTGTGTTTTAATGGGATGTGATATTTTGGAATTGATGTGAATATCATGAAAGTGAGTAATTTTCTAAATGGTTGTGACTTTATAAAATTTTTTATAAGATGTGAGTTGGGATTTTGATCTCGTGGTTAGAGGTTTTGAGAAAAAGGATGTGTTGGTTGAACGTTTTGGTTTTGAAAAGTGGAAAGATTTTTTGTTTTAACTATTTGTATTTTCGTGAGCAACCACATTCCTGGGGTTATATGGGATGATGGATGGTTGATGACATGACTGGATGAGTGTTGAGATGGATATGAGGAGGGTTCCCAGTGTGGCTGTTTCCGACGCTTTCCGCTGGGGTGCGCGTGCATCTGTCACACAGGGGGAGGACATGCGGCTTGTTGCCCTACATTCCCACTTTCCAATGGCGGGTGGCATCCGTTCCTTGTTTAGGAATGTATGGTCCTTGATCGAAACAGGGATGATGGGATGTTGGTTCTTCCTTCTGTGGATTCCCCCTCGGAGCTCTTCACCTAGTCCGGGTCTCACTTACCGATTTAAGAAGTTTTCGTTATCCTCCCTCCTGATGACATAATTTCAAGGACACCAGTTAATTATGCTGCATCCATCGGGATTCTTTTAGGGGTCTGGTTGGGGCAGAAATCTTCGGTGAGGAGAACGGTCACGCTGGGGTGTTGTTGGAACATCTTGAAGCTGAGGTATTGGCATGTTTTCTTCATCCCTTATTATAGGGCTTCTCGATGGCGTGGAAGCCCGAGGCATCCCACATCGAACACGGGGAATTGTGTTCCATCTGCGGTTTTCCTCAGCTTCCCATGTTTCACACGGGGTATTCTGCAAGTTTAACATCTTTCGGAGACGGATCAGACAGATCGGAACACTGAGAGTGGATCAGATTGAAGAACCCCCTGGGGGGAACACCAATATTGGGGCCAGCATGTGGGCGGCTCCCTGGATACTATGGAGTGGAATGAGGTGGCATGATCCCACTAGTATGTGGTGGCCCGGTTAAGGATCAGGATGGGTGATGGAGTTAAGAGGGTATTGAACCACATTGAGGCTTCCTACATATCCCCATGGAAGGGAATCAAAGTCCGCTTAGTTCAGTGATGCGGTGGGACACCAGAAGAGGCGACCCGTGAGAATGAACACGTGGATTGGAGCCTCGACAATGTAAGACCTCCGGGCTAGGGCATGAGCTTCCCGAGGCACGTGGGCTCAATGGAATGGTCAGGATGAGATGTGGGCATTGGATATAGGGCTTACACTCTGAGGTGGCCCGTAATGGTAGACATGGGGCTTTCGCTCTGAGGCAGCCCATAATGGTGGTTGTGAACCGACACAGAGGGGTTGGAACAACTGAGTGATAGGATTGAACCTCATGGATGCTTTCTATGTAGCATGCATTAGCAGGGATCAATGTATACGTAGTTCCGGCATACAGTTTAATGTCATGTGGGATGGGATACAGTTTAACATCCTGCGGGACTGGATAAAGTTTAACGTCGTGCGGGACAGGCATATAGTTTAACGTTATATCAAACGGGCATAATGGTTAACATCATGCGAGACGGGAATACAGTTTAACGTTATGTAGGACGGTCAATTTAAGGATTGCGCTCTAAGGCGGCCCAACGTGTTGGCGAACCGACATGGAGAAGTCAAAGCGACCAGGTGGTGGGCTTGAACCTCGTGGAGGCTACCTACGTACCATGCTTTAGCACAGATCAAAGTCCCCGTAGTTCACTGGGATGGGGATTACGCTCTGAGGTGGCCCATGGAGGATGTCATGGTCGATGCTCGCTCTATGCCCACATGAGTCATGCTCAGTGTGAGAAACAAGAGGCAGCAAGGACCAAATGATCACATCGTGAAGGGTGCGTCCGTGAGAAGTAGAGAGGGGCTTATGCGTTGAGCGTCCCAAAGAGGAAATAGGGGCATACGCATGGTTAGCAGCCCTTAGTGCTGGGACTTACTCTTGGATGGAGGCCCGTGGTGCGACAAAGCACAAATGGAGAGGGATTCGGGACCGAACAATGGAGTTTCCTTGTTCTCTATCGCACCCTCCACTGGACTTGGCAGTGGGGAATTACGTAGGTGCATGGGTGCAACCTTCCGCAAGATTGGATAGGGGATTACGCTCTAAGGCAGCCCTTCCCCCGTGGACAAATGCCACTCCAAAAGGAGGATATCATTCCATTGAGGAAGATTCCATTCTCGTGGAGACGAGTGATGTGAAGATTGTCTGAGTCGTGGGGACCCTATGTGCGGGGCTCGGGGTCGAATCACAGTTTAATGTCATGTGATGAGGATGAGGTACTTGGCAGTTTAATGTCCTACAGCTCAGACGAGGTGGATTTGCTCCACACCCCTAGGGATTACATGCCCAACACCCTCTACCCCTTGTGGGTGGGAAGGCATCAGTAGGGCCGCGTTGAAGCGGGGCCACAGGGCGAACCATCTAGGGGTACACATTAGCGTGGATATGCGAATAAGCAATAGACGTTAGCATGCCTATAGAATGAAGAATGAGGCAAAGCAACGCAATGAGAAACACCACCCAAGGGACCTTGAGTTTACTTCGTATGAGCCTGGAAGGCCATACAGAAAAACAATGCATGGCGTGCACGCCCAGTATGGAAGACATTGGGTGCTGACACAGAGAGGAACCCAGGGGGCGTCAATGTGAGGGATCCTGGGTTGGCACGCAAAGAGGAGCTTTGCACGCAAGACACTAGAATGGCATGCAATTGGGACAGAGGGATTGCACGCGGCTAGGATAGATTGCGTACAATGGTCCTAGATTTCACGCAGAGGCATTGGACGATCCCTAAGGTATAGAAAAACCTAATGAAGGGATTGCACACAATTTGGAAGGGATTACAGGCAATGGGAAAGGATGGCGCATAGGGGGAAGGAATTGTGTGCAAAGGATAAACCATGAGGAGCTGGCAAATTCACTTAAGTCGGTGGGATTGGGAGCAAAGGAGATCCTCGGGGCAAGGTTGCATGAAAAGGGTTATTACCTGGAAGTCATATTGCACGTGCAGGAGTCTGAATTGTGCGCATGGGAGTTGGTCTAAATTCCACAACCCCGAACCAGTTGGGGTCTCCTTCTATTAATAGGAATCTGCCGTCGCAGAATCCAGACGGCACGTAAAATCTTCTACGCCAGGACATGTCGGCGTGAAATGCCTCACCATACGGAATTAGGCGTGAAAAATTGCACGCCACACTGGTTTGTTTTCGCGAATCCCAGGTGTCCTTCGCGCGAACAACATGTTTTCGCGCAAGTCCACCTTAATTTCGTGCAACTCTTCCAGGCCCACTGGATCGGGCCTCCGGGTCCGAATATTACTTCGCTTCGTCATTTCGAAACTTCCTCTATGAGTTACGGACTTTTTTGGAATCTAAAAATTTACCCTCCCCCCCCCCCCCACGGAACTGGATCGATGAGAGGTCGCAACAATCAGATTCCGAGAGATACACTGAAATGCTGAAGTGGTGGATCTCCTAGGCACTTTCCGTGCAAAAATCCAACGAAGCGCGCTAAACTCTGTATCAGTGTGGAATTCTCTTTCTGTGCGGCGCAGAACCCTAGACTCACCTATAAAAAGGGGCACTAGGTCCCAAGATCCGTACTCAGGCTTTTCCGCATGATAGGCTCACCACTTTCATGGAGCTACCATGTCATTGAGGCCCGGGACCCGAACGTCTGGTACGCCGGGTTCCTCGCCACCTTCTTGAGCTGGTGGATCCTGCCGGTGCGGGACGCGAGGAGGGTTGTCCGTCTAGAAACAATGGTGATGGCAGACACTATGTCCGCCAACAAAAGGTTCAATTTAGGGGTCCCCATATTGGCCAAGCTGTATACCATTCTGAGACGCATCTCACGAGGGGGGTCTCCTCGGATGGTATGTGGCCCCTTCCAGATCTTTCACGGCTAGGTGGCTACTCATCTCGGCGGGAATACCTTCCCAAATGTCATCCTTCCTCCGGGAAATGACTTGAGACCATATGTGTTGAACATCACCGGGGTGGTTCTGATGACGCTCAAGGAGGAGGGCGTAAGGATCTGAATCGGTAACCACACCAATTTCAACTTTAGCCCATTCCCCACCACGGTCAGCTAGATAGTGGACAGTGGGCGAAGCTCACTAGAGCAGCTAGAGTATTTCTAGAGCATCCGGGGTGGGGTTATCATGGCTCAGATCAACAGGAAGGTGATCTGCGAGCCTTACGTGCCATCCCGATTCACCAGGCAATTTTGGTGCCTCCAATGAATACCGAGGAAGGTATTTACGGCTATTTGGGAGGAGAAGAATCCATGCGTCCTACGCCAGATGTGGTTGATGTTCCCCACTTTTGGGTCTGGCAACGTCATCACCCTTCCTCCAACCGGGGTCGACGCTGGCCTAGCAACCAAGTACGCCGAGAACTGGATCATTGCGTACCCTGAGGGGATTTTATGCAAGCGAGTCTGGAAACTTGATACTACCCATGTGGAAACTAGGCAACGAGGGAGGCAAGGTGCTGTTAGAAGGGGAGAACCAGGGGAATTCCAGGCAGCGAGGCCTATGCAGGGCGGGACCTCAGCAGCGGGGACATCAAATAGTGTTGTTGCAACCTCGTTGGCCAGAGGGGGGTCACACGAGGCGGCCATGGATCTGCCCAAAAAGCAGATAAGATACCTATTCGAATCATCCCACGATGCAATCTTTCTGGCACTATGGTCGGCCTGGATGACCCTACAGCAATCAATTATCATTGAATCCATCTGGCAGAAGATAATGCTAGATGGGATCCAGTTGCCAGTGGTCCGGCTCATTCGAGTTATCGATCGGGTAAACTTCCATCAGTGGCATGCCTATCTGATGGCCATGGACACATACGCGCACCAAAGGGGTCAGTGTGTGGAGCCACCTTTCCTGGGGAAATTGATGCTCATCCAAGAACACGATCCGGAGGTGATGCCACCGGGAGAAGGAAATAGTGACGAGGAAGAGGAGGAAGATGAGGAAACATGAGAGGATAAAGGTGAAGGAGAAGATGAAGGATATAGAGAAGGGGAACCGGAAGGTGATGGGTCGTATGGGGCGGCCTACCAAGGGAGTCTCCGGGAGAGCGGCGAGATTGTTGGCTCTGATCTTGACATAACCGAGATACTCGAGGTCTATCTCTATCTATATTCAATTTCCTTCTCTGTCCTTCCTATTCATCAATTTCTAACCCATATATCTATCTCACTCAGGAGAACCTATGTGATGACCAGGCGTCCCAAAGAGAGGAGGGAGGAGAGGCGCCAGTGGGATAGGATGTGGATTCGATGCCCATCATTGAACTAACAAGCGCTGAGGGGTCTCCTGTTATAACAGCTCCTGCTGCGGCCAGAACAATGGAGGCGACGCTCTGGGTTTCTGTAAGTCCCATGCTTCACTACTGGTGCTTTCTATCAAAGATCCCAACTAATCAGGGTGCGTCTTGCAAAGTGATCTCAACATTGGAGGATCATCGGGGTGCTGATCCTGGGCCGTCCATGAGCGAACCTGTGGTAGGCCTACCACCTCATCCAGAACATACATCCCGCACTGAGTCGATCCCGATAATTGGTGAGCAGGGGGCAGCGGACATCGGTGGCACTGTTATTTGAGTGGTGTCGGAAGCTGATGGAAGAACCATCTCTATCGGGGAGAGAGAAGAAGGTAACTCGAACGTCGAGGATCATATTCCTCATGATGAAATCCCTGAGGAAGATCCTGATGCCGACCTGCTGGATGCCTTTTATATGTATCGGCCTGCAGACCCCGATGAGATAGATGATTCAGACTTAGGAGTGGCTGAGGAGAGCTAGATGACACGACGCAAAGGGTGGAAGTATATCCAGTGCTTTCTCAGGAATCCACAGACGGATTGGCTGAGGCGGATGGGATCACTCCAGACCTATCTGCGCTTCCTGTGTGTCAGAGGGTATGATGCTCAACTTCATCATCTAACGGTCCGTGATTACATGGTGGAGAATATACGTGAGAGTAGATGGTGTACTGATGTTTCCCAGTGTTGGGAATGATCGGCAAGCACACAAGAATTTATGAGGGCAGATCAGGAGGTCCAACGCCTCAAAGGGAAGGTCGCAGAGAAGGAGGTATTTGTCACAACATGCTCTGAGCTCATGGAGCAATTGACGGCCCAGATGGCTGACGCCCAAGAACAACAGACGGTGGAAAGTCACCAGATGATCATACTATAAAACGAGTGGGCTTAGGCATAAGCTATGGTTGGCAAGCTGTGCTCTATGGATGCTAATTAAGAGAGAGTCTTCAAGGAGTGAGAAGCAGACCAAGGCGCTACCAACCAATGGGTTGCGGCGTTGGAAAGATCAATCCAGCACACTGATCCCTAAGGGCTCTGTTTTGGCCTTCTCATGAACATTTTCTTGTACTGATCATCATTCTGATCTAATATATATGGAAAAATCCATTTAACTATACCATTGGTTTAATATGATCACCATAATTATGAAATGAATAAAAACTCACCCCTATGCTCTAGTGGGTCACACCCGACATGAGAAATAAAGGATTATCGTGTTATCATTTCATCAAACTGTGGGGCATTAACCAAGCTTGAGTCATCCGAAATCAGGCCTGGATTTCTTTGGAGAGTCCCTCATACTGATTGATATTCCATTGTATCAATGTGTTCTGACACACGAGGTGGGAAATTATGGGGGAATTGAAATCCATCCGAACAAGGGGAGATGAAAAAATAAAATCACGTTACCCAAATCCGGAACACTATAAGGGCGAGACTATGGAGGATAACTATTAGCAGTGGCAGAAACGCAGCATCCATATCGCATTGGCTTGAAATTGGGACAATAAATGAGGGCTGACTGCTGACCATGTTTGCAACAGGGGGCCTAACTCAAATATCATCGATCAGTCTTCCAGAACATTGGCCTAGGATAGCACGCAGATTGTAGGTCTATCATCCATATTGCTACAATAGGTGGACCAAAGGTCTATCATCCATATTGTTGCAGTAGTTGGACCAAAGTATATCATAAATACTATTAGGGGGTCCCATCAAACATGACCAGTCTTCTGGGATGTTGGCCCAGGACAGTAGGCGGACCATAGGTCTGTCATCCATATGGCTACAATAGGCGGACCAAGGTTTGATCATCCATATTGATGCATCAGGCAGACCAAATTCTATCATCCATACTATTAGGGGGTCCCATCATACATAAAATAGGATGAGGATCTGAATAAATGTGCACACAAAGTGTGGAAGTGGAGTGGTGGTTTGTTCAAACAGAGTCCAACACTCCCAAAATTGTGCCACCATGGCAGAGGCACATTAGGCAGATGTATTAATCTGGTCACAAATCATCTCAATTTTAAAACAGGACCTCTCTGGAGAGGTAACTGTTGCTTCCCATCATCACTATGGGGCAACCCAAACTTATTCGGGGTAAATGTCGCAATTACAGCACTCCCCAGGAATCGAGGCCGAGGGGCCGACTGTAAGGAGGGTCTTGATTTGGTAATCCCTAGGTCTGGACCCAAGACGAACTGTCTAGCATTCCTACATATCTCATAAGGATGAGAATCAAGCCACACATAGTACTTGAAAAGGATCTTAGTTTAAGGACTTATAGCTCGGAATAAAGAGTAAGGGCAGTGGGAGACACACGGTAAAGCAGTTTTAAAACCTGATGTGAATGAGGACATAATCCCGCACTATGCCACGTAGTCCCGTGTTTGGGGTCCCAAAGGTGGGACCAAAGAGACGAATTAGCTGAACTCGAGATGGACCCAATGATAGGAGGTCTGGGCGTTCCTATGTATCCCATTAGAATGGTAATCAATATAGACATATTTCTTAGGAGATCGTAGTTTTATGGTCTTAGAGTTTGGACCAGGGATCAGTAAAAAGGAAAAGAGATGCATAGTAAAGTGACTGATGAAACCCATTGTGAATGAGGACGGGGTCTGGCTTACCATGTGCTCCTTGGGGACGTGTTTAGGCCGAGGGACTGAACACGAAAGTTAGGATGAGCCTATGGGGAAGTACCCAGGTGCTCCTATGTATCTCATTTAGATGATAATCAAGACATACATAGTTCTTGAGGGGTTTCATGGCACGACATGGAGCCTACACAAAGGACGAAGGAGGCGTGAAGGTCTAGCCCTCGCATCAAATGAAGCGGTATTTGATATATCTTGTTTGTCCTTGAAGGTGTATGGCTTTTCAATTGTGGAGTGACCAGCCTAGGATATAAATTCCTAGCGTCACCACAATAATCATGCCATAACAGGAATTTGAAAATGGTATGGAAATAGACCAATACCCGATGTGGTGTCCCTTATGGGGAGGTCACCACAATGCAGTATCGTTTTCCGTCCTGAGTCCAGGATGATATCATCACATTATATGGTCATGTGGTGGGACCAAACAACACAGTTTAAGGTCTTATGGCTTGTTCCAGGGGGAATATGCATGATGCGATAAGTCGTACCCAATGTGGATGAGGGCATATTCTCATACCGTCACCGTGCACGATTTCGGGAGAGGAGCCTCGGGCCAAGGAGCTGACGAGCGTCCACTAGTTAGGGGGGGGCATGAGACACTAGATTCCAACTAAGATGGGCCTGAGATGAAATTTTTGGGTGACTCCTAATTTCCCATGGGGAGGAGGGACAAACTGTGCACGATCCTTAGAGAAAATCTAAGCATATAACCTTGGAACTCAGATCACGAGAGCCCGGAGAGATGTCGTTACACTGATTTTTTTGTCTGACGTGTGGGGGTGCACTTAGGGCTACATCAATGAGTGTTGAGATTCCACATTGACACAATGGGGTGGAACATAATGTGTATCATGCAACCAACATTCAGGGCCCGAAGGAGGCAGAGTGACGACAGAGGATTACTGCTGACCATGTTCGCAACACAGCATCTTGTCATGTTTTCCTTGGGGACAAACAAATGAGCATCAACCACTGACCATATTCGCAATGCGTGATTTGTATCAATTTGTTTTCTGAAACCCGCTATATAATTGGCCCGTGATGGTAGGAGAGGCCTTAGGCGTTGTATCCAAGCAGTTCTTGGGGGTCCCTCTAGGCATGAAAGATAATGGGGCCCAAATGAAGGGGAGAATGAAGCTTGGAAGGTAGTCAAAACTTGCCTATGTCGAATCTGAAACTCTAGGCCCTAGACCAGAGTACTATGATCACATTAGTGGACCACTAGAAAGGGTATAAGGGCTCATTTTGAGAGCAGCCAAATGATGGAGGATTCCCTGGAGAAGGGGGCATAGAGCCAAAAACACTCTATCACACCTATATATCCCCCCGCTGGGAGGGATAGGCCAAGAGACTGAGGTGACCGGGAGATCGTGGGATCTCTTAAGGGTTGGTGAGGGACCTAAAACCTAGGTGTCCAGGCAGTCCTACGTATCCCATAAGGATGGGAATCAAGCCGCATGTAGTTCTAGAAGCACAGTTTAACGTCATGTAGGAGGATAATGGGAATTTCTTCCAGGGAGTTTTCATGGCGCAGCGGATAGCCCGTCGTGAATGAGGACATAATCCTACACCACACCGCACACTATGGGTGAAGGCATGGGTTAATGTGGCTGAGAAGGCCAAGGGTCCTGAGGCTAGGCCTTCATCAGGGATGCGTAACCAGCTTGCAGTTTAACGTCTTGCAGTGAGGATGAACATGAAGTTTATGGTCATGTTGGACCCCAAGGATCATAGTTTAAGGTCTTCAAACTCAGACCAAAGGGGCCCAGATACAGGACCAAAATGTAGTTTAAGGTCATGCGGGACCCTTATCCAGTTTAAGGTCATGGGGGACCCCTAGGGGCCCAAAATAGGACCAAATGCAGTTTAGGGTCATGCAGGACCCACAGACCTCAGGAAAAGTACTTCTTGAGGAACATGGTGTTGGTGGGAGTATTTACACACTCGACATCTATAGTCACCAAGGAATACACAACATTGGGATATACCTTATGGATGATTAATGGCACATCTAACTTGGGCTCCAACTTGGGTGGTTTCCTACCGGGAATCATTGGCGCCCTGAGGGCCATTACCAGATCACCTTGAAGGAAAGAGCGGAGGTGAACCGTCTTATTGAAAGGTCAAGCCATCCTGCTATGATGCCTTTCTAGGTTCTGTAGAGCGTGAAGCCTATTCTCGTCCAGTGCTTCCAATTCTACTAGATGGATTTCAGCAACTCTATCTATCACTTGTTGTTTATATATCATCGTGTGCAATAAGGGCAACTGAATCTCGATGGGCAGGATAGCCTCAGCTCCGTACACCAGGGAATATGGGATCACCTGGGTGGAATTACGATTCGTCGTCCGATAAGCCCATAGAGAATTGGGGAGCTTGTCCGGTCAAATTTTCTTATTCTGACCAACCATTTTTTTGGAAAATGTTATTGAGGGTTTTGTTAAACTCCTCGATCTGTCCATTTGACTACGCGTGATAGCGGGAGGTATTGTTAGAGTGAATATTGTACATGGCATACAGTTTCTTCAGCTAAGATAGTTAGTTGTTGGTTCCTTTATCCGTGAGGACATCATGAGGTACCCCAAATCCATAGATGATGTTGGAACTCATGAAGTGAGTAATAGAACGGGCTTTGAGTTCCTTGAGAAGAATTTCCTTTGCCCACATGGAAAAGAAATCCGTAGAAGTCTGAATGAAACGGCATTGGCGAGCCGTCGCCAGTGGGTAAGGTCCTATAACATCCAACCCCCAGACTGCAAAGGTCCAAGAATACATGGTAGTGTGGAGGGGCTCTAGTGGCTGATGCACAAAGTTAGCATGCACATGGTATGCGTGACACCTCTTGGTGAACACGATGCAGTCATGGATCATGTAAAGCCAAAAGTACCCCAGCCTCAGAATTTGGTGGGAAAAATTCGACTCGGCCTGATGGGAACCATAGGAACCAGTATGAACCTATTGCATGACCTGTGGGATCTCGACTCCTTGAAGGAAATAGAGGAGAAAACCATCAAATACATGTCTATAAGGGATCTGCTCAAGGCTGGGACAACTCTGAAGGGTAAACTGCAGTGCGTGGCATCAAATTCGCTCCTGCTCGGCTCGGTCCGATGGAAGATTACCATGCTGCAGGTATTCACCCAAGGGTTTCCTCCAATCATGAACTATTTTGATTACCGTGTCTAAAGTCCACGGGGTTCCTGACATAGGGGCACCAGCAGTAAGATGGTTCACCAGCGGGCCACGATCATCCTCTAGGATAACGGGGGAAATGAATCTCCGGTGTGCCATGTGGATAATAAGGTTGCCCTGTTCGGGCTCCGCCAATGATGTGGCCAGGCTGGCCAAAGAGTCTGCTCGACTGTTCTGCGACCGAGGGATATGAACGGCCTCTGGTCGAGAAGAGAACTGAGCCATTAGATGGAGGGTGCACTCCAGCAGTGGCACAAGTTCTGGTTATCTGACAACACAGTCACCATCGACCTTCCTGATGACCATCTCGGAGTCCCCTTTCACATGCAGATGGGGCACATCGTTCTCAAGGGCCATCTCGAGGCCAGTGATGAGGGCATGATATTATACCTCATTGTTGGTGCAGCCTCCTAACAACAGGAATTAATACGGCAGAACATCTTGCTCTGAGGTGATGAAGATGAAACCCAGGCCCACTATATTGATCTTAGGAGCATTGAGCCTTCTACAGGTGGGGTTCTAGGAGGCACCATCAATGTTCATCTTCCAGCATGGGATGACATGATCAACTAAGAGGAATAACTTATCAGGAAAGCCTAGATCCAGTGGCTGATCCGCGGAGGTTGGATGAGAAGCAAAGAAGTCTGCCAATGCATGTCCTTTGATAGCCTTCTGAGGTACAGACCTGATGTCGAACTACTGGAGGATCACTACCCAACGTGCTTGTCATCCATTCAACATAGGTCGGTTTAAGATGTATTTAAATGGGTCTAACCGAGAGACCTGTTGTACCTCATGGTGCTGCATGTATATTTGTAATTTCCATACGGCAAATATGAGCGCCAAGAAGCTCTTCTCGATGGGAGAATATCTAACTTCTGTATGAAGGAGCATGCAGTTGAGGTAGTAGAGACTATTATATGTTCCCTCATTGTTCTTCTGGGTGATAAGTGCACCAAGGGACCGTTCTAGGGTAGTCACATAAAGGACCAGCAACTTTCCAGAAACTGGTGGCATCAAGACTGGAGGTTGGAGTAGATACTTCTTGATTTACTCAAAGGTGATCTAACACTCTACATCTCACTTGTAGGTGGTGCCTTTCTTCATGAGTCAGTAAAAGGGATTACACTTGATGGCTAGATTCACAATGAACCGGCGTATATTGGCTATGTTTCCTTGGAGGCCTCTGAGATCCAGAATATTACTCAAGGGGGGCATCTAGTAGATGTCCTTGATCTTCTTTAGGTCGATCTCGATGCCTCGGTATCTGACAACGAAGCACAAAAACATTCCGGAGGTGACCCCGAAGGCACACATCAACGGGTTCATCATCAGGTGGAATGAATGGAGGAATCCAAACACTTTCTCAAGGTCTTTGAGATGGTCCTAGTGCTGGAGAGATTTAACCACCAGTTCACCCACATAGCATACCACCAATGTGTCGAGGATTGGCTTGAATATGCAATGCATTTCCCATTGATAGGTAGAACCCGCATTCTTCATGCTAAAGGGAATAACCTGGTAACAGAATGTACCTTGGGGGGCCTTGTAGGTAGTGAACTCTTCATCCTCGCAGGCCATCCAGATTTGGTTGTACCCGGAATACCCATCCATGAAGGAGAGAACTTGGAACCCTGCCGTGGTATCAATCAACAACTCTTTCACTAGAAGGGGAAAATCATCTTTCGGATAGTGGCGGTTGAGATTGTGGATGTCGATACAGACCATGATCTGTCTGTTCTTCTTCCTGATTGGCACAATGATTGCTAGCCATCGGGGGTACTGAACTTCTTTGAAAAAGTTGGAATTAATAAGCTTGTCAACTTTGGCCTCAACCATGGCACCCTGAGAAGGGTGCATTTTTCTGGGAGGCTGCTTGAACCCGCGATGGTTTTCCGGAAGGCCAAGGCGGTGGAAGACTACCTAGGGATCTAGCCCTTCCATCACGTCATAAATCCAAGAAAACACATCACGATGATATTTGAGAAAGTCCACATACTGTTGCGGCTCCTTGGGGGCCTAGCGGTGCTGACCAATGAGGGTCTCGGGTCTGTCTCACTACCGAGGTTCACCTATACCAATTCATCGACCATGGTAGAGATGAACTCCTCAATGGAAGGGGGTGCATCTTACATGTCCTCCTCTCCACTTGTGGAGGGATCATCCACAGGGGGAGCTGCTTTGGGGCTACCAGACCCTGATGGGAAGCTGGTGCTGGCTTGGGTGGAAGTGGTCCTCATATCGGGAGACTCATGCACTACAGAGACCATAGAGACAAATGCAGTTGATCCAATCCCATATTTTCTTTGGCCCAAGGGGCACTCTTTATGACATCAAAAGAGTAGTGGCGTGTCGGCTTGATCCAGTTAAATCCAACCTAGTGGAAGAGACATGCATGACGTACTACCTTTGCCATGAGCCTGACGTCCTGATACCGCACAGGTGTAGGAGGCTTGGGGATCACCTCAGCCTGGTTGGTGTAGAAGTATGATTTGATTTCCCACCGCCACTTGGACCTAGGAATATGCCTTCCTCTTTTACCTGAAAACACAAAGAACTGCTCCATGTCAGGGGTGGTGGCCTCCAACCGATGGATTGGGAAGACAAAAGCGTCATCCAAACCCACCAAGGGATCACTTATGGCAGTGGCATGCTCAACCTCACCTGCCAGAAACTTCTTATCCTTGATCTTGTAGTAGTTTGCGTCCAGATAACAGGCTTCTCAAGAGGAAAATGGACACGCATCACCTTGGAGCATTCCTACTTGCCCATTAAAGGAGTATTTGAGGCATTTGTGATATGACGAAGGGACTGCTTCATGATGATGGAGCCATGACCTGCCCATCAACGAATTGTAGACGGTGTCCTAAGAGACAACCATGATTTCAGTGCTAGAAATTAGGCCACTGAACTGGGTCCTCAAGTGAATCTTGCCGACTGGAGTTTGCTCAGTCCTATCATACCCCTCGATCCGGAGGTCAGAGGGAGTTAAATTATCCTTAGACAACCCCATCTTTTGTAGTGTCCGAATTGAGATTAGGTTAATCCCAGAACCCATGTCAACAAGACAGCAGTGAACTTCCACCCAATTGAATTGGCCGGTGATGTACAGTGGGTTAATGTGCCCCTATATGGGAGGGTCTTCGTCTTCACTAGAGAATGAGATAACCGCCTGACATTCAACATTCTCAATCGCCTTGGCGTGGAAGTATTCTACAGCCTCTACCTCCGTCTCAAACTAGAGGGGGATCCTTAGGGCCTCGGTGAGTGCCTCAGGCATTTCAGACGACCGAAGAAGATCCTCAAGGATAGAAAGACTTTCTAGAATGCTGGAATGGTGCTTCAAGACATCATACATACAGGAAAAATA
The DNA here is from genome assembly GCA_963277665.1 of Viscum album. Lineage (NCBI taxonomy): Eukaryota > Viridiplantae > Streptophyta > Magnoliopsida > Santalales > Viscaceae > Viscum > Viscum album. Next base: position 1,979,176,514 of record OY728133.1, read on the forward strand.
GGAGCTTCTAATTACAGGAGGTCACTGTGTGATTGGAGGCATGACGGGCTCCGCCGGCTGGACCGGTGACTGACTGGTACTAGGCATGTTTTTCTGTTCACTAGTCGAGGCCCGAAGATTAGGACTGGAAGGATAGGGTCGGCTGGTGGCAGGGCATATCTGGACGCGGCATGGCCGAGGTGGTTCTGCCTAATCCAGCAACACAAACAGTGGTGGAGGCGGACCTGTCGACACCAGATGAAGTGGCCGCATGTGCTGATCTCTATACTGGGCCTGCTGCCTAGTCTCATTGGTGTTCATGGCCTGGCTAGAGGTGCCAATTGCCCTACCCCGATGATTCGCATAGTCACGGCTCCACTGATGTTGGCTACGGCTAGGGACATTGGGAAGGTCCACCTGACATTCCCCATCATCGAGAGTCAAAATGGGATTCACCAACTCTACGGCGTAAATCGAAGTGTACCCTAGACTATCACTCATGGATTCATCCACTACCAGATGGAGTCTTGGAGGGATCCCCAATTCTGGGGGCATAAAATCACCAAGAGTGTGGTATGACGACATCATTGGCAGGGCACGTTCTTTCTTCATATGCCGCTGCTTACTCTTCTAGGAAGAGGTAGGCTGGGACAACGATGTCGAGGTAGAGCTCATAGATTCTGAGGGCTATGGCTAATTCAGGCATTCATGGATGATGCAATGGGTGCGGGAAACCGTCTTGCAGGCCATCCATTGGTTATACTTCTGGGTCCTGCGGTCGGAAACCTGCTTCCACTCATCCTCGTCGCCACTACTGCCATCTGATCTCACAAAGACACATGCCACTTGTGCTGGGGCTGAGCCAAACCTGACAACATTATTGTCAAACTGTTCATGGAGCAATTCTTTAGACATGTAGCATCGCTGGATAGTGTGCCCCAGGTTCTGGTGATAAGGGTAGTAGTTTGGGTGATCAGTGAGACGTGCCTCTTCCAGCTTCCGTCACTCGGGCAGTCGCACTATTCACTACTCCAAGGCACTATGGATGTAACTATTGACATAGGACTCGTCAAACGATTATGCCTGGTTCCTTCTGTTTGGAAATGGGGCTCTTGGAGGTTGGCCCTAAAGAGGGTTCAGAAGATCATTTCGAGGAGGTAGAACCTGATTATTTCTCTTAAGTGGTGGCAGTGAATTACGTGGAGGCACCCACCAATTTTGAAGCAGTCATTGGTGGGCCGGAGGCAGCGCCCATGGGGGTGGACCCCTGTGGGGCTATAGAGCTGGCCTCACAGGGAGAAAATCTAGCTGCCTGGGGGCCTCTATTTGGGATACAACAGAGGGATGGCCTCTAGTATCTCTCCTTCCAGTGATTGCAGGAGGAAGCGGGCGTGCCTGGCTGGCCTGTTGTAGGGCTTTTTCAGGGCGGTGACCCTTATCTGAGAAGTCCCAGAACCCTCTGGGGTATTTCTGAGTGATCAAAGAAGGAACCAGCTCTACCTTGATGTTCCCTACACACATTGTCAGTAGTTTCTTCTGTGTTAGTGTCATGTCATGGGAGTATGTGAGTCCCTTCTCCTAGGCGACGAAGTCTGCAACTTGCTCGTCGGGCCTTTGTTGGCACCTGAAGAGGTCTGCGATGTTCGTATTCTAGGTTTTGGAACTGAACTGGTTGAGGAATTGCATGGGAAGGTCCTCCCAGCTAGTCACAGATCTGACAGAGAGCTGGTTGTACCAGACGAATGTTGGTCCTTCTAGTGTTTGAATGAAGCAACGGATCTTAGTGGCCTCCAGCTGCGTCGGAGTTCCTAACATAGGTCCGCACCTCGAGTTGAAGTGGGCCAGGTGCAGTGGCGGGACTCTGGTCCAGTTAAAGGGGGAGAATGTGGGGTTCCCAAATCCCGGCGGGGCCGACATATCATCCACCCATGCTGGGTATGGCTTGTCATCCGGTGGGATTGCCACCTGTCAAGTTTCCAGAGCCTCTAAGCGGGAAATAAGTTCCTCAATCAGATCATCTAGACGCGGGTTCCTATCCTGACAGGGATCCCTACCCACAAGCGCATTTGTCAGTCTCTTCAATCTGGTAGTCAAGCTCAGTAGCTCGCAGGGCGGCTGGAGGAGCGACTCTTTGGGCAGTGGGAGGAAACCGAACAGGGTCCCTTGTGTGATCATGCCACTCAGGAGGGTTCGACGAAATGTATCACGCCCTATATCCATGAGCACCGGCCTCTCCTCTATCGAAAAACACAGCATGGTCATGGTTTCCTAGGAGAATCTCGTTGAGGGGTAGTTTCTCTTGTCCCTGCTGTCATAGCCGAGGATCACCGTAGTCAGGCCATTGCTCTGCAATGCATTCGCCCAGAAGCTCATTGACTAGCCTCTTCTGTTCAGTAAGCTTTTGGCGCAGGGTGGACTTCTCAGGATCTTACTCTGCCTTCTACACTAAGGAAGATGGGTCAGCGAGCTTGACAGCCTTGATGTATTCTTTACCCTTGCCGATTTTTCGGCTCAGTGATAACGCTTCTGTGGGCATGTGGAGGACTAGTAGGTTCCTCAAATGCTGAGTAATTCTCCCTGATGGATCTAGTAGCGGATTGTCCTCAAGGGGTGAGTCCCCATCGAGGAGTTCCACAACATTTCCCTCTCTCGATAGGTCGGCCATGTTGACCGCCACTTCCCTCGGGGGCATTCCCTAGAAACCGCTAAGTGAGTCAGGTTGTCAGAAATTTCACTGAAAAGAAGGTTAGCGTACTGACCCCATCCGGGAACATGAACATGGGGGGTGGCTTCCCGAATAACATTGCTGAGTACCTGAAAAATCTGAATGCATTGTTTTTGGAGGGCCCTGTGGTGGCCAAGAGACTCGGGGTGCCGAACTGTGGGGAGCGTGGCCAGGTTGACTCAACAACATTGCTCACTGATATCCTCGAGGTTTTCTTGGGTCCTAGGGTAGGGCACTTGCTGGTGGTGGATACAGGAGTGAGTCACCCGTAGAATCTTTCAGAAACATTCAAACTCTCTCGGGGTGAGTGATTCTGGAATATCAAAATCTGGTCCTACGACCGGCCAAAACTTCTCGGGGAAGTGTCATACTGCAAGGATGGTCCAGAAGCTCCACGAATCTGGTTCGGGATCCGACCCCTGCTACCCCTACTCATCAACTGAGGATGGCTGGAGAACTGGCAGTTGTGCCGAGGCAGGCCGCTGGACCATTGGGCAGGCTGGCAGAGAATACGGCGAGTAGGCTGATTGGCCACCGAATCCTAAGTCGTCCTCCTAGGGTTGCAGTGTCCGGGATGCCATGTCACGATGGGATGGGCTGGCAAATAGGCCTCCTGCCACAATGTCAGTGCTTGCTGAGGATGTGCCATTTCGTGACTCTTCCGTTTGTACCTAGAAGAGTTCTCCACCCTCTCTGACCAAGGTGGAAGGTTCTTCTGAAGAGGCCAATGGTAACTTCATGTTATATCCATGGGGGTATGCCAAGTCCTCGCCCTCCGGGATATACACATGGAGGGAGGCAGGAATCATGAAGATCTCACATTCGGGGAGTACGAGGTGGACGCGCCGCGTCCCCATCCCCGCCCTTGACTCAAAGGTTTGTGGTGGAGGTTCCATCATCGAGTTGTACTCTGCCTAAGATTCCAAGAAATATACTGGTCTGATTTCCATCCGTACTTCCCTGACATTCCTCTTTCGGCGACGACAACCCACCTTCCTGCCCCTGGGTGGCTCCTCGGGGCAAGGATGATTTCCATCATGGATTCCCCTGGCCGCAATAGTGCTGGGGCTGAGAGGACCAAAGGCCGGGGTGTGAAGAGGATTGGGAGAGATGTTGAAAGGGGCGTGGGGAGGACCTTTATGTGGGTGAGCGACCAGATATGCAACGGCTACATACTCGTGGCTAGCGGTAGGGGTGGTGTCCCCGTACCCGGTGTAGTGGGAACTAAAAAGAGCCATACCTGGAGCGTATATGTCATGGGGAAGCCTTCTGCTTTCTAGATCGGTGTCACGGAGTGGGACATCACACTGGGTGGTTCTTCTGCAAATTGGTCCTCGGTGGCCATTGCCTGTGACAGTGACCGGGAGAGTCAACCCAACCTGCCTTTGGGGCGGTCGGTTCCTCGATCCGGGCCAGGCATGTAACTGCCCCTTCTCGACATGTGCGGGGGTCTGATAACAGAATTCAGTAGTGGCTTGGGCCATAGTGGCTGCTGATATTTATGCCCCAGGGCGGGCATCCTCTTCCGCTCGCACCCGACGCTGGTGTCGCATCAGATGGGTTGGATCCGGTGGTGCGGGCATATGGGTTGCCTACTCCTCAGATCAGGGAGTTGGGCGGCGGCATTGACGTGGCCTGGAGGGAGCCCTTACCATGAACACTTGAATCAGGTCTCCGATTGAGTGAAACCAGACATCCCCTACCTCATGGGTTTAGGGAGGTGAGGTGTCGAGGCATTCTGGGGATAGACTCCCAAAACGGTTGAACGTCGGACTGGGGAGTGGTGGCTCCCGGCGCCCCGCCCTAAGGGCGGTGATGGAGGTGAGGCGCAGCTGCCTCTAGATCCAAATGGGCCATGTCCCTGGTGGTGATGACCCTTTCCTCCTCATACCTACCATCCATGTCTTTGATCATCCTTCATTGGATGATCTCTGATGGGGAGAGGGGGCGTGAGCACCCGACAGTTGCAAGGTCGAAGCAACTGTGGAAAAGGAAGGATCGTGCATGGTGGCCTCGTCAGTTCTGCCCCTACCCATACGCCGGTGGGCAAGTGGAGATCGAGCTCCAGATGCAGCGATCTGATTCCTAGAAGAAGGAAAATGATCCCACTAGTGATAATAGAAAATGAAATTGGCACCCAATAGCCCAGTATAATTCTGTCTTCTGTGGTCGCTAAGAGGGATACATGCTGATGACGTCGCAGAACAGAGTTCTCAACACCCTGACTGCCTCAACCCCTATCAGGTTTCACGCCTCGGTGTTAGGTTCCCAGACCGGGTGACATGATAGTCTTCTGACACCCCGAACGTTACCAATATCTATATTGAGGAGAAGAGTTTCACATTGGGTTCACCATTTTCTGTTTCCGAAGCTTTCCACCCGGGGCACACACACATCCATCACGCAGGGGGAGGACGTGCGGCTTGTTGCCCAGCATTCCCGCTTTCCAAAAGAGGCCGACATTTGTTCCTTTTTCAGGGACATCTTCTCCTTGATCGAAACCTGGATGATGGGATGTTGGTTCTTCCTTCTGTGGATTCCTCCGCAGAGATCGTCACCTAGTCCGGGTCTCCCATATAGTTTTAAGACGTATTAATGAACCTCACTCCCGGTGCCATATTTTCATGGACACTAGTTAATTACGCTGCTTCTTTTGGGACGCTCCAAGGGGTCTGGTCGGGGCAGCAACCTTTACTGAGGAGAACAGTCACGCTGGGGTGTCGTTGGCACCTCTTGACGTTGGGGGATTGGAATGTCTGTCTTCTATCCCTTATTAAAGGGCTTCTAAAGGGCGCGGAAGCTCGAGGAATCCCATATCGAATGCGGGGAATTGTGTGCCATATGAGGTTTTCCTTTGCTTCCCATGTTTGAAACGGGGTATGCTGCGAGTTTACCATCATCCAGATACAGATCAGACTGATCAGAACCCTGAGAGTGGATCACATTGAAGAACCCCCTGGGGGAACAATGATATTGGGGCCATCATGTGGGCGGATCCCCAGATACTGTGGAGTGGAATGAGGTGGCATGATACCACCGTGATGTGGTGGCCCGGGTAAGGATTAGGATGGGTGATGGAGTGAAGAGGGGAATGAACCTGATGGAGGCTTCCTATGTATCCCCATGGAAAGGAATGAATGTTCTTGTAGTTCGGTGATGCGGTGGGACACCTGAAGAGGTGACCCATTAGAATGAACACGTGGATTGGAGCCTGGAGAAAGTAAGACCTCTAGGATAGGGCATGAGCTTCTCGAGGCATGTGGGCTCGAGGGAATGGTTAGGATGAGACGTGGGCGTTGGATATGGGGCTTACGCTCTGAGGTAGCGTGTAATGGTGGACATGGGGATTACGCTCTGAGGCGGCCCATAATGGTGGTTGTGATAGATGCGGAGGGGTTGGAACAACTGAGTGATGGGATTGAACCTCGTGGAGGCTTCTTACGTACAAAGCGTTAGCATAGATCGAAGTCCATGAAGTTCGGGGGATACATTTTAGCGTCGTGATGGATGGGACAATGTTTAACATCCTGTGGGATGAGATACAATTTAATGTCATGCGGAACGGGAATATTGTTTAACGTAATGTGGGAGGGGCATACAGTTTAACGTCATGAAGGACGTGCATATATTTTAGCATCATGCTGGATGGGTATACAGTATAACGTCATGCGGGATGGGCAATTTGGGACTTGCACTCTGAGGCGGCCCAATGTGTTGGCAAACCGATGTGGAGAAGTCGGAGTGACCGAGTGGTGGGAATGAACCTCGTGGGGGCTACCTACGTACCATGATTTAGCACGGGTCAAAGTCGCCATAGTTCGTTGGGATGGGTATTACGCTATGAGGTGGCCCATGGAGGATGTCAGGGTCGATGCTTGCTCTAAGCCCACGTGAGACATGCTTTGTGTGAGAAACAAGAGGCAGTAAGGACCAGACAATCACGTCGTGAAGGGTGTGTCCTTGAGAAGCGGAGAGGGACTTACGCATTGAGCGGCCTAAAGAGGAAACAGGGTCTTATGTGTGGTTAACAGCCCTTTGTGCTAGGACTTCCTCCAGGATGGAGCCCTGTGGTGCGACAAAGCACAGAGGGAGAGGGATTTGGGACTGAACAAAGGAGATGCACTGTTCCCTATCAAACCCTCCACTGTCCTTGGTAGTGGGGAAGTATGGAGGTGCATTGGTGCAACCTTCTACAAGAGAGGCTAGGGGATTACGCTCTGAGCCAGCCCTTCCCCCATTGAAAAAATACACTCCAAAAGAAGGATATCATTCCATGTGAGGAATATTACATTATCGTGGAGACGAGCAGTGTAAAGAATGTCTGAGCCAGGGGGACCCTGCATGCGAGGCATGGGGTCAGATCACAGTTAAACATCATGTGTTTAGGATGAGGTTTTTGGCAGTTTAACTTCCTGAAGCTCAGACGAGGTGGGTTAGCTCCACACCCATAGGGATTACGTGACCAACACCCTATACCCCTTGAGGTAGGTAAGGAATCAACAAGGTCGTGGTGAAGGGGGGATGCAGGGCGAACCATCGAGGGGTCCATATTAGCGTGGCTATGCAAAGAACCAATAGCCATTAGCGTGCCTATGCGAAGAAGTATGAGGCAAAGAAACAGAATGAGAAACACCGCCCAAGTGACATTGAGGTTATTTCATATGATCCTAGAAGGCCGTATGGAAAAACAACACATGGCGGGCATGCTCGGTATGGAAGACATCAAGTTTTGATGCAGAGAGGAAACCTGGGGGCGTCAAGGTGAGGGATCCTGGGATTGCATGTAAAGGGGAGGTTTGCGCCCAAAACACCGGAATGGTGCGCAATTGGGGAAGAGTGATTTCACACGGCTAGGAGAGATTGCGCGCAAAAGGCCTAGATTGCGCGCGAGGGCAATGGCCGATCCCTAAGGTATGGAAAAATCTAATAAAGAGATTGCACTCAATTTGGAAGGGATTACGCACAATGGGAAATGATTGCACACAAGGGGAAGGAATTGTGTGCAATGGAGGAACCCTGCGGTGCTAGAAAATTCACTTAAGCCGGTGGGATTTCTCACAAAGTCGATCCCCGGGGCAAGGTTGTGTCAAAAGGGTTATTACCTGGAAGTCATATTGCGTGCGTGGGATTTCGAATTGCATGAACAGGAGTCAGTCCAAATTCCTCAACCCCAAAACGGCGGGGGATGCCTACTATTTATAGGAATCTGCCATCGCAGAATCGAGACGACACATGAAATCGTCCGCACCACAACATGTCGGCATAAAAATCCTCACCACGTGGAATCTGGCATGCAAAATTGCGCGTCACACTAGTTCAATTTTGCGAATCCCGGGTGTCCTTCACGTGAACAACATGTTTTCTCCCAAGTCCTCCTTATTTTCGTGCAACACTTACATGCCCACCAGACAGGGACTACGGGTCCGAATATGACTTCTCTTTGTCATTTCGAAACATCTTCTAGGAGTTACTGTCTCTTTCAGTATCTACAGTGGCACAGAAACATGCATGTGTAAGGCCCATTGGGTACCATTGGTGGATGTGCTAACTGCTGAACCATTTGTTTTCAAATAATTTTTTTTAAAGAGAAACATGATGACTTGATGAATTGTTTGGCATGGATAATATTATGTGTTTTTGAAATATTTTGATGTTGTGGGATGTTTTGAGTCCAAGAACCCCTCATGTTTGAATTGTGTTTTGGGATTAGGTTTGGTCAGTAAGTTGTGTTATATGGATGGTTAGTGGTCTCTTTTGAAAAATGTTTTGGGAGGCCATTATGATGGTTCCCTTAATGTGTTTGGATATGGTTTGTGGTATATATTGACCAATGGACCATCATTGTTGGGTCCTTGGGTTCAATAATTGGATAAGGTACACCCCCATTAATGGTTAGTGCACAACTGAAGTGCAACCAGGATTGTTTCACCATTTGAAGACCCTCCAGTTGATCAATATAAGACATCTTATTCTTGAGATTTTTAGATTTAGTCTACACCCATTCATTTATCTGATTTATAGATCCTCTTGTAATACGCGAGTGCTCGTGGAAGGTTGAAAGAGACCTTAGTTTCTTATGTTTCCTGATTCGTCGAAGGTGGATGTGGTCTAGGGTTGTTAGTGTGGATGATTGTCTCAATGATGTCTAAGAGGGCCTTTGGGTTATTAAATGTTTCTTTGAAGCATGAGTTCATGTTAAACCACCAGTGTGGGAAATATGGTCACAATAGGATATTTTGGCCACTTTCTAGAATTGTGTTTTGTTTGGGGATGTTGTATAAGGTCCCTCTCCATGCATTTTTTTATATCAGTCACAATGGTCATGTTCAGTGATTCCATATGATGTCATGTGCTCGATTGACCGTATAGGTGAAAGTAGTGAAATCCTGTAAGAGTACCTATTATGTTGGGATAATTTCTCCCTTGGAAAAACTTCAAAATCATCCATTTTATAGGACTGCGAGTGTAGGTGTTCTTTACTTATATTTTTTCTCACCTGAAGAAAAAAGGTGTGATGTGTGTGCATCTTCCTAACCCTTGTTTCAGTGAAATATCGTGATATGGTAAAGTGATTTTTGAATGTGTTATGTCTAGAAAACTTATTAGGGATTGTGGTGTAGTTTTTGGTGGCAATGAATGAAGAATTATCATTCAGTGGGTTTCCAATGACTAACTGTGAGGCCGAAGATGCATCAATCATTTGAGATCTAGCCATAGGTCTCAGAGAGAAGCTGGCTTGTAATCAAGGGAAATCACAGGGTCTTTTAAACCCTTGTACAAATTACAATCCTAAGTATGAATGATAGGAAGGGTTTAAACCCCTGGTATCATATTGTTTCTTCTGTTGTTCACATATGGTGGAAATAGGTGGAGGTCCTTGTACCCATGTTATCGCCCAATGTCATTCACTCCCCCTTTGGTTTCCATTGAGTCTTTAGAGAATGGTAGTAAATTTGGCTAGACAGGATGAGAACAAGGTTTTTGAATGATTAAGTGATACTTTGTTCCTAGAATCCATGTGTAAAGATTAATCAGAATAGTTAGTTCATGGTTTCACAATCTGTGCAGACTAACCGTCTGACCTTCCTAAATCTTTAAATTTTTGGGTTTTTCTATGTCAGCCAATGTTGGTCGGTTAAGATGGTTGGTTCTTATAGTGGGGAGAACCACTATGATTCTCATGTATGTTCCATTGGAAATTTTGAATGGAAGTTGACCCTATGTATTAGGGAGTCCATTTAGGCCTCCCCCTATTAGTGTCCTGATTCTGTCTCGGAAAAAATTGGTTTTCTCCTATGGTGGGGAGTGTATTAGTGTCCCCCTGTTCCAGTAACATAGATTTATCCATGGTATCTTCATGGTGTAGATATTCTCATTAGGATATATCTAGATACCAACATATTCCTTGAGTAAACATTGGGACTGGAGAGCACCCAATTCTTTAGTTAAAGTAAGGTAAGTGTAACCTTGTTCAAAGTTGTTTTTCGTTTGGGTGAATTGGTTGATTCTGGTTTGGATAGTGATTGAGGTGTTTTATTTTGGGATAAAGTATTAAAGAGATTGATAATTTCAGGGAAGTGTTTTATGTTTTGGTTGTGAGATTAATCCTTCCTTAATTGATCACTGGAGGTGTTTTGGCCTTTAGGGGAGAAACCTTGTAGGGGAGTACCTATTGGTTTCTCAGTGGGGTTTGGATGTAGATTTTACCATGCTGTGACTTTCCGGGGTGAAAAGCTTCCAAGGTGGGGAGAATTTTCACATACATAACTTAATTTAACGATATTTTTAATTTATTTTCCATTCATTCTTTGGTTTGGGTATTTCCAAAGATTTTATGGAGATTCGGTGAGTTTTAATGAATTGGGCCAAACCGTGAGCCCAACTCTAGATTTAAAAATAAATTTTGTTACTTTTATAACTTTTTCATTTTTAATATTTTTCACTAATTCGAACTCCTAAATTTCCTCCCCTGATATATAAACACCACATTTATATTTTGAGCCTTTATAAATCAATAATCATGGGGGATATGGGTTTTTATTTGCGAATTGGGCCAACCTGAAATCCTAATTTTCTAGTTTTAAATTGATTCTTTATGTTTTTAATATTGTATTCATTATAATTAATTTTTTAGTGATTCCACATCCCTCTTGACCCTGAGAATCTCAGGCGCGCTCCTATTTCCTTTTTCCCCCTCTTTGGATCTCTTTGTCATCGCGATTGAGTGCTGCAATTCTTAGGGTTTCTAGAATCGTGAAGATTTGAGGAGGTGAGTTATTTCAATCATAACTCTCTCAATTATTACTCTTTTTCCCCCATTAAAGTCCCTACATGATCTCATAATCCTTGTTCGAACATCCCTTGAATGGTTGGATGTTTTCGAATTCACATTCTTGTGGATTTTTGGGTCGTTTTATTCAAGATTGTTTTGAGTAAGTGTTTCTCTCTTCAATTGCATCATTCTCCTTAGGGATTCCTCCCCAATTCATTATGTTCTAAAATATACAAAAGCTAGGGTTCAAACATATGGTTTTATTTGGTGTCTTTTTGTTTAAATATTGTGGTCTAGGGCTGTATTTATCATCCTTGTGATGCGTCGGTGGTGCTGTTGATGTTTCACACCATGTTTTGAGGGATTCAACACTTTTGCTAGGAGGTTCCATGTGTAAACAACTATTGATGAGTTATCTTTCTGTATTTAGTCGTTTTTCATATTCCTCATATGTTGGTTGTGGTTTTAAAATGGTTTATGATTGATTTGGTTATGTGTTCAATTTTATATTTTCATTTTAACTTTATATTGGGTGTTTTAATGTGTTACTCGTGGGGTATTATTTGGGTGTATATTATAACATATGGAATTGGTTTAGTAAATCATTTTTGGACATCCAATTCTGGTTTGGTAATATATTAGTGTCATGTGGGCAAAAAAATAGGGTTTTTGAATAGGTTTTATGTGTAAAACATTGTTATACTTCTTGAGAACATTTTATGAAAATGTGTGTCTTCATTTGAATCTTTTGTAATATTATTCAAGGAGATTTTATAAAACATGAAAGTGGTTTTATAAATGTCTCTAGGGATTCCAATTCTATTTTGGATATGAATTTGTTTGGTTTTTGGTGTTAAATGGTGGTTTTGAAATGGGTTTTGTGTGCAAGATATATTGACACCACTTGGGTTCTTTTTATGAAAATTGAAAATGTATTAGTTGGTCAAAAAAAGTGGGAAAAAGGTGATTTTTTAATGTTTGGTATGTGTGTTCATCTATTAAAGGTTTTTGAAAGGTTCAGTGAGGTTTTAAGATGTCAAACATTTTTATAATGTTTTGTAAATTTCTGAAATGTTTTAACAAATTGTGATGTTGGAGCAAAAATTGTTTGTGGGTTGTTTCGTGTATGTTTGATGATAAAACGATTTTGAGGGTAAAAAGGGTATTATGTAACAAGTGAGTGGTCTATTTTGATATTTTTAATATATTGGAATGGTTTTATAAAATAGTTTAATGGATTTGTGTAAGTGTTAATGAAATGTGAAAAGGGTTGTGGGCTATTTTGGTGTGAGTCGGATTTCAAAATAAATCTGAAGGAAAAGTGGACTTTTGTTACTTGTGTTTTATACATGTGGGTTTCTTTTTGAATTTATAATATGGAAATGATATTTTCATGTGAAAAGTATATTCATTGACTTGTTTAACTTGTTTGAGCACAAAGGGAAAACTCAGGTATCTAGGTGGGTGTACGTGTACTAGTATGCTAGTTAATCTGTGGGGTTTGGCCTCAGTTTCACTTAGCAGGATTGACGCTTACAACTCTAAATAAACTATTATGATTATGATTGGGGACCACATGGTTATGGTTATGTTCCCTACTAGTGGCTCGTGCATGAGAACAGATATTTGTGATGGTTACTCTCACTGAGATACGAGGTAGCTGGGACCCAAAGCTAGCTAGTACCTAGGGGTTATTTCCAATTACTTGTGCTCACTTGATATTTTTTGCATTCCGTCAGCATATGGAATCAGAGGCTGGAAAATTAAGTATCTATGGTTTTTATTTTAAATGTTTTTATTCTTCAAATTATCCCACCAGAAAACTGTTTTTATTTAATGTTGCATCTTTTAGAAATTTTCACTAGCATATTATGTTTTTGAAAATTATCATGATTTTATTCATTAAATTTTTATCACATAGAATATATTAGTGGTGGTATCCTATTGGTATTTGGCTCACACCCTAACTACATCCTTGGGTGTAAGTAGACTTGGTTATTTTTGTTGTTGCAGGGTGGGTACAGTTTTTAGTTGCAGTGGTTCGGGTTTCTGGCAGGTCCTTGGAGGTGAAGTCTTGTGAAGATGGCTTGAGGGCGGTGCCCCTTGCGATGAGAATTATTTGGATGTCTTTATTTGGTTTTTTTACCTTTTTAATAGTCTTTGAACATTGTTTTAACTTATGTAATTCAGTTCTGAAATTTTTTAAAATACGGTTTTAGTTGAAAAATCCAGATTTGTTTTATTGAGTTTGTTTATTGTTTATTGTTTATAAAATCGGGTAAATCGTTTCCAATTATCATTATATGATACCCGAGAACATGTGCTATCCAGTGGGGATCGGGAACCCCCTTCAAGACTGGGCACTGTCTGGGTTTGTTGTCGGTTTGAGGGTGACCAGATTCGGTTCTTGATTGGAATAATGCGAGGAGAAGACCAAAGAAATGTGTTAAGAGGAAAATAAATATTAAGCCTATTAGTTATTTAGGTTCCTTGTGTATGATTGTTATGTATTTTGTTTTAAAAGATCTAGGTAATATTAAAAATAATTTTATGTAGAGGGAAAATTTTACAAAGAATAATGTTTCTTGATTTTTGGTGGAGAAATAATTTGACACAATTGATGATTTAAATGCCTATTTGAATCCTGTGACTGAGGAGTGGGTCATTGATTATGGATACTCATTCCACAGGTTCTCTATGATAGCGTATTTTACTAATTTAATATATGTTTATTATCGTGTGGTGTTGAGGGAAAATAATAGGAGTTTTAAATCATGGGTAAAGGTTTTATTTATCTAGAGTTATGTAATAAGTCATTGAGAACTCTAGAAGAGGTGATATGGGTACTATAGTAGAAGCGTTGCCTGAGTTCCCTATGGTTATCAACAAAGTGGTTTACTAATAGTTCTGATTTATGTAAAATTATGATGGTTATGGTATCCATCACTATAATTATTTGACCACTTAAAATTAGTTTATATGTGTTGGAAGGTAGGACATATATAAATAAGTTTAATGTTTCTCAAACAACTACACATTATTGACTTTACTATAGAATAGATGATTAAAGAACATGAGTGCTAAATAATGAATGAATTGATCTAGGAAATGTTACTAAAATATAAAACCCCTAATAATATATCCCTATATGAATATTGTTTGTTCATTAATTTTAACAGGGTAATTTTTTAGGATGTCATCATATAGAGCCTTGGACCCCATCAAATATGTCCATTAGGACCCTTGGTGTCCTTCCAAGGATACCTCCGATAGTGGAGTTCAGTATTTCTAACCATTATAGATAAATATTCACATAATTCATTGACTTAAATATTTGATCATATGTCTATAACATTTAATCATTCAATTAAAACAAATACATTTTTGAGTGTAAATTTGGTTATTAATTGACATCCCTAATAATAGATAAAGAGATCGGGTACTTGTGAATGACATATTTTACTATTGTAACATTGAAGGTGTTTTGAAACACCTAACTTGTTTTTCCAATATTTTAAATTATAAATACTATGTATGATATAGTAAGATACATGAAACTCAAAACTCGAACAAACAATGAAATACTTTTAAAAACGATTATTTAAATATGTCCATTATAACCTTTTAGCTAAATTGATGTGCATAAACAAGAGTAATAGAATTATAGAATACATAAATATCATAATATAAATAAAATTCTTTATAAAATGTACTTATTAATTATAAATAAAATAATTACTCAATTTTGAATAAAATCATATAATATTGAGGTATATATTTTTTAGAAAAATTGATTTATATGGGTGAAGTATTTTTAAAAATAAATTCATTTAGTCACTATAAATGAATTATTATGAGGAATTATATATATAATATATTTAATAAAACAAATTAACATTTATATTTTTGTGGTTTCTGTGTAAGGAATGAGTATAAACTCATTATAAAATTTATAAATATATTTTTCTAAAAATATTGTTTTTAATTCATTTTATGTGATGATATTATGATAAAATTACACCTAAATTAGATATTATATTTAATAAAATGGACATAATTATCCAAATCTTCATTTCAAATAATTTTATGATATCTTTTTATTTATTTTATAAATTAGGGGTTTTAGTGAATAGTGAAAAATACTAATTATCTATATACTGTCATATCATTTCATTAAATAATGTAATTTAAAATAGTAATTAAATTTTAGGATTGGTTAGAAAGTCATATATGTTTTAGTTTTTATCATAATTCTATTAATTCATTAGGAATCAACGTTATACATAATTTTTAATCTAAAATTCATTCCATTGAGACTTGAGCCCTATTCATCAACATGATTTATATTATTTAGTGTATAAAATACCAAATAAATTTATTTTTTCTCCAATTTACTAAAGAAAAGTGGTTTTATGAATATATTTCATGTTCTAAACATCATATTTATTTTGATACAAAAATAAAAAATATCTATAAAGTAATATCAGTCAGAATTGTTTTTAAATGTTTTAGACTTTTTTCATCCATGTCCATGATTTTTAATAAGATCTGAGAATTTTCATATTTATAATTACATGATTCTTAATGTTAATTTTAACATAATTTTGAATTGATTCTCAAATATGTGAAAATTTATCTTTTTATTATTTTCAATAAATGTTATTTTGAATTTGTGAAAGGAATATTTTAATGAAATATATTGAATTAGCTGAATTTTTGATCATCCAGACAATTATTATTTAAAATTCTTATTAATGTTTCTATGGGTTTCAATGAAAATCATTTTATATTATTCTATGATTTTTTTAAAAAAAAATTAATTACATTTTGAAATGTTGAAACGAGATTTTGATACAAATTATTACTTTTTGACAACAATGATAGAATATATTAAAGGAAATTTCTTATCAGGGTTTCAATTACTTTTTCTTATCCTGTTATTAAACTAATTTTCATTATTAAAAATTATAATTTTATGATATATATATATAGTCTTTTATGATACTTTAAAAAATTATAAATGTTAACCTATTTTTATATCATTCACATTCTTATGATTATGTTCTATATCACTCTCCATTATTCATTGGAAATTATTTTTATCCATCATGTCTATATTTTTAGTATCATGGTAGTATTTGGTATCATTTATAATACTTTGATATTGTCATAATGATGTTTCAATTTATCATACTATGTGTGTTGAAGGAATCTTATAATTAAAGTTACTTCATTTACTATAGAAATATTAATGTTTTGTATTCTTTATTCTATAAAGATATTAATTTATTTATTAGAAAAATATGTTTTGTAATATATTATTGATTCAATATATGAAAATGAATTATACATATATAATTGATGATTGGGGCCACGTTGTATATAGCACCTTGATGGATCGACAGGTCTCATAATTTATTTCATTTACTATGGAAATATTAATGTTTCATATTCTATATTCTATTTTGATATTTATTTATTAATAAGAAAAATTTGTCATGTAATATATTATTGATTCAACATATGAAGAATTAATTAGACACATATAATTGAATGTTGCAGCGAGGTTGTATAAACACCTTAGGGCCAGGTTTTATATAACATCTTGGTAGTGTTTTAAATTAAATAATTACTAAATATATATAAATAAAAAATATATTAATTATCCAAAATTAAATAATTATAATATATAATAAATGTAACATACAAAAAATTAAATACATTAAAAAAATAAATCATTTAAATAAATTTAAAATAATTAAATACATATTACAAATTTATAAATTTATTTTAGTACAATTAATATAAAAAATTAAAATAGAAATATATTTATAATATAAAATAACATTTTAAAATAAGAAGATTAATTAATAATTAATTTTTTCTATAAATTTTTAAATTGATTATCAAGTTTTAATTTATTATGTTTGTTAAATTTAAATATTGTAAGGATTTAAATTTTTTATATAAAGTTTTAAAATGTTTATTAAATTTAATTAATTAGATACCATAATAACTATTGATACTTATATAAAATTGAAAATTAAAATCAATTAATGATATATTTTTAATAAAACTACTGAAATTAAATATTGACATTGGTCAAAAAATAATAAAAATATAAAAAAAATTTGGTTCCCCTTAATTAGTTTTTTTCACTGAATGACTTATTGTAACAAATTTTATTTATGATAAAAAAATTATTGTTATCGGTTATTATGAAAAATAGATTCATTTTTTTTAGAATAAATGTCGTTATAAGTAAGATATAGTAAGAGATTTTACTATTGGTAATATATTTTTTTCTATTAAATTATCCATGCCAATAGATGTATTAGTGGGTAAAAATAACTATTTTTACTTAAAATAAATTCCAATAAACACTAATATCTACAAAAATATCACATTTTTACATATTGATATATTATCTGCTATTAAATTTGTGTAGTTATAATTTAATTTTTTATAGTAAATCCTCACTCAACTACCATTGATCATTGGGTAACATTCCAAACCACATCAGTGAAGCTATCCCTATAGTTTGCATCATAAAAATGACCATTTGTAATTTAATTTTTTCTGAGTCTAGGTATTTAGAGAACATTCACTAACAATGGGGATCCTACATTATTCATTCAAATGATGACATATGTTGCTTCAATGACTTCCAAGGATTCATAATAAGTTGGATGAACTTTACCAAAATTGTTAAAAATAATGTTGAATTTACAACCTTGATCTCATGTTGAATAAAAGGATGATTCGGAATAAATAATCCATGATTCTACTGGTGTATTCAAAATCAATAAATGACCTTAAATTTCTACTATTATGGTGATACAAGTGAAACTATTGGATGCTGATTACTTTTTTGTGTCCTCCTATTTACACATGGAATTATTATACATATGACCTTTCTTCTAAAATTACTTGTAGTTTGGACTAAGGCCATCCATATTACTTCAAACTCTCTAATGACACTTTTCTTCAAATGGTTTCTCTTAATAAGCCTACTTTAAATGATGTTAAAATCCTATTCTATTAGTATTATGGTCACATTTAGTCAAAATATGAACATACCATAATCTTAAATCATCATCAATTATCATATTCCTCTCATCATTGAACACCAAATAAGTTTTCCCACTAAAGATACTAACTATAGTAACTATTTCATCCCAGATTTTAGGAAGTGAGGATAAAAATTAAAAGATCAATAAAATATCAGGAAAATTTACCTATAATGTTTAGAGTTATCCAATATTCATATTGAATTCATTAACATGACAATATGTTGGTATTAATTCTAATAACGTTATTTTAAAATCATCGAAGCATTAAAAAAATTATGGATATCAGTTATACAAACATTTCTTTCAACAGAATGATAACATCTTCTATTGTATGATTCCCTAAAATATTTAACAATATATTCCTTATTGGGGAAATTGTAACCAATATCAACACATTCCGATAGAAAAATTATCAATCATATTTATCCATTTTACTAGCTTTGACCCAGAAAATTGGACTCTCTTATCCTTAAGAATCAAATGATATTTCATTTAAATTAAAAAAATACAAAATTCCTTCCATAGAATTTTTTAATTTTGATCTTCCTTATATCAGATTCCATACATATAGCCACTAAACATGTTCTGCAATAGATTATATTTGATACCACTTAATAGAGGAGAATTTGTATCACAAAAAATAATCTCATGTACTGGCATTAGATAATTGGAATTAAAATCATCAACCAACAAAAATAAATCATACAAATCAATATAGCCTAAAAACAAACCTCTAGAATTGTGCTTCTACATTGTCTACATATATAAAAAGTATGAAGTCAACACACCCTTATGACCACATAAGGTATACCTCACACACAAAATAAAAGACAAAATAAAATTAAAGTATATACATGATATTAAATTATATGTTACTAATATAAATAAACTATTAAATGAAAAAAGGGATTTAACATGAATATGACATTGTCCTACCTGAACGAGAGGAACCATTATGACATATTACAATTATCAAAATTAAAAATGAATTATAATCAACATAAAAAAAATAATTTATATTTCATTATATGTTGATTATCATATTGTAATATTTTTATGCATTGTTCAGTGCCAGACAGTTCAACACTTTCTAGGGGTGGTCCCTAGTTTCATTAAAGGTGACCTCATCCAATTTATCTTGTCGCACAACTTTCTTACATTCATGTGGAAACCTCTAAATGGAAAGTCACTTTTGAATTATTTCAATGTATGATTCAATGTTCTAATGACCCAAATATTACTGAATGATATGAATATTTTTTTCCTACAATCAATGAATATTTATCTTTCATCGATCAATCATATAGTGAATGTAAATCAAATAATCAAATTTATGATGGTATGCAATTAGTATTTAGTAATAATATAATTTTTCTAAAAATATTATTATAAAAACATTCAAAATATAGTAGTCTCATGGCTATATAATTCTATTTAACATTATGTTTGATTCATAATTATTATAATTGTTTGATTTGAATATAATATAACAACAATGACTTTTTTTAATATTAGTTCGTGTCATTTTTGTGATAAAATTTCATGGAGAATATTTGAGGAATAAATAATAGGTTGTAATTGAAATTTAATCATAATGTGTTCGTTGAGGTATAGTTTTTTGAGATTTTTAATTATGAGTCAAATAGGGCATAATAATTTTTTTATTCTAGTGTGCATCATGAGGAGGAGTCATTCTATGACGCGATTTTCACGTTTTAGTATAAGAGGGGTTGTTTGCATGTTTTAGTTTCACTTATATCAGATTGGAAGTATGGTTATGGTGTGATATATTTTATTACAATGTGAAGGGTCCTAGGGTTTTTAAGATTAATTTTACATGATATATATTCTTTCATATAAACTTTTTAGTATGACTTAAATTGGTATGGTCATGGTGTGAAGGGTTTGTTTTTATAGTGATTACCCTTGTATTATTATTATGTTGTGGGTGTTTTTTCTTACATAAGGTATCCTAAATTAAAATTATGAAAATTTTATAGTGTCATGAATTTTATATATATGGTTTATAGTCTTGGGTGTTTTATTTCATAGGTTCTTCCTTCAACAGTTTGATACAATATAGTGTCATTAATTTAACCATGGTTTGGTTTGAGATTTGTCTTGTTTTAAGAGAGAAGACCAAGGATCATGTCACGATACTTATTTATTTGAGAGTTATTTTAGTGAAACATTGATCTCATAATGATATTCATAATTAATTATTATTTTAAAGAGGTTTTATTTCCATGATATAGTTGATATAATGGAAACATTTTAGGATCATAATTTCATTTGTGTGTTGACCTATTCCATTCTTGTATTCTTTACATTCCCCATGTCATAATAAATTTTAGTGTTTTAATGTACTGTATCCTATTAATTTGGATTCCTTAAAAACCTAGTAAAAATAAGGTGCATCCTTGTATATCATTCAGAATCCCTCAATGGATTTTCCCATAGCTTCAGAATATTAATATCTTTGTAATCTAGTTTTTTTCGTTGGAACCATGGTCTTCTATGCATGATTTGGAGTGTGGTTTGTGTTTGTTGTCCATCATCAATGGACGTTCAGATCGTGTACCTGAAAAGAGATCATACCGTTCAAGAAGACAACAGTTTTGAAGGTGGCATCGTTTCCTAGTGTTTGCCAAATTTTGGGGGTCCACAATCTGAATGTTGCTGAGCATTGCGAAAAGTGGATTTCCAGGATGATCTTCATTTAATATGGCAAGGGCATGAGTTTCGCGAAGATGGGATGCATGGACTGGATTTCGCGAAGAGCAGAAGAATGAAGGCGGTGAGGCTTCGCGATTACGTCTTGTTTCGCGAACGACAGAGGCTGGCGAGCATCGCGGAGAGGAAGGGATTCGCGAGGGAGCTTCGCGGCAAAAACGCGAAGGTAAGTTGACGGTGATTCTTCGCGACAACGTCAAGCTCTGCAAATGGAAAATTGCCGTGGAGCTTCGCGATTTGGACAGAATTCTGGCAGAAACTTTGGAGCTTCGCGATTTGAGATGACGTGGCGTTGACTTCGCACGGAAGGGACTAGGGTCGGTGGAATCGCCTATAAATAGAGGCCGATCCCTTCGAGCGAAGTAGAGAGAGAATTTTAGAGAATGTCCTTTGCTCTCGGTTCGCAAAGGTCTCTCGCGAAGGAAGTGTGCTTCGTGAAAGAGGAGCTTCGCGGTCGCTATTCTAGCTCCGTGAAAGACGTGTGCCCCACGTTGGCTTAGTGAGCATTGTGAAGAGGCAGGAGCTTCGCGATAGCCAAGCATTGCGAAGGCTGGAGCATCGCAAGAGTGCTACGCGATTGAGCTTCACGATTGAGCTTCGTGATTGAGATTCGCGAAATGGCAAGGGCTCTGCGAAGTCTTGTTTGAGCTTTGCAAAATTGGGAGCCTCGAGAAGTGGGGTACTTTGCGAAGGCCTTTTCCAAAGGTCGTTTGCCCTGTGGATAAGGGAAAAGGGGTTTTTCCTCAGTGGTTGGAATTTGGATCTTAACAGAGAATTAAACTCAGGACTCTAATGCAAGCAAAGTCTCATGCTGAACATGAGACAATGAACTTCATGACTTTCAATTGAAGAGACCTTCACATTTATAAACTGAGTGAGACTTCACCAACGACAGTGATCCAGGGGGAGTCAACAGGAGTGACCCGAGGGGAGCAGTGGGTTATCCCTGAACCTTTGTAAAGGCAGTGAGCCTGGGACAGAGTGACTATACCCGAACTTGTGTAATCTACAGCTAGTGAAGCATAGTGGTTTTTGGTACGACCGACAACCTGTCGGCGTATGTTCCTTGGATGTAGCCCTTAGTGGTGAGCCAAGTAAAAAGGGTCGTTTCTTCTCTGTGCATGTGAATGTTTGCTTTCTAATCATAATCTTCTTACAGGTTCAACAAGTTCCTACCAACGTGGGAACAAGATCCATCACATTAAGAAGAAAAAGTGGTCACCCTGATTCACCCCTCCCCTCTCAGGGTGTCCCGGGGTCCTTTAAGTGGTATCAGAGGGTAAAGGTTGATGGTGTTGAATTAGACCTTTTGTTTTCGTTATGGAAAACGCGGTAAATGTCAAGGGAGTCCCTCCCTTCGATGGAAGCAATTTCCAGATCTAGAAGAACAGAATGAGATCTCATCTAAGATCTCTTGGAATGGACACTCTCTTTTCTACTGTGCAAGGAATACAAGTCACTGATCCAACAGGCCTAGCTATGACTGAAACAGACAGGAAACTTCTTGATGCAGATGCTAAAGCACAGAATGCACTCACTGTAGCCCTTTCTGATCAGATCTACCTAAAGGTGATGAATTTCACCTCAGCAAAATCTACATGGGATAAACTTGAGAATTTTTATGAAGGAGATAGCAAAGTGAAGGAGGCGAAACTACAAGTGCTACACAACCGGTTTGATGATTTGAAGATTCATCCAGACGAGAATGCAGAATCGTTCTTCAATCGAATTACTGAAGTAGTTGGAGCAATTCGGGGTCTAGGCGAAGAAATCAAAGACATTGATATTGTAAAGAAAATATTGAGAACACTTCCACCTATGTATAATGCAAAGGTGTCAGACCTTGAGGAAAGAGATCTTTCCAAACTTTCTCTTGATGATCTACTGAGTAGCTTGGTAGCATATGAAATGAGGGTCAAACCAGAAGATGCTACGACTCAGGTGAGCAAGGAAATGGCATTAAAGGCCATGGAAAAACTGAAAATCTCAAAGGATAGTAGCGGTGAAGATTACGAAGAAAAACAAATTCTTTCTCTCATTGCAATGAAGTTCCAGAAGGGGAAAGGGAAATTCAAAGGGATGTTACCTCTCGCATGTTTCCGTTGTGGAAAAGTTGGGCACATTGCCTCTGAGTGCTTAAAAATGATCAATGATGAAGACAGTGAGGATGAAACCCTCAAGAAGCCTCAGAGAAGGTTCTTCAAAAAGGGAGACCTCAAATCTGGTAAGAAAATACAAAGGAAGAGTTTTGTCTGTGAAGAGGAAGAAGATGATAATGAATTCTATGACGAAAAAGAACCAGAATTCAAAACTGGGAACCATGCTTCTATGATGGCCACTGTTGAAAAGCCAGAAGATACTGAAGGAGAAAAGAAACTGAGAACTTGTGTATATCCTGAGATACAACTTAAGGATGCGGTTAGTAAGCTCAAGATTAAATGTAAGAGCTGCAATAAGTGGAAATCTATTGTAGAAGAATCAACTGAATACATTGATCAACTTGAAGCTGAAATTGAACGACTGGAAGAATTTGTGAAGGTACAGTCTAAAATAATCGAAAGTAATGAGGATGTAGTAGATCTGAAGCTGAGAATTGAAGAGCAGGCTAAGGTCATCAATGACCTCACCTCCATACTAGATAAAAAATCCAAGACTACTGATGGTCTTAAGGAGGAAGTAGTTACTCTAAGAAGAAAACTGGAGACTGAATTAGTTTCAAAAGAATCGAAGAAGAGAATACAGTTTGGAAGATTCTCAGATGCAGAATTACTAGTAAGGTCCAAGTGTGGTTCAGATGGGGTTGAAAAAATCTTGAGTAATCAATGACACGCTTGCATGGGAAAGAGTGGAATTGGCTGTGAGGCTGAGACATCAACTTCTGAAAGTGAAAATACCCAAATGAAAGATAAGATGAAAGTTGAACATGATGAAACGTTGCCTAGAATTCCGAAAAAGGAACCCTCAATCCAAACTAAAAGAGGACCTACAAATTATCCTCAAACAGTCATAAATGACAGACAATCTTACTATTCTCCCAAGGAAGAAGGTATGAGGAGAAATTCAAGTGAGAAGACGTTTCCTCTCATGAAGTGTCAGTTCTGTGGCTATCTAGGCCATACCATGTCATATTGTGAAGAGGTAAGAAGCTATCTGAATGGAGAAGATATAGAATCTCAACAAAGGAGAACAATTTCGTATCCTAATTCTTATAGAAGAAATAATTTATGTGGATTTTGTTTTTGTTGTTCTAACATTGGTCAAAAGGCCGCTAATTGCAGGCAGAGATGGGACATAGACACCTCATACCGAAGTTCAAGACAAGTCAAGTCTCGTCAGCAAGATAGTGTTTCTCTTTCAAACAAGTTTTCACCTCTCAAAGAAGACTTTGACTATGAAGAACCTGGGTATGCAGAAGAGATAATTGAAATACCATCAGTTCTTTATACTCGATCTAATGTCTCATGGAAGGAAAGGAAGAAGATTGAGAAATCCAACCTTGCAGAGGTGGCTCTCAAAGATACAAAGAACAACCGTACCTGGATTCTGGATAGCGGTTGTTCATATCATATGAAAGGTATTTCCGGCCTACTAACGAATATCATATGGAATGTCGATGGTATAGTATGTTTTGTTAATGATGGGGCTCTAAAAATCAAAGGGAGTGGAAGTACAGAATTAGCTAATGGAGAGCTAAAGAAGACTGAAGTCCTTTATGTAGATGGCCTACGTCATAATCTCCTCAGCGTGAGTCAACTCTATGACACAGGACTTATAGTCACGTTTAATCAGAAAGGCTGCACTATCAAGGGAAAGACTGGAAATTCTCTTATGAAGGGATGCAGAACAGAAGGTAACTTGTATCAGGTTGATAGTGAATAAAATGTATGTTACATGACTATTGAAGAAGAAAACAATTTGTGGCATCAGAGACTGGGACACATCAATCAACAAGACATGGAGAAAATATCAAAATTGAGAATTGTCATGGACATTCCCAACCTGAAGCGTGAGCGTGAAAAATCTTGTGATGCTTGTATGCGTGGGAAGCTGGTCTGCAGTTCATATCGGCCAAAGAAGAAAAGAGCGTCTCACCTTCTTGATCTAATTCATACAGATGTTTGTGGGCCAATAAATGTTGCCGGAACTCATGGAGAAAGTTACTTTTTCTTTTCATAGATGATTACAGTAGAATGGCATGTGTGATGGTCATTCACAGGAAACGACAAGTCCTTGACTGCATGAAAACATATCGGCGAATCGCCGAGAATGATACTGGACGAACAATCAAAGTGTTGTGATCTGACAATGGAGGAGAATACACGTCCATAGAATTTGAGAATTATCTGGAGAAGCATGGGATATAGCATGAGGTAGATGCTCTGAGAACTCCACAACAAAATGGAGTTATTGAACGTAGGAATCGACAGGTGAACAACATGGCACGAACAATGCTGATTGAGAGTCGTATTCCATGGAATTACTGGAAAGAGGCTGTTCAAGCTGCAGTGTACATTCAGAATCGAACATGACTCTATATGGGTGAGACGAAGACACCATATAAATTGTGGCATGGACAGAAGCCTTATCTAAAATACTTTCGTGTCTTTGGAAGTAAATGCTTCAATAAGAACAAAGAAGGAAATCAAGGTAAGTACGGTGACAATGCAGATGAAGGAATTTTCCTCGGTTACTCAATGAACAGCAAAGCCTACAAATGTTTCAACAAGCGTTTGGGAAGGATTGTGGAAAGCAGTGATGTTAAGATAATTGAAGAGAAAACCACAAATGCTTCAAGGATGCCATATGCTGATGTGATAGAAAGTCCGGAAGAATGTGAACATGAAGAAAATACAAATGCAGAAATAGAGGAAGCTGTTCAAAACACTCAGCAGTCACATCAGGATGTTGACTCAGAGGAAGAATCTGAAGACGAAACAATGGCTGAAAATAATACTACTGAACCTCGAAGGAGAAATCAAAGAGCTGATATTGATCCATCCAATATAATTGGGGACATGAACGCACCCACTCAAGCAAGAAGGATGAGGAATACCACGCAATCTGAATTTATATCAGTTTTAGAGCCATCCTCATTCGAAGAAGCTGCAAAAGGTAAATCTTGGGTGAAAGCCATGAATGATGAATTAGATTAGATTGACAAGAATCAGACATGGGATCTTGTCCAGAGACCCTAAGGTTACAATGTTTTTGGTACCAAATGGATCTTCAAAAATAAGTTTAATGAGCATGGAAGTGTCATCAGAAACAAGGCATGACTGGTATGTAAAGGATACTCCCAGATTGAAGGCATTGATGTTGAAGAAACCTTTGCTCCAGGGGCTAGACTGGAGTCAATCAGGCTTTTCCTTTCCAGGGCACTCCAAAGAGGATATAAAGTATATCAAATGGATGTCAAGACATCGAAGAAGAAGTCTACAATGAACAACCAGTGGGCTTTGTTTTGGGTACTGATGAAACAAAGGTCTGTAAACTGAAGAAATCTCTATATGGTTTGAAGCAGGCACCACAGGCATGGTAGTCACGGCTGGACTCATATCTCAAGAAGTTGGAATTCAAAAGAGGAGGAGTTTATCACAATCTCTATGTGAAGAATTCTCCAAAAGATCTTTTCATGGTTCTTGTCTACGTTGATGATATCATATTTGGTGGCAGTAGGCAGAAATCAGTGGATGAATTTTCCAACCACATAAAATTAGAATTTGAAATGTCTATGATTGGGGAGCTCACATATTTCTTGGGGATGCAGGTGATTCAAAAGAAGGAATACACTTTCATTTCTCAGAAAAAATATGCAAGAGAGTTGCTGAAAAAGTTCAATATGCAAGACTCCAAACCAATGTCAACTTCGATTGCAGTTGGAACTAAACTTGGAAAGCATGAGGATGGGAACTCTATTGATCCCACCATGTACAGGAGGATCATTGGAAGCCTACTGTACCTGACAGTGACAAGGCCAGATATTGTCTTTGCAACATGCCTTGCAGCCCGCTTTCAGAGTAATCCAAAGGAGGAACATATGGCAGCAGTAAAAAGTATCATGAGGTACATTCAAGGTACATATAACTTTGGGTTATTTTTTGCTTCAGGTAGGGACAGTGAATTATCAGCGTTTTCTGATGCTGACTGGGCGGGTGATGTAGTAGACAGAAAGTCCACTAGTGGTGGAGCTTTCTATATTGGGCAGAAATGTGTTCGCTAGTTGAGAAAGAAACAAGAAAGTACTTCTCTTAGTACTGCTGATGCCGAGTATATCTCTTCCACAAAGGCATGCACTCAACTGCTATGGATGAAGCAGCAATTAACTGACATTGGCGATGAGGTGACGCAACCAATGGTGATTTACTGTGACAATAAGAGCGCAATTGATCTTACGAAGAATCATGTTCAACATTCTCGTACAAAACACAATGAAATCAGGTATCACTTTATCAAAGAAAAAGTTGAGCAAAGCGTGATTAGATTGGATCATGTGGGAACCGATGAACAAGTGGATGATATCCTGACAAAGCCACTGTCAGCGGCTGTGTTTGAGAAGCATCGGTTGAACCTCGGTGTTCGACCACCTCCTAGTGCATAAGGAGGATACAGAGTACCCCTCTTCCCATTTTTTATAAATGTTTTAATCTGTTTATGGATATAATGCAGGTTTCTGGGGGAGATACTATCCAGGGGGAGTATGGTTTGAGCTGAACGTGAAAAATTTTACTTGTCTTTGGATTTATTGTCAATGGGGGGGAAAGGAGAAGGAATAAATTCAGGCGACTTATGAGAATAATGTGAAGGAAAATAGTGGAACCCAATTTAAGCCTACTCTATTGTTTTCTACACCGAGCATTGCTCACGTAGACTTAGAGTGGTGGCCGGGTTGATTCCTGCATTTTTTGGTTTTCACATTGATGGAGATCTATTGAATTTTTTTCTTCTGATTGCCAACAAACCCAAAGGGGGAGATTGTTGGAACCATGGTCTTCTATGAATGATTTGGAGTGTGGTTTGTGTTTGTTGTCCATCATCAATGGATGTTCGGATCGTGTACCAGCAAAGAGATCATACCGTTCAAGAAGACAACAGTTTTGAAGGTGGCGTCGTTTCCCAGTGTTTGCCAAATTTTGGGGGTCCAAAATCTGGATGTTACTGAGTATCACGAAAAGTGGATTTCCAGGATGATCTTCATTTAATATGGCAAGGGAATGAGTTTTGCGAAGATGGTATGCATGGACTGGATTTCGTGAAGACCAGAAGAATGGAGGCGGTGAGGCTTCACGATTACGTCAAGCTTCGCGAACGACAGAGGCTGGCGAGCTTCGCCGCGAGGAAGGGCTTCGTGAGGGAGCTTCGTGGTGAAACAGTGAAGGTAAGTTGACGGTGATTCTTCGCGACTACGTCAAGCTCCGCGAATGGAAAATTACCGTGGACCTTCGCGATTTGGACAGAATTCTGGCAGAAACTTTGGAGCTTCGCGATTTGAGATGACGTGGCGTTGACTTCGCGTGGAAGGGACGAGGGTCGGTGGAATCGCCTATAAATAGAGGCTGACCCCTTCGAGAGAAGTAGAGAGAGAATTTTAGAGAAAGTCCTTTGCTCTCGGTTCGCAAAGGTCTCTCGCGAAGGCAGCGTGCTTCGTGAAAGAGGAGCTTCGCGGCGGCTATTCTAGCTCCGCGAAAGACGTGCGCCCCGCGTTGGCTCAGTGAGCATCGTGAAGAGGCAGGAGCTTCGTCATAGCCAAGCATTGCGAAGGATGTAGCATCTCAAGAGTGCTACGCGATTGAGCTTCGCGATTGAGCTTCGCGATTGAGCTTCGTGATTGAGCTTCGTGAAATGGCAGGGGCTCTGCGAAGTCTTGTTTGAGCTTTGCAAAATTGGGGGCCTCATGAAGTAGGGTACTTTGCGAAGGCCTTTTCCAAAGGTCATTTGCCCTGTGGACAAGGGAAAATGGGTTTTTCCTCAGTGGTTGGAATTTGTATCTTAACAGAGCATTAAACTCAGGACTCTGATGCAAGCAAAGTCTCATGCTGAACAGGTTACAATGAACTTCATGACTTTCAATTGAAGAGACCTTCACGTCTATAAACTGAGTGAGACTTCACCAACGGCAGTGAGCCAGGGGGAGTCAACAGGAGTGACCCGAGGGGAGCAGTGGGCTATCCCTGAATCTTTGTAAAGGTAGTGAGCCTGGGACAGAGTGACTGTACCCGAACTTGTGTAATCTACAGCTAGTGAAGCATAGTGGTTTTTGGTACGACCGACAACCTGTCGGCGTATGCTCCTTGGATGTAGCCCTTAGTGGTGAACCAAGTAAAAAGGGTCGTGTATTCTCTATGCATGTGAATGTTTTCTTTCTAATCATAATCTTCTTACAGGTTGAAAAAGTTCCTACCAACGTGGGAACAAGATCCATCACTTTAAGAAGAAAAAGTGGTCACCCTGATTCACCCCTCCCCTCTCAGGGTTCCCCGGGGTCCTTCAGATTTCACTTTATCTTTAACATTTTGTTATAATACCTTCTTGTTCCAATATCTATGATAAAATATTCTAGTAGTTAATATTCAGTTTTATTGGTTTTCAGTCACAGTCTTGTGGGATCCCAATATTTTAAATGTTATTCAGGATCTTCCTTTTGTTTTCATGTTCGGGTATCTATCTATTACTAATTTTTATCATGGTTGTTTTAAAATATTTAGTTAAAGTAGGGGATTAAAGACATATAAATATTATATTATTTGTGATTAGGGAATAATTTTTTTTATCATGTATATTATTGATGAAACAAAAATAATACAATTATTTAGAATATAGAAATTAAATGGGAAAATGTGGTTTACAAGAGATTTAAATAAATTTATGTTGTTATTTATTTGTTTATATTTATCCATTGATACTTGTCTCAATGATAAACTTGATCACAATATTTATAATTTTTAAATCAGATAAAAAAATATTAAAAATTCACATATTAAAATTTAAATGTAATAAATTTTAATTCAAAAATTATATTTTTTTCCTTTTTAGCAAGGTTTGTTGAATGAATAATGAAGTATGATTAAAGATGGTGGATGGAGGTTGTTAGCACTTTTGATTCTTATGAAATGTTTTTATATTAAAAAATTTAAAATTTCCTAGCTAGATATTCAGAAAATTTTGAAAATTAATTAAGGAAATGGGAATTCAAAAATATATTTAATGTTTGTATTCAAAAAGTGATTAATGAAAATATATGTATGATTTAATGGTATATTTTATAGTGTTATTTTCGACTAAACCATGTATTCTTCTAACTATCATTGAAAATTTATTGTTATTAGGATGACATTCTTAAAAAATATGGTGAATCATTGTGGATGGCTAATCATGGATGATGCTATGAAAATTTGGTGATTTCATGAAAGGGGTGTGTCAATATTTTGTTTATCAGATCAGATTAGTTAGGTTCCCTAGAAACAAAAAAAATAGATTAGAATCAGGTTTTTAGAGAGGGATATGCACAAACCCCACTAATTTAATTTTATAGGGGGATATGCATAATCAACTATAATCATTAAATTTTTTGGCGATTCACAAACCTCTCAAAAAATTTACATTTATTTTATAGAATTTGGATGGATTTTAGATGTAGTTTTGTTAAAACCACCTCTAATTTAATAATTAGTTTCAATATATATTAGGTTAGATTTTTTGAGGAGATATATATAATATTAATTTGGATATTAGTGGTTATATATATATATACACATAAAGGAATTTTTTTTAATGGAAATATTATGGACTCACCACCCCCAATAATCTCTTAAATCGGAGGAGGTTCATGAAATGATGTTACTCCTTGAAATTATAGGAGGTTTTGAACACATTTTAATTTGAGAATTTACAGGGGGCTATGAAGCCCCTATAATATATGACATTTGAGGGGGTTTTGAACCCCTTATAATTCACAAGAAAAGAAAGGTTTCATGAACCAATACCATTCCATTTGATCATATGGGATTTAAACCCCCTCTAAAGTTTTATTTTTTTAAAATAAATCCTATATAATTTTATTATTATATTATATATTTGTGTTTGAGTTCATTTGTGTGTATGTATATATATTATATAAACTTATTATATAAATGCATTATATACTTATATAAATATACATTATATAAATAATTTAAATAAATACTTATACATATTAAAAAAAGTTATAAATATATAAATAGTAGTATACATAACATAAATATAATAATAATTATGTTTACTCAAATATATTATATTTATATATGTTTGTATAAATAATATACATTTATATAATGATTTATTTTATACATATATAAAATAATATACATTTTCACTCTATATTTATGTATAAAAACCTTTAAATTATATTATGTATACAAAATAATATAATATGGATAGAAGTAAATATGAATATAAATATACATTATATATATATATATTATATATATATATATATTATATATATATATATATATATTATTATAAATATTATATTATATATGAATTTATATATATTAAATAATTATTTATTATATATTTTAGTATACCATATTAATTATATTTTACATTTTTAAATATATATATCAATTAATTATATTATATATTTACAATTATATGAATGAACTTAATTGAATTTATATGTATTGAGAAATATAATTTTATAATTTTATGTACATTATATATATTTATTTGTATAAATTGTATTTCAGATAATATTAATGATATATAATATAAAAGCATAAAGCTATTATATAAATATATACATAAATACACCTTAACTAATAAATATATCATACAAAAACATAATCTTGTTGTTTCTATAATATATATAATAATATTAATAATAAATATATTTTTAAATAATATGTTTAGGATTTTATACTATATGTCATTAATTTTATATGATATATAATTTATACAAATAAATGTATATTATTGTACAAAATACTATAAAATTATATATATTCAAAAACACATATATTAAGGTATATAATATTATATAATTATATATATTGAAATAAATATATGATAATGTGAACTATATAAAATTTATGTATTGAAATACATTATATAAATATTTTTAATAATTTTATTTCATATAATATTAATTATATATTTGTATAAATTTTATTTCATATATAAATTATGTATAAATATTATTTCGTATATATGTATTTGAAGTAATATTCATTATATATAATATTATACCATTTATACCAAATAAATATATTAATGTGCATAATTTATATATATATATATAAATTAAAAACGTCTATAAAAGATAAATTATTATTTAAATATACCAATAATTTAAAAAAATATATTTATAAATATATAAATATATGTTTATATATAATACCGAAGTAAAATAATGAAATATATTTCCTCAAATCTAATAAAATAAAAATAAAAAATTTACACAATATATACATTTGTAAATTTAATATAATGTATTTGTATTGTAATATAAATACATAAATACATAACATATAAATGTATATTTTAATTAATGTAAATAAATATCTAGGTTATATGTTTTAATCTATTTAAATATTTATTCAAATAATATTTTTTTTATGTTTCTAATATATATAAATATCACAATGTGTTAATATATAAATCGAATTCTATTTTCCTGGTAGTAGAGTTTCTAGTGTTTCATTCTATAGCTACACATTTCAAAGCCCACCAATCCATACATTAAGAAATGTGGATGAATTTGATTGAATAAGTGTGTTGGTGACACTTGAACGAGGGACGGTGCATGGCAGGAAAAGGAGAGGTGCCTGGTGTGCTTGTGGTAGAATTGGAGAGGTGGTTGTGGGTGACATGTCTGAATGGGAGGGGAAGGAATGGGATATAAGAGAACTAGAGGGTCACTGATGCGGGAATGGGGTAGTGGTAGAGGGGTCAAAATGGGATAGATGGGAGAACTGGATGGGGGAGGGGGTTATAGGAAACAATGATTCCCCAAAATCACCTCTAATAAGAGTATGTAGGTGCACTCTTGGTGGTAATAAATCCTTCTAAACAATAAACCCCCTAATCTGGTCATTTTTTGTTAGTGGTGGTCATTGGCATGAGTTTCTCTGGTGGTTAACGTAGATTGGGGATCTTACTACGGTTTGTGACATTTTCCCATGAAATATGGTTTCTTACTTAAATTTAATGACAAAATCAGTATCAAAATGAATGTTAAATGTGATAATTGGTTAATGATGTGTATGTAATGAAATAATTGATGAAATGTGTAAAAGATAATTGGGTATGGGATTTATTACTAGAAAATGGGATGGAATAGATCGAAGGGATTTTATTTATTGAAATATAATGGTAGAATAGAAAGATAATGTCTGTAATTAGTGTGATAGATGAATATTTTATGGTACAACATTAAATATGTTTAGTTGAAGGTAATAAATATTATAATAGAAATACTGGGATTATGAAATTGTTGTCATATAATGAGTCATATCACATTTTGTGGATATTCCATGTGGTTTGGTTTGATTGTATTGTTCTTATTGAAGTGGTTTTGGTTGTGAGTTTTCTAGGTTGATGTTATAGTTTCCTGTGGGTAATGTTTTTTGAGTTGACACTTAGGTTTGGATTGTATGTGAGGATGATGCTCTAACATGCTATTCAGTCCCTAAAATACCGATTATAAATTTTTCCCCCTTATAAACTACCCTTCACATATATGCTACATGGATTATTGTTCACTACATGTAGTAAATCATGATCCACTATTCCCTTCAAAAATTTATTCACGGTACGTAGTATTGTGCATTGTAAGATGATTTACACTATAGTATGTTTTTATTCATCTACATCTTCATGAACTTATTTGTGATCTATTTCATACAATGTCCTTCAATAAATTCTTTCATGGAACCACACTTGCTTTTTTAGTAAATATTTTACACAAACCAACAAATCATAGAAAATTTATTTAATTCTCACTAATTTAAAATTAATTATTTATGGTATTTTACATCTCACATAATTTGAAATAACATGATTGGTAGAGTATTTATAGGAAAACCCAATAAAATCTCACAAATACTTATATTACATTTTATCCTTTTATGTAGACCTAATAACATATGAAAACATTTTCATGTAAATTCAGTGATATTACATACTTTTTAACCTCTAGAAATCACCATTAAACAACAAAAAATGAATTTGGTCTTCATATAAGTCCCATGGAACGTGGTTCTCATTACACCTTCACTAAAACCACTCACACAACTTCATTCATTGACCACCTAAAACCTACCAAATACTAAATTTTTTTCCTCATATATTCTATGTGCTTTCATACTGGCTACATTATTTCATACTCCCATCAAAAAAATCCTTCTTATATAACTAAAAACATATTCATAACTTCACAAAAATTTCCAAATTCATCTTAAACATTTCAGTTCAGTATGAGTATGATTCCCCCAATTTTTTACACATAATAATTTTTAAAAGACCAAGAACCAATGTCATTTTACAAACATCCTCAATCCTTCCCTAATTTAGAATTTTTTAAAAACCATTTTTTATAACAGTAACTCCTTTATCATCCCGGAAATTGATTGAAAACAAATATATCACATCCTCAGTCTCTATATTGGTTCTCTAATGCCCCAAAAAATTTACATTGAATCAATTGGTAGAATCATCTAGATAATTATATACTTTATCATGTTTGAATCATGATATTTGGTGAAATGATAGTGATTGGTCTATATATTTGGGCTACTCATAGCCTATTCAAAAATTCAATCATAACATTCTATTGAGTATTTTTTCATTGTATTTTATTTAATAACAATATATATGATTCTAATTGAATAAATTTATAACCTAATAAAAGTGTTCCAAATTGATAGATAGCATAATGTTGGATCATTTGGTTGCTTTATTTACGCTTTTTATTTTACAGCATGCATTTTATTAACTCGAATTAAATTTGTTTTAAATTTCAATGAAATTTTAGTTAAAGACATAAGTTTATAAATTTATATAAGTAATACTACATTACCAGAATCAATAATATAATTTAAGTGTACATTGATCATCCAAAAAAGAAACTTATCACTTTTCTCCTAATAAAATTCCAATGAAATTACTTCTGTTTGGGATAACATTCCCATCAACATCAGTAAAGATATTTTGATGTATGATATCTTGAACTAATTATTAATTGTTTATTTTTTCTTACATTCTATTTGTATTTCTAAATATATCAACTATAATTTTCCATATTAATACACAAGGAAATCAAAATCTCAAATGATTTAATATTTTAATAATGTTCTCATGGTTTATAGAGATTTAACAATTTCAAACTATTTGTTATTTCAAGTATGAGATTTTTAGATGACCAAGTCAATGATTAAATTTCTTATTATTTACTTACATGACTTTTAATCAACATACTTTTATTTAATGTCATATATATGTTAACAAATATCTAAATCTAATATTATGATTTCATGGCTTCATACAACCATGAAATATGAAATTTCAAAACATATAGAAACTCTGTTACTCTTAATATGGGAATTTATAAAACCAATAAAATTATAAATAAAATATATATTATAATTTATTCATATTATATTAATTATATAAGTTATATGTTTTATTAATATATTTACAATTATTTTAAAATGTTATACATATTATAATTCATTTGTTTTCTTAAATTTCAGTTGATGAATTCTCATGCTAAAACCAATCAGTTATTCTACCTCCAGTTCCACATTACCATCCTATATCCAACCATAAATTTAATATAATATTATATTTATCCCATATAAAAATGATAATATATTTTTAAATAATTAGTAATCAATAATAATTCATCTGTTACATTATAGGCATTATTTGATTTAGGATACTATTGAAAAAGTTAATTTACTCATCAAATTATGTACACTTATAAATTGAATGTATTATAGGAATTTTTGCCATATATATTTAATCATTATAAAATGTAAAATAATAAATAGTTGAAAATACTTCCACATTAATAACATTAAATTCATTTTTTTCTTACACTATATCATTAAATATCTATCTATTTATGAAACATATATACTTTGGTACATATAAAATATCAAATGGTCATGCATATAATTTATTAAAACATAAAGTTATAGAATTAAAAGTATTTTATTATAATTATCCATTTATATTTTTCTGAAAATAGTGGATCTAAGAGATACCATAAAATTCAATAATAGAATATTTCCCCATTAATAGCTAATAGTTTGAATGATGTTTCTTTTTTTTTGAAATATGAATGAAATTGGTATTTATTGGTGGATTTATTCTTACAAAAATTATTTTTTTATCTAATTTTACATTTATATTAAATATAATAATTTTTTATTTCAAATTATTAACATATAATTATGGTTTTTTTAATAAAATTCTCACACAACATTATTCTAATTGAAATGATTCAATACCTTGGATAGTATTGATTATTGTGGTTTTCTATATCTCAATGTTAAACCAATTATAAATGAATAGATATAGTGTTTATTAAAACTTTATAAATAATTCAGAATTATGAAAGAATCTTGGAAATATACAATTTTCCATTTTAATTATTCTATTATCATTTTCACTTGATTCACTATTTCAGACTCTTTTTTTGGACATTTTTATCAATTGCAACTAGTGCACCCTTAGGTAAATAAAAAGGGGGTAAATGTAATATGATTGGATAAATAGTCATTTAAATAATACATTTCATCCATATTACTTATTAATCGATAAAATAAATATTTATTTGTTTGATTTATTTTTTACAATGATTTCATAGTTAAATTATCTCTTTGGATGAATTTGATAAAGAAACAGCTAATTTTTTTGAAAGTAAATCTAACTCATAAAATAATTTAGTGATGTAACTTGTGTGTACCAAGATGATGATTATTATGATATGATATATTTACATTTTGGATATTAATTCATCATAAATATCAATTATTCATGAATTTTATTACTTTTACATTTAAAGAGGGTTTTTTATCCTTTAGGCATTTGAATTAAATCAATATTTTATTAAATATAAATATTCCTATAGTTTAAAATTTTATAAAAAAGTTAAAATATAAAATAAATTACATAATACTATAATTAACATGAAAATATAAATTTTATATCATCATTATATAAATTATAATTTTTAACCAATTATATTCCCCTTATTATTGAAACACATTTTATTATTGGTAAAACTAATTATATTTTATATATTATCTATTTTTATAATATATATATATATATATTATGTGTTCTAATGATATTTTCAATATCTTATTCTTTAAGAAATCAAATAAATTTTATACATAATTTGTTTTAAAAAGATTCTATGAATAAGAGAAATGTATGACAAAACATTTTCACTTATAAAATATATTCTATATTTATGATTCCAATGAAATTTATTTTTCCCATATCTTTTTACATTGAAACAATTAAGACTAAATATAATTTATATTGTTTATAAAACATTTTAAACAATTTCCTACTTTATTGGTATGAGTTTTTATATAATATTCCTCATTGCTAGTTGTTCTATATTTTTCATTTTAATTTTTTATTGAGATTATTCTATAAAATTATATCATTTTTTTTATAATGTTGAGACGTAGAGGTCTATTTATTGAATTAAAAAAAAGTCAAGTAGATGAACAAAGCAGTAATAAAATACAAGGAAATCAGCAGGAAAATTAACCTATTTTAGAGTGGGTACTCATGATGTGGTAAGGAAGTCACCCACCTTTGCCGCGGCAGTGGTGTCCCCTCCTTCCAGACTCTGCATACATCCATTCTCCAACTTTATCATCCAAAGGTTCATCCACAACATTAGAAGTAGTCACATGGGGGTTGACACAACATCGCTAAAATTGGCAGATAGAAACTCAAATGGATTAGATACATTAACATTACTTATTACCTTATTAGGAGTTTTTCTGATATCCTGCATGGGATTCATAACATCCTTTTTCAAAGAGTTTCCATACCCCTCCAACTTTTACATGTCAGTGCTATGCACACCCTCTTCTTGGCTTCTGGTGACCAAAGTACCTTCATCATCCAGCGCGTCAATGCGTACACCCAAGACCTATAGTGGAGAAGGATCCAAAAACCATTCATTCATTCCTTAAAATCTACTAATATCACCATATATAGCTTGACCTTTGGCCTTACACTTATCCAAAGTTGCAGCAACAATCAATAACATAACTTTCCTCGATTTAAGGGCATGAAACTCATGCCTAACCCTATCATCTGTATCCTCTTGTGCTGAGTGTTCCCTTTCGGCTTAACTATCTTCTGATTCGTATCCATTTATGTCACCATCCATTCCTCTTACCAGAGCATCCTTAAGAGAGATGCTTCCATTATTTTTATTACTTCCTTCAGTGTTATCTGCCCAGCTTGTTCCATCCACTTGTGGAGTGGAATCAACCACTGTTAAAGGATCCTCAACATCAATCCTTCGTCACATGTCAGAGGGTTCTACAAACTTCATCTTCTCAGTATGGAAATTAACCACCAAAGGCTCATTAGTAGCCTTTTGAATAACGTCCTGCTTTTGATTCCATCAAAAATTCTGTGCATCATGTCCCTTAATTTGACAGTTAGAGCATAACACATCTCTCATATATTGCAAATCTGAATGTCCAATAATTTGACAATCTTTACAGAATGGTGGAATTTTTTTGTATTCAATTCCTAAGAAAATTTCATCATTAGATGTAGATTAAACAACTCGATCAATCAACATAGTACTAAGATCGATTTCAAAAATCACTCGCACATAATGACAAAAGATAACCTTTTCAGTTTCATAATCCATTCTAATCGAAATTCCAATCATGGAAGGGATGTAAAATAGGATCTTAGGGTGGCATAATACCTAGTTCAGACCATGGATTTTTACCCATACTTGAGCATACATTTCTTTAAAATCATTTAAAGGGAAGCTCAATTTCCAATCATGAATCCACAAGGTTCCAGGCTTGAGGTTAACAGAGCCTACACTCCATGCACGTCCTTTGAGTTCCATAGAGGGAAAGATTATATGGATGTTACCCCGACCAATTGATATTCATTTGAAATTAGAAAAACCCCTAATTGATGCGAGACGTGAGATAAGATCCAGTAATTTCCAGGGTTTCGTACCTTGAAAAAGTGAAACTTGAGCTGTAAAGGAGTTCATGCAGAGATCAATCCGAGTATCAATCGCATCCTCAAAAGCAAAAACCTGGGTTGTAGTCCCTTTTCGGATGATTCGCGAGGGGGGTCGGTTCACCAACGGGACAAAATATCTCTCTAAGAATCCAGAGAACCTTATTGTCTCATGGTCACCCTCTGTCCGCGTCATTGAGGAACTCGGAGCCGACTGAGCGACGTGCTGTTGTGAGGTGAAGGAGTGGATATGATTAGTGTGACATAAATTAATTCAAAAGGCTATTCTTGTTATTACATATGTATGTAATTATCTACAAACCATGTTATTCATATCTTTTGTGAATTTATAACCACATGTTACATTCAACCCTGTTATATCCTCACAAAAGAACATACATGGGACATTTTCCATCTCCCCCTTCTGATTTTTCAACAACCATGATGAAATTTATTAACTTTTGTAGCTATAAATCCTCTACACTAAAAATTTAGTGGAATGAAAATCTCAATTATAAACATGTGAAATTAATTTCCACATATGATTACATTATCAAGAGATGGGACACAAAAATAATTAGTGAATTGCTTCCATATTACATGGTTATAATGTAAATGATTTTGGATGAATTATAATATAATTTTTGTCCTTATATTTTGAAATGTGTTTGAGATGTTGACTAACCATCATCTAACTAGCATTCTAAAAATTTGATATCCATTTTTTTGTGAATGTTGGTTGGTGGGGTTAGCAATGGAATCAAGAATAAGGCCATCTTATTTTCTACTTACCCTGGTTGGACTCTAATGTATTATTCCTACATTAAATATCTAATTTAATTAATATTTTGGATTGAAGATGAATCATGATGTAATGTGAGTTTTCATTATTTATCACTTAATCTATCATAAATTACATTATTCGGTATATTGATTCCTAATTCATGCTAAGGATATTGTAATATATTTTATGAATGAATAAAAATCCCTGTTGTACCATGGTGTAATACTTTTTTCATGGTGAAATATGATATTCATTGGATCAATGTTTCCCAAAGACACCAAAATATATTCCTTACAGATCATTCACACATTCACCACCAAACTACAAACATTGTACTTTAATTATTCTACACTAATAAGAAAGATAAAATATCATACAATGATTATTGAATCACTAAAAGAAGGAAAATTAAATCCCCAAACATGGATCGAAAAATTATTGATATTTTAATCTATATAATCTTGATTGAAGAGAGGAGATTAGAGGGAAACCTCAAATTTATTAATTTGTACACACTCAAATTTCATGAATAAAAAATGAGTTTTAATAGTTAGGTTGAATTATATAAAATTTCTCGTATTCCCTTGAATACACTAAACCTTTTCAACTAATCCATAATTTCATGAACAAATATTTAAATGTGCTATAACTGTCATGAACATTTCACCAGACACTATTAATAAGAACATATTTTTTCCCATGAACAAAAATCCTTTAGCATGACATGTTCCTTCCGTAATTACTTAAAAAAATATGAATATTGTTCTATTAATTTGAAAATAATAATATATAATATAAAATTATTTATGTTAAATAAAAGTGTTAAATCATTGATAAATAAATTCTATCTTCATTATTAAAAATAATATTAAAATAATTGATGTTATTTACTTATAGTCTGTCACATAGACACTCACTAGTCCCCACACAAGAGGTTCACTTTTTCCTAATCGCCAATCCATATGAAATGGTGTAATTTAGGGATACACATTGTGTGTTACCCTCTAAAACCACTAATTTATAGAAATTATTCTTAATAATGGGAATATAATAACATCTATCAAAACATAATACCCCCTAATGAGACATGGATAAGTCGACGAAATGAATAACACTACTGAATGCTTATGAGGTTATTTAATCGATTTGTCTCAATATCACCATCATGAAGAATGTATCATATATTTCATCAATATATATGTTCTAATGTTTTTATTTTACTTTCTATAAATTAACTTAATGATAATCTACCCTTCCCTTGGACTTTTCCAAAAGTTACATTTTCATGAGGGACAAAGATTTAAACTTCCATTGAAATTCAATGTCAAAATCCTTTCTTAACACACTAATTAATTTCATATCATCCATGATGCACCCCAACATACAATACCTCACTGCATGAATATTTCACCATGATTTACTTCAATATAGAAAATTACATGACTCATTGAATGGATTAATAACAACCTCGAGTCTGAGGATCAATACACACTTATAAATATAGGAATATAAAAATTCACACATAAAACCCTATAGATTCAATAATGGATATTTAGATCACATAATATCCCCATTTAGGTATTACTAAGGTTAAACATGAGGAGAAGAAGAATCATCGTATTATGAGTCTCATATCCCTAATAACCTGTATAATTTTTGTCCCATTAAATGATGTACCCCTTCAATAAATCTGGTATATATGAATATTATCATTTCAATTCAATTTTAGCATCCTATAAGAGACATACTATGATCTTTTGGTTCTAAAACTATTAGGAGGACATTATTACAATAAATTTTAGTTTTATTAATAATCATTACGTGATAATATATTTATTTATAATAAAAACCAACAGTACATAGGTAATAAAAATTAACAAAAATGATTATGTTCCAGAGAACTAACTCAATATTTATTACCCATCCTTTAACTTTTGTACATTTATGTAATTTTATTAAGGAATATAAATGATATAGTAAGATGAATGAGAATTTAAAAAATAGCTTCAAATGTTTTGTATAAAATAGATTTTATTAACATTGAAATTAAAATTTCAAAATTTGTGGGAAACTCAGGAGTTTATTGCTTCCTCATTCCCTTTCTCATCACTTATCAAACAATAGCTTAGTGTTACCCCATTAAAACATTTTAATCTTTTTTTTTTCATGTAGGAGCTAGAGGAGGGAGACCAAAAAACTGTCTATTCCTATATATATTGATATATATTTGGTATTTTTTATGTGTGTGTATTATATATATATATAATATTGTAATAATAATATTTTTACTATAGGTCTGGAAAACATTACATAAGATTTTAATAATAATGTTCAATAATTGATAAAAAAAACATTTATTTTGTTACACAATATTATTTTTTAATTTTATCATAAATTTCTTATATTAGTAAATATTTTTAGATTATCCTTGTGTTTCATTTATAAATTCCTCTTATATCATTGTTGTTTTCTATTGATCACTTAAAATTGAATGTAATTGAGATATTTGTGTTGTACCTCGTTTAAAACCCCTGAAAATAGGTGGGTTGAATGTTATTTATTTTTAATGAAAGATAAAATAGTTACTAAAGAATCATATAATCTGGGTTTTTATTTATCAATTAAGGATTTTGGTAATATTATACATGAATCTTAAGCTCAAATGTATCTAGAAAAACATTTTTAATTTTTATCCTGATTAATAGGTTTCTTTAAATTTGATTGTGTCGAATGAGAGAATAGAGTTTCTTGAAATAATATCATGTGATTGCTGTGTTTAAATTATTTAAATGTAAAAAAAACAATATCATTGGGTGAATCGTCTTAAAAAGGTAAGATAATGTTGGTAAATTCGAATAACTAGAGAGCTGATTATAGGGACTATAGGATTTTGGTTGTTGTGAAAAGTAATTTCATGGTATGTGAAATTTTAATTTAAATATTTATTTAATCTGTCATAAAAAATCATTGATCATTTATTTTATTTCCCATTAATCTATGGTACTAGGATTATGGATTGGAACCCTAGATTCCATTCTCTGATGATTGATAATTCAGTTACATATCTTCAGATCCATATAAAGTTTATAACTGGTTCTTATGGCACCCAACATCTTTTGGGACATTTATTCAATAGTTAAAGATATAATTTTTTTAAAAGGAAACATTCAATTAAAGTTTCATCCATTTTCTTGGATTAATGTAGAGGTTTGCTTGTGAAATGATTTAATTTACACAATTTTTCTTTCGAATACTGAAAATAATATTGTGATATTAAAAGAATATGGGATGTTTCCTATATACTGAACTATTTTTTATACAATTATACATTTGGTACATTTTTGTCATTGAAGAATATTATATGGTTTAGATGGTTAAAATTACAAAAAAACTGCAATTTAAAGGTAGCCTTTAGTGAAAAAATTGGGAATGCTGTTATTGATTCTAAGGATACAACCATGACATAGGGTAATGAAATTGTTAATCAATTTGACTTTCAGTGTAATAATTATTAAGTAGAATTGGAGGATATCGATCAAATTAAATTTAAATGTTATATATATTCTATATAAATACCATGAAATAACATTGTTGATGGATCCTGGTAT
Source organism: Viscum album (assembly GCA_963277665.1). NCBI lineage: Eukaryota > Viridiplantae > Streptophyta > Magnoliopsida > Santalales > Viscaceae > Viscum > Viscum album. The sequence continues at coordinate 1,979,219,913 of OY728133.1, forward strand.
ATTTTTTGGCATCTGAAATATAAAATTGTGAATGATTCTACCAATATCCCTAGATTTGTTAATGATTATTGATAGTCATCATAGTGAGGCTTTGATTAATAAGGGTACATCTCATAGTATGAATGGAATGCAGAAGTTGGTGAATTTGAGTCATAATATTTAAATAGTTAATATTAATTTCTAGTGGAATTTTGTTAATATCAATTGCATGAATATAGTTTTTCGAATCATGTTTATGAGAAATGAATAATAAAATATTGGAAAATGGTAGTATATCTACTATTTGAGTAATGTTGTGTATCCTCCTTCTACACTATTATGTGATAATTAGAAGAATATTGATACAATTAAAAAGGGATAATGTATAATGACCCGAACCCAGCCAGCCACCCGAACAGTGCCGAACGGGTCGGGTGTCACAACCTTAGGTGCACCTCCCATGAATGCCATAGGATTCCGATTAGCAGCGAGGGTCTAATAGGTATAGTGGGGAGGCTATACCCTCTCGAAGGAATAAAATGGTACTGGCCTGAGTAGAATACTAAATATGCAGCGGAAATAAATGACTCAGAAGACTCAAACCAGACCCGTATAGCGGAAGCACATTCAATAACAATAAACATTGGAAGCAATATAAAAACAACAAAAGAAGAAAGTAAATAGAACATCATTCCAGCAATCAAATACAATAAATGCTAAAACAACCAAGCATGCATCCAAGGAAGTCGTACAAATCAATACATATATAATGGTGCCAATGGATAACCAGTAGTAGCTACAATATAAAGTAAACATGATGATGCAATAAAAGAATAATAAACAAGTAACTACAGTATGACATGACCTCAGGGTCCATGCCAGTCTCCAAGTCAATCAGCACTAAAGTCCTGCTCCTAAGGCTGACCCTTTACCTGCACACAATTTCATAAAGTCTACACGCATCCCAAAGGGCCCGTGTAGGGTGTGAGACAAGTCTCATTAAGATACCACCAGAAGTGCATACCTAATATAAGTTTTTAGGCAAACATGCCCATATAAGAAAACAGTAAACAATGCAACGCCCAAAAGTAAACAAAGACCTCACTGGTGCTCAGCAGCCACCAGGAAGTGTCACCTGCTACGGCCAACACCGGAAAGTCTGATCTGCAGCCCAACACCATGTGCCACCTGAAACAATGTGTCTCAAGTACCGATGTCCCGAAGGCATGCCCAATCATCGTATCCCAGCTCGAATGCTCATCATGCCGATGGAACAACATCTGAAGGAACAGTGATACATGTCCTCCAAAGATAACCGGAGGGACAATGATGTATTCCCTCAAATCACGGCGAGCCTCTTCCTCCATCCTGACCACCTCAAAGCTGTCTCCCAAAGGCTTCTCGCCTTCCACATGGCTTCCTATGGCAAGCACCCCCAAACCAAATATACCTAACCGCATCTATCGGGGGCCTCTACCCAGATAGTGGCTATACCACCTCATCTCAGAGTCTATCTATGTGCACACTACTCAAAAGTACCCCGTGAGCGGTAATCACCTCAGTATGTCCCAAGAAACAACACCTCTGACACCTCGTGTCCCTGCAAACATGTTGCTCAAGTCAGATGGCCTCGCCATCCAAGAAACTCGGGCCAAAGCCCAACCTGATAGTCCAACTGCCTCAACCGACGTCCATGACCCCCAATCCTGTGGTAGTAACCACCCAAAGTATCCCGATCCAATGCCCTAACCTGTGATCCCCATCACTCAACAATATATCTGTACCACACCCAACACAACAAATAGTTCAATACAGGAAATATCACACATTGCATATTCATACTTGGAATCATCAATTTAAATAGGAAATTACTAAACAGTCAAATTGCACTAGCATGTGCTATCCCATACTAGCACCTAACTCATTCACGATTTAACAATTAAACTAAACTATTAAACTCAAGACATTGAATAAGAAGTAAAAACACAGCAGTTTAAACAATGGTCCAATACACACGCATTTCGGCACCCCCGGATGAATTTCCCCAAACGAGCAGTGACCTCTAACCCGGTCTTGATCAATATCAACAGGGTTAGGGAATACCCAGAGGCATTCCATATTGAAGATAATTAAATAAAAACAAATAAACAGGGTCTCGTTCAACACCTGACATCACGCCCGAAGGTCGCAACCCCAAATTTTCTACCAAAACACGAATAAAGGTATGCACCACCTACCTCGTACTCGTACGATGAAACTCCTTTGATTTCAGCCTCGGAATCGGACTGAATCGAAGTAGATCTATGTTTCTGTCAAATCCGGCAATTCTGTTCGAATGGAATCTGCAGAGGAACAAGTGAGGAATCAAGGACGAAGAAGGGTGCGTGGGGTTAGCCTTTCCGATGGGGTCCCGCTACCACTGAAGGATCGAAAAACGAAGGTCGTACGGAGATTCTGGAAGTGTTTGAGTTCTTGGAGGTTTTTTTGTACAAAGGGTTCATCCAAAAGGGAAGAAGAAGAGAATTTTGGGAATGAGACGTGATGACTCTCCGATCAATAAAACAAAAAAAATTACACGGCATGTATTTCCAAAGTACACACTGTGTATATGTGTTCCCGTACTCTGACTTAAGCGGAGTCCAGCACACGGCTTGGACTGGGTACACGGTCAACACATGGCCAGGGTCTTGGCCGCTACACAGGGCAAGGGTACGTGGCATGTCAAGGAAGGCTACACACCGTGTAGATGGAAATTTACACCTAGGAAGCACACGACATGTACCTAGGCTCGCATGGGTAAGGGATACATGACATGTCCATAAATACATGTCGTGTAGTGGGAATGTTCTACACGGACTTCACATGGTATGTACTTGGCGAGCACACGAACGGTCACTCGGGTAACTCATACACGGCTTGTACTTAAAGTAAATGGTGTGTAGTCTGGAAATTTCCAGAAACAACCCAGATTTTCCAGACTTCTCAAAAACTAGTGAAAAGTTTAAACAGGGCCGGGTTTTTACCCATTTCTAAAAAATCGAGTTCTTACAAACTACCCACCTTAACATAGCTCGTCCCCGAGCTACCAAATGAAACCAGGAGATGGCACTGAACACACCCATTCCGGTTAAACAAACCATACTACCCCGGTCTGCAGGTTCTGGCTAAATTCCTAAAAAGGGCTCCCACCTTTTGAATCGCCTACTCAGTCTCAACTCGAACAAAGATCATAGAAAACAAATAAACAAACAAGGCCCAATGACCTATTTCCCAAACCCATGGTCCTCCCGTGATGCATCATCACCCTTGCACCTCCTCGGTGCTCACGTGTCGCTTCTGAAACCCAACGTAACTCCCACTGCATCGGCGTCCACCTCCCTGAGGTCATTCATCTAATAAATGCTCAATTCAAACCTGGTGCCATGTACCTTAAGTAACTCGCATCCATGATTCCCCGATGCCCATGGAACCTCAAGTAACCTGCATCCTTGATTTTCCAAATGCCATGCATCTCAAACATATAAATAAAACATAAAACGCATTCGATATGATGACAATCCCACTAACTAGCATCTATTCAGTCCACAAGTATCATGTGATGCCTGTGCACTCAACCAGACATGCCTCAAGAGGCCATGCCAAAAGAAAGCAAAGAATCTCATGGCCATGCCTGCGTTGTACCTTCCACCATCGTCAGATCTCCAGCCTGCTCAAACCCTGGCAGCTCCACAACATGCACCTAGCCTGAAGCACAACTCCCCGATGCCTGACCTCCCTACGGTGCTGCCCCAGTCTCCGGCCACGGACCCCTCAGCTGGGTCCTACTATCCCTGTCACGTCCTCCGCATGCAGCTGAACCTCGGCCACCCACTCCCGGTACTGAACTTGAACCAACTCTTGATTCCACAGTTTGTCCTGGTCCCTGTCTGCTGGATGTCTGAGAAGGCTGCCTGCAAATCCTATCCAGAGTTATGACCTGTCCACACACCCAACACTCCTTCGGGGGCCTTTTGCACTGAGCCCAAACATGTCCCGACTATCCGCACTGAAAGCAAACCACTGCTGAACTACCACGAGGTGGTCTAGCTGAGTCCTTACCCTGCCCGCCCTGCTGGAACTCATCTCTCCCTCGCTTCCTGCTGTCTGAACCATCACCTAAAGCTGTCACCCTAACAAAACGATATTTTTCTCTCTTGTTGCCCTCGGCTATGAGAGCCTGGTTCACCGCCTCAGAGAAGTAACCTAGCCTGGTGATATTCACCTGGACCCAAATGGCATATCGTAAGCCATCCTCAAAGTGCCTCACCCAAGCTGCATCATCTCTCACCATACTAGGTGAAAAACGCGACAGCTCTATGAATGTAGTTGCGTAATCCATGACAGACATGTCTTCCTACGGAAGACTCAAGAACTCCTGAGCTCTCTCTGCCCTCAGCGTCTCCGGATAAAAGTGCTTGAAGAACCTATCCTCGAAGTCCTTCCACGCCAGTCCCTCGTGCCTACAAGCCTGTACCTGCACATCCCACCAATTTTTCACCGGTCCTCTCAGCATGTACATCACCAGTTTGACCCTCCTCCCTGGAGGCATCTCAAGCTAATCAACGATCATGTGAATACTCTCTATCCAGTTTTCTGCCACCTGTGGACCACCCTCACCCTGAAAAAGCGGCGGGTGCTGTGACTGGAACACCCGTGTCAGATACGCCATCGAAGGCTATGTACCCTGCTTACCTCTGCCAATCCCCTGTAAGATGCATACTAGGATATCTTAGAGCTGCTCATCAAGCCACGGCTCGAACGCTGCCAAACCCAAATGTTGCCCTTCCTGCACTGGATCTTGAACCTGATCCTATCCTTGAGCCTGTACCTGCGGCTCATGCTCTGCTTGCACTGGATTCTGAACCTGAACCTGCAGTACCATATCCTCTCCTGCCTGTCGCTCCATCGTCTCATGAATAAGTAACCCGCTGAATACCATAAATGGTCAGACATCCCACATAAATATATATAACAATATATTCTACGCAGATAAGGAAAGCAGTAAAAGGCAGTGCATAACAACTACCCTTACTCCCCCTCACCGAAACCCATTCCCCATGGCATCCCTACCTCATGGCCTCCTTACCTTCCCTTAACAGAGCCAAGTATCATTAGTACCTCGGGCCATGCCCGCCCTGACAACCAATGTTGCCTCAATCCCGATGACCGGGTCGCCCAATCCTGACAGTTACACTCCCTCAACCATAGTACCTGTCTGCTCTCATAAGATCCAGACCCAAATATCCTACCACATGCAATTCTTCAAAAATAAAAAGCATGACATATACACTGCCATAAACAACCAATTATATCAGGAGTTTTACCTATCCGCATTTCAGAGCATACATAGCATGGTAATTGATTTTTTTCACATGGTGTTATCACATCACAAAGAATACATGCAGTTATGAAATTGAAATACCCTAAAATGTTCCTATCAAAATCCATGCAAGCAACCCTTTCCATTCCGGCCAAGGTATACATATCATAATCAATAACATCACACAATAAGTGAGCCACTGAGGTGTTAATCATATCAACTGTCATCTGAGCAAAAAGAAAAAAGCAATCCCCATTCCCGGCAACTCAATCCATCCCTCGTACATGGGGTTGTAGGAACCCAAGATGAATTTAGAAAATCCAGTTCCAACAACAACCTACATCTATTCTACCATATCCCAAATAGTAATACCAAAAGAAAATGAAAAGAGAAGTCTCGAACTCATTACTAGCCAGTAAGGCAACACTACTAAATCATTGTCATGAACCCCCTCTGATACCACTTTGTAACGACCTAAACCCGACTATCCACCCTAACAGTGTCGAACGGGTTGGGTGTCACTACCTTAGGAACACCTCCCCTAAACGCCAAAGGCTGCCAACTAGCAGCAAGGGTCTGATAGGTATAATGGGGAGCCTATACCCTCTTGGAGGAATAAAATGGTACCAGCCCGAGTAGAATACTAAATATGCAGCGGAAATAAATGACTCACCAGACTCGAACCAGACCCGCATAGAGGAAGCACATTCAATAACAATAAACAGCGGAATCAATATAAAAATAACAACAGAGGAAATTAAATAGAACTTCATGCTAGAAATCAAATACAATAACTTCTAAAACTACCAAGCATGCATCCAAAAAAGTCATACAAATCAATACATATATAATGGCGCCAATGGATAACCAGTAGTAGCTACAATATAAAGTAAAGATGATGATGCAAGAAAAGAATACTAAACAAGTAACTCCAGTACAGCATGACCTTAGGGTCTGTGCCAGTCTCCAATCAATCAGCACTAAAGTACAGCTCCTGAGGTTGACCCTTTACCTGCACGCAATTTCATAAAGTCTATATGCGTCCCGATGGGCCAGTGTAGGGTGTGAGACAAGTCTCAGTAGGATACCACCCAGAGGTACGTACCTAATATAAGTGTTTAGGCAGACATACCCATATAAGAAAACAGTAAATAGTGTGATGCCCAAAAGTAAACAAATACCTCACTGGTGCTCAGCAGCCACCAGGAAGTGTCGCCTGCTTTGGCCAACGCCGAAAAGTCTGATCTGCAGCCCGACACATCGTGCCACCTGACACCATGTGTCTCAAGTACCGACGTCCTGAAGGCATGCCTAATCGTCGTAACCAAGCTCGAAAGCTCATCCTACCCATGGCACAACATCTGGAGGAACAACGATACATGTCCTCAAAATATAACCGGAGGGTCATCGATGTCTGCCCTTAAATCACGGTGAGCCTCTAACCCCAACCTAACGGCCTCAAAGTTGTTTCCTGAAGGCTGTTCGCCTTCCACATGTCTTCCTATGGCATGCACCCCCAAACCAAATATACCTAACCACATCAATTGGGGGCCTCTACCCAGCGAGTGGTCGTACCACCTCATCTCGGAGTTTATCTGTGTGCACACTACTCAAAAGTACCTGGTGAGCGGTAATCACCTCAGTATGTCCCAAGCCACAACACCTCTGTCACCTCGTGTCCCTACGAACCTGTCGCTCAAGTCAGATGGCCTCGCTATCCATGTAACCTAGGCCAAAGCCCAACCTGACAGTCCAACTACCTCAACCGACGTCCATGATACCCAATCCGGTGGTAGCAACCACCCAGAGTATCCCGAGTCAAAGCCCCAACCTGTGATCCCCATCACTCAACAATATATCTGGGCCACACCCAACACAACAAGAAGTTCAACACAGGAAATATCACACATAACATATTCATACATGGAAGCGTCACTTAAACAAGAAATTACTAAACAGTCAAATTGCACTAACATGTGCTATCCCATACTGGAACCTAACTCATTCACAATTTAACAATTAAACTAAACAGTTAAACTCGAGACATTCAATAAGCAGTAAAAACACAGTAGTTTAAACAATGGCCTAATACAAACTCATTTCATCACCCCCGACCGAATTGTCCCAAACGAACAATGACATCTAACCCGGTCTTTCTCAATCACAACAGGGTTAGTTAACACCCAAGGGCATTCTATATTGTAGATAATTAAATAAAAACAAATAAACAGGGTCTCTCTCAACACCCGACGTCACGCCTGAAGGTCGCAACCCCAAATTGTCTAAAAAAACATGAAAGAAGGTATGCACCACCTACCTCGTACTCATACGATGACACTCCTTTGATTTCAACCTCAGAATCGGACTGAATCGCGGTAGATCTGCGTTTTTGTCAAATCTGGAAATTCCGTTCAGATGGAATATGCGGAAGAACAGGTGAGGAATCAAGGACGAAGAAGGGTGCACATGGTTAGACTTTTTGATGGGTTCCCACTGCCACTAACGGATCAAAGAACGGAGGTCGTACGTAGATTCTGGAAGGGTTTGAGTTCTTGGAGTTTTTTCGAACGAAGGGTTCATCCAAAAGGGAAGAAGAAGAGAATTCTGGAAATGAGACGCGGCGACGCTCCAATCCATAAAATTTAAAAAAATTACACGATGTGTATTTGAAAAGTACATGCTGTATAGATGTGTTTCCATACTCTGACATAAGCGGAGTCCAGCACATGGCTTGGACTGGGTACACGGTTAGCAAACGGCCAGGGTCTCGGCCGCTACACGGGACAAGGGTATGCGGCGTGTCAAGGAAGGATACACACTGTGTAGATGGAAATTTACACCTGGGCACCACACGACATGTACGTGGACTTGCACGGGGAAGGGATACACGGTGTTTCCATAAATACACGTCGGGTAGTGGTAAAGTTCTACACGGTCTTCGCATGGCATGTACTCGACAAGCACACGGCCGGTCACTCGGGTAACTCATACACGGCGTGTACTTAAAGTACATGGTGTGTAGTCTGGAAATTTCAGGGAACTGCCTAGATTTTCTAGACTTCTCAATATCTAGTCAAATGTTTAAACAGGGCCGGGTTTTTACCCATTTCTAAAAACTCGGGTTCTTACATAATTTTTTTTATTCATTGATTTGGGAAATAAAGAGAACTCTAGGAATGATATTATTTAGTCAAAGAAATGGAAAATTATCATAAAGCCCATAAATAAAATTCCCAAAAAAAATTGATAAAATGTCTTTAAAACTATTTCTATGTTGGATTATTTGAATATTTTTATAATAAAATTAATGATATAGTTAATATAAAACCAAAAAATGGAAGGAATTATTGAAAATAGTGGTGTTTTTTTAATGGTAGAATGTGACATAAAGATGATCATTAGGGACACTATTTAAAGTACTGATAATTATACTCCTTGGATTATTCTAATGACATGAATATTTTTATGACACACTGAAAGGAGACGTTCACTAAAAATCATAAAGAATAGATACTGTAATAAAAATGAATAACTTGGATATTCAATATATAATTTATTATTGGGAGTGTTGGAGTCAGTGATATAGAACCATCTTCAAATTACTTTACTGCTACCTATATTCATTTTTTAAAATAATAATAAAATTAAGATCTCATAATTAATACTATTTTTTATTCATTGTATTGGATAATTTCTAAGGGTAACTATCACACTGAAAGAGAATAGTAGTTCCTCGTAATGGTGAGAACCAAAAAGTTTAATGAAAATTTTCATAAATATATATTCCAAATTTGTAAGATACATTTTGATTGTATAAAGATGATATGATCTATCATGTCTTGATATTCATATGAATATGAACTACATTCTCAAGGTGAATTGCCTACGTAATTTCTCATTCATGATATTATGAGAGCCAACCCATGATTAGGAAATCAAAATTTATATGGGTCATTGCATGTTCCTACATATGGGTGTTCTTATTTTTACTTAAACTACAATATTATTATTAATAGTTATTATTTGGAAGGTAATTTTAGAAATCGATGAAAACCATGTTCACATATGTTCATGAAGAAATATTATAAATTTTGGGTGTTAGGATTAAGATTTAATTAATGAAAAATACAATAATGTATTAGTCTATTTTAGTCTTTAACAATAGTTTATATCTAAGACCTTTTAATTGGGATAAAATAGCCTAAATAAATCCAGTAATTTTATGTTTTGTGTGATGATTCATTTTTGGATATTTGAAGAGAAATAAATTGATCACAAATGATGCTGACATCATAAAGCAACCTACTTAATTAGAGATATCAAAATAAAGAGATTATATTAAATAGTATAAATCCATAAGAGGTTATACATTATTATGACATGAACTCCTTTATCTTTGTGTTTATTTACATGATGTAATACTAACCTTATAATTTTGGTGGCCCTGTCTAATATCACTATGATTTAGGCCCAAAGGGTAAACCACTAATTTTATCTAGAACCTTAGGTAAATATTAAAAACATTATATTATAAAACATTTTTATTATGAATTTTTCAAGTATATGGTTTAATAAATATTCTTGTTTTCATGATCATATATATTATTATATAAGTTAATAAAGAGAACATTTGTGAGTATATTATTTCATAAATATTTATTTTTAATTCTTTTAATATAATTATAATTTATTTATTTATTTTCAACTAATGTTGGTATGTATATTTATTAGATAAATATTAATTATTCAATCCTAAATTATAGAGGAATGGAAACCTGAGTTTAAATGTCTGGTGAGAAATAATATATTTTAAATATTATTTGATCAACATTTAAACAATTTATTTAATAAATAATATTTATCTAACTCACTAACTCTACGAATTCTGAGAAAAAATAATAATTTTATAACTGATTTGGGGGCCACCGAGATTAAGGGAATAATATGGGAATTTGTGAAATTATTATTTTCTAACCCTCAAATTATTTGAAACCATTTATATTATTTCTAGGAATAAAGATATCTATTTTGGGGTTGTGTGAGACAACTCTAGAGAATCCCCTCAATCCCAATAGAGATCCTATATAAGAATGCTCTCAGGAATGGACATCGATCCTCCTCAACTTACCCTCTTGATTTTAAAGGGATTGAGGAGAGTCATTCTTCAAAGATAATCACATGGAAATTGTAGTTGAACGACACAATCATTAGGATATTTCATGCTATCACTCAAAGATTCATATGGTTTCACTGTAATGTTCATGGCGAACATTGGTATTAATGCCAAAGGGAATATACAATTGATTCATGCAGAACCATGATGGTCTAGTGTATAGTTGTTTTCAAAAGAATAAATTATGAAATAAATCATCTCAAATAATCATTTTACTACTCAAATTAATTATAAATAATTATGGGATGGTCATGTATTTGGTTCCAACATCCTCATTTAAAATAATCTTTGAGTTTATTCTAGGGATCAAGAAATTCTTCATCAGGTATATCTCAGATTAATCACCAATTAAAATAAATAATTGTGTTGGTAAGTCCCCTAATAGTTCTTTCACTATGCCCATAACATTCAATTTGTATCAAAGGGTGACATAGTAATTTATAATTATTTAAATATCAATTAATGATTTACACATTCACCATTAGTTATCAATTTCACTTTACTATGATGTCAAATATAAATCATGACATCTCTTCTTCCACTTCATCGTTAATGAAAAAATAATAAAAATTTATTAATTACAAATTAATAACATTCTAAGGACTCATTAAGAGTTATTAAATATTATGAACAAGTAATCCCGAATACACAGTTTTAAGCACATTGATATATGTTGTGTACTAATATTTATAGCACCAATATGCCTCAAAAAATAATTCAGATAATTTTTCATTTATTTATTTTAGTGTGTAATTAATTAACCCAATGTATTGACATGTATATATTTATTCACTGTTTTTCAAAATTCACAGTTCTTAACATGTATACACGACATGTGTTCCATTAGTCAAAAATGAATCTTGTGTTTATTACATGGAACAAGTGACTGGTAACTATGTCACTCGGAGGACACATGATATGTATCTTAACAACAAACCATTCATTACATTAATTTTATTTCCATTAGGATACACCTAGTCCCTAGTATTGCTCTATGAATATAATGAGATGAACTATAAACAACATGTAAATGGATATTACACAAGGTGTATAATACCTATTTATGGAATATTTAATGGTTTTATTATATAGCTTAAACCATATCTGAATATGTTTAATGTGTTTTTAATTTGATTCATACATTCCATGTGATGGGATATATGTATATATATATTAAATATATTATTAATTTATGAGTTGTATTTTAAACTAATTTTTTTGTATAAGTCATAATACATGGATTAATTTGCGCACATTAATACATGATATTCTACATAAAAAATGTGTCTATGTGTCATTTAATTGCTATTATACACTAATAAATTACTTGATAAGTCTTATATGAAATATTAAACATGATTAAAAGTAGAAGAATATAATAAATGCTAAGTAGTATGGATAGGTACTGGTTGTGTTACCTCAAATGTACATATTTTTTTATTTTGTCAATTTTACTTAAATTAATCAATTTATTAAAAATAACAAATGATGATAATCCAAAGAAAATTTGGATGATATCAATGAAAGAGTTATTTATTATTTAAATAATAAGATTAATTATTTTGAGTTTAGTTTATCATGAAGAAAAATTAGTTTTAATTAATGTTATATTATTAAATGTGAGATTGAATAAGTGTATATGGATTATCATGATCAAAGACCAGAACTTTTTATGTTATTCCATTACATTTAATATAATATTAATTTGAATTTATGGAATGTCCAAAATAACATCATTCATTACTTATTGTCCAATACTTACATGATTTAATTTTATATAAACACTAGAAGGATCCATTTGTTTTATTATGTGAAACCATTCGTCCGCAATTTTACATGAATTGTTTTTTTATTAAATTTTTAATGTATAAATGATCATTTGAAGGAGTGTTTATGATAATTTAACATTTATTTTGTTTTATTAAATTCATAAAATTTTGGAAATTAAAATTATTTTTTTTATAAATTATATTAGCTACTACAATAGAATTTAACTAATTATATAGTTCAAAAAAAAATAATTAATTCCTATATAATAATTAACAGCTATAAAGCATTTTTGTACAGTAAAAAAATAACATATACAAAATAATATTATAACTTCTCTTGTCTCAATTTTTTTCATCTGAATAATCTAAATATTAGAAATCTACTATTTTTATTTTGAAGACTAACTCCCCAGAGATGAATTTAAAATTGAGGGATAAAGATGTAATCAACCATTGTAATTCCTGCATTTTTTATGCAAGTTAACTCAGTTATTTGTAAATATCTCAGATATGTTAATGAGGGTTAATAACCTATCGCCTCATTATTCCTTATAGGAAGTGATCTAAAATTATAGCTTTATTTATCATTGAATTCATACTTGTTGAAATTTGAACTGATCCACCTATGAGCCCATAACCCCTACTACTGGTCAATAATTCCTCTACAATTTAAATTGAATACCATTTATTAAAGTGGGAAGCTTCCAATTAATTTGATGAATATGGAAAGTGTGTACCATAGGGATTATCAATGCCTATCATAAATAGAAGATAGAATGATTATATTTCTGTTCTCTAGTGTATGATTGTTTGAATTCGGTGACAGAGCACTAGAAGACAGGTTAATTGATAATGTGGACAATCAGCTACATGATGATCACATATGTTGCGAATAAAACAAAAATCATAAAAGGATATGTTTTCAATAATATATGTGAATATCAATATCAGTCATTGAGAAATGGTACATAAACCCATACTACTATGTAAAAGGATTATACTACATTGAAAATGCTTACATCAATCAATTGGTAGCGAAATAGAAATAGTTACGAGAAGAAAAATGAACATGTGGTAAATAAAAATAATAAAATTTGTATGTGTGGTTCATTAGGTTACATTGATCATTTGGTTTTGTGGTATATTCATGTACATCATTTTGAATCACCTTGGTTAATAATCAACTATGTTGGTCTAAATATATTCATAAAAAATGAGTACCTAAGTAATCACATTCAATGATATAAATGCCTACATAGACTAAAAATTCTTATGTCAATAAAATTTATTATTTTTCATTAATCCATGTCACTCATATAGATAACCGATATTATTGATGTAAAACTATAATTTATTCCATTTGATGTCATTTTATGTGGTCAATTTTTGAGTAATGTGTACTATCGGAGTTATTGAATGAATGTTAGGAAGTAGTTACTACTAATAAAAGGATGTGTTAGACTATTATATAACTATGTATAACAAAGTAAAAATAGGATTGATGATAGAGACACTCTATAGGAGCCAATGGAATAAGGAAGTGAATAGGGAGAAGACCCGATAACACATTCTTTTCTTATTTTGATTTCACTACATGAGAATTATCTAGTGTTTTTTATCCAATTTTAATTTTAAAATAATTTTTTATCATTTTGAAAATTATTTTTTATATTTTTTGCTAAAAAATGTGATTTTATGAGGTTGATCTATTTATAAGTTTTTACCCCATCCTATTATATGGAACTATAGGACTCCACCCTTTCCTCATCAGTCGTGTTATTTATGACGTAAAGAATATAACTCAGTGAGAACAACATAGGTAGTAAATATAATTTATTATTTTCTATGGAATTAAAAAAATAATAGGATATAACACTCAATGGTGGGATTCCATAGTACCTAAATAAGTGGGAAATAAGTCTTTAGTTGAGTTTTTGAAGGCACCTTTCACCTATTGAATATCCACTCTAGTGAGATTCTAGATATTTTACTTGGTCATGTGGTTTCCAAATCTTGGATAGATGGAATTAAAAAAAACACACTCATTAAAATAAAAATTTTATCTGACCATTTTCCCTTTCCATTATCTCTTAGGTTCCTCCATTTTATTACCCTATTTATCATCCTCTTACGTCAACCCTATTTATTTCCACAAAAAATTTTGATGATATTTATCTCTATCATTTCACTTATTTTTTTGATTTTTGTTTCTCTTTTTATCATTTTGTTCAAAAACATTCCTTCTCTTATGTTCGATCCACATTTTCAATTATGTTAATAATTACATAGGTGTTATAAATAAATAATTTTTATTGAGTCCAATGATATTCCTGAGAAATTTTGGCACTGTTTATTGAGAATGGAATGTGTGAGGAAAAAATGAAATAAAAGAAGTAGAAACTTTTTGTAATTTGTTTTTTTTTTGAAAGGGGGTGATTATAAAATGATTCATTATATAATGAACTCTATAAATTAAACCAAAAAATTAATAAACATATATGTTCCATGAAACTAAGTAATAATATTTCTATGGAAAATATTCAACAGAACTTTTTTAATAAACCAAATTAAAATCCTATCCTAGAGGAGAATTCCAATCCTTGACTTATGGGAAATATTGTCCCAAATAGTGTAAGGTTCATAGAGTTTTTGGCGATTAACAAGTCAATAAATCCATCATGCACTAGGAATACCCTGAGTGCCATGAATTAAGAGATTAAAAAATCAAATCTCTCTATGATTCACTATTATGAGGGACTTCAAAATGATGATTCTTTGGACATCATAAGAGATTTTTATAGAACATCCAAGTATTAAGAACTAAAATGATTAATTGAGGAATAATTGAATATAATGGTATTCCATTTATATTAAAAGGAATTTCTTTTTCCAGTAGTTATATAATGAAATATGTGATACAAGAGACTATATTTAAAATGATTTTTCTTTGATGTTTTATCCAAGATGCATGATTTATAATATTAGGAAAAATATCCATGAGTTTTTCCAAAAAGAAAGTGATTTATTCTAAGAATATTATGTAAGGATCAAAGGGATTATTTAATAGTATCATATCTATAAATTTACACACTATTTTTCATGGGTACTATTTAATACTATCTTAAACTATTTCATCAAACTATAGATTATTAGTTATCATTTAAATATTAAAAAAAATAGATAAGGGGATAAATTATATTTTTATCATTTTGTCCCAAAATTCCCTGGATAAATGTTCCTAGTGGAGACGTATTTTATGAATTCGAACCACACCTAACACCTATGATTATTTACAATCTGTAGGTGTGTACATTAGAAATTATCAACCAACTCTCAGGGTGTAGTTTTGTCAATGTGGAATGTTTTTTATTCATAGTGTCGTAGCCAAATCATTGAAATAACATCTTAAGACCACTAAAAAAAATATTTTTTTGGAATGGTCTTCATATACAACCAAGAGATGATCTATTATAAAATAATTACAAACATGGTTAGAAAAATAATCTTGACTTGTCTTTGAGTTAACAAGGAGTAATAAAGCATAGTGTTCCCCATTATTTTCAACAAATAAGGAAACATTTTTTTTCTACATCGTCATCAATAAATGGTTGACCTATCAAGTTCACAATATATATTCACAGGACTGTTTTAACAGTTGATGGGTATGTTTGATGAAAAAAGTGAGATATGTGATTTTGATATGTCACAAGAAGATTAAAGGTTAAAAAACCTCAAACCACCAAAAGGTGGATTAGTCATATATGTAGATGAAATAGATAATTGTATATATATAAGTACAACCTAGACGTATCCTATATAGAATGAAATGTGTGTGGTTACTATGAAGGGTTTTATATCACAATATGTTACAATAGTTGATTCTAATGTTGGGATAAATGAAAATATGGGAGAATATAGACACCCAAATATAAAGAAGACTCATTAAATATAATTTTACATCACTTCTATAATAATGAGAATCATGTTATTCCATCTGAAAATTGATATGAAAAATACTAAAATATTAAATTAAATAGATATAAGGAAAAACTTTTTGAAAAAATGGGGGAAAAGTCTATGGTCATTAATATTTTTTTTCAATCCATTTATTTCCAACAAATATTGAAATAAAAAAAAAAGAGTCTTAAGTTACTAGTACTTTTAAATAATATTTGAGTGTAAATTCCTTTTATCAAAGATTTAATTCAAATTTAATCAAACTGAAAAGCACTCATAAAATTTGTCATAAATAAATAAACCCTTATAGATATTTTCAACCAATATCTTTTATGAGAGTGACGTCTCATGATTAAAAATGAAATACCACAATAACTTAATGATTAGTAGAGAATTTCACTAACAAACCCATTAGAAAAAATACATAAATTGAATATATTTTAAATTTTTAGGCATATAATAAATATACTACATTTTTAATTATTCTTTTATTTGTGGTTAGGAGAATTGTAACCCATAATACAAGTCTTGAAATTAGATGGATTATAATTTATACATCCCATGGGATGATTTTGGTGCCCATTAGTTATAGTTTGATAGTTTTATCAACCTGATAACATTCTCATTACAGATATGGAACGTGATAATGAATTCTCTCCCAATATGGTTAGCCATTATCTGTTATAGGGAGAGCTATTATCAATATATCAATATATCATTAAAGAACCATAACATTAACTAAGATTAGAATTTAAAATGTGGTTGAACAAGAACATGAAAGAGGTTGTGAGAGAAGATAATATTAAAATTCTTTATCATGGGATTATCGATAACATTCAGTGTTGTTCTTTGGCGAGTCCTTACCAAGAGGTCCAAATGAAAAAAAATGATTACCATAATGGCCCAGTAAAATGGATGAGAAAATAAATGTTTATAAGGAAACTAAATGGAGGATTTATATCGATTACAAGATGCTTAACATTTCTGCTACAGAAGACTATTTTCCCCCAAGCTTTTTCGATAAAAGGCATGAGAGGATTTCCAGAAATGAATTTTACAATATCCTAAATTGTTATTATTGTTAAAATAATATTTTATTAGCCTAATAGGATTATTATATGATGACTTTTACATTCCCATACAAATCATTTTTTCAACTAATGAATGACCTAAGGTTTTTATGGTACAACAACTTGTTTCCAAAAATGTATGATGGAAAATTTATAGGAATTTATTGATAGAATTTTTATGGTTTTTATGGATGATTTTTCCATTAGGCAATAAATTTTGAATACATCATACAATATCTGGAACCTATCATAGAAAGATGTTTAGAGACAAAAATAGTTATAAATCTACATATATTCTAGTTTATGGTCACATAAAAATCATAATGGGGTATGAACTATCTAAGATGGTTTTGGAGGGTGAAAATACATTAATTGGGGACATTAAATGGTTGTTCCCTCCTGTAAATGTCATGGGTGATATGAATTTATCATGGGCATGTTGGTTTTTACTGGTGTTTTGGCATGGGCATTTTTTAAATCATGTATCACTTATGTTTCAACATTTAAAAAGATGCACCTTTTTTGGAGACAATTAGTATGATTAGTTTTTCTATATTAAAGAATATCAAATTTATCCACCTCAATTCATTTACACATTATGGGAAACAATCATTTGATTTCATGGGTGATCCAAGTTTTGTGTCAATTAGAGTAGTCTTAGGACATATTACATAATGAAAACTGCATGTGGCATCTTAGAAAAGTAGAAAGCTAAATATAACTAAATAGAATTATGCCACTACTGAGAAGGAGGAGTTATATATTTTTTTCTCTGTAAAATCTCATCTAGTTATTAATATTTTCTAAATCATTTTTTCCACAGTCCATTTTCCTTGGAATATGTTCTTTCCAAAAAAGTGTCAAACCCTAGTATAAGTCCATGGATAATTTGGTGAAGTAATTTTATTTATATATCAATGCAATACAAGGGGATGAAATTACATTTTTGATGAATTTTTGAGGTTATCCAGTGCTAAGTTTGAATAAATCAAAGGAATCCACTTTACTTTTTGAGTTGATAAATTTGTTATAGTTTCTAATAAACTATTTTATTTTTATTCAAACATTGTTAAATATATAGCGGGAAGACTCATCCCAATAGTGGTCAGTAATATATTATTATTTGAAGGTGTGTACCTCAAGCGGAGATGTTTAAAATTTCAGAGAGTTCCCACTTGGCACCGTGGGGAGGTAAAGATAGAGGTAAATGGGACGTCTCAAAACATTCTTCATGATGGAATTTTATAGACTTGATTGTTTTATAATTAGAAAAGAATAGTCCTAGGTTGTGATATATTTAAATGGTTAGAAAATGTAGGATGAATATTGGAGTTTCCTCAGAAATTTATTTATGATGTTGCAATTTTTGATGTCTGGGGACTATACTTTACTGAACCATTACTATATTCTCTTATAAATGAGTTCATCTTAGACAAGGTTTACAAACATTCTAAATGGGATGATGTCATGAATATTCCAAATAATGAAGTTACTAGTGGTATTAAAGTCATTAAAAAGAACATATTTAATGAATTTGGGTGCTAAAGGATTAAATTATAGATAATATGACATATTATAAAATTTTCAATGTCAAATATTTGATTTAAAATAATGGTTTCTCACAAATTAAAATAAAAATGTAATATCCAAAATTGATTGGATAGGTAGAAGTATATAATATATAGTAAATGAAAAAAGTATGAAATACTACGTTATAGGAAGGACTTATCTATCAATCATCATGAGGAATTATGGGCATAAAAATCCTCATTTAAAAACACCATTGGTATGCCTCCCTATAGAATTATCTTTGAGAATACATTCTATTTTCTTGTAAATCACCACCAAAAGTCGTTCTGAGCAATAAAATACCTAAAATTTATTTTAATACTATGGTAGGGTTTAGGTTGATTGAATTATGTGATCTGAATGTAATTTGAAGAGTTTCTTATGAGATTTCTAAAATTTGTAATGAAATACCTAAAACCTTTCATGAATCCATAATTTTGTAGAGAAAATATAAAGATGCCCATATGGACTTATTCATTAATTATTGGTTGAAACTATTCCTTTATAATCATAGATCAATGTGGTAAGTCCCATTCACCATTTCAAGAGATATTGTTAATGGATATGTTTAGTATATTGGACATGACAACCATCGATTTTATGTCATGGGAAATCAAGTAATGATTTGTTGTGAGGGAAAACCCAAGGGTGTGGCTTCTATATTTAAACTTCCAGAATGAGATCTTTTTCACCAAACCTATGAATCTATACTCAATGCTTCAGGGGAGTCAAAACATGGTTATTTATTTATTTTAATCATTTATATTTTATTATTCTGCATAATTATACAAAATTTTATATCTATTTTTTATAGGAATATATTTTTTATCTTGGGGTGTTCTATACTAGGGTAGATGAATGTATTCTTCGATGATCCTTGATAATAAATCCTTATATTAGAGAAGTTTTAATTATAACTCTTCACTTTCAATTATTAAACATCTGGGAATTTATGTGTAGGGGATTTTTGCTATTTTTTCTACGAGATTTAATCTATTTTTTATAAAATCATGTTTTTTTTATCACATGAGAAAAATTATTATTTTTATTCAAAAAATGGAAATCATAAACATTTAATTCCAATGTGTTCTTTAAAGTAATTTACAAAGTTCCAACAATTCTTTATTTGAAGTCAAATGAAACTATCCCTTTATTCGTATCATAGTTTAATTGTTTTATCAATGTTATTCTTTAATTTTATCAACTTTTTGAATAAAAAATGTGGACAATTTTGTGTTTTATCTATGGGGGAAGAAAAGTTCCTATTGTGCCTTATTTATACATTATTTCTTCCAAATAAAAAAACTCAATGAATTAATTTTTCTGAAAAAAATCCTCCACCCTTAAGAAATTAACCATGTTTTTCCTATTTAAGAAGAAATTTTGGGTTCTCCTTATTCAACAAAAAATATGCAATTTAGATCCTAGAAAAAGATGCCATGACCTGACTATGGTGATTAATTAAAATATGAAATTTTGTTGATTATGTGATTTTTGATTATTTTTGTCTTTTATTTTATATAAATATTACATGAAAACAATGTAATGAATATAGATAGATTAAACTCTTATATAATTGTAACTATATTTGGAGAAGGATTCAACTAGATTTTTATCATAGCTACATATCCTAGGTAACATATAATACATTAGGAAGCCAACCCAAATAATAAGAATTATAAATCCTTTGATAATGTATTAAAATGGTAAATTTGTATCCCACATGGAGTATCTATGGAAAGGGTATTGGGTGTGTTTCTATAAATAAATACCAATCAATAAGTTTTATGAATATTTCTTTTTAAACATTCATGGATGTGAAAAAATTAAAATAATATTCCCTTTAAAAAAAATATCTCATTTTCATGTGATGAATATTGAACCCTGATAGAAAAAAGAAAAATTGAATTATAATAATATATTTTACGTTTTACCAAAAATATCAGACAGTAAATCATGTCATTTGGAACCTAGGGGAGAGTGAAGTTTATTTTATCTTATTGATATATATCAAATTAAACATGATTATCTCTAGTTTTAAGGCATATAACTGGAATGTATGTTTTTATTGAAGTTAGGAGTGGGATGAACACGCATAGGAAGAATAAAAATCTTCTACAATGGATGATTTGGTGCTCTCAAATCTAGTTTTTATTTTATGGTTCCTAAATCATTTTAAATGTAATATTTGAATCACAAATGTCCCTGGAGTGCAATGTTTTAACTATCAATGAGTTTGAAATAGAAAATTCATTCACAATTTTGGACATTTTATTAGAGTAGTTCATTTTATTTTTAATGGATAAATATGTATTTAGTGTAAACATTCTATGGTTTTAACATTTATACTAAATTTGGTTATTTTTTGATTTTTCATAATGAATTTTCTTATGGTGATTTAATTTTCATCACAAATATAATTGAATTTAACTGAATCTATAGTGAAAACAATTGATTTCTTGTATTAAAATTGAAAATAGTTGGAAATTTTTGGACATAAGTTACTGTTGAAATAAAATATAAGAGAAGAAAATCTCCTATTTAAATAATTTCTTTAATTATATTCTACAAATTTCATGGATCATAAAAGTATTTAAAAGAAGAACCCCATAAAGAGGAGTTTTCAACTAGGACATGTCGATGGAAACATCCCATTTAATCTACAACATTTTAATACACGCTTCATGTGATATTTGTGAAGAGAAATATAGTATTGATTACTTTGAATATCAGGTCACTTTGGTGTTTCCCATATAAAGTGATCTATATTGCAGGTTCTACAGTGCACTTCATTTAGTCAGGCATAAATTTTTATTGAGAATCCTATGAGACAACAACCCCTACTATTGGTTAGTGTAACACCTATAATTTTCATCTGATACCACTGATGGATGAGGGATTCTACTATTAAAAGGATTATTTTGGATGAAATATTCCCAAAAAATGAGTGATACCAATGTGATTGATATGAAAACCCTCACATATTGTAGTGATCTAGTTTGAGATGGTTAAAATTTAGAAACATGAGTGTATAAGATATGTCAGTCAATTATGTGGTGAATTGGATACGTTGAGAACCCTATTCATCAGGTAGAAATACTATATTGAAAAATGATATTTTAATATTTAGATATTTTCATCATAATAAATTATTTTAATGAAATGGATAATACTACCAAATATCCATATAAAAGGATTTGTCTATGTTGGAGATGCATAGATCAAACAATCAGATACATAAGAAAAATGGATTCATAATGATGAATGAGTACATGGAGAATAAACTACATAGAACATTTTCAAACATGGTCCATTCTACAACATTGTCCAAATGGATTTATGATCTATTTAGCAACATCATTTCGAATCACCATCATAAAGAATCAGCTATTTCATCTTGAAAGGATATGTAGAAAATGGTTACATAGAGAATTTTTAACATTGATACAAACTTATATGTGGCCCAAAAACTCCTACATTGATAAAAATGAATATTCGGACTATGAGACACATCATTCATATAGAATACTGATCATGTTTCTGGATTGATAGATTTCATTCAATTGAATCTCATGTGAGGTGGCTAGCTACAGATTCATGTGGGAGGTGGGAGGGGTTGGATGAATGATAATATGTAGTTGGTCCTAGTAAGATGATGGAGGATAATATAAAACAAGTGAGGAAAAAATATGGAGGATTCAGGATATTACAGATACTTTGGAGGAGCTGTTGGGATAAGGAAACGAGCAGGGATAACATTTTGTAGCACATTTTAGTTTCTATTATGAAACAAAAGAATGGGTGATTTTGATTTTTTCTATCCCAAAAAATCCTATGTAAAAACATATTCTAAATTTAATGAAATCATTTGTTGAAATTTTTGGATAAAACTATTAGGTTATGAGGTTTATATGGTAAGGATTTTTTACTCATAGTATGTGTAGGGAACTAGAGGATTCCACCAAGGCCTCTTCAATCATGTTATTTATGACCTCAACTATCTAACTAAGTGATAACTATTTAGGTATTTTCTATAATTCTTTTATTTATTTTGGATTTCCATGTTATAAGAGGATAGATCACTCACTGGTGGGATACTAGGTTTCTTAAATGGGTTGGAAAATAATTCATTAGATGAGAAGCTAATGGCTCCATTCACCTACAAACTGGCTACTGGATTGAGTTGGTCATCTCCTTTTCCAGGTCCTATAGTGTCTAACATTGGGAGATAAAAAATAAAATAAAATTAACACCCCCAAAATCGTCCCATCAAACCAATTTAACATGACTTTACCTTGTTAGTTTCTCCATTTTCATTCCCTCTTTCTCATCCTATTCACTCAACCATCCTCTTATCTCAAAAATATATTCCATCAGCTTCATCGCATTCATTTTAATCGAAGTAATATTTTATTATAATTTTTTTCATTTCATTTTCTCCACAAAAATTCCCTTCTTTTAATTTTTATCCCTCATTTCCATTACACTAATAGTTATGTATATGTTATATATAATTATCTTTTGTGGAGTCTGACAAATTATGCTCCAGTTCCCCTAACCTTTGTATGACTAAAAGATTATTTAATTGATAGAGATCTTAGATAAGATGTCGCAGTTGAATTTAACATCGAATGAGTAACCAAAAAAAGAGATATATTGGATTGAGTGGGGAATTATATGATTTGATTCATGTCAGTGTTCAATGTAATCCCATAAGTTTATATAACATTTTTCATTTTATATATAAGATAAATAAATTTAGAGGTTCGTTACCATACTAATATTATTATTTTATTTTTGTTAATTTACACGGTTAAATTCTGTATGGATGTTTTTTATGATATAATGATATAAAGAATTAACATTCATGCATGATGGAAGTAAATTAAAATCATATTATGCAGAAATTTTATCTATGACATGGTAGATAACATTATAATATCCACATATTACTATTAATAATGTAACGATGATAAAATGGGTAATTTACACATAAAGATAAAAAATAATCTATTTTATATATTAATTTGGTATAGAATTCCACTACATATGTTAAAATTGAATTATAGTTCAATTTTCATGACCAACCAAAGCTAGGATACATTCAATTATTTTATAATTATATCATGAGTTTTAATTCGATATTACATATTTCATATCCAAGGTCTACTACCAATGTAGGAAATGTGGTAAGTTAGAGGCAAGGGTTGAGGGAATCCAAAAGGAGGATTTAGTAATTATGGATTACACTAATGATTTAAAGGAACTATGATTTAATGTATTTGAAAAAGAATTATATATACCAAAAAATCATCAAAGAACATTGATGGTAATTTTATAGTTTATAAGTAGAGAAAATGACTCCATTCCTCCAGAATGTCCATATAATAAAATATTACAAAATAAATGGTCATGGATATTTAATTTTAATAAAATAATTTCAGATTAATAAATTTAATATTTTTTATCTGAATTTATAAATAATATAATCTATTAAAATTATACTCTTCTAAATTGTATAAATGGAAATACACATGACTTTAACAACATCATTGATATCTATACTAAATATTGATAAACTTATCACAACAAATAATATACAAGAATTAAATGGTGATTTTGTGTAATTCTATACCATTTAAGGAAATTATATGTGTTGGGAAACCCTTTTTCTAAAGAACATTACCATGATTCCAATGGGGAAATTTTTTCTCTATATGATAAAAATATTTATTAATCAATGGATGTACAATTTTTTTCTCTTTTCCATGAAAAATTAGAGTCCAAAGTAATGTGGGGATATGGATAAAATTATTTTGATATCTCAACTTCATTATATATATCAAGAGAAGGTAATATAAGTGTTATTTGAGCTTTCCAATGCACAATTGACATAACGTCTTGGTTAGTGGGTGCTTGTTGGGACTCATTTAGTAGTGAAGATTAGCAATAGGGATCACTTGGACATCTTGGGAAAAAATATCTGATAATATGCACATATATCACATCCTTTTCTCACTACCTAAATCATTCTATAGTTATATAATTAATCTCCACATGAATATTTAAGGAATAATATTTTCTAAATTCGTATTCTAATTAAAAATTTAATAATGGCACGAGGTGTTAAAAATGTATAGTCCTTATAGTTAATGAGAAAATAGAGAATAAGGTAAAGTGTGTCAAGATAGAGTCCTTCCAAGAAGAAAAATATCCAATGGTGGGAAAATGGAAAATATTCAAAAAGTTTTCCATGTGGAAATATATGACATTTGAAGAATAACTGCACCAAGAAATATGTGTAAAACAATGTTTTTTATTTTCAAGTGTAATATTTCAATACCCTTTTTTGAGTATTAGATATTTCTTTTCATGTTCTCTTACATACTAAATTAAATGAACAAAAATAACTTTTAATTTTTTCTAAATCATTGGTGGATCTTTATGCAACCAATGGTCCATGACTCACTACATTGACCATAACATAATACCTCCTCCACTACCAACAAGAATTTTTTTGTTTGAAATGAACCATTATATTATTCCAAGTGTTACTAAGAACATTATATATGTTTCTTGTATTATAATGGAAAGGATTATTTTTATATTTGGAAATAAACAATATTTATTTTACAAAGACAACAATTATCATGGTATGGTACAAATAAATAAAGATCATTATGTATTAAATTGATAAATCCAAGTATTGTAAATAGATAATGCATCATGTTTACACAACTCAAATATAAACCAATTATGGAATCAGTTTCATGGTCATGTAAATGAGAAATTCCTATCAAAATTGGATCAATATTTTTATTTTGACTTTTTGAGATAATACTTATTCAATGATATCATTATTGTTTCTATGTAAATATCACCAAAACACCCTTGGGTGGACAGAGTTAAATGGACACAAATCTTATTGTATTAATGCACCATAATTTCTGTGGACCTTTTGCAGTATAAGATAGTCATGGATAATCTGACTTCACAACGTTTAATGATGACTTGGGTGGATGTCGAAATGTCGACTGGATGAGGTAAAAGTCTAAGTCCTATGATAAATCCAAAGATTTGAATAATGAACAAGAGAATTATATTGGTATAAATATAAAGAAACATAAATTTGGTTGAGTTGCGGAATATATTAACCAAGAGTTCTCAAATTCTTTATAAGAGTTTTTTATTCAATCTCAACCCACTCTACCTCATATACCATAATGGAATTGTGTTAGTGAAATAAAAAATAGTACCATTCTAGACATGAAAATTTCTGTGATTGTTCATTCATGTATTTCATTATCTTTTTGTAGACGTGTACTATAAACTACATCATATAGACTTAACTAAGTTATAATATATGTAACTAGAATAATTCATTTTTATTTACTGAGTGAAAAGAATACCAGTTTATCTTGTACTTATGTGTGGGTATGTGAGTCAATTGTTAAGTCTATGATTTAAAAAAAAGCACTATAAGGTACAAAATGTGTGTATGTCTAAATATTATATCCAAAAAACTAAGAAAAATTATCTATCTAAAATATTAGAGATGAAATTCATTTTTATAAGAGAAGAAATGTTCATTGATAGGGAGCACATAACCGAGAAGGGTAGTGGAAGAATGATAGACTGTGATGAAGTTTATTCTCAATATATACAGGATAAGTTATAAAAATATATTCTATTGGTCCACATGGAAGAAGATATTCATGAAACCCAAGTACTATATAGGAGTACCAAATAGGTAGGAGGATAATAAAGATATGGTTTTCTAGCCACCGTGTATGATTAAGCATTATTGATTAACAATAAATAACTTCAATAATATAAAGATCCAATAGAGATATCAAAATCTATATTATTGAAATAAGCCATTAATTGTGAGATATATTCCATGTATTAGATCCAATTATTGATCTTCTATTTTATGTGAATCTAGTTGGGCGTAAATGCTTATTTAAGGTAAAATTAGACATGAAATGTAATATAAATTCATATGAATCAAGAATGTTGGATATAGGGATTAAACAAAGTTGATTAATTCAATATGAAAAATATTTTTTTCTGGTATCCATGTTTAAATATAATATAATTATACTTTCTATAGTAGCACACCATGATAGTGAAATTTCATAAATAGATGTCAAAATATCATTCAATAACGGGGAACACTGGGAATATTTATGATTAACAAAAAAGGAATGGTTTGGGGCTATTTTTAATTAAAAAATTATTTGATATCGAATAGATCCATTTATTAATTATATCAAGAATCCATGTTTTGTAAAACAGTTTTTAATGAATCAATAATAAAATTATTTTCATTATGAATGAATGTGATCTATGTGTCTAAATTTTGTTTTATGAGACTGCTTACATTATCTGAGTAGTATATGTAGATGAAATATTAGTAAGTAGAATTGATATACAATTATTATATTCATTTATGGACCGATTATACATGTGTTTCTCCCTGAATAGATTAGGTGAAACAAACTATATTATAAGGGTCAAGATCATTTGTGATTGATCTGAGTTTTTTTGTATATTTATTCAAGGTATAGGAATTAACCAAAGACTGGTGATATTTAACCTGGAATAAACCAAGAATAGATCGGTACTAATGTTACATGATATATATTTTTCTAAGAAAATTTTTCCTCGGGCCCACGAGGAGAAATAGAACATGAGTAATATCCCATATTCTTTTGTCATAAAATCAATCATGTATGTCAGGTTCTATAATAGGCTTCATGAAGCCTACACTTTTGCGAACCAAAGATTGACGTACTTTGAAATTATATTACTTTTGCGGAATACTCAATACATAACAAAAACAAACAACAAAGGACCATAATAGTTTAGTGTCCTTGGAAACTCAGAACATAATCTTCTAATCGTGGTGAAAGATCGTAAACATCTCCCATAAAGATCTTCCCCTTTTGTATTCTTACCTAATACCTTTCTTTATATCCTAGGGAAAATAAAACATATAAAGGGTGAGCTCAAATTCTCGGTAAGGGTAATCATGGAGAAAATAAAACAAACCATATAGATTTGAACATAAAAACATGAACATATTTTTTAAACATCGAAATCTTGAGAAATTACATGAAACATGGCAGTATGTAAGGCATAAATCATAATGGAACATCAATCATGATAAGATATCATGGAAATAAAACTTTTAATTCTGGATAAAAATTAATCACATGATATGATTTCCATAGTATCCAAGGCATTGCTTCCAAGACCATCTTAGTTGACAAAGTCCCTTTCGGAATCGAGCTCACTCCTCATTCCAGTCCGGTATCACTGAACCAAATTAACCAAATATTCAAACCTTGTCTATCTCATGAGATATAAATATTTACCCAATGAATTAGAGGGAGATATAGGTCCCACCCATATCATAATGAAATCATTCTTACTTGTTCCACAACATGATCCTAAATCATTAATCATTACCCAAATTATAAAATTGGTTTCATAAACATCATCCCATCATAACGCAATCCATATTAAACAAATCGATATCATTTCATCATACGAAAAGTGAAACAATGTAAATCATAGAGACATTATACATGAAACATACACATATGAAATAATATCGTCTTAGATGGAAAATGGTTTTGATAAAACACATGAAATAAATTCTTGAGGAAAATATCCCTTCTTATTCAAAATCATTTTCTTTTAACAAAATGCCATGAAATTTTAATATAAGAGGATTTTTTTTACAATATTCATGAAAATCTTGTAGAGTATGATTCATGAAAATATGGTGTTATGAAACCATATAAATCCTTTCATTCCGTAATCATTTTTTTAAAAATTCACATCGTACTTTTGTCGGAAAAGTCAAAAAGTACCTCATATCGTAAACAACAGAAATATTCCTTCCAAAAATTGTGGTAAAAGTCATGAAATTGTAAAAATGACTTTAAATAGACTTGTAAGAATACTAAATATTTTATGAAAACATTTTTAGAAAGCATGGACATAAATGATAAACAAAACCCCAGTAAATACTTATGAATGAACGATCTTGGATAAGAATGAGATTGGAATAATTATTCCTTACCTTAGGTCTGATTTGCTTAATACATATCCAAACCTCATATTTAATAAATAAAATAATTTCATTTACTCATTAAAGAATCATATTCATTGTTATTATATCATATATGGTTCATTTATGACTTTATATTACACATTCTTTGGTAAATTCCATGTCAAAGCATTGTTTTGGGTAAAATCTTTTTATTTATCGTAATTGTTTAGTATTGTTGTTCATGATATTATTATTAATTATATCATTACATACTTAATTAAACAATGTAAATCATGATTTATATATCATATATATTTAGTATATATATATAATATATAGATGAAATAAATGAAATACACCGTTCATGGAGATGGTAGGTCGTACGTACGCATGAACGCTATTTTCCTTTCCTTATTGATTTG
This sequence comes from Viscum album, assembly GCA_963277665.1. Classification (NCBI taxonomy): domain Eukaryota; kingdom Viridiplantae; phylum Streptophyta; class Magnoliopsida; order Santalales; family Viscaceae; genus Viscum; species Viscum album. The sequence continues at coordinate 1,979,249,274 of OY728133.1, forward strand.
AATGGAAGTAATTAGATGAAATATATATATATAAATAAATTCAGTAGCTTCATTATGTCATATATTTCATTATTATTCATTATATATACATTATAATCATTCTTGAATGGTTAACATGGAGAATGAATCTCATCACATCGTGGAGATGGTTATCTGTACGTACGAACGAGTGATGATATCGTTCCCATAATTATTTAATGGAATTGGAGTGGATGATATAATATCTAAGAATCATTATGATGTTGTAATAACCATATATAGTTATTCTTTACACCATTATACTCATCCAATAAGGTGGTGGTGGAAAAACTGATTACACCACGACGTGGAGACGGTATTCCGTATGTACGCATGCGCAGTGATTTCATTTTCTGTATGATGGATTGAAGGAGAAATGGGGTTGTTTCATATTTATAAAAACATATCAGTATATTAGTGATACTTATGTTATTACTTTATAATTAAACAACAAAATAATAAGAAGTTGAAGAATAAAAAAACTTGAAAGAATCGGTAGAAGAGATTACCTCTTCCTCGACGCACCTCCTTCTAACATCTTCTTAGGGAACTAGAGATGATCTTTTGAGAAGACCAGAACCTCTATAATATAACTATAGTGGTTTATAAGAGTAATTGGAAGGTGTTGGACGAGCTTCAAGTCTAAAAAGGGGTTGAAGAGAAGAGGGAAGGGGTTCCCTTTTTATAAGAGATGAGAGGGGAATCTTTGAAAAAAATTAAAATTTTATTTTATAATAAAGTCATATTTGGTTTAAATTAGCTCCAAATTGATTTATTTCGATGATAAAGTGGGGATGGGTATAAAACCTCTCATCCAATAGATTTTAGACAAGTTTATTCTAGTATTGTATTCTTATCATTTATATTTAACTCTAAGTTAAATAATATTACTTTTACCATGTCTTTTTGATTTCCTACTCTACATGGTTTAAAACATACTATATCAAGCCAAAAGAACCCAAAGTGGTTAATTATTAATATATATATCCTTATATAATTCATTTGTCCGAAACATATATTTTTAGGAATAAAATCAAATTAATAATATAATATTTGTTTTAAAAAATATTTTATGTCAATTTTGACACTATTTAGTACTTGATTTTTGTGAAAATCATTACAACATGATTAATTCGAAGTAAAATAATTAAAACAATACTAAAATGTAATATTAACAGATAAAATATTTGGAATTTATAAAAAGTATAAAATTACATTTATTTTGGTATTTATAACATCAATTATGTTAATATTTCATTAATAAGGTAATTACTGCATCATGATTATGTCATAAATAAATTAAATTATTTAAAGTCTAAAAATAATAAATAAACTTCCATTATGTATGAAATATTTTTAGCTTTCTAATTAATATTTATAGTGGAATTTATCTTATGTATAACCCTATATTGAAAATGTTCTAGTTATTAAACTTTTATTTTAGATGTTTTAACTCTTTTTTAAATAAAATAATAATAAATGTCCTAATCTAATCCAAGTGGACCTAAATGATAATATTATATTCCTAAGGTTGTTTTTATCGAATTATACTTATATAATAGAATTATAACATGTTTTAGGGTAATAATATTATCATTTTTACCCTTAATTACCCTATTTACTTTTAACCGTGGTAAATAAAAGTAAAAAGTTACTATTCACCAAAAATTATTTTTATCTTATTGAACCACATTTTACTACTTGATATTAACTGTGTCTCATGGATTTTTGAAATCCCACTCACAGAAGTGGTAAAATTAACTTTTATGTAAATTTTTAAATTCTTCTAGGAGGTGGGTAAAAGACGGTGAAAAGTTCAGTAAAATTTTTATATATCTAAAATTATTATAAAATGACTCCAATGAATTACATTGAACTTATATAGGTATTATTTATCAATTTTGACCGAAAATAAATTTAAATAAAATAAATAATTATTTAAATAAAAAGTCAGTTTTTAAATATTTACCCAGTGTCTTCACTATTCATCGAAAATTGAATGTTTTCAGAAAAATAAAAAAAATTACACTAGGATAATTTCGATATTCCGAATCCAAAAATGAAGTCAATTTTGAATGATAAATTTTTTAAAATTTCAAAAGGTGGGTATTACTATTCATAAAGGCTAGTTTTTATAATATTTTAATTACATATTGTTGTTTAATGAAACTCTGTATTGCGTACACCACACGCTATCATGGAAGGTAACTATTGCGTGTAATGTAAGCCATGTCAGGGTTGCGTGCAGTGGAAGACTCCTTTGTTTTTTCATATAACAGAATCCAACTATATTTAATTTATACATTGAATATATATATATATATACACTCAATGTTGCATAGAATAACTACTATCAACTGAACTTGAATTTGTGTGTAACACGATCCAAGAATAGTATTGTGTATACTGAAAGCTAATACGGTGTTGTGTCTAGTGGAAGATAATATTGGTGTAGCATACAACACAATACATCAAATAAATTTATAAAATTACTTATAAAAAATTCTCGGGGTGTTACATTCTACCCCCCTTAAAATAAATTTCAACCTCAAAATTCGTCATGGTTATAAATGGTTTACTACTTGAAAGTTTCTTTCATGGAAACCCACATAGTAAATAGTAATACCAAAATATAATATTATAAAACTGAAGTATGAAATGTAATGGCTACACAAATTATCTCATCACTAGGTTTCCACATAGGAGAACAAAGGTGAAAATATGGATATAGATGAGAAATCTAACCATCATGTTCTGATGGAATGTTGTAGAGGACATGGCTATGATAATCCCAACAGTCAGAAAGACATAAATTTGTGATGATCAAATGTACCATCTGATTCATCAGATATGAGGGCACTAGGGCAAAATTTTCGGTTTTTAGGATAATTTCCCTAATGTTTAATATTTTTTGAATTAAAAAAAATACTTACTTGATTTTGGTACAATCCGACTTTTGTTTATGCCTTGAACAATTTACACTTCATCTCTTAAAGAAATGAAGCTCAATTTGTCTTTCGTGAAGTGTTAGCATATAATGCGATAGAATGATAGGTCATTCCATATGTCTCAAAAATAATGTTATAGAAAGTTGTCAAATATACATAAGTCCATCTATAGTGATATTAATCGTATATGGTTCTTCAAATAGACTTATACATCATTTATCATACCTCTTAATATAATAAAACTAGTTTCTACTAACCAGAAAATTCATGTAGGCTAGTGGAAGGAAATAAAGGGTTGTCGCACTTCGGTTATGGGTTTGATTCCCACAGCCTTGTCCGACGTGACAGGTTGTCCCCCGTCCTACAGGTTGTCCCTTCTTCTAAAACTACATTACAATAAAATTCCTCCAATAAAATAGAAAAAAGTTATATCCTTAAAAAATAATATCTTATGACTTACTTAATTCATTCCAATATTTATGCTTATCAAAAATACTTCTGTCAAATATCATTGTATAAAGAAAACAATTACTAGAAATGTCATCTACAAAACATGTGAATACCATCATTTATCCCCCATATATCATATGATGTATCTTGTTGCTCAAATTCCAAACATGTGAATACCTTACACTTGTATTCTCTTGAAACATAGTGAAATCATGAATGCTGTCACAAGGTAACTCTTTCCATATAGAAAAATCCCAAAAATTCTATATACTCAAACCATGATTTCACTTTTTCCTTATATTAGTCATGATCATATTAATACTATAAAATATTTCATTATATCCTTATCCCTTCATTATGCCCATATTAGGTGCTTTCCAAAAAATCTGAATATCCATTCATAGTTACCAGTACCATTCAACGTATACTTTCAAAACATAAGAAAAGGTAATAGTTTAACAATCCTTAGATTTTTCTTTATTCCATAGTACCATACATTATTCTTGATAAACTTACAATCATTACACTACCTTCTTGAACCACTGACCAAGCTTCTAAATTTCTTCCATCTCATATATCATTTGTAGTCTCTTCATCATCATCCACATAAATACTACCCAAATGACCATGCTGATTCTCTTTATGAGATTTTACCTTAGGGCATTGGTTTGCATAATGCTTGTACATTCCACATTTAAAACACTTAAACAATGGTGATGTCATAGAAATACCACTATCCTTGTCTGTGGTGTTAACTGAAACTTTTCCTTTACAATTACTAGCTTTTTGTCCTTATTTTCCACACCAAAAGCATCTTACACTTCCTTTGAAACATTCTCCCTGATGCCACTTCCCACATGATTTATGTGAGGGAAATTTAACTTTCATTCCTCTATGATCATCATGAAACTCTATCATTCTCTTATTAACTGAGTTGTGAAACTTACCAAAGTTGAGATTATTGATCATATTATGAGATTGATTATTAGGCATAATAAAGATATGTTGACTTCCAGATCCAATTTCATTTGGTTTCTAATGAAAAATATCATTCTATTGTCCATCATATCCTCCATTATCATGAATTTTCATGTTTCCAGCCATTTTCTAAAACCCAAAAAGAATAGTGTGAGAGGTCAAAATCATAATCAAGGGGGATTAACATCAATATCTATCATCTTAGGTATAATTATAATATTTTTACCATAATTATAGGACTATAACATATAATAATACTTAACCTTAGGGACATCCCTAGACATACCATAGAAATATCTCTAGGGATCTCCCTATAGTTATCGCATCCTAGTTTCCAATGGTTGATTAATCCTTTCCTCTGATACCAAATGTAGAGACCCAGATCTTGACGTACATGGACATTACATTACTTTTTCTGAATACTTAATACATAACAAAAACAAACACCGAAGGTCCGTAATAGTTTAGTGTCTTTTGAAACTCGGAACATACTCTCCTAATCGCAGTGAAAGATCTTCAACTTCTCCCATAAGGATCTTCCCCTTTTGTTTTCTTACCTAAAACCTTTCTATATATAATGGGGAAAAGAAAACATATAAAGGGTGATCTCAAATGATCAGTAAGGTAAAGCATGGAGAAAATAAAACAAACCATATACATTTTAACATAATAACATGAACATAATGTTTAAACATCGAAATCTTGAGCAATTACATGAAACATTGCAGTACGTAAGGCATAGATCATAATGGAACATCAATCATGATAAAATAGCTTGTAAATAAAACATGTAATTGTAGAAAAACATTAATCACATGATATGATTCCCATTGTAGCCAAGGCATTGTTTCCAAGACCATCTTAGTGGACAAAGTCCCTTTCTGAATCAAGTTCACTCCTCGTTCCAGTCCTGTATCACTAAACTAGATTAACTTACTCTTCTAACCATGTCTATATCATGAGATATAAATATTTACCCATTACATTAGAGGGAGATATAGGTCCCAATTATCTCATAATGAAATCAATTTTACATGTTCCACAACATTATCATAAACCATTTATCATTACCCAAAGTATAAAATGGGTTTCATAAACATCATTCCATCATAACATAATACATATTAAACAAATGGATATCATTTCATCATATGAAAAGTGAAACAATGTAAATCATAGAGAAATTATACTTGAAACATACCCATATGAAATAATTTCATCTTATATTGAAAATGGTTTTGATAAAACACTTGAAAAAAATTCTTTAGGAAAATATCCTTCCTTATTAAAAATCATTTTCTTTTCAAAAAATGACATGCAATTTTAAAATAAGATGATTTTATTGAAAATAGTCATGAAATATTGTAGTGTATGCTTCATGAAAATAAGGTGTTATGAAAATATAAAAATATGTTCATGTCGTATAAGTTTTTTTTTATAAAAAATAATTCTCGTACATTTTTTAGAAAATTCCAAAAGTACCTTGTATCATAAACAAAAGAATGATTCCTTTCAAACCTTGTGGTAAAATACATAAAAGGGAAAAAATGACATTAAAAATACATGGAATAATACTAAACATTTTATGAAAACATTTTTAGAAAACATGGATATATTATAAACATAACCCCAGTAAATACTTACGAATAAACAATCTTGGAAAAGAATGAGATTGGAATAATTATCCCTTACCTTTGGTCTGATATGATTTGTACGTATCTGAACCTCCTATATAATGATTTAAATAATTTCATTTAATTATTACGGAATCATATTCCTTGTTATTATATCATATATGGTTGATGTATGACTTTATATTACCCATTCTTTTGTAAATTCATTGTTAAAGCATCATTTTGGGTAAAATTGTTTTATTTATCGTACTTCTTTTGACTTTTTGTTCTTGATATTATTATTACTTATATCATGATTTACTTACACAAATAATTTAAATCATGATTTATATATCATATATATTCTGTATATATATATAATAGATAGATTAATGAAATGAAATACACCGTTCAAGGAGACAGTAGGCTGTACGTACACATGAACGCTATTTTCCATTCCTTATTGACTTTAATGGAAGTAGATGACATATATATATAAATAAATTCAGTGGATTTATTATTTCATATATTTAATTTTTATTCATTATATATACTTTATAATCATTCTTTAATGGTTCACATAGAGAATGAATCTCATCGCGTCGTGGAGACGGTAATCCGTACATACGGACGAGCGATGATATTATTCCCATAATTATTGAATGGAATTTTAGTTGATGATATAATAACTAATAATAAGTATGATGTTATAATAACCATATATAGTTATTATTTACACCATTATACCCATCAATGTAAGGGGGTGGTCAAAAAACTGATTACACCACGACGTGGAGACGGTATTCCGTACGTACGCACGTGCGGTGATTTCGTTTTATGTAGGATGGATAGAAGGTGAAATGGGGTTGTTTCATATTTATAATAAAATATCAATATATTAGTGACAATGATGTTATTACTTTATAAAGAAACAACTAAATAATAAGAAGTTGAAGGAGAAAGAAAACTTGAATGAATCGGCCGAAGATATTACCTCTTCCTCGACGCACCTCCTTTAAAATTCATCTAGGGCACTACAGTTGATATTTTGAGAAGACCAGAACCCTTATAATATAACTAGAGAGGTTTAGAAGAGTAATTTTTAGGGGTTTCCCAAGCTTCAAGGCTGAAAATGGTGTGAAGTGAAGAGGGAAGGGGTGCCCTTTTTATAAGGGAGGAGTGGAGCATCTTTGGAAAAACATAAAATATTATTTTATAATAAAGTCATATTCAATTTATAATAGCTTTAAATTTATTTATTTAGAAGCTAAAGTGGGTATGGTTCTAAATAATCTCGGCCAATAGGTATTATACATGTTTCGTATACTATTTTATCCTTATCATTTAGATTTAACTCTAAGTTAAATAATTTAACTTTTACCATGTATTTTTGTTTTCTTACACTATATGGTTAAAAAACATATTATAACAAGCCAAAAGAACCCCAATTGGTTAATTAGTAATATAAATATACACATCTAAGTCATTTGGAAGATCCTTATATTTTTATTAATTAAATAATAATTAATTATATAATATTTCTTCTAAAAAAAATTTAATGTCAATTTTGACAATATTTGGTACATGATTTTTGTGAAATTCATAACAGCATGATTAGTTCAAAAAAAGTTAATTAAATCAATAATAACATGTCATATTAACATATAAAATTACTTTAATTCATAAAAAGTCTAATATTACATTTATTTTGATTTTTATAACATCAATTATGTTAATATTTCATTATTAATTTAATTAATACACCATCATTATGTTATAAATAAATTAAATTATCTAATGTATAAAAATTATAAATAAAATAAAATTATGTAAGAAATCGTTTTAGCTTCCAATGAATATATTATAATTCTAATTTATCTTTTTTATAACCCTATATTAAAAATGTTTTAGTATTTTAACTTTGATTTTAACTATTTTAACTATTTTTTAAATAAAATAATAATTAATGTCCTAATCTAATCCAAGGGGACCTAAATGATAATATTATATTCCTAATGTTGTTTTTGGTTGAATTACACTTATCGAATATAATTAGAACTTGTGTTAGGGTAATAATATTATCATTTTTAACCTTAATTACCCTATTTACTTTTAACTGTGGTAAATAAAATTAAAAAGTTACTATTCACCAAAAATTATTTTTATCTTATTGAACCACATTTACTCCTTGATATTAACTGTGTATCTCTGATTTTTTAATTTCCACTCACAGAAGTGGTAAAATTATGTTTTATGTAAATTTTTAAATTTTTCTAGGAGGTGGGTAAATGACGGTGAAAAGTTCAATAAACTTTTTATATATCTAAAATTATTATAAAATGACTCGAATGAATTTTATTGAACTTATATAGGTATTATTTATCAATTTTGACCTAAAATAATTTTAAATAAAATAAATAATTATTTAAATAAAGAGTTTGTTTTTAAATAGTAACCTAGTGTTTTCACTATTCATTGAAAATTGAATGTTTTCAGAAAAATACATAAAATTCACCCTAGGCTAATTTTGATCTTCTAAATCCAATAATGAAGTCCATTTTTAATGATAAAATTTATAAAATATGAAAATAGTGTATTACTACTCATAACGGCTCGTTTTTATAATATTTTAATAACATTTCGTTGTTTAGTTAAACTCAGTGTTACGTACAACACACACTATCATGGAAGGTTGCGATTGCATGTAATGTAATCCATTTCAGGGTTGTGCATAGTGAAAGACTCATTTTTTGTTTCATATATAACAATCCAACAATATTTCATTTATACATTGAATATATATATATACACTCAATGTTGCGTAGAATAACTACTATCAAATGGACTTTAAATTGTGTGTAAAACGATCCAAGAATAGTGTTGTGTATACTAGAAGTTGATATGATTTTGCATATAGTGAAAGATAATATAAGTGTAGCATACAACAAAGAAAATCAAATAAATTTAAAAGATTACATCTCATAAAATCTCGGGGTGTTAGATACACATTGATCATTGTAGGATAATCTCTATAAAAACTAGTGAACAACATGTGTTTTCAGTTATGGTGATTATTAAAAATATAAGAAGAACTAAGGATATTTTCTCAATGTGTGGTGGTTGAAAATATATATTCATCGTAGTTTATAATGATGTTATATTATATAAAAATAGATAGATCTAATGTTATAGTCATGATATTTTATAAGTATCAATTGAGAACATGTTACCTAAAATGTTTAAATCATCGAATAATCATTAATTATATACATGATCTTGAGTAAATTGTGTCTATTGATATAGAAAAATATATTTTTTGTTACAAAACATTTTCTAATAGAATGATTTGGTACCTGCTAGTAACATTTGAATCACATTATATTATGAAATTTCTATTATGGTGGCTCTCAAAAAGGATCCTAGCTCACACCAATTAAAAAATTAGATTCTCTATACGTATTAAACATTGAAATATTCCCCTATTTAGGGTAAATATACGATGATAATATTATTTATGAAATAAATTTGGGTATTCCCCTTGAACAATTCCCGATGAGTGTAAAAGCATGAGTTTAACATGAAATATAGAGAAATGAATGTCGTTAGAAGTCAGATCTAGTACAAGTGGGACTCTTTAGGAGTCAATGTCATAGAAACAACTTCTATTTACTTAATTATTACATTTTTTCATTTTTTAATATTAATAAACTTATTACCACATCACGAGTACTCTTAGGTGTGACATAGTATCTGATAGTGTCATAAGACTAACTGTCTCACTGAAAGGTTATAGTTGTTCAATGTTATAATGATTACCTAGAAGGGTTTCTTAATATTTACTCTATGGTATGATGATATTATTTTATGGGATACTAATGATATAGGAATGTATGTTTGGGGACTCATATGAAATTATGGTAGTTTAACATGGTGTACTCACTTAGTAATTTCCAATGTAAGATATTATGAGAATAGTACCCACTTATAAGATATCCACATTTATAAGTCTCCAGGAATGCTACTATATATGGATGTTGTATTGATCCATAGACATTAATAGTATTATAAATGTATTTTATTACTCATAAACATTGATTTATTAATGGAAACTGTGATAACATATATTTGTTGGTACATAGGATATGTTAGATGAATCCTGATTAATATTTCTTTAATGTATAATTAGATAAAGTATTTTTCCCTATAGTTCATTAATGAAATTGGATATCTTATAAGATTTTATTGTAATTATAAAACAAAAATAAATCTCTATTCTTGGTATTCTGTTGTGTTAATAATTTCCAAAAAATCAAAGAAATAAGTATCAAGTTTATAGGTTGATGACATCATCATGAAAAGTTTTGTATTTGATATATTTTTATAACTTGATTATATTATATATAAAATATAAATATGATATTATATTTTATTAAGACATTAACATATTTATAAATGGTTTTCATTTGGTGTTACTAGACACTATTATTAGACATTGTGTAGCTCCTCCTAATGCCACTGAAGGAATGTTCTAGAGGGTTACCCAATAAATGTATCTAGAACCCTTCTTAAATATTAAATATTATTTACTATTTGTCATAATTAAGAAATATAATTCTCATATGTTGTTATGTAATTATTATGGTTTTTGTGAGTGCATATATTCAGACACTAGTTAATTAGGATAATATTTATAGGATAAATATTCAATAAACATTTCTTTTCTATTCATTGAATATAAAATTTATTTATTTATTTATTTATTTATTAAATTTACTATCATTATTCATAAATTTATTAATATTTTTGTGGAATGATAAACTTTTTTTAGCTATACTGGGAAATTATTTTTACATAAATATTATTTTATAAAATTTTAAATCATTTTTTCATGAAATGATAATTTATTAATTTATTGGTTTTTACATATTAAAATATATTATTATTATTATTACAAAAAAGGGTTATTTCTAAGTTTAAGAAAAAAATTAGGGCACATGTGTAATTATTTTTTTATATCCCTAACACTATTTAAACCCAATTATATTATCTCAAACCCTAATGCTATCATTTTTTGGACATGAAGAATGAATTTATTGAGTCCTCTCAAAACCAAGAGTGACCCCTCTTTAAATTCCCTCTAGAATAAATATTGATCATCCATCACCGCACCGCTTGATTATAGAGAGGTCATGGATAATTAGTTTTATGAATCAATTACCATGGTGACAATAGATGAATGGAACAATCATTAAGATCATCTATGATACCACTCAGAGATTCCTATATAATCACATAGAGTTTCATTGTTCACGTGTGGATCAACATTATAGGTAATATACACTTAATTAATGTGGATCAATAGTGATATGAGGTATAGTTCTTTTCATATTCATCAATAAAGGAAATATTCATTACCATGTACTTTTTAAACTTCATAAAGTAATAATAAATTATAATGTGATGATTCTTAATTTTTTTCAACATTCTCATGTCAATTAATCATTTATTTGACTATATTGTTCACAATATTAATTTCCATGTTCCACTCAAATTAATCATAAATTTTAAAAAATCGAGTTGGGAATGCCCCTTATGGTGATTCCATTTAATATATTTCCATTATGAAGTTGAGTATATATATATATCCATATATGTGGTTATTTTGATTATAGGTGCAATTTGGGTGGCTTTTATTCCTCATTTCTTTGATAATTTTTTCCTCTAAATTATACTACATAAAAGCCACCCAAATTTCACCTATAATCAATTTTCTATGAGATAGCTTGAGATCAGTGGTTCTACATCTTTCGATGAAATATTTCAGAGTTCTTCTAAGAGGAGTGATATAAATTATATTTTTAATATTTGATAAATGTATTATAATTATTAAAATAAAACAATTTATTAAATAAATTTACATAAAATTTTCATTATATTTATTTTATGAGATAAATAATAAAAATGTATTTGTTATGGATTTTGAACAGTTTTTATCGTTTTTATATTTCAATGATAACATTTATGTTTCTAATCAAATTTTCAAAGTAATTTTTTATAGATTTTCATGAATATTTTTATTAAATTTCATCAAATGAAATATGAAAATATTCAAATATTATGTGGCCCAAATAATTCGTGAAAATTAGAATCTTTTATAGATGACAGAAATGAACAACCATGAATAAATTATGCATATCATAGAAAAATAATTCAAAATGATTTAATTATATTTTCTAATGAAATATGACTCATAGAAGTACATCAAAAATAAATATCATGGATGAATTTGATAATTAATGTAGCAAAAGAAATTTTAATGATGGAAGAAAATAAATATTTCCTTCAACCATTTAAATTAATATTAGGAAATTTAAGCACAACCTTTTCTACATCTGGAATATATACAAGAACTTTGAAGGGAATAAATTAATTCAAAACCAAAAAACATTATAGAAGATTAACTTTTTATATTTTGATATTTAAATAGGCATAACATGACCAAATTTCAAATAATGGATCATGGAAGGAAAAGTTACCACAAATCATTACTAAAATAATGTGTATCCACCTCTATTCAAGGGGGTAAATAAGAGAGAAGGTAATAATGGATAATTTATATATTGATTCTTTTCTAGTTTTTGTTTTACAAGTTATGTAATTCCCTTTTCATTTCCATTATTCTAAGATAACCTTCATTTGGAGGGGGAATATTATGAGTTATTGTGAAATACCAGGTATTCTTTTTGTGATTTTGTACACTGATGATCTTAACATGTAAAAATTATCCATTTCTTGTAAAGTAGTTTCAATATATAGTATTATTTTTATAATAAAATTCAATTTTTTGGTGTTAATTTTTTTTATCAACTATTTATTTCAATAATTTTTCTTCATCTCTGCCTACCTAGTAATAATATAAATATATATATAATTGAATATAATATGGTAATGCGGTGAATTTATGAAGGATTTTAAAAATGCATGTGATTAGCGAACACACTTTATTATATAAGAGGAATAATATATTCTTGGGTATTACCAATATTAATAACATTTTTTTCATCCACAGTAACACATTTAGTTTGGAGGGTTGAATGAGATAAGATTTTAATATGTAATAAACTCACCCACACCATTCATCCAATGGTGAGAGTGGAAGTAATTTTGTATCCTCTTAATTATCATCCAACAAAATAAAATGTTTAATAAATTAATAACTCAGATAAATTGTAATTATAAAAAAACACTATCATAATCACCCTTATCATCACAATGTTTTAAATATCTTATATCATTGATTTCCTTTCATTTAGAATCAATAATATTTTAAAAGCACCTTCATTATTTAACATGAATGAAAAAGTGAAAACATATTTTCTACACCCATCTCTCATGATACACTATTATTAAAAATATAACTATATCTATCCATAGAGAAGTAACTGTTGATTCAAAACTATATGATATCATTATGTTAAAACATGATTCCAATTTTGAGGAGGAAATGCCAAAAAAATAAATTACTAAATTCCCTGACTCGTACCAAAAACACTAATCGTTACCTTTTTCATCCTGGTAATGAACAAATATTTTCTAATATAATATAAAAATTATTTTGAATTATGAATTTGAGTTGATTTCACTTGAATGTTCGATTGAAACCTCAATTGTTCACTAAAAACCAATAAATATAGCCAAAATCCCTACAAATCCCACAAAGAAATCAATTCAAAAACAATTCCTTAATCAAAAAAGATGTTTTACGTCTTATATTTAAAAAATTACTTTGATATTAAAACCAAAATAATCTATGTTACTGATAAAACCCATGACATTGCAGGAGAAGACTCGTGCAAACATGTTAATGTGTTTACATATGTCTCCACCAATTTTTGACCTAGAGGAGTAGTTGGGGAACCTATAAATTGAGTGAATTACCCCTTTCCCAATTAATTGATTATATAGAATGGTTTTAAACCTAGAAATTATTGAATTACATGAATTATATAAAATATTAATACTAATAAAAAACATTCATACCCAAATATAGAAAAAAAAACATTTACAAAAAATATTTATAACATTATACTAGTATTTAGAGAGACCCTATTTTATTACTGGGAGAGTTTTTTTAAGCAATTTGGTCCCTACCCAAGTTATAAAATCAAAATTAATAAATAACTTTTTTCAAATAATAGATGGAAAATTAAAAAAACTACATGGCATAATGCAAAGAGGAGCCTTAATTGAAAATTAACCATCAGAAGCCTACAGATTTATTGAGAAGACTTCTAAAAACACACTATAATTTAATATTAGTTGTTCGGTGACCAGATGTATTCATGAGTTAATAAATTCTCATCCGTTTACCTTATTATAAACTATAATTGAATATTTAACTAGTTTAGTGGGACAAATGGACTTAAAACAAGTGATTGAACAATAGCTGCTAACAAATGAATGTTGTTCATGTTAATCACCTAACCATTTCACTGATTAGTGTGTTGTAGTTCATGAGAGGGGATATTGTTCAGTATTATTTTATACAAGGTATTTCCAATAAAAATAATTATGTATAGAGCATAAATATTTCCAATATGAATTCTGTAATATGTGGAATCAGTCTAGACCCCCTACCAAATTCAATACCCAAACGAATCCTTATTATAGAATAAATTCAAAAACCAACATGATTTTATCAAATTAAATCCTTAAATTATAATTTTTTCTAATGAAAATGATAATTTTTTCCTCTAAATTATACTACATAAAAATTTATTACCTAGTGAAAAAACTCATTTGTACCAACAACAAGGACACAAGGTTAAGGTCTATAAGAATATAATATTCAAGTTTACAATAAAATTGGAAAATCCTTTTGACATTATATTCTAGCCCTTGGGAAAATACCCACATAGATAGTACTAAAACACACGAATAATATTAATATATTAATAGAAATATCTGTAAAAAACTTGCACCATTAGTCCCCATTGAACCAAATAAACTCCACTCAAACTAGAGGGGATTAAAGTTAAGAATTATATAAATCTAGAGAGGAACCCCATGAAAATGGAATGAAGGAGGAAGGATTAAATGTTATAAATAATACAATATACAATAATAATTAAAAATAAATACAAAATGAAAATAAATTTTAACCCCCTTCATTTATTTCAAGGATGATACAATCATACAGAATGCATGTGGATTCACTTCAAGAATAAATGATAGAGACATTAAAATAATAGAAATTATTATACCCATTATGGAAGAACTCAAACAAATCCATTATAATGAAAAAAATTTAAAGATATTTTCCCAAAAAATTTTATATTTCAAGGGAATAAATTTAAAGGATTTGGAATAAATTTCTAAACACATTATCTCACCATAAATTTTAACCAAATATTAATATTTAGTGATGTTTTATTTTATATTCGAAACATTATCTTTGTTTTTACCTAATTATTTATGGGATCTTGGTGTTTCTATACATTTTTATCCTCACATGGTGTTTACTTAGTTTTTTAATAGATATTTCAATCCCAAACTATTGGTGGTTCAACTCAAATATAATCTCTATTTTTTTCAATATGGTTTCTGAGATATGTCCTTGTAAAAATAGAATAAAGTTTATTAAAATTTGACTGATTTATTCTCAACAAGGTGTTTTATTGAGTTATAAGAATATCACCCATCATCATGGGGATAATTTTATTGAACATGTAATACAACATTATCATTTTCCATGAAGGACCACTCACTGTGAAGATTTGATTCAGCACTGTACACTTTATTAATTTTGACTACATAAGGCCCCATTTAGATTACCATTAACTTTTTATACTCTTCCATTTTAAAGAGTATGAACCTATTGAAGAAATAAGTATGTTTAATTAATTTGAATCCTTGGAAAATAAGATGCTGTTTGAAAAAAAAACATGAAATACGAGGCTATTGGAATTTAGAAAATTCAAGAAATATAATTTCCAATTTAAATGAAGAGGTAAAATATGATATTTTTTATTATAATAATAATTTATTTAAATAAAATTAATTATAAATAATTATATATTTTTATGAAATTCAATCCATTGTTTTGGGGAAACTCATTTTAATTTCATCTCTTGAAAACCCACTAAATAGGGAAATGAAACCACTTTCCATTAGTTAGAAATATATGTACCTCACTAAAAGAAAACATTACCATTTCTAATTTTGAAATATGTATATATAAGACAATAAAATAAATTTATTGAACATTTAAGTAGGAAATTAAACAAATAAGTTTGATCTAAGGTGATATCATATGAATTACAGAAAAAAAATATGGTCAAATAAAGTTTAGCTTAAGGAATTTTCTAAATCTATTTGGTAGAAAAAAAGAGAATGAATACCACATTATGGATGTATTAGAGATAATGAAAAATAGTATCTTAGAATAAGTGATTTTATATCCCATCTTAATTCAAAAATTTTCACCACCATCCATGTAATTTACATGAGAACTGGATTCACAATTATGAGAAATGGAAATAGTTGATTAATACCCAGGATATATTAGAATAGTTGGAGAGTATATATAGAATATAGGAAATAAAATTATAATACATAGATAGATAATTTCCCTATTTCTTGAACTAATCAAATATTTCATGTATAGGTAGGGAGAAATAGTTGTTTCTTTTTTAATGGATTTTCTTGTTATTCCCAACTACCCATTTCACAGTAGGACTAGAAAAATAAAATTTTTAAATGTCTCATTGGGATAATTATCAACAGAAGGATTCCATTTTTATTATTTAATTCACAAAATACATTGTATAGGTGCATGAGAAGTATATTTACTGATCAGATTGAGAATTTATTAGGGTTATTGTATAATTAATTAATTTTTTTTCTAAATTCATTTCACTATTTATTAAAAAATATATTATAATATTTGAAAATGTTCACTGAAAATAATCATGTTCTAAACCTTGAAAAGTGTTATTAGATGTTTTGGTGTTGAATAGTTTTTTGGAATATAATTTTACAAAAATCTATATGAGGGGGGAAAATAAATAAAATTAAGTACTAATTTCAATGTCTTACCTTACTTGTGTGAAACATATGATATCATTTTTAATACATACATGATTTTATAGGTTTTTTTCAATGATATCGATAAGATTTCTCTTCCTCTATCATGATTAATATTGAAATATAATAATTTTCATTTAAATGATATGTTTAATAAAACATTTTATTATTTGAATAGGATATTGGTAGCTCCACCGAGGATTCAACAAGAAAATTGGGAATTAATATTTGAGTTATTGTGTGATGATTAAAACAAAGAAGTCATAGAAGTTCATTACAGGTGAATTTAGGGAAGGTTAAAAGTAATTTAATATACCTCATAAACATTATATTCAACCTAATTAAACATTAAAACAATATAAAAAGTGTTTTTCATAAGTTATATTCAATTTCAAAACATTCACATCATATCTACATAGAATTAATGTCATTGTGTTTTAGGATTATGTAGATCTTATGTACCTAATGACAAAGGGTAAATCAAACAATGTCAAGTCAGATTGTAATTATTACATCAATAATTTATCTATAAGTAAAATATATTAAGGAAACTGAGAACCAAGTGACCAATAACATGAGTAAGAAATCCAATATAGCTAAAGATGTTATTGTAGCCCGCAAACCATTACTAGACATCATTCTTATGGAGAAACTATACAAATTTAAAGGATAAATCTCATTGTATGATAAATATGTAAATTATTTGGAAACATCTCTAGTCTCATATAACTTAAATTATTAAAAAATACAATAAATAGATTTTGAATATAGATTTTACATTTTTAGATGATCAATTTCATTGTAAAATTTAAAATTAAAAAGTGATAAAAAGTTGTTATATTGAAAGTGAAATTTAAATATATGTTTTTAATTGTTTACACATAATCTTTTGAAGGAAACTTTTTACAAAAAATAAATTTAACGAAGTCTACAGAATATGCGTTTTTTCCCATCTTATTCATATATTCACATAAATTTTATAAAATATATAAAATATATCATTTTTCAATAAGTATTTCACAATGAAATGAAATTACACAAAGCCCCAATGGTTTTTATAAAAAACTTAAGGGTTAATAAATTGATTCAATGGGACATTTCAAATAAAATTTTTAAATTACAATTTCATTATTATGTTAGATTATGTTTTTAAATGAGAGGAATAAAAATCCATAAAAAATAATTATTCTAATGTTGTTTGCGATATTTTAAAAATAATAAAATTTTCACTTTCAGAGGTCCTAGATCCATTATCAGTGATAAAAGGAACCACATTAAAGATAAATAATGGTGATTAATTTTAAAAATTATTGGGTGAATCATAAAAAATAATCACTAAGTTATCCATTAACTAATTTCCAATATGATCTGTCTGAATGTGAAATCAAATGAAATATAGAAATGTTTTTTAAACCTAATAAGAATGATTTTTTCTAGAGATTAGAAGAAAACATATGGATTTAAAGGAAATTCAAAAAAAACTCCCATATAAATTAGCCTATACTAGATAATTTATGGGAACATTTATCAAATATGTATATAATTAAATCACAAACCATTCTGGTCTACAAGAGAGATGAATATGTACCCATAAAGAGATGGAAGATATTATAGGAGAATATATTGAAAATAAAATGATTTATAAAGAGATAACCAATGAGTCTTGTGATAAATACATACAAACAAAATTCTTTATCCTAGAAATTAATTTTTGTTATAAATTAAATGAATCAATAAAATTCCAGGTAAGATTCATTCCACATGGAAAATAACATTTATAGTAACGCATTTTAATCTTTATAGTTTTAATAAAAATGTGAAAGAAGAGGAAAAATCCCTATTAAGTATCAATAGGAATATGCTAAGGAAGTACCATGGGATTACACCCTATGAACTAGAAGAGGATACCCTACTCCTCCAACTAGTTATCAAGAAAACCAATCAGGTTATACTACTCTTCAGAACATAATTTTATATTGTGAATCTATTATAAATATTCATAATTTTTCAATCTACTTCATCACTATAACATCCTAGGTAAATGAAGAATAAAATATTTATATATTTATTAATATTTGTGAATTAAATATTAATTTTACATTAAAGGGGTTTCAATGTTCAATAGTGTACCCGATACGCAACAACGTGTTTCTTTGAAATCATACATTGCACACTAATAATATAATATTATTTTTTAAAATGGAATTTAATGCCTAGCCATTGTATTAGAGGGAATGAAAAAAATAACTAAAATATTATTATACATGTTTGTTAAATGTATTTACTTTTATCCAATAAAAGATAGTGGCTTAAAATGTGAATGAATCTAATTTTAAGCATAATTTACATTAAAAGGTGGATTTACAACCTTTTAATGGAGAAACCTCTTTAAATTTTATTAGCAACATTAATAAATACTATTTGATCAAATAAAATCCTTATTTATAATTGGTAAATCAAAATTTACTTTGTGTAAATTTTTGGGCTTTTTCAGATACAGTTCATTTTTTAATAAATTGTGAAAAATATTTTATTTTAATTCAAAAGTGAATTTTAAACTAATTTATTTATATGGATAGATTATATTTTTAATTGTTTTAAATTAAAATTAGAATATATTTTTAACATTTAATCCAAAGTTGGTCATAGATATTAATTTCACTTTGAATGTGGATATTAACAAGTGTCAATATTTTGATATTTATTGTTTCTTAGAAACATGCTATTTGTTTTAACAATGGGCATCAATTTTAAATTAATTTATGAAAATTATATGTTTCTAATATGGTAAAATAGATATCATTTCTGAATTTAGAATAACAAATATATCTTAGGCTGAATTTTTGGTATTTTTCTGAAAACCATCAATTTTTTATGAATAGTGAAACCACATAATAATAGTTAAAAAACTGAGCATTTCATTTAAATGAAATTTTACAACATTATTTTTAAAAATCTGACATAAATGGTTGTTATTATTAAGTAAAATGTTGTCCAATAATATTATAATAGTTTTTGTTGAATAATAACTTTTGACTTCTATTTATCGCGTTTAAAGGTCAATTGGGTAATTCAAGGTAAAATGAACATTATAATAATTCATAATTACCTTAAAACACGTCCAAACTTTATTGGATAAGTAATGTAAAACCATGGGAATCTTTGGACCGATTTTGGGGCCCCATGGAGCCACTTATAAATGATAATGTCACTTTACATTAATTAATTTAAAGTAAAGACAAAAATGACAAAAACAAATATCTCATTGTAAATTAATTTTTCGATTGTGTTATATAAACTATATTTTCAACTATAAATATTCATTGGAAAGATAAAAATATTTCCTACATCATGGTATTTTATTTATAATTTTTAGATATATATAAGTTAATTATTTATGACAAAATAATGATAAAGTGTTTACCTCATTAATAAATCATCTAATTAAATAAGATTATAAATATTAAAATAATGACCAAAACTTATCTAATTCTCATTGGAAGAATTTATTTCGACCATGAGTCATATTATGTTAAATATTTATTATTTTTGGACCTTTATAAAATGAGTACCATTATATAATAAAATAATATATTTTCACACTTTCCTAAAGAGCCCCTCTTCCCCCTTATAAAAGAGACCATTTCTATCCAAATCCTCACACCACTCAAGCCATTTGGCTCATCTAACATCTACCCAATTAATCTCTATATATCTCTATACTACTCCTAGAATCCTTACCTTGGGCAGAAGGCACTTTAACAAACCATTTTGGTTCAAACCAAAGAGAGTTACCCAAATTATAGGTAACAGTTTTTCAAAAATTATTTTGTTTTATTTTGATTTATTTTACTTATCATACCCCTAAAATCTATTCATTACATTATTTTATAACAACACCAGTATCCTCAATATACATGTATTTTTATATGAGAGGTATTTGAACTACACTTACACACACCTCCATCTAATGGGTAAAGAATATATATTATTTCTGTGGCTGGAAAACCAACGCCTCACGAAACGATGATTGTTCGATTATCTAATGACACCTCCCATGGTGGCCATTAAGATGAAACTAAATTTATATATGATATATATTATGTTTATATTTTTTTAGGCTTCTGTATTTTTCTTTTATAGATTACCTTTATTGTTTCCATTATGGGTAAACGTGCTAATTTCATTTGAGGAAGTGCAGACTACTGCCCCCTCAAAGTAATATGACTTGTCCATGCCATAAATGGGACATATAAATGATAGAGTTAATGGTATTATATATGATATTATACATTAATTATAATATACCTGTCCATCATTATGTTTTAATTCCATTAAATTATGAAATATAAATGAAAGTAGCGTTAATTCGTATATACAACTTAATGTCTCTAAGAACAGTGCATTTAATTTAATACCTCCAAATGTTATGAAATATTATAAATACATGTATACACTAGATATATATGATATATATGATATCTAAATCATAAATATCATTCTCTGTATCATGAAATTCTTACCATGTGAACAACTTGTAATTATAAGAATTCCATTTTTTACTCAAGTACCAAATATCGACGTTATTGACGTAAATTATTACATAAAGTTTATGACATTGTAATAAATGATATAAATGGAATAATAAACTTGAAAAAGGTTCTTAATAAAGTATAAATTATCTTTAGTTTATTATTTAGGATATTAAAGAATAAACTTGTCAAGTCGGACATGAGGTAAAGGACTTTGTCTCAATCACCATTCATTGAGGCATGTTTTCTTTTAATACATGAATTTTTTTATACATTTCATAAACAACCATGAATTTTCAAAGGGAATATTTTTCTACAAATCATTTTACTAAACATCAAAATGGAATGTTTCTTTTAACATAAGCGGTGACAATGACCTTTCCGCCATCTCCAGTATTATTTGGTCTTTGGCTTCCTTATCAAGGCGTAATGTTTTTTTCAAGGAAAATAAATTCCACATACTCTTGTATGTATTTTGATATTGAAAATGGTTTTGATAATTAATTTGTTATGTTAATAAATTTAAGTGTTATATTGTGATTGAAATGTGGAAAATTTTTCTTTCCTTTATATTTTTTATGTGTTATGATTTTATAATTGTACATGGACATTTGATGGATGGTTACGTGATAAACCAAATGATGGGTGGTTATGTAATAACCTCCAATTCATTGAGTATGGAAGTATGTCATATAGCTATTCCATATAGTTATATGTGTGGATGTGAACCATATAATTATTCAATTTAAGTATGTTTATGTCCCATGTTATATTTAGATGTTCTCTATATGGGTTTTATGGAAATATTTTGGTTACAAAAGGCCATGATGTGATCTTTTATTCAGTGAAAAGTATTTACTAATTCATAAAGGTAAAAAGTATTACTTTTGATAAATTATTCATGGTTTACATTTTATTCTGAAAAACTATCAATTTTCCTCTTTTGTGTATCCCTTACTGAGATTTTTTTTCTCATCCCATGTTTTGAAATCTTTTCACATGACTTAATGATGAATATTGTCAAGGATGGGATCAAAGAAAAGTCATGATGTCTGAAGCAGAAAAATAGACATGACTCTTTTATTCAAGAGTTTTAATTTAATGAAAAAATTGGAAACTATGTAAAAGTGTCTACATTATTATCCTTTGAGTTATAATAGTCATGTCCTGATTCTCAAAAACTATAAACATGAAAACATCCTCAATGTGAATGATTCATTAATTCAATATTATGTAATGTTTAAGGTCGGGTCCTTATAGTTGATATTAGATGTCTGTTTAGTCATCTTTAAGAGTTAGGGTATTCTTAAATAAATTTCCATAAATTAATTTATGGTAATATTGTAATGATATATCTTTTAAATATTACCATGTTTCTTCTCCTAAGATATTTTTTTGTCCAGAATGGTTTTCTATAGAGGAAACAGGGAAGCTACATGGGATGACATCAGAAGGAAAAAAAAATTCCAAATCAGTAACTTGAGATGGTCAGAATTGGAACTGAATAGTTTGTTGTAGTGAGGGAATAGTTGATTCAGGCTGTAAATAGTGGTGGTATCCATGCATGAGATCATCCAGATAAACCGTAGAGGAACATGTTAGTAGTGGAGCATTTCATGAGGCAACATCCCCCATCATTCAAAGGACCATTTAACTATGAGCTAATAGAAGGGTGGAATAAAGTAATGGATAAGATATTTGATGTCATGGGGTGTTCAGACCATCAAAAGGTTAGTCTCACTGTTTACCATTTTGAAGGCGAAGCTTATCAGTGGTGGTAGATGGTGAAAAATATAACGGATAGTGAGGAGATTGATGCTATTGATTGGGATGAATTTAAAGGCATATTTCATGAGAAATATTTTCCTATGGTTTTTCATCTTAGGATGGAAAAATAATTCCTGGAATTAATGCAAGAGGATGACTCAATGGATTTTTATGAAGAAAAGTTCACTCATCTGGAAGGGTATGCACCAAATTTTATCCAGGATCTTGATAATAGTATAAATAGATTTTAATCCGGACTGAATCCACAATATCTAAGAGAGTTAACCTTTTGTGAGTTCCAAGGTTATGACAAATTTGTTTGATGTACGGAGAAGGTAGAAATGGAGTTTTCTGATGATTAGGTGTTCTTTGACAAACAACAGAATAAGAGGTCTAGTTGGTAGGAAAAGGGAAAGAATTCATCAAAGAAGCCAGGAAGTAATAAAATTAAATTTCCCACATGTGAGAATTGTGATAAAAAACATCCTTGATAATTTTTATCAATGTATAGAAAGTTCTTATGGTGTGGTTTGTCTGGTCATATTAATTGTTACTATAAAGAAGATAATCAAGAAAGAAATGAAAATCCATTGGTAAGATGTTTTATGTGTAATAAAATGGGTCTTTATGAAAATGAATGTCTAGTGAAGAACTCAAATAAGGGAATGTAGCCAGACTACAAGAAGAAAGGTGTGGTGAAGTCCTTTGTAACTACTTCAAAAGATGATAGACCATCAAACGAAGTATTATCTGGTACACTATTTGTTTGTTAAGATTATTCCAGTGTGTTGTTTGATTCCAGGTTCACACAATATTTCATTTCTGCGATATTTTCTTATAAATTGGGACGTATATATCAAGATATGAATACAGAACATATGGTAAAAACACCTGGAAGAAATGTTGAGATAAAAAGAAATTATAAGAACCTTCATATACTTATGTGCAGAAAGAATATACCTGCAAACCTTATTGTTTTTCTTCTAGTAGAGTATGGTGTTATTTTTTACATGGATTGGCTGTCTGTTTACCATTCTAAGATTGACTACAAAGCTAAAGAGGTTTCATTTTAGAAATATTTATAATTTGTGTACAAGAATGAACCCTTGCATTTGATAACATATCAAGAAGCTGAGAAACTAGTAAAAAAAGAAAATGAATGTCACCTTACACATATTGTTGAAAATAAAGGAACTTTCCATATTAATGATGTGCTAGTGGTAAATGTGTACCTTGATATTCTTCTCGATGAGTTCCCAGGTATTATTCCTGATCGAGAAGTTGAATTTACTTTTGACTTAGTTCCTGATACTAAGCCAATTTCAAAACCCCCTTATCGAATGGTTCAAATTGAACATTTATATTTAAAGAAAAAATTGCAAGGGTTATTAGATAAAAGTTTTATTCGGCATGGAATATCACCATGCGGTGATCCTGTCTTTTTTAAAATAAAGAAATATGGTTAAATGTGACTTTTCATTGATTATAGATCATTGAATAACATCAATATTAAGAACAAGTATCCTTTGCTTTGTATCATTGATGTGTTTGATCAGCTCCAGGGAGATCAGTATTTATCGATGATTGACATCAGATCCTGGTACCATCAGTTGAAAGTAAAAGAAACAGACATTCTGAATATTGTGTTTTGTACTAGATATTGCCATTATGAATTTGTTGTTATGCTTTTTGGATTACCCAATTGACCTTCTGTATTCATGGATCTTATGAATAGAATTTTCTATGAGATTTTGGATAAGTTTGTGGTTGTGATTATTGATGATATTTTGGTTTATTACAGAAGTAAACAAGAACATGAAAGTCATTTAAGGGTTTTCATACTAACCATAATAGAAATGAAACATTAGGGTAAATTCAACATGTGTGACTTTTGGTTACAAAAAATTTCTTTCCTTGGTTACATTGATTCAAAAAATGGAATAACTATTGATCCTGCTAAAAAAGGATGTTGAAGAATGGCCAAGACCAACAAATATAACCGAGATCCATAGTTTTTTTTGTTTGGAAGGTTATTACCAGAGGTTTGTTGAACATTTTTCATGGTTATCTAGTCCAATGACTATGTTAACTCGAAAAGGTGTTAAGTTCATTTGGAAAAAAGAATGTGATGATTTTTTTAGGAATTGAAAACAAGATTGTGGAATTCTCCAATTTTGGGACTACCTTCCCAAAATGGTGAGTTTTTTATCTATAGGGATGCTTAATTGAAAGGACTTGGTCGCGTCATAATGCAAAATGATTAGGTAATTTCTTATGCTTCACTACGGTTGAAACCTCATGTGTTAAATTTCCCAACACATGATTTGGAATTAGTTGCTGTTGTTTTTTATTTAAAAATTTAGTGGCATCATTTGTATGGGGTAAAATGTGAAATATATAATGAACAAAAAAGTTTAAATTATATATTCACTCAGAAGGAATTGAACATGAGTTATATGATATGACTGGAAATAATTAAGGGTTATGATTGCATGATCCATTACCATCTGGGAAAATAAAATAAAATGGAAAATGCTTTGAATCGAGAAAGTAATGTCTCATTATCCATGATAGGATTAGAATAAGATCCTTTGGATTTTGATTTGATGAACATTGTCATAGAGGTTTTTTGGTGCATGAAACTCTTCTGTTTTGATTCAGGTGTCAGTGAAATCATCTCTATCAAACAAGTTAATTCATGTGCAGGAAGAAGACAATGAGTTTTAGAAAATGGTAGAGTTGGTTCAAAAGGTTATGTTTCCTGATTTTAACATTGATAATGATTGTGTTTTGAGGTTTGGGAAGATATTATATGTGCCTTGTGATGCAGAGTTGAAGAATGAGCAAATATGTAGAGCTCATAGTTCCCTGTTTTTAGTTCATCCTAGTAGTACAATGATGTACAGAGATCTTCGACAGTATTACTGGTGGGATGGGATGAAAAGAGATATTTTTTTATTTTACTATGAAGTGTTTAAATTTTAAATATATTAAAGAATATAGGGAGTTGCCAAAAGGTATGCTTCATCCGTTACCAGAGCCAGAGTATAAATATGAAAATATATCTATAGACATTATAGTGGGATTACCGAAGACATCTCAAGGTAATAATGTAATCTGGGTTATAGATGATCGATTGAATGAATCTGATCATTTCCTACCTATTCGATATAATTTTCCTCTATATAATCTCTTTTGGTTTT
Organism: Viscum album; assembly: GCA_963277665.1. Lineage (NCBI taxonomy): Eukaryota > Viridiplantae > Streptophyta > Magnoliopsida > Santalales > Viscaceae > Viscum > Viscum album. The sequence continues at coordinate 1,979,275,868 of OY728133.1, forward strand.
ATGTTAAAGAGATTTTCAGGTTGCATTGATTTACCCTCTCCATTGTATCTGATCGTAATCCTAGGTTTACTTCTATCTTTTGGAATGGCCTTAGGAAGTTGTTGGGTACTGAATTATATTTTACTATAACTTTTCATCCACAATCAGATGGGCAGTTAGAACGAACAATTCACACCATGGAGGATATGCTATGTGCATGTTCACTGGATTACCAGGGAAGTTGGGACCATCATTTTTCATTGGTTGAATTTTCTTATAATAACAATTTTCATTCCAGTACATAAATCGGTACATTTGAAGAATTATATGGAAAGTGTTGTCGAACTACATCTTTTGGGATGAAGTAGGTGAAAGGAAGTTGATGGGACCAAAATAGGTAGAAAATATGGCAGAGAAAGTTCAATTGATTTAGATACACATGAGAACATCTCAGATCAGAAGGAAATGTTATGCGGATAACTGGAGGAAGGATATTTCTTTTGATGTAGGTGATCATGTCTTTCTAAATGTTTCTCCATGTTAAAGTGTGTTTTTTTTATTATGAAGTGAAAGTGGAGTTCGAGGACCATTGGACCTTATGAAATCCTTGAGAAAGTTGGGTCAGTTGCTTATAGAGTGTCTTCACCTCCATGTTTATCCTAGATACACAATGTTTTTCATGTTTGATGCTGAGAAAGTATATTCCAGATCTATCTCATGTTTTCAGTTAGATGTTGTTCAGTTAGAAGAGAATCATTATAATGAAGAAAAAACAGTCTAGATTCTTGGCCATAGAGTGACTGTGTTACAGAATAAGGTAATTCACAAGGAAAAGGTTTTGGGGAAAGCCATATGTTTGAAGAGGCAATGTGGGAATTTGAAAATGATATGAAGGATAAATACCCCCACTTATTTTGATAAGTGAATAAAAATTGTGAGGACACAATTTCCAAAATGTAGGAAGGATGTAATATCCTAGGTAAATGAAGAATAAGATATTTCAATATTTATTAATATTTGTGAATTGAATATAAATTTTACTTTAAAGGGGTTTCTATGTTCGACAGCATACCCAATACGCAACAATGGGTTTTTTTAAATATTACGTTGCACACTAATAATAAATTATTATTATTTTAATTTACTTTATATAATTAGAATTTGGTAAAATATACATCATTTTTGAATTCTAAATATAAAATATAGCATAGGCTGATTTTTTTTATTTGTTTGAAAAACTGCAATTTTTGATGAATAGTGAAACCGCTTAGTTGTAGTTAAAGAAACTGAATTTTTCATTTAAATGTAATTTTACCTCTTCTGTGAATTGAATTTTGAAAATCTAACATACATTATTATTATTAGTAACTAAATAAAGGTTTAATAAGATGAAAATAATTTTCAGTGAATAGTAACTTTTGACTTTTATTTACTACGGTTAAAGGTATACATGGTAATTCAAGGTAAAAAGCATATTATAATAATTCAAAATTACCTTGACACATGTCCAAAAATTATTAGTAGAGTAATGGACGACCATGGGCATATTTGGGTCGATTTTGTGACCCCATGGAGCCACATATGAATGATAATGACAGTTTAGATTAATTAATTTGAAGTAAAGAAAAAAATGACATAAAAAATATATCTTCAAAAATTTATTTTTACATGGTGTTATATAAGTAATATTTTCGACTATAAATATTCATTAGAAATATAAAAAGATTTCATACATCATGGTAGTTTTTAATAATTTTTATGCAATGATAAATTATATTATTTATGGAAAAATAATGATGTAGTGTTTACCTCATTTATAAATCATTTAATTAAATAAGATTATAAATATAAAAATAACAACCAAAACCTATCCAATTCTTATTGGATGAATTTATTTCGACCATGAGTTATCTTATATTCAACTTTAATTATTTTTGGACCTATAGAAACCGAATATCATTATATAATAAATTAATGTTTTCACACTTTCCTAAAGAGCCCATCCACCCACTTATAAAAGGAGACCATTTATGTCCAATTCATCAAACCACTCAAGACTTTTGGCTCATCTAAACTCTGCCCAATTAATATTCTACATCCCCCTCCTATCCAAGAAGCCTTACCTTAGGCATAAAAGACTTAAACAAACCATTTTGGTTAAACCAACGTGATTTACACAAATTAATGGTAAAAATTTCTTTTAAATTCTTTTGTTTTATTTTGTTTTGTTTTACTTATCAATCCCCTAAACACTTTTTATTACATTATTTTTTAACAAAACCAGTATCATCAACATACTACAATGTTTTTATGAGAAATATTTTAACTACACTTACACACACCTCCATCTAATGGGTGAATAACATACTGTTTCTGTGGATGGAAAACTAAGGACTCATGAAACGATGATTGTTCGATTATCTCCTACTACCTCTAATGGAGGACATTAATATGAATTTATATTTATATATGATATAAATTATGTTTTTATTTTCTTTATACTGATGTATTATTCTTTTATAGAATTCCTTTATGGTTTCCATTATGGGTAAACATGATAATTTCATTTAAGGAAGTGCGGACTATAGCCCCTCAAAGTGACATGACTCGTTCATTCCATATGTGGGATGTATAAAGATAGATTTGATGGTATTATATATGATATTATAATATAATTATAATATAACTTTGTATCATTATATTTTAATTCTATTAAAATATGAAATCAAAATGAAAGTATCATTCCAGCGTATGTACGGCTTACTATCTCCATGAATGGTGCATTTCATTTCTTACCTAAAAATGTTATATAATATTATAAATACATTTATTACATGGATATATATGATATATATGATACCTAAATCATGAATATCATTCTTTATATAATGAACTATTTACAATGTGAACAATTTTTAATTATAAGAAGTCCATTTTTCACTCAAGTACCAAATATTGACGTAATTAACTTAAATGATTACATAATGATTATACCATTTTAATAAGTGATATAAATGGAATAATAAAATTTAAAAGTGTTCATAAGCATGTAGAAATTAACTTTAGTTTATTTTTTAGGATATTAATGAATGAACGGGTCATGTCAGACACGAGGTAAGGGACTTCATCTAAATCACTTTTCATAGAGGCATATTTTGTTTTAATACACAAATTTCATTAATACGCTCTATAAACAACAATGAATTTTCAAAGGGAATCGTTTTCTACGAAGATTTTTACTAAACAAGAAAAATGAAATTTTCTTTTTATGAAATTTATGATAACAAACTTTCAGCCACCATTAGTATTGTTTGTTCTTTAACTTCCTTAACAAGACGTAATCTTTTCTTCAAGGAAAATAAATACTATATACTCGTTTATGTATTTTGGAATTGAAAATGGTTTTGATAATGGATTTGTTATGTCAATATATTTATGTGATATATTCTGATTGAAATTTGAAAATGTGTTATTTCCTTTATATTGTTCTATGTGTTATTATTTTATAATGGTACATGGACATTTGACGGGTGGTTATGTGATAAATAAAAAGTTGGGTGGTGTCGTGATAAACCAGGATTGGTGGTTACATTATAACCTCCAATGTATTGGGTATGCAAGTCACCCATATGGCAATTCCATTTAGTGATATGCATGGAAGTAGACCGCATGGTTATTCCATTTTTGTATGTTTATGTCCCAAGATACCTTTATATGTTTTCTATATGGGTTTTATGGTAATATTTTGGTTAAAAAGGGTAAGCAGTGATATTTTATTCAGTGAAGAGTATTTACTAATTTATAAAGGTGGAAAGTATTACATATGTCATAGTATTCATGGTTTACTTGTTGTTTTGAAAAACCAATAGTTTTCCTCCTTTATGATTCCCTTACTGATCTTTTTTTTCTCTTCCCATGTTTTGAAATGTTTTCACAGGACCTAAAGACGAATAGGGCCAAGGATTGGATCATGGAAAAGTCATACTGCCTAAAACATTGAACTAGACATGACTCTTTTTTTCAAATGTTATTATGTTATGAAAAGAATGAAAATTGTGTAGAAGTGTATATTTGTAATATTTTGAGATATAATAGTTATGTCCTAGTTCTCTAAAACATTAATCCTAAAATGATCCTCAATGTTATTTATTCATTTAATTCAATATTATGTAATTTTAAGGTTAGGTCGTTATAATAACATTGAGGTCTTTATGTCATTATTTTTAGGTGAGGGAACCCTTGTAGTTTTGGGTTTTCAAATTTTTATTTCATTTTCATATTTTTATGTGTTTATTTTCATTTATTTTTAGTAAGTAAGGAAACATGTGAGTTCAAATGATTTTATTTTTCATTTATTATACCCATATCTATGAGTGAAACAATATATAATTATAAACCAAACATAAATGAATGTTGAAATTTTAATTTGCTTCATCTTCAAAACATTGATAATTTCACAACAATTCATTCTGATATGGAATTTCATAACTTATTTCTCTATCAAAACATATAAATTACGTTCTTATGAGGCCTTTTAAACCATTTTTGATATATTATTTACGTTATCATCATTTCTAAGTGATCCACACCATGCAAGTTTAACCATAATTTTTTCTAATCCTTTAATGAAAAGGGAATTTTTGGCACTTGTAATTTCATTTGTTATTAATTTATTTTCAATTAAAGAAATTTTTGAATGATTAATTTATCATGTTGGAAAATCTGTACATTTAATCTTCATATATTTTAGTAACCATGAGTAACATAATAGTTAGCCATAATACAATACACTTTTCTCCATCCATCCAACTATAGAAGTAAAAAAATATATGATCTAATTGAAATTAAGTTTATAGGGTCATTTTTTTTATTTGATACATTTCTTGGAGGTTTTTATCATTTTAAATAAAATTATGAAGAAATAATTTTTTTAGAGATGAAAAAATGATTCTTCTATTTATATTGAGAATAATTTCAAATATTTAATGAAAAAATATATTGTACTAAATCTGATATTAGAATCCATAAAAATCATGTTTATAATATTAAATGATATAGTATCATTATAATTATGTTATTGAATTCACATCCACTTTTTTGATCTCAAAAGAACCTAAAATCCTTCAATAATTAAAACTATATAGATTTCGATAAATAAAAATTAAATTCCAATATATGAAAGATGATGATTGGAATCATTTGTCATTCTAAAATTTACTATGATGTGAAAATACTTTAAAGTTTTTTAAGATGATTCTAATTAATTGATTATATGAGTTTTTTACACCAATTACAAATTTTAAATTAGAATCATGTATTTTTCTTCAATTAGATATGACTCTCATTTTTTCCTTTTATCTTTTATATCAAGAACCTATTATACCCAATACAATGTAAATCCCTCAAATTTCGTTAAAAATTAATAAATTATTTGACTTAAATTTCCAGGATATTTTTTAATTTATCAATCCTATATATACGCTTTCATTTTTTAGAGGGGAACCCCATTTTAATAAATATACACTTTTGTGATGATTGAAAATTCATGTTGTGTAAGTTTTTTTTTCAATGGTATGGAAAATGATATGGGAATATAATTAATAAACGAAATAATGAACATTATATAAGTTGTTTTTATGATTCAGGATAATAATTTAATTTCTTCGTGTTAAATCGTTGGATCTCAGGTGTACATATTTTCAATTTTCATTGATATTATTTTTCTGTTTACTTGTACATGAGTCCAAGTGTTATGTGGGATTTAATTCATAAATATAATATTCCCAATATATTTTATTTGTAATTTAATTTATTAAACCTTACAATTTCCATTTAAAAAAATTATCCATCATTTTTTTTCTGTGATTTTTTTGATAAATTATGAAATTAGATTAATTGTGTATTATAAATAGGTTCTTATCATTTTTATATTTCATAAATAAATGTTTACCTAAAAATCCAAAAAGAAATATTATTTTTTTAAAATTCAATATGTGTTTCTCGATAATTTATTCAATTATTCCAAGAGCTTTTTCAAATTGTATGGGGAAAATAATTCATGAAAATTAGAATCTTTTTTTGGTGAAAATACTAACTAAGAATCAATAAAACAATCATAAATCATGATTCACAATCCCAAATTAGGTTATAATGGTTTCCAATGATACTAAACTAAATTATATGTAATAATTTATTTTTTTACGTAGTTGATGAAATTGTAAAAGTAAAGGACACTATGTATTGGTTTTATCTAGAAATAGCACTCTTTTGTAATTCAGGGTATTTTATTTTAACATGTGAAATATAATTTATATTATGTGGGACTGATGTAAATATAAATCATAAAAACGTTTTAGAATAATATATATTAATATTTTTCCATTTAATAGGCCAATACTGTAGCATCATTAAATGGACATATTCCTGAGGGAACATTTTACACACCTCTTCATAGAAAATACATGTCTCCACCTCCATTAATGTGGATATAATAAGATATAGGGATACGAAAGATAATTTATGCATTAATGTCAGAAATATTTTTATTTTTAATTTTATTAGTTATGTAATTCCCTTTTAGTGGCTTCTCATTTTTTATCCTTTATTTGGATGGCTAAAATATAGTGAGATCAAGGAAGGGTATGATTCCCTTTTTTCATTCCTGAGTTTTCTTCCCATGTTGAATAAAAATTATATCCCAATTAAAAAATGAAATTACAAATCTTTTATAAATTTCATTACCATAGGTTATTATTATTGAATTTAATTATGTATATCATTTTCTACATTGGTTAGTGATCTATCATATCCCTCTGCATAGTTATGGCCTATATACATTGGAATAGACTAGGTATAAGTAGTGGAGTACATGGTGATTTTCAATATGTGTAGAAGGGGTAGTTAATTCTCTTGATTATATAAAATAAACAATATCCAATAAGTTATTTCCAAATTCAATCAGGTGTATTTTTAGTATCTTTATCACTCTTATGAAAAAAATAGGAAATGATAATATTTTAGTAAGGAATATTTTCTCCCACACAATTCAATAAATTGGGAGGGATAAAAAGATCATGGACCATATAACTTATCCCCCAAAAAATTAAAGAGTTGAATAAATTAGTAACCAAGATAACATAGTAATTTTGAAACAAATACTAACCTAATCAACCTTCTCACATCTAATTTTTCAAACTCTTTCATAGATTTGTTAATTTTTTCAAAATCAAATAATTTCAAAAACTCGCAATTTATCATACTTTAAGGAAGTGTGAAAACTAATAAAGTGACTCCATACTGATGATAACACATGTTTAATAGTATAATAATTTTTTAAATATAGGAAATAGATACCATTTTAACACTATATGGGAAATTTATATCAGATATTTCACTATGTAAGTATTTCTTGAGTTCTATTAAAGAGACATTATCATTTTCTATCCTAATTAATAATATCGGGATTTGGTATATATTGATGGATATATTCATATAATTGGGGATGGATGGACATAAGAAAAATAATTATAGGTCACATACCACTATTTTAGATGCATTCTATATCTCGTTGTAGTGATCAATCATAACAAAGGGTTTATTTTCTTGTTTTTTAATTTAAACACTAGATAAATCATAGGTATTTTTCTAGGAATGTTCCTAGAATACATGTATCTTAGAAGAAGATAGTTTAACTCCCCCTGAAATATTTTATTACCACTATATGTTTTAACTATGATCATTCAATAGATTTTTTATACAAGTTATTTATTTTTTGGGTATTATATATTAAGTATTTTTATTTTCTGGATAAAAATTGAAACGGTTGGTGTTATTTACATGCATGTAGTTATAAAATGGATCAACGCTTGTTATATAACTTGGTTCATTTACTTTTTTATTTTAACAGTTTTAATATTCTCATATTGTATCTACCATAATTGTTTTTATTGTTTTTATTTAAAAAAAAATTATATGTTACGTTTCATAATCAATACAACTAGTTTAGTAGAACATGGTTATTTAAAAGAGACTCACATGACAATTCATACAATAAGAATTGGTATAAGATATATTTAAATTAGAAAATTTGGATCAATGAAATTTATAATATATAAGTTTGGAAATGATAATGAATTTGATTTATTGTGGATAAATATGTCTATATTTTTATATCATAATTAATTTATTGATACACATTCTAGCCCTAATAAAATTTTAGTTGTTACGTCTTCCAATGGAAATAATGCTACTAATGAGGCAGAGGATTCAACATATATCCCTATGAACTTATGTACTCAAATGCTTCTTCTATAATGTGATAGGATTCTTCCTGAAGATTATTATGACTCAATTGATTCTCAAATTTGGTCTGAACATACAATCATGTATATGAAAAAATAGTAGGAATTCTAGATAACAAAATAGACTATAAAACAACTTTATCCTTTATAGATCTTTAAGTTATACCCATATTTATGACTTTTACAATATCATGTTGTATTTTGTTAAATGATTCATTTCCAAAATATAAATTTGTAATAATAATTTTATCAAAATCATTATGTAAGTTTTATAATTTTTAATGATACAGTAATGTATGATAAGAGAATCACTGGCATTATAAGAGGTTAAATAAAACTTGTAATCCAATAAAATAAGAAAAATTGATCTATTTAACCTGAACTAAAGGAAAATAATTTGAGAAAAAGACCAAAGAAATGTGTTAAGAGGAAAAGAAATAGTTAGCCTATTAGTTAGTTAGGTTCCATGGGTAGGATTGTTCTGTATTTTATTTGTAATGATCTTATTCAAATTATAAATAGTTTTCCATAGAGGGAAAATATTACAAAGAATAATGATTATAATTTTTTGGTGGAGATATAATTTGACACAATTTCTATTTTAAACTCCTATTTCAATCCCATGACGGAGGAGTGGCTCATATATTTTGGATACTCATTCTTCAGGTTCTCTAAGAGAGAGTATTTTATAGATTTAATTGATGTTCAATATCGTGTAGATTTTCAGGAAAATAATAAGAGTTTTTATATAATGGGTAAAAGATTTGTTTATTTAAAGTTCTATAATAAGTCATTGAGAACTCTATAGGATGTGATATGGGTACTCTAGTGGATGTGATTCCTGAGTTCTCTATGTGTTTCAAAAAAGTGGTATACCAATAGGTTTGATTTAGGTATAATGATGATGGTTATGGTATCCATCATTATAATGATTTTAACGCTTAAATTTTTTTATATGTGTTGGAAGGTAGGACACATATGAAAAAGTTGAATTCTTCTCAAATAGCGAAACATTATTTACTTTGCTATGGAATAATTGAGTTAAGAACATGAGTGCTAAATAATTAATGAATTGAGTTGTAAAATGTTACAAAAATATAAAACCCCTAACAATATATCCCTCAATGAATATTTTTTATTCATTAATTTTAAAAGGTTCATTTTTTAGGATGTCATCATATAGAGCTATGGACCCCATCAAATATGACCATTCGGTCCCATGGTGTCCTTGCAAGTATACTTCCCATGATAGAGTGCACTATTTATAACTATTATAGTTAAATATTCACATAAGTCATTTACATAAATATTTGATCATAATTCTAAAACATTTAATCATTCAATAAAAACAAATACAATTTTTAAAATAAATTTGGTTATTAATTGAAATCCCTGATAATTGATAAATATATTGGGTACTTTTGAATGACATCATTTACTATTGTAACATTTAAGGTGTTTTGAAAAACTTTAAATGTTTTTCAATATTTTAAATTCTAAATACTATGTATGATATCATATAATACATGCAACTCCAAACTCAAACGAACAATGAAACACTTTAAAAAATGATTGTTCAAATTTTTTCATTAGAACCTATTTGGTAAATTGGTATGTATAAACAAGAGTAATAGCATTATAAAATACATAAATATTGTAATATAAAAAAATAGTTAATAAAAATTAATTATTATTTATAAGGAAAAATTGGTCAATTTTGAATAATATCATATAATATTTAGGGATATATTTTTCAGAAGATTAATTTATATTGGCGAATTATTTTTTAAAAATAAATTAATTTAATCACTATAAATAAATGATTATGAGGAATTGTGTAGATAATATATTTAATAAAATAAATTAACATTTTTCTATTAGTGTTTTCCATATAAGGAATGAGTATAAACTAATTTTAAAATTTAAAAATAGTTTTTCCTAACAATATTGGTTTTAATACATTTTATGTTATGATATTATGATTAATTTCCATGAAAATTAGAAATTATATTTAATAAAATGGACATAATTATCCAAATCATAATTTAAAATAATTTTAATAAACATTTTTTTTCTTTTTTTTTAAATTATGGGTTTTAGGTGAATAGTACAAAATATTAATTATCTAAAAACAATCATATCATTTCATTAAATCATGTAATTTAAAATCATAATTCAATTTTTGGATTTGTTAGAAAGTCAAATAAATTTTATTTTTTATTATAATTCTTTTAATTTATTGGGAATTAACATTATACATAATTTCTAATCTAAAATTCATTTTATTAAGACTTGAGCCCTTTTCATCACATGATTTATATTTTTTAGTGTATAAACTACCAAATAAATTTATTTTTTCTCCAATTTTATAAAATTAAGGGGGTTTATGAATATATTTCTTGTTCTAAACATCATTTTTTCTTTGATAAAAAAATTACAAAAATCCATAAAGGATTTTTTATAGAATAGTTTTTAAATGTTATAATCTCTTTTTCATCCATGTTCATGTTTTTTAAAATCTTTTGAGAATTTTTATATTTATAATTACATGATTTTTATTGATAATTTTAACCTAATTTTGAATTTATATTCAAATATGAGAAAATTAATCTTTTTAGTACTTTAAATAGAAGTTATTTTGAATGTGAGAAAGGAATATTTTAATAATATATATATATTATTAGCGGAATTTCTGATCATCCAAACAATTATTATTTAAAATTCCTATAATTTTTTTTACGGCATTCAATGAAAATCATTTTCTATTATCCTCTGATTTTTTTAAAAAATTAATTACATTCTAAATTGTTGAAATGAGATTTTAATACAATTTATAAATTTTTTACAACAATGATAGAATATATTAATAGAAAGTTCTTATCAAAGTTTCACTTATATTTTTCTATCAAGTTCTGAAATTCAATTTCATTATTAAAGACCATAATTTATGATATATATTGTCTTATATGATATTTTAAAATATTATAAACTATAAATTATTTTGATATAATTCACATTCTAGTGATCATGTTCTCTATCACTCTTCATTATTCATTGGACATTATTTTTATCTATCATGCCTATATTTTTAGTATCATGGTTTTATTTGGTTTCATTTCAAATACTTTGATATTGTCATAATGATGTTCAAATTTATTATACTGTGTGTGTTGAGGGAATCTTATAATGTATGTTATTTCCTTAACTGTGGTAATATTAATGTTTTGTATTCTTTATTCTATATAGATATTTATTTATTTATCACAAAAATATGTCATGTAATATATTATTGACTCAATATATAAATAATGAATTAGACATATAGAATTGAAGGTTGGGGCCGGGTTGTATATAGCACTTTTATGGATCGATAGGTCCCATGAGACAAATAGAAGGAGAAATTACATGGTTATTTGGATTAAACATACTCATTAATTGAATTTTCCTACAACAAGGCCTCGATGGTACAATTAATTATGTCTTGGCATGGGGAATTTATGGTATGATAATGGTGTCTGATATTATGATTTTAATTTATTATAATTATTGTAAATATTATATATGTTATTTTAATGTTTGTATTTTCTTTGGATACTCTTTGAATGTCAATTTTTTATTAAATTTCATATGTATTTATTATCCACTATTTCATAAATATTAATTGATTATAAAATCATGATAGATCATATTATATTATTTACCTTATTGAGTATTTGACATCATTAATTTTAAATTTCTCTTTACACTATGATATAAATAGGAAATCATTGAATGATTTTTAAGGATGTTGTAAATTGTATCATGAAAAATTTTATTTTTTGTAATGTAATATGAAAAGCATGTATATATCTAATCTACAAATGATATTAAACTGATTTTTCCATTAGGGTGTGATCTCTTATATCATATTTCAATATAATCAAATAAACACATGATATGGGTTGCATGATTCAGGTTTTCTATAGATGGTTTTACAAAATATTTATTATAACCCAAGGGAATATGTTTTTAAAGTATAATAGAGATCACAAGATTTAAGTAAACCTCCGAAATGTTTAATAAATTTTTTAAAATTTTATGTTATTGATCAATATTCATAATGTAATGAGATAATTATGGGTGTTTCATTATTTATATATCGTGTGTAGTGGAAGAAATGAAAATCATTTCAACACCCATAGTCAATGTAAGAATTACCATTATGAAGAAGTGAATACAATATGTGTGGGATAAGAGGGTACTATGGACATATTGTGGAAATTTATTAGGTAATGATAAATATCCTTAACCATATGGATCATACGGTTATTAAAAAATGTGAAACACCATTGTTGGATCACATAATGTAATAGAATAATTTATACTCTATTAGAAATACTAATGCACTGGTAGTTTATAAAAGTCTCAAGTCAATTAAAAACTTATTTATGGTTTTAAGATGTATTAAAAATGATTTTTTTCCATAAGTGTATTTTTTAAAAGGATATATGTATAAATGGTGGGTATAGATTAATAATAATAAATAGGATGAGAAGATTTAGTGAATGAGATGGGAAAACAATATGATGGTTTAACATGGAAATTTTTTTCCTTCATAAGAATAAAATGTATTTTATTGAAAATTCATTAATTTAAGATATAATGATTAGGAAAATTATTCTAGGTTTGATTAAAAATATATTATATCATGAAATCATTCTATAGACTATGTATGTAATATAAAAAGTAAGATTAACCATTCCATTGATATACTTAAGCCAAGCATCTGAAGGAAACTAAGACTCCCATAGTATATTTTATTTGAGGATATTGTATCAAATGGAATCTGGAAAGAGAAATAATTTATCAGTTCGTATATTTTAAAAGGGGATAAATATAAGAAAAGGATGACTAATTAAAATTTAAAAAATAATTTTTTTAAATAATAAAAAGAGAAGAATGAAGCTTCAAACATGAGATAATTATAGAAGAAAACGTCTATGTAAATGATTAAAGGTAATGAGAATTTGTTATATATGTGGATATAAAGAACATATATCTCATCAATGATAATGAAAGAAGTAAATCACTGATATTTAGTGTTTTAACTACATTGACATGGGTGAATATTCAAACCAATTTTACATGCATCAATGATTACCTTGATAATATAATTATTTCCTTTTTTTAATGTTATCTTAGTATGTTATTAATGATTTGAAGAAATTAAGTCACTTGTGAGTCACACATGGGACTCCCGTTGGAATATATTAATTTGTGACATTTATCATAGGTCAACATTATAATTATAATGTTTCATTTCTGGGAGATTTTTTCTCCATGTGTGGAATATTTTATGATTTTTATAAGACAATGAAGTCCATCAATATCGTATATAACATTTACGGTTGGTATTTTTTTAGGATAATAAAATAATATTAAAATTGTGTGAATATTTAATTTTGAGGTATTAAAAATTACTATATAATATTATAAATATAATTCGGGTTTAATGATTAACTTTAATCCTTGGGTGTTATTACATTGATTTTTTAGATTACTTCTTTATTTAATGGTTTACATTATTCAATATTCTATACATATGTTAACTATTTTTTATTAGTAAATGGTAAATGTTGGAGGAATAAATGGTAATAAATTATTTAATATAATAAAGAAAATTATCCTTTAATGTTTTTTAAAATCCTTTAAAATATTCTTTTATTTATTCAAGCATGAAAAATTAATCTTTATCATTCATAATTTTTAATGTGACATGAAAAAGTGGTTGAAAATTGATGTAAGCTCAACCAAAGAAAGATATAAATTAATTATATATTATTATAATTCCTATATAAATGAAAGATGAAATTTTATTGTTTTATGTGTAATTCATCATTTAACTATCTAGGTACACTTTTAGAAACATGTTCACAAGTATAATTCTTATAAAGGAACAAGGGATTTTTAAGAAATATTTATTTGTGAAAATATAAGATTTATAGTCCTAAAATTGAAATAAAAAATTCAAGAAAAAAATATGTTTTTATCTCATGATATGCTCTAAATGAATTTCAAAATTTGGGGATACAATTTCTTTAATGATGGGAGAATGTAACACCCTGATAATTTTTTTTATGACAACTATATGTAATACCTTATGATATACACAACTCTAATCATAAGAAAAGAAAATGTTTATTAAAATAAAATTACCAAAATATTATCATGATAAACTAGTCATTGAATTTTAGTGTATGGACTTCAGTAACAACATTATGAAATAAATGTATATTAATTTCATTTAACAAAAATTTTATGACTAATTACTATGAAATAAGAACTCAGCTGTGGATACAGTCATATAAGTTTGATGATGAAATTTTCTAGAAAAGTTATTTATATGTTAAAATTATTTAAAAAAATAAATTTAATCACTATTTAATAATTATTTTAATGAATTTTATTGATAAAATATTTTAAAAAAAATTAACATTTTCCATAGGGTGGTTACTATATAACTAATAAGTATAAATTCATTTTATTTAACAAACATACATTTTATTTTAAATTTTTTATTGAAATTGTGTTTGATAAAGTTGAAATACTTTTAAAAATAATAAGTTAAAACTATTCAAAATAAAAAATTTATTATTTTTTTAAAATACTGATGTTGGTTGAATAATGAAATGTTATGATTTTATAGAAACTATTATTTATTTTCATTAAATAATTAAATTTCAAAATAAAATAAAATTTTTGATTTTTTTTAATGTTGTATAATTTTAACTTAATTAGATATAATTAAAATAACTATATAAAAATATATATTATATATGATTTCGGTTTATAATCTTTTGTATTATTAATATAAGTATTTTTATAAGAACGTCATTCATTATGTTTTATTTTATTTTATTTTAATTAATATCTTCTAATTTTAAATATTCAATATTGAAAAATGGATTATGATTTTGGAACAAGAATTTACTTGTATGGTTATAAGGTTAATTTTATGTTTTTTTATAACAATATGTTGTCTTGGTAAAATTTAGTTACTACGTTAAATGGAAATACATGTTAAGAGGATAAATTTAATAGGGAAATACATAATATAACTTAAAAAACCTCATTAAAAAGATTTTAAGGTTACTAAAGACCATATATAACATTATAATCAATAATTATCATAAAAATGAAATAAAATTAATGCCACCTAAAAGTAGTTACCCTTGATAAAAAAATAATAAATAAAACACCCTCTCAACATGTGTAAATAACCGCACTTGTTTCCCTTTGAAGTATACATACCACTAATTTTATGATGATAAATACCTAAAAAATATATCCCCAACATCCGTAGAAACATCATTGATGTTTTTTAATGTCCAAAAGTTTATCCTATAATGGTTAAGTTGTAAGCCAAAGGAGGATTTCCAAGGAGGATATATAACTCAGAGTTAAGTTCTTTCAAGTTTATTTCTACATATAAATCATTTAAACATATAATAACCATGATGATATAATATCACCATTATATTAAATATACATAAATTTTCTTAAGTTATTTATATAAACCATTTTAATCTCAATTTCATTCTTATGTGAAATAAAAAAACTACATGTTCATAGGTGTGGACTGTAACATCCATTAAGTTAAGTGTTTTTTTTTCAACTCCACATAATATGAAAGGTTAAAAATATGGATAAAATGAAATATTTGATATTAATAAAATAATTACGATTCACTACGGTTATGTTAATATCTACATTGTTACACTGTCATCCATTGTAAAATTATAAGGTTTCTTATGCATTTGTGTGCGCCACTATCTCCACCAAATGATGTGATTTATTTTTCAGTTAAAAATTTTAGTGATGGATTTAAATTTGTATTAAATTTGAAAATTTAAAATTATTTGATCATATATTTTCATGATTTTATTTAATTATGACTATATTTACCATCTCCAACACACTATATTAATTGTTTGGATTATGAATCGAACATCCTCAAAAATCCCAACATGAATGTAACCTAATAAATGAGATACAAGGGATAATTTAATTGGAAATCAAGACAAATAGTTACTAAATAATTAAATAATTAATATAAGTTTATTATATAGGATTTAAATAACATGAATGGTTGGTCATTTACATTATTGATGTTTTTTTTCTTAATTTCCTATCTTTGAGACATGATCTATTTTCAAAAAATACGTTTTTTGTGTATAGACTACCATATGAATGTTTTTTTATCACAAATGTACTAAAAAAATTATTTTACAAATAATTATCATGATCTATACCTCAATATTCTTATGATTCACATCTTACTAAATCCATAAGAGATTCTTCTTCAGAACACTGTTTTAAATGTTTTAAACTCCTTTCACTCCATTTTTATGTCCTTTTAAACGTTTCAATAAAGTTCTCCCTTATAGTACAATTATTTTAAAAGATAACTGTCATCAAAATTTTAATTTCTCTAAAAAATTTAAAAATTGTATGTTTTTAATGTTTTTAGACTTGTTATATTGAAAAAAGGTCAAATGAATCTTTGTTTATCATATATTAATTGTATAGAACATGCATCCATAATGGTTGTTATTCATTAATAAGATTCATATATTTGTTTCTGTGGTATTTATATTGAAATAATTTTCCATTATTATATATATATTTTTATATTAAAATTATAATTCATTAATTTATAAAAACTTGTAATTAATTTTGGAAATTATTTATAAATGTGTCTAACAACATAGATAAAAAATCATTAAGGAGAGTTATTTTTAATGTCTTACATAAATTATCATCTATAATTATCAAAATAATTTAACTTATTATGAACCATAATTTGTAATGAACAATTTGTATTATATCATCCTTTATTGAATTTGTATAATACCACATTTTGATATCATTCACTTTCTTGTGCCCATGTTCTCTATCACTCTCTATTAATAATTTCATTTTATATTTCCCAATCATATGCATACATCAAGTAATATATGATTATTTAGTATCATTTCTAATAAATTGATATTTTCCAATCCATATTCCATTTCAATATGTGTTGTTTATCTGGGAACGTTTATTAAGAGAGTTATTTCACTTTCTGAGAAAATATTAACGTTCTGTATTCTGGATTCTATATAGATATTTATTTATTGATAAATAATATTGATTATGTACTGTATTGTTGACTATATATATTAGGGATGAATTATATTGATAAAACTTATGATTGGGGCCCATTTATAGATATCAGCTCGATGCATCGTTGGGTCTCACGAGACAATCATTTGACATTATTAGTTTGGTGTTTCATGAATACCCGCATATTCATTGATATTTATTATCATAAATATATGACGGTAAATTTCATGATGTCTTGGAAGGAGGGAAAGATGGTAAGATCATGATCTCCAATATTCCACATTTCATTTATTAATATTTTAGTTATTATTATCCATTTTCTAGTTATGTAGATTTTTTCAGGGAGTAATTATGAATCATTTGTTTTTTTATTAAACTACATTTATATTTAATAAAAATTTCCTATATTATTGGTTAATTTTTTACTCATTATATATTCCACTGTATTCATTCCCTTACTAAGTGATTTTTATCATAATTAATTATTTTCTCTTTTCCACGAGATATTATGAAGGAATCAATGAATTATCATAAAGGATGTAATATTCATTTTTTGTGATGGGTTTTAGTTATCAAATTGTAATATAAAAATCATTTATCTGTACATTCTCCAAAGATTGATAATCCAAACTGTCCTTCATGGTGTGATCACTTATATATTTAGAAATTTAATAAAATATTACTAGATTCAGTGGTATTGTAGAACTATTATGGAAGCCCCAATATAGAATGGTATATTTGAGAGTATGAGTAGGATTAATTTAAAGAGGGTGGGAAATATGTTATAATGTATTGGTTTATATATTTTCAAAATGATTGGAACTTTTTATATACTTTTGTATCAAATCCATTGTATCCTATCTAGTTACATTATTTTTATATATTTTAAATGGATTTTGTTTAGATAACACTATATTGTTTGACAACATAGAATCGTTTTATTGTACTTTCTACACTCACAATATTAATGATGTTATTGAACCAAAAACTATTATGTTTTACTATTTGAGTTGTCCATATCAGTTAAGGGATAAATGATTTTGCTTGACATGCCTCGTATTGGGAATTTTATCATAAGTTGTGATGCACTTTTCTATTATGCTAGTGTAGTGAAGAAGTACCCTAATGAGTATGATATTGGTTTTCTTCATTAATATATGAGATTGTGGTGCCT
The DNA here is from genome assembly GCA_963277665.1 of Viscum album. Taxonomy (NCBI): domain Eukaryota; kingdom Viridiplantae; phylum Streptophyta; class Magnoliopsida; order Santalales; family Viscaceae; genus Viscum; species Viscum album. The sequence continues at coordinate 1,979,294,465 of OY728133.1, forward strand.
TTAAGAGACTAGAATGCATTCCAATCTGAATATAGCCTCCAATGTTCTTATCTAACAAGTTAACATTGATCCCATTTAAGATTCCAAGTCTAGGTTTAAGGCTAATGGAGAGGGTAGTTTGAGGGACTATAAAATAATGTGGGGCAGTTCCAAGAAAATTATTAGGCCTCCATTCTAGTTCAACCACACTGATGGGACTTTATTTTCATTAAATAAATCTCTATATTTAAATAACATTGAGTAGAAAACCTTAAAATAATCTTTGAAATATAACAAATCAAATCAGTGGACAATATCTGTGAATGATATAAAGTATTCCCTTTTAAAAAATCAAACATGGATATTTGTTAACAAAAATGATTGGGATAAAATTATTGGTTTTGAAGGGATTTTATAAATTATGGAAATTAAATATTGATAAAATGAAATTTAATTACAATAATTGACTATAATGGTTTGTTAAATAAGAGGGGTTTTACTATTGTGGAAACCTTACCTCATATATTTAAATATTAATCCATTATATTATTTCTTTTCATTTTTTCCATAAATATCATTTATATAATCCAATTTGATGTAAAATATATTATATGGGAAATTAGATAAATTTTTTTCAAGGAAACCATCTAAATTATTTTAATTGTCTTTTAAACCAAACCAAGTGTTCCATTTACACAAATCCTTGTATGGGTATAATCATCCCTCATAGTAATGGTATAAGTAGTTTAAATCATTGATATAAGAAAATGGTTTTCATAAATGTAAATATGGTTCTTCAGATTACATTAAATTTTTTATGATTGGATTTATTTAATTATTTGTATATGTTTTTGTAATGATTATCATATGCAAAGACATTTGCTTGATTAATATGCTGAAATTCGATTTGAATTGTGTTTTTTAAATTAAATATTTATTGGATACTATGTTAATATGAAGCATGAAAATTAATTAAAATCTAGACATTGGATGTTTTGTAATTAACCTAATATACCTATGTTAATATAGTTTTAAAGAGGTATACACTAGATCACATGAAACCTATTATTGTGTCTTTGGGTACACACATCATGATTTACTTTTTTCCAATCCCCTTGTAGGGATTGTAATGTACCCTTTGTGAGTAAAATTTCACATTAAATATTATTTGTAGTTTTATATATATCATGTTATATTTTAAATGACACATTCATTTTGTTGGTTTCACCTTAAAAAGGATTAGGAGTAATCCTAGAAATCTCCATTAACATGAACTAAGGTAGATGATGTAGTATTTTTCTTTATTCTATAACCTCTGAATATGATTTCGAAATAATAGTAATTACGTTAATGATATTTTTAGTTTTTTAGATTTTCAATATAATGAAAACAATTATACAAAAATTATATAAATAGTTATGAATTTATTTTTTATAGTAGAATTATTTCTATGAAATATAATGTGAAATGTGTTATAGATTTATTCAATAATACAAAATATATAGGATTAAACTAATCTATTTAAGATATAATTTGGTAAAAATTATTGATTTATGAACTATCTTTATCTTCAAATAGTGTAGATGTATTTTTTTATAGTCGATTTGAAATGAAATAATTCATAAACCATGTTCTTCATGTTAGTTTAAATACTATAGATATTAATTTAAATTATGATAGATAATTTATTGAAATTTCGATGGAGTGTTTTCTTATGTTACCCACTTTTGATAATGAATCCAACCGACTAACAATGTACAATAAATTATCAATTTTAAGCACTATTTAGAGTTAATAAACATATCCCTAGTTCCTTGACAATGTTTGGTGGAACATAATTAGTAATTAAAATATTTTAATAAAAAATTATATATTTATTAACTTTAATGTACCGTCTTCATTATATTTTTCAATTAAATTTTTAATACATGATTGAATTTCTATATAGATATTGTAGGGGTTTATGCTCTCTATTTAATAAAATATTTTGGTATATTTTTTCCTTATTGTATTTCTGACTGTAGCTTTATTTAATGATTATTATAATGTAATTTCTTACATATGGGTAACCACGATTATACTGAAAGGTGAGTATGTTTACCTTAACCTATATGTATCCTATTAAGGTTTTTCCTATTTCATTTTACAATATTTTTTTATTTACAACAGGGTACTTTGGGAAGTTGATTAGTGTTAATCCCACAGTGTTCAATGTTTCTGTCTGTGCACATCGTCTGATGCCTTAACCATATCAAATTTTTAGATTGATTCATGTCATTGGTTGTGTCATATTTAAATTTATTAGATAGATTAATAGTATTTGGACGATTATCCTCAAATTACACCTCTCAAATCATTTTTCCATGTGTGTCATGTCTCGTGCATGCACCTATCACACCAATAATCCACTTAATGTGATAACAAATCAATCTACTGAGGAGTTGTTCATTCCTTCATTTTCCGAATTTTATTTCGTACTATGATAGTTAGAGGACCCTCAAACATATTCATGAGATAGATTTCATATATATTTATATATAATTTCCCTTTCTGATTATTTCATATACTACACTAAAGAAAAAAATCTTTCATTATGCATGTTAGTCGAAAGTGTACTGAGGCATGTTATATCAATGTATAAATTTTCTTTCCTCTATTATCTCTTTCAATTCACTAATATTGTGTTATCATATACAATTTTATTTTCGTTTGTTAATAAAATAATTTTTTTATTTTATATTCTATAATCCATATTTCGGGGACCTTGGATATTGGGTAGTGATTTCAATGAAAAAATAACCCCTATAATGTTATTATTAAATTAGATTATTACACATGATGTTGGGGATTTTTAATGATCCCCAATATTTCCATCTTATCATTATGGATTATAACATACATGTATTATTATTCATGTAGGTTTAATGATATTAATAGTAGAGTCATCCAACATGTCATCCACCTATACATGAAATACATTCTCTAAGGAAAGGGAGATCTATTTTAATGTATTATAATTATAATAATTTTAGAAAATATAAAAAAAAATAAATAGATCAATAATATATACATATAAATTGAATGATAAAATGAATCAATAATTAAATAATATAAATTTTATAAAATAAATAATTGAAATAATAATTAAACTATAAAATATAATATATAATAAATAAGTTAAAATGTATAATAATAAAAGGAATAATAATTAATAATATATATAACATAAATTATAATAATAACAACAACAACAAAATTTAAATTATATATATATTACAATATAATCGGCTTTTAATAGTGCTAAAAACACATATTATCATCAGTAAAAAGTGTTTATGTTTTAAGTAAATTTAAAAATATATAGTTATATTAGGAATAAAAACAACTCACTAATAAAACCTTCATAGACACTAAAATAGAATGGATATTTGGGTCATTTATCAGTGCATATTTTATCATTTATGAATATTTATTTAATGTGTTCTATTTATAGAGATAAAAAAACTTATTCTATAATCACTACAATTATAATCAATAAAGCATCGATTGAAGTAGTCTTCTACTAAATTTATAGCACACCATGCAGACATATCTGAAAAATATTGGAATATTTTAATACATTAAGAAAACATTAAAATATTGAATTAAAAAAAAATAAACAAACTATTCAATATATTAAAATTAAATGAATATATAAATTTTTTTACAATCATTATATTTTCTATGAAATTTTAGAATTACATTATTGGAGCTCTTTATCATTGTATTTGGGACAATCATTCAAAAGATCTGAATCATTCTACTTGCTTCTGAACACAACAACCTAGTTAAAAAAGTTTTTACTTTTGGAAGAAACTATTTTTAGGTTAGAAATAATATAGAAAAATATAAGAAACATAAATATGCTGCAATGATGCATTAATAAATTTTGACTTTTAAAATGAATATACACTCTTGTATCAAATTAATGTTTGGACTTTCTACAAATTTCAGAAATTAATTATGGACCCTTTTCCCAATGTATCAATAAATTCAGGATCCTTTTCATGTTTTTGAGTATGTGAATCATTTTTTGAACAAAAAATATAGATTCTAAATAAAGTCACTAACTTTTTTCATACTGGAAACACCATGTGTGTGATTAACATGAATATATTTATTTATATTAAAATATGAAATATGGGTTTTTTTTATAAAATATCCACATTATATTTGTTCATTTTATTAGTTTTCAATGAGTTCCATAAGTTTTCATCTAAATTGACACTTTTAACTTGAAAACATGAATATTGGTTCATGTTAGAAACATTGAGAGTCATATTGTAATGTGGTTGATTAATAATCATTGAATGTTATTTATTTATTACTCATTCAAATTATCAAGACAATTTGAGTCAATTTTATGTTTTTTTTCATTACTAATTCCTTTTTTAACTAAATTCGTGATTTTATTTCTATGCCCATAGTTTTTAAAATACACGGAACATAATGTGTCAGATTGTAGTGAAATTAATTCCTATATATCATATACTTTTATTGTATCATTTTCTAAAAATTATCAATATAATATGAGTTTTTTCTAGGTTTTCCCTTAATATCACATGTTTTCAACTATAATGTCCCTTTAAAACTAAAAACAATCACTTTGAGTTATTCTGGGTGCACCATGTGTCAATTTTTTTTTGGTTAATTCCTACACATGAAAAATGATTTATATATTTTTTCCATAAATTATGAAGACAATATGTGAAATTTATTTAAATATTGAGTTTATGAAATGTATTTTGTATTAAAATTTAAATTTTAAATCAAAATTCTGACATTCAATCACACAAGACACTCTGTGTGGTTAATTTCTTCACACCAAAAATGAATTGGGGAACATTTAAAGAAATTATAAAGATAATATTGGCATTTTCATTGATTATTAATGAGTTAAACACATTTTCATCAAAAATATCACTTTAAAATGGAAAACATGCACTTTGATCCATATAATGATCACAATGTGTCATATTAATGTATTGATGATTCTTATACATAAAAATAATTTATCGAAAATATTCATTAATTATAAATATTATATGAGATTGATTGATCACTTTTTAGTATTTGATATATGTTTTGAACTAAAATTCAAATTTTAATGTAAATCATTCCCTTCCAACAATATAGATCACCTCATTTGTTTGACGAGATATAACTCAATACATATATGTCAAAAATTAATTGTGGGAAATTTTCCCAGAGTATTATGATAATCCATGTTTTTTATTGGATTTCAGTGAGTCATTCATCTTTTTACCTAAAATTGTACTTTTAAACTATAAACATACACATTGAGTCATACTGTGTAGACATTATATTATATTGATTTATAGATGATTTCGATACATCAAAAATGTTGTATGGGTAAGTTTCCTTTTATACTTAGACAACACATGTGTTTTTCCACAGCTCTAAGTATGTGAAACATTTTTTGAACAAAAATGACAATTTTAAAAAATCAAACATGTAATATTATTCATACGACGTATACCATGTGTCATATTGACCTTCAGTAAATTCTGAGATGTCAAAAATGACAAATGGATTATTATCCTAATATTTCAATATAATCTAAGTAAATTTTTTAAATTTTTTAGAAAGTGATGAATGTTGTTAATGAATACATCACTTTTAAGTTCAAAACACACATATTGAGTTGTGTTAGGTAAACCATGTGTTATATTGACATGTGATTAATTTTTACACATCCAATGTGTATTATAAATCATTTTATTAAATTATCAAGATATTAATAGGTAATTTACTCTATTTTATGTGTTTGATATATATTTAATGCTGAAATATCACATTTAAATTAAAAAACATTGTGTAAGTCATACTAGGAAATCTACATTTCATATTTCCCTCTAGTAGTTTGTTACACATCACAATGTTTTTACAAAAGTATAAATATGATTAAAGAATGTTTCCACTATTTTGAGTATCTGATTTATACTTCAAACTAAAATATAAATTCTAAATAAAAAAAGAACATTTAGTCATACTAGATGCACAATGTGTTAGATTGATGTGAGTAAAATTCTTAGACATCCAAAATTACTTATGTGTAATTTTACTAAAGTATTAAGACAATCAACATGTGTTTTCGTAGATATTAGTATGTGACTCGTGTTTCGATATAAAATGCCTCTTATAAACTAAAAAAACCACCTTTAGTTATGTAGGGTATTCATGGAATCAAATTGAAATTTTGGTAATTATTACATATCAATAATGTATTTTTAATCATTTTTTTAATATATCACGAAAATCCAAGTTCATTGTCTAGGTTTTTAGTTAATAATGATTTTTTTGAACTAAATTGTATATTTTAAATTGAAAACAAATACTTTGAGCCATAAAAGTAACACCATCTGTTGTATTGATGCGTGGTTATTCTTACACACCATAATATATTTATGGATCATTTCATAAATGTATCAAGATAATAAAAATGTTTTTATAGGTTTTTGAGTATATGATGTGTGTTTTGAACTAAAATGTCAATTTTAAGTAGAAATCACACATGTTGAGTCATACTACTCAAACCATGTATCACATTGATTTGAGGATGATTTATATACATAAAAAATGACTTATAGATTACATTCCTATTATATTAAATAAATATGAGTTTTTTTTGTTAGTTTTTAAAATATGATGCACTTATTCGACTGAAATATCTTTTTAAAACTAAAAATAGAGATAGTGAGTAAAATTATGAACACCCTATATTTATGGATGTGTGGTATATTCATAAACATAATTTATTATTTATGAAACATTTTTTAACATATTAAGTGGATTAGAAATCAATTTCTTAGATTTGTGTATGTGACACATCTTTCAAACTAAAATGTTGAATTTATTAAAATATATACACATAAAACTATATTGGGATAACAATATTTTATCATTACAACTTTATTAGTGTATGATCATTAATAATCATATATTTTTCTATTGGGTAAATGAATCCTTGTTCATGGTAAGTGATCCAGATTTAAAATTTTCATTTATGGTCCTAATGTAGACATTTCATGTAAGAGTTTTCATCATGTGAAAAGATTGAATTAGTCTAATGAACATAATTTTTTAATGTAAATATATGAAAATATTTTATATCATACATTACTTTCTATCCTATTATATTTCAATGATATTATTTTTTAAATATTTCTACTATGGTTTACTTTTGTATTAATGTAATGAATTGTGTTTTAACATGGTAAACAATTCAAATAATGTAATTATTACGTAATTGAACTCTATAAATATTGATTAGTTTTTTTAATATTAATGTGTAATATGGTTATTAGATAAGTAGAAATGGGATGTTGTTTGATACTATAATTTTGTATTAATGGTTGTAGTTGAATCCATGTTGTTGTCTTTTTCAGTTATAAGATGGAGTGGAGATGGTGTGGGATTTTAGTAAGAGTGATTCAAGGTTTATGTGGTCATGAATTTTAGAATCCAAGGAATATAGAATAATTCAAAAATATTTATTAAATATAAAATATATAATATGAATGGGAATTGAATAATAAAATAGTTAATATGATTTATAAATTGATGTTATAGGGTGTCTGATTGATAAATATTTAGGTTGTATTTGTTAAATAGAATGTGAAAATAAATTAAGGTAGTAAACAAAATTTTTAGACATTGATGTAATTATTAATGGTTGATCGCATCCCTATGGGGTCTTAGTTAGATCTCGAGTATGAGTCTCAACAAGTTATGTTTATTTTATTGTGTTGGATTTTAATTTTTGTGTATTCCCCTCCCATGACTCATATGTAATCATAATCTCATCATCATAATTATCAAGATATTACACAACCCTGGTTGGTGTAGGTTTATTGCGTTGAGCCCCATTATTTTTTTTATATCTTGATTTCATTCTAACTTATGTGTATTATTATTCAATTATGTTTTATGGAATTAGTTAGGTTCTAATTATAAAATATAAATATAAATATGATGTTTTTATGTGGATATTATTATCCATTTTTAAGGTTATGAAATATGAATATATTTTTCTACTATTATTTAAATGTTTTGGCTATATAATCCAGGTTGGGAATTCCCACAAAAGGGACCTAACCTATAAAAACCATCCAATTTATTTCACACTTAAATAATATTTATTATATAAAATTTATCTTAATAAAACTCTTAGGATTGAGAAGTTTATTGAATTTGGATATTAAAAATATTACAAAATAACTTAGAACACAAAACACAACATCTTTATTGAAAACTAATTTTATATGACCAAAACATTCCTTCTTACATAGCATTGCATGTGATAACCTAGGTACATACATAAGAAAAGGCTGAGCTATAAAGAACAGTAAGGGAGAAAAAAGGCATAACATAATGAATATAGTACATTTTAGTAAATAGGTATATTAATAAAGAATAATATAAAAATGAACATAAATGTATGATATAACACAATTATCATAACATGGAAATGTTGAAACAACATTTAAAATTATATTATCATGAGAAAAGGATCATTGAATAAGGATACTGATTAATCCCTCATTGAACTTGATTTAGCATGAGTAAACCCTCATTGTACTTGATGTATCATTATACTAAGCCTTTCCCAATTCATTTGGGTGTTATCAAGGAACACCCTTCTTAAATTATTTCATTTTAGAAATAAGTGTGTATCATGGATAATATAACATGGATTCATTAAACATAATTATTTATTCCACAATCAATGAAAAAAGGGTAATACCCTTGAATGGGAAATGGGCGTGACATTCAATACACAATGACTTTATCTTGGTAAATCATAGTGAAATTTCAGCAGTATAACTGCGTGACAAAAGAATTAATAAAAAATGGCTGAAGAGAGAGAATTTGGTGTCTCATAGTATTCACATGAAATGGAGAGTAATGGGTAATATAGATACTTGTCCCAATATATGTAATGGAATTTAGTTTTATAATATAAAAGAAGTCATAAAATGTAAATGAGGAGAGAGAAATACCTTTTAGAATTTTGGCATTGTAATGGGTGTACATATGAGGCGTTAATGATATAAAAAGGGGTATATAATCATTAAATCATAAGGATGGAATTATGTTTGAAATGAGAAATCATACCCCAACATTTTCAATTAAAAATAAAAGGGCATAACAATGTAAATAAATTTGGTAAAAAATGGAAAGAAAGACATCCCTTACATGGAAGTGTCATGTCGAGGGCTTGGGAGGGGCTAGTGGTATGATTATTGGGAGCTTGGATAGCCTTTGGAGGATTCTAGATAGAGGAGGGTAGAGGTTGGTCGGCTTCTAAAGGCTTTGAGTGAAGAGGAAGTTTGAGATTGTGTGTGTTTATATATGAAAAGGAGGGATTTCTATATTATTTATGTTGGACAATACTAATCAAAACCATAACTCATCCCATTATTTTTCCAATGGTTTTTGATAAATAAAAGTGGAAAAATAATTATAAGGCCTATGGTTGAAATTTTTAAAATATTAGGGATGCAAATGTGGAGGTGAGTGACACTCTCAAGGAAAACAATTTAAAAAGATGAAATGTTTTATAAGTCATGGAGGGTCCACTAAGGCATCATTAAATTAATCAAAAAAATATAAAATACCATTATTTTAAGTATAAAATATATATTTTCATAACAACTATTTTATATTATTTTATTACATAATTAATGGGTAATTATGATGTAATAAAAACACATTATATATTTAAATGGTATTTAATTTTTACCCAAAAATTTGACTATCTCCAAAAATTATGAATAAATCACCGTTTGAACATTTTGACATCTTAATTCAAAAAATAATACTTTTTTATATAAATAATTTTCTAAATAAACAAATTGTTTCTTTTAAAAAAACAAACATTTATTGACAATTCCTAGGTTTTAACAAATAAGACATTCAAACATTAATAAATATCACAATTTTATTCATAAAAATAATACAATCATTTATATTTAATAAAAATTAATCTATTAATAATATTTTATTGGAATATTATTTACTTCAAAAATCCCTTATTTCATCAAAATTTATTTCTTAATTGAATATTAACTAAAATTACTATTTTTTTAAAAACTATTTACAATGTAACAATAATAAAATGATTGTATGTTAATTATTATATAAAAAAATAATGAACATAATAATAGTGCTAGGGTCTTGTTACAGAGCCACTTATTGCACCTACATAATACCGAAGGGTATGGTGTGCGATGGTGAACGACTCTTGGGGTGGCTTAGATAACATCACTCATGTGGTAATATCTACTAACATTCACTTCTCCTATAGGTAGTTCCATTTGAGCTTGAAGTTTTTAAGTTCAGCTCTGGTATGGTCAAGAGTGAAGCCCAGTTACTCTACCTCCATTTTGAGCTCCAACAAATGGGCATAATATGTAAAAATTCTATTGAATGGGGTAATCATTTCATTTTCCAGGGTAAACAGGATTTATTAAAGCCCTATATTTATAATAATCATCTGATCACTATTCAATGGCAATATTAGCAAAGGATAAGATTCATAAAAGTGTTTTTAAATCCAAAATCATACAACCAAAGAACTGCATATGTTACATAATCATTTTACATAATAATATATTTAATTAGATCAAGAGGCATTTTCATTGATAAACGTTTGGTTCCTTACAATCATCCCCCCTTATGAAATTTCACCCTCGAGATTACCTTTTCCCACAATAAAATTGATGAGGGTAACTCCGCTTCAACACTTCCACCTATTCCCAAATTTCATCTTCAAAAGTGTGGTTTCCCCACAAAACCTTTACGTGGGGCATTGTCTTATTTCATAGAAAATTTTCCCTACAATCTTAGATATTCACCGACTTCTGTTTATAAGAGTGGTTTTTATCCAATGGTACCACCTTTGTATTGAGTGCATGTGATGGGTCAAGTATGTACTTCCTCAATTGTTATACATGGAATACATCATGTACAAGATATGGCTTCGATGGGAGTTCAGGTAGATTGATCACTAATTCAATGTGATATAGGGTTTCAAATGAGAAAATGTACCTAAGACTATGATATCCCTTCATAAAAAATATTATAAACCACTTCCAAGGTGATATGCAGAGGAATAACATGTCTCTGAAAACAATCTCTAGGTCTAGTCAATGATGATCATCATAGATCTTTTGTTGAAACTGAGCAGCTTTAATGTGCTTCTGGATGGCCATAACCTTCTCTACCATTTCATAGACCAATTTAGTACATATGAGTTTTTGATCCCCAACATCATCCCAACATGCTGGTGTTCTACACTTCTTCCTATAAATGGAATTATAAGGATTTATTTGGATGATTGATTGGATAATGTTGTTATATGAGAACTCTACCAGAATAAAAAATTGATCTGATCTTCCAGGAAAGTATATTAAGCATGCTCTCATCATGTCCTATAATGTTTGGATAGCTTGTTCAGATTGGCCATCAATTGGAGGATGATATCCTAGTGATTTTTAACTCAATATTCATAGGATGTTGAAGACTCTCCCAAAAAATTGAGGTGAATCCTAGATCTCAATAGGATACAATTGATAGTGATACTCTATGCAGACTTACAACATCTCAGATGTACATCTGTTCCAGTTGATCTACTGAGAAGTTCAACAGAATTTCAATGAAGTGTACAGTCTTTATATGATGATCCAAAACTACCAAAATAGCATTATTTACTTTCAATTTCTTTATATGAATAATGATAGAGTCCATGGTGATGTTTTTACTTTTCCAAGATTTTATGGGAAATGGTTGAATCATCCCCTTAGACTTCTTCCTCTCATCCTCCACTTGCTGACATACTGGGCACTTTGATGTATATTCAGAGATATCCTTCTTGATGTTATCCCAACTATAATGCTCTTCTAGATCTAGATACATCAATGTGTTTTTAGGGTGGATGACTAAATTTTAACTATGTGCATCATCCAAAAGTTCATTCATTAACTTCAGATTTTATGTATCACATAGTCTTGATCTAAATCTCACAATTCTTTCTTCATTAACATTAAACTCCTTGTATATTCCTTTTCTGATTATTTACCCTTTATTTTTTGTTCCCACATCATCCCTTTGAGAATACTTTATCCTTTCCAAAAGACACAGTTGATCAATAATTTTGTAAAGAATTGATGATGCTACCTTCTTTATTATTTTCATGTCTAAATTCATCAAATCAAAGAAGATTGTATCCATTTCAATTGTCATCAATGATCGAATTGCTGGGTCCATTCTACATAAAGAGTTTTCCACCTTGTTTTATTTACATGGGTGGTAATGTATTGAGATGTAATATACATTGGTCAGCTATAACCTTCTTCATTAGAAGATTTTCAACACTTTTAGTGTGAATATATTCTTTTAGATTTTGTGATCTGTATATATTTCACACTTCTCCCCAATGATATAATGTCTCAAAATTTTTAAAGAGAATATCATTACAGCCAACTCCAGATCATGTGTTGGATAGTTATACACATGAACATTCAATTTCCTTGATGTATAGGCAATGAATTTTTCATTTTTCATCAACACATAGCCAAAGCTCATCATGGAAGCATCACTAAATACCAAAATGTTTTTTCCACTTGTGGGTAATTTGAGCACGATCATAGTGATAAGCCTCCTTTTCAACTACTTAAAACTCTCTTTGCATTCATCAATCCAATAAAACATGACTCTTTTCGAGTTTTCTTGGTATGAGGGTGGGAAATAAGGAGAAATTTCTCAAAAATTGGCAATAATATCATGCTGACCCCAAGAGGCTATGGATCTCCATTACTGATATTGGCCTCAACCATCAATCAATTGCAACTATCATGGATTGATCCATAAAAATACCATTTCGTGTGATGACATTACCCCATAATGAGACCTCCTTTAACTATAACTCACATTTGATGTTCTTTGCATAGAGCATCACATTTCACAAGGTCTCTAGTACATTTCATAGATGATCCTCATGATCCTCTTAGGTTTTGGATTATATTATAACACCATCTATAAAGACTACCACAAATTTGTTGAGAAAATCTATAAAGACTCTATTTAACAAGATCATGATGATTATTGGAGACTTAGTGAGTATAAAAGGAATTACTATGAATTCATATTGCCCGTATCTTGTACGAAATCTGGTCTTTATGATATCTTCCATTTTCACCCTTCTTTGATAATATCTGGACATCAGATCAACCTTGGGAGAGTATTGTGATCCTCATATCTGATAAAACAAGTCATTAATTTGGGTAAGAGTATTGTTGTTAATTATCATGTTTTTTGAGCTCACAATAATCAATGAAAAGGCACATTGAACCATCCTTCAAATTGATGAAAAGGACCGATGCACCCCATGGTGAAGCACATCAGTGTATAAACCATTCATCCAAATTATCCAGTAGTTGTTTATTCAGTACCACATGATCCACAACAACTATTATATATGGAGGCTTAAATATTTTTAATTCGATAGGTATAATATTGATTGAGAATTCAACATCCTTTATAAGAGTAAGACCATACAATTCCTCAGGAATCACATCAGGACATTCCCTCATAGTAGTCATGTCATCAATAATAGTTTCTTCCACGAACTCAATAATATGAGCCAAATACACATTATCATAGGGCAGTAATATCCATGCTTGAGATGATGGTGATAAAGGGGTTACATCCCCCTCCATGAACATGTACAAAATTAGGGGTCGATTCGATATATAGAGAGTGATTTCCCTCTCACAGATATTTATGTTGAATCTATAAAAGGAAATAAAATCCATGACTAGAAATGAATCATATTCCGCTTGAGGGTGTTTGATGAGGTTCTACAGGAATTTCAATACCAAAATTATGACATGAGAGGATTTATATTCATCAGATGCAATGGTTTTCCCTTTTATCATACTCACCGACATCTTTACATCTTTGATGTTTTGTGGTTTTAGGATTTTTTTTGCTAAACATTCAAAATATTAAAGAATGCATAGAACCGGAATAAAAATGTATATTCTGCATTACTGATGGAATAACTATATTACATGTCACCAATTCATTTTAGAGGTTCACATCCGCAGTAGTGATGGAAAAAGAGCACCCTTTCTTCCTTGGAGTTTATTGGTTGCCTTTGAAAACACTTGGCTTGGGGAACTGGTTTGAAAAGTGCCATGGTTCATTGTAGTTGAAGTAATGAACAATGTGTTGAGGGTCAAACGGAGTGTTCCACTCCATTATGGAAGAAGCGGGTTTCTCTTGTCAGTATTTAATAGCCAGGTGACCTTATCTTCCGCACCCAATACATTTCCTCTTCCACTTCATGCAATTTATAGGGCGTTTCATTCCGTACCTTTGGAAAGGGGGGTGATATTTTTTTTACACCATTGGATTTACCAATCAAACTACCGTAGTTAAAGTCCACCTTACAATTATTATCCCTATGATACACCTAAGATTCTCTGATCTCCATTGCAACTTTGAGGGCACATCGGACAATGTCCTCATATCTGTCGATGTCATGAATAGGTATTGATTTTTGTAGTCTAGGTTTTATCGCACCAAAGTTTCGGTTGAAATTGAATTCTGGGGTGACGACAAATCCGAAGGAATATCATGAAATCCTTGTGATGTTTTCCTCATATTCTCGGATGGTTTCATTGTCTCCTCACATGAGGAAAATGATGTACCTTTCCATTTTATGTTGTAATTTTTGAGCAATATATTTATGAAACAGAATTTTTTTGTAAATCCTTCCATTCCAAATCCGCACTCTCTTCCTCTACATTAATAATTTTGTATCGTTGTTGGCCATTGATTTTCCTCACCATACATACAATAATAATCCAAAATAACCTTATATTGTTCAGAACATTGATGGATAGAGATGATCTTTTCAATGGACTTTATCCTTTTTTTGGAAATTGAGGTATCAGATGATACATTAAAAGTTCAATGCCTTTGTCCCATGAAGATCTTGATGGAGACTTTTTATTTATTATGGGGGTCGAATGTTCATCTTGGCCTATGATTCTATTCAAAAATTGAGTTAATTGATATAATATCATGACAAAGTTCATGATTCATGCTCCCAATGGATTTGGAATCTCATTAGAACTATCATCACATTGATCTTCACATCAGTTGTTAGCCCAAGTTCTCATATTACCAGCCATTGGATAGAGTGAACAGAAAGTAAGGGGTGACACATAAAAAGAAATCCAAATAATAAAATATTGTACTTATAAATAATTTTTATTTCTAGAACATATGAATTTATATTCTTCAATCTATGTTATCCATGATCTGCATCCCAATATATATTATTTGGGCAATTTTTTATACCCTTAATAGCGGTTCATACTAAGCTAGTGAATTTACCAAAGAATATCCCTCAGGAGTGTCATTTCCAAGAGTGAAACAAGGCCTATTTTTGTGTTGTAGTTCTCATTCGTGTAAATCTCAAAGCATTGTTTTCAACCTGCTCGTATCCAAACAGAGATGTTTTTTCTTGATAAACCACTTAATCAATACTCAACAAAATTTAGGGATGTTTTTAGTATACTTTTTCTTAACCTTAAGGATTTCATTAGGGTTTTCTTACCCTAATCCAAAAAATAACTAAACCTCCCTCTGCTACCAACTATAATGACCATTCTCTTTATTTCATGCTTAAACATGATTTATTACATAAACATTCACTTAATAAAACCCTGATGATCAAGAGGTCATGTGTCTTGGGGCATCATGAACATTACAAAATGACATAAAACATAAAACACAACTTCTTTATTGAATAATTATTTTACATGACCACAACATTCCTTTGTACTTAGCATTTCATGGTATAACTTGAAGGCATGCATTAGAAATGGGTGAGATATAAACCCTAGTAAGGGAGAAAACTAGAAATAAAATGAAAACTATAGTACATGTTAGGAAATTGTAATATCAATAGATCATAAGATAAACATGAACATAATGTCTTGATATTGCATGATTATCATTACAGGGAAATGTGGCAACATTATTTAACTTGATATTAGAATGAGCCCAGGATCATTGAACACAGAGCATGAGTAAAACCTCCTTAAACTAGAGTTAGAATTGTTAAAAACTCATTTCACCTAACATATCATGATAATAATATTTAGCCAATTCATTGGAGTGCTATAGTGGCACACCCTTCTTAAATCATTACATTGCATGCAGAAGTGTGCAACATGGATCATATAACATGGATTCATTAAACATCATCATTGTAACAGCCCGAGATTTTATGAAAAATATTCTTTTTAATTTCATTAATTTCTTGTGTTGTACGCTACACCAAAAGGAGCTTGCACAACACGCATCCTTGATTTTCCTTGCATTACACGCAATCACGACCTTTCTCGATAGCGCGTGTAGTACGCAATAACGAGTTTTACTAAACAACAATATGCTATTAAAATATTATTAAAACTAGCCGTTATGAATAGTAATAACCACTTTTTGAAATTTTTTAATTTTATTTTTCAAAATGGAATTCATTTTTGAATTCGTAATTTCGAAATTAGCTTAGGGTGAAACTTTTGTGATTTTCGGACAACTTTCATATTTTGATGAATAGTGAAAATTACTAAATTTTAATTAAAAACAACTTTTTCAATCGAAATAATTAATAGTGATAAATTATTAATTTGAGTGGTTTTAAAGTATATTTAGAATATATTTTTACAATTTAATACAATGATGGTCGTTGGATGTAATTTCACATTTAAACCAGACATAAACAAGTGTCAATCTTTTGATAGTTATTATCTCTTAAAAACACTCCTTTTGTTTTGACGACGAGAATTAATTTTTAAATTAATTAATGCAACTTATATGTTTTGAATTTGGTGAAATAGAAATCATTTTTGAGTTTATAATATCAAATATAGCTTAGGCCTAATTTTTGGCATTTTTCTGAAAACTTTCAATTTTTGATGAATAGTGAAACCACTAAGTGGTAGTTAAAAAACTGAATTTTTCATAAAACTTAATTTTACCGATTCTGTGAGTGGAATTTAGAAAATCCGAGAGACACGATTAATATCAAGGACTAAAATGTGGTTCAATGAGATGAAAATAATTTTTTGGTGAATAGTAACTTTTTACTTTTTTTACCACGGTTAAAAGTAAATAGGGTAATTATGGGTAAAAATGATATTATTATTATCATAACACATGTCCTAATTCTATTGGACAAGTGTAATTCGACCAAAAACAAACTTAGTAATAAAATACGACCATTTAGACCCACTTGAATTAGATTAGGACATTTATTATTAATTTATTTAAAGAAGGGTTAAAAGAGTTAAAATCAAAGTTTATTTACTAATACATTTTTAATATGGGGTTATACATAAGATAAATTCCACTATAAATATTCATTAGAAATCTAAAAGGATTTCCTACATAATGATATTTTATTTATAATTTTTAGACATTATATAAATTAATATATTTATGACACAACGATGATGCAGTAATTACCCTTTTAAAGAAATGTTAACATAATTGATGTTATAATTGCTCAAATAAATGTTATTTGAGACTTTTTATGAATTATACTAATTTTCTAGGTTACTATGATATATTAGTGTTGATTTAATCAAATATGTTAGAACATATAATTCTGTTATGACTTTCACAAAAATCATATATCAAATAGTGTCAAAATTGACACAAAAGAGTTTTTAAATCAAATATTATATTATTAATTGTTATTTTATTCCTAAAAATCTATGTTTCGGCCAAATGACTTAGATAAGGATATATATATTAATAATAAACAATTTGGGGTTCTTTTGGCATGTTAGAGTAAGTGTATTAACCATATAGTGAAAGAAAACAAAAAGACACTGTAAAAGTTAAATTATTTAACTTAGAGTTAAATCTAATTGATAAGGTTACAATAATACCCTAAACTTGTCTAAATCCTATTTGTTGATAGGATTTCGACCCATCCCTACTTTAGCTTCGAAATAAGACCCTTTAGAACCATTATAAACCGATTTTGACATTAATATAAAATAATATTTTGAGGTATTCCTAAGGTGCCCCTCTCCTCCCTTATAAGAGGACACCTCCTCCCCCTCCTCCTCACACCAATTTGAGAACTAAACCTTGGCCAACCCCTGCCAAAATCTCTTCTCCACTTCCCTAGAAACATCCTAGAGTTTCTGGTCTTCCTCAAAGATCAATTGTAGTGCCCTAAGAGGAGGTCTCAAAGAGGCGCTTCAAAGAAGAGGTAATTACCATTACCGATTCTTTCATATTTATTTCTTCTTCCACTTCTTCTTCTTAGGTTTTTTCATTATGAAGTAATAACATCAGTATCACTAATATACGGATATGTTATTATAAGTATAAAACAACCCTGTTTCACCATCTATCCATCCTACGGAAAAAGAAATCACCGCACGTGCGTACGTACAGAATACCGTCTCCACACCGTGGTGTAATCTATTTTCCACCACCACCTTACATGGATGGGTATAATGGTGTAAAGAATAACTATACATAGTTATTACAACATCATATTGATTCTGATATATTGTATAATCTACTCCAATTCAATTCAATATTTATGGAAATGATATCATCGCTCGTGCGTACATACGGACTACCGTCTCCACGACGCGATGAGATTCATTCTCCATGTTAACCATTTAAGAATGATTATAAAGTATATATAAGAAATAATAATGAAATATATGACATTATAAAGCTACTGGATTTATGTATATATATATATGTATGTCATCTACTTACTTCCATTCATGACAATAAGGAAAGGAAAACAGCGTTCATGCGTACGTACGGACTACCGTCTCCATGAATGGTGTTTTTCATTTCATTTATCTATCTATTATATATATATATATAATAGAATATATATGATATATAAATCATACTGTATATTCTGGAAGTAAGTAAATCATGATATAAGTAATAATAATGTCAAGAACAACAAGTCAAAACACCTACGATAAATGAAACGATTTTACCCAAAACACTTCTTTAACATGGAATTTACAAAAGAACGGGTAATATAATGTCATAAGTGAACCATATATGATATCATAACAATGAATATGATTCTGTAATAAGTCAATGAAATTATTTAAATCATTATACAGGAGGTTCGGACACATACGAAGCAAATCAGACCTAAGGAAAAAGAAATATCACAATCTCACTTTTATCTGAGATTGTTTTTACTTTGGTAATTACTGGGGTGTATTTTATCATCCACATACATGTTTCCTCAATATGTAATATTATTTCCATCAAACTACAATTGTTTAAATCCAATTTCACCCTTCAGTGAGTTTTTAGTAAAAAATATGAAGGGAATCTTTTGACGTTTTTCATACGAGGTGCTTTTTGACTTTTCCGACAAAAGTACGAAGAATGTTTTTTTAACTTATACGACATGAATGGATTTCTAAAAAATTATTTCCAGGAAGATTACTTTACAAATATTCAAGTTTATTTTTAATCAACTTCTTTTAGTTTAAAATTGTATGACATGTTAAGAAAGGAAAAGTGTTTTTGAAGTAGAAAGGATATTTTCCTCAAGAATGATGTTTCAAGTATTTTATCAAAATTATTTTCCATATAAGATAATCAAAGGGTTCTATTTTTATCCCTATTATTACATGGATTTGATTATGTTGTGATGGAAAAAATTTTATGAATTCCTTTATCTTATATGAATTTTTTTATGATGCCATGTTGTTTAAGAATCCCATTTTTATTACATGGGTTATGCGATGATGTATGATTTATGATTATGTGGAACACATAAGAAAGGATTCATTATAAGATGGGTGGGACCTATATCTCCGTCCAATGCATTGGGTAAAGATTTTATATCTCATGAGATAGACAGTTCTGGAACGGTAGGTTATACCGGTTCAGTGAAACAGGACTGAAACGAGGGTTACTCGATTCAGAAAGGGACTTTGTCCACTAAGATAGTCTTGGCAATCAGTCTTGACTAACAAGAAATGAATCTCTATGATTATGTGTGAATGCCACAAAGTTTCATGTTTTATGTTATGATTATTGTGATTACATTTCACTGCCATGATTTACCCCATGTTATGAAATTATGATCTCTTTTGCAGGTTAAGATTTCCAAAATTTATGTCCTTATGTATATGATGTGATTGATATTTCTTTTGTTTACCCTTACTGAGAATTTGAGCTCACACTTTTATGTTTTTTCCCCAGGATATGAAGAAAGGTTTTAGGTAAAAAAAATTAAGATCTTTATGGGAGATTTTGAAGATCTTTCACCACGATTAGAAGATTATATTCCGAGTTTCCAAAGACACTAAACTATTACGATCCTTGTGTGTGTGTTTTTTGTTATGTACTAAGTATTCCGAAAATGTAATGTAATGTCAAGGTATGTTAGGATACGGGTCTCTACAGTTGGTATCAGAGGCAAAAGAGGTAGGAATGTATCTGATCCTTGGGAACTCTCACATGTGAGCGTTGGACGAAGCATGGCTCTCCGCCCAAGGGCTTCATGTGGAAATGGCTGCCACTGGGGATGGTGGTGTGTCCCGCCCAGGGGGTGTATCCACCCATGGAGTGCCCTGATAGGTATCAACTATAGTCCACTGGATGTAATTCCAGACCGCTACAGTTGGTATGAGAGGAAAGGTTTAGTCAACCTTTGGAAACTAGGATGCGAAAACGTTTGTGAGATCCTTAGAGATATTTCTACGGTATGTCTAGGGATGTCCCTAAGGTTAAGTATACGTATAGTTTATAGTACTAGAACTACGCTAACGGTCATAGAATTAAACCTAAGATGTTATATATTGAAGGTACTCCCCCTTTATTATGTTGTTTTCCCTAGCAGGTTTTTTGCCTCTCACACTATTCTTTTTGGGTTTTAGGCGATGGCTGGAACCCGAAGGAACCGTGTTGATCAATGCAATGGACAATGCAATGATTGTCCTCCTGAAAAAACAAATGTTATGGGAGATGGAGTGCAAAATCTTATTGCTATACTTACACAAGCTTTGAATCATTCTGGACTTCCAAATGAGCAGAGAAGGGAACAATATTCTATTGAGTCCTTCATGAGGCAACGTCCACCTTCTTTCAGTGGGTCTTCTGATCCACTTGTTTCTGAACAATGGATTAGTACCACTAAAAAGATATTTTCAGTTCTTCAATGTTCTGAACATGATAAAGTCATCTTAGCAGTATATCGTTTGGAAGGTGAAGCTGATCAATGGTGGAATCTTATCAAGAATACAAGGCAAAGTGATGAAATTGAGTCCATGGAATGGGACGAGTTCAAGAACTTATTTTTCAATAAGTACTTCCCTCGTATTCTTCGAACAAAGATGGAGAAGGAGTTTCTTGAACTAAAGCAAAAGGATGATTAATCTGTTGGTATATACGAAGCGAATTTTACAAGACTTGCAAGGTATGCATCTGGCATTATCATCCAACCTGAAAGTAAAGTTGATCGATTTTTCAGTGGCTTAAAACCAAGTCTTCGAAGGGCATTAGCTATAAGAGACTTCAGTAGCTATGAAGAAATTGTGTGTTGTGCTATCAAGGTAGAAATGGAAGTTGGTGTTACATATCCATCTCATGGTTCTGACAAGAAACAAAAGATGGAGTTCAAGGAGAAATCTCAGAATAATGGTGAAAAGAATATGAATGTTTCCTTATGCACAAAGTGTGGAAAGAAGCATGGCGGAGATTGTCTTAAAGGGACTAGAAAATGTTTTAAGTGTGGAAAAGAAGGTCATCGAGCAGCTGAGTGTCGAAGTAATGGAAAAAGGGTTTCTAATGATGTGAATAAAGCAAACACTGCAGAGAACGCACCACCAACACTTCAATGCTTCAAGTGAATGGAAATGGGGCATTATGCTAATAAATGCCCTAATCCAAGGGTTAGTGATGATCAACATGAGAAACCACTGAAGGCAAAGGACAAAGGGAAGTCACATGCGATCACTATTGGAAATGTTGAATATGACAACGATGTGGTGGAATGATTAAGTGTTTATGTAATAGGATTCCAAAATAATGTTGTATCATTGAGTATTGCAATATTTATTTATGTGGTATTCAAAGTGATTGAGATATTTTTTGGAAATAAGATGATAAGCGCATAATGAAGGGAAAATGAGAAAATGAATTGTTTAATAGTATTCATGAGCTCATGATTGATATAAGGACTAAGTGATATCATGGTTTGAGTATATAGAATTTTGAGGATTTTGGTATGTGGAAAGTGTTAACTTTAAACTACATTCATGTTTTCACTAAGGTATTCAAGAGAATACATGATTAAGGACTTTGAATGTTTGGAATGTGACCAACAAAACATATCTTATGATATATGGGGATCAACGATGGTATTAAATCTTTGGTAATCGTTTTCACTATGTTATGAGAGTGGACTGCAGTATTATGGATAGGACTAAAGATTGAAATGGATTATGTTGGACATAAGTGAGTATTGATTAAGGATAGAAGTTTTTTTTCGATATTATTGATGGGATGTTATAGTAATGTAGTTTTAGAAAAAGGACAACCTGCAGGACGGGCGACAACCCATCGCTTCGTACAAGGCTGTGGGAATTGAACCCACAACCGAAGTGCGACTGGCCTTTATCGCCTACCACTGGCCTACAGGAAGTCCCTGTTTAGTAGAAACTAGTTTTATTATATTAATTTGTATGAAATATGAAGTATAAGTCCATTTTATGAACCGTATATGATTAATCTCACTATAGAATGACTTATGTATATTTAATAACTTTTGCTAAACTTTTGTTTGAGACAGATGGAATGACCCGTCATTCTATCACATGATCTGCTAACACTTCATGAATAACAAATTCAACTTCATTTATTTAAGAGATGAAGTGGAAATTGTACAAGGCACGAACAACAGTGAGATTGTACCAAAATAAAGCAAGTATTTATTCTAATTCAAATTCTTCAACTTTAGGGAAACGATCTTGAAAACCAAAAATGTTGTCCTAGTGCTCTTATATCTGATTAATCAGATGGTACCTTAGATCATTACAAATTTATGGATTTGTGATTGTTGGCTTTTCCATAGCCATGTTCTCTACCACTATCCATCAGAACATGATGGTTAGATTTTTCTTCCATATCCATATTTTCACCTATGTGGAAACTCAGTGATTAGTTTATTTGGGTAACCGTTACGTTTCATACTTTCATTTTTAAAGATTTGTTTTGGTATTCCTTTTTACGATGTGGGTTTCTATTAAAGAAACTTTCAAATAGTAAACCATTTATAACCCCGACGAATTTCGAGGGTGAAATTCATTTTAAGGGGGGTAGAATGTAACAGCCCGAGATTTTATGAAAAATATTCTTTTTAATTTCATTAATTTCTTGTGTTGTACGCTACACCAAAATGAGCTTGCACAACACGCATCCTTGATTTGCCTTGCATTACATGAAATCGCGACCTTTCTCGATAGCGTGTGTAGTACGCAATAACGAGTTTCACTAAACAACAATATGCTATTATAATATTATTAAAACTAGCCGTTATGAATAGTAATAACCCCTTTTTGAAATTTTTTAATTTTATTTTTCAAAATGGAATTCATCTTTGGATTCGTAATATCGAAATTAGCTTAGGGTGAAACTATGGTGATTTTCGGATAACATTCATATTTTGATGAATAGTGAAAATTACTAAATTTTAATTAAAAACAACTTTTTCAATCGAAATAATTAATAGTGATAAATTATTAATTTGTGTGGTTTTAAAGCATATTTAGAATATATTTTTACAATTTAATACAATGATGGTCGTTGGATGTAATTTCACATTTAAACCAGACATAAACAAGTGTCAATCTTTTGATAGTTATTATCTCTTAAAAACACGCCTTTTGTTTTGACGACGGGTATTAATTTTTAAATTAATTAATGCAAATGATATGATTGGAATTTGGTAAAATAGAAATCATTTTTGAATTCATAATATCAAATATAGCTTAGGCCTAATTTTTGGCAATTTTCTGAAAACTTTCAATTTTTGATGAATAGTGAAACCACTAAGTAGTAGTTAAAAAACTGAATTTTTCATAAAACTTAATTTTACCGCTTCTGTGAATGGAATTTTGAAAATACGAGAAACACGGTTAATATCAAGGACTAAAATGTTGTTCAATGAGATGAAAATAATTTTTTGGTGAATAGTAACTTTTTACGTTTTTTTACCGCGGTTAAAAGTAAATATGGTAATTATGGGTAAAAATGATATTATTATTACCCTAACACATGTCCTAATTCTATTGGACAAGTCTAATTCGACCAAAAACAGACTTAGGAATAAAATATGACCATTTAGGCCCACTTGAATTAGATTAGGACATTTCTTATTAATTTATTTAAAGAAGGTTTAAAAGAGTTAAAATCAATGTTTATTTACTAAAACATTTTTAATATGGGGATATACATAAGATATATTCGACTATAAATATTCATTAGAAATATAAAAGGATTTCCTACATAATGATATTTTATTTATAATTTTTAGACATTAATTAAATAAATTTATTTATGACACACCGATGATGTAGTAATTACCCTTTTAAGGAAATGTTGACATAATTGATGTTATAAATGATCAAATAAATGTTATTTGAGACTTTTTATGAATTCCACTAATTTTCTAGGTTACTATGATATATTAGTGTTGCTTTAATCAACTTGGTTCGAACATATATTTCTGTTATGACTTTCACAAAAATCATATATCAAATAGTGTCAAAATTGACACAAAATAGTTTTTAAATAAAATATTATATTATTAATTGTTATTTTATTCCTAAAAATCTAAGGTTCGGCCAAATGACTTAGATAAGGATATATATATTAATAATAAACAATTTGGGGTTCGTTTGACATGTTATAGTAAGTGTATTAACCACATAGTGAAAGAAAACAAAAAGACACGGTAAAAGTTAAATTATTTAACTTAGAGTTCAATCTAATTGATAAGGTTAAAATAATACCCTAAACTTGTCTAAATTCTATTGGTTGATAGTATTTCGATCCATCCCCACTTTATCTTTGAAATAAGACCCTTTGGAACCATTATAAACCGATTTTGACATTAATATAAAATAATATTTTGAGGTATTCCTAAGGTGCCCCTCTCCTCCCTTATAAGAGCACACCTCCTCCCCCTCCTCCTCACACCAATTTGAGCACTCAAGCTCGGAAAAACCCTGCCAAAATCTCTTCTCCACTTCCCTAGCAACATCCTAGAGTTTCTGGTCTTCCTCAAAGACCAATTGTAGTGCCCTAAGAGGAGGTCTCAAAGAGGCGCTTCAAAGAAGAGGTAATTACCGTTACCGATTCTTTCATCTTTATTTCTTCTTCCACTTCTTCTTCTTAGGTTTTTTCATTATGAAGTAATAAAATCTGTATCACTCATATACTGATATGTTATTATAAGTATTAAACAACCCTATTTCACCATCTATCCATCCTACGGAAAAAGAAATCACCGCGCATGCGTACGTACAGAATACCGTCTCCACACCGTGGTGTAATCTATTTTCCACCACCACCTTACATGGATGGGTATAATGGTGTAAAGAATAACTATACATTGTTATTAAAACATCATATTGATTCTGATATATTGTATAATCCACTCCAATTCAATTCAATATTTATGGAAATGATATCATCGCTCGTGCTTACGTACGGACTACCGTCTCCACGACGCGATGAGATTCATTCTCCATGTTAACCATTTAAGAATGATTATAAAGTATATATAAGAAATAATAATGAAATATATGAAATTATAAAGCTACTGTATTTATGTATATATATATATGTATGTCATCTACTTACTTCCATTCAAGACAATATGGAAAGGAAAACAGCGTTCATGCGTACGTATGGACTACCGTCTCCATGAACGGTGTTTTTCATTTCATTTATCTATCTATTATATATATATATACTGAATATATATGATATATAAATCATAATTTATATTCTGGAAGTAAGTAAATCATGATATAAGTAATAATAATGTCAAGAAAAACAAGTCAAAACACCTACGATAAATGAAACGATTTTACCCAAAACGCTTCTTTAACATGGATTTTACAAAAGAACGGGTAATATAATGTCATAAGTGAACCATATATGATATCATAACAATGAATATGATTCTATAATAAGTCAATGACATTATTTAAATCATTATACAGGAGGTTCGGACACATACGAAGCAAATCAGACCTAGGATAAGGGAAATATCACAATCTCACTTTTATCTGAGATTGTTTTTTTACTTTGGTAATTACTGGGTTGTATTTTATCATCCACATCCATGTTTCCTCAATATGTAATATTATTTCCATCCAACTAAAATTGTTTAAATCCAATTTTACCCTTCGGTTAGTTTTTAGTAAAAAATATGAAAGTAATCTTTTGACGTTTTTCATACGAGGTGCTTTTTGACTTTTCCGACAAAAGTACGAAGAATGTTTTTTTAACTTATACGGCATGAATGGATTTATAAAACATTATTTCCAAGAAGCTTCCTTTACAAGTATTCAAGTTTATTTTTAATCAACTTATTTTAGTTTAAAATTGTATGACATGTTAAGAAAGGAAAAGTGTTTTTGAAGTAGAAAGGATATTTTCCTCAAGAATGAAGTTTCAAGTATTTTATCAAAATAATTTTCCATCTAAGATAATAAAAGGGTTCTATTTTTATCCCTATTATTACATGGATTTGATTATGTTGTGATGGAAACATTTTTATGAATTCCTTTATCTTATATGAATTGTTTTATGATGTCATGTTGTTTATGAGCCCCATTTTTATTACATGGGTTATGAGATGATGTATGATTTATGATTATGTGGCACACATAAGAAAGGATTCATTATAAGATGGGGGGGACCTATATCTCCCTACAATGCATTGGGTAAAGATTTTATATCTCATGAGATAGACAGGGCTGGAACGGTAGGTTATACCGGTTCAGTGAAACAGGACTGAAACGAGGGTCACTCGATTCAGAAAGGGACTTTGTCCACTAAGATAGTATTGGAAATGAGTCTTGACTAACAAGAAATGATTATATATGATTATGTGTGAATGCCAAAAAGTTTCATGTTTTATGTTATGATTATTGTGATTACATTTCACTTCCATGATTTACCCCATGTTATGAAATTATGATCTCTTTTTCAGGTTAAGATTTCCAAAAGTTATTTCCTTATGTATATGATGTGATTGATATTTCTTTTGTTTACCCTTACTGAGCATTTGAGCACACCCTTTTATGTTTTCTTTTCCCCAGGATATAAAGAAAGGTTTTAGGTAAAAAAGGAAGATCTTTATGGGAGATTTTGAAGATCTTTCACCACGATTAGAAGATTAAATTCCGAGTTTCCAATGACACTAAACTATTACGATCCTTGTGTGTGTGTTTTTTGTTATGTACTAAGTATTCCGCAAATGTAATGTAATGTCAATGTACGTCAGGATACAGGTCTCTACAATCATTTATTCAACAATAACGGAATTTTTATTTCATACATGATACTATATAATCAATAGGTTAATTTTCATAATGTTAAATACCCTTGGCAGTGAAATTGGTGTGTTATTTACTACCCAATGTCTTCGTCTTGGAATATTGATGTGCAATATCAGCAGCATAACAACGTGACCTAAGAATTCATAAAAATAGTTGATGAGAGGAAAAGTGGTGTCTCATTGTACATACATGAAATGGACAGTAAGTGGTAAATAGAAACATGTCAAAACATATTTAACAAAATTTAGATTCACAATACAAAATAATTGGTTGAAATTAAATGAGATAGAAATACCTTATGTAATTTTATCTTGTTAACTGGTGTACAAGGGAGGAATTAATGATAGATTAAGCGGTCTATCATTTTTTAAACATAAGGAGGAAAGTATAGGGGAGGTGATAAATCCTATCTTATCATTTGAAATTTAAAAAAGAGGGCATAACAACATAAATAAATTTGGACCAAAATTTTAAAGGACGAAATCCCTTACATGGAAGTTTGATCCCAAGGGCTTGGGAGGGGCTTGAGAGAGGCTTCATGGGAGATTGGTATAAGGAACCACACATAAAACATTACTTAATCTCTAATATGGTCAAAAATATACATTCTTACACATTAATGATCTTTTTTAATTTATATTTCTAGATAATTAGGATACCTTACATACATAACATTCCACAATTAAAAAAGATGATAGTAAAAAATAGTTTCCATTTTTCTTAAAATATAAATCATTAAAATATAAGGTGTGATTTCATTCACTACACTATATAAAACATCATGAATCCTTACATTCTATTTCCCATCCTTATATAATGTGAAAAACAATTCAGAAACATCAGATGAGCATAAAACTCAGTAAGGGATATAAGGATAGAAAGTGTTTGTCATGTGATAACATAAAAACAAAAAAAACATATATCATAAAAAATAGAATGCATAGAATACTGATGTTGTTTCCTTGGTACATATTTACCATAACAATCCCACATTCATCCTTACACATAGAATAACCATTTGTTCAACATCCATTTTTGGAGTACCCAATGCATTGGAGAGCTATAATGGGGCTCACCCGTTATATATTGAGCTATAATGTTCTCAACCAAACATATATTGAGCTATAATAAGCCCAACAAAACATATCTCGAGCTATAACGGGCTCAATCCAACAAAACTAATAACCAAAAAACATATCATGGTAATAAATTATCTTCAAATCAGGAGAATCCTCTCATTTTATACTCATAAAATACAATTCTTTTGAAATTTATTAAAGAGAATTTTGAAATGAATTTTGAAAGGACAGTCCATTAAATATATAATTGGAAAGATAATTTTTATAATTGAATAGATATGTGTATACACTATAAATACATGTTGGGAGACATAATATATACAAAAAATCATCACACCAAAAATCATAATAAAATATATATAATTAAGAATAAGTTTACCCCAAAGAATGGGAATTGGGTTAAGAATAAACTTACCTCAGATTTTTCTTACTTAAAAATAGTTTAAAACTCTTGTATAATTTTTATAAAAGTGTTTTTAATATCGTTCTGAAACATTTCCATCATTATAAAATCTTATATGATCATTTCATTACATAATTTCGCCTGTTAATTATTAGTATTTAATTCCTTGTATTGTTTTGGGTGCGTTTATTTTCATGATTTCCATGACTGGTTAATGGCGGATATTGTTGTCGATAGGAAGTGAAACTCAAGAATTGGAATGGAAATAGCTTTTGTTTATTTTCAAAAAAATAAATTAAAACATTTTATAATTTTTACCTTTATTATAAGTATGATTCATAAGTTTTAAAATTAATGATGTTCTTAAGATCAATTTTGTTATTCTTTGATAATAACAACCTCACTTTGTTTTATAAATTAAAACCTTGTGTAGAAAAGATTTCATGATCCATGGGTGAGACATAATACATATAATATAACTAGTTTCTACAAAAAAAATGGTTTCATGACAATACATGGAATAATTAATGTAAATTGGTATCACATAGTCCACGATGTTGGTAATTCCACAAATCACGGACAATATTATTATTCCAAGAATAAGTGGGAGAGGAGAAGAAGAATGATGATGAATTTTCCCTGAATAAGAAAATATCCATAATATAAATTATTTTGGTGAATTTATGCCTCTTTTGTATGTGCAATTGAGGAATGAAGAGGAAGTCAAAATAAAACGAACAGTTGATAAATATATTACAAAAATTCAGCAGCCTAATGTCTGTGAAACATTATTATTGAAAACATTAAAAAGAGTGGGGAAAAGGGTAAAAAATCCAAAAAAATGAATAATAATAAATAATAGATCAAGAATAATATTAAAAGAATAAAATTTTAGGGATTATTTATTCTATAACACATAAATGATATCTTGAATAGAAAAATATAGAAGATGAGAATTTTCATACCATGTAGAGTAACTCCTATAACATGATGTTTAGGACCTTTGGGACATGATGAAACCTTGGGATGACTACAAGTGATGTAAAAACACCAGGGATTCCTTGATGAGGTATTTGGAATGAATTTAATGAATGAATGGGTTGGTATTTATAGAAAAAGTGAGGGTATATTTTAATAATTTCTATGGGACACCTCAGTAGTGGTATTTTCAAACCAATGGGCTTGCCCATGGTATTTGTCACTATGGACACCTCAAATCATAGTTTATTGTACAAATGTTTACCAGATTTTTTAAATCATTAATGATTTTCTTAACACACCAAAAATCAAACCTGTATTTTTACTATTCACTAAAAAATCACAAATTTTAGAAATATCCCAATAATACACCCAAAATATATTTTGACATGTAGAATTAAAAAATTTAGTCTATTTTTTGAAATTAATTAACTAAATATTTATTATATAATTCATAAATAAAATCATACTTAATTCAAAAATTAATAATTTTAAATATATATCTACATTTATATCACATTGAAAAATTAACCAAGATTTCATTATGTTAAAGCATTAAGAAAATAAAATAATAATACAATTTACTATTCATAAAGGTCATATTACTATTCATAAGGGTATGTTTTTATTCCCCAAATAAAATTTGGTTCCATCAGACTCTAAATAACATAGTGAACACAATTGTATATGAATATTTTTCAAAACTGATAACATAGAAGCTACAAAATTATGATTAAACGATAGTTATAAATATCTACATAAGATCAAGTTTCATGGATTTAATTTATTTTTTTAAAACATGTGGTGTTACATTATCCCCACCTTCAAAAAATTGCATCCTCGCAATTTTATTTACTCATTAAACAATTGAGGGTAACATTCCCTCATAGCATTTTCAGGATCCCATGTTGATTCTCTAACCATGTGGTTTCTCCACAAACCATTACCTTGTGGATTAACAAATTATGAAATACTTGTTCCTATCGATCAAGAATCTCAAAAAGTTTCTCTTTAGAGGAAATGTTATCTTCCTACTAAATTTCATCCACGCTAAAGACATGTGATCAATCTGGAAAATATTTTCTCAACATTGAAACATTGATAACATTATGTACTAGTGAAAAACATAAAGGAAAAGATACTCGGTATTCAATTGGTCTAAATTTATCTTTGATTCTAAATGGATTATATAAACTATGGGCGTAGCTTCTCTTTCTTACCAAAACACATCAGATATTTCCAATGATATATTTTTTGGAAAACATGGCCACCTACCTCGAATGACAATTCATTCCTTCTTTTATATGATTAAATTTTTATCCTTCTCTGGGTTTTCCTCATGTGCTTCTATATCATACGCTCATTATTAGCCACTTCTTCTACTAATTCTGGTCACATCAACATCCTTTCCCTAACTTTATCCCAAAATTTTGGAGTCCAACACATCTTTCTATACAATTCCGCAAAAGGTGTCATCTGAATACTTGAAAGAAAACTGTTATTATACTAAAACACAACTATAGAATGTGGTTGATCCCATCTTCCCTAGATTTCCATTGAACAAGATCGAAGTATATCCCTTAATGTATAAATTTTTCATTTTGAATACCCATCTGATTGAGGATGAGAAGATGTACAAAAATTTAAATTTTGATCCCAAAAAAATCAGAAGCCCCTTCCAAATGATAAAAGTGAACCTGGGTTCCTGGTCAGATACAATAGAAATTCGATCTTCATGTAAACATACAATATCGTTGAGTTATAGTCCAGAAAGCTGATCCAATGAAATTCTATCTTGAATAGAAAGGAAATGTGTAGATTCTTCCAACTGATCGATAATATCCAAAATGCATTGTTATCTACAGATGTATTAGAAAGTCCCACCATGAAGTCCTTGGGTATATTCTCCCATTTGCACTCTGGCACTAGCAAAGGCTGAAGCATCCCCTACAGTAATATCTACTATACTTTATCCTGATGACATGTCAAACATTTCACAGTAAAATTGGAATTGTCCCTTTTCATTCTGTCCCACTAGTAATATTCCCGAAGGTCTCTGTACATCTTAGTAAATCCAGGATGTACAAAAAATTGAGCTCTATGAGATTCACACAACAAATATTTCATCATCTAGGAAACACATGACACACATATACTTTTTCCAAATCATAAAACACAATATTTATAAATGTTAAATTCTATAAGCTTACCCATTTTAACCAATTTTTCATTTTTATATAGGTCGTTGTCTTCCTTTTGTGCTCACATAATTCTGTTTGAAAAAGATGATTGTACTAAGACATAAAGAAAACATATTTATTCTTTGATACAACAACTTCTATACAAAAATTCATCAAATAAATAATCAAGGGATCATGTTATAAATATAAAAGGGTTAATAAGGAATAATTTTTTCGATTCAAGGAATCCGCCACTATGTTTACTTTTCCTGGTTGATAACTGATCGTGCAATAATAATCCATTATCGATTCAATACATCTTCTCTTCCTCATGTTTCATTCCTTCTGAGTGAATATATACTTCAGAATTTTATGGTCAGAATGTATTTTACATTAGGGTCTGTATAAATAGTGCCTCCAAATTTTCAATGAAAAAACCACACCTTCCAAATCCAAATCATGTGTGGGATAATTTAAGAAATTAGGTTTTAGTTTTCTTGAATCATAAGTGATTAAATAATCATTCTGAATCAGAACACAACCACATCCCTTCAAGGAAGTATCACTATAGATGAAAAACTCCCCATTTTAGAAAGGCTAGGACAAAATTGGAGCATCCAATAATAAATTCTTCAGTTCTTGAAAAAAAGACATCACATTATTATTTCCAAACAAATTTAATCCCTTTTCATGTTATCCTAGTTAGCGGATATAAAACCATGCAATTTTTTAACAATCCATTGATAATAACCCACTAATCTAATAAAAATAAAAATCTAAATAAAACTTGTAGGTATTGGCCATTCATCACCCACTTTTGTTATTTTAGGATCAACTTTTATTACATACTTATTTATAATGTTCCCATGAAAAGAAATTTGTTTCAATAAAAAATCACACTTTCTGTAATTTTTATATAGTTTTGTTTCTTTTAAGGTTATTAAAACAACGTGTAGAGGTTCATCATGCTTCTCTTTACTTCTAGAATATACTAAAATGTCATAAATAAATATAAAAATAAAAATTATCCATGAACTTATGAAATATTATATTCATAAGTCCAAGAATACAACAGATGCATTAATTAACCCAAAATGCATAACTACAAAATCATAATGACCATATCTAGTACAAAATTCAGTCTTTTGGGTGTTATCATCCTTTACATTAAACTGATGGTACCCCAACCTCAGGTCAAACTTCAAAAAATATTATGCTACCTATAGCTAATCAAACAAATCATCGACATGAGGAAAATGATTCTTTTTTAACATTAATGTTAATCAAGGATTTATATTCAATGAAAAGTCTCATTAAACCATATTGTTTCTTAACAAACAAGGCAGGATCACCCCGTTTTAATGTGACGGGTCAGATGAAGCCATTATCTAATAAATCATGAAACTTATTTTTTAATTCTAGAACTTCCATTTGGTACATTCGATAAGGTGGTTTAAAAATTTTCTTAGCATCGAGAACTCGGTCAATAGAAAATTCAACCTCTCGATTAGGAATAACACGAGGAAAATCATTGGGAAAAAATCTAGGTATTCATTTACCAATGGTACATAATTAATCTAAATAGTTCCCTTATCTTCAAAAAAATGGGAAGGTTAACTTTCATTTCCATCCTTTATCAGTTTCATACCTTCCTGATATGTTATTAATGGTATGGGTTCAATATTGTACACAAAATGGAATTTATTCAAAAAAAACAACTTCTATTTCACTATAATCTATATTAGAATGATAAAAAGAAATCCAGTCCATACCTAGAAAATCATCAAACTCTACTAGAGGAATAACAAAAATGTTTATAGGTAAACCCTTTCCACAGACAAGGATAAGAAAATTCTTATAATTTATTCTTTCCAAAATATTTCCTCCATGTGTTTTTACCATTAGATTTTGTTTCATTTCATGAGGTTGAATTCTGAATTTTGTCTGAAAATTTCTCAAAAATGATAGAATGTGTATACCCTGAATCAAACATCACATTTTCTAAATCTGTAAATACAAGAAGAGTACTTGATATCACATTATTTGATGGCTCAACTTATTCTAAAGTGTTTGAAAAATCCAAAAACTTATGTTTCTTATCTTGATAATTCCCTGCTTGAGTAGCTATGTCAGACAAATAGTAGCATAATGACCCAATTCCTTATAGTTAATGCATCTCACCATCAGCTTCTCATTAATTATGTGATCAATTTTCTTTCACTAATGAGACATGTTCCCAAATGTTCAACATTGGAATCATTTCCCAAACAATTACAATACACTCACCAGGATTCCTTTTAAAACACCTTTCACCAGAAGGGAAATTCTTTTCCGTACCTCCAGACTTCTTTGATTAGTTCTTCCCCATTGCCTTCCAAACTAAATGATTCTTATTTTATTCATCATGAGTAAAAAATGTGTAAGAAAAAAGTAAACTCAAATTTTTTAGCACAACCAACAAGATTATCATAGAATTTAAACTCTCGTGAGGAAAAATATCTTTATAGAAAATATTTGAAACCAATGTAAACTATATTAATTTAAAATTCAAAATCCAAAATAAAATCTTGTACATACCTGGATAGTCTTATAAAATTGGATTCTTATGATACTACAGAATCAACATATTTCTACTTCACTTTCATTAATTGTTTCTCTCTTCTGATTCGAATAGATTGGGAAAAATATTTTCCCCGAAATAGGATCTTAAAATCATCCAATTCCATTTTTTCATGATCATATCTTTCTATCGTATTCCTAACCAAAGACCACCATTGAACTAATTCCACTTACAAACTAAAAATTGAATGTATTACCTTTTGAAATTCTAAACATCCCATGACATCTAATATCTTTTCTAGAGTATTGATTCCTCCTTCGGCTATCACTGGATATTTAGTTCCACGAATGTTGGTGGATGTTTTCTTGTAAAATGCTCCACAAAAGACATGTTTAATCCAGGAAAATTATGTTCTTCTATATCATGGATACCACCCCATTTATTTCTTGAGTCAATTTATCTGTTGTTGTCACAAAGTACTTAGGTTTGATTCCCACAATTTTGGGCTACAGATTCGGATAGACATCGACCTCTTGGTGGATTCTTACTTAAGCTTTCCAATTTCTTTTGTGGAATCCATTTTAAAAAAACATGACATAGATAATGCAACATGGTAACCCTTAAATGATATAAAATTTAAAATTACCATTTTGTAAAAATTAGTTATGGTTTTCTTCAAATATCATCCCAACCCTTAATGTTATCTAAACTATCCTTTGATACCAAATATAAGGACACACACTAAAAAAGTTACTTAATCCTGAATTTTAGTCAATAATATACATTATTGCACACTGAGAATATTTTTGAGTTTAAAGTTTTAGATAATTAGGATACCTTACATACATAACATACCACAATCATACAAGAGGATAGAGTTAAAAACAATTTCAATTTTTTTCAAAATATATAACATTAAAACAAAACGCATGATTTCTTATACAATACTCCAAATGAAATATCATGAATCCCTTATTTCTCTTAACCATCCATTTTTCCGCAGAGAAAAATTTTAAAAACATGGTATGACTGTAAAAATTAGTAAGGGATATAATGATATAATGCTGAAGTGCATTGTGTTGCATTTGTTGTCAATGAGGCATGAAGTTGTCTTGGAATGAATGGAAGTCAGGGAATGTCAAGATGTGAATGAAAAATGTTGTGATGGTGTTGGTGGTGAAGGAGAATGGCCATGGTACTTAGAGACATGTCACTTAGGAGATTCACTAAGTGGCATTGGAGAATATGGTTGAAACATTCTCCATGGATATCTGACGATTGTTGAGCTGTTCTTTAAGTTCCAAGAACTTGTATCAAGATGATACAATGTCACAACATGATTAGAAGACCATGCATTGTATTGACAATGCATGAGGAGTGGAAGAAGATCCATCCACAAGTACTAAGTGGATGAACTGAGCTGAAGAAGTCCATGCACTAACACTTAGTGCATGTGAATTAGAAGAAGATCCAACTTGATCTCTGATTGGATCAATGAAGAATGTTGAAGAATTTATGTGATTCAGGAGCTCGGTTGATGAAGAAGAACCTTCAAGAATTCCACTCTTACATGATGATTATATGTTGAAGAATGGAGGAATTCTAATGAAGAAGAAATAATTGATCAAGTAGCTCGGTTGATGAAGATCCTTGAGAATTCTCTCCTAAGTTGAAAATGAGATGGTGAAGATGAATTATAAATTGAGGAGTTGTTTTTAATCAAGAAGATTAATGTTTGAATTCTCAAGAAGAAGATGAAGGAAAAGAATGCCTTGAAGGGCAAGTGGCAATTGGCATATTTTACATGGAGGACTTTGTTTTTACAAAGTCTTATTCAAGACTTAGCCAAAAAAATTGGCCTGCCCGTGAGCACCTTGTGGGTTCAACCCCAAGGCTCATGTGGGCCTAAGGTGCCACGCCCAAGGGGGAACCCATGGGGCGAGCTCAGGGCGGCAGGGGCGCACCCGCAGACACCACAGAGGCGCTGGGGCACGCCCGGAGGAGCGCAGGGGGCCGTGTATAAACCCCCGAGGGCACGCGGTGGTGAAATCCGCGCACCGGAGGAGCATAGTGGGAGCTAGGAGCGCGCCCGCAGGAGCAGAGAGTGGGCGCAGAGCGCGCCCGCAGGGAAAACACGGTGCGGGGCGGCACCGTGGAGGGAGAGAATTCAACTGGCCGCTCATGGGAGCGCCAGGGTGATAAGCTGCGGAAAAACCGCGCGAGGATTCGATGTGGGACGCGGATTTTTTCCGCGGGAGTAATCCTGGCTGCACGATCAATCGCGCGCCAGATCTCGGCCGCACAACTGATCCGCGGCGAGGCGATTAGATCCAGGCCGCTCGATGTATCTCCATCGCCACATCCAACGGCCGTGGCTTCGTCCTCTTCCTCGAGCCCGACCCGAAGCCACCCGCGAGCAGCCGCTGAACCAGAGCACTCCCGACGACCTATTTCAAGCTCCCGGCCACCATTTCCGAATCCGAAGACACCATTGGACTCGTCTGGACCACCTGAACCCATCTATGCTCAAAAAGAGACTTGCATGCTATGTTTGGAAGAATTCGAAGAAGGCCGAGGCAAGAGAATCTGCCGAGGCGTTGAAGGGTTTATGGTTTGCATGGATCAGCCTAAACCGAAGGCTGTGCATGCGTTATGAGTCGCATGCACGTAGAGAAAAAATAATGAAAGAACCCGCGTTGCACAGAGGAGTAAATTCAAGATTTGGAATATTTTTAAAGACCCGAATATCTCGGGATTTTGAAGTTAGATCACGCGGAAGTTTTAAGCGTTTCTCTGCCTATAAAAGGATCACCCGAGGCATGAAGAAGCTTGCTGAAACGCTGCTGAAAAACTTGGAAGACCCGCGAGTGCTCTGCCTCGCGAAGTCGAAGCTTTGTGCGCCCCCTGCGCGGCAGTGAAGCCCGGAGCAACTCTTGCTTCGTGAGGTTCCTTTCGCGCATCTCTTGCGCGAAAGAGGTGAAGGAGGAGGAGGAGTTCCCTGCGCGCCTACTCCCTTGCGCGATAGGAAGAACCCGAGGCCGCATTCTTGCACGCCCGAGGTTGCATCCCTCTCTGTCCGCGGACTTGCGTGGCAGGAGGTGTTTGCGCGGCAGTGGCCCTTGCACCTTGTGCTTGTGCTTTTGAAGAAGGCAGTGAGGTGTGCTGCCTTGTGCCTTGCACATGCGTGCCTTGTGGCTTGCGCGACCCACGGCCAGTGGAATTAGCGCGGCTGTGAAGAGAAGGAGGGCCTCCCCCCTTGCGCGCCTCACTTGAGTAGGAGTTCGGGTTGAACACCCCTTGGCCGAGACATACATTTTGTGTGTGCATAAAGAAGAAGGCCCTACGGGCAGAAGGTGTGCAAATAAAGGAGAACCGAAGTGTGTGCACAAGTGCTAAGTGAAGAACCTACGGGTTGAGTGTGTGCAAAAGAGTTGAGGCCATGCATACCACACTTTGTGTGTGTGAGAGGTGAAGAAGTAAGGCCGAGGCCTTTGTGCCTTTGTGTGCAAATTGAACAAGTGAAAGGCCGTAGCCTTGTGTGGGTGAATTGAAGACCACACCTCATTTGAGTGTGTGTGTGTGTGTGCAAATTGAAGAGGAACACCCTACGGCCATTTAAGGGTGTGCAACAAGAAGTGTGAAGGCCAAGCTCAAGTGTGTGCCAAAGTGAAGAAGTTTTTGTGTGCAAAGAGACAAGAAGGCCGAACCTAGGTGTGTGCACTAAGAAGTGTGTATACACTTAGAAGAAGAAAAGGGAGGACATCCACACTAAAGTATAACACACATTCTAGTGTGTAAGCAAATTGCATAAAGTGTGTGAAGTCTGAGAAGTAGGTGTGTGCTCAAAAGTGATTACACCCTTTGTGGGTCTACTGCACCAAGAAGAAGAAAGGGAAAGTGCATGCATGCATGCATGCACATGCACACGTGAACAGTGCTAAATCAGTGGTGTGCATCTGAGGAGTCCAAGACTTGAAGATCTTGAAGAGTTGCCATGCACTCAGTGCATGATGTTGAAGTGAACTGAGACTGAGCCAGACTGAAGTTAAAGAGATTGGTTGTCTGAGTTTTCAGTAGATTTAGAAGATCCTGATCATCACAAGTGATCAGAGGTACAGAGCAAGGCCATCAGTCTTTATCCCAGACTGCTGAGGATACTTGAAGAAGACCTTAAAGTGAAGAAGAGCTACTCGTGCGACTCGAGGAGCCAGGAGAAGACCCTGTGGGACTCAGGGAGAAGAAGTCTTCAGTGGGATTCTGGAGCAGGCCAGTGGGACTCTGGTAACACTGTGGGACGCAGTATAAAGACCCTCCTGTGGGACTCAGGAGAGATACAGTGGGACTCTGTATCGACCATTGTAATACTAACAGATTATAATGGGAGAATCCATGCTTGGAGAGCATGGCAAGGATGTAGGCCTTTGGTGCCGAACCTTGTAAATCCTTGTGTCCTGTGCCTTTTCATTACTGCATTATCCGGGAAAGGTTGAGAGATACAAGAAGAGTGGATCGAGGCTTTAACCAGCCCTAGAGGTTTAATTGATAAGGAATCAATTAGTAAAAAGTTTTAAAGGATCACTGATTCACCCCCTCCCCCTCTCAGTGATTCACACTAATCTGGGCACTTCAATTGGTATCAAAGGGAGGTTACCTCTAAAAGATCCAAGAGAGTCTATATGGAGTGCAGATTTGAGGAAAAGAAAGAACAGCCTCAAATGGAGATATCTGCCAAGACTCTGAAAAATTGAAAGAAGAAACAGGCCAAGAAGATGAAGAAAGCCTGTCCTAGCTGTGATGAAGTTGAAACAATGAATGATCTTCAGAGTGCACTCAAATATCTTCAGAAGACAGTTCCCATGGAAGTGGCAAAGTGTATAGCTACAGGCATCCATGATATTCATGAAGAAAAATCACAGTTAGAAGAAGAAGCCAATGCAATGGAAGATCAATTGGCAAAAAGGGTTGGCATAACCAACACTCTCAGAAAGCTGGTGAAGGCTAAGGATGAAACAGTTTCTCTTTGCAATGATAGATATAAAGACACTGCTGAAGAATTGCAAAGGAGCCTTTCTGAGAAAGAATTCTTTATGATATTAGTCAAAGATGTTTTCCATGCACTGGAAAAGAGGTATAAAGTGTCAATGAATGTCAGAGATGCTCAACTCGAAGACAAAGTCAAATTGGTGGAGGAGCTTGACAATTCATTGCAAGAAATGAAGAAGGTGCATGAAGACCAGATGAAACAGATGAAAGAATATTGGGAAGGAAAGCTAAGAATTGTTGAGGATGAGAAGAACTCCCTTAACATGAAATGCTTAGAACTAGAGGTGATATTGACAAATCTGCAATCACCCAAAGCTGAATCCTCCCAGTCAACTGAAAGGAGAAATGTTGCTACTCAAGTATGCATTGAGAAGGATGATTCTAAAAGAAGGACATCCTCTAGTGAAAGTGCAACATCTTCTAGAAAGAAGGTACCATCCATACCATCTTGTACTGATGCTTCTAATTGTGTTTCCACAAAAAGTGCAGGATGGAAGAATAATTCCAAACAAATATGGATGAAGACAGTAAAGAAGCAGAGCTCTCCTGAAACAACACAACTTGTCAAGAAAAGTACCCAGCAATCAGAATTACACAAGAGGTCAATATTTGTGGGTCAGTGTTGGTGTTGTAACAAGTATGGGCACTGTGCAAAGGATTGTTGGTACAATCCACTGAATGTCAAAGCACAAAGGAAGTCCATGCCAAGGGGGAGCAAGCCAGAAGGAAATAAGAAACATCCACAGGTCCAGAGACATCTGTTTACTGCTAACAGATTTGGATTACTTGACAACATCTGGGATGATTGCAAAAGTGGTCAAATAGATACATGTCAATCTCCAACTGTATCCAGAGCTCAAAAGAAGAAAAGATCACAGAACCTGGCTAAGAGAGATTCCTTGGGAAGCAAGAAGAATGTAGAAAATGCTCCCAAGAAGTGTTTGAGAAATGAAGAGAAGACCTTGGAGTCTAAGTCCAAGAAGGGTGAGTCATCCAGTAGGACCGCCAAGAAAATATGCTTCTACTGTGGGAAGAAAGGACACATCATGGATCTTTGTAAGGAAGCCATGAAATTCAATAGAGGCAGACTGAACTCAGAAAGACAATCAATCCAAAAGAAGCAGAAGGTATTGATTGAAAACAAGTTGCCTAAGAGAGGTAGCTTGACAGCATCAAAGGAACCATGTGAAACTTCCAGAACTAAGGCCACTCTTCCAAATGATTTACTTGTCATATGGCCACATCAGTTGCATCTTGCCAGAGAACTACAAAGAGATGAAGATGAAGCTCTGGCAATTGCTAAAGAAAAAGAGAAGAAGAAGGTTTCACATGAAGATGTTTTG
This sequence comes from Viscum album, assembly GCA_963277665.1. Taxonomy (NCBI): domain Eukaryota; kingdom Viridiplantae; phylum Streptophyta; class Magnoliopsida; order Santalales; family Viscaceae; genus Viscum; species Viscum album. The sequence continues at coordinate 1,979,335,758 of OY728133.1, forward strand.
AGAACCACACCAGCACAATCATCAATGAAGATCAAATGTGCTAGTGTGAAGAATGGTGAAAATGGGACATCTCGGTTGAGAGAATCTTCTCAACCTTGTTGTTCACATTGATGAACCAAGGAGGTTCCATCTTTTTCCCTAATCACTTGTGTTTACATGTGCTGACATTACAGGGAATTGAAGATGATGATCATTCTCAGCTGGAGGATGGTTTGGAAAGAATAGAGTGCACCCCTTGAGGGGGAGCCAATCTGAAGAAGATGGGATTCTGAGATTATTACCATCTTGAGAAAAGTGAAGGTATTCCAATCATACTTTCATCCCTTGTTTCTTAATTGAGTTTATCTTGTCAATTAAGGGGGAGTATGGATTGAAGACAAATGGATGAAAGGGGGAGCTTTATCTTTGCACCTGAACTTTCTAATTAGTTTTGTGAAGTTGTGCAGGATTTAGCAAATTCATTGTTAGATCTGAAAAATTTCAAACCCCTGAAGCATGATCTCACATGTACAGAGAATTGTGGACAGCATTGAAAAATCTTGGTTATATCACTCTTGTTTTCTACACCGGGTTAGCCCAAGTAGACTTAGAGTTGATTTACTAAAGGTTCTTTGCTAAAGAAGAACATGTGACATCATCCCTCTCTCAGTGTTTTTCAAGAGAATACTATTTATAAGGGAGGAAGAGATTTTTGAAAGTGAACCACACCACACCTTTGCATTTGATTGCCAATAAGGGGGAGAAAATATTGGCACACATATTGACCCATTCATATGTGCTAAAGGAGTGTATTGACAACAAATACAAAGGGGGAGATTGAAGTGCATTGTGTTGCATTTGTTGTCAATGAGGCATGAAGTTGTCTTGGAATGAATGGAAGTCAGGGAATGTCAAGATTTGAATGACAAAGGTTGTGATGGTGTTGGTGGTGAAGGAGAATGGCCATGGTACTTAGAGACATGTCACTTAGGAGATTCACTAAGTGGCATTGGAGAATATGTTTGAAACATTCTCCATGGATATCTGACGATTGTTGAGCTGTTCATTAAGTTCCAAGAACTTGTATCAAGATGATACAATGTCACAACATGATTAGAAGACCATGCATTGTATTGACAATGCATGAGGAGTTGAAGAAGATCCATCCACAAGTACTAAGTGGATGAAGTGAGCTGAAGAAGTCCATGCACTAACACTTAGTGCATGTGAATTAGAAGAAGATCCAACTTGATCTCTGATTGGATCAATGAAGAATGTTGAAGAATTTATGTGATTCAGGAGCTCGGTTGATGAAGAAGAACCTTCAAGAATTCCACTCTTACATGATGATTATATGTTGAAGAATGGAGGAATTCTAATGAAGAAGAAATAATTGATCAAGTAGCTCGGTTGATGAAGATCCTTGAGAATTCTCTCCTAAGTTGAAAATGAGATGGTGAAGATGAATTATAAATTGAGGAGTTGTTTTTAATCAAGAAGATTAATGTTTGAATTCCCAAGAAGAAGATGAAGGAAAAGAATGCCTTGAAGGGCAAGTGGCAATTGGCATATTTTACATGGAGGACTTTGTTTTTACAAAGTCTTATTCAAGACTTAGCCAAAAAAATTGGCCTGCCCGTGAGCACCTTGTGGGTTCAACCCCAAGGCTCATGTGGGTCTAAGGCGCCACGCCCAAGGGGGAACCCATGGGGCGAGCTCAGGGCGGCAGGGGCGCACCCGCAGACACCACAGAGGCGCTGGGGCACGCCCGGAGGAGCGCAGGGGGCCGTGTATAAGCCCCCGAGGGCACGCGGTGGTGAAATCCGCGCACCGGAGGAGCATAGTGGGAGCTAGGAGCGCGCCCGCAGGAGCAGAGAGTGGGCGCAGAGCGCGCCCGCAGGGAAAACACGGTGCGGGGCGGCACCGTGGAGGGAGAGAATTCAACTGGCCGCTCATGGGAGCGCCAGGGTGATAAGCTGCGGAAAAACCGCGCGAGGATTCGATGTGGGACGCGGATTTTTTCCGCGGGAGTAATCCTGGCCGCACGATCAATCGCGCGCCAGATCTCGGCCGCACAACTGTTCCGCGGCGAGGCGATTAGATCCAGGCCGCTCGATGTATCTCCATAGCCGCATCCAACGGCCGTGGCTTCGTCCTCTTCCTCGAGCCCGAGCCGAAGCCACCCGCGAGCAGCCGCTGAACCAGAGCACTCCCGACGACCTATTTCGAGCTCCCGGCCACCATTTCCGAATCCGAAGACACCATTGGACTCGTATGGACCACCTGAACCCATCTATGCTCAAAAAGAGACTTGCATGCTATGTTTGGAAGAATTCGAAGAAGGCTGAGGCAAGAGAATCTGCCGAGGCGTTGAAGGGTTTATGGTTTGCATGGATCAGCCTAAACCGAAGGCTGTGCATGCGTTATGAGTCGCATGCACGTAGAGAAAAAATAATGAAAGAACCCGCGTTGGACAGAGGAGTAAATTCAAGATTTGGAAGATTTTTAAAGACCCGAATATCTCGGGATTTTGAAGTTAGATCACGCGGAAGTTTTAAGCGTTTCTCTGCCTATAAAAGGATCACCCGAGGCATGAAGAAGCTTGCTGAAACGCTGCTGAAAAACTTGGAAGACCCGCGAGTGCTCTGCCTCGCGAAGTCGAAGCTTTGCGCGCCCCCTGCGCGGCAGTGAAGCCCGGAGCAACTCTTGCTTCGTGAGGTTCCTTTCGCGCATCTCTTGCGCGAAAGAGGTGAAGGAGGAGGAGGAGTTCCCTGCGCGCCTACTCCCTTGCGCGACAGGAAGAACCCGAGGCCGCATTCTTGCGCGCCCGAGGTTGCATCCCTCTCTGTCCGCGGACTTGCGTGGCAGGAGGTGTTTGCGCGGCAGTGGCCCTTGCACCTTGTGCTTGTGCTTTTGAAGAAGGCAGTGAGGTGTGCTGCCTTGTGCCTTGCACTTGCGTGCCTTGTGGCTTGCGCGACCCACGGCCAGTGGAATTAGCGCGGCTGTGAAGAGAAGGAGGGCCGCACCCCTTGCGCGCCTCACTTGAGTAGGAGTTCGGGTTGAACACCCCTTGGCCGAGACATACATTTTGTGTGTGCATAAAGAAGAAGGCCCTACGGGAAGAAGGTGTGCAAATAAAGGAGAACCGAAGTGTGTGCACAAGTGCTAAGTGAAGAACCTACGGGTTGAGTGTGTGCAAAAGAGTTGAGGCCAAGCATACCACACTTTGTGTGTGTGAGAGGTGAAGAAGTAAGGCCGAGGCCTTTGTGCCTTTGTGTGCAAATTGAACAAGTGAAAGGTCGTAGCCTTGTGTGGGTGAATTGAAGACCACACCTCATTTGAGTGTGTGTGTGTGCAAATTGAAGAGGAGCACCCTACGGCCATTTAAGGGTGTGCAACAAGAAGTGTGAAGGCCAAGCTCAAGTGTGTGCCAAAGTGAAGAAGTTTTTGTGTGCAAAGAGACAAGAAGGCCGAACCTAGGTGTGTGCACTAAGAAGTGTGTATACACTTAGAAGAAGAAAAGGGAGGACATCCACACTAAAGTATAACACACATTCTAGTGTGTAAGCAAATTGCATAAAGTGTGTGAAGTCTGAGAAGTAGGTGTGTGCTCAAAAGTGATTACACCCTTTGTGGGTCTACTGCACCAAGAAGAAGAAAGGGAAAGTGCATGCATGCATGCATGCACATGCACACGTGAACAGTGCTAAATCAGTGGTGTGCATCTGAGGAGTCCAAGACTTGAAGATCTTGAAGAGTTGCCATGCACTCAGTGCATGATGTTGAAGTGAACTGAGACTGAGCCAGACTGAAGTTAAAGAGATTGGTTGTCTGAGTTTTCAGTAGATTGAGAAGATCCTGATCATCACAAGTGATCAGAGGTACCGAGCAAGGCCAGCAGTCTTTATCCCAGACTGCTGAGGATACTTGAAGAAGACCTTAAAGTGAAGAAGAGCTACTCGTGCGACTCGAGGAGCCAGGAGAAGACCCTGTGGGACTCAGGGAGAAGAAGTCTTCAGTGGGATTCTGGAGCAGGCCAGTGGGACTCTGGTAACACTGTGGGACGCAGTATAAAGACCCTCCTGTGGGACTCAGGAGAGATACAGTGGGACTCTGTATCGACCATTGTAATACTAACAGATTATAATGGGAGAATCCATGCTTGGAGAGCATGGCAAGGATGTAGGCCTTTGTTGCCGAACCTTGTAAATCCTTGTGTCCTGTGCCTTTTCATTACTGCATTATCCGGGAAAGGTTGAGAGATACAAGAAGAGTGGATCGAGGCTTTAACCAGACATAGAGGTTTAATTGATAAGGAATCAATTAGTAAAAAGTTTTAAAGGATCACTGATTCACCCCCTCCCCCTCTCAGTGATTCACACTGATCTGGGCACTTCAAATGCGTTAGTCAAGAGATAGCATAAAAACAATAAAACCCATATCATAAAAACATGAATGCATAGAATAATAATGTTGTTTCTTTTGTAAATATTTACCATATAAATATTACATTCACCCTTATACATTGAATAAAACTTTGGTCAACTTCCATCTCTAGAGTTCCCAATTCATTTTACTGCTATATTGGGTCTCACCCATCATATCGTGTGCTGCAATGGGCTCATCCGAACATATCCTGAGCTATAATTGGCTCAACCCGAAAAAAATAATGTCTAAGGAACATATCATGGAAATAAAGTTTCTCTAAATTTGGAGAATCCTCTCATTCCCTACGCATAAAAAACAATCAATTTTAAATTTATTAATAATATTTTTAAAAGGATTTTAAAAGAAAATTCAATTAAAAATATAATTGGAGTGAGAATTAATATAATTGAATGTATTAGTGTATACACTGTAAATACACAGAGTTAAACATAATATATACAATAATTCATCAAACTAATAATCTATATACCATATAATAAATAAATAAAAAGATTAACCCAAATAATGGAAATTGGTTATGAATTCGCTTACCTTAGGATTTTCTTAATTAAAATATGTTTAAAACTAATAAATAATGGTTAAAAGATTGCATTAAAATATTATCAAAACATATAAATCTTTAAAATTTATTATATGATAATTTCATTACATCATTTCACCATTTCATTGTTAGTATTTTTTTCCTTTCATTGTTTTGGTTGAGTTTATTTAAATGAATTCTATGATTAGTTAATGATGAATATTCTTGTCAAATGGAATTGAAACTTCATCATTTGAATGGAATGGTATAAAAATATTTCAAAAACCATTAATTATGCAATTAATTATTTTGATGATTGATATGAGGTTGATTCATAAGTTAAAACATTGATGATATTTGTTGATAACATTTTAGTGGATCAGTAAAAATAACAACCCGATTTTGTTTTTTAATAAAATACTTCTGTAGAAAATATTTCTAGAACAATGGATAAGACATAATTTATATAATATAACATTGTTCTACCATAATAATGGTTTCATGACCATAATTGAATGAATTAGTGTAAATTTAAATCACATTGTCAATGATGTTGGTAATTCAACACGTCACATACAATGATTTTATTCCGTGAATAAGTGGGAGAAGAGAAGAAGAATGATGATGAATTTTCCATGAACATAAGAACATCCATAATGTAGATGATTTATGGAGATTTCATGCCTCTTTGGTAATATAAGTTGAGGAAGTGATGGGAACTCAAAATAAAATAATAGTTGAGAAATCCCTTACAAAAATTTGGCAGCCTAATGGTTATGCAACATTGTTTTAGAAAACATAAAAAAGAGAGGGTATAGGGTCACCCATCCAAAAATGAATCATAAAATAGAATAGATCAACAATAATATGAAAATAACAACCTTTTATGGATTCTTGAATTCTATACCACATAAAAGGGAACTTGAATGGAAAAAAGAATGAAATTGTGAATTTTCAATCCTAGTAGAGTAACTCCTAGAACATGAATGTTGGGACCTTGGGGGCTTGCAGAAACCATGGGAGGACTACTAGAGAGGTAAGAAGGCCTAATATTTATTTATGAGGTATTTAATATGAATTTATTGAATTAATGGGTTCGTATTTATAGAAAAAGTGTGGGAATGATTTAATAATTTCCAAGGGACTCCTCATTAGTTGTATTTGTAAACCCATGGGATTGCCCATGGTATTTTCCCATTGTATTATCCAATTTAGAAACCTCACATAGTTGTTTACTATATACATGTAAAGAATATTTATTACTTCATGAATGATGTCATTAACACACCTAAACTCAAAACTGTATTTTTACAATTCACTAATATATCAATTGTTTTAGAATGATCCCAAAAATTCACCATAAATATATTTTGACATGTATAATTCAAAAATATACTCCATTTTTTGAAAATAATTTTTTAATATTTTATATTTAATTTTTATATAATATCATACTTAATAAAAAAATAACAATTTTATAACTATAACTACTTTTATATCACGTTGAAAAATTAACCAAGATGTTATTATCTTAAATCCCAATGAAAATAAAATAATAATACAATTTAATATTAATTAAGGCCATAATACTATTCATGTTAATATTAATAATGGTATGTTACGATTTACACAAAACCAAGTTGGTTCCATCAGGCTCTAAATAGCATACTGAACGCAATTGTATATGACTATTTTTTGATATTCAAATCATAGAAGCTGCAAAATTATGTATAAAGGATTATAATAAATATCTACTTAATACAATGTTTCATTAATTTCATTTATTTTTTTAAACCTTATGGTGTTAAACTTGGGGAACCTTAGAAGGATTCTTGAGAGATAAGGTAAGAGGATGTTCGAGCTCCAAAGGAATTGAGTGAAGGGGAAGGGGGATCTTGGGTGGGTTTATATAAGAAAAGGGATGTAATTCTTTATTATTGGGGTTGGACCATAAAAATGAAAACCACAAACAATCCCATGGGTTTTCCTATGGTTGTTTCCGCAATAGAGTGGAAAATATTATGTTATATGGATAATAATTATTCTATTTAAAATATTAGGCATTTATATGTGGAGGTGAGTCACACTTTCAATGAAATTTTTTTTGAAATAAAAAATGTTTTATAAGTATTTGGGGGTCCACTAAGGAAACATAAAATTAATAAAAAAAAATATAAAAACAAATTATTTTGTGGATAAAACCTATATTGGCTGATCATATAATTTATAGTATTTTATTACATCACTATTGGGTTATTATGAAGTCATAAAGCACATTATATAATTAAACAGTATTTAATTTTTACCCAAACATTAGATTATCTCTGAAAATGATGAAAAAATTCCAATTGGATAATTTCAATGTCCCGATTCCAAAAATAATTTTCATTTTATATAAATAATTTTATATTTTTTATATTTTTTTCATTTAAAATAAAAACCGACATATAGTAAAAATTCATGGGTTTTGACAAAAATGACTTTCAAACATTAATTAAAATAAAAATTGTATTCATATAAACAATATGATCATTAATATTTAATAAAAATTAATTTAAGAATAACATTTTAATAAAATATTATTCAATTCAAAAATCACTTAGTTCTTTAATACAGATTTCTTAATTTAATATTAACTAAATGTACTATTTTTTATTTAAAAACTACTTACAAAGTAACAATAATAAAATGAATGTATATTATTTATTCTTAACAAAAATAATGCACATAATTATAGTTCTAGGGTCATTTACATAACCCCTTATAAAACCCACATAAGACCAAAGGGTAAGGTGTACGATGGAAATCGACACTTGAGGTTTCTAGGATAACATCGCTCGAGTTGTAATCTATACTAACTTCCACCCCAACCATATGTAGTTCCATTCGACCTTAACGTGATGAAGCTCATCTTGGGATTGGTCAAGAGTGAAGACTAGTGATGCTAGCTCTTTTCCGAGATCCGACCAATGGGCTTAGTATAGAGTATTTCAACTAGATGAGCCCGTCACTAAATTTTTTTGAGTAATTTTTATTTTTAAAGACCTATATTTATACTAATTATTCGATAACTATTCAATGACTATATTAGAAATGGTAATTATTCATAATTGTATTTTTAAATCCAATATCATAAAACCAAAGAAGTGAATATTTTACATAACCATTTTACATAGTAAAAAATTTAATTTGATCAGGAGGAATTTTCATTAATAATTATTTCAATAATTATATAATACTTTTATTCTTATTATCAATGGAAAATATTTTGGAATGGATGGTTCAATGATCATAATTTATATTCCATTTTCCCTCATTATATATTGGAAAGATGAGCACAAGATATGGATATTTACATCCCCCTATCCTCTTACATCCTCGTATTCATATATTCCTTACCCTTTCTTTATTCCCCAAATTTTCAGGTATATTTTATTAAATTAGTGTCTGGAGGGGTATTTTGGTTTACTGGTCAAGGAAGAACTCCCTAGTGTGGGATGGAATTATCAAAAATGGTTAAGAGTGTCATCCAATATGAGTTTACTATAACTCGAGTATAGTCATGTACATCATCTTATATCCCTTTATATGAGCCTTCCTATATCCTTAACCAACCTAGATCAACGATAAAAGACAATATAACTGTCTCAAAATATGTAAAAAAGCATTACTCAAATTTCCATGGTCTATAAACTAGTTTGGGGTATCAATACCCAAACAGTTTTGAAACTGTTATCCTAAAGTAATAGTTTTAATCCATGAACCCCACCCAATTTTTTTACATGAGCACCTTATAATCCTTATACACACACATATAATACAATATAAAAAAGATAAAATTACGATGCTAAAATAATAGTAAACAAAAATGGAATTATAAAAAAATAAAAATCGATTTTCAAAACCAAATATAAAATGAAAACCAAAATCACCCATCTCTATGTGTTAAGTGAATGATCATCATATACCACTTCCAAAATACTATAACCATTAGAAAATAATATAATATATTCATGTTGTGCCTATACTAAACCTATAACATAGATCAAGAAAGAGACATAATAACCTTTGTTTGTGTTTATGGTGTGAGTAGTAAATCTTACTAGGTATAATCCCCATGAACCACGAATAACTATTAAAAATAAATTCATTTATTTATAAATTGAAATACAATATTGAATAAAAAAATAGTTTTAAATAAAAAATTAAAAAAAAATCAATTTCTTTTGAACCATTATTTCTAAGGTATAATGGTCACTCATTTTAATATAAAACATAATTAAATGAATTTTACAAAATGATGAAACTTAATGCAATTAATATAATTTTATGAATAAATTTTGAAATAATATTGTTTAAAAAATAATGAATATATTACAATATTTAATAAACCATTTATATTTAACAATGAAAACATATATGAGATATTTTTCCTTTTCATTGGTACACTATTTTCATGAGTATAATTTCAAAGAAAAATTTAAAAAATTATTATTAAAACAACCATTCTCAATTTAAAATTATGAATTTTCTAAAAATAAATTTAATGATTCTCTTGGGGTTTAAAAAATGACCATAATAAAAAGGGAAACATAGATGATAAAATGTAGTTTACATAATAAACATATAAAAATATTAAGAAACTATCATGAAATAATAAATAAATAAAATATATTGGGATAATTAAATCACAACCATCATAGGAAAATATAGGAACCCCAAAGGCAATCTAAGACAACAAAATAAAGATAATTGTAACACCCCAGGTAAATAAAGAATATGACATTTTAATATTTATCCATATTTTTGAATAAAGTATTTATATGACTTTAAAGGGGACACTATGCTCGATGGCGTACCCAACACGCAACAACGAGTTTCTTGGGAATCTTACGTTGCACTCTAATAATAAAATAATATTATTTTAAATGGTAGTTAACATGTAGCCGTTGTATTGGTGGGAATGGATAGAAATAACTAAAATATGATTATATATGTTTTTAAATGTTTTTAAATTTATCCAATAGAAGCTAAAGGCTTAAAATACGGAATGAAATCAATTTTAGGCGTATATGCCCTAGTTTTCACTAAAGGTTCACTTATCGCCTTTTAATGGAGAACTGTCATTAAATATAGTTTTGATCACTCTTATACATTCTTTTGGACCAAATAAAACTCTTATTATGAATCGGGACATCAAATTTTACTTTGTGTAATTTTTTGGTATTTTTCCGTAAAGTTCATTTTTTAATGAATAGTGTAAAATGTTGTGTTTTAATTCAAACCCACTTTTTAATATAATTTATTTATATGATTAGATAATATTTTGAATTGGATTTAAAGTGAAATTAGAAAATATTTTTACCATTAAATCCAATAGTGGTCGTTGGAATTAATTTCCCTTTGAAATCAAACATAAACTAGTGTCAATCTTTTGATACTTATTGTTTTATGAAAACACGATATTTTCTCTGACATCGGGAATTAATTATTAAATGAATTAATGTGACTAATATGTTTTGAATTTTGTAAAACGGACTTCATTTTTGAATTCGTAATATCAAATATAGCTTAGGGTGAAGTTTTGGTATTTTTCTGAAAAACTCCAATTTTTGATGAATAGTGAAACCACTAAGTGGTAATCAAGCAAACTGATGTTTTTCAGTTAAATGAAAGTTTACCACTAATGTTTATTGAATTTTAAAAATCCGACATACATGGTTGTCATTATTATGTAAAATGTGGTTCAATGGGATGAAAATAATTTTTTGGTGAATAATAACTTTTTTTTATTAATCACGATTAGAGGTAATTAGTGTTATTTACGTTAAAAATGATGTTATAAGAATGTGAAAACACCATGACACTTGTCCTACACCTATTGGATGAGTCATGACCGACCACGACATGCCATGGGCCAGCTTGGGGACCCCATGGATCCACTTTAGTAGGAAAATGACAACAATATATTTTTATTTAATGTTAAAATTAAATTGACACAAACATGAGTTGTTTTACTAAAACAGTTTTTAAGTGGGGTTACACAAGTGAAAATTTTGATTATAAATAGTCATTGGAAAGATAAAAATATTTCCTACATCATAGTATTTTTTTTATAATTTTTAGACATTAAATAAATTAAATTATTTATGACATAATAATGATGCAGCAATGACATCATTATTTGACGATTTAAATAAAATGGAAATATAATATAAAATCTATGAACTACACATGTCTAAAACCAATTGGATGAGTGGATTTAGAACCCTTATCACCTTATCCACGACTTATAACAATGTGGGACCTTTTAAAACCGAAATTTTTTTTCAAATAAAGTAATATTTATTTACTTTCCAAAAGTGCCCCTCCTCTCCTCTTATAAAAGGCCCCCACCTCTACCTCATTTCACACACTCCTCAATCCATTGGCTCGGCCGACCCCTGACCATTTACTCTCTCCACATCCCTATACTCATCCTAGAGGATTCCATTTGGGCATAATCCTTTCAAAGGAATCCTTTAGGCTCAAATCAAAAGGAGTTACACTTTTAAAGATAATTCATTCTCTCATGTTCATTTGTTTTATTTTTCTTCTCCAATCCCCTAAAATCTTTTTATTTACTTATTTTGTAACAAACACAGTATCTTCAGTATACTATAATGTTGTTATAAGATTTATTTGAGCTACACTCTCACAAAACTACATCAAATGGTTAAAGAACATACTGTTTCCGTGGATGGCGAAATTCTGCCTCTCGAAATGATGATTGCTCAATACTCATTTAACACCTTCAAAGGTGGCCATTATGATGTCAATATTTTTATATATGATATATAATATGTTTATGTTTTACTTATTCTTCTGTATTTTTCATTTTTGTCTTACCTTTATGGCTTCCATTATGGGTATACGTGATATCTTCATTTTAGGAAGTGCGGACTACCGCCCCCTCAAAGTTATATGATTCGTTAATGCCATACGTGGGACGTATAAAGGATGGATTTAATGTTATTATATATGATGTTATACTAGAACTATTATATACCTCTATATCATTATTATTTCATTACATTAAAGTATGAGATAGAAATGAACGTAGCGTTCATGCGTACGTACGTCTTACCGTCTCCATGAACGATCCATTTCATTTCTTATCCCCAAATGTAATGTACTAATATAAGTACATGTATATAATGGATATATATGATGAATGATACATCTAAATGATGAATATAATTCAGTAATTAAAATATACATACCTCTCATTTAGTTTTAATTCCATTAATATGACAAAGAAATGAAAGTAGCGTTCATGCATACGTACGGCTTACCGTCTCCATGAACGGTGCATTTCATTTCTTACCTCTAAATGATTATGTAATATTATAAATACATGTATATGCTGGATATATATGATATATATGATATAGAAATCAGGAATGTCATTCTGGATATAAAGAACCTTTGACCACATGAACAACATGTAATTGTAAGAAGTCCACTTTCGACTTAAGAACCAAATATCGACAAAACAAACATTATTTACTTAAATTATTACATAATGTTTATAACATGGAAATAAGTGATATAAAAGGAATAATGAACTTGAAAAAGGTTCTTAATCAAATATAAATTAACTCAAGTTTATTATTCAGGACGTTAAAGAACGATCGAGTCAAGTCGGACCCAAGGTAAGGGATCCTACACCTCTCTTTTTTTTAAGTACACTCTTTTATGTCATTTATTTTAAGATCATCTTTCTTATGATTGGTATGTTCTTTTATATTACTCCTACTGTAATTTTTATGTTCATGTGATGAGAGACCCTATTCTCTCTCATCAATCCATTTTGGAAGTTTTGAGTGGCGCCGTTAGGCTGCCGAACTTTCGTAAGAGATCTAACCTCTCTCTTTCTTTTTAAGTACTCTCTTTTATGTCACTTCTTTTAGGCTCCTCTTTGTAATGTTGGGGTATTTTCTTTTATATTCCTCTTGCGTTAAATTTTATTGTAATGTGATGATATACCCTATTTGATCTCATCAATCCATATTCGGAAGTTTTATGTGGCGTCGTTAGGCTGCCGAGTTTTCATAAGGGATTTTTCATCTCACTTTTATTCCCGTGAGATTTATGCTACATTTGCCACAAATTAGATTGAGTGGTGTATGTACTGCCCATTATTCAACTCTTTGTGTAATATAATTTCGTTTATGAGTATTTAAATCAATGATCTATTGTGCTTCTTTCATGGGGTGTATGTTTTGAATGATACCCAAGTCGGTAAGGGAAGCTTTCACCCTCCTCTTTTTTAAAAGACTTATTTTGTTGGGTCTTTTAATTTACATATTTTTATGTCGGGATATGTTCTCATATATCCTTATTGATGTAAATTTTATGTCCAAGTGATGAGATACACTTTTTATCTCTCATTAACTCATTTGGATGTGATGCCGTTAGGCTGTAAGGGAACTTTTTAACCCAATTTCGATTTCTTTGGGTTCAACATGTAGTCATTGAATATGTCATCCATTGAATATGTGTGAATGAACTTTTATTGTTTTACACTTAATATCCACTTATATTGGGTGTATTTATATTTGTCACACATATTTTTGAGATTGATTTGTCCTTAATTTAAGGATACCTTCTTTATAAGGGATTTCATCACATTTGACATTTCTGTTGATGGTTCATTGTTGTTATGCACAAATTCACTCTTATATGGTGTATATACTGTCCTTTGGAGTATTATATCATGAATCCATTTATTCTCATGATATTATAAAGTTCTGACTAAATGTTATTCCTCAATTATTGTATTCAAGTGTCTCTAATTTTGGTAAAACCCCTTTAACCAAAATGTCATTTTAAATGTTTTTATTATTTGTTCTTATTAATATCCATGTTTTCAAAATGGTTTTAAGGATTTATTTATATGGATATTAATGGTTTAAAATTTTAAGCTTCAAGGAGCTATGGGACACTTTGATTCAAAATTCTCTTTATTAAATGTTTTAAATGGTTTTGAAATTTGTTTTGATAAAGGATTCTATTATGATATATTGTGATTTGGAAATGTTATCATTCCTTTATATTGGTTTTATGTTTTATGGTTTTGTATTGGTACTTGGAAATTTTAATGGGTGGTTACGTTATAAACCATATGATGGGCGGTACCGTGAATACCAGGACAGGTGGTTACGTTATAACCTCCAATGCATTGGGTATGGATGTCGGCCGTATGGCTATTCCATTAAGTATGTATGGAAATTGGCTGTATGGATATTCCATTAAGTGATATGTGTGGAAGTCGACCGCATGGTTATTCCACTTAAGTATGTTTATGTCCTAAGTTACCTTTATATATGTTATTTGTTCTTTATATGGGTTTTATGGTAATCCTTTGGTTACAAAAAGGTAAGTAATGATACTTTTTTTTCAGTGAAGAGTTTTTACTACTTCATGAAGGTGAAAAGTATTACATTGATAAAGTATTCATGGTTTTCTTGTTGTTTTGAAAAACTAAGAGTTTTCATTCTTTGTGTATCCCTTACTGAGCTTCTTATGCTCATCCCAAGTTTTTGAAATGTTTTTCACAGGACTTAGCGTGGAATAGGGACAAGGATGGGATCAAGGGAAAGTCATGCTACCTAAAACATGGAACTATACATGTTTCTTTTTAAGAGCTTTTATTTTATGGAAATTTAGTAGAAGAGACTACTTTGTAATCTTTTAAGATGTAATAGTTATGTCCTAATTCTCAAAAACTCTAAACCTGAAAAGATCTTCAATGTGAATTACTCATTTAATTCAATATTGAGTAAGGTTTAAGGCTGGGGCCTTATAGTTGGTATCAAAGGTTGGTTTAGATAACTTTAGAGGTTAGGGTATTCTTTAAGCATAAGTGACATTACCATAATGGTTAGGATTTCAGAAAGAGTCCTAGTTTTAGATAAAGCGAATGATTAAGTGTATCCTAGTGTTTACCTTCCTCATTAGTACATGATGGTTTTGTTTATATACTCACACTGACATTTCTATTTTTAGTGAATGGATGGATCTAGCAGGAACCAAAGAGACAACAGGTTTGAAGGAAACTGTGGTGGTTCTCTAATTAAGATACTGGATAAAATGGAGGATTCATTGAGGAAACTAGTGGTTGTTCTGAACCAAATATCAAGGAGTCATGATCAATAACTTGAACCTTGGTATGATCTTTAATGCATCATGTACGAGATGACCAGTCCATGTGGAAGTTCAGGTAATAATTATAAAGGTAACCATTAGAGTTTATATGATCCTTACTTTTGAGGTAATTATGGGTTATTATATGATATGCTGGAAAATGAAAGGCATGAGATAAACTTGAGGTTAAAATGCATTATGATCATTTTTGATGATTTTATCTCTTTGGGGAATGATTTAAGAATTATATAGTTTTGGAAAAAGGACAACACGTAGACCGTGTGACAACCCGTCGCGTCAGACAAAGCTGCGGGAATCGAACCCACAACCAAACTGCGACTGGTATTTATCGCCTACCACTGGACTACGTGAAGTACCTGGTTAGTTTGACTGATTCTTTTTAGTTATGCGATTTTATGAATTTAGAGTAAGTTGATTTTGGGTTATTTATGAAAATGATTAACCAATCATGGAGGATATGTGATTAGGTTAATTACTTTTCAATACGAGACTTTAGGAGCAACTGATATTGTTTGGAGATAAATGTTACGATTTAACTTGGAAGACTATGTGACTAAATCCTTCAAATATTTGGGTTTAAATATTATATTGGTTTACTTTGAAGAATTTTATGGACAAATTGTTTATCAGATGGTCCTCATTGAACTTTGGGTTTTTTTGGAAAATTTTTTGAGATTAAGAATAGATTTTCTTTTTATAAAGGGTTATCCTTTTTTGGATTATCTGACCCTATACTAGACTTTTTGGTTTTGGTTTTGGTTAAAGTATAAATACATGGGAAGTATATAGTTCTCATTTGTGGATTAGGTGATTCTCTAGAAGTTGATTATAGTACTCTTAATGCGAACAAGTCTCCCTAAATACTCGTCTTTGGGAAAAAATATGAGTTTCATTAAGGAATCTAGTAAAAGTTGAAAGTCAACATGATAAGTGATTATGTTTCCTTATGAATAAATTCCTCAATAAAAAGTAACTTAAAACAAAAATGTTGTCTATTAACTTTTCCTACTGGGGAACCCAACACCGTTTAACCCATCACAAGTTTGTGATTTTCTTATTGTTAACTTTCTCCTAAACATGTTTTCTATCACTCTCCATCAAAACATGACCCTATGTTTTCTCCTCCATGTCCCTGTTTTCCTACATGGAGTCCTAGTGTGGGTTAACTCGGGTGACCTATGTACTTATCTTTCTTTAATTTAAAGTGATTGTTTTACTGACTCTTGTTCCGATGTGGGACTTTCAAGGATGTTTCCAAGCGCAATTTTAAAATTGCGAGGACGCAATTCCCAAAAGGGGGTAAGGATGTAACACCCCAGGTAAATAAAGAATATGACATTTTCATATTTATCCATATTTGTGAATAATGTATTAATATAACTTTAAAGGGGATGCTATGCTCGATGGCGTACCCAACACGCAACAACGAGTTTCTTGGGAATCTTACGTTGCACTCTAATAATAAAATAATATTATTTTAAATGGTAGTTAACATGTAGCCGTTGTATTGGATGGAATGGATAGAAATAACTAAAATATGATTATATATGTTTTTAAATGTTTTTAAATTTATCCAATAAAAGCTAAAGGCTTAAAATACGGAAAGAATTCAATTTTAGGCGTATATGCCCTAGTTTTCACTAAAGGTTCACTTATCGCCTTTTAATGGAGAACTGTCATTAAATATAGTTTTGATCACTCTTATACATTATTTTGGACCAAATAAAACTCTTATTAAGAATCAGGACATCAAATTTTACTTTGTGTAATTTTTTGGTATTTTTCCGATAAAGTTCATTTTTTAATGAATAGTGTAAAATGTTGTGTTTTAATTCAAAAAATCATTTTAATATAATTTATTTATATGATTAGATAATATTTTGAATTGGATTTAAAGTGAAATTACAAAATATTTTTACCATTAAATCCAATAGTGGTCGTTGTAATTAATTTCACTTTGAAATCAAACATAAACTAGTGTCAATCTTTTGATAGTTATTGTTTTATAAAAAACATTCTATTTGCTCTGACAGCGGAAATTAATTATTAAATTATTTAATGTGACTAATATGTTTTGAATTTTGTAAAACGGACTTCATTTCTGAATTCGGAGTATCAAATATAGCTTAGGGTGAAGTTTTGGTATTTTTCTGAAAAACTCCAATTTTTGATGAATAGTGAAACCACTAAGTGGTAATCAAGCAAACTGATTTTTTCAGTTAAATGAAAGTTTACCACTGATGTGTATTGAATTTTGAAAATCCGACATACATGTTTGTCATTAGTATGTAAAATTCTGTTCAATGGGATGAAAATAATTTTTTGGTGAATAGTAACTGTTTTTTCATTAATCGCGATTAGAGGTAATTAGTGTAATTTACGTTAAAAATGATGTTATAAGAATGTGAAAACACCATGACACTTCTCCTAAACCTATTGGGTGAGTCATGGCCGACCAAGACAAGCCATGGGCCAACTTGGGGACCCCATGGATCCACTTTAGTTGGAAAATGACAATAATATATTTTTATTTAATGTTAAAATTAAATTGACACAAACATGAGTAGTTTTACTAAAACAGTTTTTAAGTGGGGTTACACAAGTCCAAATTTTGATTATAAATAGTCATTGGAAAGATAACAATATTTCCTACATCATAGTATTTTTTTATAATTTTTAGACATTAAATAAATTAAATTATTTATGACATAATAATGATACAGCAATGACATCATTATTTGACGATTTAAATAAAATGGAAAGATAATGTAACATCTATGAACTAAACATGTCCAAAACCAATTGGATGAGTGGATTTAGAACCCTTATCACCTTATCCACGACTTATATCAATGTGGGACCTTTTAAAACCGAAACACATTTTCAAATAAAGTAATATTTCTTTACTTTCCAAAAGTGCCCCTCCTCTCCTCTTATAAAAGGCCCCCACCTCTACCTCATTTCACACACTCCTCAAGCCTTTGGCTCGGCCAAACCCTGACCATTTACTCTCTCCACATCCCTATCCTCATACTAGAGGATTCCATTTGGGAATAATCGTTTCAAAGGAAGCCTTTAGGCTCAAATCAAAAGGAGTTACACTTTTAAAGATAATTCATTCTCTCATGTTCATTTGTTTTATTTTGCTTCTACAATCCCCAAAACTCTTTTTATTTACTTATTTTGTAACAAAACCAGTATCTTCTATATACTAAGATGTTTTTATAAGATTTCTTCGAGATACACTCTCACTCAACTATATCAAATGGTTAAAGAACATACGGTTTCCGTGGATGGCGAAATTCTGCCTCTCGAAACGATGATTGTTCAATACTCATTTAACACCTTCAAAGGTAGCCATTATGATGTCACTATTTTTATATATTATATATAATATGTTTATGTTTTACTTATGTTTCTGTATTTTTAATTTCTGTCTTACCTTTATGGCTTCCATTATGGGTATACGCGATATCTTCATTTTAGGAAGTGCAGACTACCGCCCCCTCAAAGTGATGTGATTCGTTAAGGCCATATGTGGGACGTATAAAGGATGGATTTAATGTTATTATATATTATGTTATACTATAATTATTATATACCTCTATATCATTATTATTTCATTCCATTAAAGTATGAGATAGAAATGAAAGTAGCGTTCATGCGTACGTACGGCTTACCGTCTCCATGAACGGTGCATTTCATTTCTTATCCCCAAATGTAATGTACTATTATAAGTACATGTATATAATGGATATATATGATGAATGATACATCTAAATGATGAATATAATTCTTTAATTAAAATATACAAACCTCTCATTTAGTTTTAATTCCATTAATATGACAAAGAAATGAAAGTAGCGTTCATGCGTACGTACGGCTTACCGTCTCCATGAACGGTGCATTTCATTTCTTACCTCTAAATGATTATGTAATATTATAAATACATGTATATTCTGGATATATATGATATATATGATATACAAATCAGAAATTTCATTCTGGATATAAAGAACCTTTGACCACACGAACAACATGTAATTGTAAGAAGTCCACTTTCGACTTAAGAACCAAATATTGACAAAACAAACATTATTAACTTAAATGATTACATAATGTTTATAACATGGAAATAAGTGATATAAAAGGAATAATGAACTTGAAAAAGGTTCTTAAGCAAATATAAATTAACTCAAGTTTATTATTCAGGATGTTAAAGAACGATCGAGTCAAGTCGGACCCAAGGTAAGGGATCCTACACCTCTCTTTTTTTAAGTACACTCTTTTATGTCATTTCTTTTAAGATCATATTTCTTATGATTGGGATGTTCTTTTATATTACTCCTACTATAATTTTTATGTTCATGTGATGAGAGACCCTATTCTCTCTCATCAATCCATTTTGGAAGTTTTGAGTGGCGCCGTTAGGCTGCCAAACTTTCGTAAGAGATCTAACCTCTCTCTTTCTTTTTAAGTACTCTTCTTTATGTCACTTCTTTTAGGCTCCTCTTTGTAATGCTGGGGTATGTTATTTTATATTCCTCTTACTGTAAATTTTATTGTAATGTGATGAGATACCCTATTTGATCTCATCAATCTATATTCAGAAGTTTTATGTGGAGTCGTTAGGCTGCTGAGTTTTCGTAAGGGATTTTTCATCTCACTTTTATTCCCGTGATATTTATGCTACATTTGCCACAAATTCCATTTAGTGGTGTTTTTACTGCCCATTATTCAACTCATTGTGTAATATACTTTCGTTTATGAGTATTTAAATCAATTATCTATTGTCCTTCTTTCATGGGGTGTATGTTTTGAAAGATACCCAAGTCGGTAAGGGAACCTTTCACCCTCCTCTTTTTTAAAAGACTTATTTTGTTGGGTCTTTTAATTTACATATTTTTATGTTGGGATATGTTCTCATATATCCTTATTGATGTAAATTTTATATCCAAGTGATGAGATACACTTTTTATCTCTCATCAACTCATTTTGATGTGATGCCGTTAGGCTGTCAAGGGAACTTTTTAACCCAATTTCGATTTCTTTGGGTTCAACATGTAGTCATTGAATATGTCATCCATTGAATATGTGTGAATGACCTTTTATTTTTTTACACTTAATATCCAATTATATTGGGTGTATTTATATTTGTCACACATATTTTTGAGATTGATTTGTCGTTAATTTAAGGATACCTTCTTTATAAGGGATTTCATCACATTTGACATTTATATTGAGGGTTCATTGTTATTATGCACTAATTCACTCTTATATAGTGTATATACTGTCCTTTGGAGTATTATATCATGAATCCATTTATTCTCATGATATTATAAAGTTCTGACTAAATGTTATTCCTCAATTGTTGTATTCAAGTGTCTCTAATTTTGTTAAAACCCCTTTAACCAAAATGTCGTTTTAAATGTTTCAATTATTTTTTCTTATTAATATCCATGTTTTCAAAATGGTTTTAAGGATTTATTTATATGGAAATTAATGGTTTAAAATTTTAAGCTTCAAGGTGGTATGGGACACTTTGATTCAAAAATCTCTTTATTAAATGTTTTAAATGGTTTTGAAATTGGTTTTGATAAAGGATTCTATTATGATATATTGTGATGTGGAAATGTTATCATTCCATTATATTGGTTTTATGTTTTATGATTTTATATTGGTACTTGGACATTTTAACAGGTGGTTATGTTATAAACCATATGACAGGTGGTTCCGTGAATACCAGGACGGGTGGTTACGTTATAACCTCCAATGCATTGGGTATGGATGTCGGCCATATGGCTATTCCATTAAGTATGTATGGAAATTGGCCGTATGGCTATTCCATTAAGTGATATGTGTGGAAGTCGACCGTATGGTTATTCCACTTAAGTATGTTTATGTCCCAAGTTACCTTTATATATGTTATGTGTTCTTTATATGGGTTTTATGGTAATCCTTTGGTTACAAAAAGTTATGTAATGATACTTTTTTTCAGTGAAGAGTTTTTACTACTTCATGAAGGTGAAAAGTATTACATTGATAAAGTATTCATGGTTTTCTTGTTGTTTTGAAAGACTAACAGTTTTCATTCTTTGTGTATCCCTTACTGAGCTTCTTATGCTCATCCCAAGTTTTTGAAATGTTTTTCACAGGACTTAGCGTGGAATAGGGCCAAGGATGGGATCAAGGGAAAGTCATGCTACCTAAAACATGGAACTATACATGTTTCTTTTTAAGAGTTTTTATTTTATGGAAATTTAGTAGAAGCAACTACTTTGTAATCTTTTGAGATGTAATAGTTATGCCCTAATTCTCTAAAACTCTAAACCTCAAAAGATCCTCAATGTGAATTACTCATTTAATTCAATATTGAGTAAGGTTTAAGGCTGGGGCCTTATAATTATAAATTTATTATTATACATGACGTGATTCATCTATCTAAACCTCAATATTTCCATACATGTCCTATCAAAGTGGTTAAATACTTTATGATAGGAATGGTATTTACTTAAGGCTAATTGTTAAAGCATAATCATAAACTAGTGTAGTACTCATACTTGTAATTAGCACTTAAATATCCAAGGTTTATAATGATATGAAATAGTGAATATCAATATAACATATAATAACGTATATAATCAATATTATTCATAAAAAATCCCTCACCTATGAATACCTATAAAACAAGGATGCCTTTTTAATAATAGTATGAATTATATAATAACATAAACACTTTATAAAAAACATTTGACATGTTAATTTTCAATAAAATGATACAATTTAGATCACATTAGAGGTAATTCAAAAAAAATGAATAAAAAACATATCATAATAACATAACATGTAATAAATCTTCTTTGAAAACATAATAAGTAGTATTAAATTACCCCTATCCTCCCTTAAATAATAATAAAATTATTATTAAAAAATTAATGTAGTCACATTAATAAAGATTTGTTAATGGAATTAGAAAATTCCCTGTTATCCAAATGAGTCATTAATCCTTGAAAACATTGTAAATATAACGAAAATAAATAATTATATTTTCTAAGGAATTTTTTATGAATGAAATATTATTTAATTATAAAAATATCAAAATATATCAATTTAATAAGAATTGTGTAGTGGTTGATGTCAATATAACATTTTTGATCATTGAAATATTGTACCACCAATTTATTCCAAATAAAAATCCGGATAATAAAAGAAATAACATAAAATAAAATAAATAAATAAACACAATATACTATTTAAATAATTCACAAAAATATTTTATGTAAGGAACCTAGTTTTGAGCCATGAAGTAATTCATAGGGAATTTGAACTTTTGTGTTTGGTGGAAGGGTAGTTTCTCAAAATGAGCTTTGGAACAAAATTTTGGGATTTTGAATATTTAAATGTGTTGTTTTTGGACTTGGGTAAAAGAAAGAGGTGTCTCTGAGGTGCTCTATTGACTTTTGGGAGGAACGGGAACTGAAATCTAATGTTTTGGTGGTCCAGATAGGGTGCATGGTTTCTCTAAAAGTGGGTATCCCCTAGTAGAAAACTACGTGTCTTGTGGAAGTGAGAATATTTTAAATGAATGGGATGAAAATATTTTTCCTAAACTGAGTTCCAACCACACACAGTTAGTTCTACATAGGCAGTATCATCGCACTATTCATTTCATGGTTGGTTCACTGTTAGACTAACCATGTGACTCACTATAAGAGATGGGTTCCTTAAAAACATGGACCCACATGGTAGGTGTACATTTTGTCTATACTATGCATCCAAATATGTGACTCATCTTTTAAGGGTGTAATGACCAAAATTACCTAAATGAGTTTTATAACTCATTTTTTATTTTCATATCCTTCTCCAGTCACATTGCGCTCTCCATGGTTCTAGGGGTTCATCCATATTGTGTAATTGTGGATTCATGTTATCTCATCTATCTGTTGTTAGATTTGATCATCACCCATCTCTATAGATACAAATTGGTATGCTCTAAATTACATTTTAATCATTCATAGTTATGTTTGGTATTAGCTGTGCTATTTGGGTTCATGCTTATTTTCTCTATTTTTCGGTAGAATATCTATTTCATATATTTCATCCAAACCGGACTGACCAATACCTTGATATTAGATGAGTTAATCATGCTAAGAATAAATTTGGTGGTATATGTAATTTTCCATAAATTTCAACTAATGTATGAATAGTGTTATTGTGCTTCATGTCGACCTTTTCTATGCGTTTATTTAAAATTCAGTTTTTTCCAATCAAATTGATTGGTGTGCCATGATATGCATCCTTTAATTCATTATTGGAAATATAGAGGTTGTGAACGTCATTTATATAAACCACATGAATGTTCCAAGTCATGTGGCATTTTTTGGTTGAAACATTAGATACCCATAATGCCTTATAAGAATTATTCTTGGATTAATAATGGGATTTCCCCTTATAAAAAAGGGACCAATTGAAAATGGATCCTAATATGTGCAATTTAGAACCTTGTAGTTGGACTACCATGTTGTTATGTTTATCTAAAATTTTTCATTAATGTTAATTAAGTTGGGAAAATTCATCTTTTTGTTTAAATGATCAAGATTAATTATATAAGAAAAAATTCCATGTAATTATAATAAAACCCCTCAGATGAGGTGTGTTCTATTCGAAATTACATAGTGATGTTTAGTTATTTAAAAAGAACTTTCCTTTTTTTCATTAGTAATTTAATTATGATTTGGATAATTATTTTTATGTTGAATTCTTAGGAAATAGACCTAAATGATGTTCTTAATAGTAATTTCCCATTTCATTATACATGAATAATGGACCAAGCTCTTTTTAAGGTCTTAACTTACATAATGAATGAGATTAAACATGTGTCATTTCTAATTTGGACCATGGAACATTCTATGTAATTACTATAGCGTTGTAAATTAAATTTCCATGTTTTTATAGATTCAATGGAATTTTATTAAATGAGTAGTTTATTCATGATGATTGTTTTCATTAAATAAAGGTTGATTCCTTGACATTATGGACTTATTTTGATGATTGTTTTGAATAGAATGTTTTAGTATAGTTAGCTTTATCATGATGTATTTATTTTGTCCACATTATTAAATGAAATCAATGATATTGTATTAGATATTCTAAAGGAATTTTAAATGGAGGAAATTGTGAAACATTCATTTCATGCTTATGTACATTCTAGAATAGAATTTTTAATCATTTTTTATAATAGTTTAATAAATGTAAATCTTGTGAAAGAAATTCCTCCTGGATTAATTTCATATAAATATTATATACGTTGATATAGGATGTGGAACTATTGTTATGGTTCTTTCAATCAGGGAGATATCATGCTCCCTTACATCAGATGTTGAGTCGTGGTGTCTCACATCATTAACATTATCAGGATTACGGGAATGATGCACCATGTCACTGGGTGTGTGTTGGAAATATGACACACATAACAACACATATATTGGTCACATAATAGTATAATAATCATCTCAAATGAATATCGTGATATATCCCATTTGTTATAATATAGAGGTAATGCACTTTTTGTATTGATCTTAAATGTTGATTCACCTTGTTTATGTATTACTGAGTTATCCCCTGGTGTAGTCAGCACCTAGTGTTATAGGTATATGGTCTCTGACATCTGCACATACATAGTTCATATAGCTATATATGAAATATAACTCTAATATTTTTGTATTATTACTATATTATTTCAGTAACCATTCAAAAACTTATTCTACCCATGAGACGAACAAGGTAGAGTGGGCTATGTATCCTATTAGAACTCATGTCGACTAATGATTATTTATTTATTTCAGTAATTTTTATTTATTCACATTTCTTGTACACTAATTCAGTCACTATTCATTTACTTGATTCGGTTGTAGACACTATGGTTAGTAACCAACTGGGACATATATCTCACACCCTACTCAAGATATCATTTCATTGGGGTAACTGAGTAAACCTTATGTGCAATGGACAATGGATGATTGGTTATTTCACATTTCCTTATACCTAGGAGGTATGATAACATAACTAATTTGGAGCTCAAGATGATCATATTGATCACCCTTGGGCCTTTTGTTTCCATTCTTTATTTTGTTTTTTATTATATTCTTCTTAATATTGAATTTATGTTTTTTAGTTTTATGTTATCATAAGGAAATTCAGGAATTTTTTTATATTGGAATTTGACATCCTTTTTATACTGTTTTATATTATTTTTCTGCTACTCTTCCATTCAATCATTACTACTTCGATGATTGACATATGATCACTTTCTATTATATTATTGTTTTACTATGATATTAGGGTATAGTCTCTTAACTATCACCATTATATAGTCTTTCTACTAGTCACTAGAATTTGGCATATGGGAAGCTCTCATAAGTCCATGTGACCCCCTGGTCCGTCTACCATATTAGTGTTTAGTCAGGTCGTAATGTTACAGTGCTGTATTATTGGTGGTTTTTCTTTTGTCTTACTATTTTGGGATGGTATACAAGAGACTATGAATGTGTTGATTTCTACTAAATATTGGTTCTTGTGAGTGATCAAACCATGTATAGAGAAAAGTTCAAGTGGCTAGGGCAGGGATTAATGTTCATTATATTTTTAGTTATAGTTGAATATGGTTACCTTATTCTACATATTGAATTATGGAATTTATGGTATTTTACTTATGGACTAGTATGGAAAGAATGAAGAATTATATAAAAAATATATGCATTTATAAATTCACATTTTATGCATATGGAATCCCTTATTGATTCTTTTATAGGCTACTTACTGATGTTATTTCATTCCTTCAGTGTTATACATTTCATAGTTTGTACCTTTTTAGTTAATACATTAGTAGGACTACATTTATAATATGTTTGGTTGATTTACATAACATGCTACATTTTTCCAAAGATTCAATGAGTATATTTCTTGATTCCACTTTATTTATCATTTCTTGCCTGTGTATTGTTCTTTTTTTTAATAGCATGTCCTTCTATTCTTACTAGTTATGATAACATTCATAGATTTTCATTGAAATGTAAATGTTTTCTTGGGATTAATATATTAGTTTTGTGTAAACATGAGATAGTTTTTAATTGTATGGTTTTGGTAACCTTATTATTTGAAAATGTTACTCGTGTACTTGAACCATCCATGAGATTTACATGTCAGCAAAGACAATTGTTAAAATAAACCCCTATTTATGACCACGTTGTATTTTAAAATTGTTAAAATTTAAATATTTTTTTATTTTATTCTAAAAAGGTTTGATTATCTTCCTAAATGCACAATTGTTCTCATATTGGTTAGTTGGGGAATGTTGTTTATGAGATATCCTTCTACGGGTGTTTTGAAACATTAATAATTGAGAAACTACAATTGAAATTCATTATGATGAACCCAAGTTGCTTAAACAGGACCGTCCTAGGTTACGTTATCATCTTTACTTAGTATTATTGAAAAGTAATTTATATAATAAATTTCTTATTATGATGGGATGATAATAAATGATAAATGTTGAATTCTTAAAAAGGATTTTAATAATAGATTCACGTATTTTATTGGGATTCTAGTTAAATATGTATTAACTGCTTTGTTTTGTAATTTTTTTTTCTTTTTTAAATCATTTAAATGTTTAAATATTGATTTTTAAGTAATATATATTATTAAAAATAGACCCGTATGAGGTATCCCTAGTTTAAACCCCCATGAAAGGGTAGTTAAACAAATCATTAATTTTCCATAGAAAGGAAACTTGAGTGTTTTCTTTTTTTCATTCTCTTTCTAGAAATTGCATAAATGACATGCATTAGCCCTAGATATCTTTTTGGAATGACCTAGTGATAGGGTTGATGTGTTTGAGTTTTCGAGGGGTTATACTAAGGTAGGAATCACCCCTCGAGCCTAATTTTCTTTTTTAGTGTTGTAATCCTATTTTTGTAGGGTTTCATTTGGGTGTCATTTTCATTAGTAGGCCTCATATACTCTAAATTACACCGCTGTTTATATGGGTGGTCATGTTTTTCATGACCTTTTTCATGGGCATGATAATAATGTAATGCTTTGTTTTAGTGGGTACGATATTACTGGGGAATGGTTGGCTAGTTAGTATGTCTTGTGACCATATTTTATTCGTGGGTGACTTGGTATTTCCTCAGTCTATTTTATAGTCATATGTGATAATGTGACTGGTTTGAGTTTTCTATATGATCCACATGATACTTGAATTCATATAGTGGATTTTCTATATATAGTATTGAGGGTGTTCCACATTTCATTTATACTCACGATTTAGTGTGCATTGACATACATGGTATGAGAGAGATTCTATGTGGTGTAACAAACAAGTTTAGTTCAATGTGATTGTTGATCCTTATGTAGTTGAGTACATTCTAAGGTTATCATTAGAGTATACTGAAATGAGTTTTTAATAGTAATATATTTTCCCCCATTCTTTTTATGAAATTCCTAGAGGATTGTGTTGATCATGTCATTTTTTTCTTTCATACCAAATGCTCAGATGTCATGATGTGGAGATCATGAATCAGTAGAGTGAAACACATATGTTTAATGTGGTTTTGATCTAGACTACATCATAGACACTAGTCTATATATTATTTTTATGACTAACACACTCCTATGATGGGGACCATCATGTCAGTTCTAGTGGATATGTGACCATACAAGTTGATGTAACATGAGCAAGGATGACCATTGGAATTGGTCAATTGTGCTCGAACTCCATTGAGGATTGTGAGTTGAAATAATGTCAGTTCATTCTCAGATGCACAATGTTGTTATTGTTGATCGTGTATGAAATATTTGAGAAACACTATTAGTCTTCTAAATAAATTGGTGGTTAAGAATAAACATTCATGAAATTCCTCGGGGGGTGAATCCTCGTGATCAACTGGTGGCGGTGTGTCGGTAGGTGAAGCTGAAATTCATCCAAGTGAAGTTGACCAATAGTGGTTCAACATAGATTCATGGAAATATTTGATATCCTCTTAGTGCACTCTTCAAAAATAGAGGAGAATATCCACTAACTAAATTTACTCCTTGATGCACTAAGATAGTGTCATTCTATGTTGTTTTAAATTTTAAAAGTTGTTGTTCTAGTTTGGGTTCCTTGAAAAAGTAACTGTTAGAAACATGTTTTTTAGGCTTGGGTAGTCCCAACTGAAACTAGGGTGCTCATATAGAAATTACTTGGGTGGAATCATTGACACCATCCATTATCTATTGATATGTCTTCTTGGAGGACATCGTTTAGGGCTCAGTCAATAATATGATATAGATATGTTGGGTTTATACCAACATATCTCTTGTAATAATGGTGTGCAGAATGACTTGGGTATGTTATATGGAATACAGTTTGATGAAATCGAGGTTTTTTCAAAATTGATGTCTGGATCAGAGGTGTTTTTTTAATGGTGTGACGATTCCAGTAAGATGGATCTAGTTGACTCCCTGGGCCATGATGGTACATGATATTTATAAATAAATATTAAAAGTTTTAACCATGAAAATTTACAAGAAGTCCAGTATTTTCTTCAATGAGTGTGATTTTTTTGAATGCTAGATTCGTTGGAGAAAGGCATTGCAATTATATTTTTATGATATTGGCCATCTATGCTAAGAATTTTAGAATAGTCAACCGGAGTGGATCAACCTGTTTTCTTTCTTTTTAGATATATATGGTCATGTTGAACCATTTTAAATCATTTTGTCGAGCACCAAAAGTTTCGTATGTGTTTTCTAGTGAATTTTATGAAAAACTAGATGATCATTCCTAAGTGTGGCTGATGGCGAATTGACCATTAAACAAATTTTGAAATATTTTTGAGAGAATCTTTTGAATGAATATGGGTGTTATTTGTAAGGAAATTCCAATGGTGGATGTACCATGGCTTGGAATTTGATTCATCCTGTGATACATCAAAAGGTGCGAGTAGCTTTGGCCTAATTTTTAACAGTATTACTACATCATTTTGTATCATGCTAAATAGGTTTATAAAATCACAGTTTTTGTGTTTTGTTCAGAAAATGTGAATTGTATTGATTTTTGAATGGGTCAAGCGTCATATGATTAAGAAGTTATTGAATGCGATTTGGGTGTTTGTAAATGCAACATGAGGATTTTAAAGAGACTTCAAAAACATTTTATGTCAGATAATGTTTTCTTTTTACCTAAAGGCTTCTCATTGAAAAGAAGTTCTAATGTCATGAGTATTTAATGACCAATTTTTTTTATATAATGAAAAATTCCATGGGAATTTGATCTTTTTCATGTGGTGGATAGTTTACTTTTCAATCTAATATTTGAAAAAAATTTCAGAGTTGTAAAACATTAATTTTATGTTTATATACATTTTTAAAATCATGAGAGGAACCTTTGGTGCTCCAATATGTTTCAGGAGAATTGGGCTCCAAAATATCATGTCAGTGTGTTCTTAATAGGGTGCATGGTTTCTCCAAAACTGTGTAGCCCCCAGCCGAAAAGTGTGCATCATTTGGAGGTGAACAAATGATATGTGCATGAGACAAACAAATTTTGACTTAGTGGTTTACCTACCGTACCTGTTTAGTTACACATAAGTACAAACCTCACATAATTCATTGCATTGTTGGAACATTGTTAGAAAAACTGTGTGGCAAAATCTGGTGAGGTGGGTTATATAGGCAGTGGGAGCTGCCCAGTTAGCACACAGTTTGGATAAACCATGTTTCCAAACCATACGACCCAATTTTAAGGGTGATATTTATATAATTCACTTATTTAGTTTTAAAACTCATTTCATTCCTTTCTTCTCCTCCTCCAGCTATGTGAGCCACTCCTTGGCATCATGGGGTTCCTCCTTCTTTCCAAATTTAGGATACATTTTATCGCCTCCATCCATCATCTGATCCGATTATTATCAGTCTCTGTTGATCTACACCATTATTCTCTAAATTATTTTTATTCTCTTCCTTTTTTAGTTTGGTTTCGGCTATTCTATTTTTGGGTGAGCTCATTTTCTCTATTTTTAGGGAAAATGTGATTTTAATATATGTCTTCAAAACTAGATTAAATCAAGTATTAATATTAGTCGAGTGACGTTTCCTAATCATATGGTATGTGTTCTACGTTTTTTTACTCAAATTTCTATTGATTAATGAATAGTTATATAGTATCACATGTTTTCCATTTCCACGTATTTCTTTTAAATTATGGTCTTCATATTAAATAGATCATTAATCCTTGATATACATCCTTTGATTCTAGTTTTGTGATTTAGTGGATGTATATGACTTTTATGGACACCACATGGGTGTCCCAAGTCAAATGGACTCTTTTTTGTTAAATGAATAAATTCCTATAACGCATTCTAAGCATTCAGGTTGGATTAATAATGGGATTTCCCTTTGTAAGAAATGACCCAATTCTGAATGGAACCTCCTAAGTGAAATGTATAACCTTAGAGTTGTTTTTTGATGTTGGGGAGTTTATCTAAATAAATTTCATTAATGTGAATTGATTTACAACTCTTGAACATGATGTTTAATTTTTCTAAATGTACTGTTAATGAAATAATGTCATGATTTTATAATAAAACCCTACGGATCAGGTTCGATATCTTCAAAATTACCATGTGATGTCATGTTTTTGAAATCATGCGTAATAATTTTTTCGGTGGTATTTTTCTAATGGGTCTCTTAACACTTTTTACATAGCATTTTTGTTACATGAAACTTAATGATTTTCATAATATGAATTTCACCTTTTGTTATACATGACTAATAGACCAATCTAATTTTAAGGGCCTGTCTTGCATAATGAATGGGATTATCCATGTAGTACCTTCTCATGTGCACCATGGAACATTATAAGTACCTATTAGTGACATTTGAATTGAATTTATATATTTTGATATATTGAATGGAATCTAATTTATTGATTATATTATACATTATAAATTTTTTCTTTAAATAATTATTTTTATTTTTCAAGATGGATTTACTTCCATTATGGTATTAAATGAAATTTTTTAATTTAATTATCTCTATCATGATCGCTTGATTTCAGTGAATGTATTAAATTAATTAAATGAAATGGATTTGATGGTTTTAAATGAATTTTAAAGGGTGTAAAGGCCACAACATTCATTTCATTCTTATATACATTCTAAAATATAAATTTTATGCATTTTTTATAATGGCTCAATAAATATAAAGAAGGAGAAGGAAATACCCCACAGACTAATTTCATATAAATATTATCTACCATGGTATTGGTTTTGGAATAATGATAAAGGGTCTATTGATATTTATGATATCACAATCCCTTACATTGGGTGCTGTTTTTGGGCCTCTGATAATATTTACATTATTGGAATGGTTGTCATGAAGCAACACATTCACGAGTGAGTGTTGGTATGATGACACACTCACCACTTTCTCGAGTATTGACATGAAGGAACACTCACCATATTGAGAAGAGATAATGCCACATAACCTTAATTATGACATGTAGGGAATTCATCCTTTGGATTGAGCTTATAGGCAAGTATAGATATGTTTTGAATGGAGGAGTTATTCCCCAGTCCAGCCATCAGAGAGTATTCCAGGTATATGGCCACTTATGTCTGCACCAATTTGGTTTATATTGGTGAATGTGATAAATAACGATACAATGTTTATATTACTTCTATATTCATATGTTTTCCATTTTTAAAATTATTTCAATCATGATATGAAGTAGGTAGAGTGGGTCAGGTGCAGTATTGGAACCTATGATGACTGATGTTTATGTATTTATTTCAATAATGTTTATTTATTTATATTACCTAAACCCTGCTCTAATTAATATCCAAGGACTAGATTTAGTCGTAGAACCCATTGTTGATAACCTATTGGAATTTATATCTCACACCCAGGTCGAGATGCCATTTCACGGAGGTGACCAAGAAGACCTCATGTTTATAGTACCATGGATGTTTTCTTGTTCTATTTTTCTGGTAACTTGGTGTTTGGATCACCGGAATGAGCTGGAGATTAGTATGCACATAGAGATCACTGTGGTGTATTTTATTTTCTTTCTATATTTTTTGGAAGGATATTCTATTACTTTCGGTATGTATACTATTTAGCTGTGTATCATCATTTGGACATGCATACATTGTTTTATGTTGGCATTGGTCATCCTTTTTATATGGTTTTATATTTTTCTTTCACCTCTCTATATTTCATTTATCATGTCTTCTACTATTTTCTGATGTTAATTTTATGTTAAACTGATGAGCTACTTTGATATGTGGGTATAATCTCCCTGTTATAACTTTCGTAGACCCTCACTACTAGTTAGTGGCCTCGGACATATGTAGAGGTGTACTAGATGAAAGTGCCCAGTAGGACTAATGTATCACTTAGAGGGGGATGGGGTGAATTAGTGATACTCTTTCTCTTATATGTTTCTTTATAATTGATACAACCTTCTCCTCCTAGAAGATATATCAAGTCCATTTTGAAAAAAAACTTAACACACATCCACACGAAAACAAATATATACAAGGTTCATTATTCAGTTGGAATAGCTTCGTCGTTGGTATGGTTTGGAAATTTTCCAAAACCATAAAATCCACTAATTAAAAACATCCTTAGATTACATGGAGTAGGATTTACCCTTTCACTTGTTTAGGACTGAAAAATTACACTTGTTCGGTCCACCCTTTGATCACAATAGAGTAATACAATTGTTTTGTAACAACCAATGTTACGTCATATTGTTTTCAATTAAACAAATGTATTCAAATTTTAATACAGTTCATCAATTCCATTCCCATAAGAAAGCTAAGAACCACCAGGACATTATTATAAAAAAATGAGTCTGATTCCTCCATGTATGATTCATTAAAATTAAATCCCCCAGTCTGATTTCTTCAAAACAATTCTCCCAATCTGAATATTTTAAAAAAATATCTCAGACTAATTCTTTTATAACAAGGATCCCAATATGATTTTTAGATACAAAGACAGAAGGTATAATCAACACCACATTAATTTCTGAATACAAATTCCATGTTGAATATAATATGAATAAATCAGTACCACCCAAAATACTGTAAATCTGAATGGAATTGAACATTGTTTCTCTCTAGAAACCTAGAGCTTCTCTCAGTAAAAGTCACATGAGTACAATGTACTACATAAAGTTTATAGGTGACCCAAAAAATAATTATGTGAGAATCCCAAAACACTTTTTTGCTCACTTAAATTCACCCAAATCTGAACTTCTCATAAAATCCTGGAGAAATTTTGACTTCGTCAACACTTCTGGATTCATCAAAAATATTATACAATTTCCATATCTTCTTTTCTAGAATCCCATTTGAAATTTAAATACAAATACAATTGATGAAAAATACATGGTTCTAAATCCAATTCTCTCACACTGATTTCATAAAAACAATGCTAGATACAATACCAATTGAATGTGTTTGAACGAAATTCACTTCTCCACTTGAGATAAAATAATTCTTTTAAATTAATTCCCCCCTCGGCAATTCATTCATCAGTCTTATTTTTTTTATCTTTACCCACCTGAGAAAACACACATCATTCATTAACATGTGCTTGTATCATAAATGCATTCATGACCTTGTAATCATTTAGGACTAGCATTAGAATCTTCTGAATTCAATTGGAGTGTATCGTAACATTATATTTGGTCCCGCTTATTTCTTTTTCATCTAATCCACTGAATGATAATTTCTGGAAACATGTTGTCTAGATACGATCATCTTGAATACGATCATCTTGGGGTACAATCATTTTGGTATTGATTGCTGGTTGTGATCATTCTAGTTAATATTGATGGAAACAATCATTCTGGTTATGATCATTCAGGATATGACTGAATACAATTTGAAAAAAATGATCTCTTTTGGGTACGATACAATCTGAAAACAATGATATTTTATCTATACCATGTCCATTCATTAACTTTTTTCCAGATACAGTCAATTTGAGAAACAATCAACACAATCTCTTTCATTTTCCTCTACCTGAATATGATGTTTTGAAAAAAAAATTAGTGTCTCATCTTCCATCAGCATCACCTCTTCCATCATCATGATAATGATCAGAACCACATTCCATCAACATCACCATTCCCATGGACACTAGTTCCATCAACCCCACATTAAATCGACACTTATTTTCATAGGTACGACCTTTTACATTCAAACTAAATCCAATTTCATTGAAAAAAATGGGCAACACCTCTTTAATATGGCTTCGGGTATGATAAATCTTAATATTATTGTTTTCTGATTATTTTGAAAAACAATCCGAATAATATTATTTTCTAATTTTTTGGTAAAACAATTAGTACCTCTTCTTTCTTTCTTCCATTTGGATAGGATAAATTTTTATACGATTCTTTTTTGATTGTTTTGAAAAATAATTTTAATATGACTCATTTTTTATTGGTTTCAACTCTTTCTCTCCCCATTTCTTCTATCAATATTTCATCGAAAGTTCTCAATAAAACTCATTATTTATGACAATTAAAAATAATCCAAGAATCATCATAATTATAACACATGTCTCACATCAGTTCTAGTAAAAAATATGATGAGAATTCACTTCCAACATGATACATTCTCCTGTGAAATTGATTCTTCCTAAAACTGATCAAATCATTCATAAAAAAATCTCAAAAAAATTGTTTCCAAAATATAGTGAATTGATTTATTTTTTTGAAACCAACCTTTAAAATAAAATATAACACTTGAAACCTTCATCACCTTCATCGTTATCTTAGTCCCAAAAAGAGATGACATGTGACCCACCGATCTCTCTGCTATCTATGTGGTTAGTCGAGTCAGGATGTTACAGTTTAGATGAGTGAAAGAAAAAATGGTTCCATGATTAATGGAATATCCAGGTAATATCATCCCATAAATTATTGAAATAATTTTAAATAGTTTTCATTAATCTCAAAGATGAGGTATAAATCCTTTAAGGATCATTATGAACCATAAAAATGGCCTCCCAAAAATAAATTCTTGAAAATAATAAAGCATACCTGACAAGGTCTTCCTAAAGGATAACCATATAGGAAGGATGAATGAGAAGATTATAGAGAATGAATAGATAATTTTAGATCACTTTACCTTATAGGTTAAACCCAGAAGATAATAATATCCAAAAATAGTGACAAATTATAAAATATGAATGAAATGGAGCCACCTAGGGGATCTAGAAATGTTAAATGGGAAATAATGATGGCCAAAAAAGGATTAAATTCATAGAATTCTAAGGTCATTTAGTAATTTCATAAATTTTAATTCTGGGAAACTCACACATTTTAGCAGAATGGATTGTGATATAGTGTAAAAAATACACGATTGAAGACATATTTAGACACGTAGTTAGACCGAACGATTACTCCCAACCTTGAAAAAACCATGTGGTAGCCACTATAATGATATTTCACCCATGTATGATTATTTCAAAGTGTTAATCATAACCATGAACCATTAATAAAATATAATTTAAATTATTTATGATTAAATAGATTGGTAACTATTAATTACTATTTGACCATTAACTAGAAAATGTAGAGTAAAAATTTTCCCAAAATTCTAAAAAGTAAAACCATGACTTATCTAATCCCATGAAAATCAATTATTGAACAATATAACAAGAAAAATATAATACCATGATATTTTAAGTCTTTCATTTTATAAATTTGTACATCTAGATATATTTTTTATAAAATTTTGATCAAATAATAGATGTGGTCTAACTTCTTCAATAAAATATGACTCAATTATAAAGGGAATTCACGACACTAGATGAAAAACATGACCATATATGGCATTATACCTAAAATATTTATTTTTATCTAAATAAAATGACTCTAAAAATTAATTCCCCACACCCAAATATGATATAATATAGGGATACCCAACTAATTTCTCAAAAACTGTGTTTCTTCATCAGTAGTGTAATAAATAGTTAGTAAATGTAATGCATGTTCAAGTAAAAATTAGTTGATTGAACAAAATAAATTTGAATGATCTAAATCACACTATGGTATAAAATAAATGTGGAACTAAGAAGTGGTAGTTATTAAATAATTTTATGTTCTTAAACAACTTTATTTAACTGGTTAGTTGTGCAGAAGATATGGATTATGGAAGATAATACCTAAGTTTTTTTCTAAAGGATTTCTACAATTTTTTCCTTATGGTGTTTTCGTAAAAATATGTTTTAGGATTTTTAAATGTTTTTTGTGAGTAATGTGAAGTGTTCGATTTAAATTAGTGTTTCTATATATATTTATATAGTCAATTGAATGTTGTCATTGTCAATAGAGGGACTTCTACAAAGATCGGAATCTAATATAACCAAATAACCAACTACACCTCGCTATAAATGTGGTGGGGGACCACTTGTACACATGGGATTCTATATAGACTAGTGAAATGAAAACATGATAAATTATCAATTCGGGTTTTCATAATGAAATTTCATAATAATTTAATGGAAATGATGTTGTGTTCTCTAATCTATATATGATTTTTTTCTAAACCATGTAATTTTTCTGTGTTTTGATTTTCATTTCTCCAGTTTGAATGTTTGTTTATGAGTTTTCATTGGCTGTATAAAAATTAAAACACATTTTATAGATTAATGTAGTTTGGTATTCTTATTTTCCATAATAACAAGTTTATGGGGTCTTTCAAGTATTTGAATATTTCATATATTTATTTTCCTTCTCTTAATGTTTCAATGTTTGAATCATATAATGATATATTATGGGATCACATCAAGTGGTATGTGATCATGGTTTAGGGCCCACTAATTTCCACTTGATAGAATAAACATGTAACATTCACAAAATTATATTTATGTTATTTTGGTTCAATGGGTGGTTTTTCTATTAGATGTTATGGAATTTAAATATTGAAATACAAAGATGTAAAAGATAGACATTGTGTTTTTTTATTATAGAAGATTTATATATAAAATTATTTTATTTAGAATGACTAACAAGTTTCATTAAGTGAATTAAAATAAGGGGAAATAGGTAAAATAAAATATGAATGGTTTGAAATTTTCTTGTTGATTGGTTTAGATGTCATTATATTTGTAATATATACATTATCTTATAAGATGTTAAGACCATAATAGATCTAAGCATGTCCCTATTGGACATATATGAGAATACTATAACAATGAATAATGTGTTCAGGATGAAGTGGTTATTCAACATGAGATTATTGAAATAAATACCAATGGATAATCATGTGAATGACATTGATAAAATTCACTATCAGCTCCAATTTTTTGTGTAATGATTGTGATTAATGTTACAGGTGTAATATTTCATGTGATGGGTTTTTCCCAACTTTTATTTTTTTCATGATCAATAATCAATACAAGATTTACCCAATAAACATGGTGATATGTGGAATTGAATCAAATAAAGTAGACAAGGGATAAATATGACAGAACCATTGGGATGGTAATCACATATTATTTAAAATTAATTTAATTAAATAAATATTTACCTTGTTAGAATTATTTATTCATTGATGTATCTGAATACATATCTATGTTATGTATTCATTTTTTTATAGTAATCAAAGTAGATTCCCTCCAGTAGTGGTCCACTTATTATCCAAAAATCTCTAGACATCCACATAGGAATCTTTAGGTGCTAGCACGAAAGATCTTATCATATGCATCATCCACCTCTGATCACCTCGAGTACCATGTAAAAATAATTATACTATATATATAAAGACTTGAGAGTGGGCGGTGGAAGAGTATTTCTCTAAATTATTTGGATAATTCTTAGAGAAGGAAGATCTCTAGGTTTTGAGAGGATTCTCTGAATCTGTTTTACATAACCACACCAAATTTATTAGATAATAGAGAAAACAATATAATGTGGTTTATATAGCACTAGGGTTAGAAATTAATATCTTCAAAAGTGTTCCTTATTATTTATTTAACCCATTACAGAACCATATGTCTATAATAACAATATTATTATTATTTATCAATATCTTATTAAAATGAGAATTAAAATTAAACATTATTCATTGCGAAAATATTAAATATATATTATTTCCCCCATAGAATTATACTTCATTCCCATTATTCAATAATATTTATCAGGGATTGAATAATTTCTCTTTATTAATTAAGTAAATATCGTAGGATTATTATAAAATAAATAAAAAAATATTAAATTTAATAAATATCAATTATATTTTTATTAAATATTCTACTAAAATTATATTATCTCGAATAACTGGTGAGGGAATATATATATATTCAAGAAAACATGAGTAATTATTAATCCATGCGATGTAAAAATATTTATTGAACTTATTATGTTATAAATAATAATATTTTTATTTAACTAAGATTCTAAATACTGTTAGTGTGGGACCCTCTAGGCCTTTTTCTTAGTGGCAATAGGCTCTGGGGACTCAAGTCAAAGGTTATTGTCTAGAAACACACCATGGAACCCATAGGGAAAGAATATAATGTAATAATGATATAATACCTCATAATAAATCTTACTATGTAACATAATCTCTTTATAATGTTATATATAGTCAAGAATGTAGTATGTCGGTTCCATCAACCTATGTGGTTGATGTCTCTTTCTTTGATGTCATTAAAATTGAACTTGCCTATAGTACACCATGGCCATAGATTTATATAGTCTGTGTCATTTCCATAAAGGATAGAAATTCATCAACATAGGTTAAAGAATATAAGGGATGATTTATTTATCACATTACTCATTAATGTAATATTTCTCACAATGCACCGAATGTATCTTCATAATCTCCTACATGATATTTTAGGGTCATACACCATGAGAAGGTTCCTTAATTTCTTATTATTATCCAACCCTGAGAGCATATATCATTTTTGTCCATAAAAATAAGTTATTCAACTATATAATATACATTTATGAAAATTGTCCTAGTACTTCTAGGTACTCATCATAGTAGGGAACTGTTATAAAAATTTAGTGAGATAAATACTATAGATAAATTTTCACATTCTATGTTATTAAATATAACAATATATAAGTGATTGGAGGATTATTAATATTAAAAACTATGAATAGTATTTATTATAATTTACCCAAATAATATTTTCAAGGGAACCAACTTCAATAGACTCCATCTTTCACTAGATCAAACTACATAAAAATTTCAGTTCGTTTTCTCCCACATGATACTCATGCTTCTATAAAGAGGTGAATTTATTCAAAGGGTTCTCCACATTCTTTTTCATTTGTACTCTTTTTGGTACAACATTTCCCCTCTAATAGAAATCAATTAAGAGGTGATACTTTTGGAGAAAAAGTTTTTTTAATTGGTGTGATATTTCATATTTTTCATTATGAACCACTATAGTATTATCACAATAAAATGTGATAGAGTATTTAATAGTACGTAACATATCAAGATCTTATATGATGTTTCATATACAAATGGATTCATTGGCTACATCAATAGTGGATTTGTACTCAGACTCTTCTGTAGAATTAGTGACAATAGGATACATTGAACTCTTTCGGGACACAACTCTTCCATTAATATAGAAAACATATAATAGCATTGACTTTAGATCACTATGATCATTCTAAAAAATAGAAACAGTATAACCCTTGATGACTTTATCCTCATCACCTCTATAAACTAAGAAAATATCATATATTTATTCTCTGATACATAAAGATAGCCTTAATAATATATCAATTATATTCACATGGATCAATGTTATATCTTCCTACCATGCTCAATTCATAGGCAAAAGAATTTTTACTACATTACATGGCATACCTGATTGATCGTATCACCAATGTATATGATGTCTTACTTGTTATCTCTTTCTCATTTTGTTTTTGAGGATAATGTTTATAAGAATGATTTAAACCATGTAACATTAGAACAAATCCCCTCTTGGATTGTTCTATTTTAATTATTTTTAGAATAGAGGCATATTATTTATATTTACATTGTCTAATTGGCCTCTTGGATCTTCATGAATTATCATGATCCCTAAAATATAGGTTTTTTTAAATAATTCCTTTCAGAAACACATATTTAACCAGTACGTTATAAAAAATAAGACTGGTTTTTTAATTCTAACAAAAAATGATTCATCCACATATACTATTGAGATCATGACTGAAATCCCGCTAAACCTCTTGTAAACACACTGATCACATTCATTCTTAATGAAACTAAATTCATTAATAGATTCATTGAATTTAATGTTCCTTGACCTATATGTTTTGGTCATTATATAAATAGATCCCTTTAACATTCATGTCATTTTGGAATCACTGGGAGTCTCAAAAACTTATATTTGGGTCATATATACACCTTCCCGAAAGATTCAATTATAGAATTCCATTTTTACATCATTATACATAATTTCAAATTCATGGTAAAATTTTATAGCATGTATAATCCTATTTGATTTAAAAAAGGGAATGTTTTGAAATCGTTTCATCATACTCAATTTCTTGATATTTCTTAAACCATTTTTCTAGTAGCTTTTAATTGTAGCAATTTTCATTACCTTCTATATCCAGTTTCATCTTGAATACCCATTTGCATACAATGGCATTTACTTTAACTGATGAATCTACCAGAACACAAACATGGTTCTAATACATGGAATCCATTTAATAATTCATGGTTTATTTCCATCTTGTATCTTTTGAATTCTCTAATGCATACTTGTAGGAGATACTTTCATCATTGTCAACAAATAATGATTTTACATATTTAGTGAATAGAAAACCATATCTCACTAGTTCCCTTACATATCTTTCCTCTTACATAATACTTGTGTTTCAAAAAATACTTATTCCATAGGGAACTGTGTACCCTTTTCCTGTACCAACTATTGGGTACCATGAGTGTCAACTTCTTCGAAGTCAATCTTTATTTCACAATCCTTTTTGAGGATGTGCTCCCTATTATGAAAGATGGATTTTCTAGAGACAATCACATTCTTATCATGGGGGTTGTATATGTAGTATCACATTCTTCCAGGGTATACCATATAAGGAAACACTTTATGTCCCAAGTTTCTAGTTTGATTCTTGATATGGCCTCACCAAATTCCTCAAAACACCATATATGTGTATGCAACATAACAAACTGTATTCAACCCCACATCTCTAAGTGAATTACATTTTCCAATTTACATGGTACATATCTAAATGTTTCTGACAGAGTTTGTAATGCATATCCCCAAAAGAATAATAGATGTTCTACATGACTCATAGTCGATATCACCATGTCTAACAAGGTACTGTTCATACTTTCACTAAATCTATTCCACTAATGTTGTAAACTAGAATAAGGTTATATAAGATCCAAAACACTCGTAGAAATTTATTAGAATTTTTGTTAACATACTCACCATCTCAATCAAATCAAAGCTTTTTTTATCTTCCACCAATGTTTATTATCTACTTCAATCATGAATTCAATGAATTGTTCAGAGGAACCAGAATTATATATCATCAATAAGATAAAATAAAATACTTTAAAATCATTATTAAAATTAATGATGTATGAATATAAAACTCAAGATTACACAAAAAGTGGTCTACAAACATTAGTGGGTATAAATCCTAGAAGATCTATAGCTCTCTCCGTCTATCCATTGAATGGTGGTTGGTCATTTTTTTCATGTAAACAAGTTTCATATATTTCAAGTGGTTGTAGATCAGATGATACTAAATAACCATCTAGGAAGTGATTTTCCATATGCTTCTCAATGTCTTAGCCAAGACAATGATGACATAGATGGGTGTTCTATGAGTTGTGTGAAATTAATTTGTATTAATTTTTAAAACTTATTTTTCATAATTTAATTCATAAATATGATTATTTATTTATTACATTCAAAAACATATTTGTTTCCCTTATAAAAGAAACCAAATTTATTTCCAATCCTGAAAATAAACCAATCTTCATCTAGGAATAGTACAAAAATTAATTTCTTGGTAACCATCGGTACATAATAACCATCTTTTAAAACCAATATAATACATGTTAGAAATGAAAGGTTGTAGTTACCAATAGATATGGGATCCATCCTTTCACCATTATAACCTCTTAGATCCACATATCCTCAAGAAATATTTCAAAATCTACATGGATCCTTCATTTGGGTACATGTGAGAGGACTAAAAGATTTATCTAATGTAACACCCATAGATTTTATGGGAATTAATCTTTTAAATTTATTGGAGGTATTTTGTTGTATGCTACACCAAGATTATCATGTGCTATATGCAACACTGTATTAGCTTGCAGTATATGCAACACTATTCTTGGATCGTGTTACTCACAATTTCATGTTAATTTGATAGTAGTTATTCTATGCAACCTTATGTGCATGTATATATATTCAAATGTATAAATGAAATATGGTTGGATTCTGTTATATGAAAAAAATGAGTCTTTCACTACATGCAACCCTGACTTGGCTTACATTACACGCAATCGCGACCTTCCATGATAGTGTGTGTTCTATGCAATACTGAGTTTCACTAAACAACGATATGTTATTAAAA
Source organism: Viscum album (assembly GCA_963277665.1). Lineage (NCBI taxonomy): Eukaryota > Viridiplantae > Streptophyta > Magnoliopsida > Santalales > Viscaceae > Viscum > Viscum album. The sequence continues at coordinate 1,979,378,573 of OY728133.1, forward strand.
TATTATAAAAACTAGCCGTTATGAATAGTAATACCCAATTTTTTAAATTTTTTAAATTTTATCATTCAAAATGGACTTCATTTTAGGATTCGTAATATCGAAATTATCCTAGGGTGATTTTTTGGTATTTTTCTGAAAACATTCAATTTCGATGAATAGTGAAAACACTCTGTTACTATTTAAAAACCGAATTTTTATTTAAAGAATTATTTATTTTATTTAAATTTATTTCAGTTCAAAATTGATACATAATACCTATATATGTTCAATGTAATTTAGTGGAGTCATTTTATAATAATTTTAGATATATAAAAATTTTATTGAACTTTTCACCATCTTTTACGCACCACCTAGGAGAAGTTGAAAATTTACATAAAACTTAATTTTACCTCTTCTGTGAGTAAAATTTCAAAAATCCTAGAGATACGGTTAATATGTAGGAGTAAATTGTGGTTCAATAAAAAAAATTTATTGAATAGTGACTTTTTACTTTTATTTACCACGTTTGAAAGTAAATATGGTAATTAAGGGTAAAAATGATATTATTATTACCCTAACACATGTTCTAATTCTATTGGATAAGTATATTCGACCAAAAATAACCTTAGGAATATAATATTATCATTTAGGTTCACTTGGATTAGATTAGGACACTTATTGTTATTTTATTTAAAAAATATTTAAAATAGTTAAAATCAACATTTAATAACTAAAGTATTTTTAATATAGGGTTATACATAAGATAAATTCGACTATAAATATTCCGTATAAATCTAAAAATATTTCCTACATAATGGTATTTTATTTATAATTTTTAGACATTAAATAATTTAATTTATTTATGACATAATGATGACGTAGTAATTACATTATTAATGAAATATTAACATAGTTGATGCTTTAAATACCAAAATAAATGTAATTTTAGACTTTTTATGAATTCAACTAATTTTTTGGGTTAATATGATATGTTATAATTGTTTTAATTAACTTTCTTCTAACTAATAATGTTGTTATGAATTTCAAAAAAATCATGTACCAAATAGTGTTAAAATTGTCATAAAATAGTTTTTAAAACAAATATTAAATTATTAATTGTTATTTTTTTCCTAAAAATATAAGGATAGGAAAAATGACAAAAATAAGGATATATATATTAATAATGATCCACTTGGGGTTCGTTTGGCTTATTATAGTATGTTTTAACTATATAGTGTAAGAAAACAAAAAGGCATGGTAAAAGTTAAATTATTTAACATAGAGTTAAATCTAAATGATAAGGATAAAATAGTAACCTAAACTAGTCTAAAACCAATTTGTTGAGAGTATTTAGACTCATCCCCTCATTATTTTCGAGATAAATCAATTTGGAGCCAATATAAACCGAATATGGCTTTATTATAAAATAATATTTTACGTTTTTCCAAAGATGCCCCTCTCCTCCCTTATAAAAAGGGCACCACTTCCCTCTTATCTTCACACCCTTTTGAGCCTTTATGCTCGTCCAATCCCTAAAAATTCATCTTATAAACCTCTCTAGTTATATCATAGATGTTTTGTCTTATCAAAAGATCAACTCTAGTGCCCTAAGAAGAAGTTTAAAGGAGGTGCGTTGAGGAAGAGGTAATCTCTTCTACTGATTCATTCAAGTTTTCTTTCTTCTTCAACTTATTATTATTTAGTTGTTTCATTATAAATTAATAACATCAGTATCACTAATATACTGATATGTTATTTTAAATCTGAAACAACCCCATTTCACCTTCTATCCATCCTACAGAAAACAAAATCACCACGCGTGCGTATGTACGGAGTACCATATCCACACTGTGGTGTAATTACTTTTTCCACCAACACCTTACATAGATGGGTATAATGGTGTAAAGAATAAATATATATAGTTTTTATAATATCATACTATTTATGAGGTATTATATCATCCACTCCAATTCCATTCAATAATTATGGAAACGATATCATCGCTCGTGCGTACGTACGGATTACCGTCTCCTCGACGCGATGAGATTCATTATCCATGTTATCCATTCAAGAATGATTATAAAATATATATATTGAATAATAATTAAATATATGACATAATGAAGCTAATTAATTTATGTATATATATATATGTGTGTGTCATATACTTCCATTAAGGTCAACAAGGAAAGGAAAACATCGTTCATGCGTACGTACGACCTACCGTCTACATGAACAATGTATTTCATTTCATTCATATGTCTATTATATATATATATATACTGAATATATATGATATATAAATCATGATTTAAATTATATAAGTATGTAAATCATTATATAAGTAATAGTAATATCAATAACAACATGTCCAAACAAGTACGATAAATAAAACGATTTTACCCAAAACAATGCTTTAACATGGAATTTACAAATGAACAGGGAATATAAAGACATAATTGAACCATATATGATATAATAACATTGAATATGATTCTTCAATGAGTAACTGACATTATTTAAATCATTATATAAAAGTTTCAAATACGTATGAATCATATCAGACCTAAGGTAAGGGATAATTATTCCATTCTCATTCTTATCTGAGATTGATTATTCGTAAGTATTTACTGGGGTAATGTTTATCATCTATGTCCATGTTTTCTAAAAATGTTTTCATAAAATGTTTAGTATTCTTCCATGTATTTTTAAATTAATTTTTAACCTTTTATGACTTTTACCACAAGGTTTGGATGGAATTTTTTTTGTTTACGATACGAGGTACTTTTTGACTTTTCTGACAAAAGTATGAGGAGAATTTAAAAAAAAATTATAGGACATGAACTGATTTTTATGGTTTCATAACACCTTATTTTAATGAATATTACTATACAAGATTTCATGACAATTTTCAAAAAAATCTTATTCTTTTATAATTTCATGGAATTTTTTGAAAAGAAAATGCTTTTGAATAAGAAAGTATATTTTCCCTAATTATTTATTTCATGTGTTTTATCAAAACCATTTTACATCTAAGATGATATTATTTAATATGTGTATGTTTCACGTATAATGTCTCTATGATTGACATTGTTTCATTTTTCTTATGATGAAATGATATCCATTTGTTTAATATGGATTATGATATGATGGGATGATGTTTATGAAACCCATTTTATAATTTGAGTAATGATGAATGATTTATGATCATGTTGTGGAACAAGTAAAATGATTTCATTATGAGATGGGTGGGACCTATATCTCCCTCCAATTCATTGGGTAAAGATTTATATCTCTTGAGATAGACATGGATGGAATGGTAAGTTAATCTAGTTCCGAGATACAGGACTGGAATGAGGAGTGAACTCGATTCAGAAACGGACTTTGTCCACTAAGATGGTCTTGGAAGCAATGACTAGGCTACTATGGAAATCATATCATGTGATTAATGTTTTTACACAATTAAAAGTTTTATTTCCAATCTATTTTATCATTATTGATGTTCCATTATGATATATGACTTAAGTACTACCATGTTTCATGTAATTGCTCAAGATATTAATGTTTGAACATTATGTACATGTTTTTTTGTTCAAATGTATATGGTTTTTTTATTTTCTCCATTCAGACCCTTACTGAGAATTTGATCTAACACTTTATATTTTTTCTTTTCCCCAGTATATAAATAAAGGTTTTAGTTAAGAAAACAAAAGGGTATGATCTTTATGGGAGATGTTGATGATCTTTCACCATGATTATGATATTATGTTCCGAGTTTCCAAAGACACTAAACTTTTACAGTCCTTCAGTTTTTGTTTTTGATATGTATTAAGTATTCCGAAAAAGTAATGTAATTTCCATGTACATCAAGCTTTGTGTCTCTATAGTTGGTATCAGATGGAGGTTTAGTCAACCGTAGGAAACTATGATTCAAGAATTTTAGTGAGATCCCTTGAGATATATATAAGGTATGTCTAGGGATGTCCCTAAGGTTATGTATAAGTATAGGTTGTAGTCCTAGAATTACAGTATCTATATTAGAATTAAACCTAAGATGTTATATATTAATGTTACTCCCCCTTGATTATGATTTTGGCCTCTCACACTATTCTTTTTGGGTTTTATAAAACGGATGGAAACCAGAAGATTCATGATAATGGAGGATATGATGGACAATGGAATGATATTATTCATGAGCAACCAAACTAAATTGAATCTAGAAGTCCACATATCGTTATTATGCCTAATCATCAATCTCATAATATGATCAATAATCTCAACTTTGGTATTTTCCTGACTCAGCTAATAAAAGAATGATGGAGTTTCATGATGATCATAGGGGAATGAAAGTTCAATTTCCCTCATGTAAATCATGTGAGAAGAGGCATCAGGGAGAATGTTTAAAAGGAACAAGAAGATGATTTGGGTGTTGAAAAGAAGGACACAAAGCTAGTAATTGTAAAGGAAAAGGTTCGGTTAACACCATGGAAAAGGATAATGGTATTGCAAAGACATCAACAACGGTTAGGTGTTTTAAATGTTGAATGTACATGAATTATACAAACCAATTCCCTAAGGTAAAATCTCATAAATAGAATCAGCATGGTCATATGGGTAGTATTTATTTGGATGATGATGAGGAGACTACAAATGATATATGAGATGGAATAAATGATGAAGTGCAGTCCGTGGTTTAAGAAGGGAGTGTTATGACTTTTTGTTTATCAAGAATAATGTATGGTACTATGGAATAAAGTAAAATCTAAGGATTGTTACATTGTTGCCTTTGCTTGAGTTTTGAAAGTATATGTAGAATTGTACAAGAAACAATGAAAGGTTATTCAGATATTTTTGGAAAAAACCTAATATGCGCATAAAGAAATGATAAGGAGATAATGAAATGTTTTATAGTATTAATGAGCTAATTACTAATATATGTAAAAATTGATGTCATGGTTTGAGTATATTGAATTTTTGGTATTTTGGTATATAGAAAGAGTTACCTTGTTAGATCATTAATTTTTTCACTATGGTTAAAGTGAATACATGATTAAGGTGTTCAAATGCATGGAATGTGACCAACAATATACATCATATGATATATGGGGGATAAATGATGGTATTCACATGCTCAGTAGATGACATTTCTAGTAATAGATTTCTTTATACTATGACATGGACTGATGTTTTTTGGACAAGCCTATAGATTGAAATGAATTATTTTAGACATAAGATAGTTTTGTTTAAGGATAGAACTTTTTTCTAGTTTAATGCAGGAATGTTATTATAATGTAGTTTTAGAAAAAGTGACAACCTGCGGGACGGGCGACAACCCATCACGTCAGACAAGGCTGTGGGAATCGAACCCACAACCGAAGTGCGACAAGCCTTTATTTCCTACAACTGGCCTACATGAAGTCCTTAGTTAGTAGAAATTAGTTTTATTATATTATGTTTTATGATATATGAAGTATAATTCCATTTTAGGAACCATAAATGATTAATCTCACTATAGATTGACTTATGTATATTTGTAACATTCACTAACCTTATGTTTGAGATAGATGGAATGACCTATAATTCTATCGCATAATCTGCTAAAACTTCACTGAAGAAAAATTCAACTTCATTTCATTAATAGATGAAGTGGAAATTGTTCGTGGAACAAACAATAGTGACATTGTACCAAAATAAAATAAGTATTTCTTTTAATTAAAAAAATATTCAACATTAGGGAAATGATCTTGAAAACCAAAAATGTTTTCCTAGTGCCCTCATATATGATGAATTAGATGGTACCTTAGATCATCAAAAATTTAGGGCTTTCTAAATGTTGGCTTTATCATAGCCATGTCCCCTACCACTTTCCATGAGAACTTGATGGTTAGATTTCTCTTCCATAGCCATATTTTCACCTATGTTCTTCTATGTGGAAACCTAGTTATGAAATAATTTGGTTAACCATTACATTTTATACTTTAGTTTTTTAAATTTATGTTTTGGTATTACTTTTTACGATGTGGGTTTCTATTAATGAATCTTTCAAGTACTAAACCATTTATAACCCCAATGAATTTCGAGGGAGAAATTCATTTTATGGGGGGTAGAATGTAACACTTGGAGATTTTATGAGAAGTAATCTTTTATATTTATTTAATGTCTTGTGTTGTATGCTACACCAAGATTATCTTTCTCTATACACAACACCATATTAGCTTGAATTATACATAACACTATTCGTGGATCATGTTACACATAATTTCAAGTTTGTTTGATATTAGTTATTCGACGCAACATTGTGTGTGTGTGTATATATATATATATATTCAATGTATAAATGAAATATGGTTGGATTCTGTTATATGCAACAACCAAGGAGTCTTTCACTACACAAAAACCTTACTTGGATTACATTACACGCAATCGTGACCTTCTACTATAGCGTGTGTTATACGCAATACCGAGTTTCACTAAACAACGATATGTTATTAAAATATTATAAAAACTAGTTGTTATGAATAATAATATCCACCTTTTAAAATTTTATAAATTTATCTTTCAAAATGGACTTTGTTTTTTGATTCGTAATATTGAAATTAGCCTAGGGTGAATTTTTGGTATTTTTCTGAAAACATTCTATTTTTGATGAATAGTGAAAACACTAGGTTACTATTTAGAAACCGACTTTTTATTTAAATAATTATTTATTTAATTTAAATTTATTTTTGTTCAAAATTTATAAATAATACCTATATAAGTTCAATGTAACTCGTTGGAGTAATTTTATAACAATTTTAGATATATAAAAATTTTATTGAACTTTTCACCGTCTTTTACCCACCTCCTAGAAGAATTTGAATATTTACATAAAAAATAATTTTACCGCTTATGTGAGTGGAATTTCTAAACTCTGAGAGACACGGTTAATATCAAGGCGTAAAATATGGTTCAATAAGATAAAAATAATTTTTGGTGAATAGTAACGTTTTATTTATTTACCATGGTTAAATGTAAATAGAGTAATTTAGGGTAAAAATGATATTATTATTACCCTAACACATGTTATAAGTCTATTGTATAAGTTTAATTCTACCAAAAACATCCTTAGGAATATTATATTATCATTTAAGTCGACTTGGATTAGATTAGTACATTTATTATTATTTTATATAAAAAAGTGTTAAAATAGTTAAAATCAAAGTTCAATTATTAACCATTTTTAATATAGTTTTATACAAAATATAAATTCAACTATAAATATTCATTATAAAAATAAAAATATTTATTACATAAAGGTATTTTATTTATAATTTTTAGAAATTAAATAATTTAATTTATTTATGACATAATGATGATGAAGTAATTACCTTATTAATGAAATATTAACATAATTGATGTAATAAATACCAAAAGAAATGACATTTTAGACATTTTTTGAATTCCAATAATTTTCTAGGTAAATATGACATGTTAGTATTGATTTAAGTAACTTTTTTCTAATTAATAATGCAGTTATGATTTTCACAAAAATCATGTACCAAAAAGTGTCAAAATTGACATAAAATAAGTTTTAAAAAAAATATTATATTTCGAAGTGTTATTTTATTCCTAAAAATCCATATTTCGGCCAAATGACAATGATAAGTATATATATATTAATAATGAACCACTTGTGGTTAGATTGGCTTGTTATAGTATGTTTTTTAACCATATAGTGTAAGAAAACAGAAAGACACAGTAAAAGATAAATTATTTAACTTACAGTTAAATCTAAATGATATGGATAAAAAACTATCCAAAACTTGTCTAAAAACTGTTGGTTGAGAGTATTTCTACCCATAACCACATTATTTTCTAAATAAATCAATTTGGAGCTATTATAAACCGAATATGTCTTTATTATAAAATAATATTTTATGTTTTTCCAAAGATGCACCTCTCCTCCATTATAAAAAGGGCACCCCTTCCCTCTCATGTTCACTCCCATTTGATCCTTGATTCTCGGCCAAACACTACCAACTCCTCTTCTAAAACTCTCTAGTTATATCGTAGAGGTTCTGGTCTTCTCAAAAGATCAACTCTAGTGCCCTAAGATGATGTTTAAAGGAGGTGCGTCGAGGAAGAGGTAATCTCTTCTACCGATTCTTTCAAGTTTTCTTTCATCTTCGACTTATTCTTATTTAGTTGTTTCATTATAAATTAACAGAATAAGTATCAATAATATACTGATATGTTATTGTAAATATAAAACAACCCCATTTCACCTTCTATCCATCCTACGGAAAATGAAATCACCGCGCGTGCTTATGTACAAAATACCGTCTCCATGCCGTGGTGTAATCAGTTTTTCCACCACCACCTTACTTGGATGAGTATAATGGTGTAAAGAATAAATATATATGGTTATTATAAAATCATACTTATTCTAAGGTATTATATCATCCACTACAATTCCATTCAATAATTATGGGAACGATATCATCGCTCATGCGTATGTACAGATTGCCATCTCCCCAACGAGATGAGATTCATTCTCCATCGTAACCATTAAAGAATGATTATAAAGTATATATAATGAATAATATTGAAATATATGACATAATGAAGCTACTTAATTTAGTTATATATATATATTTCATCTACTTACTTCCATTCAAGTCAATAAGGAAAGGAAAACAACGTTCATGCATACGTACGACCTACTATCTCCATGAACGATGTATTTTATTTCATTCATCTATTATATATATATATATATATACTAAATAAATATGATATATAAATCCTGATTTCATTCTGTAAGAAAGTAAATCATGATATAATTGATAATAATATCATGAAAAAATTCCAAAAAAGTATGATATATAAAACGATTTTACCCAAAACGATGCTTTAACATGGAATTTACAAATGAATGGGTAATATAAAGTCATAAGTGAACCATATGTGATATAATATCAATGAATATGACTCTATAATAAGTAAATGACATTATTTAAGTCATTATACAGGTGGGTCAGATACGTACGAAGCATATCAGATATAAGGTAAGGGATAATTATTCCAATCTCGTTCTCATCTGAGATTATTTATTTCTAAGTATTTACTGGAGTTATGTTTTTCATCTATGTCCATGTTTTCTAAAAATACTTTGATAAAATGTTTATTATTCTTCCATGTACGTTTAAAGTCATTTTTAGCCTTTTATTACTTTTACCACCAGGTTTGGAAGGAATCTTTCCTTTTTTACGATATGAGGTACTTTATGTCTTTTCTGGAAAGTGTACGAGGATATTTTTTATAAAAAAAACTTATACAACATGAACATATTTTTATGGTTTCATAACACCATATTTTCATAAAGCTTAATCTAAAAGATTTCATGACTATTTTCACCAAAATAATTTCTTTTAAAATTTCATGGAATTTTGTGAAAAGAAAATTATTTTGAATAAGAAAGGATATTTTCCTCAAGAATTTATTTCAAGTGTTTTATCAAAACCATTTTCCATGTATGATGATATTATTTAATATTTGTATGTTTCAAGTATAATTTCTCTATGATTTAAATTGTTTCACTTTTCTTATGATGAAATGATATCAATTTGTTTAATCTGGATTATGTTGTGATGGGATGATGTTTATGAAACCCATTTAATACATTGGGTAATGATGAATGATTTATGATCATGTTGTGGAACAAGTAAGAATGATATCATTATAATATGGGTCGGACCTATATCTCCCTCCAATTCATTAGGTAAAGATTTATATCTCATTAGATAGACATGGATGTAATGGTAAGTTAATTCGGTTCAGTGATACAGGACTGGAATGGGGAGTGAACTCGATTCAGAAAGGGACTTTGTCCACTAAGATGGTCTTGGCAGCAATGAATTGGCTACTATGGAAAACATATCTTCTGCTTACTATTTTACCACAATTAAAAGTTTTATTTCGAAGTTATTTTATCATGATTTATTTTCCATTATGATATATGCCTTACCTACTACCATGTTTCATGTAATTTCTCTAGATTTCTATGTTTAAACATTATGTTCATGTTTTTATTTTCAAATGTATATGGTTTGTTTTATTTTCTCCATGCTTACCCTTACTGAGAGTCTGAGCTTACCATTTATATGTTTTCATTTCCCCATTATATAAAGAAAGGTTTTAGGTAAGAAAATAAAAGGGGATGATCTTTATGGGAGATGTCGAAGATCTTTCACCACGATAAGGAGATTATGGTCCGAGTTTCCAAATACACTAAACTATTACGGTCCTTTCATGTTTGTTTTTGTTATGTATTAAGTATTCCACAAAATTAATGTAATGACCATGTATTTCAAGTTTTTGGTCTATACATCTAATACCCAATGTGTAGATATTGAAATATTATACTCAATAACAAATTCACTTTTAGATTCCCCTTCCAAATGGGCGGTATTTCTCTTCTAGTGGCCTAGATTTCCACATGGAAAACAAACTGCCTCCATTTCTTTTACCTACCTCTGGATTATCCAATTCTTAGAAGGATAGTAATTGGTATCATTATACTTTTTATGAGTTGTTCTATCATTTTCCTTATTCTTCTTTTTCTTATTTACTATAAGGACCATGAGTTTATCACACCCTATTTCCTTATCCACATGGGGAATCAAGGTATGAAATTTTGAAAGACACTTATAACTATTTATAATATTATAATTAACAAATAAAAATAGAAACGGACTTGGTATGTGAGGAATATATGATATCCGTACACAAATAATCATGTAAATTAATCCTTAAAATGTCTAAGTGTTAAATGTACCAAATAATATTGACTACATGAGGCCGAGTTGGCACAAAATATCCATTATTAGTTGTAAAAAATGAATGGGAGATATCATACCTATCTTGAATCACCTTCTATTAATAGATATTTTAGACGTGAGACATCATTCCATACACATCCATGTACTCATTTTGCTTCAAAATTCCATTTTCTAGGGATAATTGCATGAAACACTAAACATTTGTAGCATCATCTAGATTTTTCACATAGAGAGATAATTTTTTATCCTTAACCACTTTATTAGTTTCATTAGGAATAGGTTCTTCCAGTACATATAATTTCCTTCATGTTAATGGATAACAAGTGATAAAATATTCCAAACATTGAAATTTATACCAGTGAGATGTTTATGCTTACCATGTATAGAACATAAATATATTATTGAAGAAATATTAATGTTGTTCCAAAAAAGTTTAGATTACAATTATTTTAGTAATTTTGGTGATACAATTTAGAGAAACAAAAAAATATTATATTTATTAATTTCCATTTATTTTATTAAAACCCAATAGGCCACTCCATTGGCTATGAAATATCTTGTTTCATAGATATTATAGAAGCAAGGATCCACAGTCCCATTCACATTACCCCAAATTTGGTTGGTAATGAAATGCTCATGGTTTTATGTAGGAATAAAAAATCCCAATTATATTAACATACATTTTCATGATATATTGAATGGGTTCCCCAAACCTAAAATACATAAATTGGATTTCATCAACCCTTTACTTTCAGTTACATTAATCCCTACATTAGCATCCAACCCTTGATGTAAACTGAGTTCTATCAAGCCAAATCATCATGTTAAAATTCCCTGATAATTTAAAGCCCTCCAACTTTGGCAGGACGAGAACATTGAACTATGCTTTTATTTTAACAAAATTAGGGAAGGCTATACCAAAATAAAATCTAAAATTGAGAGATCTTATGCTTTATGAGTAAATTACAAATTATTATCTATATCACAATATTTATAATATTAACTGTATTTACATAAGTTATTAACCATTTATTAGATAATATTCAAGAACAATACAATCTATTTTAGTTCTATCTTTTGTGCTCTTAATTTCATTAATTCATTTGATCATGACAAAATACCAATAATGGAATATCTAGGAAACATTCTAAAAATAAAATAATAATGTGTTATGAACATGATCCTTTAATAATGGCCAGTTTCTCAATAAGTTGATAAAATAACTATTGAACTATGGGAAATAAAATTGAACCAATTAAGGTCCATGTTAATGCTTTCCACCTATCCACCTAAGTATCTATCTTGGATTGGTTTTTCCTTGACTTGAAACATGAAATTATTCATCGATCATAAGAGATACATCAATCATAATCATTTATTTTTTTATTATGATACAAAAAATGGGGGATAACCACCCCCAAGGACAGATAAAAAACTGGGACAATCCTAAGGAGGTCAGAAATAATGTAACCAATGGGTATCCCCTTGCATAAGATCCACACCCTCTGGTTTGAAGTGATCCAAATTCAAGATGTAGTAGATGTGGAAGTTGGGCTCGACCATGGAGGCAAGGTGATCCGCCACTTTGTTACCTTCACTCCACGTGTGAAGCAATTTGGTGTTGTTAGTCAGAAGCATTTCCAGACACCGTCTAATGGTATAGGATATTGACTAGGGGATGGAACCAGTACCCTTTAGAGAATTATGCAGAATGAGGAAATTCGTCTCCACCTTAGAGAGATTAATATTGGTATATTTAGAAATGGTGAGGCCAGTAAGAGTGGCCTTGTCCTCTTCATGGATGGAGGAACTGCTACCCAGATAGGAAGAGAAACCATGGCCATGCATTCCCTTACATAATAATAAAAGAGAAGGCACATATCGCAATATATTAATTTAATAATAAATTAAATCACACCAGTAACATACAATAGTCTGGTCCTGGTATGAAATCTATGTTCCTTAGGTGGACATGATCATAACTCATGATTTAAGATAAAAATTCTGATTATGGTATGAAGGATATTAAGCACCAAAGACTGCATGTTTCAGTTGGACAAGCTTATTCTATTACCCCCCCCCCAACTTCCTATGATGGATAACATGTAATGCCCTAACCCTAGTTACCCAGTGTTGGTTCCTTATTATATAACATTGGCATGATCATATGATAGAAAGTCTCTAATGACTAATTAGTTTATTAGTCTTGAGGTACTAGATACATACTTATGTGTTACATTACATTATGAAATAGAAAACCTACAACATTGTCTATCCTCTGAACACACTCATATCCCTTAGGAAATTCCTATATATCAATAATTATATATGTCTTCACATCCTGATAAAATTAAAATTCTTGAAATGGGTGAGATAATATTCTTAAAAAGGATAATAATATATCAGAAACTATCATAAGAAAAAATAAACATTTAAGGCAATGTATAATACTAAAACACAAGAATTTTAAAATTAAACTATAAAATATTATTGAAAAGATAAATCAAATAATTACATTTAATTATTGCCATTGATATTCAACTAGTCTAGTAATCAAATACCAAATTTCATAATGATGGAATGCATAATTTCGGACATAATAACCACATAGCGAAGGCCTCACACTAAGACTACAAATAATAATTTTTTCAATGTCTTTTTTCAGGAAAATAGTTTTTATCATGAGACCTATTGATTTATAGAAGAGATATAGAAGGCTCCACCCATTAGTTACTATGTCAAATTTATTCCTCATATGAAATGGTTGAAACATAACATAAACATTTTCAATAAAACTTGTGTACAAAATGTTAATACTTTAACCTTAAACCATGAATGGTATAAACAGAGCACATCAAATGTCAAATATAACACATTCAATAAAATATGGATGACTGTATTATAATAAAGTATCCTCAATCAATAATAATTAATCATATTTACATTGTTGAAAACAATTAGAAATCTATTTGAGAGAAATATCCCCTTTTCTTGATAACGTTTAAAAGTCCCACAATTTATCAAGAAGTCTTTTAAATGATATTTTTGAATCAAAGTGTATCATTACACATTGAAACATTTAAAAGGTATTTTAGCTTTAAAACAATCATGTACCTATAAATAAATCCTTAAAAACATTTTTAAAACTTGGACAATAATGAGAATGATTTAGAAGATTAAATCATTAAAATATTTAAAATTACATTTTTATAAGACATCAAAAACAAATGAGATTTTCTTGAATAAAAATAATTGATGTAATTAAAATGATATAATATCATGAAAATAATTTTATTAAGGATATACTATGTAAATGTATAATATATACACTATATTAAATTGTATTGGCTTATAATAACAATGAAATCTCAATGGAATGTAAATTGAGATGAAATCCCTTATAAAGACCATATTCTTAAGATAATGATAAATCAATGAAATAATTATGTGTCAGAAATATAAATACACTAAATATGACTATATATTTAGTGTAGATCAATTAGAGTAAATTTACCCATATTCTGGTAAAAACAACAACAATGAATTTTATGTTTAACTCAATGAATGAAAATTGAGTTAAGATTAACCTTATAAAGTAAATATCGATGACGTGAAATTTTTTAAATATAGTGATTGTCTGTATTAAAAATATATCCACAAAAAGATGAGTAGAAATTAATATATAAATAAACAAATAATGTTTTCACATATAATCTTATATTAATATAATCAATGAAATTTTCATAAAATCTAGTGAGTGGAAATTGAAATTTGAAATTCCCATACTGATTTGGTAACATATAAAACATACACCCCATGAAAGAATTATATTACAATGAATATATAAATACCCATAAATTAAATTATAATACAAAAATAATACAATCATGGTCAGTATATCAGCCACACAAAATAAAATAGTGGATAATATATCATGAATCTCATAGGAATAAAATGTGAGATGAAAACCCCTCACCTTGTTCATTTTCATAGTTGATGGTAGGTTAACCTCCGATATAATGGTTAAATCTATGAGATTAAATTATAAAAGAACCACATATATGAATATGATATCATATATATAATCTTTTAATATTTCTTTGTTAATGAAAGTTCAGTAGTATCACTGTTTTGGGAGTTAACTGATTCGTTTCCGTTTTTAGGTTTTGTTATGTAAGTCATGATTGTTATATATTGGATGTATTTTATTCATATCCTGAATGATATTAAGTACTTATAAATTTTTTTATTCACAATATATAAATTATTCTTGGATGGTTATGATGGGGAAATAATCTCATCACGTTTATGGATACGGTAATCCGTACGTACGCAAGAGACACTATATCATTCTATTGACAATGAAATCATATGTAATTGGATGCTATATCATATATACAGAATAATTAACATGTTATATTTATTAATCAAATCATTTATAGTCATTATTATACCCATCCTAATAATTATGTTTTTGAATAACAACCTACACCACGACGGGGATACAGTAAGTCGTACGTACGCATGTATGGTGACTTGTCATTCATAGGATGGATAGAATAATGAAGATGGTTGTACCATATTTATAATAACAAAAAATTATGTATAATTTACTAGATTTATTATTTTGGTATGGAAACAAAAAAGAAAGAGTAAGTGGATAATGAAAATAACATTGAAAGAGGTGACAGAATTATTCATTCCTCTTGGGGTGATTAATTTTGATTTGATCAAAACGGATCCTTGGGTTGGATTTATGATAAAATTAATCCCTCAAGGATTATGTGAGGGTAGTTGAGGGGATATTTTAGCTGGGTATGGCCGAGATAAATTGCATTGTATGTGTGAATTAAAGATAAGAGGAAGTACTTTTTATAACAATGGTGAGGGAAACGTTTGGAATAGTTTGACATATTATTTTATTATACAATCATATTTGGTTTATAATGGCACATGGAAAAATTAATTTAGAGGATAATGTGTGTATGGGAAGAAATCCTCTCATCCAATAGGTTTTATAAAAGTTTAGGTTACAAAATTTACGTTATCTTTTAGATTTAACTCTTAGTTAAATAGTTAAACTTTTACCATGTATTTTTGTTTTCTTATAATAAATGGTTAACAAACATACTAAAAAATCCAAAAAAACCACAAGTGGTTTATTATTAAAATATCTAACAATATATTAGTCCTATTTCTGAAACAAATATTTTTATAATTATTATATCAATTAATAATTATTATTTGTTTTAAAAACACATTTATGCCAATTTTGACAGTATTTAGTATTTGGTTTTTGTGAAATTAAAAGAACATTATTAATTAGAAAAAATATATTAAATCAATCATAACATGACATATTAACCTATAATATTTGTTTAATGCATAAAAAGTCTAAATTTACATTTATTTGAATATTTATAATTTCAATTATTTTAAAATTTCATTAACTTGGTAGTTACTACATTATCATTGTGTCCTCAATAAAATTAATTATATAAAGTCTAAAAATTATAAATAAAACACCATTAAGTATTAAATATTATTATCTTTATAATAAATATTTAATGTCTAATTTATCTTATGTATATACGGTTATTAAAAATGTTTTATTTGTTAAACATTGACTTTAACGCTTTTAACTATTCTTTAAATAAAATAATAATAAATCTATTAATCTAATCCAAGTTGATAAAAAGGATAATATTTAGATTCTAATGTTTTTTTGTTGAAATAAACTTATTTAATTGAATATGGAGTTGAGTTAGGCTAATTATAATATCAATTTTTTCCCTTTATTTACCATATTTAATTTTAACTGTGGAAAATAAAATTCAAATATTATTATTCACCAAAAAATATTTTCATCTTATTGAACCACATTTTACATACTGATGTCAACCATTTCTCTCATATTTTTGAAATTCAATTCTCAAAACCTCTCAAATTACATTTTATGAAAATTTTCTAATGTTCCTAGAAGGTGGGTAATATGCGTTAAATATTAAATAAAATTTTATATATTTAATCTTATCATAAAATGACACCAATGAATTTCATTGGAAAAATATAGGTATTATGTATTTATTTCATCTTTAAAATAAATTTACATAAATATAATAATTATTTGAATAAATTTCAATTTTAAACAGTGACATAATATTTTACAAAATTTATAAAAAATTTAACGATTTATGAAAAATACCAAAAAATAATCCTCAGTTAATTTTGATATTCCAAATAAAAAAATGAAGTCCTTTAAAAAAATATATTTTATAAAATTTTAAAAATTTTGTATTACTATTCATAATGGCTTGTTTTGATTGGATATTGTGCGCTAAAACTCCAAGTTGCATACAACTCAAGCTATTGCATTATTCAAAGAGAATCGTACTATGGAAACATGGGTTGTTATGTTCTTCCATCCTTTTGGAAATTTCATCCTTACTATTTTAAAATTTGTCATGGGAACATCATTAATTTTACCACATCAGAAAAATAGTCAATAAAACTGTCACTTTAACAAAAATAACGAGAATTACAAAGGTCACCAGAGATAACCCATACTAGGATTCCATGTAGGAAAACATTAATATGTAAGATAAAATAACTTCCATGTTCTGATGGAATGTGGTAGAAAACATGATCTAGATAATGTTTACAATAATAAAACCAACAAATTGTAATGGAGAAACAATCATTAGTTTCTGAGTAGGAAAAGTAAATGGACAATGTTATTTGTTTTATGTTTAATTTCCAAATTCTAAGTAATTTTTTATGATATTGACTAAAAATATAATGAGATATAATTAATAATTAATTATCGTTTCATCATTTAATAAATTTTTTCCACTAACTCACCTTTTCTCAAAATGATGACTAATCAAGATTACATGGTCAAACCTAAAGTAGTAGAATCAACATATAGAGAACCACTTATTGACACAGGATGAACTATATATTTCCCTTTTCATTAGAGATCAACCAAAACCAAATGGTTAGTATATGTTCAGATGATCCCCAAAATGGATAATCCTTTATTATAATATATACTAATATGAATTTCCAAAATTAAACAAACAATACCCAAACATCAATAAATACCATTTAATAAAAACATTTTCTTAAAATATTTAAATATAATCGAAACTAAGGTTAAAACCCAAAACTCATAAGAATTTAATCACATAGTATTTAAAAGTAAATGATAACATTTATCTCCAAATAACATCAATAACACTTAATGCCTCATAAAAAAGTGTAATTAACCAAATCTGATTTTCTATATGATAGGTTAATCATTTACATTAATAACCAGATTCATTAAAAACATATATTATTCCAAAATGAAAAAAACTACTATTAATCCACAAATAATATCCCATATTATTCTATTTTTCATAGTCATATAGTGTTCCCAAAAGATCGAATTTCTTCCAAAATTACGTTTATCAATTAATCACCAAATCAGCTTCCAATAATAAGGATATCCATTCTATAAATCATAAGATACCAAATCAACTAATTATTGATCAATAAAATCATTTTACAAAAAATAATTAGTCACACTAACTAGGGACTTCACGTAGTCCAGGTAGGTGATAAACTGCTATGATACCATTTTCTCAAACACTACACCCAAAGCATGCAATATTTTTTATATAAAACATATCCATTT
The DNA here is from genome assembly GCA_963277665.1 of Viscum album. Lineage (NCBI taxonomy): Eukaryota > Viridiplantae > Streptophyta > Magnoliopsida > Santalales > Viscaceae > Viscum > Viscum album. Next base: position 1,979,397,050 of record OY728133.1, read on the forward strand.
ATTAGGGATAAATAGATTTGTAGTCCCATTTAATTTTGGCGATTTTTGTCTCATGAAGTGGTTTAACATTGATCATCCATGTGGTGGATACGGGTACTCCATATAGGTATGTTTATTATACATAACCTGAGTGAGTTTTCCTAGAATGGTGATAAGATGATCAGCACCTTTTGCATCACAAGATCTACTATAATTATCTTGAGTTTGAGAGAAATCCATAAATTGATTATGTGTGTTGATACAATTTCCATTCCTTCTAATATGCACCATTTCTAAATAATGGAATACACTAGATTAGTTTTTGAATCAAAATACATAATTTGAAACTTGTAAGACATTTAACATAAACTATACAGTTTATGGATATAATCTATAATCATAAAAAAATTATTTGAGGGGTAATACTCATAAATCCTTCATAATGGTTTGTAAATAAAATATGAATTATCCTAAGAAAATACCCTGGGAGTGTCATAACCATGACTGTATCAAGTCCCATTGTCATTTACCCGGATACCCCGGGTTAAGCCTGAAACTCCTAGTATGAGTTTTCAATCATTGGTTCATATGTGCCAGATACGCCTCTACAAGATCGAATCCATAAAGGGATTTATTTCTTGAAAATACACCAAATCATTACATATTAATAATTCTAGGATGTCTTTCTATAATAATCAGCAAATTCAATCTTACGGTATTGTTCTCTAATTAGATTTTTTTTCTAAATCATGATTCCACAACGTGTACTAAAATTCCTCTTATACAATCTATAACACCCTGACCATAGTTACCCATAGTCAGTACATTATTACATTACATTGGATTTATCATAATAGATCATGTCTCTAATGACTGATTAGTTTAGTCTCCCTAGAGGTAGTAGATACATACATAAATTTTATCTTGCTTTTTGAAATTTAAAAACAAAGATATTTTGTATCCTCTAAAACCACTCATTTCCCTTAGCCTATCCCTGTAGGTCAATCATAGTATACTTATTCACATCCTGGAAAAAATAAAACATAATAAATGTGTGATCTCATATGCTCAGTAAGTATAACAATAAAGTTGAAACTATCATAAGAAAACATAATCATTTAAGTCAACGTATAAGACTAAAACACAAGTCTTTTAATCTTAAACTTCACCATAATATTGAAAAGATAAATAAAATAATTTCATTTAATTATACCCATTGATATTCTACTAGTCTAAAAATAATAGTTAATATCAATATATAATTTCATAATGATGGAATTCAAAATGTCGAACATCATAACCACATAGTCAAGCCCGCGTTCCAAGACAACAATTAAAAATTTTGTCATGGCCTTGTGCCAAAACACTAGTTTGTCTCACGAGACCTAGTGATGTATCAGTGATCTATATTGGGATCCACCCATCACTTACAAAGTCCAATGCATTCCTTATATGAAAAGGATGAAACATAACATAAAAAATCATATTAAAACTAGAATACAAAATGTTAATACTTTAACCATAAACCATGAATGGTAAAAAAATTGCACATCCATAGTCATGCATTACTCATTAAATAAAATATGAAATATTGTATCATAATAAATCAACCTAAATCAAGAACAATGAATGATATGGACATAGATGAAAATAATCAGTAATACTATTTGAGAGAAATATCCCCCTTTTCTTGAAAACATTTTAAAGTTTCACTATTAATCAAAAATCCGTCTAAAATAGATTTTTCAATCAAAGTGTCCAACACAACATTGAAACATTTAAAATGAATTTTATTTAAAAAAAATTCATTTACATATATTTAAATCCTTAAAACCATTTTAAACACATGGAAATTAATGAGAATTATTTAGAAGAATATACTTTTAAAACATTTAAAATGGGGTTTTAGTAAGATATCCTAGACTAATGATATATTATTGACTAAAAATAATTGATGTAATAAATTTTTTTTAAAATCATGAGAATAAAGGGATTCATGATATACCTTTTCAAAGTATAGTATATTCACCATATAAAAGTGAATTGGCATATAACAACAAAGAAGTCTCAATGGAATGTAATTTAAGATTAAATACCTTATAAAACTGTATCAAATGGTGAATAAAAAATCGATGACCTAATTATGTGTGAAAAATATAAATACACTAAATATGACTGGATGTTAAGTGTAGAACAATCAAATGACATTCACACATATTATTCTAAAATCTACACCAATAACTTGGATGTTTAACTCAATGAATGAAAATTGAGTTACGATTAATCTTATCAAGTTCATATCATTGAATTGAGAATTTATCAGTGGAGTGATTCTGTGTATCTTAATTATATCCACACAAAGGGGAGTGGAAATTTATATATAAATAAATAAACAGTGATTTCACACATAATCTTGGAGTAATATAATCAATGAATTTTGTGTAAAACCTATTGAGTGGAAATTGAAATTTGAAATTACCATACCGATTTGGTAACATATGAAAAATTTACCCATGAAAGAATGATCATACAATTAATATTTAAATTCCCATAAATTAATGAATAATAAAAAAATAATACAATTATAGTCTGTATATACTATGCAAAAAAGGAAATAGTGGAAAATATTGCAGGAATCTCACGAGAATAAAAAGTGAGATGAAAACCCCTTACATTTTACCTTTCCTTTTTCTAGAATAGTTGAACCTCTTTTATAATAGTGGAATAATTTTTATTTAATTATTCAAGATATATATACATAAAATTTATATCATCTATGATTTTATAATATATTTTTTAATTATATTTCAGTAGAATTATTGTTTTTCATGTTAACTAATTAATATTTTTTTTTTATTTTGTAAAATAAGTCTTGTTTGTTATGGATATGATTTATTTTATTCATATAAAAAATGATATTAATGTCTTAACATTATTTTTATTCATAAAACGAAAATTATTCTTCAATGGTTATGATGAGAAATGAATCTCATTGCGTTCATGGAGACGGTAATATATATGTACGCATTAGAAACAATGTCATTCTATTTATAGTAAAATCATATGTAATTGGATGATAAATCATATATACAGAATCATTAATAAGTTATATTTCTTATTTACATCAGTTATACTAATTATTATACCCATCCAAATAATGAACTGTTTGAATGAAAAACTACACAACGACGTGGAGACGGTAAGTCGTACGTATGCACGTATGGTGAATTTTCATTAATAGGATGGATCGAATAATGAATATGGTTCTAAAATATATATAATAACATCCCAGTACATATAAGGCACTATAGTTAATATATTTTTATAGAAACAACAATGAAATGGAGAGTGGAAGAAGAAAAGAACATTGAAAGAGGTGATGAAATATTTACCTCTTCTTTGGGTGCTTCCTCTTAATTTGATCAAAATGGATACATAGGATGAATTCATGATCAAATTAAGCCCTCTAGGATGCATTTAGGAATGTTGGGAGGATATTTCAGTTGGTTTTGTCTGAGCCAAATGGCTTTGGTGTGTGAAATTAAGAGAAGGGGAAGTAACCTTTTATAAGAGAGGTGAGGGTCACTTTAGGAAAAGCTTGAAATATTATTTTATTATACAATCATTATCTATTTATAATGGATACAAAAGAATTTATTTCAATGCTATAGTGGATATGGGTCGAAAAAAATCTCAATTAATAGTTTTTAGATAGGTTTAGATCACCATATAGACCTTGTCATTTAAAATTCACTCTTAGATAAATAGTTTATCGTTACAATGAATTCTTGTATTATTATAAAAAATGATAACGAACAAACTATAAAAGGAAAAGAGATACCAAAGTGGTTAATTATTGATATATTTAAAATTATTTGTGTCCTTTTTTTGAACCTTATATTTTAAGGAATATTATATCAATTAATAATAATGCTTTTTTTTAAAACTAATTTATGTCAAATTTGACACAATTTAGTATATGGTTTTTGTAAATGTCAAAAAATACTTATTACATCGAAAAAAATAAATTAAATTAAATCTAACATGTAATATTAACATAAAAAATTATATTAATTCATCAAAAGACTCAATTTACATTTATTTTGATAATTATAATATGAAGTATTTAATCTTTCATTAACAAGGTTATTATTACATCATAATTGTGTCATAAATAAATTTAATTATTTAATGTCTAGAAATTATAAATAAAAAACCATTTTTTCTGAAATATATTTTGATTTATTATTAATATTTATAGTCGTATTTATCTTATGTATAACCCTATATTAAAAATGGTTTAATTATTAACCTTTGAATTTAAAACTTTTAACTCTTAATTATATTGAATAATAATTAATATCCTAATCTAATAAACGTGGATAAAAAGGATACTATTTCATTACTAAGGTTGATTTTGTTTGAGATAAACTTATCAAATAGAATTAGGACATGTGTTATGGTAATTATAATATCATTTTTAACTTTAATTGCCCTATTTACTTTTAAACATGGTAAATAAAATTCAAAAGATACTATTCTCAAAAATTTATTTACATCTTATTGAACAACATTATACTTACTGATTTCTACCATGTCTCTTGTATTATTTCAATTCAATTCACAGATGTGGTAAAATTTGGTTTTATGCCAATTGGAAAATTTGTCTAGAAGGTGGGTAAAAGACGTTAAATGTTCAAAAAACATATATATATATCTAATCCTATTAACAAATTACTTCAATGAACTAAATTAAACTAATATAATTTTTATGTCACTTTTTCTACATTAAACAATATTTAAATAATAATAATAATTATTTAAATGAATGACAATTTTTTTGAATAACATAGTGTTTTTCACTATTAATCAAAAATTGAATGATTTCAGAAAAATACCCAAAATTCACCCTGTACTAATTTTTATATTCTGAAAACAAAAATGAAGTCTCTTTTGAAAAAAAAATTAAATAATTTCAAAAGGTGGGTATTGATATTCATGACAGCTAGTTTTCATTAGTTGTGGTGTGCAAAAACTCCAGGTTTCCTACATCGCAAGATATTACATTATTAAAAAAGAAACGTACCATGGTATATTGTGGTCTTACAAAGAAGGTCCTCCTAGAAGGGATCTATTAGACATAGACACCTTATGTTTTTGTTATCTTCCTACCACACCCATGATTGTTCATGGGATGGCATTGTTGAAAGGGGCCCGATTAAACTCCCATTGTTGTTTCTTAAGCATAAATTCTCAATGTCTTGTGACATTGCAGGGTCTACACAAGTGAAAAATAATTATTTTTCATAGGATATTGTTTCCACATATTTTTCTCAATTATCTTATAAATAATTGGAAGCTAGAGACACCACTACACCTGCATTTGTAGAATCTAATTCAATCCCTAAGAGATATTCCCATTTGTCACATGAAATTTCATCACAAAATATTGTTTCCTCTGATTGTGTTTTATTATCTAATATAAAATTGAAAGATATAAACACCATTACTCCTACCATGGTGGAATATAATTCAAAATTAACATATCCTTTTGTACATACTGTAATTCAAGGCTAATCACATGCACTTGATAGTGGGACCAATATTGTTCCATTGACCTATTTGGCCCCCACATCTTTCAATTAACATGGCACTGACACTATTTCTCCTGCACAAGATTCTCTTGCTTCTCATGAGAGGAAACTGAAAAACAAGGAGTTTCAGAAAATGCATTATAGCTCTCTAATGAATCAACCTTATCATCTGATGGAAAAATAAGCCCCCCACAAGGGAGGAGGCACATCATCCTTTATCAGAGGATGAGGACTCTTGGAATCAAACTATGCATTATAGGAATACTACTGGTTGTGAGAAGGTGTGTGGGAGAGATGAAACAATAGTACGGAAGGAAACATTGTCTGAGGTCTCATACTCGGATATAGATATTGAAACAATCTTATAGCAAGAAATAGATTTGGAATCACTTCATAGAAGAGGAAATGAAAATGGTCACAATAGAGGAATGGATTTGGGTACCTTGTAGGACAAATAATCTGAGATTGGTAAGAAGATCAGAAAATATTGTGGACAATGAAAGATTGTTTTTTCATTTCATCAGCTATTATCCTTATTTCATTTTAGTTTTTATTTAATAAAAAGAGGCTTGATCACCCACTTTTAGAAACTGGTCTGGTATCGGCTCATGATCATTTATATGAATGCAATAACTAATGATTTTTATAAAACTTTCAATTAATTGTTAATAATTTTTATTTAAGATAAATCTTGCATGAATCATTTAATTATCAACTTTTATTAATCAATAATTTTATATTTATTTTCATATAAATATCCTTGAGATTATCATCCATAATAATTTTTAAAAATTTATATAAAATTATTTAAAATGAACTTTGTACATAAACTTACCTTATAGGAAACATGGTGAATACCTCTCTGAATCTAAAAAACATGTATTATAATCACATAAATTTTACTTTTCTCACATATTAAATACATGATTTATCATGTACCATCATGAAGCGTACCACCAAATTAATTATTAAATTAATTACTTTTTTTGAGGTGTTGTGATTCAATGGAAATAGAATAACAACTATTATATGAATCATAAATGATATGTAGATCAAACAATTATGTTGATATAAAATAAATATTTATATATATTTATATATATTAAAACCCATCACGTGGTGTGTCCTATCAATTTAATGAATATAATAAATCACATGTTGATAAGGTTTACATTTTATAAGAAATAAATTTTAAATCAACAAAATTTGTTATAAGTACATATGGTGTACAACAGAGATACATGACATGTATATCTATCATTGTATATCTAAGGCACATGCATTGAGACTCAGTGTGTAAATAGTGCCTAAAAAAATATAGATCAAACCATGTATAAGTGACTACACAGTGTGTCCTCTTCGAGTTACACAGTGACTAGTCAGGTAGGCTATACATTGTAATATATTACCCATTTTTGACTAAAACAGACTACACAACATGTACATGCACTCTATGGCATGTACATTAGATGCTCATGAGCCACCATAACCCATTCAAAATGTGGTGTAAGAAATAAATACACCATGTGTCATTGATGAAAATAGTTTTAATTAATATTTGAATTAATTCATAAAGAATTAAAGACAAGTACATGGTGTGAAACTCTAGTTATATGGAATGAACACCTATGTTATCTGGTCGGAATCCCTAGCACCGCCATATGAGTTCATCAATTTTATTTCACTGATAAAATTATTAATATTGATTATATGTATGAGAAACGAAAGTGGAAAAAGAATATATAAAAATTTGGATTGACAAAACTATTTTACATGAATTGAAAACTAAATTAGAAATATGTAAATCAATCCATTAACCATAAATTAAGAAAAATAATTATTTGTCCTCTCTAATACCACATGAAGTTCTAGGGTGAAGTGATTGCGTGGGATGGGTCATGCCTAGATTTTTTTTTTCATGAATAGTGGAAGATTTAAAAAATTAAAAAAGTCATGATCATTGGAATTTAATTAAATAATATTGATAGGGTATAAATATCTAGATCCTGGGAGAGGATTATCAAAATTTATTTAAAAAAATTAATTAATTGAAAAATTACCTTGTGGGAGTTTTATAATTACTAATGGATCTGAAAACATATATATGTTATATAATAATTTTTTTTCAAGTAATCAATGTATATTCGCGATAGTAGTTTTCCTATTATGTTCCGAAAATATCTAAACATCATCATAGAATTCTCCGAGTTCTATCACCACAGGTCCAATAAAATGTGTCATCATTATTTGATCGCCTCGAGAATAACTTCCAAAGTGTTCTCCTGGATCACTCTTGACATGAGAGTTGGAGTTGGAGGAATATCACAAATCATTGTTTGGAGGGTACTCAGAGAAGGGGGCTCTCTAGGGCTTGAAAGGATTATCCAATTCTATTTGGGAGAACTAAAACAAATTAATTGGATCACATGGAAAATAATATATTTTAATTTATATATATCTAGGTTTAGAAATAAATAATTTCACAAGTTCCCCTTATTATTTATTTAATACCTTATGGAACCCCTTCTCTATAATAATCATATGTATATAAATTCTCAAGATGTGATAACTGTGAGAAATAAAATTAAGTGCTATTTATTCAAATAATATTCAATATATATTAATTCTCATCAGACCATTAAACAGTGTCATCCATTCCTCAATAATAATTTTACAGCCATAAATAATGACTATTTATATATTAAATAAATATCACTACATTATTCTTCAATAAAAAAAATATTCATTTAACAAAAATAAAATATTTATTAAATTTTCTAGCTGTATTAAATTACCTTGAAGAAATGCCAATAAAATATAAGCAATAATGAAAATATGAATAATTATTAAATCATGTGCCAAAATAATATTTTTTCAACTTTTTAAATAATAAATAATAATAATATAATTTAATAGAGATTTTTGATGCCATTAGTGTGTAACTATCTAGGAATCATTCCGAGAGTCATTATGGAATCATTTTAGCTGAAGTGTAACTTTGGACAATCCTAATTGAAATTACCAAACTTATTACTAGTATAGTGCATGTATGGGGATGATCTATTGGGATAGAGAGTAATTGTGTTCTATTTATTCAGTTTTGTAATTAATTATGTGAATTTAACTGAAATTCAGATTCGGTCTTTTTATGTTTTAGTGATAGAGTAATTAAACATTCAATTTCATAATAAATTAATTTAAAGATAATGAAAAACACAAACATTTTATTTTTGATGATTAATGTTTAGAATGTATTAGGGATATTGATTATTAATGTAATTAATAAATAAATTTTCTTATGAGGTTTTTTTATTCATGATAACTAACATCTCTCTGTTTGGTATATAAAAGAACCCCCTTGTTCTATCAGAATTTCCTTAAATAAGTAGAACCCAATTCCTTGGTAAGGTATTTGGTTTTTATTAATTTTGATAATTATATCCCATTTTGAGAAGACATTTCCACCAAATGACCATGGATTTTTATAATCTTAATTCCTCATAAGATCCCTAGAAGCCATGTTCTTGGTCTGATATTACGTTTCCATTGATATTTAGAATGATTGTTTGAGGGATTATGGTAAAAATATAAATAACAAAATTAAAATATAACAATTGATAAACAAAAACCCATATTAATCAACACCAAACAACATTGGTTATTTACCTACACATAAGGGAGAAAATTTCTCACATGAATGTGATATATAAAGTTAATATTGTAACAACTTCCGAATAAAGAAAATCGGGAAGGTAGCGGTAGAACCTATGCTCTTCTCCTCTCTCATCTCTTTCAATAAATTCATTTCATGGTGGGAATCTCTGAAATAGTCCCCTTTTTGTGTCTTAGTGTATCAGTCCTGATATAGGATGACTTTCCCTCCTATTTATAATATATATATAAATACATAGTGTGTTCCTAAAATTATATAATGTGTACCTATGTCAAGTTGTCTTGTCCCGATTTTCTCCACCAGTGAGTGATCTACCACACCGCCTTTGACTTTGAATGTGGAGCTTCATAGTTGGTGTGGTTACACGAAAAGTAGTGCCACACCACATGGAATGTAATTTCAATCATCAACCACCAACCACTTCTAGGAAGTGGAACACGATGTGTACATGATAATCATGTTGTGTGTAATATTTTGTGGGAAACATGGGCTTCTACTTGGTTTTATCAACCCGTGTTGGGGAAATAATACATGAAGTGCGTAAGAAGTACACGTTGTGTATAAATTAATTTTTGTTTTGTCCCTTTCTGATTTGTGTCTTAGTCTAGAATATATATGAAAATCAATAGCATCACTTAATTAAAGAAATTTATCTTGAAAAAAACACATATATCTGGTGAAAAAAAATTACACTCAAAAGAATTTATAAAAATGTATTCACAAATTTGGCTCATTAGACTCCCCCACACCTAGTCATTTTCTTATCCTAAAGAAAAATCTCAAAATCAAATCAAAAATATCTATACACTAAAAAGGTATGATTTTAACTATTCATAAGTGTAAATACTATAGCCATAGCCTAGTATTTTGAATGGAAAAAAACATGTTTCTATTCAAAATATATTCTAATCCTAACTCATGTTTATTTAAATTACTGTTTTCCATCATTTTTCATACACATTGTTTAACATTTCTCATATAAACAGTCCACGTAATGATTTACCTCCCCAAAAAGTACCGAACTCAAAACTCAAGATTATTTAATCATATTTATGATAAATATAATGTATATAAACTCTATCAATAATCTTGCAAGTGTTATCATTAACCACATTATAAGTCAAATCACCAAAATCATAAGGTCTTTAAATAATTTTCCAAATGTTTTTGAAGATAGAGGTTAGTAGGTAATGATGCTAAAAATGATCATAGAGTCTTTAAAAAGGAGGATGAATTCATAAAAAATAATTCATGATATTCAGAAGAAATCTTACTAAAAATTTATCCTTAATCAATATTGTTCAAAGTGAATCCTTACCAGGAAATTCTCTTACCCATATGGGCCCCTAAACCATCTTTAATGTGTAATGAATGAATATGGTTCCTATTTTTCATTTTTAATATTTTTTATACTCAAACCAAAAATAATAGAATTCATCTTTGTTTTATAAACTCTTCTTCAAAAATTAACATGTGATAAACTCCCCCACTCTTATGTGAATGTTTTCCCACAAAATATATTCCAAAAATGGTAAAAGAATCCATCCCTAAATATCAAATGGTAATCATACAAAATTATGAAAAAATTATGATAGGAAGTGAAAATATGAATCTTATGAAGATTAATATCAAGGTAGTTCATGGTTTCTAAGGTTTTTATGGAGATCAGACGATGGGTAGGTTTCTAGTTGAATGGGGATGAAAAACAATCAATTTCCTCAATCATTTTAATGTGATTAAAAATATTCATGTTTTGTAGAGAAAAAATAGAAAGTTCTGGTAGTTAATCATACCCCAAGAATCATAGAAGAAAGTGTGTTTAATAATTAATATGTCAATTAGGATTAGAATACCTCTTAAGATTGAGTAAAAATAAAAGTTCATTCAGGTCATGAAAAGAGAACAAATGAATAGTCTAATAAATGTAAATTTATAATACATTAAATCTTGAATCAAACTATATAACCGATCAATTAAAAAGGCATAGAAATTTAATATAATCATGTAACTTTTAAAATTCCCTTTTATGACTTTATTTTTTATTATTATAATTACACCAAAAAATTATTCATTTTAAAATATTTCATCTATTAGTGTTGTATCTTAGATTTTTTTTTTCAAGGGAAATGTGTAGTGTATTCAAAGACCCTTTCCCAAACTCAATATGGCACATGGTCCCCCAAGTGTAACACCAAATTAGAGGAGATGATTTGGAAACAAATGGGTGACGAGGATTATAGAAGGAAATGATAGAATTAATTCCAAAGGAATAAAGGATAAAGAAATAATGAAAAATACTCCCCACAGGGTAAGTTAAAAAATATGGTAAGACGTCAAAAATATATGCCCAAGTCACTCTAGATTACCTTTAATGATCAAAGGAATGGAAAAATAAAAATTCGCTATAGACATATATAATCACATCCCAAGAATACTACAAAAGATATATATATATATATATATATATATATTAGAAATAAATGTGCCAAAAAGACGTCATCGGGTGGCCTGAAAAGAGGAATAATCTGCAATAGGGGGAGCCTCCAATGGAGAAACAGCCACAGTGGAAACTGGAGTCACTGGTTCGGCACCATGAGTGGTAAGCACAACATGCACCTCAGGCATGGGAGCATTAGGAGGAATATGTGCTGGAGACACATCAGTTATTCATGGCATGAAAGGCTCGATTGACACACCTTGGTGGGAATTATTAGGAATAGCAACCATGCTGGTAGTGGATAAGAGAAGTGAATCTATGTCCAGAGCTGTTAGTGGTATTTGGGTGGCTTGAGGCTAAGGATAAGATGGAGAGGAAGGTTTTGCAGGTATCAGAATTCTCTGATTCTCTAGTAGGAGACCCAAGAGCTCTAGAATCCATGTTTGGGACTAGAGGATGGTAGTATGATGGTGCTCGAGGATATATATATATGTCTATCTATCTTGTCCTGATGGAGGGTTGTGGGTAAATCAGTTGAGGATGTTGGTGGAGGTGGGGTGGTGGAATGAAAAAAAGAAGAGGGGATGGTGGATGAAGGAAGGAAGGCTTGAGGAATTGTGGTGGGTGAAGAAGTATCATCTGCTGGTGGAGTGGTGGGTCTAGATAAGTAACTCCTTCGAGGGAAATTGGGCCATATCTCGCCCCTACAAAAGTTCGGAATCCTTCATTATCATATAGACATCTCCTCAAAAATCGACCATCCACATGAGAATGAGCATACAGAATTTGAGATACGTAGTACGGACTAAGGGGTTCAAGAAGTAGAGAGGGCTCAAACACTCCAAAATGGTGGAAAAATCGAGTCGCATAGAAGAATCTATTCAGGTTTCCCAGTGTAAAATGGATCATTGGATGGAATTTTGTGGTGGTGTTATAGGGGAGATTAGGGTAGTCGCCTCTAACAACACAGGTGAGAGGGATCATGTCCCATCCAGAACTGAAACCCATATCCTCATGTCATGGTAAAACAATGGCGCTAAGCATAGTTGATCGAAATTGAGGAGTATAAATGATGATATTGATCTTCTATGATGTGGGTGTGTACAAATGGTGATGCCCAGGAAGCTCTCACATCATGGCTATGAGGTCAGAGTACTCAATGAAGGTAGTAGAAGAGATAGGATGTGGGGTGGTAGGATTGGTGTAAAAGCCACAACCTCATCCAAAATCATCCATGATAAGGGGAAAAGGCCATCCATCCTGCCAAAATCGAATTAGGGGATCTAAATTAGTGGATTTATGTTGATAAGTGGTCCCATCTAACTCGATGGTCTTCATAAAATTAAAAAAATAAATCTATGTAAGTAGGAGGGTTGAATAGAGTGTCTCAAGGAGATGTGTATGGGAAAAGATCTCCCGAATCTCCTCCCATATTCCAAGGCATTGTGGAACACTACTCATGATAAAGTGACTAGTCACATATACTTTCTTATGGAAAAAATGGTGCAACTGGTCTATATTAGTGATGCCCTTAAAAATACTCAGGCAGCGATGCGGTAAGGTTAGGAAGCTGCTGGAGTAGGTTGAGGTGAGGTGAGACAAACTATTCTAGTGGATCCAAGAGTGGTCGTCAGAGGTGGAGCTACTAAAACCAGAGAAGTATGGATAGGGAGGGGAACCAAAAAAGCTACTAGGCCAGTGAATTCCACTAATGGAGGCATTGTTGTATGATTAGGGAACAATGCTAATGTTATGGTCTCTAAAACTGGGAAATTGAATGTGGGACTCTCAAAATGATGTAGACAAATTGGATGGAAAGGGGGCTACTCACCCTATGTAGTCGATGTGGGAAGATTCCCAATCATGGGATATCAACCTTCCATATCCAAAAGAAAATAAACGAAATGAAAAAATAATAAAGAATGAAAATGATAAAAAACAGAAAAGAATGTATAACCGAGTCTACAGATCCGGGGTACCTGACGTGTATTATAATCTATGTAAGACCTCATATACTGTAGATATACATTCAAAGATGGTATGTGGTTGGGTAAAAACTAGTAAACTTCATGTAATATGGTGTACACACTGTGTGTTATAATATGGAGCATTTCCCATGTATATGGCCAAACATGTCTCGACCTTGCCAGGTGATATGAAAAAATACACTCCATGTGAAAGGTATACATTTCATGTGGATAAACCTGGAATGAAATGTGTGTACTCCTTCCAGACAGATTCCTACAATGGTAAAGAGGAAATTATGTGTACTGAACATACATGCATGTGTGGATACATGGAAAGGGTTTGTGTGTCGTAGGACATAGGCATTCCTTTAAGGAGTTGGGGAAGGCATGGTACACAACGTTTACTGAACATACACCCCCTATCTATTTTATAAGATGAAAATATATCTATAAGTCCATGTACAAGATGTACATCATGTGTGTTCATCGTGAACCCCATGTACTGTGTGGAAGAACAAAACAGTAACTGGATCCAAAATCACCCTAAACACCTATGAAATCTTGAAATAGAGGGTCGAGAACAGTGAACCATGTGTGGGGACAAAAATTCAGATGAAATCAGGACCAAAAACAAAAAAATGATGGATTGGGTGGAGGAGGAGGAACAATGTCTAGAGGATGAAAATGTGAAGGTGAAGGATTGAATGACAAGGGTTCATGCTTGGTAGCGTCCTAACATTTATACTCAAACTTCATGGTGTTTAACAAAGCATATATGTCGTGTATGAGTATGTTTTTTTAAATAACATATTGTATGTATAAAAATATGCAATAATTTATAATAAAAAAGAAGTAGTTACTAACTATGTTACCTATACATGATGTGTATCATTGAAATACACAACGTGTGTTCTAAAACATTAAAAAGAGAACTAAAACCTTTGGTCGGGTACTTATGGCATGACACAAACCATAGATCACTTCTTCTAAAAGATATCCCTCAACCACTAGAGCAATGGTTGTAGTGCTACATGTTTTTAGCTACTTTGAATAATTAATGAATATGTGTATTTCTACATGGGATGAGGAAAACAGCAAACAAGTGGTTCTAATTTGAATTAAATTGATGAAAGAGGGATATTATAGGAGTTTGAACTCGGGTCTTTTGAATCCAAAATCGAGACTCTACCAATTTGAAAACACAACCAGCATGTATTATATTGTTATTATAACCATTTAAATTATTATCCAAAACATGTATCACATGAAGTATATCAAAATTCATGTTGTGTGATTTTAATAATTTGAAAAAGGATGGAAATTGGAATGTTATCAGGATTTGTACCTGGGTCATTTAGAGCCAGTTTTAAACCCTAGATAGTTGGTCAATCCCCATTATGGGTTTTATTTTATACGAAAAAACATATATTTTTTTGGGAAAGTAGCAAACACATCGTTTAATGAAGCACTGGTTAAAAGGGATGAACAGTGTACCGATGGTAGGTGTGGAGTGATTCAAACCAACAACGGCTCAAATACATTCTAGGGACCATTCCATTGGCATATAAATTGTACCTATTTGTTAACATATTAATATATACATATACTACTAGTTTTATTAGATTATGCATTAAAAATGAAATTACACACCGTGTGAAAAAGTGATAGACTATGTGTATTCTCTGGGTTGCCACCCAAGAAGTGCCTTTGTTTTATGTATTTTGATCGACCTTACAAGATATTCTTAGTTCCCGAATTGTTGGATAGAGATTGTAACAACCATTTTTTCCAGGTCAAAATTGGGCTTCATATGCATCCAATTAACACAAAATGTTTGACCATCATCCCCAGTAACTTCTAGCACCCCATGGTGGAAAACCTTGATCACTTGAAAAGGTCCTGACCACTAGGACATTAAATTACCATGGAACTATATCAAATGGGAATTAAATAATAGTACAACATCACAAGGATGGAATGACATATGAGATATCATACTCTAATGGACCTCATTTGTCTTCTCTTTGTATATCATTGAATCCTCATATGCCTTCGGTCGAATCTCATCATGTTTCGTCTGTTGAAACTTGAGCTTCTCTTACACAACATATAAATCATAGTTCATGACCTTCATAGCCTAATATGATTTATGTTCAAGGTCTACTGGTAAATGACATGGATTTCCATAAATCAATCAGAATGTGGACATACCCAAAGGTGTTTTGAAGGCAGTCCTTTATTATAAAATGAGATCATCAATTTTCTTGGGCCCGTCCTTCCTTAAGGATCCCACTATCATCTCTAGGATCTACATTAATTCACTATTTGAGACTTCCAATTGCCCAATAGATAGGGGACAATAATTTGTCCCTATATTATACCTCACACAATAGTTCATAGGAACATTACTCATAAAAATATTATCAAAATTCAACCCTCTATCACTTATCAAAGCCTTTGGAACACCAAAATATCTAAAAATATTTTTCATCAAGATGTCCATGATGTCCTTTTCTATTTTGTGAGACGTGGTTGTAGCTTCCACCCATTTTGATACATAATCCACACAAACTAGTACTTAATAGTTTCCAAATGATGGGGGGAAAGGGAACCATGAAATCAATACCACATACGTCGAAGACCTTGACCACAAGGATATGGTGTTGAGACGTTTCAGCTGAGCACCCCAAGTTACATGCCTTCTAGCACCTATTACAGCATGTCACCAAAAAACATTCATCCTTGTGCATGGTAGGATAGAAAATCTATATTGGAGAAATTTATCAGTTGTTCGGTCTAGACCATGATCTCCCCCAGCTTGGAATGAATGGAAAATCACAATAATTCCATGAATCTCTTCTTTTGGGATGTATCGAAAGATAACCATGTCTCTACATGAGTGGAAGAGCTGCATCTCATCCTTGAAATATATTTTCACTTTAGATGGAAATCGTTTCTTTTGTTAGAAAGATAGATGAGGGTGAACGCATTATGTAGCCATATAATTGGTTATGTCAGCATACCATGGATGATGTGTAACTCCAATTGAATAATGATTCTCATTTATAATTTCCATCTTGATTTATCTATTATATTCTCTTCATAAATGAGGTAATTCCAATATAGAGATATGTTGGGAAACAATGTTCTCACTACCATTCTTTTCAACGATCACCAGTTCAAAATCTTAGAGGAGAAGTACCTAAGGTACGTGTCATGGTTTTTCATCCTTCATGTTTAGAAATTATTTATGTGTTTCGGGGTAAGTTTATAAAAACAATTGGATAGAACTAAATAAGAGAATAACCTATTGCATGAAACAAACCAGTCTTAGAATTTCCATCTCAATTGGAGTGTAGTTACTTTGTGATTTTTAGGCCTCTACTGGCATAGTAGATTAGTCTGATGAATCAATTTAGCTATTTCCCAATAACTTATCCCATTGAATAGTCATTATCATCACAAATAATCTCAAGTTGTTCATCCCAATTTAGAGAAATAATGATAAGAGCTTCAACCAATTTTTGATTCAAAAGCTAGAAGCTTGTGATGCATTTTTCCTTTAATTCAAAGATATCATCTTTTGAAATAAGATTGGATATTGTTTGAGATATCATTGAAATGTAACGATTGAATATTCTGTAAAAACTAGAATTACAATGAAAGCATCAGATTTCTCAAATAGAATTTGGGATAGGCAGTTGTGAGATATCATCAATTTCATCAAGGTAAACTTTAATTCCTTTCCTAGAAATCTCTTTGCCTAAGACAATGCCATTCTACACCATAAAGTGAAATTTTTCTAGATTAAAACTATATTTGTGTTTTCACCCCATTCCTAGACTAATTATATATTTCTTAAGAGAGTGTTGAATGATTTTCCATATATTGAAAAATCAACCATAAAGACTTCCAGAATATGCTCGACCACATCACAGAATATTGCCAATTTGCATTGCTAAACAGTTGATGGAGCATCTCACATTCTAAAAGATATCATTCTATAACAACGGTTTATATGATCATGTATATGTTATTTTTTTCATGGTCTTCTTGAGCAATTTATAACTGGTTGTATACATAATAACCATCTTAAAAGCAATTTAATTCGTACCCTACTAATCATTCATGCATATGATACAAGAAAGGTATTGGGAAGTGGCATTTTCTTGTGGAATCATTTAGTTCTTTGTAAAACACTCTTACTCACCATCCTATGACTCTTATTGTGGAGATAAGATCACTTTTATCTTTAGTGATCATAGTGATATCCCCTTTTTGGGTAACACTTTCAAAGGATATACCATGGGATGTCAAAGATCAAGTAGATGAATCCCACATCCAAAATAATGATCACATCTTTTCATAACTACCACATTTAGGGGAGGATTTAGCTGTTGATGTGGTTTCCAAGAATACATTGATACTTCATCATGTAGCTCCTTGTTTTCAAAATGGTTGGGAATATCCCTTTATGATTAGAAACATTCCACCAAATATCATGTTTTCTTCCTTTATGTACTTGTAGATGTGAATGCTCTTGTTCACGAGATTGATATGAATTGAGTATAACTAGAAGAGTGTTTTTATTGCCCATGTACCCATATTTCAATGTTTATGGGAGAGGTTTTTTTACATGTTTTGGGGATTTCAGAACCGAGCACACAATTTCTTCTGACTTAGCCAGCTCCAGAATATCGGGTACAATTGCACTTTTCCAAAAATAAATGCCATAGTCTATGATTAATTATAGCTACATGTTTCATAATCAAGATATATGTCATCGATGAATGGTTTATCAGTGGTATAAGAACATTCGATGCCATCATCCATGTGTCCCAAGTGATTTTTCATAGTAGTCAATGCATAACTGTCATCATTGTCTGTCAGGGATACTTGGTTAAGTACATAGAGGATATTGTATGATACATTCTCATATCCCACTGTAAAGATCAATTCTACTTAATGATCATCGATAAAAACATTCCCAATATCCACGAATGGTCTTCCCAAAATGAGTGGTGCCTCTTCTTATTTCTTCATGACAATGATGATAAAATCAGCAGGAAGAATCAGCCTTTCCACATTCACTAGCTCATTCTCAAGTATCCCTTTAGGATGTTATATGGAACGATCTAGTATTTGTAGTGCTACTTTAGTAGGTTTTAAATCATTCAACCCCATCTTATTAAATACTCTATATTGAATACGTCTAACATTATCTAAGGAGTCGCAAAGGGCCTTCCCAAACTCACAAGATAATATTGTGCAATGAAATTTAAATCTACTTGAACTGTGAATATTAGGAGGAAGAGAGTATAGAAATACCATAGATCATTATTTAGTTAGAGGAATTGTTCCCAAATACTCTATATTTTTCTTGATTGAGATTATTTACTTCATAAAAATTATATATATTGGAATTTGAGTAAATTCCAAATATGAATGTAAACCTGATGTTCCCAGAATGACATCATGAATTTGGAAAATTGATGATCCAACTTCCTCTCCTTTATTCATGCCAGAATAGGAAAGGTGGTCTCTTAAGTTTTGACCACCTCTTTTCCCTTTAAATGTATGACTCCCATTTCATCTGATAGTTCCTAGCATGAGGGGGACACCTCAACTACAGATTCATTATTTGAATAGTTTGTAGGTGGAGTTGGAATGACACTTATATGTTTAGTTATTTTTTGGGGGTAGCTCCATCCAACTTCTTACAGTGATATCATTGGCCTACTCCCGTGGGATCTTATCTATGATACATAATAGTTTACTATATCTCCATGGAGATATTTTATTGGAATGTTTCACAAAATGATTCTCAAATATTTGAATATATACCTTTTGATTCTGAAATCATGTCTCTGCAGTTTTTATGAAATTAGATAATTTCTTCTAGATTTGATGAGTGTTCTTACTGAGTTTGTTGTTCTTCCATTGGAGATTGTGGTTTCCACGGTTGTTTCACTATATGAGGGTTTTGATACCCTTTTTTTGGAAGGATGCCAGCTGATATTATTTGTGATATGGATTCTGGTGTTGCTATTGACCATAACCAGCTGGACTTTGTGTGCGAGGTTATGAATTTCATTGTTTCTTTCCCCAGACCGTGTTTGCATTATGTTTCCAATTTGGTTTTTGGTATTGAGTGTAAATATTTGGCCGTCTATTTTTAGAATCATAGATTACCTCACTTTTTTAGGCACAATCACTTGTCCCTAGTAATTCAACCATGAGATGGTTGGTACAACATTTGATGCTCGTTGGGTGATTTTCCACTTGATCTTAAGATGCATTTTTAGATTTGACGAATCAATTTTCGTGGACACAACATCTAGTAGACAATAAATAATCAAAGTGGTAACAGTGTTATGAATTTAACACTCTTTATTACCTCACTCATATTTATATTGGAAGCTATTTGTTATCATGTATTCGACCATGAAAATGAGTTACTTCATGTATTTCCTCATTAATGTTCCTTCATTAGCTGCATCCACCACTGATATGGTGTTTATCATAAGACCACCATAGAATGGTTGGACTTACATTCTCAATGGATAGACCTGATGAGTTTACTTCCTTAACATTTTTTTAAAACACTCCCATGATTCATACCATGATTACGAATAATGTTGCTGAAAATAGAGAATTTTGTTCCATAACGTCACCATCTGGGAGGATGGGAAATACATTGATAAAAATGTCTTGGGCCAATTCCTCCAATATGAGGACATAATATTGAGGCGGTCCATTAATATAGTCCTTCACTTTATCCCGTAATGAGAAGGGTAATAGGTGATAGTGAATAGAATCATCAGATACCCCATCATACAAAAAAGAGTCACATATCACCAAAAAAGAGAGATGATAGTTTTGGTCTTCATATTGTAATTCTCCAAATTATACCACTTTTTGGATGAGCTGCATCATGGATGTATTGATTTAAAAATGTTAGTCCTACACAGGTGGTCTGAAAATACCAGTATCTTCCCCTTGAATGGAAGGAAGATCGTACTCCATAATGGTACGTCATCGGGGAATTCGTTTTTTAGGAGGAGGGGGCCAAATTTGATGATCAGGAGAAGAATAAGGCATCTATCCTAGATAAAAGAGAAATAACCACTCTAGTGGGTACTCTTGAGGTTGCTACGAGGCGTAAACTGGAACAAGTAGAGCAAGCTGTCATTTATTGTTCCATGGTACGAATTCCTTGATGTTTTCTAGTGGATGATCTATCCACACATACTTAGTAGCATGTTGTTTTTTCCCTTTATCCTCGTGTATGAAATACTTACCATAATCTTGGAAATTATTTGGTTCTCCTTCTTTCATTTTCTTTATAGAGGCGTTTTGGTTGTGGTCACCCATAAGTGCTCGATGTTGCTTGATGATCGTTTTTTTGATCTCTAGATCATGCAGAAGGACCTTTTATGAATCAGTGATCATGGAATTATTAATTTGGCCACTTATGCACATATTATTTTATGCCCAACAATAAACATCCACCAAGTGTAAAATAAGAATAAAAAATTAAAATTATGAATTGAATTTTTATAATTTTAATTTTAATTTTCAGTTTAATTATTTACAATTTCAATTTTAAAAACACAAGTTAATTTTTTATCCCAAAAAATGACACCATAATTTGTTATCATTTCAGTTGAAGTGTTACCTTTGACAATCTAAATTGAACTACCCAAAATTTACACTAGTATAGTGAAAGTATGTGGTCGATACATATGGAATGAGAGTAACTGTGTTATTTTTATTCAGTTTTTTAATTAATTCGGTGATTTGATCTACAATTTAGAGTCAATGTTTTCATGTTACAATGAGAGTGTAATTAAACATTCGATTTCATAATTAATTACTTTAAAGATAAAAACACATAAATTTGTTTTTGGAAGATAAATTGGAATAATTCATATAGGTTTTGGATTTTTAAGGTAATTAATAAATCATTTTTCTTATAAGGTTGTGTTATTAATTATAACTCTCATTTCTTGGATTTGAATAAAATAGTACCCCCATGTTATAAAAAATTTCCCTTAAATCAGTAGAATCCAATACCATGGTCTTGAATTTGGTTTCTATTAATTTTATTATTAATAATCCATTTTTGGATGATAAGTCCACCCAATGATCTTGGATGTTCTTAATCTTAGTTCCTTATAAGATCCTTGGAAATCCCATTCTTGGTCTGATATAGGGTTTCCATTGATATTTAAATAGTGTTTTTAGGGATTATGGAAGAAATATATATAAAATTATTTTAATATAAGAATTTATAAACAAAAATACATAATCATACATAGCCCCAACACATAAGTGATTTAGCTACCCATGGAGTAGCTAATGACTAGCAGACTTATTATACCTAAATTAAACATTATAACATCTTCGTACTAATGATTTTCGGGAAGGTAGCAGCAGAACCATCCCACTTCTATTCACTCCCTCTCATTATCCCTCTTATTATTTTGTTGGGAATCTATGGAATTGTCCCCTTTTTTATCTGAGTGTTTAATTCCTGAGTTAGGAGGGCCTACGCTCTTATTCATAATATTTGGAGATAAACAATATACACCTGCATGTACAAATCTTTTATCTATGTCATGTGTATTTGGTCCCCTTTTCTCCACTGGTGGGTGATCTACCACACTGCTGATGACTTTGGACATGGTTCCACCCAGTTGGATGGGGTACATAGCATGTAGTGCCTCCCCACATGGTGTGTAATTTCAATCATCATCTAGCAACAACTTCTAGAAGGGGGTATACATTAGGTACATGGAAATCATGTGTTATGTAATATAAAGCCGGGAACATGGGTGTGTATTGGGCCATGTCGATCCTTTTTAGAGAAATAGTACATGATCATTGTAAGAATTTCTTTCCATTTATATATGAATTTTTGTTCTGACACATTTCAATTTGAGTCTATTGATAGAAAATACCTAAAAAACATTAGGATCACAGAGTAAAATAATTTTATCATGAATGAAACTCACATATCCCGTGAAAACATGTTATGACACTGAATAGAATTTATAAAATTGTGTGCACAATTATGGAACCTCACATTAGGTCAAACTGCCTAAATTATTTGATTAGTGTCTACAGACAGCCCAAAAGAACTCATTTTGAATTAA
Organism: Viscum album; assembly: GCA_963277665.1. NCBI lineage: Eukaryota > Viridiplantae > Streptophyta > Magnoliopsida > Santalales > Viscaceae > Viscum > Viscum album. The sequence goes on from OY728133.1 coordinate 1,979,419,858, forward strand.
TTTAACATCACTATCACATATTACCTCAAATGAATGATCATTGTGTAACATAATATCTTTATCATGATATCTATAGTCAGTCATGTTTTGTTCCAGTTCGATCATCATATTTGCTAGATGTATCTTTCATTGACATCACAAAAATTTAATGAATACCTCAAATAGAGATAAGTCCAATAACCATTCATAGTTGTACTATATGTGATAGATAGAGGATGTTCATGTTAGTGGAAACTATCAGGTGTTGTATCTAATTGGAATGTTAGACAGTGTTATTTTTAAAAGAGAATATTGTTTGGAAATTTAAGAAATATGGAATCATATCTTATGAACCTTAGAAATAAGAGATTGAATATTTTATTATTAAAGGATACACTATAGATCGATCACATAGATTGATGAGGCTGTGATATATTTGTACTCATAAAGCTAATAAAGATCTTGTTCAACTTTAATGGAAGATATTGTAGATCTCACAAGATATATCATGTTCAAAGTTATGTTTTGGGTCATCCATAGTTATTTTTTAGGAAGGATCCCTGTAACTCATTTGGGTTTCTAGTTTCGAATTTTTTTTGGAAATTATTACCATTAAAATATAAATGTTTTGGTGTTAATTGAGTTTTATTTAAAATTTAACTTTATTATTCACATTTATGTGAATATTTTATTTAATTTAATGTCATTTTGAAAATTACGATATATTATCCTACTATATTTAAAATTGTATTTGGTATAATTTTCACATATATTAAGAACATGATTATTATTCAATTTTGTTTTTAATTGTAAAATTAATTTTAAGTGATATTTATGTTGTAGGAATTAATTATTTATGTTTCATTTTATTATTTTCTTATTTTCTTTTTTGGAACCATTTAAATCATATTTTTGATGATTTTAGATGAAATGTAATTACCTGTGGTGGGAGATCTATAAAAATTTCTTTTAATATTGAGTTTCCCAAAACCCCAACAGATGATTTTTTATGTAAAATTTATAAATAATTTATTTATATCAAGAAAGAATGATTACCTCATAATAGGATTCTTTAGTCCATGACTTTATTGATATTATAAAAACCCTTTTAGGTTACCTTCATTTCACTACGATGATTCAATTTCACAATCCTTCTAAAAGTTACCCACATGTTCTCCATTGATATTCGGCCAATGCTAATTTATATTCATGTTCTCTCATAGTGAAAAATTGTCTAATGTTGTTCTTCATGATCAATAAGATAACCATCAAGCTTGAACATGATCTTTTCATTCCTTATAAGGAGAGATGTGCGATTCAATAGAGTGATAGAGAGAGAGAGAAAGAAGTTTATTGTACACAATGATTCTATATTCTAAATATTCTATTAACCCTATAATCTAAGCATGTTAATATACTTATTTAATTTTGGTTTAAGTTAAAATATTATATAATTTTATATCAGACCTTAATAATATTATAATCTTTAATAACCTCCAATACATATATCGTTATTATTATTTTACATTTTTTTGATAAATCACACAATGATATTATTTATTTTATTAGTTTATAAATATAAATTTATCAGCAGACACGATCATATTACATGAAAACATGAAATCATTTATTGAATAACTGAATAAATATTTTATTCACTTAAATATATGTTTTACTCAAAAACCAGAGAAAATATTTAATAAATGATATTAATATTTTACACAAAATCCATCAATTATATATTTATTAAATATATTGGTAATTAAATAAATAATTTGTCTACTAGATGTATAATTATTTATTACCTTGTTAAAATTAGCTATTAATAAATATTAAATATAATTATTCCTCAGTCATGAGAATATTTTTCATTCCAATATTTAAAATCTAATAGAATTTAATTCATATCAACCAAAACATTATATGTCTTACCTCAAGGGTTTTTCTCATTGACATTAGGTATGTATGTCTAAAGTCCACCATTTATTTTTATAAATGAGTCAGTACACCCATGATAATGAACATAATATCACATTTTAGAGAACTATTTACAAATGATCACTATGTAATAGAATCTATTTGTCTCAATATCCAACATGATTGGTTTCACTTCTATGACATAGACCTATATATTGAATATTTCTTTCTTTATCTATCTATAATAAACATTTTATCACAATGTACATGAAATTTATGTGATAGTAATAATTCAATCAAGGAACAAAGATATCATCATCTTGAATGATGGAATGGAAAAATCCCTCCTTGACTTATACATTAATAACATTTCATTCATGATTCACCAAACATACCCTACTTCTTGCCAACATATGCCATGGTAGTGGTTGTTAGTAAATCTATCTATGTGAATCATGACATATATTAATGATAATATTAAATTCTAAGAACCATTAAAAAAGATCGCTTATAATAATTTATATGGACACCAATTCATGTGAGATTCATATTGGAATGCTTGTTTTCAAAATAACCCTTTTGGAGATTATCAGCTGAGAAATCAAGAAAATAAGAATTATTTACTTATGAGTATTGACACCTAATATTCTAGGAACTTCGTGCCCTATAATAGTGTTTTATCTGACAATGTAGATATATTTAATAGATATCACTATAGTATTTAAAGGTTCTCATCATATTATTGGACTTCAGTTACATTCTCAATATAAAAAAACAACTCAATGACATTTTCTCATCAATGTTATGTAAGATAACAATCAATATGGAATAAGATTATTATATAAATATTTACATTTTTAAATATATATGTAACATAATGTATAATGTTTTTGTCTCTATGGAACCAGCTACAACAAACTCTCAGATGAAATAGAGCTAGTTTTTAATGATTGTTTATATCTCACTAGTAAACAAATCTTCCCCTGAGTTTGTATACACCTGAAAGGCCCATAAAATTTCTTTTTATATGGTTAATAATAAAAAAATATTTGTGGATAATTTATTATAAATAAGTTTAATACATTTATAAATTCTACAATGTTGTTATAAATGAGTACCCACAAATTATTCCCATCTAAGAATCATGACACCCTAAATAAATCAATGATAAAATATTATCAAAAACTGATAAATACCATTCTTTTCATATAACCCAAAACAAAACAAGACATTGATAAATCACTTCTTAAGGTTCATTAGAAGCCAAAATATGCTCAGAAATTATAGATATCATAACTATTTTCTATAATAAATTTGTCTTGAAAATTACCTACACCCTTTTCTGCAATACTGGAATAATTTAAACTAAGTGAAGAAAAGAGTTCCTGTTACAGGATCACAAGTATTCCCGCTTCCCCAAACACGAGGAACACATCAAGATATACTTTTCGATATACTATTGAATAAATCTAATTTTGGGGTAATGAAATTAATTTATGATATTTTTGATATTCATATACTATGAATAACTCATTAGTAAAATCAAATATCAATACATATCAATGAATATGAGATAAATTCCTAAAACTCATGCTTGAGATGATATTTTAATCTTCATAACCACTTCATATTCCCAATCATGTTATATAGGAATAATTCTATGTCCAGAAAAATCTATCAGAAATATTTTATCATTTTTTTCAATTGTTTAATATAAATACTATGACTATATTTTGTGCACAAAGAGATCAATGTTGTACATCATATTTCCTATATCATTTTCACTATATTAAGGCATACAAAGAGAAAACATTCATTACTTTGTCTTAGATAATTGGTAATATATTACTATATGTTTCCAATATGTCTATATAGAAAAATTATAATGATAACACTAATAAAATAGAGAAACATGTTACTCATTGGTTTCTGAAAAAATATTTTCAATTATCACTATGTATGATTTTTTCATAGAAGAATTTATGTAATATTTATATCTAGTTGGAATTTATTTATGTCACATACAGTTTTTAGTTATGCCTTGTAGACATACACCATAGGGTCTCCTTTTTTTCATGTGATGTGGAAATATTCCTTTTGTATTCTTATAAATTAGGTGATGGGACAGTCAATATCCCAATATGATGATTATAGAAATTTTCTTTAACATGTAGAATTAGAAACGTATTTTTATCCATGATGACAAGTGAATGAGTTTTATCATTGACTAAACAATCAAATATATATAATTTTTTATTTGTCCTATATTGTACCATCAATGTCGAGTTTCTCTCTAATACTCTACAGTAGTATCATTTCATTAAAATACTCATTATTTGGAAACCCAAAATCTTGATTCTTGGGTTTTATTACTTTATTTTATGCATTAATGAAAACCATAGAATATTATGATTTATATTTTTGTTATAGGAATATATTTTCTGAATGAATAATATATGTTTCACCCACCATGGATAACATAAACCCACACTTGGTTTATAATATCATATTTTATATGTGTCTATGTAACTACTCCTCCAATTATGCTTAGTGGAGTCTAGTATTCTGATTCCAACTGATGTGCATCTATAGCCCCAACATGAAGAAGATAAACCTATGAACGATTCCAAATAGATTCTTATCATATAATAATTAATATAATATCTATCAGAAAAGATAGCTTCAATATGGTTAGTTGTTTCGCTTCAATTTAAAAAATATGAATTCGAATAAATAGCATAATATAATCAATAGATATAAGCATCACCAGTCATCATTATTTAACTACCATCAAGAAACATATGTATATAAGGAAATGAGAGTTTGGTATATCCTTTAATCTATATATTCAATCAATTATTACATGGATAATATGTTATCAGCTAATATATATTGAATATTTTTTAATCTTTACCATGCTCACTAATTTACATCCATGATCATTAAAAAATCATAAAGGAAACTCAAAATGATTATTAAATTACATTTATCTTTAGAATAGTTCACATGTTATTGTTGAACTATCGTTAGAATTATTGTGATGTGCCTTTACTTTAGAGGTATATTTTTCTAAAACTCTATAAGTATTTTGTTTTTATCCCAAGTATGTTGGATTTATAGATATTTAAAACTTTTAATTGTTATAAATATGTCAAATACATTTACTGTTATTTGATAAATAAGTATCTTTCTATAATTGCGTATTATTTTTATAACTTATATAAATCATTCATTGTGATGTATATATGAGATTAAAGATATACTAAACCAGTGGTTTTGTATTGGAGTACCATAAAAACATTTATTTCAAATATGAAATAATTTCTTGTTGTTTCTAACTAAACACTATGATAAATTGTTTGTTATTACTCATTAAATAGATGAATTAATCCATTTTGGTAATGATAAGTTGTGAGATCCCATTGGAAAAAATAAGAATAGACATTTTAATTTCATTTTTAGTTTACTCTATAATCATTATATTCTTTATCATTTTGTGAATTCAAATACATGTAAGTTTCAATCATATTTTATTTAACACAATATTATTGAAAAGAAACATGTTGAATATATGAGAGTTGTTTGAAACTTATCACATATTCAACTCAATTAATATAATTTTCCTATTTTGATGATTCCCACATAAAAATAAAATTGTCTAATGTTCAATATTCTTCTTTAAACTCCACTCCCTATAAAACAAAATTTTCATTTTATTTTGGAACCACTTTATCCATGGAATAATCATCATTTTTCAACTGTGAGCTTACATATCTTTGATCCATTATGTGGAATCCCAAATCTTGAAATCCTAACATGGATTTCCTTAACACATTCCTCACTTTTACATAATATTAAGGGAGAGATACTTCACATGATGTATGATAGTAAATTAGACACATGACCTTCATAAAAACTCCACATTAAAAGTTTGTGTCCAAAAAAGGGATGGTCAAACACATAGTTCTATGCCTTCCATTTCCAATCATGTAGTGGATGTTCAGTCCGGACGTAATATATATTTGAGTTCTTTTAATTTATTATATATATATATTTGATTTTTTTACATTTCATAACTTGTTAATATTAAGTGTTTACTATTAATTAAGTAACCATATAGGATAAAACATGTACACATATTTCATATATTTAAATTCCATAATTGAAAATTAAGTCATTTATTTTTGTTGAGAGAGATCGTGAATACATGATTTAAATAATGCATTAAAGAGAAATAAATAAATAATAATGGTCTAGATCATGAGATTATATTATTTTTGATTTATTGAGTAAAAAATAAATCAACCATTGATCTCGGGGAATAAGTCCTTCTTCCAATATTGTCATGAGTTACAAAATTCCAACTGAAAATATGTGTTTATCCTTGGTTAGAATTATAATGGTTCCATCATGAACTTCATGTATTTTCCTTCAAATACATCATTATTTACATGTATTTATAACTCACATGCTGTTGAGAATAATCAAAAGATTAGTTAATGTTGGATGTATAAAATAAAATGTAAACACAGGTCCCAAAAAATAATGGATAAATAAATGAAACTTGTGGAAATATATATTACATAATATTAAATAATTGTAAACTCTTATAATAAATTAAATTAAAACAACAAACACATACATGGATTTTTTTCAAGCTCTTGGCTACACAAGATATGTAAAACCGAAATTAAACCATTTGATATGTATTTCAATTATTATTTATTATTATGATCTATTTTTAATTAATTGATTAATTAATTACATTACATATTGATGACCATCTAAATTCAGATTGAGATACCCATCATAATGACATTCATGGAAAATATACTATAGAACCAATAATCGTATATTTATTATAATGTATATATTTAACGTTTAAAATTAATTAAATGAATGATTAAATTTTATAAAAAAATATGGATCAAGGAATAAAAAGATTTTTTATGTTGAAATTATCAATTTAATATAATTTATTTCTATTCATAATTGGGAAATTATACTGTGTGTGATTACAGGTTACATGTCATGTACACTGGTTTTCGTGTACCTAGGACATAGACTTTTGGCTTCAGTCATGTTCCACAATTGGACTACATGGAGTATATATGCCACCTACACATTCTATGGTCTGAATACCATGTGTCTACACAACCTACTAAATAACTCGGTGAGTTTTTCTGATGCGACTACAAAATGTGTACATACCAACTACATGTCATGTAGTCAAAATATTGTGTGTCTTCTTATCATTCTTGAATGGATCGACTTATAATTTGAATATGTTAAATTATGAACTACATTTCATTATCACCAAATTAATTATTTTTATATAAGTAATACATCAGTTTGTCAGTTCCATGTAGTTTGACAGTGTATAACTACAAAATAGATAACATGATTATCTCCTTAACTTCTGTAGACTACACACATTGTACACAAAATACAGATTATTTAATCTAAAAACACATGTGCCATAATAGCAGATTCTTCATGTAGTTTAAATTAAATACACCATGTATAGATGTTGTTTGACATGAAGTATATCCCCCAACATTACGATATATATTGTACTTGTGTATATTTCATCTACTCTAGTGACACCACATTTAACCTAGTCTTACTGGAAAAAATTTGGCACTTCCCCATGTAATCTCTGATCATTATTCATCTATTCAAGGACTTATAAATTTTACAATCGTGAAGGAAGAAACTAAAATTATTTAAAATTGATAATACATATTTAATTAATTAAGGAATAATATGAAATGATAAATTCAACCATAATTGCACATATTTATTTAAAATAAAATAAATAATTAAAAATTTAGAATGAGGCCACACATATACCACTTGAATGTTTTGGAAACAGTTTGAGTGATTTTGGTGGGTGGTATATTAAAATTTATTTTAATATGGAGTTTCTAAAATCCCCAATAGGTGATCTTTTCACATTTAATTTATAAAAAATTTATTTTTTTTAAATAGTTGATTACCTAACATTAGGATACATTATTTAATGACATTGTTGATCTTCAAATAACAAGTTTTTGATTACCATTGTAGTGTTATTATAATTCTAGTATATAATACAACTACTGGTTATCCACACATGCAATTTTGATGTCTGAGAAATTCTAATTGATTTCGTGGTGCTAGAAAGATGAATCAAATATCTTTTAGTGCACCTATTGATCACACTAATATCCATCATGATTGAAGGATTTCTTCTCATTAATGAAATGATGAGTGGAATGTTTTGATGGAAGGAGTTTGTGTGTGTGTGTGAAGTCTATTGTGTGAAATAATTCTTTATTATCATTTTTTTAACCTTATACAATATAAATAACCATTTATTTATTGATCTAGGGATTATGTTTAAATAGTATTTAATTAAATATAATACTTTAAATAATATTATAATTTTTAATAAACCTCATTTCATAAAATAATAATATTATTATTATTATTATTTTATGGAATTCTCTAACTCACATGACAATAATTATTATTATATCGGCTTTTAAGTTGATATTTTAATACCAGAGTGATCATCATCTGATCAAAACCCACGAATTTTATTTAATTCATGAATTAATATTTTATTCACTTAAGTTAATATTGACTGACTGAATGGCCTGAAGGCCTAATTTTTATTAATTTTTGGATAAACCCCCTTTTAATGGATAAGGGGGAAACATCACAAGGAATCAAGGACATAAAACATTATAAACTATTAAAGGATAAATACCAAAACTAGACTACATATACATACCCCTCCCTAGAATTATCATTAATATAAAAAACCTCCACTAATGCATGACTATTTAGCGAGTTTTCCCATGCAGAAATGCGTAGGCCTGATACTGATGGAGAATCCATACCCTCTTAAACATTGAAATCTTGATTTTCATGCACGGTGAAAGAACATGATCTCATCCTCTTCTAGAGAAAATATTTGTAGATTTTTTGGAAGAAGCCTCCAAACTTCAGATTCCAAACCATTACTTTAAATCCAACACAACAACAACAAAATTACATAGAACCAGACCGCCTTCCACAAAAAAAACACCCTTGCAGAGAAAACCAACTCCTAGATTCAAACATCCTCAAATGAGAGAATATATTTATAAAATATTCAATAAATAAAATTAACATTTTAACAAAAATACAATGAGAAAATACTTATTAAAATATCACATAATTAAATAAATTATTTATCTAATGAATAAATTATTATTTATAATCTTACAAATATGAGATATAAAAAAACATGAATAAAATTATTCCTCTATACTGAGAATATAATTTATTACAATAAATATTTTTCAAAAAGATTAATCAAGATCAAAGGAAACACTTAGCGTCTGACCCTCTTGGATTATTTATCACTGGAATTTGACAGGTTAACCACAAGTATAAGACTACTTCCGAGAAATGAGTAAATACACACTAGAGACAGAACATAATTTCACAACATTGATAAACACATTAGAATACTCTTGATTTAATATAATTATTTTGTCTTGATATCTCATCAAGCAGGTTTCACATCTTCATAATCAACATATATGTTTGAAAATTCATTCATTGACTATCTGAAATAATTATAGATTCACCATTACCATAAAATTTATGATAAAATTATATTTCAATCAAAGGGATCAGATATTATCATCTATAAAGGAGGATGGAAAACATAATTTGTTTATTTATTCATAAGTGACATGTCATCTATGACATGCCAAAGGTAGCATACATCTTTTCAACATATGGTGTGATGGTGTTGGTTAATAAATCTACATTTGTGGTTCATTAGATGGATTAATGATAAAATTAATTTCCACGGAAAATTACACATTCTCATATATTAGAATATCTAGTGACACAAAAACCTGATGAATTCCTACCGGGGGTCCAATTCTCATAGTCTCGATTAATGTAGATTACCTTGTGAAAACTTTATATGATAAAACCTCATCCTTTTACTAGTATTTGAACGTAACATTCTATGTACTATGTTCCATATCATAGTATGTTATTCGAATATCATACAATATTTAACAGATATCAATATAGCATATGAAGGTTCTTATAAAAGTGGGGAACTGTGATGACACTATTAATGTGTTAGGCACTGATAGAAATTATCACATTAATGTTATATTGAATAATAATCAAAATGTAATAATATAATTATGTTAGTATTCATTTCCTTGTATAAACATGTAATCATACTAAAAAGTAGATGGTTAAATGACACCAACTTCAATAGTTTGATGGAGTGTAAATAATCATAAATAATTTTGTTTTGGATATTTATTTATGGAGGGGATTCCTTACAAGATCAGTCCTCTCTAGCTGAAGACATATTTTATTATAGAGTCCCATATTAGAACAAATTGTTGACAGGAGTAGTAAATCATATCATATATTTTAGCTATCACTCCTTGAAAAAAACTGTTTCAAATTGATTTTGCACGACCCCCCCTTGAAAATACCACACAAATGGGTATTCCCTTCATTTAAAAACCATATGATCCAAATCATTTTTGACATTAACTATTGATTCTCTATATATAGAGACATACCTTCTTCCCATTATTATTATATATAATTTCAATAAAATGAACCACCATAGATACACATTATCCTATATTATCCATGCTTATTGTTTTCAAACAGGCTTAGGGCCACCATTATTTTAGGTGAGCTACACTATGCCTCTTATGCCACTTGTTTGGGGGACATTCTTTGCTAGAATGGTTCTTTAGGGAAAACACATAATTTTATCTGGGGTTTCTTATAAACCCCAAATGGTTATAACACCTTTTGGGGTGATTAATTGTTGGATCAGTTGTTTAGGGCACAAAACATAAGCCCTTATGAGGTTCCATTTTAAAACCAATTGGTTATACTACACATTTCATGTGATTCTTAGCTAGACACGTGTTTCTTGTCCCAAAACATGAGTCATTATTTATTACTAACCAATATTTCAAGGGTGATAAATTGAATTTTATATCCAATATTATATAGGAGTCATCAACTTTTTTGGAATCTAATATGGTAATTGGGGATTCACCCAAAAGCATTTTTCTTTTGATATTATTTTTTTATAAATAATTTTCAGTATTATTTTGTTTCTTAATATAGGAGAATTTACCCAATGTGATAATTAAAAACCATCTCATAATGGAACATATACATCATATGGGAATCAGATAATAGATAATATTTTATATGAGAATCCCACTGAAGATTATTTTTGTCACCAATTTTTGAACTTATTATTGAAGGAACCCGAGATTGAATGAATAAGCTGAAGGGTGCATTATAGGTAAATTTATTTGAGTAAAATGAAATCATGAATGGTTGATGATAAATATTTGGAACTCGATTGAAGAAAATGGGTGTTGAATATAGACAGTAAACCAAAATAAAGGGAAATCATTAAATATCAACTACCCGAGTCGTGCCGGTATAGCCACATGAATGATTAATTAAAGGCCAACTGAGGGAAATGAATCATCATAGTCACTGATTGAAATTTATCTGAAAAAAACCCATGAAACTAGAGGATAATGACTTGAGTGAATTAAAATTAATCATATTTCATCACAAACTATGCCTGATTGTTATCAATCGATCTTGACCCTTTCTAGATGAAATGACCTATTATTGTCCAAGCTGATGAATATAGGATCATCCAATAGAGATAATTGATAAGGATGTAAGGAACTAGACCTAAGCTCAATGTAGGTAATAAATTATTGAAGTACAATAAAATCTTTGATAATTATCCTACATCACAAAAGAATTACTTTAATTTTGGAGTTCCAACATAATAGAATCATGATTATAAAAAAACCACCCTATTTTAATCAATTAATAAGATGTAATCTATTTATAGAGAATAATAAGTTTGTTCCCTAGGATTCTTCTCTATTAATTTTTGTTATTGTAATGTTGAAAACTGGGGTCCATGAGGCTTCCATATGTTCAAGTTGACCAATAGAATATTTTTTTATGAAAATTGGTTGACCAAATTCTTGTGAGAACCTGATAGTTGAAGGGATACCAACACTAGAAAACTAAATGTAATGGTTTAATGAGGTGAATTATTTTGATTCTATTTGAGTAAAATTGAGTTAATAGAGGATTTTGGAGGAATGAATCTATATGAAATATTAACCAATTAAAAAGGAAGAAATTCAAAATTTAAGGATAATTTAGTCTATTTAGAGTTAATTGGAGACATTGTCGGCATAGGGGGTTTGGAGATCAACGATGAATCACATTGAACATGAATTGATCAAGGATTTATTTCAATTGATTTTGGTCATTTATTGAAGTCACAATGATGATTTTTTCATGTAAAATCGTAAATCATTATTGGAGTTTTGATGAGTGATTCTAGTTTAGAAAATCTCATGTCTAGTGATGTTTTTGGGAAATTATACTAATTAAAGTGACCCTAAACTATATTGAAATGTTCATAAATGATTTCTTATTAAATAATCGTAAGCTAAATTTGTGTAAGGTATATATTTAGTGAAATAATAACATGATTTTGGAAAAAATGTTTCAAGGAGGAGATCAAGGAATTACAGTAGTTATAATGCATGTGGATTTCATAAGATTCTAAAAAAAATATTTAATTAAATAATTTAAAATTTTATTAATTAAAAATAAACGATGCTTAATAAATGGAAAAATATAGATTATATAATTAATTATTTAATTAGAATATTTTTTTTGGATTTTTTTAATTTACCATTGTTGTGACCGAATGAAAGAATTAAATATTTTAGGGGATACATACAAGTGAAATTAGAAAATTTTTGTTATTAGATAGAAATATATAAAAAAGGAAAATTGACACTCTCATATGCGGTATTAATTAATTCCATATAATTATAAAAATTACAACACCAGTTCTCGAGGGAATCACTTGAGGTGGAGGCTCATAGAAATATGAAATTGGGGGAGGTCCCAATTCAACAATGGAGGATCCACTAAACATTCTTCTTTTTATAGTTCTATTGATCTTGAGATATTTTTCATTAAATAAACTCTAAGGACTAGATGTTAAAATTATTTTATTAGTTGATTAATATTGAAATGAATTTAAAATCCTTTAATTTCATTTCATCGTGTTTTTTAAATTTTTTAATTTTCTACTTGAGCTTATTCTACTGCCAATATTTTCATTCTCTATTAGGAAATAGAAGGAGATGCCAAAATATTTTGGTGTGAATTTACCAATTTAAATTATTTCAAATATAAATATGATATATATATATATATATATATTTAGTTTGAATAATCATTATTAACCTTATTAAATTTTGATATTAATTCTTATAAATAATTCTTTTGTATATCCTTCACTAATATCAAAAATTGAGAGGAATAAACCCCATAAAAATAGAATCCTTGAAATTTAATAGGAATTAAGAACCATTTATAAAATATTTTTTAATTCCTAGGGGCTCAACCCAAGATAACATTTTGAAAACCTAGATTTATAGCCCAGAAAAATTCCAATGGAGGTAGTGGAAGATACCAAACCTGTCATTATTATGAAATGTAACAAAAACAGTACATGTATTTTATTTTTATAGAATAACCACATGTAACAATTTTTGGGGTTGTATAACAGTAAATAATACCTTTTAATCTTTAGTATAAACAAATTCAATATGTGACCCTAAAAAGGAACAAAATCAGTTAATAATACCATAAACTAGTTGAAAATTAAGTTAAGAGTGTCGAGGTAATAGTATTCTCTTCAATAATTAAGGGATTAATATCACAAAATTTGTAACTACATAAGAATGTTCGTTATTTAATATAATTATTTTTTCTTAATTTCACATCAAGAAGTATTCACATCTTTGTCATCAACATATATGTTCGAAACATCATTCATTGACTATATGAAATAATTATAGGTACACCATGACCATCAAATTTATGAAATAATTATATTTCATTCAATGGGATGAGATATTATAATCTATAAAGGAGGATGGGAAACATAATTTTTTGATTTATTCATTAGTGAAATGTCATTTGTGATGTGCCCAAGGTATATTTATTCCAATCAACATATGGTGTGATAGTGTTGGTCAATAAATCTACATTTTTGGTTCATGACATGCATTAATGAGAAAATTAATTTCTATGGAAAATTACACAGGCACGTATATTGGAATATATAGTGACACAAAAACATGATGAATTATTACTGGTGGTCTTATTATCGTAATCTCAATTGATGTAAATTACCATGTGAGAACTTCATAAAATGAAGCCTCATCCTCTTACTAGTATTTGAACCTAACAGCCTATGTACTATGTTCCATATCATAGTACGTTATTCGAATAACATAAAATATATAAAATATATCAATATAGCAAATGAAGGTTCTTAAAATAATGGGGAACTATGATGACACTATAAAAGTGTTGGACACTAATGGAAATTATCAAATTAATGTTATATTGAAAAAAAATGAAATTCAATAATATATTTATTTTAGTATTAATTTCATTGATTAAACATGTAATCGTAGTAAAAAGTAGTATGTTAAACGACACTAACTTCAATAGTTTGTTGGAGTGTATAAAATCCTAAATAATCATGTTTTAGTTTTTTTGGGGGGAGATTTCTAGCAAGATCAGTTCTCTCTATCTGAAGTCAAATTCCATTATAGAGTCCCTTTTTATGACCAATTAGTGATATGAGTTTTAAATACAATCTTATATTTTAGCTATAACTCCATGACAAAATCGGTGTCTGATTGATTTTTCATCAACCCCCCTAATGAAAAGACCACTCAAATGGGAATTCCCTTCATTTAAAAACCATATGATATAAATCATTTTTCACAATAATTGTGGTTTCTCTCTCTAAGGAGACATACATTCTTCTTGTTATTATTATATATAATTTCCATACAATGAACCACCATTTATACACATGATCCAATATTATCCATCATTATTATTTTCAAAATGACTTATGACCACCATCATTTTAGCTGAGCTACAATATGCCTCTAATAATACTTATTAAGGGTGGCATTTTGGGGTAGATTGGTTTTTCAGGGACAAGAAAAAATATTCTCTAGATATTCTTATAAACACCAATTGGTTATAACAATTGTTGGGGTGATTAATTATTGGATCGGTTCATCAAGGCTCAACACATAAGCCTTTATGAGGTTCCATCCTAAAACCAATTGGTTCTACAACTTATTGGGGGTGATTCTTAACTATTCCCATCTTTCTTTTCCCAAAACATGAGTCATTATTTATTACCAACCAAAATATAATGGTTGATAAAATGAATTGTATATCCATTATTATATGTGAATCATCATATTTGGTTGAATCTGATATGGTAATTGGGGTTTCACCCAAAATCATATTGATATTGATTTTATTTTATTTATAAATAATTTGCAGTATTAATTTGATTCTAAATATGGGATAATTTACCCAATAAGATAATTTAAAACCATATCATAATGGAATTTATACATCATATGGAACTCAGCTAATATAGAATTTTTTATAGTAGAATCCCACTAAAGATTCTTTTCATCAATAATTTTTGAACTTATCATTGAAGGAACTCGAAATTGAATTCATAAGCTGAAGGGTGTAGTAAATGTGAATATATTTGAGTAAAATGAAATCAATAAAGGAAGATGATAAATATATTAAACTTAATTGGTGAAATTGGGTGTTGAATGTAGACACTAAACCAAAATAAAGGGAATTCATTGAAGATGAACTGCTTGATTTGTTCCTGTATAGCCACATGGATTATTAATTAAAGGCCAACATTGAGAAAGGAATAATCATAATCACTAATTGAAATTTTTCTAAAAACCCCATAAAACTAGAAGGAAATTACGTGAGGTAATTAAAATTATTGTTATTTTATCACAGACTAAGCCTAATTGTTATCAGTTGATCTTGACCCTTTCTAGAAGAACCGCCCTATGATAGGACGATTTGATGATGATAGGATTATCAGAGAGAGATAATTGTATGGATGGAATTAACTAGATTTAAGCTCAAATAAGTTTATCAATTATTTAAGGCCTATTAAATCATTGATAATGATCCTACATCACAAAAAATAACTTCAATTTTAGAGTTCCAACACAATTGAATCTGGATGATAAAAAAACCACCATATTTTAATTTATTTAACAATATGGAATCAAATTATAGAGAATAATTAGTTCCCTGGGATTCTTCTATATTAATTTTTTATATTGTAATGTAGAAAATGATGGTCTATGAGGCTTCTATATGTTTCAGTTGACCAATAAATGTTTTCTTATAAAATATTCTTGACCAAATTCATATGAGAACCTGATAATTGAAGAGATACCAACACTAAAAAACTAAATTTGATCCGTTAATGAGGGTAATGTTTTTCATTCTAGTTGAGTA
The DNA here is from genome assembly GCA_963277665.1 of Viscum album. Lineage (NCBI taxonomy): Eukaryota > Viridiplantae > Streptophyta > Magnoliopsida > Santalales > Viscaceae > Viscum > Viscum album. The sequence goes on from OY728133.1 coordinate 1,979,436,235, forward strand.
AAATTTATTTCATGGAGGGTTCTGGAGGAATGATTCTATATGCAATATATACAAATTAATAAATGAAGAAATTCAATATTCAAGGATATGTTAGTCTAATAAGAGTCGATTAGAGACATGGTCTGTAGAGGGGTCCTATAGATCAAAGATGAATCACTTTGAACATGAGGTTATCGTGGATTTATTTCAATTTATTTTTGATAATTTTTTTAACTCATAATGATTAATTTTTCAAGTACAATAATAAATCATGTTTGGAGTTCAGATGAGAGTGATTCTAGATTATAAAATGTCATGTCTGGTGAATGTTTTTGGGAAATTATACTGACCAAAGTGATAATAAATTATATTGAAATGTTTTGAAATGTTTGCTTATTGAATCATAGTAAGATTGATTTGTGTAAGGTCCAGATTGGTTGAAAAAAATAACATGATAGTGGATCCTTTGTTTTATGGAGGAGATCAAGGAATTAGAGTAGTAAAAATTATTATGGATTAATTATGATACAAAAAAATATTTAATTAAATAATTACATCATTTTTGAATTAAAATAAAATGATGTGAAATAAATGGATAAAATATTGATGATTTAATTTAGTAATTAATTAGAATATTTTTTAATTAATTTTTATTAAATCAATCATAAATGTGACCGAATGAAGGAATTAATTCGTTTAGTAGATACCCACTAGTGAATTTTAAGAAAATTATGTTATTAGAGAGAAAAATATAAAAATGGAAATTAACACACTCATTGGGGGTATTTATTAATTCCACATGATAATCTGAATTACATCACCAGTTCATGGGGGAATCACTTGAGGCAGAGGCTCATAGAAATATGAAATTGGGAGAGGTCCCAATTCAACAATGAAAGATCCTCTAACCATTATTCTTTTTATAGTTTTGTTGATTTTGAGATATTTTTCATTAAATAAGTTCAAAGGACTAGAAGTTTAAATAATGTTTTTATTGGATTCGTATTGAAATCAATTGAAAATCCTTTAATTTTTACTCCTAATGTTTTTAAAATGTCTTTATTTTCTACTTGAGCATATTCTACTGTCAATATTTTCATTCTCCCTTACGAAATAGAAGGAGATCACACAATATTTGGGAGTAAATTGTCAAATTTAAATTATTTAAAATATAATTATCATATATATATATATATATATATATATTATTATTTTAGTATAAATAATAATTATTAACCTTATAGATTTTTTTATTAATTCATATTAATAGATATTATGTATATCCTTCAGTAATATAAAAATTTTGGAGGAATAATCCCCATTAAAATATAATATTTGTCATTAAATGGGAATTTATAACAATTTATAAAAACTTTTTAAGCCACAGAGGCTCAACCCAAGATGAAATTTTGAAAACCTAGATTTATAACCCAGTTAAATTCCATTAGAGGTAGTGGAAGATACCAAACATATAATTATTCTAAAAAGTGTCAAAAACAATAACCTGTATTTTCTTGTTTTAGAGGACCCACATGTAACATTTTTTGGTGTTAAATGACCCTATAATAGAACCTATTAATTTTTAGTATAACCAAATTTAATATGTCACACTGAGAAGGAACATAAAGAATTAACAATCCCATAAACTAGTTGAAAATTAGGGTAAGTGTGTCGAGGTAATATTATTCTCTTCTTCAATCTAGGGATTAATAAATAGTATCTCAACAAATACACTTATACTGATTAAAAAAATACTATGTCCCATATAGATATTTGAAAATATCCATAACCAATTATTAAATTATCCCTTTTATGTTATGTTGAACTCATTATAAATTGTTTCATCATATACAATCGATTCAGAAATACCATTTCATTGTATTTTATATTTTCTATAGTAAAATAGACATTCTATATCAATGAAATAATTTATATTTTTTACAATTTATCTATCTGATAAAGACATAATATATATTTTTTATTTAATATGTATATAAAACATACTCATGTGAGATTATTTAATTTGTAAACAAACTATATAGTTGATCTAATTATGGAATTAAAAACAGAAAATATTATAAAATAAAAGTAACATTCATATTCTATGGAATACATTATAATATCTCTATTAAATAAAACTATTCAAATTTGAAACGGATTCAAATTTGAACCTCGTGTAGAGAATACCGAACATGGATAGACCTATTTATCATTTAATTTGAATAAAATAATTCAAAAAATAAATTTAATGGAATAAGAAAATAAGGAATAAATAAAACAACAAAAATAATAAATAAAAACTCAAATAACTTTATCATACAAAACAATATGATAAAATAATGAGTATCTATCGGATAAATTTATCATGACAGATCATTCTTGAGGTTTGTCAATTTTGTGGTACGTAAATCATGTTGTAGGTAATTCATGTGGTAGGTCCTAACTTTCTTCATGTGGTCAGTTGGATTAAATGTATGGTTTAATCTAATTAACATTAAATTGATCCATGGATTTATATATTTTTCATTCATAGTTGTTTGAATGATAGAATTAGTTAAAAACAATTCATGGAGTCGATACAAAAAATACATAATGTCTGACTCATTGCTTGTGATGGTTTATTTTCTGACACATTTGATAGTCATAGTCACTTATCCATTATCATCTATTAAGGAGTTATGGTAAATCTTTTGTACATGGGTCAATTTTATTTTTATGTGCTCTATTAATTCACTTTTAATCATCATTTCAAATTATCAAACTTTATGTATGTGATAATCAATAAAAATTGATCTTTAATGACACGCTCTCAATACTCATGATCAATGAAAACAAATTGACAAATATCTAACAACCAATAATATACTAATTTATTTTTTTCAAGAATGTTTTATAAAATTAGTTTACAATGAACAAAAATGATAATTTGTTTATAATTAAAAAAAATACATTATAATCTAACTCGAATGAGTGGGAATAAAAAATTTAAAAAACTTTGAGAAATTATAGTTACTAAATTTGAAATCAAAAAATTAAAAATTATAAAAAAAATAATTTTAGGGGAAATAATAAATGTGGATTATTATTTATCAATAACAGAATGTGGTTCAAGGGTCTACTAACATTCTAACCCATTATAAAATTATAAAACCATGCATTAATTACCAAAAACACTCCCCCCATTTAATATTATCAAAATGTTTAAATTATAATAAGTTATCATCTATATGGAGTTTGTTTCCTCAATAAGTAATTCCCCCAATAATCATAAATTACTTCCAAGAAAGAAACTAATTCTAAAATTTGCATTGAAAAAAAATCCCCCAAAGTATAATGAATTTTCATATACCAAGATAAAATTAATAAATTCAAAATGGTTGTAAAACATGTAGCCAGAATCTGTTGAAAATTATTAAATTCTTATAGTTGAATAATTACTCATAAATATGAATCATCAATAGAGAAATTAACTAACATAAAACATATCTAAATTTGTGAAATTAACAAGGAATGAAACGAAATCATCTAAATTTCACATCGAAACTAGATTTTGACTCAAAATATTTAAATAATAATTCTTTGAATATAAAAATATATCTAAATAGATTACTAGTACAATAAATATTTATACCATTAAATAAACAAAAAACAATTGAAATAATTTTGCATCTTTTATAATGCATCATCATTCAAAACATGTTTCAAGAATCCAGTCTAAAAAAATAATTTTGGAAGAAAGAAAGTTATAAATAGAAATTTAAATTTCACCGAAAGATACTAAATTCATGAATTATAAATCTCTAAATCATAATCCCCCTAAATATTTGACATGAAATAAACAATTAAACTACAATAATGAAAAACTATTTTCTAAAAAAAATAATATAAATCTACTGTATTTTTGATTATATCAATTATTTAATTTTCATTAATAATAGATTTTATATTGATATTACATTTCTTTAATATGATATCTATGAAGTTAAATTTGAACACAAACATGTTTATTCCTAGAATTTTGTAATGGTTTATTTCTATAAATTTAAATATAATATGTATTATCAAAATTGATAGATCTTTTAACCAAAATAAAATCAAACTCATAAATTATTTTCACAATGCATATCAATTGGGATCAACAAGATATGAAAGTTATAGAATCAATTTCATTTGTTGATAATGCTACCTAATTTTTTTCTTAAATATCCATTAGATTAAATTTTAACTGTGTGGATGACATATGCCCGGTGTGATTTTTTTATCATGCATCATCCAAATTCAGAATTACAGTAAATAAAAAAAATTGTATGATAAAATAAATTATTATTTAAATATCTTTTAAAATTTATTTTAATCCTTTTAAAATAAATAAAATAAATTTCCATAAGATTAAATTGAATCCTAGAAAACATAATAACTAAAATAAATATATATTGAACTTAAATAGTAAAATATTAGAAACTACCAATAAAATCTATAATTGGTTTAATGTTAATATATTTACCAAATTAATATTTATAACTTTTTTATTAAATATAAAAATATGAATTTTATATGTTACATGAATATAAGACAGATATATCATCCTGTTCTCCAAATTAACATTTTTGATTAAGGAAAATACCATCATTTCACCATTTATTTAAATTGTTTTTTGTCTAAAGAATAATTTCAATTTTCTTACCTTACTAATAAAAAATAAATTTATCATCAATTTTTAAAAACCCACTACACATTGTTTCAGTAGGATACCCCAAAATAATATCATCCATACATATTTGTCCAATAAAAGTGTCATTAAAATTCTAGTTAATATACAATGAAGGATAATTTTTTCATTTTAAATAAAAATTCATAAAAATATTTGATAACCTATAATAATATGATCTATGAGCTTGTTTAAATAAATATAAAACCATATAATTGTTTACGAAATAAATTGGAATGTTTTAATTTTCAAATATGGATGGTTCAATTTCATATTATTATTTAGAAATAATACCATTTAGAAAATCATGTTAAACGTCAATTTGAAATAATTTGAAGTCATGAAAACTTATATAAGATAAAACATATTCTAATAAAATCTAACCATGATAGATTTGTAAAATATTATTCAAAATAAAAGCCTTCTTCTTGAGAGTATCTTTGAGGAAAAATATAGATATATTTTTATTGACTTGACCATATTAGTTAGAATCCATTTTTCACTCAGGTATGAATCCTGCAATTTTCAGTCTAAATCATTATTTAGGAACTATTATGGATGTGTAATGAGTTAGAAAATGTATAAAGTGTTTCTGTGGCTTTTTTGAGCATAGAACTCATATTTTTGGGAGAACTAGGCATGAAACATGGTTTGTAGTAAATTGTGTAGGTGGAATACTTTTTTAGATAGGTCCTTAGAGCATAATTGTCACATGATTTCCCTAACCAAGTTAAATATCCATGTTGTATTCCCCTTTCCTAAGATATACATGTACGAGTTTCCATTATTTTGTAAAACTATGGGTAAAAATCATGTAGAGGCTCAATATTTGTCCATTTTCTATTTTACCCTTAGTGATCAAAATAATCCATCCTTCATTTCTAATATGATTTCAAGTGGAAAATACATTGATTTCCTCCCATTTTGAGTATTTTGAGATCCTAACCTACATCTCAAGATATCTCCTTCATCTGTTATCAATTTAATCTTACATTTGTCACATTGGATTCACAATGGTAAGTACTCGAGTCCTTTTTAGTTGGTCTTCTTCTATCTTAATCTCAACCGAGTTATTGAAGTGTAATATCTTTTACTATTTTCATATATATACTCATTTAAAGATGAATTAGAGTTTAATATTGGATGACTTGAGTCATTCGAGCCTAATGTGGTTGTTCTATAACTCATCCCTCAAGTTCGTTGATTTTTGATTTTGTCATGTGGCCCACATCGATTTCATCAGGTTCAATATATTGAATTCATATGACATGATTATATTAATTAGAACAACATTATTATACACTTTCAAAATATGTTATTAGTTACTAGTGGTCATTCCCACTACTACTTCCATCGCATATAGGATGTCTTCCCATTATTTTTTTAGTTTTATGACACATTTGAGCCACCATTCGGGTGTGCCATGTCATGACCTTTATCATGGTAATATTTTCTATATTAAATGTCCTGATTTAAAATTATTAATTTCATAATGGAATTTAACATGTATGCTCACAAATTGACAAACCTAAGGTAAGTGCTTCAATTTGACAATTAAATGTGAAATTGAAATCAACAAGTATACTAAGTATATGACATGTCCTTTCTAAATGTAATGGAATAATAGGTAGTATGTCTATAGAACCCCTTAACATGTTAATGGAAGGTAGAAAAGTGAACCTTGATTTATGAAAATTTCTTATATGAAATAAATGAATATTTGTGTTCTTCTTTGAATTGCCACACTAATGGAAGGAAATGCTTGAAGGAAATTAACCTATTTTTTAATTATGACTTGACTAAATGAATGTATGATAAATTAGCCATGTCACACTAATTGAATGTAAAGGATTGAAAATTATGATTATTATCTGACTTCATTATCATAATATGAGTTATATATCTCATGCTCTCCATGGATTCCCAATGGTGTTCATTTTCCCTCGAGAACCTCATTCTGAATTCTCGAATATAACATGCTTATGTTGACACCCACCAAGAACAAAATCCATTCCCAACTATGGATTCCTGTTATGACATTGTAGGATCCCTCATTTAATACTACATGATACCTTGAATACACTCCTTTGATATAACATTGAAATGTTGGTTCCATTATTAAATCCCATTGGGCCCACTCATTGCTTATCTCTATTTTTCATTGGATGATATCCTTGGTCTCAGTATGCATCATATTATGGAATTCCATGGACTGTGCTTCTTGGATTACACTCTTACAATATCTAGGCTACATTCATTTCTTTATGGGAACCCCTTGAAGTCTACATTTCCTTAGTTATTACCATGGAACATCATTATTAAATGTCATTACCAATTTTTTTTATATCTTGGAACCTGAATTATAGTTAATATGTGAATTATTTATAAATTGTTAATAATCAAATAATTATTTGGTTACTTGTTCAGACACCATCTGATGGATGAATCATATACTTGGGTATTTAGTTACATTTTACTACATTACATTATCAATGCATGCTTGAACACTATTACATTTCCATTACATGAGCCAAATGTTATACACAATGTTGGTGGTGGCCTACTAAGATTTATCTCACACCCTCACCAAGAACCATTTGGTACTCGAGGAAGATTACATGAATACAGGGGATGATAAAGGGTAGCATAGTGCATCAAACACATAATTGGTTGTTGTATAGGAAGGATCTTTATAGTATATGATTGAGTTGGAGTTAGAGATGATTAGGATAAACATTGGATTTCCTTAATAATTTAGTGCAACATATTGTACACGCTACATTACATCATTATTCTCAAGTTTCTAGTGAAATGACATATCATCATTAGTTATTCCAGTTGTTTCAGTTATTTTTATCACTGCCTATCTATTAATTTTTCTTTCTTCCACTGTTTACTTATATTTATTCCACAATTTACCACTTATTATTTCTTATTTGTTGTTCTACACTCTAGTAATGATGTTATAATGTCCACATGAACACATGCTAGGAGCTTGCTTCAAGTTGATATCATTTAGAATTTTTTGAGATGAGCATGATGCCATGAGTCCCACTAGGATCAGGTCACCTGTTATGTGACATCTGGGGTTGGGACATCACAAATTAGTATTAGACGGTTTCCTTACTTTCATTACAATTTGGGGACAATAGTAAGGAGATTAGGAATTCATGGAACTTTTTAATTAGTCATGATTGCACATCATGAAATAGTGTTTAGGGTAAAATATTAGTTCCCTAAATTATAATTATTGTTTTCCTTTTTCCTATTATAGTTGAAATAATTTCAACATTATGTGAATCATATACTGTGTAAGGTTGTGGATCATTATTTTGATTTAGAATTTTATTTCATCATTGGACTGATGATTTGAGGGAAATAATATTTTATAACATTCATCATTATTGGAACCTAGAACTCAAATTCCATGCATGTAGTCAAGACATATAGGTTCATTTCACTAATTTAATACCTTTATATTCTTTTGATTTTTGAGTGATGCAGTGATAGTTAACATATAATTGTGATCATCATTTTTTGTGATTGAGTGATTGCCAATCTCAATTCAAGAGGTGTAAGGATCCTTATTTTTTGGGATGGGTGATTTAACGAGTCATGCCATTATGTTACAAATAAATGAATGTGTATTTATCTGATATGTTGTATGTGAACTAATTCAATGTGAATGGTTATGAATTATAAAGTTAATCATGACATCAAAAATGAAGTGGTTTCATGTTCTTATGGCACGATGTCTTGTTTGGGAAAGTTATAGGGTGGATGCTAGTAATTAAATGTAAAACTAAATGAAACTTATAATGAGGACATACCAGTACATGGTCATCTAAGTGGGTAGTTGGGGTAGTGTACCTTGGGTTGTGAGCCTTTTTTGTTTATATTTCCTAAGTATAACTATCTACCTGCTTTAGGTTTTTTCTAAGGACTCGTCTTGTTACTTGTAGACCAATGTCACCATGACATCCTTGTATCAAACACATGGAGTGTGTCTATGACCATACATCAGACCTCCTTCTCCATAATCCATTATCCATACTACTAGGAATTACACATAAGGCACTGCCAATTGTACCTGATCTAAGATCAGTTACCTATTTTGATGATATTTTCCTCCGATTGATGTAGTTCACGCACTATGCATCATGATTTCCACATACGAGGCTTGATCTGACTCATGATTTTCAATAGCATCATCCTCCTACGTTTTCAGGGAATAGAGGTCAGCAGGCTACTGAGTCTTTTCTAGAGGCTACCCTATCTATCATTGATCATATGGAAACACCTCCAGAGTGGAGGGTGATGTTTTCAACATACATTCTTTTGGATTCGTCAAAGATGTTGAGGGATGTGATTACCCATGATTATCTTCATCATGGAATGGTATGGGATGATTTCCATACTACCTTCTATGATTAGTTCATTACTCAGATGTTGAGTGGTGACAGGTCCAGATAGTTCAAGCATATCGTGTAGGGTTCTATGTCAGTTATGTAGTATATATCATTTTTTCACAGTGTTCCAATGATTTTCAATTCTTTTAGATCGTGATGAGCTTTCATGTGTTAGACGCTTCAAGGATGGGATTGTGTATTTCATATGTATGAAGGTGAATGCACATCTCCTGCCTACATTTTATGAAATATTTATTTAGACTCTCACCACTAAGTGAATCGTATGGGATGGAAATAACACTAATCATAGAGGATTAGTGTTTTGGTAGGCTAGTATTTCTCTTGTTGGAAAGAATGGTTCCATTGAGGTTTCTCATTAGGGATGTGACAACCATAATACCTATTTTTTTAACACCATGTTGTGCCATTACTGTGGATGGTGAGGGTATATAAAGCCTCAATGTGATTGATACCCACTAAAGAGATGATATTTCAACCATATGGGGCATCTTTAGATATTCTAAAGGACCTTTCCACCAGCTTTGAGTTGAAAAGGATCAGTGTTAGCTCCACCTTCAGGAGTGGGTTCTTTTGGGCCACATCATGTGGGGTTTGAATATCACAAGTAGGATTGGCAAAAGAGAAGATCATGGTTGTGGTATCTAGAACATTGACCACTAGTATCTCCAATCGAGTAGTTATGAATATGTTAGTCCAGCTATTGCATAGGGTCTTGGATCAGGCCTGTTGCATGCACTGTATTCAATAGCTGAGGATCTAGCTGCAGGAATTTATATAGAATGAGGTATTAATATAATAGAATATACTATAATATATACTTTATTTGATATAGGTTCTATGAACACTTTTATCAATGAATCTGTCATGGAATGTATCAGACTGAAGATACATTATTAATTTGGTGTAATGACCATAGATACATTGTTCTATGTGTCTTCATAGGGCATACACCAATGTAGGTATTGTCCCCTCGAGGTATGTAGTTACCCTTTCTTCTATAACCTCTTCACTATCAATATTATAGGCTTCAATTTTATTATTTGGATGGATTTTTTGCTTTAGTATCATTCTTTTCTAGACTGATATCACCACACATTATCTTTTTCATCAACAGATGGCATCACTTAACTACATAATGGTGAGTGAGATGTCCATGCTTTTGTAGTAGGATATTGGATTCACGGGCTAGGTGGAGTGACCACCCCGATTAGAAATAACATAATATATGAATGGGGTTTACATTTTTTAACTTTCTCCATGTATTATATCATTATAGGGATGTTTTTTTCTCTGACTTTCTAGATTACCCCCCTGAGAGATATGTATATTATAAACTTGAGCCTCTTCTATGAGAAGCCCCACTATCCATCTCTCCACATTGGATGGAACCTAATAAGTTTCAGGAACTCAATATAAAATTAGATTATTTTGGGAGAATATGTTTTATATATATAGTACATCCTCTTGGAGGTTTCCAGTGCTTTTTTCCAAGAAGGTAGATGGAAACATACATCCGTTTATGGATTACAAAACGACGAAATATCCAATGATCAAGAACCGGTGTCCATTGATTTGAATGTAATATCTCTCTGACTATATCATAAGAGTTAGGGTCTTCTCTATGATTTTGCTAAGATCATTTTCTCATCACGTGTGAGTCAATACAATATAAATACCTCATATAACATTATATTGAATGTATGGTCTGTACGAGTACATAGTTGTTTTATTAGTTCTTACAAATGCACCCACAATTTTCATGTCTCTAATGGGTAATGTTTTTTTATCTCTAGCATGATTCTTTCATCAATGTATTTTTTGATGAAATCTATTTGTATTTTCATACTCATAGAGATCATGAAAAAAATCTTGATTTCATTCTATATACACTTAGAGAGAATTAGATTTATGTTACGCTTTCTAGGTTTCAATTCTAGGTCGAAAATGTTCAATTTTATGGTCATATCATATAAAAAATATGAGTATTTCGTGACCCAAAAAGGTTAGTGTTTTAGTTTTCTATCAGAATACAAAGAAAATTTTGGATATAATTAGTTTTGTGGGGATGGTATGATATTAATTTCATTTTATACAGGACATTTCCATCCTTGCTTCACCTCTTATGGGTCTTAAAATTATGGTTATTAAGCTTCCATGTTCATAAAAGTGTGATAAATCCGTTACAGTGCTGAAAGGGAGGATTTTTATAGGACATATTCTACCTCTTCCAAAGTTAGTCATAGGTTATATTTCCTTTTATGATGCATCATTAATCATCCTAGAATAGGTATTGAGGAAGGTGGAAAATTTAATTGCATATTGATGTTGGCATTTCAAGACATATGAGATAGATTCCCTTAAAAACAAACTTGATCTAATAGTATTTGTCCATGCCTTGTGTTTCTAGAGAAATTATATGTTAGGAGAGTCATTTAGGGTGTATAAAGATCTCAATATCTTAAAATATATCTTCACACAACATGACAATAACTTAAAACAACATTGATGGGTCAAATAACTACAATCCTTTTATTTGGAGCATACCTATACTCATGGAACGTCAAACATAGTTACTGATGTGTATAATTGGAAAAATCAAGAACATGTCTTAAGAGAATCTATTTAGGAATGGAAATTAATGGACCCATTTTATGGGATTCATCTTATGATTCATGAAACTCATGATAACGCCTACATCTATTCCTTGACAGTTAGTCTTCCCTCCATGTGAAGGTGGAGGGTAGAAAATTTGCAGTTCCTGAATGGATGGTTCTTCATGAGAGTATATTAAGAGATAAACCAAATCTATATTAGGTTGTATAGAGAGGTGAAATACTTCACATATATTGTAATGTCTCGGTTCTTATAGATATGTGAGAAGATTTCATGCAAGACTCCCACGATTCACAGTTTTCAGTTCATTCACGTATCTTCGAAATTTATGGAGATATGTGATTCCATTATTGGTGGACTCAGATTAAGTAGCAGATATAATGTTGTATGAAAAGGTGTTCTACTTGATATTATCTATAGGTGTATCACTAGACACCTATAGGCTGACTATATCCACTTCCAGTCTTAGAATAGAAATGAGATAATATTTCCATGCAATTTGTAGCTAGGATGCCCAGGTCACTGAGGGGGATCCATGTTGTATGTGTAATTTTGAACGACTAAGAATTTATCCAATTTCATTAATATTTGGGATAATTTTGGTATTGATGATCCTGAAAGAATATATTTATTTCAGATCATACAACTATATAGGATCCATTACACTATCATTTAAGATAAGGATGCTCATTTCACATCATGGATCTGGTAGGTCTTGAAGAACGCTATGGGTACCTAGGTTCTTCTAAGAATAGCTATTCACACATAGACCAATAGAAAATAATAATGGAAAATACATGTTTTGTAGGTCATGATCTATGAATGTGTCATTTATTTTAGTGGTAATTAGGAGAAGAATATCAATGTGGTCGAGTTTAACTATAATAACAACTATCATGAAAGAATTCAAATGGATCTGTTTGTGTCCATAAATGTTAGGCCGTTCCATTCACCCCTATACTAGCTAGAGATAGTAGTGGATGCCCTACTATGTCCTCCTATCATATAGGAGACTTCGAAGTAGTTTCATCATAGAAAAATGGGTATGAATACTACTTGTCTAGAAAGAAATATTATATTGATCGAGGTCTTGGATCATTTTCTCTTGCGGGTATCCCCCATGCTAGGGATTAGATAGGTACAAATAAAAGATATGTTTTAACCTAATTACATACAATCATTTTAGATTCTATAGAGTGTATGTCTGGTATCCCATCACTATATACTACCTCGAAGGTACCATTAAATGCATGAAATATTCCATGTATCATAGCTTCACTAATATCATGCCTACATATCTGATTCTTTTTATCCTGATGATGGTGAGATTGATGTTGATTATACCATTGAGTAGTATCCAATAATCATCACTGACCAAGGCATGAAGGCTCTTTGTGGTTGGTTTTTCCCTCTAGTATAGGTGATATTGATGCAAGGACACATAGAAGATGAGAATTGGGAGCAGGATGATGACATTCATGCCATGTGGCTATAGTTGTTCTCAGATTGTGTTTCACCACCCATGGAAGGTGAACTCACTGTTGATTTCTTTTGAGTGGGGAATAGATTATGAGCCTAGTTTTTCCCTCGGGTATAGATATTTTATATTTAATTCCAATTCATTATTGTTCAACTAATGTAGTTTCATAGTGATTGAGAAATGGTTTCAAGGGTGTATAGGGAATGTTTGTAGCTTGAAACCATTAATTTTGGGAGAAATAGGCCTGGATCACAGATTGCAGTACAACATGTGGGGGAGGCCTCACTGTCAGAGGAATCCATAAAGGTGTTGTACTTTTTCAAATAGACCATGAGTGCATGATTTGTTCTTGGTTTCCCTAACAGTGTGGCCTAACCATATGGTACTCTACTTTCCCTAGGATCCCTTATATGGTTTGCGCAGGATTTGGTAAATTGTGAGAACAAATCTTTAATAGGATATATTTTGGGTAATTTTCCATATTTACTATTAATGATCTAATTAATCCTTCCTTCTTCTGAAATACAATTTCTATTGAACATAACACTCTTTTCTCACAATTTGATGATTTTGAAGTCATAAACTGGGGATCAAGATATTAATTGCATCAAATATCCTTTTGATCATTCATTTATCACATTGGATGTGTAATGGTTTGTACTAGATTACTTTTTATCCATTCTTTATCTCTCTTACTCTTGACCTAGTTATCGAGGTGAAATATATTTAACTCATTTCTCAGATCTAATCCATTCCAATACAACTTTGAGGCTAATAATTGACAATTATATTCATACAATCATAATTTGGGTAGTCTATAACTCATCTCTAATGTTTATGGGTTTTTTATTTTCCATGTGTGGCTTGCCAATTTCATCAGGAACTATTTATTGAGTATATATTCCCTGTTTATGTTAATTAGAACCATATGGTTATAATCGTTCCAAATATGTGATTATTTGTTACTTTTTACACCCAAAAGTACACACATCCAATATATGATGTCTTTCAATTATTTTTGTTTTATTTTTTTGACATGTTTATCTTTTTTTCGGGCGCACCTTTCTTAACCATTATAAGGGTAAGATTTTATATATGAAATGGATTTATTTATACTTTGAATTACATAATAAAAATTACCATTTATTCTCACCACATGACCCACCTAAGGTAAGTGCGTCGTTTCCATAGTCAAATGTAAAATTGAAATTTGAATGTATAACTAGTATATGACATGGCCATATTAAATGTAATTGAATCATAGGATGCATGTATATTGATCCCTTAACCATACTAAGGGATGATAAAAGAGTGAACCTTGATTTATAAAAAATTCAAAAATGGATTAAATGAATGGTTTCATGCTACTTGGTCTTCCCACACCAATGAATTTAATATCTTTAAACAAGTAATATTACTCATTAATTGTGACTTGATTAAATTGTTTCGTACTCAATTATCCTTGTCACACTAGTTAAAGGTAAGTGATTGAACCTTATGAAGTATATATGACTTCATTATCAGAAAAGTAGTGGCCAGACTCGATCCCCCCTTGGATTCCTGAGGGTGTTCCCTAAGAACTAAGGGACCCCATTCAGAATTAAAGGATATGAATTTCTTAGGTTGAGACCTACCTAGAACCTGATCCTTGTATAAATTTGGATTCCTATTATAACATTGTAGGATCCCTCATTTAGTACTATTGGATTCCATGGATTCACTCCTTCGATCCATCATTGAAAAGTACGTTCAGTGGCTAATTATCATTATTCCTAGACATTACATAGCCTAATTTTATTTTTGATGAACTCCTTGGAATCGATAGGTATCTTATTATAGAATTGATTGAACTATGTTCATTGGATTACACTCTTAAACTTTTCCAGGCTACAATCATTACTATGTTGGAGATTCTTAAGGTCTTGGATTCCATAATTATTACCTTGTATCTTCATTATTAAATATCATTATAGGATTCCTAGTAACAACTTGGAACATTCACTATTAAAAACATGTGAGATATTTACAAACTAGTAATAATCAAATAATGATTTTCTTACATGTTCATATGCTAGCTAATGGAAGAAGCATGTACATTGGTATTTATTTATATTGCACTACATACATTATATTTTAAGTATTTCATAGTCTTACATTTCTATTACACTGTCCAGATGATATTGACACCATTAGTGGTAGCCCACTGGGATATATCTCACACCATCTCCGAGTTCCATTTGGCAGTCATGGTAGATTAAATCAATGGCGTTGTAGATAAAGGGGAGCATATATCATTAAAAATATGATTTATTGCTATTTTGGATAAATATTGAAAGCATATTACTGAGATGGAGCTCATGATTCTTAGGATAGTATTTCTACTTCCATTATTTTTTTTAAAACATGTTACGCATGTTATCTTGTGTCTATGTTTTTCCAATTTCTATTAACATGTCTTATCATCATCAATTATTCCAGTCTATTATGTTGTTGTTACCCATTTATAACTATTACTTTTTCCATCATCGACTTTTTATTAATATTGAATCCTCTATTTACCAAACTTTATTATTTATCAATTGTGCTACACTTTGGAAATGAGGGAATAGTCTTCCCATGAACACACCCTTAGACTTCACATAAAGTCTACAAGATTTTCCATTTGGGTAGATTTATTTGAAGCTAAATGGACCACCGGGCTTGTGGAATCAATTAAGGGGAATATTGGTTGGAAAATTCACAATATTCAAGAATCTTTTTTAAAAAGTTCCATTTTGTCTAAGTGATATATGAATCATTAGGTTATTACACTAAATTCGATAAATTATTTCCAGTAAAATGATTCATTTCTTCTTTCATAACCAAGATATATCATGTTTTCTAATTATTAGTTCTATGTGTAGTAGGTATGTTAATTCTCTCCCTTTATAGGTGAATTATATTCACAAAGTTTGTCTTATAGAAAATTAAAATATCTAAAATCCTTAGTAATTTGATAAAAATTAGTATTTTTTTAATGTACTTTCACAAAATTTAATAAGAAAAGATTATTCAATAGCCTGGGTTCTTTTTTATAAACCATGTAATCATTCATTACATTTTAATGTGCTAAAAAAACAACATCATATTTTTCTTAAAAAATTCAATGTCATCCTTAGTGTTTAGAAGGGAAAACTCACAATTAAAATACTCCAAAATGAAAA
Organism: Viscum album; assembly: GCA_963277665.1. Taxonomy (NCBI): domain Eukaryota; kingdom Viridiplantae; phylum Streptophyta; class Magnoliopsida; order Santalales; family Viscaceae; genus Viscum; species Viscum album. The sequence goes on from OY728133.1 coordinate 1,979,452,648, forward strand.
AAAATATTTTTTATGCTTCAAAACATAATAATGAATATTTTTTAATAAATCAATTAACACTATTTTCTTTGAAATATATCCTGAATAATTTAATGAATCAACCCAGAATAATTTAACTAAAATATATACAATTATCATTATTCTAGTCATGTCATGATGTTTTCTACAATTCCCTTCCAAAATATCAATTTTTGGTTTTCCTATGTGTTTGGATGCTATTAAATAACAATTTTTATTAAAAAAAATGAACTTATAGATTTAATATTTCTATAACACTATTAATTCAAATATATGAAATCATTTTTCCCTTTTTATTTTAATCTAATTTTCAATAATTAAAAAATTTATACAAAATTGATAATAATGAGATAATAAATGAGCCAACGTAATCATGGAAAACAACCCAAAATAAATAAAACATACATCATTCAAGATGAACTAGAAGTTTTAACATGTCCAAAAATAAATACATGAATAATTTTAAAAGGACTTATAATTCATACTTCTGTCTTATGTATGAAATATATATTTTTAGCTTACCTTAAAAACATGAATAAATAAATTAATGGTATCTCTATTTATGTTATGGAAAATGTAAAATATATATATTCTAGGATAGCTTATGAAACATCATGAAATTAAGAGAAACTATTATTCCATAACAAAAAAAATTCATCATAGTTTTTATCATATAATAATTTAGCATTATGATCATTTAACCCAAAAAATTTAATATGACAGATATCCACATTCTTAGTTAGATATCGAAAAAATGGTTAATCATTTAAATGATACTCAAAACGGTTTATAATTTGAAAAACATTACAAAATAACATTTTTGTAAAATTTTAATTATATTTTTCTTTAAACCTTCAAAAATACAATATTCAAATATTGAAATAATTTTAAATTCTATATTTTCAAAAACTTTCAAATTGATTTAAAATTAAATGTAATAGTACCACAATTAAAATTATTAAAATATAATTATATTGAGATATCACTAGACATATGAATTTAGAATCTATTATCCAGATACCATATATCCTTTTTTATTCCTCTATGACATAATTCCAAAAAAAATATTAATGTTTTGGTACTCATGAAAATTTGGGTCCGATGAGATTGTTATATGAATATTTGGGAACCAAAAGTAATTTCAAACACATGTTCATAGTTAATAATTATGATAATTGTTTATATATAAAATCCTTTGAGTGTCCTTGATTTATGGTAAATCATAGGGGAAACTCATTTACAAAAAGACCCTTTATTTGACATATAAAGCATGTAATAGATGATGAAAATCCATTTGTGCTCTGGGAAATCAATTTCCTATATATATTAGCTAAAATATTATCATAACATAGAAAATATTTAATTTTTTAATATTATTAAAACATGTTATTTTATAATAACATTAAATTCCATGAAAAAATCTTGACAAACCTTGCTTCAAACTATCCACTTCATTTTCCACTTATTACTCTATTCCAGAATATTATTGAAATTTATCGAATCAGGTTCATTTCACCTGGACAAAGATTAAATATATATCTTATTTTTTAAATTATTTTTTCCTTCTTAGAAATTGTGGTATTTAAATAAAAATAAAATATTTAAATCTAAATGAATATATTACCAGGAATATTTTAATTAGATACAATTATTTTTTTTTTAATCTAAAACATTTTTTCTGAGATTATAGGTTTTAGTAAAAATCCCATATATCTCCCGTTAGTATTTTTATTTGTTGTATAAAATTATCAATTTTTTGATAAAAAATTTTAAACTATTTATAGTGCTCATATTTAGTTAGTTTTTCATATTCAAAATAAAAATATTAATATTAATCAGAATTAATTATTTCACTAAATCCATGAGAAAAATATTACAAACATTGTTATCTGAAGTAGATTCACCATTATTTCATAACTCTAATGTGAAACTCAAAATTAATTCCATTATTTTTTTATTCTACTTGCACTGCCTCTTTTTATTTTTACCCATATTTTATGTTGGGAATTTTGGAATGATGTTCCCATTTATTTAATTTATATAAAAAGAAATTTGAGGAACCATTTGACTGTTTAATAACTTTTGCAATTATTTTATTTTCCTCTTTAGGATAATACTTTATATATCTTCTATCTTAGCGTTTACTCTTCCTATATCCTCTATTTGTATGCAATGAATAACATCTATTTCAATTAACTATATCTTAGAGTCAAAAGATTAAGTAGTAAAATTTTATTTAAATGAAATTGATTTCATTTTTGAGGTCTCCTTTTGAGTAATTTTTTTCACTTTAATTAATATCAAAATAATTATACAATAATATCATTAAGATTATATTACATAATGTTTTTACTTTTATTTAATATAATTTGTATATATTGTAATATGTTATGTAACTCACTTCAAAAAATTTTAACTAAAACTAAATTATCTATATGTTCTCCTAATCCACTCATTGTATTTATAATACTACTAAATATATGAATCATCGTATTCATAGTTTCTAACACAACCATAATAATATATTAATATTTAACCCTTAGATTACTATGTTTTGTTCATATTAAATTATATGATCTCAAATGAGAAACATGAAAAATTATCAACACCTAATGATATATTTTATATGTGGATATATGGATAAAAAGATTTTTACTAATTAAATTGTATAATATTTTTAATAACTTTTAGTTAAAAACATATATACATACATCACTACTAGCAAATAAATCAAAAAACATATTCAGTTTCATTGTATGTATAATGATGCTAGTTTTTTATACATTGACATTAAATAATTTTTTCAGAACAATTAATACATTATAAAAATGCATTCACAAAGATCATATAAGATTAGTGCCTCTGGAAAAATGGAAGACAAATTTCTCTTATAGTAAATTACCATCAGTGTTTTCCATAAATATTTCCCCCTTTAATACCCCTAAAAAAACTATTCTTAGTATCTTATGGAAAAGAAAACATAATAAAATAGTGAAATCAAATTCATAGTAAGTGTAAACAAGTGACAAACATAAGCATAATCATGAACATAATAGAATGAGAACATGAAAATAACATTAAAAGATCATACACAACATATGAAATATCATATATATAATTTATTTCATAGTAATAGTTATTAATAAGACATGAATCAAAACATAATCCAAACACATAATCTTTGAGTGTATGATAAAGGATTAAAACATAGAATTTGTTGTATACACATATGATTATATTATCTTATGTAAATGATACCTAAAAAGACATTTATTTCATATTTGGAATGGTATAGTATCCCATGAACTAACATCATTCTTAGGATGACCTCCCATGTACCTTCTAGTTTGGGATTTGGTATCACCTCTGTGTACCCTCTTGTTTTGGTATTAGGATGACCTCCCAGGTAACCTCATTTTGTAGGCATAAGATGAACATATATTTACCCTCTTGTTGTGGGATTATGATGAAATCATATGTACCCTTTGACCTCTAATAACATTTATCATTATTTAATTCATTAGATAGAGATATAGTTCCCATAAATCCCATAATTTAAACTATATATATGTGGTCAACTATACCATATATCATTAATCATATCTCATCTCCGTAAAAGAAATGGTTTTCATAAGAATTTCATCATAGGATATCTCTTTGAAGAGTAATTGGATTTTTAATCATAATTACATAATAATGTAAACCATTTAGTTAAAGAATATGAAATATGTCCTTAGATCATATTCCTAGAAAGTCACCAGTAACCCTAAATGATTCCATAATAGATGGAAAATAATTTTGAATGATATTTTTAAAACATTTCTTGAAGAAAATATAATTTTCACATTGAAAAACTATTTTTAAATAATAAAAATGTTATCAAACATTTTACATTTAAAATAACTCAAATAATATATAACGGAATATTTTTTAAATAATAAAACATTTTAGGAAACTATTTTTTATAAATTATTAAAAATCCATTTTAAATAATTTTAAAACATTTTTAAAAACATTTATTTGAAAAAAAATTTGATTTTCATCTAAAGAGAGAATAATCATTCCATGAAGCATAAAATATAATTAAAAGAAGTATATTCATGGTAAAAACATCCAATGTCTATTATACATACCTCATAAAATAATAAAGGTGCATAACATTACATTAGTCTCAAAGAATATAACATTAAAGAAAAATTATCTTATCAGTATTGAAACATTTTAACCATATAAACCATGAAAGAGGGATCATAAAATGGATTTTTCTAATAATCCTTAATATAATAGAAAGGATATTATAATACATTCATTAATATTATTTACCCAATATAAAAATACAAGTGGTTAATATGGCCTATGTCTTGTAGAAATAAAAGCGATACTATAAATACCATTACTACAGTGTAATCTGTCGAATCATATACCCAATGAAATAAAAGAAAAATATATGAATATGTAAATACAATAATATTCTAGATATTTATAATAAAATAAACTCATGGTAATAACATAAACCACATATATGAAATCTGAACATTGATTGCATCTCGTGAAAAATAAATGTGTGTTGAAAATCACATACCTTTTGTTTTGACTCTCTTTATTCTCATTGAATCCTCTTATATAAAAAAATAAATCTATTATAAATATATTACAGAACGTTATTAAATTATATCATATCACATATTATTTACTTATAACCTTCATATTACTTGTGTATTAACAATTAGAGGTCAAATTTATATTTTGTGAAATAACAATTTTGTTTTTCACATGTGTTTGGATTTGATAATTTTTTGGTCATATTGCTAATATCATGATTTTATAAATTTAATAATGATATAATTGATATAAATAAAATATGTTATCAATTTATTTATATTTATTATAACCTATAAATGATATAGATAAAAAAATTAAATACACTATTCATAGAGGTGATAGTTCTTGCGTACACATAAAAATTGATTCCAATTTCTCAATGTATTAAAAGAATGAATGTAAATGAAATATATGTATATATATCATATAATAACATTGGAATTATTATTTAATGTATATTATGTTCTTTTACTAAACATATCTTTAATACATTCCATGTAAATTTTGAAAAAATCACATCATGTTAAGGAGGTGGTAGTCCACACGACCACAAATGAAGTTATCGTATTTATAAAAAATGGAACAAATGAGGATATACATTATAAAATAATTCCATAAAAAGATATACTTCATAAATATCATATATATATACATATATTTATTACAAAAATATAAATTACATCATTAAACCCAACCATGATAGATGGAAATAAAAAAATGAATTACATCGGTTTGTGAGGTGGTAGTCCGCCATACATATGACCAATGATTTAATATCCCATTTTATAGATTAGTTTATGAATGTATTTTGTTAAATTATAAAAAAACATCATATTATATTTAAGGAATATATTTTATGGCATAATCATTTAATAACATGAGTTTAGTGGAAGGAGAAATAAAAAACAAATTTTTTTTGAAGGGTGTTACCTATTCTTTGGGTAACACATTTTGGGTTTCACCAATGGAATTCCATTGTTGGACTTATACCAAAAGAAAGTATTCCTTGATTAATGGAGGGTATTTGGGGGATATTTGTACATTGTTTTTATGAAACAAATATTTTTTTAATTACTGATGAAAAAAGGAGAAGGGGATTCCTTTTATAAAAGAGATGAAGGATACTCTTTGAATTTCAATAATATTAATTTATAATAAATTTAGTCTCAGTATGAATAAATCAAAAAGTTTTTATTTGATTTTAAGGTATGATAATGTTTTCCTATCAAAATACAATATATTTTAGATATTGTTTGTATTATATGAATACTTATAATTTTTATGAACCCTTAGTTAACGAATTTTAATTTTAACTTTGATAACAATATTTCCAATATTAAAATTTAGAAATTTTTATATATTATTTGTCAAATATATACATAAATTTTAGTAAATAACATTTTATTCCATATCTAACCCCATTTTTAATTATTTAATATTTTTATTAATTTAACATAATTTAATAAAATATTATTTTCATAAAATATCTTTAGTCTGAATTTTTGACATTATTCATTAATATGACATTAATAAAATAAATAAATACATGTATCTTAGAAAAAAATAATTTAATATACTCCAAGTATATCATGTTCACATATAAAATAAATGTATCAACTTATTTAAGTTCATTTAAATTTCTTTTATTATATTTTAATATCATTTGATTGATTATTTCATTAATTGAATAATTAATGTATAATCATTGTGTAATTATTTATAATAATTATTTCATCACTAAAATTTAAAAATTCATTTCGAAAATTTAGATAAAACATCTAAATTTTATAATAATATATATATTTTAGCATAACTTCTATTGAAACACATATATTAAATATTTTACATTTTAAATGTCATAGTGTGACATTTTTTCCCTCTCTTTGATTTTAATAATATATATGAAATTTCATAGAAATTTATCCATTAAATAATTAAATTTCAAAAATTTGTTTTTATGGATTGAATTAAATTTATCCAATAATATTTTCCAAAAATTTAAGGTACTTTTCTAATATATATATATATATAATATTACTTTTACCCTTAATTACCCAATTTACCATTTACAATGGACATAAAAATGTCTAAAGTTATAATTCATATTATCCTAAAATAAAAGGGACTTGTTTAATAAATTTATATTTTGATTCTAAATTTAGAATCCCATCTTCAAAAATTTAATAATATCAGTGGAATAATCGAATTTTAAATTAATCTCAAAGATGGGATAAAGAGATAGGTTTTTAAAGATTAATGGGTCAAAAGATTGAAATGTTTTTAAATCGAATTTCAATGGGGAATTCATTCCAATGACCTAAATTAGATTAATTAAGGTAAAATTCTAATAATTATAAATTTAAACCAATCAATAAAAAAATTTAACTATATTCATAAAATATAATAAAAAGAAGGTTACAATTAAAATTTTGTATTTTTCACTATTAATTAAAACATGAAACTTTAAATAAAAAAGTTACCCCAATGTACAATATAAAATTAATATTTTTAAAATATATTTTATGTTTTTAAATAAAAATTATAACAGTTACGATTTATATTTTAACGGTGTACTTTATTAAAAGGTTTAAAAATTACATTTCTGAATAATAAAACATTTTATTCGTAGAATTGTATGGTTTTTCTCTTCATATTCTTATAAAATCAATTGGATGAGTAGTAAAAAATATTATTCAACATGTAATGTATTAATTTTATTAAAATAATTCCTCAATTGTGGTTTTCTTTTAATATATTAAGATAAAATTGTGTCGGTACATATTAAAATTAGTTTCATTGAAAAATAATTTCTTTATTTTCAAATTGTTGTTAATTTCATTTCCAGCTTATTCATAACAAAAGGATTAATTTCACATAAATTTTTATGTAATTTTTTGAAAATTAGGTTAGTATTATTTATAATTTCAATTTCAATGTATATGTTTTAACTATAAGAATATTTAAATAATAATATTAATAAAATATTGATGATTGGTAAACCTCCATCTTATATTTAACCAACGATATCAAAAGAACTCTGAATTTTGTGTAACACAAGCCGAATATAGTATTTCCAATACCACAAGATAATATAAGTGTTTTTTAGAAAATTTTTAACAAGTCTATTCATATAACATAAGAAAACATAATTCTATCACATAAAAAGTCTATATTTAGTGTTTTATGAAATGAAAAATTTTATAACAATGAAATTATTTAAAAAAATCCTAAAATATCATGGTGTTACATTATACCATCCATAAAATGAATTTTTGCATAAAACATTATCTAGGTTATCAATTGTTTAAAACATGAAAGATTGTTTCATAGAAACCTAGTTCGTAAAAAATGAATAATAAAACTTCTTTTCAAAAAATAATGTTAGAAACAAAATAGTTATGCATAGTAACTCATAAATAGGATTCCACATGCGGTATGATAGTTGTTAAGTTAACACACAAACATGGAGGAGAAAATCAACTATAATGTTTTAATTTATAGTAACATAGAACATAGTTAGGATAATGTTAACAATAATAAATTTATAACCTAACGATTCTATAAAAAGTTCATTGATATAAGAAATAGTGATAAAATTGAAATTTTTTATTTAAAGACCCTTTTTATTAAAGTTAAATAATTTTTATAACATTATATACTTACATGATTTCATTAATACCTCACCCATTGGTTTACTTTGATAAATTTCTTCATCATCACCTATTATAAAAAATTAATGTGTATCTATCATTAAAAAAGTGTTAGTATATCATGAGATCCAATTATTGAATAATATGTAATTAAATTTGTATTTATCGCAACAAAATGTTATCACTAATTATAAAATATGCATATTCCTAATATGTATAAAAAATATTTTAATCTATAAAACCTCATATGATGTTTAACATAAAATATCCCTAAAGTGCTAAACCATGTAAAACATATGAAATATTACATTCCAAAATATTAGAAATGATATCACTAAATTTCTCATTCTTAGCATTAATCACCCATATATCATATTTTTACTCTTATTTTTCACATTCTAATAATGTGAATACCATTATCATGTATTATCTTGAAACAAGGTAATTAACATAAATACATATTAGAAATATACAATATTTCTTATTAAAATGATTATTAGATACATACCTTAAATCCAAAAAATAGAGTAATCTCTATATGTGATTGCATAAGATACTTGTAATGAAATACTTAATCAGTACCAAAGTAAGTAGTACCTTTCAATTTAAATATTCATATCCAATATATCTTTATACAAAAATTATTATATCTACATTGCCTATATATTTAGGGTTGTATTTTACTTAAGATTATGTTTCAAATTAATATCACCCTTCCATTAAATCATATTTTTATGTCTTCAGCACCATTCAAAATATCCTATTCACTTTATTATGATAAATATATTCAGAAAATAATTTTATATTACTTTATTTTTATTTGATAATTGTTAAATTACAAAATATATACAATTAAATAATAAAAATTTACTCTGAAACTATTACTCAAGTTTCATCTTGTTATTTCATATTACCCCATTCCTATAATATGAAATATGATTCTTTTCATAAGGTTCCCTAACCTCAATATTTTCATGATTTTTACATTTAATGTAAACAACACTAATCGGACATCACATCCCTTTTATATATCTTTTATATTATCATTATCATCATTATTATGTCCAATAATCAAACTAGCTACCAAAGTCACTTCATGATATTTTCATTTTGGATATCAATTTTTATAATTCCTATACATTCAAAATCTGAAATATTCAATGACAACCTAGTTCCTTCAATTTCCAGTTATTTATTAAGACTAAAAATAATAGTGTGTGAAACAGATATCAAAAAATAAAATGAAATAATCATTAATAATTACTAACGGGGGGCCTAAATCATGACACCTACTTTTAAATCAATGTCACCATATGATTATAATTATATATATATTTTGAAATATCCATACAAATATCCCTAGGGATCTCAATATTTTTTTCTCACCATAGTTTCGAAAGGATGACTAAACCATTTCCCTGATACAATCTATATTGAACATGGAATTATCATACTTAGAAATTAAATTATTTTCTATAAAATTTCATACATTACATTAAAAAACACCAAAAGACTCTATTAGTTCAGTGCCTTTGGAAATTTGGAAAACATAGATTTTGTATAGTTAATGATATTAAATGTTTCACACAATGATCTTCCCCTTTAGTACCCCTACCTAACACCATTATTTATAACCTGCGAAAAATCAAATATAAAAAAGGGGTGACCTCAGTTTCTCGGTAATTTTAATCATGGGAGATACATAAGACCAATCATGAACATAAGTGTACAGAAACATGAGTATATCATTAGAGTATGATAACCTACATATCAATGAGTTTGTACATGGGAAATCCTTAAAATAATTGTCATTCATAAGAAAATAATCCTAATAAAATCATACAAAATGATCCATGACATTAAAAATATCTCACAAAACATGGAATTGGTGTCATACATATTTTCTTAGAATATATTATATCAATGATACCACCCAAGAAATTCCTAATACATCAGAATTGGTAAAGAAACCTATGTTCCATATTTTTTATTGTGATTAACTCCCAGGTTCCATCTAGTTTTGGGAATATTATGCCTCTTCTGTACCCTTTTGTTGTGGGCTTAGAATGGCTTCATGTGTACCCTCTTGTGGGAGGCTTATGATGACATTCTGTATACCTTCTTTTTTTATAGGATTACCTCCCTTGTACCCCTATATATCATAGAAAATATAACATTTCCCAAAAAAATGTATGGATATATATGTACCACCCATAACATAATAGGAACTATACATATGATTTTCATAGGACCATAAATCATTCATCACAACATATATTTTATAATGATTTGGTTTTAGTAAGAATTTCATCATAGCATATCTCATTGGAAAGTAACATGATTTATAAAAATAATTCCATCATAACATAAAAAATACAGTGAATCAGCATGAATGGTATCCTTGGATTATATCACAAGTAATGAATGAGTAACACCAAAAAATGTTACCTTAGATGGAAAATAATTCTGAATGATATTCTTAAAACATTTTCTGAGGAAAATATATTTTCAACTTTGTGAATTTATTTTTAAATAAAAAACATTTATCAACCCATTTTAACTGAAAATAAATTTTAAACATATAAATTAATATTTTAAAAGGATTTAAGCATCTTTTAAATCCATTTTATTTGAAATTTGTCTAATTTCATTTAAAACACATTTAATTAATTTTTAGAAAATATAGTTTTGATGGAACATAGATTTTCAATCAAAGAGAGAATAAAAATTAAACAAAGAAAAAACATCATTAAAAGAGTTATATTCATGGTACAATATTACAAATGTTAGAATATACATCTCCTTTAAGGATACAAGTTTATAACATGACTTCTGTCACAAAGAAGAAAAATTTAGACAACATTATCTTCTGATTTTGTAACTTTTAAACTATATTCCGCATCAAAGAGTGATCATAGAATGTATATGTAAACACCCATAAATTTATGGATAATTATTTCATGAAAAATTCAATGTCAGTATATAAACCAAAAAAAACAATTTGTGAATATGGAATACGTCTTCTAGAAATAAAAGTGGGATAAGAAATCCCCTTAACACATTATAATCAGTCGAATCATATTTCTTATGAAATAATGAAAATTATATTGATATATAAATACAATAATATTTATTATAATACACATATAATAAATTCATTGGTAGTATACACATCACATAGAGAAATTAGGTGGTGAACATGGCTTGTATCTCATAAAAAAGTAAATATTAGATTGAAATCTTTATCCTTATATATTTATTCAGATTGTAATCATATGAAAATAATTTATACTAAATAAATGTACCCTAAAAATATATTAAATAACATTATTAAATTATATTATACCACATATTATTTAATTATCACCTTTTTATAATCCCTTTATTAGTAATTTCATGTTCAGGTTATGTTTCAGGTAATTATGTCTTTGTTTTCCACATGTATTTTTCTTTGTTTTTTTGGGTCCAATTAATTATATCATTTTAAATAATATAAATAATTTTAAAAATGATATTAATATCATATATTTTTAATATATATTTATTTATAAAAATCTATAAAATATATAAATAGAAAATGTAATGAACAGTTCATGAAGACGGTAGGCTATACACCACTTGGATTTTGATTCCATTTGCATATCATTTTGATATATAAAAGTAAATGAAATATATGTTTATATATATATTATCATTATTAGACATATTATTTAATATATATCATATATATTTACTAAACTCATCTGTAATTCATTCTATGGAAATTATGAACGAATCACGTCACTTTGGTGAGGGGATAGTCAACACGTCCACAAATGATGTTATTGTATTTACAAAAATAGAAATCATTAAGGTATGAGTTATATAATAATAAAATAAGCATAAATAGATCATAAATATTTTATATATCACATAATAATTTAAATTAAATAATTATTCAAAACCATGAAACATGGGAATGGAAGAATGAACTTCATTGTTTTAGGAGCTGACAGTCCACCGTACACACGAATGATGATTGTGATCCAATTTGATAAAAATGATTGCTATTGTAGGTAAAACCATAATAATAACAACATATTAGTATACTTAATATACTAAAGTTATTAAATAATCATAGAATTAGAATATAATATGGGTTTTAAAAGTGAAATACAACAAAAGTGCTTGTTGAAGGGTGTTGCATCTTCTGTGGGAAACTCCTTTTGGATTACAACAAAGGACATCCTTGTATGGATTTGATATATATGTAATGATTACATGATTAATTAAATTATGTTGTGAGGTTAATTGGATAGGTTCTGGATGAAAAGATAGGTTTCATAATGTGAATAAAAAAACAAGAGTTTCCCTATTATTAGAGATGATGTGATACTCTTCAAATTTCCCATATGAAATCGTTTATATTAAATTTAATCTAAATATTAAATAATTTAACAAGTAAAGGTATTTAAATATTAAATATTAAATATTTTTTATATCATCCTTTAATAGATTTTACACATGTTTTTGTGTTACCGTAATTCTTATCATTTTGATTAATCCTTAAATAACATATTTTAAATTTAACAATGGAAAAAATGTTAAAATATAAAAAGGGGGAATATTAATATATAATTCATCAATTGAACAAAAACTGATCAATTTATTATATTAAACACAATATCTCACTCAATATTTACATGTTGAATATTTTTTAGTATTTAAATAATTTCATAAAATTTTATATTCATAAAATGTCATTAGTTAACATTTTGACAATATTTATTACATTAATTTTAATAAAATAAATACATAATTATATAATTGAAAAATATTTAGGTAATTAGACGATAATATTTTATATTAACCTATAAAATTAATTTATCTCTTCAATTAAGTATAATTATAATTTTTTACTATTTATAATATCATTTAATTGACTGAATATTTATTTGAATAATTATTTCATCATCATTATGTAAATATTTATTAAAATTATTTCTTCACAAGAATTTAAAATCAAATTTCCATGTTGTATATAAAAATTTTAAACTTTCAGATAATATTAATGTCGAGGATACATAATATTTATGCACATATTTAAAATAATATACTTATATAAATTAATTTTGTGATATTTTTTCAGAGAATTTAATTTTAATAATATATAAGTCATTTTCATAGATCATTTTACATTAAATAATTATATTTAACAAATATTCGTTAATATTCGAATTAACTACAAACAAGTAACATTTTTCGAAGTGTTATTTATTTTTAATAATATTTATAATAATATTTTGACACTTAATTACTCGATTTATAGCTATCTTGGTAATACAAATTTCTATTGTCGATATTTTTATTATACCAAAAAATAATGGATGTAATGACTAAATTTTTAACTTATGATTCAAAAAATAATATTCATTTTTCAAAATTGTAATCATATTAGTTGTAGATTTTATTTTAAAATTAATCCCATAGATGAAATGAGATGTAGGGTTTTTCAAGTGAAAAAAATCAAAGTTTGAATTGTTTTTTATCCAATTTCAATTATAAAATAGTTCTAAATACCTAATCTAAAAAAACTAATTTATGTTTTTACTAATTAAACATTAAACCCAACTCAAAATAAATTTTACCCATATAAATAAGTTAGACAAAAAAAAATTTTTTATTCCAAATTTAGTATTTTTTCTATTCATTAAAACATGAAACTTTTTAGAAAAATACCAAATGTTCACCCCAATTAAATGTTAATATAATTATCAGAATAACTAAATTTTATTTTCCGATACATAAATTATAAAAGTGTCAAAAATAATATATAAAATCGGTTATCCATTATAAGGCTATAAAATTATTCATTTGAAAAATATATCTTTTAATTCATATAATTAGAATTATCCATATACCATTCCCATAAAATCTATTATATGTTTATTAGAAATTATGATTGAATAATTAATCTATAACTTTTATTAAAAACAATCAACAATAGTGTTTTGTTTAATTTATTGAGATTAAATGGAGAAAATAAATAGAAAAATAGTTTTCATTTAAAATTATTTTCGTTATTTTCAAATAGTTTAGAATTTAATTTATATTAAATTTATAATGAAATGACTCATTTTATATACAATTTTAAATAATATATTCATAATTTCTAAAATCTTATTTTCAATTTCTCTTCCAGATGATATATGGTAACCATAATAATATTTTAATAGAAATATTAATAGTGAGACATTGTTTAGTAAAACTCTATCTTATATGTAACAAAAGCTACAAAAAGAGCTCACCACTATTTTTAACATAGGGAATACATATAGTTCTGTGTACCACAAGATAATATTAGTGGTGTGTGTCGTATAAAATCAACTTTTTGGTGTGTATAATGCATCCCATATATTTTTATTTTCTATTAAAAATCAATATTCAATGTCATGTGAAGTAAAAAATATTGGATAGGAATAAATTAGTATGAAATGATTTCAAAAAATATAATTGTGTTACAGTATTTCTAGAATGTAATTTCCCATAAATCAATACTCGGTGTTTTTGATAATCCGGTCTGCATGAACTCCAATATCTCTAATCGATTCCAATAATGAATGTAGGTATTTGGGATTCCATGAGTTATTTTCACCGTATATCTCAAAAATATAATTTTTCCTTCATAGTTAGATTGGTAAATTATTTTTATTCACACACAAACACCTGTCAAACTTAAATTTTATTCATTAATAATGGTTTTTAAATCCAAGAAGGAGGTTTTCAATTGGTCAATTGGGGGGGTTAATTGATCACATTAAAATATTATTAATCATTATTATTATTGTTACTTATTAATGAATCATAATTAACAATATATAAAATAGTATAGTATTAATAGTAGTCCATATAAGTTGATCATATATATACTCTACAATATTCCCAAAAACAGTGAATAAAAATTTAAAAAAAAGTTGAATCATTTATTTTTTTTATGGATCAATAAACTATTAAAATATATTATTTCATCTGTAGAGGCTCAATAAATGACTTACTATTCCCAACCAGGATGAAAAACCCATATATCTTCCTTTTTAAGGTAGTGTAATAGATCAAACCTCCGTTAATCTATGTCAATTGACAACTAAACCCCCTTTAATTTTATCACTTTTGGAAGAATAAAAATGAATAAAAAAATTCAAGTCATAACCCTATAATCAAACATTATAATGTACGTAATACATTATAAAATTATAGAAAATGAATGAAATATTAATAAATACGAATAAAAAACCAGTTTATAAATTAGATAAATAATTTTGAATAAGGTGTGTTCTATTTTAGTAGCTAAAGATTAGGATGATATAACTCATCCAATATCATTTTTGTGATTGATAGAAAATTCATGTCACATATTGTAGTTTGAAAATATTATCAACATCTTATTAAATTTATTATCTAAACTTAAACTATCGAACTATTTATAATGATATTCTTCATATACAATTGAATAAAAATTTGTAATATATTTAATTTTATTTTTCCTAAAGTAGTAATGTTGTGATAATTCAATTAACTACAATAGATTTGTTCAGTGCATACTTCCAATAAAAAAACAAAAGTATTATTTATTTATATCGCATAGAAAACAAACACATGGAATTTATTTAATATGTAAAAAATGTATAATGGGATCTGGTTTTTATATTAAATACAATAATAAATATTCTTGAAAACTGATTTCAGGATCATTGTAATACTCTTTAATAACATGGTTTAATAAAACTCATAAAATTATAATAGGATAAATAATTTATTATCATCCAGTACATATTCCATTAGAATATTGAACACATCTACACCTCATTATCATTCAATATAGATAAAATAATTCAATAAAAGTTCTAATTTAATTTTCAATTTTATTGAATAAAATAATAAATAAATATAATAAATAAAATACATTTAGTAAAGTAAAATATAAAATAATTGGAAAACTGAATATTCCTAAGGTGAAATTATTATATATGATAATTCATGTGGAATGTCAATCATGTTGTAGGTAAATATTATAGTACAACAATACTTATTGTGATTTCATCTTTTAATAAAAAAATTTATTTCTTTAAGTGATCAATTAGTTTCAACAAGAATTCTATTTGAATAATCATGAATTCAATCAAGGAGTCTAGATCTTTTTTATACCTAATCGATTGAAAGATCTAATTTTTTAAATACTCTTCAAGTTGTTGATTCAACACATAGAAAAGTTATGACTGACTAAATGTGATAGTTGTTTATCTAGAAATTTCCATATCGACAATCTCTTCTCTGTAACAGTCATTTGAGAACATGTGGGTTTTCTATTGTACATGTTATTGATCTATTGCCCATGTTGTCTATTTATTCATGGTTGATCATAAGTACATGAATTGTATCATTGTACATGTGTTTGAAACTCACTGTTGATCCTTATACATGGATTTTTAATCATTTTTTATCAAAATATAATAACCAAATAGTTACAATATATGCGATACCATTGATTATTATGTTGTAATTTTTTTCAAAACAAGTATATGATAAACATGAAGAAAAATTAGATCAAAATTAACATGAAAATTTTATAATCAATCCCATGTTAGTGATAATAATACACTAAAATTACATGAAAAATTTCATTTTCATGGATTTTTTACAAGTCATAAGGAATTCTAAAATAATTCTCTTATAAGGAATAATATGTATATTTTTGTAACAACAAAAAACAAAATGTCTATCAAATATCCACTAACATCTCTAATAACGAATCAACATATTCATTTTTATGATTGAAATTTCCCTATAGTGAGAAAGTTAATTCATTTCTTTACGAAATATATGGATTTTATTATAATGAGATCATCATGGTGATATTTCATCACTAGGTTCTCATATTGTTTTCACGTGAATGATTTTTAAAGTATTATAATAATAAATTGGTTATTATAATAGCTTTTCATTAACTTGAACCTCAACCAAGGTACTTAACTTTTAAAAGGTTGATATTTCTCTTCTCTAGGAATGTTCCATTCATCTTAATGTTTTATTGGAAAATAGTATTAGGGGGAGTTTTCTGATCTGTGTTGACCACCAAGAAATAGTTAGGTGTCCCAGCCCATTATTTTTCATATATTAAGAAAAAAATTTGATTATCTGGAGAAAATATAAGAAATTATTAAAAAAAAATTAGATCTATTAGGTTCCCTATTTATTCTACAGATATTCACTTTCAGTTTCCCTTTATTATGGTTTAACAGTTTTCTACTTGAACATTCCAACCATTTTAATTTTACATTGATCATCCAATTAAATTTTCCAATATTATTTTTTCTTTCTTGCTACATCTTATGAAAATTTTTTCATTTTATTTTTTTCATTTTCTTGGTCACTAAAAAAATCTTCTATATAGTTTCACCGCAAATTATATAGTAAACAATTATTTATGTTTGTGGTGTATTTGGGTGGTTTCAATGTAGCCTCAGAAAAAATAGTTTACATTCAGGGTAAGGTGGATTTTTACCCAAAAAAGAACATAAAAAATAAAAATATATATAACATTAACAATATATATATATGTATAATTAAATTATTATTTTAAAAAACTATTATCAAAACCTACATTTTTTAAAATTTTGTGTAATTTTTTTGAATTTTTATTACATGAACATACATGAAAACTATGTAATCATTCACTTATAAATATAATTTTTAATATAAAAAACATTATTATTGGATTATAAAGAAATTTATCGATAAAAAGGAAAATTTATAAGACCAAATATCTACAAATATAAATGAATGAAAATATTGTACTCCACCTCAACCCGAAAACAATGTTACTAAGATGACTATACATTAGGAGTTTTAATTGACAATTTTTTTTAAATAATTTATTCATAAAGTTTAATAAAAATAATAATAATTATGAATTTATCTCATCCCACCTCTCTATGATGTCATTTTTTAATGTAAATACATTTGAATATAATTTAGAGTTAATTAAATTTTTTTTATTGTATTGTTCAACATTTTCCGCTATACTGGTTGAGTGAGGAGGATCATATGATGATGGTGCTCCCATTTTGATTTAAGTGGAGTTGTAGGAGTTGGTTATAACACCTATATAAAGAAACTTTTCACATATCTAATGAACAATGGAATTATTTTACAATGAAATTTTGTTTAAGAGATATGGCCATTGAGGTGAGGAATTAATAATACTATATTATTCAAAGACGACACAACTATTTTTCAATAAACATTACTGAAATTTTTAGGTATTCTTATGAAATTTATAGGCCATAATATTTCTCCACACATTCTAATATAAATACATTATATTTATCCAACCTATACCCCTAAAATATTATTTAAGAAACATCAAGTGGTGATTTTTCTAACAGGACAGTTAAGGAGATCAAGTAAATCAATGATAAACAAACTCAAAATTGTCAATATAAGAGTTATAAGAAGAATATTACCCAATATAGTAAGTACAATCTACATTTTAAAGGATTTTATTGTGAAGATTAATATATTTCATTTAAGGATCAATATACATATTATGGCTTGGATATGCATTTTTAATCCTATTTCCCAAATTGACACTTACATATCCAACCCCTTGAAAATAAGAATTATTCTAGATATGACCCTATGTTATGTTCTTATGGTGACCCTTTCTCAGATAAATGTTATTATTATTATAAAAAACACTATAACATATCATGGATATAATAAGGGATGATGAGAAAACCCGCTCGTAGATTCCCACAGAAACACAATCCACAATTTCATAACCAAATAAGGATTGAACATAAAATTCTCATGTGTATTTTAGGGGTTTATTCTAGTAGTTGATAATAATATTAGATTCATAAAAAGACCAATATGATTTTGATAGTGCTGGAACATGTATTTGGATTAATATTATAGAGTTATAAATGGCGGAATGAGGTACATAGTTTGGAGGTTGTGACATTGGATACGTTACAAAAAAAATAATTTAATAGATGTAACCCCTCTAACATGTTTGAAAATGACAATACATATTATGATTAAAACTTAGTTAAAAGAGATAAAAAATTTAACTAAATCTAAAAATAAAAATATTTTAAACAATAATCAATATAAATGGACATAAATTTCTAGAAGAATCTAATTGATGAATCGTTACATGAAAAATAACAAAAAAATTTAAATTAAAATGGGAACAAATTAATGAATGTAAAAATATTTGGATTGAGAAAAATAGAATAGTCATCATGTTTTGAATAATTGTACACCTCTAATTTCCTTTCTACTCTGACTTAAAAAGAATTATGACAAACCTAATTATTTAAAATTACATCAGATTTATAGAAATTTTAACATAAATATTCTATTTTTGGAATACTTAAACTGAATATTATGACCAATTTCCCAAAAAATTGTAATAAAATAATCAATGGAGAAATTTACAACAAAAATATTAGGAAGGAGTGTAAATATGTCTTATAAAATATATAACCTCTATTATTTAATTAAATAAGGGTAATTTTTATAATTTATGTAATTGAGGGAATTGAGGAATTTAATTTATTTTGTGACTTAGTTTTTTGTACCAACCTTATTCTTTACCCATTATCTCAAAAATTAGGTCATGGAGAGTGGAAATCAACCTCTTCTTCCTTTAGGTTAGATGATATGTAAATTAAACTTCCTATTCGAAGGGTAGATTACCAATTAGTTATGGTTGATAAGATTATATTATTCATTTATATAATTATTCTATAATTATAGTGTGATAAATATGTTCATACCATTCTAGGAGTACCATTATTGAAAATTATTATTGTAGTTATATATGTGCTAATGGGAAAATTCAGATCCGTGATGGTTATTATAAATATGATTTCTTTATGTATTCCATATTTAAGGTATTTTTTAAACAAATATATGATGTGTAATAGGTGTTTATTGCTACGATTAATGTAGATAATCATAAATAATTTTGGGATATAATTCATGAATTTTTTAATGAACATTTTATAGTCAACAATGTTGAAAATTAATCCACACAAGAGCTTGAAATAAAATAAAAACCATAGAAAACAACTATAGAACTCGTTAATAATTAATATAATGAGGTCCATTGTAGAAAAAAATTAGATATGAATTACTCTCAAGATATTGTTTAATACAAAAAACCTCTTCCTTGCGATATAATCCCAATCCATGTAACCAACTTGAATACAACTCCCCTTACATATCTTCTTGAGATTCGCAATTATATTTTGGTTTTCTTACATAATAAAAATGAGTGTTATTATTTTCAGGTTACTTCCGAGGGTTCTTCTATCGATATAAAATTTGATAAAAAATCTCCAAACACATTGACAGATTGAAGAGCCATATTATAGACAATTTTCCAAAAATGGATATTATGATTAATGTTGATATATTTGGAAATTTGGGTAATGAATATTATTTTTTGAGATTAAGGTTTCCTTTGGATAGGTTGAATATTTTTCTCATTTTTCTATTAAATGTAAAGTTTTTGAATGTGAGGGTGACTCTTTGGGAGAGAGTAATCAAACTGTATAATATGATGGCTTTGTTCATGAGTTTGGGGTGCCCAATGTGTAGTGGATAATTGTGAGGATATTTCCAATCAACTTGGTTACTTTTATATACTTATATCATCCATTTTTTGTTTATCAGATAAATGATGTTCATATAAACTAGTGATGATATGAATATTTGTCTAAAATCCTTTGATGATATCAATAAAATAATTATAAATTACAGTTTAAAAAATTACTGAAAAAGAAGGAAAAATTCTCCACAAAAAATATTGTGTAATAAATAATTATAATGTCATACTTACCTAAGGAATTTGGATTTAATATTTGGGTGTAAGTAAGTATGAAGACTATAAACATAGCTATCTATCAATGGAAACCTGTAATTTCAACAACAGTTTACCATTTAGTTGTTTAATTTTAATTAATATGAAATTTAATTCACATTATATTCATAAAACTCATCCTCCCTTTCAAATTTTCTCAAATTGAATCATTATGGTCTAGGAGTAACAAGTTACTGTTCTCTCAATTTTTATCAGTCGCGTGTTTTTTATTATTAATGAATGGATCTAATATTCCATCTGTTTAACCTCGTATGTTACCCTCTTCAAGATATTATATAGAGTATTTAATTTCAATGTATAGTTACTAATAAGTTATACATAAGGAAATAATGAAAACAACTTATGATCATTGAATTTTATTTTTCATGAGTACCTAATTGATTTAAACATTGTATAATCCATTTAAAATGCATTTAAAGTCTATTAGATTGATATCAAATTTGATGGATGATTATTATTAACTATGGGAGAGGTTTTTGTTTCATGGATAACTTATTATGAATTGATGGGTGAAAATATTGGTTAAATAGATATTTTTTAACATAGTTTGTAAATTTAATTAAAACATTGTCCTTGAACATTTATTTTTAGAGATATTTCTTTTTGAAATAATTATTTAGAATTATAATTTTTATAGTTATCTTATAAATAAATTATTTATGAATATAATTAAAAGCATGTTAATTTTAAATCTATTTGGATTGTTCTAAAGATATTGAAACATGGTGTTTGAGTTTCTATTGTAATGCCTTGGACATCATTTCTTACTACTTAATTAAATACTAAAATCCAGCATTAATTTATTTAATGTTTCTACAAATTTGAGACCCAAAATTCAGGTTACTATTATATTTTTTGTATTGGGGATGGGTTATAATCTATAAGAGTGTGGTGAGGTTACTATATTCTCATGATTAGTGTGTGGAAAATTGGTATTATAGTAGTTTTAATCTACAAATTCATAATAATTAACCATTAAATGAATACTAAACCATCTAGACATCGTTAATAAACTATTATAATCAATATCCAATGTTATATAGAAAATAATAATGGTTATGGAATGCAATGAAAAAAATGAGAGTACATAGAGAATAGGGAAATATGGATATAAAATTTTCAATAAAAATGAAAAGGGCCTCAAACTATATCCAATATAATTTCAAGAATAACCCCAATCCTCAACTCTCATACTTCATCATATATATAAATTAAGTGACCAAAGGAAACCACTACCCCTTGTCCAAGCCTACACCCATGAATTCATTCCGTGAACTAATTAGAGGACCAAACATAGGGTGAGATATACATTGTAAGACAGCCCCAATTGTTCCTATAAAAAATAAATTATATGAATATGAACCGAATAAATTATTAGGTATAATAATTAAAAAGATTGTGAGTAATAAATTGACACAACATTTACTAATAGTACGTGCTTGCATCATGAAATTTATATGATGTATAACTATATATCATTATAAGGCATCATCAGTAGCCTATTAAAACATATTGAGTATCAATAAGTATCTATATATGATAAATAATCATATATCATACAAATGAGGTCTAGGACCATGGGCCATTGAGAAAGGATTCCTCTTCAAGTGCACAATTATAATATTTAAAAAACAAGTGGTTATATATATCTACATGTGTTTGGAAACTAGGGCCAATGGTTGTATAATCCACTTATTGTCCACAAATTGAATTCATATAGATCTAGGTAGAGAATTGGGTGCAGCCCAAGGACTATGTCTATTTTTTTCCTTGAAATCTTGATCCAATGTAACAATCCAAGGCATCTAATATAAATATAAAATTATGTTGTCAGTTTCATATCGTGATATGCCTCATTCATTCCATACCATTCCATCCATTATCAATGCAATATATATTGATTCAAGGGACCATGATTTTGTCCATTCTATTTATCAATTTAAATCATCTTAATCATTTCATAAATCATATCAATTACAAGTGATAAGGATTAATTTCTTATTAATGTATATGTATTTAATCAATTTCATTAGATTAATTACCAAAAAACATGATGGGATATGATATCCTCCATGCCCATTATATATTTAATTTATCATATTCAATTCATCAATCAATTCACTTATGACCGAGAAAAGGATGGTCATATAAATGACCCTGAAAATACACTAATTATTTACATATTTATGCATAATTGAAGGGATTCTCCATTTCATTCCAAAAGTAAAATTTATTCCTTTTTATTTATCCATTAATTCATACTTGAAAAGGTGTTAAAATAAATGTTTAACCTTTAACCATTCACTTAATTTAAATATGTCTCCCATTCTTATTTTTTGAGATCAAGTCACGGTGGCATAATCATAATAAAAATAATTAACCACCATCAAGATCAGTTGGGTTTGAGGTTGGAAAAATCCATCCTTGTATATTTTTGTCATAATAAGATTATTATTTTTTAAATAATCATATTATTAATTTATTATTTAAATTATAAATTATCATAAATCATGGAGTTTATCATAAGGTAAACAATTTATAAAAACAATAACTTTAGGGAAATTGTATAGATAACCTCCCTTAGATGGTCACTACACTCCTCATCTATTATCACCCTTTAAGATGATATAAAATTAAATAAATTTATAAAATAATTAAATATCCTGATAATAACTCATATTAGTTCTCAAGGATTTCTGATTCCATATGGAATGATAAATTAATTATTTAATGAATATGATTTAAGAGCATACTATTAACTATCCAAAATGAAAAACAAAACATAATTTTGTGCTCAATTGGACGAGTTATCAAAATACACTAGAAGATTTGGTGCGAGAGATTCACATATAGGGGAGGGGCTATGTTAAATGAGATATGAATTGGGTGGCTTAATCATTAATGAAGTATTTTGTTAAATAAAATAATCACCCATTATATGGGTTTTGTTGTTTGGGCACACAGTTTGGCCAAATGGATTGCTATCATGGTAGCTCCACTACCTATGTGGAATAAACCGTAAAGGGTTGGCACATTGTTTTATAGACCATACATAGCCCATGTAGATACAATATGTAATATCTCTCTAGATCCTCATATGTTCATCTGGGATCTTATGTAGTGTGAAAATGATTGTGCACCTCATCCTAATGGACCACATAGTTGATCATCACAATTTATACTGCATTTATACCAACCATGTGCCACATGATGATATTTCAAACATCACATGTCTAGGATTCAAAAAATAACCAGAACCTAATTAACACTTCCAAAGCATCTAAGAACATACATTATATGATAATATTAAATTTATAAAACAAAAATATTTTATGTACCTCATCAAAAAATCTTAGATCATATAACTTCACAACTTTAAAACAACTCATACTCAGTTTTCCTTCTTACTGTGGTATAACATCATCTGATAATATCTTTGTCCAAGGTGCATGTAAACTAGCTTCTCACTCCCAACTATCTTTCTATACATAGTCATGATACCATAACACCCTTACTAGAGGAATAGAATTACCTCAAAGAGCCCCCATGCTCTAATCAGTTATACATATATGATGCTCCATAGAGGATACAATTACCTATAAATCAAGCAGATATGGATAATGGATGTAAGGTAGTTCTGAAAATTAATGGATAATTTGAGATACATAGAATACATCATACATATCTTCGTACCTATGAGTTCAGTACAACTAATAGGGTATTTACTTGAATCTCTCCCAACCTTAAGGGCCCAAAATATTGAGGTGGTATCTTACCATGTCTTTGAATATATTTTTATAGTCTTGGAGAACGGTGTAATAAAACCTGATCCCCAAAATTAACCTCTATAATTTTAAATGGTTATTGTAATATTATTTCATATTAGATTTAGTTTCATACATATGCATCCTAATAAGTTATACATGAATTGGAGTCTCTAGAATAATAAAATGCTTCGATAACGCTACCTATCCTAACTCTAACCAGAACAGGGGTAAAAGAAATTAAATATACTATAAGGAATCTTAAGGATCCATCTATATAGAATTTTATAATATATTATTTTATGAGTAGTCATTGGGTGGTAAGTGTTTCTCTCTAGAAAATCAATAATCTTGAAATCATGCCTTAAGAAGTTCTTCTAAGACCTATATCGTATTCTCAAACAAATAATAATTTTGTGGGTGATAGGATATACTCAGTAGTACAAATGAATATAATTCCCACTATAGCCATTTCAATAAATTTGTAATAAAACAATCATTTATATTTTATATGATAGTATGTGGAACTCTATCAAGATTTATGACCTATCTTACATATATACATCCTAGTTAATCCATTATAAATGTCTCCATGAGAGGAAGGAAGTGAGAAAATGGTTTCAATCTATGTTCAATTACCCAATCTAAGTCACAAAATCATGGTGATATATATAATTCCATTAAAAATATATATTAACATCATCCCATTTCATTTCAGGAATGGGAAATGACTTTCAACTTTTATTGGTTTCAAGGTGGAATACTGAGTAATGAAACCTTATATTTCCCATTTCATACAAAAAAACTAATACTAGCAGAGTAAATAATGACACATCTTCCTAAGGGGAGGATGTAGTACCTACGGGGAATCAGGAGCCTCTTGCATAAATTCCTCTCAGATTTATTCTAGACCCAAGCATGTTTATTAATGTACAAGACATAATATTCATCCACAATCAAACCTGGTTGTGGGTCCTCACCTAAAACTCTCTCCCATATGATCAACCACTCAGAATTAGATAGTTTCATCATCTTAACTATATCCCAATGTAAATATATCATTGATCACTATATGGTTTGAGTCTATACATGATTATTCAGAACCTCCAAATTCCTCAAAAAATAGTTCCATTATCTTACACTCACTAATGGCCTCCTAAACATCATGTTCTAGATATATTTATCTCATAACATCTCCAATATAATTCCATTTAACATCCATATATGTAATTTAAAAATATAATTACTATAGTTATTCAACCAATCTTCATTTCCTGAGATTCATGCAATGTTGTGTAAATAAATACATGAAGATATTAGTCTGTGTACCCCAAAAAATTCTCTCATAAGAAATAGTACTTCCAATAACATGACATTAATGGCAATGGATATATTGAAATAATTTATTGGTTAATTTCATCATGTTCCCCAAACAATGAATAATTATACTCCACAACCAAAACTGCATGTATTATAATGGATCCTAGCCTGAAACATGATTCATTATAGTAAACTATATAGACTATGATAGGATGAATTAATATAGATATCATTGCTAAAGTAATCCTTTATTTATATTCTTGATAGGCTCTCCCACATGATTCACACCACATGATATTCACACCATTTTTATTAAATCTCATATGAGGTGCATCTATTCAATATAAGTCCTCAATGAAACACCTGTAATAACATTACATCATCAGGAAACATTATATATCATAGAATCTCATGGAATTATCTATGAAAATAACTGATATAACCTTATTTAGGTAAATTGATATTCTTTTATCTAAGATATTGTTATCCATGATGTGAACCTTATCGATCCCAATGTGTCATTTGGTGACCTCATTAGAAAATAAGACACTCGTAGTTTTATCAAAATGATATCAATATATTGCAAATTTTTTTGTTGGGTTTGTGAGTACATTGATATTTCTTCTAAAAATACTATGACTAATGGCTCTAGATATGGGAGAAAAACATATTTTATCAGTTTTGTGAATACTGATGGTGAATTCGTATGAAGTAAAAAAATTATAAATTAATTATGAAATCCTTATCCATAATCAATTATTTCACATGGTACATATGAGGGTCTAACATGCACCAGATGATAGACCATCCTAAACTTGATATTGGTGAAAATGATCTCTCTATAGGGGTGGTTAAAAAAGTAATCTACACAAGGAAGTGGATACTAGTTCATAATCCTAATCTGGTTTAACTGATGTTAATCGATGAAAATACTAATAATACCATCTTCCTTCTTCGAAAAAGGATAGGTGAACCCCGTGAATTGGGCCAAAAAACCCCTCATCTTCCATGTATTCTAGATTCATCTTATGCTACTGTAATAGAATTGTATCCAACATGATATAAGGAATGTATATTAGTGCTTCACCTAGAAATAGAACAATAGTAAACTCTACCTTATCTTAGGAGGTATCCCATAAAAATTCCAAAAATACATCAGTGAAATGATCTTATATTGTAGGGAAAATAGCCGGATGTATTACCCTATCGTCTATATATCATCTAGCATTTTCAGTTGTCATTCTGTATTTCCCACAATTCATGGTTATAGTTCAACATTCATGGACATCCCATTCATTGTTGTTAATACAACTTCCACTCTCTAGTGAAGCACATGATACCCTTAGGTTATAGTAATTTACATAATAATGATATGGAACTAACAATCCTATCTTGAGTATCATGACAAACCATTCATCTTGAGATTAAATAGGTCCCATAAAAAATAATACCCACCTATCTCAAGAGGATACACCTTGCACTAGCATAAACTATCAGATTGGATACCCAAAGGAGTGTTGTGTTTCATTACCCCACATACGTACTGAATCGTGAGACTGCATATATCTATAATGTCCATAGATTTAATGTAGCAGTAAGAACCAATAACTAACAAACAAGGTTCCAAAGTAAAGGATACTAAAATCATACCTATAACCATTGATGGACCAAAATTCAGATCCTCAAGGTTTGAATCCACTACATAATACTAGCCCTATATGTTTCCCCGAGGTATAATATGACTACCCTCGGTGGGTTCGATCATCTTGAACTAAAGACCCTATGACTTGCTCTCTCTCCCTTGATCACCTCTGTAGCCTCTATAGGTAGTAGTGTCTATCTACCTACCTAATGTAAAGATGATAATATGTCTCCTAGAGGTGGATATGGTTAAAGAACTGTTTTAGTGGACTTAGGTAGAAATTTAGTAAAAAAACAACTACAAATGGACTATTCTACACATTATCTACACTAAATTGGGGAACTATCACAGTTGGGACTCATACGTACCCACTTACTACACTAATGAAAGATACCATGGTGACCCGAGTGCATGAAAAAACTACAATTACCTACTAAATAATGATAAAAATTATTCTTCGTACTACTATAGCAGTCATATCCTTAATGAGTTTCTGGACCACTATACCCATACCACTATCTTCTATTATGTTACACTCAGTAATTAGGGCATGGATCATTATCTTAGGGATGGTGGTAAAACAAAACACATTAACCAAAGTTCTTATGGTGCATATAATCCCATTATCAAAAAATCTATGACTATAAATATTTTCTTAATGGAGATATAGAATTAAATATTGAATCCCCATAAAATAATATGAATTATACATAACATATAGAGTTCCCCAATCCAGGTGTCTAAAAACATTGTTTCTATCATCCCATGTTGTCGAGAAAGAATGAGTTATAGAAGAAATTCTAGGAATGTCATGACCCACCCTCGGGGTCCGTGCCGTGACTACCCCAAGCCCGCCTTCCATAGGCCAGGGGCTGGCGACTAGCACCAAGGCGTAATTCCCGGTAAAAGGGAAGGCATTGCCTTTGAAAAGTAAACACACACCACAGAGTAAACAAGCGGAATGTAAACACTAAGCAAACAGAGTACGACTGAAAGTGCGGAAAAGTAAATGGGCCAGAATACAAACCCAAACTGAAAGTAAAGTACAACTCGAAAAGGGAAAAACAGCAACTGAAAAGTAAAGCCGCTACTCCGAGCTGTCCACTGGAAATCCCACCTGAAGGGTGGGTATAGATAGCTCCTCTGCTCCACGGGTCCCGCCGTCCGCTCCGAGCACGTCCCGCCCAGTGGTCCACCTCCGGGTACCGTCCCGCTCTGCAAGCCTCAGCTAAGGTCAACGTTGTCCGTCGTCTGCAACCAACACAACGAAGTGCGGGCAAAGCCCATGCAGGGGTGAGTATAAGCTACTCAGTAGGGACCCCGAGACCCCTGAAGGTCTCTCAAATCCACAAAGGATAAACCACGAAGAAAAGTACGATCACGAAGTAACAACCGACACTGCTTAGGTATATGCCCATACATATAACTAAGTCATCAATTTAAATACGCTCCAACCTCCGAGCCCAAGTACAACTCAGTCCACGCAGGAAAGTATACGTATTCCACATAAGAAAGAAATACATAATCCACACAGGATTGCACAACACAATCCACACAGGAAAGCAACAGGATTCAGCTCACACAGGTATACTTCTTCAAGGACGATAAAGATGATCACTGGTCCATCTAAGTCGTCGGACCCACGAAGGATCGATAGGTAACTAACCCCCGCAAAGACCCACACAGGATCGGGCTCACACAGAACCTGTAGGCGCTGGCTCACACAGAACCGCTGAGCGCAAGGACCCACACAGGATCGGGCCCACACAGGACCTGTAGCACTGATCCACGTAGGATCGCTGAGTGCTGTAGTCGTTGTCGTCGAATCCACACAGGATCTCTGTACTGTCGTCGTCGAATCCACTCAGGATCTCTGTACTGTCATCGTCGCAGTCACAGTAGCAGTCGTAGCAGTAGAACAGTCGCAGCCAGCACTAGGGTTCCCGCACACAGCAAGCTCGTTCGGAGGGTCCGCTCCACGAGCCGAGAGGCTGATACATCAACTGTCACGAAGACCGAAGTTGATGTATCCAAAAGTTCCGTATTGTCAACAGGAACTCAACGCAACAGACGGCGCGTCGATCGGACGCCCGGTCTGAGAGTTATTGGCATTTTCGTCTCCGGGGCCCGGTTGGTTTTTAAGGCAAAACCAACCCGACCGTACTCCACCTGCGTCCAAACCTCGGTCGGATTATGCCAAAAGATCCGTCTCACTAAGAGGAACACAACGCGACTGACGGCGCGTCAATCGGACGTTCGTAGCTCAAGATATGAGCGTTTCCGCTCCGAAAGCCCGGTTGGTTTCGTGAACGAACCAACCCGGCCGAACTCAAAGTAATCCGAAACCTTGAGTGCGATATACCGAAACGACCTTCTCGATCCAAGGATCGCGTTGCAGCAGACGGTTCGTCATTCGGAGGTCCGAGGCTCAAGTTATGAGCGAAAAACCAAAACTGGTCCGAAACGGGGGGGTCCGGGTCCGGGCCGACCCGGCCCGACCCCCCCCCCCCCCCCCCCTGGGCGGCGCGGTGGCCGGCGGCGGCGGACGGCGGCGGCGTGGCGGTCGGCGGCGGCGCGGCGGCCTGGCAGCGCGGCGGCGCGGCGGGCCGCGGCGGCCTGGCGGCGCGGCGGGCCGCGGCGGCCGGGCGCCGCGAGGTGGCGGCGCACGCGGGGGCTAAGCCCCGCGGTTCTTTCAAGGTGGCGCGGCCTATGAGCCGCGCCGGTTTTATTAAAACAGCCCCCCCCCCCCCCTCACGTGGGGGGGGGGGGCCTGCTGGCGCCGAACCAAGGGGGCGGATGCCCCCTTCCCTCAAGAACCGCCCCCCTCATTAAGAGGGGGGTTTTAAAGGTTGACCGGGGAATTAAATTCCCCGGTTTTAAGTCATCCGGTCGCCCAGCTGGCCGGCCGGTTTTCTCAACGGGACCGGAAATTTCCGGTCCCCTTCTTCGGCTTCCGACGCCGGCGGCCCGGCCGCCGGTCTTCCCTTCCGCCGCGGCCCGGAACCGGTCGCGGTCTCCTCGTCCCGCCGCGGCCCGGAACCGGCTGCGGTCTTCTCGTCCCGCCGCGGCCCGGAACCGGCCGCGGCGTTCGTCATCCGGCGCGGTGCGTCGGCACCGCGCCCCTTCGCCGTGCTTTGATTCTTCTCATCGCGGCGCGACGGTGTCGCGTTCTTGAAGATTTTTCCTCGTCGTGGCGCGACGGCGCCGCGTAAATTAATTGTACGATCATCCGCGTGGTGCGACGGCACCACGCTACTTGCTTCCACCCGCATGAATAAACATGAACGTTGGAGGGGGGATTCGGCCGTGTTCGTGCGGTCCGGCCCCCCTCACGTTAAAATAATAACGCAACTTAAATAAATTAAGCCACACGTTATACTTGCTATTCACGATCAAGAAAAGGATTAAATAAACCAAAATGAAAACAACAACCCCTACCTCGAGTTTAAGATTCAAAGGTTCGGCTACGCTCCGCGGAAGACGGCGTCGCGGAGGTCGGGTGTCGCGGTCGTCGTTCGTCAAATCCGTTGACGAAGAGATACGTCCGATGCGACACGTCGTTGGCGGATCTTCGTTTGCCGACGAAGAAGGTCCGAGGAGGAAGAAGAGGTCCGAAGATACCGGGTCGCCGAGTCGATGATCCTTGACGAAGTGTTGTCGTTCTTCGTTGAGGAAGAAGACGTTCTTCGCCGGAGAAGATGAAGTTCTTCAAGAGACTTAGAGCTCTCTCCTCCAATCCTCAACACAACCAAACTAACCCCCAAAAATAAAATAAGCTATTCTTATTTTATTAAGCCATTCTATGAGTTTCAAAATTCAAAAACTCAATTCCATTAATTGGATTAGTGTGTTGGCATGATTAAAGTGAGGAGAGGGAAAGTCACCCAATTAATGGGAAGTTTAAAGGTTAAGATGAGTTACACATCTTAAGTGGGGGGTTTAGAGGAGTTAGGGAAGGTGAGGGGTTGGCTCGTGTGGGCCCCACCCCAACTTTATTCTCTCAAGGGTAGTTGACATCAAGTAGGTCCCACCCAACTTCCACACATAGGTTTTAACAAGTAAAAATAAAATTGTTCATCACAATTTTATTTAACTCAAACTAAAAACCCCAAAACGTAACTTTCAACCCGCAACGAACGCAACTCCCGAAAAGGTCTCATTAAGCGAATATTGGTGCTGCGAGTTCATCGGTGCCCTCAGATTTCAATTCCGAGCACCGGATCAAAAGTTAGGAATTCCTGCTCGTTCGTTCACTGAACGTACCCGAGCCAAACTTCGGAAATTAATTCCGGGCACTCCGGGCCTCGGAATCAGGTGCCGTCTGAAACCGCGCTCTTGTAAAATTATAAAGAAAATTAAGAAAAAAATTTCCATTGAATTTTACGGGTCTTTAAATTACTCCCACCTCAGGGCTTTACATCCCCGTAATGATACAACAAAAACTAGGGAAACAAAAGAGGGTACTGAGCACGCATCTGAGCCTCCCGCTCCCATGTGCTCTCCTGGAGATTCCCGTGCTGCCATCTGATGCGCACAAGAGGAATCGATCGCCCACGCAGGACCCGCTCCTGTCGATCCTCTATCTCCACCGGGAACTCCGTAAAAGTCGCCCCATCGTCAACGTCAAGCTCCCCATGGTCAATGATGTGCGTCGGGTCGTGCACGTATCTCCTCAGCTGGGATACGTGGAAGACGTCGTGCACCCGGTGCAACTGAGGTGGTAGAGCCAGGCGATAAGCCACCTCGCCAATCCTGCTGAGAATCTGGAAAGGTCCAATGAAGCGTAGAGATAACTTGCCGCCTCGGCCAAATCTCTGAATACCACGTCGAGGTGAGACCCGCAAGAAGACGTGGTCGCCATCCTCGAACTCTAGTGGCCTCCGCCTCCTGTCAGCATATGACTTCTGCCGGCTCTGAGCTGTCCTCATCCGCTCCTGGATGACCTGGACCTTCTCTGTCGTGGCCTGGACCATCTCCAGTCCCACCAGTGCTGACTCTCCAGGGTCTGTCCAGCACAAAGAAGATCTACAAGGTCGGCCGTACAACGCCTCGTACGGTGCCATCCCGATGGTGGAGTGGTAGCTGTTGTTGTACGCGAACTCCACCAAGGGTAGGTGGTCCTCCCAGCTATGACCAAAGTCGAGGACACATGCGCGGAGCATGTCCTCGAGAGTCTGAATGGTCCTCTCCGTCTGACCATCCGTCTGAGGGTGAAAAGCTGTGCTAAGACGTAGCTGCGTACCGAACGCCTCCTGTAACCCCTTCCAAAGCCGGGAAGTAAAGCGGGCATCTCGATCGGAAACGATAGATGATGGCACGCCGTGGAGCCGCACAATCTCCTGAACGTAGAGACGTCCCAAGCTCTCCACCGAGCCCTGCTCTCTGATGGGTAAGAAGTGTGCCGACTTGGTGAGTCGGTCAACAATCACCCAGATGGAGTCGTGACCTCTGGAAGTGCGTGGAAGTCCAGTCACGAAGTCCATAGATATTTCTTCCCACTTCCACTCCGGAACCTCCAAGGGTTGTACCAAGCCTGCTGGTACCTGATGCTCTGCCTTCACCTGCTGACAGGTAAGGCATCGAGAAACGAACTCTGCTACAGCTTTCTTCATGCCCGGCCACCAGTGCTGTCGTCTGAGATCCTGGTACATCTTCGCCACTCCAGGATGTACCGCCAAAGGAGAAGTGTGAAACTCCCTCAGCACTTCCTCTCGCAAAGTGACTGGTACCATGGTACGTCCTCTGAAAAGGATGTCGTGCTATGCTCCAAGGGAGATACCATCAGGTGTCTGTCCCGAGGATATCTGTGCACGCTGTGTCTCACAGTCAACGTCCCCATGCTGTGCCTCTCTGACCCGCTGCAGTAGTGGAGGGGTGACTGTGAGAGACTGAAGAAATGCTGCTCCATCTCTATCCACGAAGGATATCTGCAAAGAGGCTAGCTGCTCCGTCGCCTCCTCAAGTAGTTGAATTCCCGTCCTCCTGCTGAGGGCATCGGCTACTACGTTCCCCTTCCCAGGAGTATAGACTATCTCAAAGTCAAAGTCCTAGAGGAACTTGAGCCATCGTCGCTGTCTCAGGTTCAGGTCCTTCTGCGAGAAGATATACCTGAGACTCTGATGATCGGAAAAGACTGTAAAGTGCTCGCCCATCAGATAGTGTCGCCATGTTTTCAGAGTGAAGACCACTGCTGCTAACTCCAGGTCATGGGTAGCGTAGTTCTGCTCATGCGGCCTCAACTGTCGTGATCCATAGGCGATCACTTCCCGCTCCTGCATCAGAACACATCCGAGTCCGGTCCCTGATGCATCGCAGTAGACTACGTACCCTACTCCCTCCTCAGGCAACCTCAAGATAGGTGCGCTAGTCAATCTCTGCCTCAGCTCCTCGAAGCTCTGCTGACAACTGTCTGACCACACGAAGGGTTTCCCCTTCTTCGTCAAAGCTGTGAGTGATGCTTCAACTCTGGAGAAGTTCGGCACAAATCTCTGATAGTATCCAGCTAGTCCCAAGAAACTCCGAACCTCAGTCACACTCCTGGGTGGCTTCCATGCTAACACAGCCTCAATCTTCGCAGGATCCACTGCAACTCCCGCCTCAGAGATAACGTGTCCCAAAAAGTGGACCTCACGTATCCAGAACTGGCACTTCGAGAGCTTACCATAAAGCTGGTGCTCTCGGAGTGTGTCAAGAACAACTCGCAAGTGATAGGCGTGCTCCTCCTCTGTCGTAGAGTAAATCAGAATGTCGTCGATGAAGACCACGACAAACCAATCGAGGTATGGCTGAAAGATCCTGTTCATGAGAGCCATGAACACTGCTGGAGCATTGGTTACACCGAAAGGCATAACCAAGAACTCATAGTGGCCATATCGACATCTGAAGGCCGTCTTCTGCACATCCTCGTCTCTGACTCTGAGCTGATGATAGCCTGACCTGAGGTCTATCTTCGAGAACCACCGTGCTCCCTTGAGCTGATCAAAGAGGTCATCAATCCTCGGTAGCGGGTACTTGTTCCTCACTGTCACCTGGTTCAGGCGACAATAGTCAACACAAAGTCGCAAGCTCCCGTCCGCCTTCTTGGCGAACAAAATCGGGGAAGCCCAGGGTGAAACACTGGGTCGGATGAACCCCTTGCCCTGCAAGTCCTCCAACTGTACCCGTAGCTCTCGAAGCTCGGCGGGGGCCATCCGATATGCTGGAGTGGATATCGGGGCTGTCCCGGGGTACAATTCAATATAAAAGTCTACCTCTCTGCGAGGAGGTAGCCCTGGAACGTCGTCAGGAAAAACGTCCGCAAACTGATCCACCACTGCAGGAAAACCAGGACTCCGCACGTCAACTGCTCCAAGGATAAGGCTATCCAACTGATGAGTGATGGGCTGTCCTCTCCTCCGCGGAAGTCCATCCTGTGCTGCTAAGGCTCCCTTCTCGCCGGTGAAGGTGAACCTGCTTCCGTCGGTGCGTACACATCGCACCTTGCGCCTAAAACAGTCAATCTGTGCATGGACCGTAGACAGCCAATCCATGCCCAAGATGACGTCGTAAGGCCTCGACGCTGCTACAAGAAGATCCCAGCCGAAGCTCTCACCTCCTAGAGTAAGCTCACACTGCCGGCACCAGTGCGTAATCGTCGAGTCTGCTCCCGTAGGAGTCTCTAGCCGTAAGGATCGAGCCAACGGCTCTGTCGGAATCTCCGAGCTCCGAACAAGGGCAGCGTCTATGAAAGAATGACTCGCTTTTGTGTCTAAAAGAACTGCAGCAAGGGTGGAATAGACACAGATAGTACCTCGAATCATCTCGGGTGTGCCGTGGTCGTAGGCCTCTACTGCCTGGAGCTGTGCCTGTCGCTGCCCGCCAGCTCCCTGTGGTCGGGGTGGACCTCCTGGTGGTGGTGGTGGTAGAGCCTCAAAGCGTCGGCCACCACCAGCTGCCCGTCCAGCTCCTCTGCCTCGTCCGCCTCCTCCCTGCGGACCGCCACGGTCGACCCTCTGCCTCTGCCTCGGTGGTCCATCAACTGACTGCTGCTCCTCGGCACGGCGGGTCGGGCAGTCACGAGCCATGTGGCCCTGCCCGCCGCACGAGTAGCACTGTCTGCCTCTCGGAAGACTGGCTCCGCGCTGTGTGCCCCGCACTGCTGAGCCAGTGCCCTGAGGTCGTCTGCCTGAAGGTCTGGTCTGTCTGGACCCCTGAGTCATCCGTCGACTGCCTGCTGCAGATGCCTCTGCCACGTGCCGCCCTGCGGTGGGTCGCTGTGCTGGTGTAGACTCAGCAAGGAAGCTCTCGATCCGAAGAGCCCGCTCCAGTACTCCTGTCTGAGTCGGTATGCTAAGGGAGATCAGCGATGCCCTGATCTCGTGTCTCAAACCCTGCTCGAAGGTCCGGGCCCGGAAGAATGGGTCCCGTACCATGTCGGTCGAGTAGCGCGAGAGATCGGTAAATCTCGCCGAGTACTGGGCGACCGTCATGCTGCCCTGCCGCAGCTGTAGAAGCTCCTGGATACGCACCGCACGAAGGGTGGCTGGGACGAACTCCGAGCGGAAGAGGCTCTCAAAGTCCGTCCAAAGTAGAGATGTCTCATTGTGCACCTGGAGCATCAAGCTCCACCATCGTCCAGCTGCTGCGTGTAGTAGGCTCGCAGCGAGGATCACCATGAGGTCTGCTGGTGTCCTCACTAGCCTAAACACTCGAACTACTGCCTCCAGCCAGTCCTCTGCTGCCTGGGGATCCGTCACCCCGCGAAACCTGGGCGGACGCTGGCGCTGAAACTCATGCAGTGCGCTGAGGCGACGTGCATCGTCAGCGGCTGCTGCTGGAAGCATCGGGGGCTCGGCGGGTAAAGCTACCGCCGGTGCCACTACTGAAAAAGGGCTCTGCACCGAGGCCTCGTCGCTCGGTGGGCTGTCGTCTCGCTCGACTCTCGGAACCCTAGCTGGCTGCCGTCGTGGGGTCATCCTGAAAAGGAAACAGATGCGCCACGGTTAGAATAGTATACCTGGTGAGCTGATATAAGTAATCACAAAGAAAACTTGAGACTTTCATAAAACAGATCAGTATACCCGGTGAGCTGACACAAGTAATCACAAAGAAAACTTTGAAACACACACGCAATCAATGTTTTCGTGCATTAAGTCGGAAATCAGAAGTCAGGGTCCTGGTGTACGGATACGTCGGCCGCCGCACCAACACTGGACTCCCTGGACTGATAACCACACTCAATGCGCTAAACATTATTGCTTCACATAGAAAAGATCAGAGTTCGCGGTAGAACCGAACTCCTCTGATACCAATTTGTCACGACCCACCCTCGGGGTCCATGCCGTGACTACCCCAAGCCCGCCTTCCATAGGCCAGGGGCTGGCGACTAGCACCAAGGCGTAATTCCCGGTAAAAGGGAAGGCATTGCCTTTGAAAAGTAAACACACACCACAGAGTAACAAGCGGAAAGTAAACACTAAGCAAACAGAGTACGACTGAAAGTGCGGAAAAGTAAATGGGCCAGAATACAAACCCAAACTGAAAGTAAAGTACAACTCGAAAAGGGGAAAACAGCAACTGAAAAGTAAAGCCGCTACTCCGAGCTGTCCACTGGAAATCCCACCTGAAGGGTGGGTACAGATAGCTCCTCTGCTCCACGGGTCCCGCCGTCCGCTCCGAGCACGTCCCGCCCAGTGGTCCACCTCCGGGTACCGTCCCGCTCTGCAAGCCTCAGCTAAGGTCAACGTTGTCCGTCGTCTGCAACCAACACAACGAAGTGCGGGCAAAGCCCATGCAGGGGTGAGTATAAGCTACTCAGTAGGGACCCCGAGACCCCTGAAGGTCTCTCAAATCCACTAAGGATAAACCACGAAGAAAAGTACAATCACGAAGTAACAACCGACACTGCTTAGGTATATGCCCATACATATACCTAAGTCATCAATTTAAATACGCTCCAACCTCCGAGCCCAAGTACAACTCAGTCCACGCAGGAAAGTATACGTATTCCACATAGGAAAGCAATACATAATCCACACAGGATTGCACAACACAATCCACACAGGAAAGCAACAGGATTCAGCTCACACAGGTATACTTCTTCAAGGACGATAAAGATGATCACTGATCCATCTAAGTCGTCGGACCCACGAAGGATCGATAGGTAACTAACCCCCGCAAAGACCCACACAGGATCGGGCTCACACAGAACCTGTAGGCGCTGGCTCACACAGAACCGCTGAGCGCAAGGACCCACACAGGATCGGGCCCACACAGGACCTGTAGCACTGATCCACGTAGGATCGCTGAGTGCTGTAGTCGTCGTCGTCGAATCCACACAGGATCTCTGTACTGTCGTCGTCGAATCCACTCAGGATCTCTGTACTGTCATCGTCGCAGTCACAGTAGCAGTCGTAGCAGTAGAACAGTCGCAGCCAGCACTAGGGTTCCCGCACACAGCAAGCTCGTTCGGAGGGTCCGCTCCACGAGCCGAGAGGCTGATACATCAACTGTCACGAAGACCGAAGTTGATGTATCCAAAAGTTCCGTATCGTCAACAGGAACTCAACGCAACAGACGGCGCGTCGATCGGACGCCCGGTCTGAGAGTTGTTGGCATTTTCGTGTCCGGGGCCCGGTTGGTTTTTAAGGCAAAACCAACCCGACCGTACACCACCTGCGTCCAAACCTCGGGCGGAGTATGACAAAAGATCCGTCTCACTAAGAGGAACACAACGCGACTGACGGCGCGTCAATCGGACGTTCGTAGCTCAAGAAATGAGCGTTTCCGCTCCGAAAGCCCGGTTGGTTTCGTGAACGAACCAACCCGGCCGAACTCAAAGTAATCCGAAACCTTGAGTGCGATATACCGAAACGACCGTCTCGATCCAAGGATCGCGTTGCCGCAGACGGTTCGTCATTCGGAGGTCCGAGGCTCAAGTTATGAGCGAAAAACCAAAACTGGTCCGAAACGGGGGGGTCCGGGTCCGGGCCGACCCGGCCCGACCCCCCCCCCCCCTGGGCGGCCGGCGGCGGCGCGGCGGCGCGGCGGGCCGCGGCGGCGCACGCGGGGGCTAAGCCCCGCGGTTCTTTCAAGGTGGCGCGGCCTATGAGCCGCGCCGGTTTTATTAAACCCCCCCCCCCCTCACGTGGGGGGGGCCTGCTGGCGCCGAACCAAGGGGGCGGATGCCCCCTTCCCTCAAGAACCGCCCCCCTCATTAAGAGGGGGGTTTTAAAGGTTGACCGGGGAATTAAATTCCCCGGTTTTAAGTCATCCGGCCGGCCAGCTTGCCGGCCGGTTTTCTCAACGGGATCGGAAATTTCCGGTCCCCTTCTTCGGCTTCCGACGCCGGCGGCCCGGCCGCCGGTCTTCCCTTCCGCCGCGGCCCGGAACCGGCCGCGGTCTCCTCGTCCCGCCGCGGCCCGGAACCGGCCGCGGTCTTCTCGTCCCGCCGCGGCCCGGAACCGGCCGCGGCGTTCGTCATCCGGCGCGGTGCGTCGGCACCGCGCCCCTTCGTCGTGCTTCGATTCTTTTCAACGCGGCGCGACGGTGTCGCGTTCTTGAAGATTTTTCCTCGTCGTGGCGCGACGGCGCCGCGTAAATTAATTGTACGATCATCCGCGTGGTGCGACGGCACCACGCTACTTGCTTCCACCCGCATGAATAAACATGAACGTTGGAGGGGGGATTCGGCCGTGTTCGTGCGGTCCGACCCCCCTCACGTTAAAATAATAACGCAACTTAAATAAATTAAGCCACACGTTATACTTGCTATTCACGATCAAGAAAAGGATTAAATAAACCAAAATGAAAACAACAACACCTACCTCGGGTTTAAGATTCAAAGGTTCGGCTACGCTCCGCGGAAGACGGCGTCGCGGAGGTCGGGTGTCGCGGTCGTCGTTCGTCAAATCCGTTGACGAAGAGATACGTCCGATGCGACACGTCGTTGGCGGATCTTCGTTTGCCGACGAAGAAGGTCCGAGGAGGAAGAAGAGGTCCGAAGATACCGGGTCGCCGAGTCGATGATCCTTGACGAAGTGTTGTCGTTCTTCGTTGAGGATGAAGACGTTCTTCGCTGGAGAAGATGAAGTTCTTCAAGAGACTTAGAGCTCTCTCCTCCAATCCTCAACACAACCAAACTAACCCCCAAAAATAAAATAAGCTAATCTTATTTTATTAAGCCATTCTATGAGTTTCAAAATTCAAAAACTCAATTCCATTAATTGGATTAGTTTGTTGGCATGATTAAAGTGAGGAGAGGGAAAGTCACCCAATTAATGGGAAGTTTAAAGGTTAAGATGAGTTACACATATTAAGTGGGGGGTTTAGAGGAGTTAGGGAAGGTGAGGGGTTGGCTCGTGTGGGCCCCACCCCACCTTTATTCTCTCAAGGGTAGTTAACATCAAGTAGGTCCCACCCAACTTCCACACATAGGTTTTAACAAGTACAAATAAAATTGTTCATCACAATTTTATTTAACTCAAACTAAAAACCCCAAAACGTAACTTTCAACCCGCAACGAACGCAACTCCCGAAAAGGTCTCATTAAGCGAATATCGGTGCTGCGAGTTCATCGGTGCCCTCGGATTTCAATTCCGAGCACCGGATCAAAAGTTAGGAATTCCCGCTCGTTCGTTCACTGAACGTACCCGAGCCAAACTTCGGAAATTAATTCCGGCCACTCCGGGCCTCGGAATCAGGTGCCGTCTGAAACCGCGCTCTTGTAAAATTCTAAAGAAAATTAAGAAAAAAATTTCCCTTGAATTTTACGGGTCTTTACAAGGAATCCTTCCACACCAGAGCCTAATGCGGAACTACCTCGATCTACAAATCCAACAATCTATTAAATGAATCTCATAATATATAATCTACAAGATTTACCATCCTCTTGTGAGTAATCTTTTGATTCATAAAAATAGATATCTTAGCCTCTATCTAAGACTCTATAGCTTGTGGACCACCATCCCCCCAAAATATTGGTGGATAGTACATCTAAAAGTTCCCCATAAACCCCTCCATAGATGGGTTAGGAAGGAGGGACACATAGAAGGTTTTCTTGAGCTGAATAATAGCTCCAAAAACATGGTGTGAGTTCCAAAGTCGGTTATAAAAGGAGGTTCGACAAGTGTCATTATATGAGGTAATACTTATGGATCAGGGACCGACACCTCTAGAGCCTGGTTTTCCCCACAATCATATAACATGACACAAGGATTTCGTGTGGTTTTGTATTTATAATTCCTAGAACACGAAATTACATGATTTGATTATAGGATATATAAATGATATGATTATATGATCTATGAAATTATTCTTACAATAAATTCACACCCATATAAATTCTCTCATAACCAGTTCTTAGAAATGTAAATATCAAGAATAAACCTCAAAAGAAACTACATACAACAATCATTTAAGGTTTGGTTTGCATCATGATCCCAGTTTCATATCATGGTTTCTATATATAGTGTTTGAATTGAATTATATGGAGAAAACCACTATTATTGATTCAATTGTTATCATCATTCATTGAAAACATTTTAATTTAACTTTTTTAGG
Organism: Viscum album; assembly: GCA_963277665.1. Classification (NCBI taxonomy): domain Eukaryota; kingdom Viridiplantae; phylum Streptophyta; class Magnoliopsida; order Santalales; family Viscaceae; genus Viscum; species Viscum album. The sequence goes on from OY728133.1 coordinate 1,979,494,114, forward strand.
AATAAATAGTTCGTACTCATTTATGTATATAATAGTCTAGTAGATGAGTTATCATTTACAAGTTATATACTATAATTATTTATATTTTTCAACTATATGCCTTGTGACTTGGACTATACTCTTATGTCTTGTATTAGAATGACACATGTACATAATGATAGATCAATTAGATGGAATACAATTATCATTATACAGAAGTACCATACAAATAAATTGGAATTAGAATCTATGTAATCATAGTTAAAAAATGTTTTACAAAATTTAATTATAGTCCCTTGGAACATAAATGTGATAATTGATAATTTATGGTTCCGCTGTCAACATATGAGGGTAGAAACTATTTAAGGTAATTCACTCACTTTAATAACCAATTATATATACATTCCCTATATTAAACATTATCATGATTCCATGGGTATAGCAGTAAAGGGATTATTAATGTACAACCTTGATGAATCTTCCATTTTCTTATATTTTATACAGTAAATCAATGTTTATAATCCCACCATAGTGTTATTGAATGGGTAATTGTCACATTTTTTGGTATTAGTGTTATTTTGAGCATAAATGTGAAAAATGACTAATTATAGATTTTTAGAAGATTTTTACGTCAAGGGTATTTTGGTCATTTAATAAAAAATATAATTCAAATTTTACTGATTAAAATTTTGATAGAATCATTAATTAATTTTCTTCATTTTTTATGGACCAGGTGCTGATTCGACCATCTAAAGGGCTTAAAAATTCATTGATGTTGGACATTTTTTTGGGCGGATAACGTGGTCCCCACAATGGTAATAGAATAATAACTCGTCCTAAACACCTTCAAATGCATTGATTCCACATGGGTATGACCTATGACATTAAGGGTTGACTATAAAACAAATATGGGGGAGTTTTAAATTTATTAACACGTCCATTAAAAGACACATTTTTAAAGGAACCACCCTGGAAGCTTCGCCCAGAAACAGAAACCGAGATTGAAAAATTCATAACGCCTGTATACTGTTTCCTAATTAGCTGAACATTTGAGGAGAGACAACCATGATATTTATGAACAACATTCATGAAGTGTGGAACACGTGAAGAGGACATTAATGGGGACTAAAATGCGTCGACATTTGGGGGATGAATTCTACTTATAAAAGGAGGCCCTCCAGACCATTACACATCCTATTTTACATACATTCCATCAAGGCACCAAGGAGGAGATCTCTACCGAGGGAGGCCAACCACAAATCTTCCCATTTAATTTCATTTATTATTTTTGTTTTAGTTTTGAGTTGTAATTTAGATTTCTAATAAAATTAATCCATTATTTTTGTTTCCACCCATCCACCCTATTTTCTTCTTCATATTTTCTCCTTCTTTTCTTCTTTTATTCTTCTCATATTATCCATCGTGACCTATTACCCTCAAATATGAGGGGTTAACCCGAGACTTGGCCCTGGGGAGGTATATGGAAATTCCATTTATTTTGTGCTTCAATTCTGATGTTTCATTAAGTTTGTGATGAGTAAGGGTGATGTGCATGGGTGTGGTGATCGTCCACCACGACACTGATGTCAAACTCATTTCTATTATTTTATTAAATATTTTCCATCCCTTCTACTAGATACAAGCTCTTTATATGATGGAGTTGAGCCATTTAGTGGTTGAAATGGCATACGATGGAACCAAGTCTTTGAAGATGTCACACTCTCGATCGAGGTGTTCCATCAACCTTGATTACAGGAGGAGGTGAAGTTAATATTGATAAATTCATTCAAGATGTCACACCAATAAATAAAAGAATAGTAATTCATTAATGATATCTAATAATTGAATTAACAAACAGAACTTAAATACCAATAAGGAGAATTATGAAACCCACAAACCATCCCATAAAGGCCAAGTTCTTTCTCATTTAATTGAATTTTATAATTGAATGATAGTTTTAGATTTTATTTTAATTTAATTGTATTTCATTCGTTGATTAAATAAAAACATCCAAAAATAATTAGCTTAGTTAAATTAGATTATGAAAGTAAACGATTGAGAAATCTCCTCAACTGAGACGACCCTGGTCAGCTTCTATGCTACACGAGGAAAAATTAAATTTCTTTTGCCACGCCCTACGATAGGCGTGCATCAAAACTAGCATCGTTGATGGGGAGATAATTGGTTGTTTACATTAATTTTTCTTTTTTAAAATTTTAGATAGTTTCCATTTAAAAAAAAAACATAAAAAAAACGTTTTCCATGATGCATTCAAATTAAAATTATTCTTCATGGAACAATTAATAACAGGTGGAGGAGGAAGAAACCGACTATACTGAGGAGGCCCTCCAACAAAGATCTGATGCCCTGATAATAATGTTAATGTATGTGGAAAGAGGCAAAACAACTTGGATCTCACTGGAAGATTTGATGTCCACGGTCAATGAACTCCAAGTTGACTTAAAAATATTCAAGGCCAAGAAGGAAGTGACACTGCTCTTCCCAGATTTCACTGAAAACATCCATGAAGTTGAAGACAAATTTGAGGTGGGGGAGCCCGACTACCTACCTCCATCCATTGATGATCTACTCCAAGAGGAACATTCAATTGAAGATGTTATTAATGTCGAACCAAATCAGGGAGATGATACATTCTTAATCTCAAATTCATTAAATCTTTCTGAAACTAATTTGAGTGTCTCTCCCAAATCTATTGAATTTTTAGATTCATCAAACTCATACTACACCTTGGAGGATGATATGAAGGACAAAGCACCTATTGAGGAACTTCTGGATCTCCCTGAAGTCATTGAATATCTACTAGAGAAGCCCCATCATTAAGGGATCCAAGTTGCTGAGCCAGAGGAAAACAGACCAGAGGCTGAATCCTCCTTGAAGCCGGCACGGGAAGACAAGATGGTTGCACATGTAGCAACAAAAGAAGAAGAGGTTCCCTACTTCATCCTAACCCCACCATGCAAGCTGTACCAAATTTTGAAGGGGGTGGATCTGGTGTACTCTATACATGGAGTACTCATCAACAAAAACAATGAACTAAAAGCTGGGATGAGCCACATGTGGTGGTTTAAATCAAAGAATCTTCATCCACCAATAGATTATGGATAAAAGCTAGTACTACCATCTGGGGGAAGTAAAAGATTCCAGGGCCCACATGGGGGATCATACCAAGATTTATCTTTACAAGCTTTCTAGTAATTTAAATTTCAAATTCAGTATTAGGAAATAGTCTAGCATGTGTCCCCTCCCTATTTTTATTTTAAGCTTAAATGAAATGATCCTTGTGATTAATTGAGTAATTTCTCTTTTGTAGGATCATGAAGGTAGAAGGAAGCCCCGAGAATTAGAGGAAGAGGACCGAATTATTATTTCAAAAGGGAGTTAACTTTTTAGGATTATCATATAAACTCCTCTCATTTTTTATTCCAAAACATATTTTGAGCTTTAATAAATATTCTTATCACCTTTCACACATCAGTTGATTTTGAAAGAGCTGAAATTATTTTTGAAATAATTGATTTTAAATGATTTTTGATATGAATTATTTTCCCTTGAAATAGATTTTCAATCATTTTAATGAATTTGACTGATTTTTTAAATCCATGCCCATGAAATAATGACTCAAAATATTTTTTCCAATCCTGTAAGGTATTTTAAACTACTTTTACATATTCTTCCTAATACACACACATTCATTAGGGAAACATGAATTTTGTGTCAGAAACAAAATTTTTGAATATTATTTTTTGAAGCATTGGATTTCATGGAATGTATTTGAAATGATTCAGGCATATCATTGGATAGCTACATTTAATCTTGAGACCCACCTTTACATTTATCATTCTTAATCCCTTAGAAGCCATGAATTGCCTTATAGGTTTATGCAACATTACAAGTAGATTTTTCCTTACCTACCCACACATTTAGAATTTTTTAATGGATATTTCAAGTTTGAGTGTGGGGGAAGGGCCTTTCATGTGCGTTCATTGGGATGTGTATCATTTATGGGTAGTGTCAAGTTTGTGTAAGAATTTCGGGCATTGGACAATAAGAGAATTCTGCATGTGTCGTTATTTCATTATGCTTTATTTGTTTCAACCATTTCTCCTTCAAAAAAAGAACAAAAAAATGGATATGGGATTGAATTCCTCATTGTACATTCTTTTATGACTCATGTTCCTCTCAAAAATCAAGGGCATTAATTGTCATTCATTCTTTGTATTCAATTTTCATCTCATCCTCTATGAAAAAAAATAAAAAGAAAATAAAGTTGTGTCTTTCTGGAGCTCTAAAAAAAGGAGAAAATAGATGATATCATTCATTATAATCAGTTCTTTCCTCTTTTACAATGTCATAAAAGGGGGTGGGGTTGTTTTTTCATATTTTAAAGTGGGATTGAGTGAGTAATTTCCTGTTTTTCACTTGATTTAAGCATGCATGGTACTTAAAAGTCCAACTTCCTCTTTATAGCCTGAAACGTTTTCAATAATTTTCCCACCAACCCTAAGACATAGAATCATTTGAAACATTAATTAAATCCCCCATGATTAAATTAATTTTAATGTTTCACACTATGGAGAAATGAGAATTTTCAAAACCCTATGTTGATACATGCGATTTTCAAGTATGAGTATAACTCTAGATTCAATTTCTCTTGAGTGAAGAATGACATAAAATTCAATGTGAGGTAGGTTGTGATTGGTCCATGTATTTATTTATGTGGTTGAACAAATTTTAATGATTTAAATGAAAATGAGAGAGGCTTGTTATTAATATATGAGACATGATAGAATTATATTTTGGATAAGATCATTGATATTTTCTAATTTTTTATTGTTGTGTGGAAATTGATTTGGATGTATGATGATGTCCCAGGAATGCAATGTTTACGTGTGGGGGAGTGATGAAGATTACATTTTCATGTATTTTATACTGTAAATTAATGTTTATAATCCCACCATAGTGTTATTGAATGGGTAATTGCCACGTTTTTAGGTTGTAGTTTGTTTTGAGCATAAATGTGAAAAATGACTAATTCTATATTTTTGATAGACATCAAGGGTATTTTGGTCATTTAATGAAAAATATAATTCCAAATTTTTTGATTAAAATATTGTGAGAATCCTTATTTTATTTTCTTCATTTTTTTCTAGACCAGTATCTGATTCGACCATCTAAAGGGCCTAAAAATTAATTGAAGTTGGACATATTTTCAAGCGGACAGTGTGGTCCCCACAACGGTAACAGAATCATAACTCGGGCTACACATTTTTAGGGGATGAATTATGCCTATAAAAGGAGACCCTCACCTCCTTCCCTAAGGATCCCATTCTCCATACATTCCTTCAAGGTACCAAGGATGATAAATCCACCGAGGGAGGCTGGCCATAAATCTTCCCATTTCATTTCGTTTCTTTATTTTTGTTTTTGTTTTCAGTTGTAATTCATATTTCTAATAAAATTCATGCATTATTTTTGTATCCACCCATCCACCCTATTTTCTTCTTCATCTTTTCTCCTTCTTTTATTTTGTTATTCATCTCATATTATCAACCATGACCTCGTACCCTCAAATATGAGGGGTCAACCCAAGACTTGGCCCTGGGGAGGTATGTGGAAATTTCATTTATTTTGTGCTTCAATTCGGATGTTTTATTAAGTTTGTGCTGAGTAAGAGTGATGTGCATGGGTGTGGCGATCGTCCACCATGACATTGATCTCAAACTCATTTCTATTATTTTATTAAATATTTTCCCTCCCTTCTACTGGATACAAGCTCTTCATACTATGGAGTTGAGCCATTCAGTGTTTTAAATGGCATATGATGGATCCAAGTCTTAGAATATTTCACACTCTCGATCGAGGTGTGCCGTCATCCTTGATTATAGGAGGAGGTAAAGTTATGATTGATAAATGCATTCAAGATTTCACACCAATAAATAAAATAATAGTAATTCATTAATGATATCTCATAATTGAATTATCAAACTTAATTTAAATACCAACAAGTAGAATGATGAAACCCACAAACCAACCAATAAAGGCCATGTTCTTTCTCAATTAATTTCATTTTGTCATTGGATGTTAGTTTTATATTTTATTTTAATTTAATTGTATTCCATTACATGATTAAATAAAAACAACAAAAAATAATTAGTCTAGTGAAATTATATTAAGTAATTAAATGATTGATAAATCTCCTCAAGTGAGATGACCCTGGTCAGCTTCTATGCTGCAATATAAAAAATTAAATTGCTTTTTCCACACCTTATGACAGGCATGCTTCAAACATTCAATTCATGCTGTAATATAAACATATCATGAAATATTAAATTCATATAAATCCTTAGGATCCTATTATGTTTAATTAGTCCAACCCCTCCATTACATACAAGTAAAATGGAAAAAATGAATTCACAACAATAAAAATAAACACATAATCTCATATACAACACTCAATAGTGAAATTTATGTAACCGTTATATGAAAAAACTAGAAAAACATGTATTTTCCTAAGAAAATAATATTTTCCTTGTTGGTGGTTTAACTAATATAAGGAAATGGTTCATTACCAATTCAAAATATATTTGGAAATGGATCTTGTTGCTAAAAAATGCACCTCACATGCTAGCTCAAGATCAAATTTGTTTATTGTACCTGCCTCAACAACTACTCCTCCTACAGTGGTTCCTGGGTCTTTAATGACCATTAGTCAGACTTTTTTTCCCATAAAATTCTTGTCTCCATCACATAAAATGTCCTTTCCTCTAGTTGTGGATCCATTCCTTGAGGTATCACTCAAATATTCTCTCAATCATCCTTCGCATGTGTCATTATCCCCCTGCTTTTTAGATATCTACATGAAGCTACTAGAAGAGGTTTGTGATAAACATTATCCATTGTTATAATTTCTAGTTTCATCTTTTTTAGAATCCTTAGAATGTCTCATATGGACCCTTGTTGAAAACGTTTGTTCTTATAAACCTCACTGTCCATATTTCCATTGTTTCATGGATTAATTGGGGTTTGATTCACATACCTGGATCTATTTCTCAAAAAAATCCTTATATGGAATTTTTTGGCTTGAAAGTGGAAATTTCATTGGCATGGAGAAAGGTTACAAGAAAAATGGGTTAGTGGTGATTTATCCTCTCTCATTGTATTAGGGATACCTCCCTGGAAGGGATTCCTCTCACACGTCGGTGTGGGTGTCCCTTCAGAGCCTTCCCCTTCCATTCTAGAAGATATCATTCTTGAAGGCCATTGGTGAATCAATAAATGGTTTAATTGGAATGGATGAGCACACACTATATCTTGAAGACAATACCATTTCCCATATATATGTATAATTTGATATATCTCATCCCCTCCCATGTCATATTTTTCATCATATATAGGATTTAATTGACTATATCCATAAACTTGTTTACCCTTTTATCCCTAGGTACTAATCAATCTAAAATCTCTATGGCCGCACTTTTCCTTTCTACAATAAGTTTTTTTCAGGCATTCAGGGTGCTCAAAAGTAGGAGATTCATAGTAGAGATACTAGACCCTCTTCTTATACAGATGGAATAAAAAGAACTATTATGGTGGGGTAGGTTTTGGGTATGATGGTTAGGATACTATTGGTGTTTTGGGTCAGGTCTCCTTAAGGTTTCAGGTTCTATCCCTTCATGCCACAAACACATTTGATGGGTTTATCTCCCCATGTCTAGATTAAGATATATATATGGTATAGGCCTCATTATAAAATATCAGTTCATCTCCTTGGGGAAAGTGATATTTTTATCCTTAGAAGGATTGATTTATGGATGTGGCCTCAAACTACCCCAGTCATATATATATTCAATTAGATCTATGAACTTGAGGTCAGGTTCTATATCATACCTATACAGTGAAAAGTGTGTCAACACATGTATATGATCTATAAGCCTCTTAGAACTGAATCCATGCCTATCCTGGGAAATAATATTATCCTCCTTGGAAGGGTTCACCAACATCATCACTCATATATGTCTTTACTAGATCACCCAGTACCCATCCTCCTTATGAATTATCTTCACAAGTGATATCCATAATGAATCAGGGTTCCATAGGAGGAATTCTGGTGATCCCATCTCCCTGTTATGTTTTTTCTCTTCCAATTAATTAGAGAGTATGCACCCTATCTAAATCCCAATGTATTTATGACCATTATTCTCCCTATATGAACAGTTACATGCTAACTAGGGCCAATGTGAGATGTATTCTGTATTATTTTTTTTCTTCGTCATATGGAAATCTGGAGGCTTAGGAGGTTGGGTGAAAAATTATATATTGCCTCTGAGCATCAGAAGAGAAATTCATCTGTCATGGATGTTATAGAACCCAAATAATTACCCTCTATAATTTATATGTTCGATCACATGATGAATATGTGAGCATTTATGCATGATAACACTAAAAATATCCATACATGGATCTAATAACTCCCAAACATGTCTGTGGATCAAACAACCATGCCAGACTAGTTTTTCACCAGGAAGGTAACTGTAGGAATCTACATCTATTTTTCCTCTTTAATATATGTAATTATGATGTACATATTAGGAGTTACCTATATCAATACATAGGATCCATTTATTTTTGGGCCTTTATATTGATCGTTGGTGTTGATTTCATTGTTTTTGTTTCTCTAAAAGAAATCAAATGGAGAGGGGTGTTCCAATAGAGGGCAGGTATGGGAATTATTCATTTCATGGAATGATGTGGATTAATGGGAAAGTGATATATAGGGAACCACATTACATGGTGAAACTACCATAATGGGAGCCTCCACACCTTGTTGTCCTAGATAGATGTCCTAAAAATGATCATCCAAACTGTCAATTATGTAAGGATCAGTGTATTTATCTATAATACATTCTCAGATAGCCATGTTTTTATGTTATGGTCCAATTTCAATATGCAACATTGGACCCTTCACATAGACTACTCCAGTTCACCAATATCCTAAAGAAGAATTTATATCCACCATTCTGATCAGATTTCAAAAAGGATCATGGGTCGCATTATGAACTCAAAAAATACCCCTTTTTTAGTTGTATAATTTCTTTGGTTAACATCATGATCTCTTCGATAAAAATTGAATTTATTTCTTCAAGAAGAGTTTCAAAAAGTGTTATATCCCACATTAATAAAATTCCACCCAGGTTCATTTGGGGTGCACATGAGGAAGGATGGAACCACTGGGCCTCTTGGGATATGATGGACATACTAATGAATGTGGGACGCATCAATGTGAGGTATAACTCTGAAACCCTACATTACATAAATTTGAAGTAACTTTTGGAATTTTTTTATGATATAACCCTGTGGGAAAATTTTATTGGTAAAAAATTTGATGGGATACATGAATGATGGGTGATAATTTGGCTTCAATATGGCCCAATATCTACCCTCATATAACATATCTTTAATCCAAAAACTATTTTTGTGTGGTAAGGGAGACATATAATTTTTACATCATAAATGGGTGGCTACTAAACTAAAATTCATTAGCTACATAGTTATGAATATCTTCTAAAATTATGATAGAAATAATATGAGTTTCATCAATGATATTATGGAAAAAAGTCAAGGTGAATTTTTTGATCTAATTGATATCGATATTGTTTTAGATAAGTTATCATTATTCAAATCTCTATTAGGTGCATTCTATATAAAGGAACATCATTGAGAGACAACTTCTATAGATCAAATTTATAGTTGTGTTGAATAATGGTCGTGTAATGAAATTCAATCTGAGTAAAATTTACAAATTTTTAGGATTATAAATTAAGAACATCCCACTGATAAGAACATTAAATGAACTGGCATTAAAATGGGTTCGAGGTGCTTATGCTATAGGGTCCATTGTAAAGAGAGTGTAGATAAAATATTTTAAGATGGTGAATGGTAATGTAAGGTTTGATGTTTTTGGTGATTTTGTTGGAATATATATCTGGGAGCATTGAGATCTCTATTTCCTGGAGTGTTGGTTACATTGTGAAGGATTGGCTGGGCCTAAGAGGAAGGAAAGTGACATGGTTATGCTAGAAATTTTCTCAAACATATGGAATGCAAGTAATTTTGATAACAAATATGGTATTATCAGCTAGGGGAAGGATCTGGTATCTAGAACTAAGAACTTCGTGGTCGATATGGTCTTGTTGTACAATAACATAAAAAATTCCCACAATCTCTGACCACTCCTAAATAGTAACTAAAATAACCAATTGATCTTCCTTGATAATTCGGGTAACTAGGTGCCTTGGTACCCTCATTTGGTTTGGTAAAGACTAAATACTGTTGGATCATGTTTGATGGGATTCATTCATGGAAGTGGTGTGGTTCATGACATAAGGGGAACTATCACATTTTATTTTTCATAAAACATTGTCTATGGCCAGTCCCTCTAAGCCATAGTAATGGACATGTTAATAGGGATCAACCTCTATAGGAAAATGAAAATTAGCCTACCATTAGTGGAAATGGAAACAAAAACTCCACACGACTCTCTTAAGGGAACATGTTCCAAACCATGGGTTAATATCATATATCATTATAAGTTTTCCGAAACACAACAATATCCAAATGTATTTCATTCTCATCAAGAATGAGGGAAATAATGTTTACGCTTACTTTACATTCACATAAGTATATGTTGACTCCATTACTTAATTACTTACCATGAACTCAATACCTATTATGTGGGATAACCTAGTTAAGGGGGATGAAGTCAGACACTACTATTTTAGGTCTCCATGATTATTTTTTCCAACTATCTCTTGTTTTCAATTTTTATTCTGCAGTCCACTTCAAAATAAATAAATTATGATGAGATTCCCATTACTAGTTTTTGACACATTTCTAGTCTCTTATCTGCCATCACAAATTATATTACAAAAGGAGCGGATGATATGATACCACATAGTGAATTCTTATCCCATGTCGATCGATAATAGTAGGAAAATTAGTGGCAAGAAGGCCACAAGCATGGAACCCCGTAAGTCATAGGATACCAAATAGATGTGTGGTTTGTAAGAGTGTGATAGGGAGATTATAAATTCATGATTGATGTGGAAAACAATGTTATCATAATATAATTAAATAATGGAAGAATAATAAATTACTAGTATTTCAAAAAAATAAATCATCAAGACATTATATATAAACTATAAGGACTAATACTTAAACCTTACTTAATCTTGAGTTATTACAAGATAACACATTAAGGATCTTTTCAGGTTTAGAGTTTTAGAGAATTAGATCATGAAACATGCATTACATTCCACATTTAAACAATGTGGTTACATAAATGATAGTATTCATTCTTCCCATCAACGGAAACATATTTAAAATAAAACATGGATTCTTTATTGAAACATCCTTGACACTATCATCACATAATGTACCTTTCCCATGACCTGTGAAAAACATTTCAAAAACATGGGATGAGCATAAAAAGCTAAGTAAGGGTTAAAAAATATGGAAAGGAAACATGAGTTCATATATACATAAGAATCAAATCATACTTTACCCATAAAACATAGGCACTTTAACATACCTCATCAAATCATGAATAAATCATAGAAATAATAAGACATAAAAGGTAACTTGAGGCATTCATAACATTCTTACGTAGGGAGTAACCCTCTTGGTTACGTTTGGAATACCCATCACAGTATATTCCTTAAATCTCTTTAGAGAAACCTTAACGTTTCACTCCTTCGCGTTACACAATGAATTGGAGAGCTATATCGGGCTCACCCGCCCTTAGTTTATCACGGAACCACCAATATTTATAATAATGACCAAGAACCTTAACATAATCGTATCACATAAAACATGCCTAAAGGAAACATAACATTTTCACCTTTCAATCACAAGATATCAATACAACACATTGATATAAAAACATTATGAAAACCATTTTCAATTCCAAAATAAAATAAAACTAAAACATGGTATTTATTTTTCTTTTAAAAAAATTATTGCTTGTAGAGGAAGCCGAAACTCAAATAATGGTCACGACGGCGGAGAAGTCGTTGTCGCTGCATACGTATGAAAAAAACATTCCCTTTTTTAATTTAGTAAAACTCTTCGTATAAAAAAGATTCCTTTTGGATAAACGTAAAGGTCAAAGTGGTTTATACACCGTATAAAAGAAGGTTGTGTATGAAACAAAATATGCCTCAATGAAAGGAGATTGAGACGAAGCCCCATACAAAGACGATATCCTTGGATTAAGGATAAATCAGTTACATAACTATGTGTGACAAAAGAATACACGAAATATAAGTGGGTATTAAGTGTAAAACAATCATAGGAAATTCACACATAATCATAGAACGACATATTCAAGGTGTACAAGTTTATCCCAAAGAATCGAAATTGGGTTAAGAAGTTCCCTTGCAAAAATTCGATAGCCTAACAGCGTCACTTCAAAATTCATAAAAAGAGTCGATGAGAGATAAAAAGGATATCTAATCACTTGGACATAAAATTTACATCAATAAGGATATATAATAACATATCCTAAAATAATATTATGTAAATTAAAACACATAACAAAATAAGTCTTTTAAAAAGAGGAGGGTGAAAGGTTCCCTTACCGACATGGGTATCTTTCGAAACATACGCCCCGTGAAAGAAGGACAATACAACATTGATGTAAATACTCATAAATGAAAGAATATTAAACAATGAGTAAAATAATGGTCACTACATACACCACTCAAAGGAAATTGTGGAAAATTTATCATAAATCTCACAGGAATAATAGTGAGATTAAAAATCCCTTACGAAAACTCGGCAGCCTAACGGCTCCACTTAAAACTTCCAAAAATGGATTGTTGAGATAAAATAGGGTATATCATCACATTACAATAAAATTTACAGAAAGAGGAATATAAAAGAACATACCCCATCATAACAAAGAGGAGCTTAAAAGAAGTGACATAAAGGAGAGTACTTAAAGAGAAAGAGAGAGGTTAGATCTCTTATGAAAATTCGACAACTTAACGGCGCCACTCAAAACTTCCAAAATGGATTGATGAGAGAGAATAGGGTCTCTCATCATATGAACATAAAAATTACAGTAAGATTAATATAAAATAACATCCAAATAACAAGAAATATGAGCTTATAGGGAATGACATAAAAGATTGTGCTTAAAAAGAAAGAGAGGAGTAGGATCCCTTACCTCAAGTCCAACATGTCTTGTTAGTTTCTTTATATTCCTGAATAATAAACATTGGTCAATTAATAATTTCCTAAGTACCTCCTTTAGAGGTTATTATTCAGTTCATATCACATATTATAATTTTATAATAATTTATTAATAATGTTAGTTCATATCAGATGTTTTTTCCGATGTTTGGTACATGAGTAAAAAATAAACTTGTTTGAAAAAAGATTTCCCTTGTAGTTATAAGTAAATAATTTCCAGAATAGTATTAATTATTACAATATCATATATATCCATTAAATATTCATTTTATACTACGCAATATCATTTGGAGATAAAAAACGAAAAGCATCATTCATGGAGACGGTAGGCCGTACGTACGCATGAACGCTACTTTCATTTTTTTGTCATATTAATGGAATTAAAACAAAATGAGAGATATATATGTTATAATTACAGAATTATATCCATAATTTAGATGTAATATATTACATATATATCCATTATATATATGTACTTATAATATTACATAACATTTTGAGATAATAAATGAAATGTACCGTTCATGGAGACGGTAAGCCGTACATACGCATGAACGCTACTTCCATTTCTATTACATATTTAATGGAATTAAAAAATAATGATACATAATAGTATTTTAATTCCAGTATGGTATCATATATAATATCATTAAATATATCCTTTATACGTACCACATATGGTATTAACGAATCAAATCACTTTGAGGGGGTGGTAGTCCGCACTTCCTTAAATGAAGATATCACGTTTACCCATAATGGAAACCATAAAGGTACACCATAAATGAAAAATACAGAAGCTTAAGTAAAACATAAACATATTATATATCATATATAAATATAGTGTCATCTAAATGGACACCTTTGAAGGTGTTAGAGGAATGTTGAACAATCATCGTTTCGGGAGGCAGAAATTCGCCATCCACGGAAACAGTATGTTCTTTATCCATTAGATGTAGGTGTGTGTAAGTTCAGCTCGAATACATTTTATAAAAACGTCCTATTATATTGAAGATACTGGATTTGTTACAAAATAAATGAATAAAAAGAGTTTATGGGGGTTGGAGAAGCAAAATAAAACAAAAGGACACAAGTGAAGACATTACCTTAAAATCAGGTAACTCCCTTCGGTTTGAGGTCAAAGGCTTCCTTGGGAAGACTTCTGACCAATGTGAGGCTTCAAGGAGTATGAGAGGGAAGTGGAGAGACAAAATGGGCAGGGTTTGGCCGACCCAAAGTCTTTGGGAGTGTGGGTAAGGAGGTAGAGGTGGGGGACTTTTATAAGAGGAGAGGAGGGGCACTCTTGTAAAGTTACAAAATGTTACTTTATTTTCAAAAGAGTTTCGGATTTTAAAGGTCTCACATTGGTGGATTTCGAGTATAAGGTGATAAGGGTTTTAACTCCACTCATCCAATAGGTTTTGGACATGTTTAGGTCATAGATAATACATTATCATTCCATTTTATTTAAATAGTTAAATAATGAGGTCATCGCTGCATCATTATGTTGTCATAAATAATTTAATTTATTTAATGTCTAAAATTTATAAAAAAAACTATGATTTAGTAAATCTTTATATCTTTCAAATGACTATTTATAGTCAAAAATATGACTTGTATAACCCCATGTAAATATTGTTTTATTAAAACATCTCATTTTTGTGTCATTTTTACTTTAACATTAAATAAAAAGATATTTATGTCATTTTCCAACCAAAGTGGCTCCATGGGGTCCCCAAGTTGACCCATGGATTGTCTTCATCGGCCATAACACATCCCATTAGGGTAGGACATGTGTCTAGGTCATTTCATTTTATTAAAACATTATTCTTACCATAAACTACACTAATTACCTCTAATCGCGATTTAAAACTTAATAAGTTACTATTTACCAAAAAAATTATTTTTATCCCATTGAACCACATTTTACATCTTAATGACAACCATGTATGTCGGATTTCTGAAATTCCAAACAAAAAGATAGCAAATGATCATTTAAACAGAAAAATCAGTTTTTATAAGTCCAACTTAGTAGTTTCACTATTCATCAAAAATTGAAGTTTTTCAGAAAAATCCCAAAAATTCACCCTAATATATATTTGATATTCCGAATTCAAAAATGAAGTCTATTTTACAAAATTCAAAACATATAGGTAACATTAATTAATTTAATAATTAATTCCCTTTGTCTGAGCAAATAGCACGTTTTTATAAAACAATAAGTATCAAAAGATAGACACTAGTTTAAGTCTGATTTCAAAGTGAAATTAATTCCAATGACCAATATTGTATTTAATGGTAAAAATATATCCTAATTTCACTTTAAAACCAATTCAAAAGATAATCTAATCATATAAATAAATTATATTAAAAAGAGGTATTGAATTAAAATACAACATTTTACATTATTCATTAAAAAAATGAACTTTATCAGAAAGATACCAAAAATTTACAAAAAGTTAATTTTGATGTCCCAATTCTTAAGAAGAGTTTTATTTTGTCAAATAGAATTTATAAGAGTGAACAAAACTATATTTAATAATGGTTCGCCATCAAAAGGCGATAAGTGAACCTTTAGTGAAAACTAGGGTATTTACGCCAAAAATTGAATTCTTTCCGTATTTTATGCCTTTCTCATTTATTGGATAAATGTAAAAATATTTAAAAACATATATAATCATATTTTAGTTATTTATATCCATTCCAACCAATACAACAACTACATGTTAACTACCATTTAAAATAATATTATTTTATTATTAGAGTGCAACGTGAGATTTCCAAGAAACTCGTTGTTGCATGTTGGGTTCACCCTTTAGCATAGCATCCCCTTTAAAGTCATATTAATATTTTATTCACAAATATGGATAAATATTAAAATTTCATATTCTTTATTTACATGGGGTGTTACATCCTTCCCCCTTTTTTGGAATTGCGTCCTCGCAATTTTTAAATTTGAGCTTGGAAACATCCTTGAATGTCCCACATCGGAACAAGAGTCGGTAAAACAATCACTTTAAAATAAAGGAAGATAAGTACAGAGGTCACCCGAGTTAACCAATACTAGGATTCCATGTAGAAAAACATGGAAATAGAAGAAAAATCAAAGAGTCATGTTCTTGAGGGAGAGTGATAGTAAACATGTCTAGGAGAAAGTTAACCATAAGAAAATCACAAACTTGTGATGGGTTAAATGGTATTTGATTCCCCAATTAGAAAAGTTAATAGACAACATTTTTGTTTTAAGTTACTTTTTATTGAGGAATTTATTTATAAGGAAACATAATCACTTATCATGATGACTTTCAACTTTTACTAGATTCCTTAATCAAACTCATATTTTTTTCCAAAAGATGTGTATTTAGGGAGACTTGTTCGCATTAAGAGTACTATAATCAACTTCTCGAGAGTCACCTAATCCACCAAAGAGAACTATATACTTCCCATGTCGTTAGGCTTTAACCAAAACCAAAATCAAAAGGTGAGTACAAGGTCAGATAATCCAGAAAAGGATAACCCTTTAAAAAGAAAATCTATGCTTAATCTCCAAAATTTGTCCAAGAAAACCCAAAGTTCAACGAGGTCCATCTGATAAACAATTTGTCCATAAAATTATTAAAAGTAAACCAATCTATGATTGAAACCCAAATATTTGGAGGATTTAGTCACATAGTCTTCCAAGTTAAATCGTAACATTTATCTCCAAACAGCATCAGTTGCTCATAAAGTCTCATATTGAAAAGTAATTATCCTAATCACATATCCTCCATGACAGGTTAATCATTTTAATAAATAACCCATAATCAACTTAATTTTAATTCATAAAATCATATAACTAAAAAGAATCAGTCAAACTAACAAGGGACTTCACGTAGTCCAGTGGTAGGTGATAAATACCAGTCAAACTTTGGTTGTTGGATCGATTCTCGCAGCTTTGTCCGATGCGACGGGTAGTCACACGGTCTGCATGTTGTCCTTTTTCAATAACTATATAATTCTCAAATCAATCCCGAAAAAGGGATAAAATCATCAAAAATAACCATAACATAATTTAACCTCAATTTTATCTCATGCTATTCACTTCAATCATAACATATAGTAACCCATAATTACCTAAAAAGTAAGGATCATATAAACCCAAATGGTTCTTTATAACTATGTCCACAAAAGAAAAGATAAATATTCCTTGAATAAATTTTGCATATATTAAACATCAGGGTTACACATAATATAAAAAGTCTTCTAATGTAACCCCATCATCAAAAGAGACTTAATACTCTTAATAATTTCACCATAACTCTTGAAGCCCTTATATGTTGACATCTTACTCATTCAACGTTCTTCATGATCCATTAACCATTCCTTTCCAACTTATTCGGAAATACCTCTTTCCTACAAACAAAATCATGAATCATATCCTACGATTCCAAAATAGGAAAACAATAGTCATTAAATAATATATACCTTTGATTGGTCATTGTCAGTTTCTTCATCCTCAATCGGAATGGAATTAGGTATTGGTAAACAAACATTTGTAAGCTCTTGGTGATCCCATTCACGAAACTTCTTCATAGGAAATGTGTTTGCATAATGACCATGCACACCACATTTAAAAAATTCAATTGATCCCTCAGAAAAAACTTCTTTCCCTTTCCTCGAGTCAACTGGATGCTTCCTTTTTCCAAGGAAGGTTCTTGCTTTATGACCTTCATTTCCACATCTATAGCATATTTCTGTCCCTTTGAAACATTTTCCTAGGTGTTTCTTTCCACATCTTTGACACAAAAGTTTTTAAACACACTTACCTTTATGATTATTACCTGTACTTCCGTAGGGATTTGTTTTTTGCGTATATGATGCCTTAGAGAAATCACCAAGATTTAGGTGGTCAATCATGACTCCAGATAGTTGGTTGAGGATAATCACAAGAGTTCTCATTGCATCTCCCATATCATTCAGTTGCTTGCTCAAAAAACTGTCACAGTTTCCTTCACATACACTATTACTTTGGTTCCTGCTAGATCCAGCCATTTACTAAAACTAAAAAGGTCAGTGTGAGTATATCAAAAAAAAACCATCATGTACTAATGAGTAAGATAAACACTAAGATATACTTACTCATTCACTTTATCTAAAACTAGGACTCTTTCTAAAATCCTAACCATTATGGTAATGCCACTTACGCTTAAAGAATACCCTAACCTCTAAAGTTATCTAAACCGACCTTTGATACCAACTATAAGGACCCAGCATTAAAACTTACTTAATCTTGAGTTAATACAAGATTACACATTGGGGATCTTTTCAGGTTTAGAGTTTTAGAGAATTAGATCACAAAACTTGCATTACATTCCACATTTAAACAAAGTGGTTACATAAAAGACAATATTCATTATTCCCATCAAATGAATCATATTTAGAATAAAACATGGATTATTTCTTGACACATCCTTGACACTATCATCACATCATGTAACATTCCCTTGACCTGTGAAAAACATTTCAAAAACTTTGGATGAGCATAAAAAGCTCATTAAGGGTTATAAAAATATGGAAAGGAAACATGAGTTCATATATACATAAGAATCAAATCATACTTTACCCATAAAACATAGGCACTTTAACATACCTCATCAAATCATGAATAAATCATAGAAATCATATGAGATAAAAGGTAACTGGAGGCATTCATAACATTCTTACGTAGGGAGTAACCCTCTTGGTTATGTTTGGAATACCCATCACACTATATTCCCTAAATCTCTTCAGAGAAACCATAATGTTTCACTCCTTCGCGTTACCCAATGAATTGGAGAGCTATATCGGGCTCACCCGCCCTTATTTTATCATGGAACCTCCCGTCTTCCTAATAATGCCCAAGAACCTCAACATAATCATATCACATAAAACATGTATAAAGGAAACATAACATTTCCACCTTTCAATCACAAGATATCAATACAACACATTGATATGACAAAATTATGAAAACCATTTTCAATACCAAAATAAAAGAAAAGTAAAACATGATATTTATTTTTCTTTTAAAAAAATGTATGGCTTGTAGAGGAAGCCGAATCTCAAATAATGGTCACGGCGGCGGAGAAGTCGTTGTCGCCGCATACGTACGACAAAAACATTCCCTTTTGTCGTTTAGTAAAACGCTTCGTATAAAAAATATTCCTTTTGGATAAACGTAAAGGTAAAAGGGGTTTAT
This sequence comes from Viscum album, assembly GCA_963277665.1. Lineage (NCBI taxonomy): Eukaryota > Viridiplantae > Streptophyta > Magnoliopsida > Santalales > Viscaceae > Viscum > Viscum album. The sequence continues at coordinate 1,979,513,579 of OY728133.1, forward strand.
ACACCATATAAAAGAAGGTTGTGTATAAAACAAAATATGCCTCAATGAAAGGAGATTGAGACGAAGTCCCATACAAAGACGGTATCCTTGGATTAAGGATAAATCGGTTACATAACTATGTGTGAAAAAAGAATACACGAAATATAAGTGGGTATTAAGTGTAAAACAATCAGAGGAAATTCACACATAACCATAGAAAGAAATATTCAAGGTGTACATGTTTATCCCAAAGAATCGAAATTGGGTTAAGATGTTCCCTTGCAAAAATTCGACAGCCTAACAGCGTCACTTCAAAATTCAGAAAAAGAGTTGATGAGAGATAAAAAGGGTATCTCATCACTTGGACATAAAATTTACATCAATAAGAATATAAAATAACATATCCCAAAATAATATTATGTGAATTAAAAGACATAACAAAATAAGTCTTTTAAAAAGAGGAGGGTGAAAGGTTCCCTTACCGACATGGGTATCTTTCGAATCATACGCCCCGTGAAAGTAGGACAATACAAAATTGATGTAAATACTCATAAATGAAAGAATATTACACAATGAGTAAAATAAAGGTCAGTACGTACACCACTCAAAGGAAATTGTGGCAAATGTAGCATAAATCTCATGGGAATAAATGTGAGATGAAAAATCCCTTACGAAAACTCGGCAGCCTAACGGTGCCACTTAAATCTTCCAAAAATGGATTGATGAGATCGAATAGGGTATCTCATCACATTACAATAAAATTTACAGAAATAGTAATATAAAATATCATCCCCCATCATAACAAAGAGGAGCTTAAAATAAGTGACATAAGGGAGAGTACTTAAAGAGAAAGAGAGAAGTTAGATCTCTTACGAAAATTAGGCAGCCTAACGGCGCCACTCAAAACTTCCAAAATGGATTGATGAGAGAGAATAGGGTCTCTCATAATATGAACATAAAAATTACAGTAAGATTAATATAAAATAACATCACAATAACAACAAAGATGAGCTTATAAGGAATGACATAAAAGAGTGTACTTAAAAAGAAAGAGAGGAGTAGGATCCCTTACCTCAAGTCCAACTTGTCTTGTTCGTTTCTTTATATTCCTGAATAATAAACTTTGGTCAATTAATAATTGCTAAGTAACTCCTTTAGATATTATTATTCAGTTCATATCACATATTATAATGTAATAATAATTTTTTAATAATGTTAGTTCATATCAGATGTTTTTGTCGATGTTTGGTACATGAGTCAAAAATGAACTTGTTTGAAAAAAGATTGCCCATGTAGTTATAAGTAAATAATTTCCAGAATAGTATTAATGATTAAAATATCATATATATACAGTAAATATTCATTTTATACTATTCCATATCATTTGGAGATAAAAAATTAAAAGCACCGTTCATGGAGACGGTAGGTCGTACGTACGCATGAACGCTACATTCTTTTTTTGTCATATTAATGGAATTAAAAAAATGAGAGAGATATATATATGTTATAATTCCAGAATAATATCCATAATGTAGATGTAATATATTACATATATATCCATTATATATTTGTAATGATAATATTACATAACATTTTGAGATAATAAATGAAATGTACAGTTCATGGAGACAGTAAGCCATACGTACGCATGAACGCTACTTCCATTTCTATTTCATATTTAATGGAATTAAAACATAATGATACATAATAGTATTTTAATTACAGTATGTTATCATATATAATATCATTAAATATATCCTTTATACGTACCACATATGGTATTAACGAAACAAATCACTTTGAGGGGGAGGTATTCCGCACTTCCTTAAATGAAGATATCGTGTTTACCCATAATGGAAACCATAAAGGTACACCATAGATGAAAAAAACTGATGCTTAAGTAATACATAAAAATATTATATATAATATATAAATATAGTGTCATATTAATGGCCACCTTTGAAGGTGTTAGAAGAATGTTGAACAATCATCGTTTCAGGAGGCAGAAATTCACCATCCACGAAAACAGTATGTTCTTTAACCATTAGATGTAGGTGTGTGTAAGTGTAGCTCGAATACTTATTATAACAACATCCTAGTCTATTGAAGATACTGTAAATGTTACAAAACAACTGAATAAAAAGAGTTTAGGGGGGTTGGAGAAGCAAAATAAAACAAAAGGACACAAGTGAAGACATTACCTTAAAATCGGGCAACTCCCTTTGGATTGAGCTCAAAGGCTTCCTTGGGAAGACTTCTGCCCAAAGTGAGGCTTAAAGGAGTAAGAGAGGGAAGTGGAGAGACAAAATTGGCAGGGTTTGGCTGAGCCAAAGGCTTTGGGAGTGTGGGTAAGGAGGTAGAGGTGGGGCCTTTTATAAGAGGAGAGGAGGGGCACTCTTGTAAAGTTACAAAATGTTACTTTATTTTCAAAAGAGTTTCAGATTTTAAAGGTCCCACATTGATGTATTTCTAGGATAAGGTGATAAGGGTTCGAAATCCACTCATCTAATAGGTTTTGGTCATGTTTAGGTCTTAGATATTACATTATCTTTCCATTTTATTTAAATCGTTAAATAATGAGGTCATCACTGCATCATCATGATGTCATAAATAATTTAATTTATTTAATGTCTAAAAATTGTAAACAAAAATACTATGATGTAGGAAATCGTTTTATCTTTCCAATTAATATTTATAGTCAAACATATGACTTGTATAACCCCATGTAAAAATTGTTTTATTAAAACATCCCATGTTTGTGTCATTTTTACTTTAACATTAAATAAAAGGATATTTATGTCATTTTCCAACCAAAGTGGATCCATGGGGTCCCCAAGTTGACCCATGGATTGTCTTGGTCGGCCATGACACATCCAATTTGGGTAGGACATGTTTCTAGGTCATTTAATTTTATTAAAACATTATTCTTACCCTACACTACACAAATTATCTCTAATCGCGATTAAAAACTTAATAAGTTACTATTCACCAAAAAAATTATTTTTATACCATTGAACCACATTTTACTTCTTAATGAAAACCATGTATGTTGGATTTTTGAAATTAAAAACACAAAGATGTCAAAATTTCATTTAAACAGAAAAATCAGTTTTTATAAGTACCACTTAGTGGTTTCACTATTCATCAAAATTGATGTTTTTCAGAAAAATCCCAAAAATTCACCCTAATCTATATTTGATATTCCAAATTAAAAAATGAAGTCTATTTTACAAAATTCAAAACATATAATTCACATTAATTAATTTAATAATTAATTCCCGCTGTCAGAGCAAATAGCGTGTTTTTATGAAACAATAAGTATCAAATGATTGACACTAGTTTAAGTTTGATTTCAAAGTGAAATTAATTCCAACGACCAATATTGGATTTAATGGTAAAAATTTATTCTAGTTTCACATTAAAACCGATTCAAAAGATAATCTAATCATATAAATAAATTAGATTAAAAAGAGTTTTTGAATTAAAATACAACATTTTAAACTATTGATTAAAAAAATGAACTTTATCGGAAAGATACCAAAAATTTACACAAAGTAAATTTTGATGTACCAATTCTTCAGAAGAGTTTTATTTGGTCCAATAGAATTTATAAGAGTGAATAAGACTATATTTAATGACGGTTCGCCATCAGAAGGTGATAAGTGAACCTTTAGTGAAAACTAGGGCATATACGCCTAAAATTGAATTCTTTCTGTATTTTAAGCCTTTATCTTTTATTAGATAAATGTAAAAACATTTAAAAACATATATAATCATATTTTAGTTATTTCTATCCATTCCCACCAATACAACGGCTACATGTTAACTACCATTTAAAATAATATTATTTTATTATTAGAGTGCAACGTAAGATTCCCAAAAAACTTGTTGTTGCGTGTTGGGTACGCCATCGAGCATAGCATCCCCTTTAAAGTCATATTAATATTTTCTTCACAAATATAGATAAATATGAAAATTTCATATTCTTTATTTACCTGGGGTGTTACATAAACTGTTTGAAACCACATCCAATGTCATATAAAAAATGATTATGGGAATTTAATAATATTAAAAATGGACAATAATTGGGGACCATGATATAAGAGTATATAAAATAATATATAAAAATGAAAAAAACAATATATCTACACTAGTATCTCTTGAATAAGATCAGTCCACTACTCCAAAATTATACCCAACAAAAAAAAACAATCATACAAAGTATGTTGATTCCCTTTATCACTACCTGAGACAATAATGTTTTTTGGGTATCAATTAATGACTTGAATACGGTGTGAGATATCCTCAACAAGAATATACCATTGGTGTATATAAAAAATCATTTCTTTGTATATGAATAGATATAGTCCATGGGTATAGTAGTAATAAAGGTTGTGAATGATAAATTTATATGACCCGAACTACAAACATGAAAAAGAAAAAATGATTTCATGATAAAAAAGGATTTATTAAAAGTTCAAGGTGTATAAGAGGGATATAATCCAATTTGGGGGAGAATTTATGAAATAATGGGATTAGAAAAGTGGAATTAATCATAAAATAAGGCATAGTTGAAATTAAACTTTTACCCATTTTCAAGGGACACGTGGTCTGGAAGCACAGTTTGTCCAAACAGTGTGCCAATATTGAGGCTCTACAACCTATGTTGGACTAACTGTGATAGGAGGATGCATGGTTTGATAAACTGTGATTAGCCCATGTAGATCCACTCTCCAACTTTTATACATCTCATCACATGTCTATGTGTCCACATGTGCATTGTTAAACTACCTATGAACCTCCTCTTACTAGGTCAAATGGTTCATCCACAAAGTTTCTATTGACATTTCACCAACCATGCACCTCATGATGGTTCTCTCAAATCTTAATCCTAATACTCTGAACAAGACCTACAATCTCCAAGTCCCTTCCATAACCTCTAATAACTTCTGTTAGATGGAAAATATAGTTACATAGAAATATTAAAGATCAATACCCCATAAGAAAAGTCAAGATCAATCATTAATGATAATTATGAAACTGACATGGATATTTGATTATATCTATATATTCTGTTGTTAATTATTTGTCTCTCTTCACTTTGATAAAAAAATATTTTTTGAAGATCAATTTAATGTATTATGAATTTTATTTAAATACTTTCATAATATAAAAACACAATCATATTTGTAATACTAAGAACAAATATTGGCCAAACACATTATAATGAGAATGAAAATAATCCAATTTCTTAAGTGGTTTAATGGAAGAATATAAATTTGAAATTCAACTCCATTTTGGAATATTAATTTTCCATAATTGATATTTTTTTCCTTCAATAAAAGTTTAATAAATTATTTATTTTGGGTAAGCAATGGATTGAATGTGAGAAAATTGTATGTATTATATTTTGAATATATTTTCAACATTTTTTCTATGAAATTACAGTTTTTTTATGATAAAATAATATTTTATTGATCAATTGTCATTAATTTAAAAAATTTGGTGATAATGTGATTTTTTATAATATACCAATGAAAATGAATTTTTAGCATAATTAACTTAAAATTATATTTTGATTAATTTTCATATATCTTAATAACATAATTTTCATTGGTGTTTTTAATTACAATATTTTTTTGAATTGATTTTCATGCTATAGGTAATAATTCTTACAAGCTCTTTATTTTGATTTAAAAATATTATTTATTTAATAAAATTTATAATATTTTCAAAATATTAAATAACAAAAATTCATATTCTATGGAGTTTGATGTTTTTTAATTTACATTATTATAATTAATTTTTAGTATTTTTTGTATGGGATTTGGAAAATTTTCTTTATAAGACACTTTAATGCTTTCAATATAAGATAATTTTCCCTTGTAAAATAATTTTCGTTTTGAGAATGCATTATAATATAATCCCTTGTAAGATAATTTTTTTCACTACATTTGATGATTTTGCACTCTAGTTTTGGAGATTTTTATTGATTCTATTTGAGATCAATTGATGAAAACAAATGATGAATTTCACTTGATGATGATCCAATCTATGGATCTCAAGCACAAAAAATGTATAATCATTTTTACATGATAAATGAAACTAGTTGTTGAAGATATATGTGAGACCAAAATTAGGGGAACACATTAATGATCAAAAAACATAGTCATCAATGTATAACTAATTTAATGTTGGACTAAACTGTAACCATGGATTAGGAAGCATTGGTGTTGCTTGATGAAGTTTATCTGAAACTATTAACATGAAGACAAATGAAAAGAAAAAAAAGTCATTTAAATGATGTAGATATTGATATTGGATAATACCAAACATTTTAAATATCTATCATCCCTTTTTAAATAATATATAAATTATTGGACCAGTGGATGAATATAGTATCATCTAATAAAGCTGATGACAATGATGAAAGTCTCTAGTTTTGGGAATGAAGGATTTCATTATTGTTTGATAATGACAGACTAAAGATTTGATGATGAACCTAATTCATAGTAGGGAAACTAAAATGTTGAATAATGAATATAGCCAAATAATGACAAAAAACTACAACACATGATTGATCAAATTTGATAACATTTACATTATTTATAATATAAAAATAATTAACCTGATAAAATATAAGAATAATGTAGAGTTTTTTCATTCACTATTTTCTTTATTGTTCTTATTTGATCAGAAAATGATGAAAATAATTGACCTTTAAGATTCCATATACTCTTTTTGAGAGTTCTATAATTAAAATACATAGGTTTCTTAACAAGAATATTTTGATAATATGATAATTAAGGGGGATCAAATGATGGGGTATGTTCCTTACTAGAACACACCTTCTTGTCCCAACACATAATCCCTTCTGGGGTAATATCCTAAAACAAAATTTTAATATCAACATTATCTTATAAAAATTACATTTTTTTACCAATGATTATATAAAACATTATAGGATTGGTTTTATATTGAACATCTGTCCCCTCAAAAAATACTAAAAAACATTGAATTCCCTAAAATCATAATCCATCTAATCTAAATCATATTACACAAGAAACATCATTTCACTCATCACCATGACACTCCACCTGTGATTTTTTTTCAAGTGTATATTAGATATAAAGAAAAATTAATTATCCAGTTAAAGAGGCTAATATTAAAAAAAAATATTTAATATTCTACTATTTTAATCTTAATTACCATTGGTTTTATGTCATTTGTTAAATTGAAATCCATTTCTCATCACATGTGAAATTCATATCTAAAGTTAAAATATGGTCCCATTCAATCATATATCTTTGGAAATGATTTTATTAATTATTTTAATTTGATATTTTGGGATATGATTGATCACATTGATTGGAATAACAATTATTTTAGGATAATTGGATGAATCACAAGTTATTATGTAAATTTTTTGTCACTAATGATGAAATATCTGGACAAAGATAAATGGGCCTTAGGCCTATAAAATAAAAGTGGAGAGTAAAATAGAAATTCCAATAACGTGTACTTTTTTTTCTGTATAAATATAATTATATGGGGAACCATTCATGAAATTATGTCCAAAAAAAATTTGAGGATTTCATGGTGATCCAGGAAGCCTTATTTGAGGATTAAAGTTTGTGCCAGTTTTTGAGGCCCATAAAGTAATCCCACCAATTTTTTAATAACATTTGAATGGATGGATAAATTGGAAATAAATTATAATATATTTTAGAGGAAAAAATGATATAATATTTTTTCTTATATCAACTATTTATATTCATCAAAATTCAATTAAAATTTGAATGTCCAAAAGGGGGTGAATCTTGTTCTATTTTTATGGTCAAAGTCGAGAATCTTAATTTTCATTGATTTATCTACCACATTTTACTATCCTAATTCAATGAGATGGAATTTGTTATTGGTGGGTCAATATAAAGATCCTAATATTCATATATAAGTATCTATTGGTGAATTTATTATTGGTGTGTATGTTTTTCTTTCAATTGTAATTTCATGGTTTCATTTTGTAATCACATCATCAATTTCTCTCATGTATATTTTTCATTCACATTGTTTTCTTAATGAAATTTACTCATTTTATTATTCATAATTTAATTTTTACATTCACATTAAAATTTCTATACTATTGAATCATTTTTTAAATTTATTCACACTAACAATAGTAAATTTTTTCATATAATTGCGGAGTTTACATTATTTCACTATTTTCACTTCTTCAATTCTTCTTTTTTACATAAAATTCCATCTTCCATTGATCGAATAGAATCAATGGCAGGATAAAATTTTCTAGTTCAATCATAATGAGTTTCCTAGGGATATATTTAGTGTTATATGATGAGATTTCATATTTATTTATTATTTTATTACATCCATTCGATATTTTGTTTTCTTTTATTCTTCACCATCTTTAACGATTACCCATTATGAGGGCTAGTATGAACAAATTACATGGAGTTATCATGAATGTGATCCTATAAGTGAATTATTGATTATAATTGGAAATATTTAGGTATAAAATTGGTGAATTAGGTTATTTAATCATCTAATTTTATTGATATATCTTGAATTAGTGATCTCAATCTTTTTAATAAAACAAATACATCCATTCCACCACAAGAGACAACCTAGGATTAAATTATCTTTATTATTTTTTTAAATCATATCATTTTTTTTCATTTAAATCCTTATCCATTCAATTAATTTAATACCCATGTTACCAAACCATATAAAATACTACAGCAAATCATATATTAAATATGTTTCTTTTTTTGTCTATGTAGATTTGATAACACATGTTGTAGTACAAGAAACTTATCACACCATATAACCTTGTTAAATTTTGGTGAAACAAAATTATTGTTTTTTTTAGCACCCAAGTATGTATCTTGGACACTCAAATTATTTTCTCTCCCATTTTTCTATTCACACCCCAATTTCTCTTATCTTTTCCCATTTCTATTTGTCTGTGTCTTGAAAATATAAAATCTTAATATTTTCAAATTTTATGTATTCTCTTCAAAAATACCCCACAATAAATCCTTGTTGGAATACAATGGAGAATACATATTTGGAATCACCAAACAGAGTAAATTTCTTTGATCCACTCTTTTATGATTACCCCTACCGGGTGACATGTACAATAAATAGGATAACGACTGATCAAAAGATTCTTTTCATTACCTCTCATAAATGGTCCAAGATAGTAATCATATTAATGACCATGATTTCTAAACTCAAATCAATAAAAATGCTCAACAAATACATGAAAACTTGTGATACCAAATAGAAAAAAATGTACTCAACTTTTGTATCATTGATAATTGAACTACAAAGTATTGAAATAGTTTTAGAACCCATTCCCACTCTAGTTTCCCCCTCTCCAACATTGTTAGAAGAACATTGTGATAGAAACAAATAAAATGAACTCAAAGACGTGATAGTTTCCTTGAGTGGGAAATATAATGAAAAAATTGAATCATTAATTATCAAACCATCAGAGGATTCCAAATATAAATAAACAAGGAAGGATCAACATTAGAATGTAAGGAATCAGAAACAGAAAATTTATTGAATTAAAAGAATGTATAATTTAACTAATGGAACTAGAGAGAATTTTTAAAGGGAGTATAAATCATGATGAAGTTAATTTTCAGAATTCAAATTGGGGAAACTTGTATCCGTGGCTCATATTTATTTTAGAGGGACCATGTATTTCACAAATCACTAGGAAATTGATCATTTGGTGAAATCACAATCATTGAGTATATGCACCCTCCATATATTCAAATGGAAAATTTTGGAGATGAATCATTTTGTAAAAATGAACCAAATATTTCTATATTTTTCTGGGATGAAAGTGCTTTTAAACCAAATTATTAATCATATTTTTGAAATTTCAATCAATATAAAGTCAAAATTATTTTCCTTCTTTCCAAAATAAATTAATCATACGTAGGTGATAACCAGGAACAAGCAGTAGTCATTCATTCTTATATTGAAACCGATAATAAAAGAATGATCCTTGATTTCTTAGGAAATAAAATTAACTAACTGGATCAACTATTTCTGATATTAGAAGGATCATTCCACTAATTTTAGAACAAAGTATTACACATGGAACAAATTAAAAAAAATATTCTCAATCTCATAGAAATGAAATAACATGGGGTCATTGAAATGTAAAAATTGTGTGTTCGATATTTTGGGGGGTCCATGTTGAGTTAGGGAATTTAAAATAAGTTCCTCTCAAATATAAACCAAGCTTCTACATTTTATTATTATTTTAATATTTATTTTTTGTTTTTTTATCAGTTTTATTTTTAAGGGATAACCCTTGAGGTTTCCAATGACATTAAACATATCGTTTTTATGAGGGTTAGAAGATTCAATATTTACCTATTTCAAAATAAAACCCATGATTTACAATGTTCAATCCCATCCACCAATAATCTTGAAAAGTGTAAACTAGTAAAATGATGCTAAATTGATAAATTTCTTGTTGATGGTTCGTAAAATTCAATAAAGGGGTTTTGTTTCATTATTTTATTTCAAATCTCCATCTCCCATCTCTCATACCAATTTTAATCTCTCAATTCTCTTCTCTTACAACATTGAGGGACGTTTCATTCTATCAATGGGACTGGAAGTCTCAGTTTCTGAAGAAACAATAGTGAAAATATGATTTTTTTGGAAGAAATGTTTTGAGATTTTATGATAAAAAAATAATTTCAACGATAAAATTCAATTAAATTTCATTTCAAATTTTACTATACATTTCAAATCATGAAATATTATTATAAATTGATTTTTAATTCCTGGATTATGAATTTAATTCATTTTTATCTTCATGAGCATAGATTTTGGAATGTGAGGTTGTCTGATGTGATTTTTCAATGTTTACGTTTTCATCCTCATAATCAAAATAACCAATTTAATTTACATTGGATTTTGGGAGTTTTTTTTATTTCTTGGGCCCCCTTTATTATATCATAGGGTATGTGGACACTTTTAGTTTAATTTAGTTATCTTAAAATGTAAAACATTCTACACAAAGCAATGTGTTGTCATACTGTTTGGAATCCAGAATATGGGAATCATAATTCCATAGTTTTCATGCCTATTTTGGGCCTTTATATATCTATTTTATTCTTGGAATTGACAAAATATGTGTTGTTCGGCACTTGGGTATCATGACTCCATAGTTCTATTTATAGTAATTGGTCTTTTCAACAATATTTTGGTTTAAAAAAAAGAACATAATATTTTTAAAACACATTTCGATACTCATTTTTTGTTTTAATTTGATTTCGACCTATAGAATCCACTTCCCCCATTGAATAAAAAATGTTCCCCAAGTCTTTAGTTATTCACAACACATCATCATGATTAATTAAAATTAGAAGAAATTATATTATGAATTAAAATTATAGAATGGGACTGGGCTTTGGATATTATTGTGAACCTAGATTGTGGTAAATGATTTGAATGAGATTTATTATTGTTTAACCTGATATCTTTTGGTGAAAATTGTATTTTAATTGTTTTTTAAAAATAGAATTCAGTTTTATATTGTTGAGAAACATTTTTCTTTGGAAAATAAAATATAAATATATGGTGTGATTAGACACTAAAAGTGTCTAATATTAATTGATTATATTTTAATATTCTAGTCTATATGTTTTCATAAATATCAATTTTAGTAAATTGTACAAATTGAACTTCATTTCTCATCATATGTGCATTTCTTATATAAGGTGAACATATGGTCACATTCAACCACCTATTTATGCAAAATATTTTATTTAATATATTAATTTTATAAATTTGATAAAAAATAATAATATTTTTTATAATTTTTTATATTAGTCTCAATGGATGAATCACAAGGCATGATGGTAATTTGTTTCCATAGATGTAGAAATTTATAAAAAAGGGTAATGGGCCATAGGCCCGTCAAATAAAACTGGAGGCCAAAAATTAATGTCTACTGAAGCTAAAATTTTAACTATATATATTGAATATTTTGGGGAAAATTTCATTAATATTTTACTATTTAATGTTCGAAGTCTTCTGTATGATCCAGGTTTCCCAAGAGGAAGATTTATGTATGGGCTAGGTTTGAATGCCAGTATAGTCATCCCATCAATTTCATCTTAAATTTTGAATGGATAATACAATTGTCCTAAAATTTTACATATTTTTAAAGAACCATAAAATTATATATTTTCCTTATATTTCTCGTTTTTATTAATCTATGATCGATTTAAAATTCTAATTTTTAAAAGGTGGATGAATCGGGTCCAATTTTTGTGGTCAAAGTTCAAAATTCCTATTTCCTTTGATTTATCTTCCACTGTTTACTATGCTCATTAAATGGGATGGAATTTATTTATGGGGGTCAAACCTAGGTTCCTAATATTGAAATATAAATATATTATGGTGAATTAATTTATGGTGTGCATGTTTTTCATTCAATAGTAATTTCATGCGTTCTTTTTTTAATCACATTGTCAATTTTCCTAATGTATGTTTTCTGTTCATGTACATTTATTAATTAAATTTCTTCTTATTCATTTTGTTAAATTATTTTTTTCATTTTCATTAACATAATCTTATGATTTAATCAAGTTCTAAATTTATTCACTTCAAATTTTGTGAGAATCATTACCCAATGATGCAGTTTTTGTTATTTAATTATTTTCACATATTCAATTATGCTTCTTTAAGTCATCTTCCTTCTTCCATTGATAGAATAGAATCAACTGAGGGATAACCATTTATGGGTAAATGATAAAAAGTTTCCATGTGGTAATATTGAATCTAATTTCATGTTATTCAATATAAATTCATTATTTTCGAACATCCATTTGAGGATTTATATTCTGCTTCATCATTGCCAACTTTAACATTGAAACATTCTAAGTTATTGTATAATCCAATTTCACGCATATCACGAAAGTGATCCTCTATGTGAATTGGTTATTAGCCATGGAATTTTTTTTGGATTAAAATTTTTAATGAGGTTTTGGGATATCTATTTTTGTGGATACATACCGAATTAGTTATCAAAAAATTTCTATGAAATCAAATACATCCAATCCACCGAAAGAAAGTACATAAGATCAACTCGTCTTAATTAATTATTTTAGATCAAATAAATGGAATTTTTTTATTATTTAAATTAAATCATTACTTATTCAATTAAAATAATCCCCCATGTTGACCACTCTATAGATAGTCCTCCATCAAATTATAGTGTCTATAGGATTATTCTTTGTCCTTATAGATTTGATAACTCATCTTCTACTAATAGTGACCCCTTACACTATATAACATGGGTATAATTGAGTGAAAACTATCACTATAGATATACATGCTCCACCCTGATACGTAATTAGGAGTGGACCAAATTAATCAATGGAATCCCTTTACATTCCCACCTATTCTACGGTGCTTGAGAGGTCCTTGGTGGATGAGAGTATCTTGGTAAAGTAGACATAGATAGTGGAAGATCATAGTGGGAAACCAAGAGATGAGAACTCAAAGAAGGTATCCAACATCAATAATCGATATCAAATGATTTTATATTCTTACTATGGTGATCCCATGACCTATGGTCAATGGTGTTTTCTATTAGGATGGCTCAAATTAGCTACGAGAGAGGTAGTGTTGCTCCTGCAATGGACTAGGAAATCATTCAGGGGATTGTCTGTCCTGCCGTATAACTAATCATGAGATGGTCAAGTAACAATTGAGGTAGATAAAGTGGTTGTAAAAGGGTTGTTTATATGGTCATAGACATAGAATAGGGTACCAAATTGTAGATGGATATGTTCAAACATTTGAAAAATTACCACAACCACCTGTAGGTATTCCATATTGGGATCCGGGAGCTAGTGATCAAGGGTTATACGATCTATAGGATATAGAGGACAATAACCCAAAGGTTCTGTGGATGATATGCAGTAAGATATGTGTCTCTTATACTTCAAATATTGTACTGATAGACACATGTCTGAGTTAATCATTCATTACACATATCATTTTCTAGATGTAGAGAATCAATTTAAGCCATTAGCTTAACCATGTAGGTTAGATACTCTGAAAGGAAGTGACTATATTATTAGGCACTTTTACTGGTATTATGATGTGATGTTTGGACGTGATAGATTTATACGGGATATCCTTATAGTAGTAATGGGGCCATATATTATCATCTTAACTATGTAATGGATATCCATATTTTATTCCCATGTTGAAAATTTGAGGTGTTATATGCGGTGTGTATGTAGTAAGAGGACCTGGCTTTCCAATTTTGGTGAAAACCCCATGGTAGAGCTGGACAGTCTCAGGCATAGTAGAGTCCAACCGATTTCTTACTAGTTGTCTAACATGACTCATGGAGTTGTGGATGATTTGGGAAGTCAGTTCCCTATGGTGGTGGTGGATTATGACAACGCATTTCCTAGGAATGTATCTTTTTTAGCTTCCATCTGAGATATAGAATTCATTGTAGACGTACATCCTCAGATAGCCTCAATATCTACACCAGTATATCCGATGGATCCCACAGATCATTGTTTGATGAGGGTGTAGTTGGAGAACATCCATGGGAAGGGATTTGTGAGACCGGTATTTCCACAAAGAGGCCCTAGTATTTTTCCCATGAATGTGTATGGGAGATTGAGGTTATGCATGAATTATCTATGCCTGGTCTAGGTGACCATAATGAATAAGTATCTAATAATGTGGGCCAATGACCTCTTTGATATGTTGATTGTGGTGTGATGGTTCATGAATATTGGCCTCAGATCAGGCTATCATGACCTACAATTGTGGGATGAAGATTTACTGTTGATGGAGTTTGTTTGTCGGTACAGTCAGTATGGGTTCATGGTGATGTCATTCAGCAGGACAAATACACTTTTCATGTACATGGGACTCGTGAAATGCATATTTAAACCATCCATGGACCTTTTTTTGAAGTCTTCATCAATGATATCCATGAGTACTCATCATCAAAAGAGGAGAATGTGTGAAACTTGATGATTGTACTAGAAACATTCTACGTCAACCAGTATTATGTAAGGCTCTCAATGTGTTTGTTCTAGCTTCATCTAGTCCAAATTATGGGACATTCCATCTCATAGGATGGAGTAGTAGTTATTCATGAAAAGTATGATGTAGTTATTTCTTGGGATCCACCCAAGAGTGTTTCTGAGGTGAGGATATTCCTTGGTTTGTAAGGGTATTATCATTTTGATTTACCGAATTTATCTATAGTATAAATACCCTTGACAAATTTTGACTAGAATGGTGTATCCTTTTGTATAGACAAAAAGGTACTAACTTTTATTTTTGTACTTGAGGAAGATTTTGATGAGTGCACCCTTCATGATAGGGATAGAAAAGGTTGTCAAGTACATAGTGGTATATGATGAATCAGGTACGTGTCATTATTGTGTTATGATTTTGAGGTAGGAAGTTATTTCCTATGGATAACATCAGTTGAGACAACCTGATATGAACTAATGCACCCATTATCATGTGTTATCATCAGTATTATTTTCACTAAAGATATAGATATAATACCAAATGGGATAATATTTTATCATCTATTATGACCCCAGGAGTCTCAAGTATATCTTCTCTCATAATGTTATTAAACTGACACAGAGTACATGACTAGAGTTCCTATATGAAAATGACTTTTATATTTTCTATAATCCTGGGAATGGGAAATGGTGGAATATTGTCTTAGTAGGGGATCTTATTCTCTTTTGTTGTCCAAGGTGTTCGAATAGTTAGCCTCATTGTAGTTGTCCTTAGCTATAAAGTATGGTTCATCAAATCTACTACTGATTGTGGTTACCGTAACCATTTTTTAGAGTTTCAAAGATGCATAACATTGAAATATTGACATAGAGACCTTATATATATAGATATCCTAAAGATATGCTCCCGATGGATAGTCTAAATGTGAGGATCTTGATATTAATTTCATTTTATGGATGATGGTAAAATTGAAGTTTCCAGAATCGATAATGTGGGAGTTTCATACATTCCCTTTAGTGGTTCATCTGGAATGAGAAAATATGTACTATGACATTTATGTTTATTTTGGTTTCCAGGCATGAATAATTGTATTTAAAACTATTCCTCTTGTTTCCTCACTTGTGAGAAGGTGAAGTATAACACTATGTTCTAGTGGATTTAGCTCACCCCCTGACGTTCTAAAGTGGATGTGTGATGGGACATCTACGGACTTCGTGATAGGGTTACCATGTATGATTAGGGGAAATGATGATATATGGGTGATCGTGGACCGACTCACCGTGAAATCCCACTCCCTAGACATTTCACAGTAGAGTCCATAAGAGAACTCTGGACGCTTCTAAGTGATTGAGATAGTTTAACTCAATTGAGTCCCCTCATGATTGTTTCAGATCACGATACTCGCTTCAC
Source organism: Viscum album (assembly GCA_963277665.1). NCBI lineage: Eukaryota > Viridiplantae > Streptophyta > Magnoliopsida > Santalales > Viscaceae > Viscum > Viscum album. The sequence continues at coordinate 1,979,530,040 of OY728133.1, forward strand.
AGAATGACTATTGAGAAGACCCCATGATATATTTTTGACGTAGTTATTCATGAGCATAAAATTTCATCCCTATACTGATAGAAAAACAAATAGAACCATCCTGGTAATAGTGGACATGATATGTGTTTTCATGTTGGACATTGGTCATAGTTGGGAGGATAATCTACCCTTAGTGGAATCATTATAAAACAGCAACAAACATTAAAACATTGGTGTGACACCATTTTAGGCTCTTTATACGAGACCCTAGAGGTCTCTATTTTTTTAATGTTACAAGAAATTCATTACTCATGGACCTGTTGTTAGTTCAAGATACAATAGAGAATGTGTAAATCATCCAAGTGTTGATGAGGACTAAACAGAGTCATTCAATGTTTTATACCAACTAATGATATACATATAAGGTGATAATGGATGAAAAAAAAATTATTATTAAGGGTATCAGCTATATTTGGACTGTGAATAATTTTATTGGGTGGAATTTTATCTCTTAGATTCATTGGTCCCTTCCAAATAACATCTAGATATGGATATGTGTTATACTACATAACTCTACCAATTTAGTTAGAATATAATAATTTTTTCATCCACATGTTGTAGCTATGGAGGTATATTCATGATCAATATTCGTTTACCGACTGGGATAAGATGGACCCTTTGGATGGTTCTATAATTGTTGATTACCTGGTGGATATTGATAATTAACATGAGAAAAAACGTAGAGAATATTATTTCCCCTAGTGTATTTATGAGGTCCACACAAGAATCATTAAGAGGGATCCAAGGAGTGGGAGAACCATATACAATCTATGTACCTTTAATTTTTTAGTATGTTTTACTCCTTTCTAGATGGAAAATCCTAAGTTGGTGATAATATTATTATTCATAGTTTCATTTTTTTTAATTTTAGATATTATATGGATTATTTTCAAGACCAGACACTATGATATTGCAAGATTCTATGTTTTTGTGTACCTTGAAATAATGTATGAAATATATTAAATATGTTATATGACATGAACACAAAGAATTTTTTTTCAAAAAATTCATATAAATACTGAATGGGATCCCAAATCCCAAATATTATTTCACCACTAAGTTTAGAATGTTGATTTTATTGATGGAATGTCATTACATTTTGTGACATAGGTAGTCTATGAAAAAATAATTAGAGGCATAAATGAATATAATTAATTAATTAATTATTATGTTTTTTTATTGGATGTAGTTACAATATCTCAAATAATTCTATGGTTATGAGGATTTCCATAGGATTGGATGCTTAAACCCTACAGATATAAGAAATCACTTGAGACTTTTATTTCTGATGGACAATAAATAATGATCAGATCATGGATCGTTATGCCAAGGGAATTCATTGATCTCATAAATGATTATATTATATAACCATTTTACATCAATGATCAATGAAAACTCTATGTAGAATGTTTATATTTTTTTCTATCCCATCTATTAATACCATATGATTGTGAATCAAATCCATGATCATAATTTATAAAGACATTATAGGTATATTTAAAGTGATGGAATTATATTTGTATGTTGTTGATTATTCCTCCCCCTTTTTCTTTTTATTAGAAAAAAATCGAGGCCGAACAAAAAAAATCTGAGGATCATTCCTCACATTTGTCACCTTATGGATCTATTCCTCCACTCATCGTATATTAATTGATTGTATTTCAATTGGCCCATTGTTTAATAAAGACCAAATATTCAATAATTTCATGACTATTCTTCGGCACAATTGATCTATAGAGCAAGATCATTTCGTTATCAATGGTGCAATTGAGGTGTGTTGAAAATAGTGAATGATGGGAGGAGGATCAGATAGATATTTAGTATTTTTTTTCCTTTTTTGACACATAACAATGGTTGGATCAATGATTAATTTTCTTATGTAGATCTCAATCATGATTCCAACCGGGGATGATAGAAAGGGAAGAATGAACCAAAATCTACACGTTCAAGTGTGGGTGGAATATTTGGAGATGTATTAGATAATACACTAGAATATCAGACATGTCTAGAAAATCATGAACGAAACAGAATATACATAGTGATTACACACCATGTGGGACCCCATGATTTTAGCTCTAGGTATTGAACTGATGTTAAGTATCAAATTCCATGTGATATAGTCACACATAATGTGACATGTTATCATTCCATGTGACCCCTCCATGAAGGTTTGGCATGTACATGAGGATGTACATTGACCCAGCCAAAAGATTAAGGCTGGTGTCACTACATATTCATGGATAGGGATACAACCACCTATACATCAACTAGTATAAAAACATGACCAGTTGTAGATAGACATGGATAGTGGCACATGGGGAGGTTCCAGGTGATCTCAATAAACTGTATAAATTTATTACATATATTGTATGTAATGATTTTCATTTCTTTGGAGGCTTTACCAGATGGAAATACATGGGGATGGATGTACATGGAGTGTACACCTAGTACATGTTTTCCCACCTTAAAGACAATTTGATTATATTATTTTATTTTTTATAAGAATTTATTGGTGAGTATGTTCCCTTGGTCCATTCCCTGAGGGTACAATGAGGAATTTCGTCAACATCACTAGACTTTGATACCCTATTGGGAGATTCTTGAATAGAGTTCATAGTGTCCCTCAATGAGACTAGAGTGTGATCCTATATCATATTAGCACACTATGTGGGTTTTGTGGAATCAACATGACCTCCTTGATCATGGTGTTGGTCCTTTATGAAATGGTCCATCTCTACAATGATCAAGGTATCATTTTCATATGATCTCATATTTAGCGGGTTTATACATTTTGGGATTGTGTTGTTCCCCAATGGTCCTAGGCAGGACCGCCTATGTATGTATTCAAGTCTTCATATACTAGATATTTTCATGGTAGGTAACAATGATATGAAGCTATTGGATGTGTGTCTTGAATGATTTCATGGATTATGAAGTGGATTCTCCTAGATGGAGCATTGCATTGAGGAAAATCTTATGGCCATCAATTTTATTTATTGTCTAGTGGTGTGGTGCCTCTCTAGAGTATAATTCAATGTTTTATGTTACGCATTGATAATTATATCCTCTCATTGATCTAGTTATACTTGATGATTTGTGATTTGTATTTCCAACGACTCCTAATGGGTAATTTTATACCCACCTTCGCATGGGATATTCCTGTAAAAGTAATATCATATATAGACGATGGTCCTTTTGGTGGTGTCCCTTGAGGATATTGAGCTAGTGGCTCATAGCTCAATCTATTCAGATTGAGTATTATTATGGGAAAGTTTATTTCTCATTAGTCCTTTCCCTTCAAGAAGTTTAGACCATTTACAATTTTTTGGCTTGTATATGGATCTTTTTTCCACTTTCATTACATTACTATCGCACTATAATTGTGTGATTAATGATGTATACATGAATTTATTACATTGTTTTACATTTAAATATTGTGAGGGAATTAATATGCGTGTTTATGTGATTAAATGTAAATTGGGATAATTCCTCCCATCTTTGGGATATTCCTACTTAGTGATAGTCTCTATACCATTCCTTATTGTAGGTGGGTTTGCGGTTGTTACAGGTTAGACACATGTTGGTCGGTAAGTGAAACCTAATTTCCTAAAACATGAATATTCATCCCATTTTTGATTAAAATATTACATATATTACCCTTTGTAGTAATTTTAATGCTTATTAAAACATATTATTTAGTTAATTTTTTATACTATGTTTATTATTTATTATGTTTTTATAAGTATCTTTCTTTAATTCTTTATAAATATAGGATGTTGTATTTATTATTATTTTATAAAATTTATAAATGTCAAAATTTAATTTCCAAACAATTAATTCATTTAGATAAATTTTCTAAAACCATATTATATTGAAGAAGATCGTGAAAATACACTAAAATATACCTTTTATACAGTTTCGTTCCTTTATTAGAAACATCTACCACCAATATATGGATGTGGATCCAAAGTATTTTGGTTGTATATAATTTTTTTCTAATGGTGTTTTATGTTATAAATAGTACTAGTAATTTTATAATTGTTTAATGGATTTGTCTGGAGATATTTCAGATAGCGACCTATATTCAAGGAATGATTTTTTGATGATAGACATAATAAAATTCCAAGGACGGGAAGGTGTTTATAAATCAGAAGGTATATTTTTTTATATTTGATCCCCTCCAAATTTATGAGATTTATGGAACTATAAGACTTATTTGTTCTGGATTTTATAAAAGGGATTCACTGACCCTCTTTGAAAATACATTCACTATAACCATACAATAGTTCACTAAACTGATTAAACTAATATTGTAAAGTGAGTGGTTCTTAATTTTTCAAAATCATTTGGAAGATTATACATCTTTTTTTTAAAATAAATGTAGTAGAAACCCTATATATTATGAACCAAAAAGTACATTCCAAAAGTCACATTTCATTCGATGGTAGAATATTGGTTCTGTTTGTTTAGTGTTTTTCACCAAGGAATGGTGACAAGACAACAAGGAAAATTCAAGATATCTATTATTTTCATTTTCATATATATAATTACAAAGAATGATTCTTTAAATGATTGATTATAGTTACAATGAATAAATTTTCATGTTAATGACTAAGAATAATATTATTCACTTTTCAAAAAAAAACAAATAATATTCCGGTGATGTTGATGATTGTCAAATAAATTTAGAATATAACCCATCAGGAAAGGATTTATTAAAATTTCATCATCATAGGAAAAATTATAAAATATGAGATTAATATATAAATTTAATGAAAATAAGTTCATATATATGTCATTAGATTCTACTACATTGGATGATAAAAAACCCATTATGATGAAATAGTCATGATGAAATTATTGAATAACTAGACATATTTTGAAGTTTCCATCACTTCTATGTTTCAACCATTAAAGAAGGATAAATTTGAAGAAGCTAACGCTCATAGAACATAGTAAAAAATAACTCAAAGGAATAATTTCATAATATTATGGAAGAGTATATTAAATATTGAATATAAAATAGAAATTAAATAATTATTAAATAATAATACAGTTTTGTGGGAAAACCTAAATTTGGTTTGGATAAAGTGCAGTCTAAGGCCTTGAGAAATGAAAATCACCAGATATTTTATAAAAAGAATAAGTAGAAAAATATATTCATATATGTTGATAGCCTATCACGTTGTGGGGGTCATTCATTCATCTATTATTATCAAAGAGAAACAATTCTAATGGAACTATATTTAATGGAGGCATAATTTTTTTAAAGGAATGGAAATTATGAAAAAAGTGCATGAGAAATCCTTATTATTTTCCCCTCCTCAATAGGAACATAGAGAATCTACATAGAAGAGCTATATGGATTTTGTTCCAATGAATATTATTCCAATATGTGTAAATCCATCAAAAGATCCTTGTATAAAAAATCATTCATAAAAAATTCCTTTAGATATGGAAGATATCAATATGGAAAGTGAACTTAAATAAATAACTATATTAAAGAAAAAAAATTAGATAGATGATGAAAAATATAATTTTTTTTAATTCTTCTAACACTAGACCTTATTATTTATATGTATATATTAGTTCATCAGAATAATATAATGATATTGAATCATTTTTAGCTCATGTAAATGGGTAGAAATTAAAATTATAGGATTATTAGTATTAGATGATCAGAATAGATTATTCACCAGGAAATAAAATGATTCTATCAATGATGTTTATAGTTATCTAGTGAATATATTATTGGAATTTCAACCTAAAAATGTTGAAGGTAAAGATTAAAAATATGTTTGTTCATTAATATTTAGTATTTATACTAGATAATAATGGATAGATTAGATGTCAGATTATGGGAATTTGTTTTTGAAGGTTATAGATAGCATATATTTGATTAATCTGAAACATAATATATGCGTTCATCTAATTGAATATCATTTTATCAATACTAAAATAATTAGGTGGAAAAATTAAATGGGTGTCTTATTTGATGAAGTGAAAGTAATTTTAGAAATATTAATGATGAAAGTGAATTTCATAGATGGAATATGAATTATTTTTCAAAGAACATGAATTATAAAGATAATTATATGTGGTACATTGAATATTATAGTTCTACCATGTGTGATAACATTTCTGTGCTTTGAAAATTATCCAATGAGATTAAAAAATGGATAAAATACCGAGGAATAAAGATTCACAAACTCTCTAATTATGTTGAATATTTTAAGAAGATGAAATCTTATCAAATATCCATCCAAAATAGTAGGATCAAATGTCTGACATTCATGTGGATATGATTTCTTGAGAAATAGCACATCCTAGTAAATCATCAAAAAACATTGGTTGAACAATAAAAGTTGATCCAAAATCTCAAACATATGGCTGATAAAAATCATTATATGGATTGTAATTGAAATTTTTAGTTTTTTTAAATCAGTTATCTTTTTTAAATCCAATCTTAATTGTTTTATTATTTTAAAGCATATAGTGTTGTGAATGTCAGATTCCATTACATGAAATATTTTATTTATTTTTCATGAATTTTTCTGATTTCAATTGTTTGACATTATATAGAATAAATTTTTTAAATGAATCTACATGGTTATTAATACTCTTATTATTGAATGACACATTAATAAAATATGAAATTATTTTCCAAGAGGAATGTAATTTTTATAATTTTATCTCAGGATCTCATATCAAAATATTTTGGGGGAAGCTTCATCATGTTTATAACTTTATGAAAAGGTATTTTTTACTTGTCAAGTTAACATAACATACTTTTTAGGGGATATTCTTTTAATGTTAAAATATCTACACACAAAATCACTTTTTTCATTCGTGGATCTATTTTAAAATCAAAAATTGTGGGAAATTAATAAAAAAATTATCTAACCACCTAAATAATTTAAAAAGGGTGATTGATTTTAATATATATATATATTATTATACAACCAATTATTAATGAGTATATTTTCCAATATTTAAAATATGAGAGGATAATTTAGAAAAAGTATTAATAAAATTATTTTTCGGTAAAAAACATCATTATTTTTACAAAGGTGGATAATGTTAACATTAATTATAAGGGATCTATTTTTTATAAATGGGGGCGTCTATTTTAAATTCTAATTTTTTCCTTTTGATTTGTTTTTATTTTTAGAAACTCAACACCACAAAATTATAAAATAAGAACCTTGTATTCGATATCTTATACGATACACAACACCAATCTTAAATAACCTATGAAAAATATTTCATTAAATAAAATCTCTTAAATAGCTTGTAGAAAATGTAAAATATAGTCTAAATGACCTATAATATATTACACAACTAAAACCTTGTTGTTAAATTGGTGGGTATAAATATTAATACCTATATTATAAAATTTATTCTTATTTATTGTGCCACCCCAAACCAAGAATCTCATATCCAGTTATTTATTTTTTAATATAGCATGATTATACTGAATAAAATCAAGAATGACTGATCAGCTTTTATTCTAATAAGACTATATTAAAAAATATATACCAATATTACATTGGGAAATATAAAATAAAATATAATAGAAAACAATTATAAATTAAAAACATCCATGAAAGGTTATACGTAGATTTCTTCTTCATAACCTGGGGATAGAAACAAAAAATGCATGAACTCAAATGCTCAATATGGGTAACTATAACCAAATCAATAATAAATCAGTGGGGATAAATTACAATGGAAAGGTAATAACTGAGAATACATTCCATTCAATAAACAGTATAAGGCACAATGAATTTGGGATGGTAAATAAATTAAACACATTCCATTTAATAAATAAGATAATAATTAAATGCCTCAAAAGATAATTTGAAATCAAAATATTCTGGATATTAATTATAGTAACTAAATTCTCAATAAAAAAATCATAATTTTATGAATACTTGTTTCTTAGGAAATGGTATCTTTTCCATCCTGACAATTCAAAAAATGGTTTCGCAAATCCTTTAGAAAGACAACTAATTTAGCCAACTAATTCGTCTCATTAGACTTCTGATTCTTCGAGGGGATTACATTAAACTATCCCCAAATTACATCATACCATTCCAAATCATCCATTACATATCTAATAATCAATTTTTTTTCTTGAAAAATGTGACTTACCAAATATCTGTATTGAGTAAAAGATACGGATTTACCAATATTTCCAGAGTTCATCAAATTATTTTAATGCACAAACCATATGTAAAAAAGGTATATGGATTAAAAAATAATTATATCCATCATATAGAAGTACGGGAATCTAAAATAAATTATATTTCCAAAGGAAATTTTTCTTTCGGAATAGATTGTTTTAATAGAATGTTAATAATCATCAAAGATTGTGAGATTACAAGGAACACTTTTACAACCTGGTAATGTTGAATTCATCCACCATTCATGAGATAATTCAAATTGAAAAATTTGATACCATGAAATATGATTTAATAAGAATATTAAATAAAAAATTGGCAGTATATACCCCATAAAAAATAAGTAAGTGGTGAATATTACATTGATATCACATATGTAAAAAAATGAGATGAAAGTCCTTTACTATAGGCTTAATTTTAGTTGAAAAAACATTAAACACATGTTAAATGGTTTTAATCATGTTATTAACATAAAATGGAGACATATTAATATATTTTATATCGTATATAATCGTTTTATAATATATTATAACCCATTCATTGATAATCTTTTATCTTTTTGATCATATTGGGGGTAACTTAACTTGTTTTTCGGAGAATATTTTGGCGTTATATTTTTATTAATATTAATTAGATAATTATTTCATCATATCCATAATGTAAACAATAATATAAATGTCATATATATTCATTATATATATATATTTATAATAATAAATAAAATCTGGATATATTAAATGAAATGAACTGTTCATTGAGATGGTATGTCATACGTATGCATGAACCCTACATCATTTTTTATCATATAAAATTAATGAAAAATAAATGATATATATATATATATATAAATTATAGTATCATATTTATTTCATATAAAAGTCATTTTTTATTAAAACCATCCTTAATACATTCCGTCTATAGAGTGAATGAATCACATCATTCTAAGGAGTTGGTAGTCCATAGGTCCATAGATGATGTTATTGTATCCCGAAAAAGTAGAATGCAAGAAGCAATGTGATATAATAGAATTAGAGAAGAATAATTTCTATATAAATATCATATATATCATATATAAACTATGAATCCATAATTTTTTCCTACCATTAAATGTGGTAATGTATGAACAAATTACATTAGTTTGTGAGGCAGTAGTTCGATGTATACCGAAATGATGACCATGTGTCCCATTTAATAGAGGTGTGTGAAAGTGTAGGTCAAAATTGTATATTAAACAAATCTCTGTATATCTAATATAATTATGTTATTATATAATAGTGATATAAAAATAATACAATGTGTGGATAAGTAAATGAAATAAAACATATAATTGAAGATGGTTACCTCTTATTCTGGTAACTCCTTTTGGGTTCTTCCAAAAGACATCATTGGTTTTCATCCCTCTAAAAGTTATGATTTATTTATTGTTGGATTTATTTTCTGAGATATTAATGTTATATTTTTTTCATACAAAATGACTGAGATTTGTGAATCCGTGGGAGGGTTTAGTACTTTTTGATAGAGTATGAGAATTGAGATTCAAGTAAATATAAAAGATAAACAACATTGATAGGTCTATCATACAACATGGGCCTCCAATAAAAAAATAAATATTCTTAATGGGAGTATATGGTCCATATATGTCCAATATATTGTTTTTGAACATGTTTTACGGTCATTTTGGCACTTAAATTCATGCTTTAGTAAATTGTTAAGAATATTTTTACCCTAATCGTTATCATTAATATTAAATTCATTAACTAATATTTTTAGTCAAAGAATAATTTTACATTAATATAGATTATAAATTATTTTTATTATAAATATAGAATCCATTTGGCCAAATTATAGTCACAAAAGTGGAGGAAATTAATTTATATTTAATCCTTTAGACAGTATGTCAAAGCAGGTTCTTAAAGTAAAAAAGTTCAAATGATTTAAAATAATCATATCCAATATTAATTTGAAATTTACTAAAATGGGAAAATTTTTATTAATTTATGAATAATTTACGTAATCATACTTTAATTTTTATTAAATATAATGTAACTACAGAAATAAATTAGAATGAAAAATAAATTAAAATTTAGTATTTTTACTATTCATAAAAAATGATATTTCACAGAAAAATAAAAAAATCACATGAAGATACTTTTGATGTTCCTATTCTAAAAATGTGGATAATTTTTACTTAGAAAATTTATTTATTTTTCAAAATTCAGTTTTAAAACTCATGTGCCCTTAAAAGGTACAAAATTGGCATTTTTGAAAAAAATATTTTTAAGCTTAAAGAAGGATTTATTATTATCTTATAAAAATGAAATATATTGGATTTCAATGAAATGTATTTTATTTATTATATAATATATATCATCAATATCTTTCATTAATATCATGTTATTAAAATTGTTAATAAAAATTCCATTGAAGTATACAAATAGCTTATATAGAAACATTTACATTATATAATTTGGTTTTGATATTCATTTATATTTTGTTTCCAACCAATGAATTAAACAATATATTTCCATAATTTATTTTATACTCTTAAAACCATAAATATAAACGGAAATTTTTTATCTTATTATATTAAATAACCAACATATTAATAATATATTATTGATTGTTAAAATGTGGCCTTGTGTGTATCATAAACTACAGAAAAAAATCATTCTTGTGTGTAACACAAGATAACATGGTGTTTAATTAATTAAAAGTTATGGAATATAGTTATTTAACGTATTAAATATATAATAATAACATATAATTTTATATTCCTTTCGATTCTTGGTGTTGCATTCGAGGAACACTTTTAAATACAATATTCTATATTTTGAATTTTAGTTCCATTAATTGAACCAGCCTAATTTAAATTGTGTCTTATCAATTAAAAAAATTATCTTGGAAATAAATGGATTTTTGGTTGAAAATAATATTTTTCAAAAACCCACTTCATAAATAGAGTTAATAAAACTTATTATTATGAAATGGGAAAAGGAAATGTGAGGTCACCATGAAACTATGATTTAAAATATAAAAACATTAGTGAAAACATGGATATGGAAGAGAAATAAAACTATCAAGTTACAATGGACAGTTATAGTTAATATTTTCATTGAAATGTTTAAAAAAAATACATGGACTATCTGTGTGAAAAATTTCATTGATATCATAAAAAATTATGATAATAGGAAACCATTTTTCTTTCAAGACCAATTTTTTCATAATTAAGGAATTATTTTATTATCTATGAATATATGTAAATATTCATTTTTATTTCATAAACACACTATTATCCTTTATTTTTTCCATTATCCATTTTTACTTCATATAATATCACATTTTTCATCATATGGCGAAGTAATACTTTAACCTCTAAAATCTAATCTAAAGATTAACATAAATAATTTAATAAATGGTTAACTTTTCCAAAGATTATAATCTAATGATTCTAAATCATTTATAATGGTAATTTGTAGTATCCAATTTAAATTATAAATATAAATCAACACATTATCAAACCTTATTGTCTCATCATCAGGTTCATATTAATTCTTATCTTTCTATCGACCTTATAATTTACAAAAATTTAATCTTTCTATGGAATCGAATTTCTTGGAACAATTCAACATATGATCTAAATATTTAATGAAAATTTAACACAGTAAAATCCTTATATATTTCATAATTCATATTGTGATATTATCATAAATAAAATAATTTTACAATATATTTTATATATCAAGATATAGAAGAACATTAATCATTCCACTTTTGTTGTGTAAATAACATATTCTTGACCTAAGTACCTTATTTTATTCTAAGGTATATTCCCTTGATCCTTCAGTAAATTAGTTTTAATAGTACCCCATATAATTATAGTTATAACACAAAACATCAATATTTTCCTTTTTACATTTATATTCATTTTAATGGTGACATTTATCTACAGACTTTTAAAAAATCTCAATCCTATTAATAATTTCTAATGGTTGTTTTTTCAATAGTTATCACTTCTGTGAAATTCTTTATTTCGCTCTCCCATTTATATATTATTCTCTCTTCTATACTATTATTATCTTTCATCGCTTTAATTCTATTAAACATCAAGAGTTATTTAACTATATTTATAGAACATAAAATAATTTCATCATATAATGAAAAGGTTTGAGATACTAGAAATTTTCAAGGACTTTCCTTAATCCCTTCAAATATGTTATCTATCATGCACTCCGTAATGTGTATGAAATCTATAATATACCTTTCAGGACATGTAACAGTTGATTAATACTCCACAATAATTTATTTATTATTTTTGTTTAAATAAATTAACATTTTTTAACTTAATTTGTTTCTCATAAGTGAAATATTTTCCAAAAAAAAAAGAGTCCTTAAAATATTTTTAATCCATGAGTTATATTTTCTCTTCCTACCTAGTGTTCTGGATCAATGACAACAATTTATTGGAACCACCGTTGAGATAAAACTCTTTAAGTATCACCTTTTTCTTTTTATCTATATCCAAATTCCATGAATATGTTCATTAAATACTTAGTACATTACACATCCACTATTGGGTTAGTACTCCCCCTAAATGGTGGGGGAATGTGTCAAAAAATGAAATCCCACATTGAAGAATCTATTTATGGAATTGGTTGATCCATCTGGGAAAGGTTATGGTTCATAACATGATCATTTTTTCTAGTAAATTCATAACTTTCTTAGTTCCAATACTATCTATATCATCATTATCTATAGGGAAACCTCTACACTATCCAAGAGTATTGATCCCATTCATCCTTTCATGCACAATTTCTAATAAATGGAATATACTAGATTTGATCATAACACTATGTAATATAATTTATATTGAAAAAACTAGTGAAAAAGTTGTCATAAATTTAAGTAATTTTCTATAACTATTCTCAAATTTATAAATAATTATTCTTTCGGGATATCATTACTTATAAATCCATCATAATTGCTTCTAATGAAAATTTTAATTGTCTTGAGAATATCCCCATGGATTTTCATACTCGTTTATTAGTAAAAACCATTATTGTGTACTAGGATACATTTATGATAGGTTTGATTCTCCATTTCATAGTTGTTAAACCTAGTTACATCTATACTATAACCATTCCCACTTGTAGTATTATGATAGTGATGTATTTCTTGTAATACCCGCATAATATCAACCTTACCAAAATTATAGTATTTTTTTATATACTTCTCTTCAATGTATATAATATGTATATGTTCCATAATATATGTTTTCTAAATATATTTGATATGTTTTCTACAAAACATCCATTCATATCAACTATAACTCCTTGACCTCTGAAGAAGAGAGTTTCTGCCTTACCAGAATGCATTATCATGGTTATAAGGAATCAAATCTCTTAGGACCAATAATTTAGTAATATTGGAAACCCATATTACATAAATGATACCCATTTTACATTGTGAAATTGAATATTATAAATAATACAAAACAAAATTAAATGAATAGCATCCTTGAAAGATTATTCAAAGACTTCTTCTTTTTAACCTCGGGAAAGGAAACAAAATATGGGTGTTCTGAATTTCATAGTAACGGTAAGTAAAAAATAATAAATAATAAATCAATGATAATAAGTCAAACATTAGAGTTAAATAACTAAGAACATATTCCATTAAAATAAATTCATATGGAATATTCAATATAGAAAGGTAAATAACTAAAACACATTCTATTTAATCAATAAACTGAGAATGAAATGCGTACATATATTATGTCAAAGAAAAAACCTCATGGATAATAAAAAAATGAATTCAAAATATATTAAAGTCTTAATTATTACATTTCATGTTTCATAGGCTCATCATACCTTTACCATCATGAACATTTACAAGACAGTCTAGCATATCGGGTAGAAACCTGTATTATTTGGCAAACTGATTCATCTCATGAGACTACTGATGCATTAAGGGAATTACAGTAAACATCCCTAAAACAATGTTGTACCAATACATATCATTCCTTATATGTTTAATAATCTAATTAAATTCATGAATAATGTTCGTTATCAAATATATATATTGATTATAAGATACATATTTACCAATATTTTCATAGTTAGTTAAATAACTGTTAAGTACACACAATAGGTAGAAAGGGGGTATAGTTTATTAAATAGTTATACTCATCACATTATATTATTTATATATAAAATAAATTTTATTTACAGTGGAAAATGGTTATAGTGAAGTTATTGTTTCATGATAAAGTTAACAATCATAAAAGAAATTGAGATTACAAAGATCACATTTACCACATGGTAATGTTCAAGTCAAAACCATTGGATGATATAGTTCAATTTGAATAATATAATAACATGAAATATTGTTTATCCATGATTTTAAATAAAAATTTTCTTGTATATACAACAAAAATAATAATTAAAAGGTGGATATGACATTTATCTTGCATATTTAAAAAGTATGATGAAAATCAGCTACCTTACACTTCAATTTGGTTGTAGGCCCATTATGCTCATTTATATTGGATTTAATAATGTTATTAACATAAAATAGATACATATTAATATCTATGGTATCATAAATTTTTCTTTTTATAACATATTAAAACCCATTCATTAATAATATTTTATAATTTTCATCATTTAGAGTGTTAATTGCATTGTATTTGAGTATGTTTTTAGTTAAAATGTTTTTTCATATCAGTATGAACATGATTTAATAGTCTAGATAATTTTAATCACAATGTAAATATCTTATATATCTTGTAAAATTTTTATTTATTATATTCCATCAATTTTTGAGATGGGAAATGAAAATCATCCTTCATGTCGACGGTAGGTCATACGTATGCATGAACGCTACATCAATTTATTTTTCATATTAAATTAATGAAAATTAAATTTAATATTTATGTATATAATATATAAATTTTCATATTTATGTCATATAATTAACATAAATATATTAAAACAATCCTTAATATAGTCCATGTATACCGTTGTTGAATGACATCACTTTGAAGGAGGTGACAGTCCGCGCATCCAGAAATGAGGTTATCATATCCCCATAAAAGTTAACTCAAGAAGGTATCTGTTATATATGAAATAAGGAAGCATAAATTAATTATAAATATCATAAATATAATATATAATCTATACATAAAACATTATTTTAAACCCGCAATGTTGGTAAAAGGAGAATGAACGACATTCGTTCATAAGGCGGTAGTTTGTCGTACACATGAACGATGACTATGTATCCCAAT
Organism: Viscum album; assembly: GCA_963277665.1. Classification (NCBI taxonomy): domain Eukaryota; kingdom Viridiplantae; phylum Streptophyta; class Magnoliopsida; order Santalales; family Viscaceae; genus Viscum; species Viscum album. Next base: position 1,979,545,547 of record OY728133.1, read on the forward strand.
TGATGGATGTGTGTGAAAGTGTCGTTTTAAAGAATATAATAACAATATTTAAGTTTCTTTTAGATAAATATTTAATTATATATGAATAATATAAAAATAATTTAAGAGGTGGAGAGGTAAATGAAAAAATGGTCTTTAAAGAAGGATTCCACTTAATCAGTTAACTCCTTTTGGTTTATTTCTACAGGATTACATTGATTTATTTCAAAAAAATTGAGTATTATATGATAAGGGGAGGAATTTTGGGTACTTAATTTCTTATATTTTTGGATTTAAAATGGTCATAAGAGGTGTGAGTATGTGGGTGGGGTGAGTGCCTTTTTATAGTGTAAGAGGTGTGACATTCTTTCAAATATAAAAAAGTAAAAAATATTGAGAAGTCTCCCTTAAATCATGTGACATAAATAATTAAATAAATTCAATAAAAGGGAATTCATGGTATAAATATAGAAAAACATTGTTTTATTCATGTTTCTCTGTGATTTTGGAACTTATGCTCAACATTTTGTCACTTGTTATGCTTAAATTTACCTCAATCTTTGTATTTAATTTTAACTACATTCGTGAATATTTTTAGTACAAAATTAGTTTTCATTTAACATAAATTATAAATTATTATGATTCAATATATGAATCAATTTTTCCAAATTCCAGTCACTATTGTGGTGGAAATTAATTTCAATTTAATCCCAATACGGTACAACAATGTGGGTTTTTAATGTAAAAATTTTACAAAGATTGAAATTAGTTCATATATATTTTATGTGGAAATTTTTTCCAATGACCTATGTTGTATTAACTTATGTATAATTGATCTATTTTGTCTTTGAAACCAATTTGATATAAAATATATCTATATAAATAAATTATTATAAATCAGTTTTCAATTAAAACATTGTATTTTTCATTAATCATCAATAAATGATACTTCAAGAGAAAAATACCAAAAAGATGACCCTAATATAATTTTTCCCTTTTTTGTTCAAAAATTAATTTCATTATGATGTATAAAATTTATAAAATTGTCAAAATCATGTATTAAAATATCCACTCCGCTAAAATATAGCACAATTTCATTTTTATAATAATGAAAATTTTAAGCATAAAACTCACTTTATGTTTAACATAAGTGCCTGAAATATGCTAGATGGATATCAAAAATATTTTATTGTTTATATAACATATAAATTTCATTAATATAATTCCATAAGAGAAATAATGCTAATGTATTATGACAATACACCATTATAAGATTAAAACTAGTTTTCACAAAAAACATATCGATTATATCTACTTAGTTTTTGATATAAATATCTATTTAGTTGTTGACCAATGAATTGAAAAATATATTTCCATAATTGAGATAGTTCTGTTCGTAAACATAAATTTAATGACTTTTTTTAATAATATTATATTAAATAATTAATATCTAAAAAATATTTTATTGTTTAGTAAAACATAGGGTTCACTGTTATGGAAACTACTGAACAATGTTATTCTTGTGTGTAACACAACCTAAATTAGTGTTTTGTTCATTAAAAGCTACAAAACCGGTTTACATAAAATATTAAATATTTAATAAATTTATGGGATGTTATATTTTTTATATGATTGGTTTTCCTTTTCAAACACCCTCTTAAATAATATCTTCTTGTATAAATTTTATAGGTGTTAAAATATTTTATTCGATAAAAAATAATGATAATTTAAAAAATAGAAATTTTCTTTTTGAAAAAACAATTTTTTTATTAAATGACGGGTTAGTGGTGATTGAAGCATTTAATTTAAAATTAATGTTTACTAATTGTATAAAATATATAATAAAAATGAACATAATATTTTTATCATGTCAAATTTAGTTAGGGTGATGTTTTTTGGTTTTTTCTGAAATATTTCATTTTTCAATGAATCGTAAAAAATAAAAAATTTAAATGGAAAATATAATTTAAATTTAAATTATTTATATCGTAAATTTTTATTTTTTTTAAGTAAAATTAGTTCATTTATATATCTATTAATCCCAATGAAACCATTAAAATAATTATCAAATATATGTTTTTATAAATAAATTGTAAAATTTTGATTATTTTCTTTTGGAAAACTTGTGTCCTTGTTATGTCAATGGAATTAATTTTAAATTAAAATTTTCCACTTATTTGAAAAATAAATTGTGAAATAAATTTCATATTTTGTATAAAAATAATTTATATTATATGAAGTAAAAAACAAAATGTTTCACTGAAATGAATAGTAAAAATTGTAAAGTTATGTTCCAAGGTTAAGGTAAAAATTTATTATTGGAGGTTAAAATAAATATACAAATGATTAAATGACCAAAAAAACTTAAAACAAAATTTGGCCTATTTCCATATTATCTTCCCAACTTTTAATCATGGGTTATTTGTATGCTTATTACTTTAGAATTAATTTATCATTTTGGGTTATTTTCAAGTAATTTCCAAAGATTTCACCATTCCTCACTTATAAAAGGGAACTCCCTTCACTAATTTGATCACACTTCCCAAGCCCTTTGTCTTGACGAAACCATAATAAATACATATCTTATATCCTTATTCAAATTATTTAGTTTATTTTTCTAAAAAAGACCATATCTAGGGTCCATAAAAAGAAATATAAAGGGGGTTTTAGTTAAATAAGTTAATTAACTTAACAGAAATTTTCTTTTTCTTTCTTATTTTCCCACAATAAATTATCTCTTACCACATAAAACACTATAATATAAAATATAATTATATTTAAATATCATTATTTGTTAATAATTATCCACCTCTACCTCCATCAAATGTGACAAAAATCAATGATTGTATATACATCAAACAATTGCCTCACAAAGTGATATAGTTTGTTTTCCATCACCACCTTCCAATGATGGATATATGGGTGGATTTACCACACTTATTGGATATTTATGATTTTATTTTAATTATTTCCTCTAATATCACATTTTATTTTTTATTTTTTATTCTATTTCAAGTATGATAACGATGCTCATGTGTACAATTGATTACCGTCTGTTGAAGTTATGTCATTCATTTTGCACTTACTATTTACGTGGAATATAATAATGGTAAAATTATGGAATTTATGTGATATATATGAGAAGATATTGATTCTATTTAATTAATATATCATTAAATTACTTATTCTTTCTCTCATTAACGGAATGATATCATCATGTGTGTATACGTACGACCTACTGTCCCCACATAGCGATGTGGTTAATTTTCTACGAATAGATTTTGAGAGTTGTTATAATAATGAATATAATGAATAAATATGAAATTTCAACCATTATTATCAGTATGGATATTAATGACATATATCATATTTATATGAAATGTATCTTTCATTATAAAACATGTATGATAGAATAGGGAAATTAACCCCCTGAAACAATGAAAATAATGAAATATTATTAATGAACTTGTGATAATATGTTAAAAATTGATCAAATAAAATAGTATAAATATGAATATTATTCATTTATAATTTAATATCATTCTAAAAACCTTTATATAGTTTGTTAAAGCTTGCTCAGTCAAAAGGAATCATGAGGTTAGGGAAATATTATCAATTTCCCACTATTAAGACATATTGCAATGTTATGTACCACGTTTATTTTATATGGTCTATATAATAAATAATTTATATGTAATATAATGATAAATTAATAATTATGGTTATTTTAATAAGATTCAACCAAATTGACTATACATGAACATTACCAAGTTGCATATAATTTTATAACTCAATTTCTTTCCATTGGGTAATATTATTTCATCACTATCATTGATATTCTATGATTATCTGTGTATTTAATTTTGATTCTATTATTTTCTATATAAATTTATTTTATATGTATTTTCTTGAAACAAATAATTTATTCATTAGTTAATTGCAACATCAACATTATGATATTAATATGGATTTATTTTCCAATCTCATCATACTTAGGATTTGTTATGCAAGAATTCACATTAAAAGAAATTATTTTATTATTAGATATAAATAACCTTTAATTTTATTCTAAAGATGACATTCATTACATTTTTCTAGAAATGTCAAAAAATCTAGTCATTGGTACTAAAAATATTTAGCATCCCCACCCAAATAACAACTAAACTAGTAGCCCGACATGACGCTAAATGGCCTCAATCTTGCCTCCATATGTGCCAGAGGCTACCGATTAGTAGTTAGTATATAACAACTATATGGAGGGGAAAATATTACATTTTTATTAGAGAATCATAGTATTATAATAAATTTGAAATCAAGAGATAGTGGAATAAGTATGAACAAATGAAGATGTAGCAGAAGAAGAATAAAATAACAGAATGGAATATTCCTAAACCAATGTAAAACCATATTGCATGTATATTTATTTGATGATAAAAATATAAGAATATGTAAAATGCAAAAGATTTATATAATAAAATAAATGAATGAATACAAAAGTTCTACCTCCCTAAGAATTAGGAGTATCAGCTCAGTCTTGTGCTCCTAACCCCCGACAACAATTGTTACAACAAAATCAATAAACCTATGACCTATGATCCTGTAGATTTTATCATGGACCCCAACATAATAGTGGACCATGTAGGGTGTGAGATATAAATAGTAGGACCCCATATAATAGTGTCTAATTCATAATCCATTTTTTACTAAAAAATATAAAGTGTGCATGTGCATCAAAAGTAAAGCTGCAATGCGTTATGAATAAATAACCATGTCGGGCTCAGGTTCCCCCTGGACACCCAACCAGACCATAATTACATTGTTTTGAATTATAATAAATTATCCATGGTGACCTGAATTTTATGAATAAATGTAAAATAGGTCATTAAAATTAAAACAATTAGAAGGAACCAAACGCAGACATGTGATTTTGCCTAGCTGAAGTTCCCTTTTATTCAATTGCCTAACATCTTGGATTTCATTTCAAGTGGTTTTGCTAGTTTTAATTACATGGAATCATGTTCCTATTCTAGTTGAACCTTTTAGATGAACCCCATTATCACTCTAGGAGCTTAATTGTTTACCAAGACTGAAAACAGTCCATCGATGGTTAATAATAAAAGGATTCCTAATTTTTACTCATGATGTAAGTAAAACAATTACCCTCTAATTTCACCCCTAGTATCTCATGAAAGGGTTCCTAATATCATTTACTTCATATTATAACTGTATTTTCGGACTAATCCCATCCACAGATTCTCCCCAAGGATCTATGATATCTCATAGAGAGTTATGAAACACACAGAGTGAGCCCATCCAAGATATATCAAGTATGTCGCCTATTAATGAATCCTCATCAACTATTTAGCATGTCCACAACATTTTCAAAAGGTAAAAATGAGTTTCTGTCGAGGTTTAATTAGTAAATTTGTTTTTTTATTTAAAACACCAAAATACCAAGATTAAAATTGTTCCTTATCATAGTGATGATGTAATTTGGAAAGCACCTATATGAGAAAGAAACTTTGCATGTCATGCATGCTGATAAAGAGAGAACATACCGTCAAAAATTTAAATTAAAAAATAATTAAAATAATAAGAATTTCACTATGCTTATAAACCAACAAATATCTCAAAATTTTGGATTAGAGGAAAACACACCATAATTGAGGGGTTTTGTTAGAAAACATAGAATTGTTATCTAATAATTTATTTCATTAAATTAATGTAATTCAGCATCATTATTTGGATTAATGGAACCCATTAAATATTATAATATTTTATGAATCACCAAAAATCATATCATAAGTAAATAACACACAAAAATGGTCTATAACAACAGATAGTGGACTAAGAAACTTTAATTAAGCTAAAACTAAATTCTAGAAAAATGCTAGATATGACCAGTGTACGGTATCAAGAGATGGTCTATAAAATAAAAAATACGTTAATATATATAGACCAAATGTCTTATACTAGGGATGAGTCACATATTTAATAAAATCCTATATTTGATCTACTTTGAGAGAAAATTGAGAAACCAACATTATCCCAGAAAATAAAAAAATTGAGATCACAACAAAATAGCATATTGAGAGAGACTATAAATGAATATTGAATGCAAGAGTTTTGTTAAACATACATAGATGCTTCCCACTCACCAAATGATGCTTGAATATGAAGCAGTATTAAGGAAATATCAGAATACATAGATGAGAAGAAAAACAACTTAGGGCAGAAGATGTTGCGTACAGAGCAGGAAGTAGAAAGAAATTTGGAAAAGAAATAAGATAATATGGTGAAATTGCTAATTTTACCACTTTTCAAAGGATCGTGGTTTTGATGCACAGTTCCTCTAACATTGTTCAATTCAACATAGGTACATCCATTAAAGTAAAAAAGTTTGAACAGTTTTGGCAGCAGATTTATCCAAACTCTTCACTAATTGTTTGATGAAAAATTAATGAACACTGCATAAATGGCACTAAGAAGATAGGATACATACATGGTATAAGAAACCATGTACCTCCCTTGTGGATAAATCCCTCTAAAATATATGTGAAACATGTTTTTCATTGGTGGGATTCATGGTTTTAGACAAACCGTGCACCCTCAACAATCTAACCAAACATGAAAATTTGAGCTTCTACGCTCTTGAGTCACAAACAAACACCCAAGGGTCCTCTCAGGCCATGAACCAGATCTAAAAATATCACATTGAAGTGTCTAAACTCTTGTAATTCCACACCAATGATTAGTTTACATAATTGTCACCCACCAAATGATAAACCTTAAATACCTTTGTAATTTCATATAGTCCAAAAACATTGGATACTACAATCTCCCCCACCATAGACCTTCTGATCCATGGGAATCCATGGAGAAAAAAAGAGGATGTAACATGACCTAATCAAGACATGATGTCTTATTCAAATGGACATGTTACAATTAATAATTCCCAATACAATTTCACGCCTCACCATAACATAAGGTACATGATTCATACAAATTGAAGCCAATGTTTTTTTACCAAATTGCAGCACTTAGATGAACCTTTCCCAAGCTCTTTGATCATTAGATATGATAACAAAATAATCAATTTAACCACATATCCTAGAGTGATTCCAACATAGGCTTTGAAATTTGTAGTACAACTCTAAACATTGTATATTTATGATTTGTGTTATCCTTCTAGACATGCTCACAGCATTCTAACAACATGAACAACTTGATAAAAGATTCATGAGTGAAATTGAGGGGTATATTCCAAACTGACCTTATTCAATTGAATGTGCATATCCATTTCAGGAAATGATTTATTTAAAATTTAATCACACCCATCTTTACATGATGGAATATCTAGAACAATTCCTCATCAAATATTTTACCAAAAATAAATGGGAAAGGTGAATACACTACCAGTTGACTATTTTTAAAATGCTCATCTTAGTTGGCTGACAACATTTAAAAAACAATATTGATTCCAATAGATGTATCCACCTCAAGGCCTCACTATTCGTTTTCATTGAATCCAATAACCATGTACTAATGATGTTTCATGAGAAAATAAAATTTAAACCATATTTACACTAAAAAACATGTGTGTAAGATAGGTCTGACTCACATGGATCATTACCCTCCCACCACCTCATCCGAGCCTGATTATAACATAGGCTAACCTCATAATCATGATCAACTGTTCAATTTTATCATCAAAATTAAACATTAAAATGAACTTACAAGATATAAATTGGCACAATGATGAATGTCCACATTCCCTGAATTTTGACTGATTCCAAAACATCATCTTCACGGGGATCATGTTAATAGACAAATATCAATTGTCCATGAGTTCAACCATGGAATCCCAACATTGGAACCTATGAATTAATCATGATTAACCTTTCCTTTAAAAAACCATGATTTTATAATGCACTCTAATATATTATACACAACAAGTCTAGTGAAGTTTAGAATTTTGTTGTGTTGTAAGGCCAGTGCTCTCTCAGTGTGCCATGACAATACAAAGATTTTGAATGTGGTTATATTTAAGATGAGAATACTCTAAGAGGATTTAAAAGATCTTAAAAAAGGATTTGGACATTTTTAATATAAAGAGGGATATTTTATCACTATGTTCCTAAAAATACCTTATCGAAACAAAAAATGGATGGGCAATCGAACCATTGTCACTTTTATTCCATAGAAAGGATAAACTTATTTATCTAATGTATCACCATAAATTGATCACAATTAACTTACTACTCAAGGAATCTATTCATTATCAAAACAACCACGTAATTCCCTTCATAATTAATAGTGTTTACGAAGGTTTCACACATAATAAACAATTCATTACTGTATTTTCTCACAAATACTAACATGATCCCATTTTACCAGCCTCAAGGGGGACCGGGAGAAGCACTTTCTCTTAACAAATGTCCTTCTTTTTTAAATTCCTCAAAAATTGAAGGACACATATAACCCAAATTGACATGACTCTACCTACCATAGGTTTTTCCATATCATGGTATTCTTTGAAAAAGGAACTTATCCAACAACCCACACTCTGTTGACTAATACTGCAGGTATTGGATATAGAAACACTACTTAAAAAGTGTTAAACTGAAGATAAATAAAATATATACTCAAATAATCCTTATTTTAGGTATAAAATAAGTGTACACAAAATCCTCCTTCATGTCATGCTTCCAAACATCAAGGCATAATGCGTAAAAGAAAAATAACTGAACAATGTGTTATAACACCTAATCCTCTAAGAACATCATATCGGGAAATGGGACCAATATGATTTCACCAGAAGATCTGGTCACTCTACTCTAGAGATAACTTATAATTTAATAATAACAACACTTGAAAAAAAATATTAACATAGAACTCAAATAGTCTGATGTACCATTTTAACAACTCGAGTGTACCATGTCTATCAACGCATAATACTAAAATATTACAATAGCATACGAGACATACAAGATACAATATATAGGCTTGTTGGACATATGAATTCACATATACAATTTCCCACACAATGGATTAGAGAAATGTATCATCACTTAGTATGATTGTAAAAAAATTTGATGACCTCCTAAGTCATCCAATATTAAAGAGGATGGAAAAGAAGGTTGAAGCAACCGACTAAGTGGTTGACAGTTCTTTTTACATGTCTGAGCTACTGAAACTGAATATTTAATTGTTCTCATGCCTGAGATGAGGTTCAAAACACTACATCACCACCATTATAAATAAAGGCTTCATTTTAGAACATGAAGTTCTACATGGGACAATGGAAATCAAAATGTACCACGTTATAGAAACTTCTCGTAAGCAGCTAGCAAGGTCTCTAATAAATCGAGGGTTCTAACAAAAAAGGATTATCCCCTTGGAAATAAGGGAAATGTAAACCCTATAAATGGATCATGTTGGAATATAATTCATTATTCTAAAGTTACTATCATTTGGGATCATGATATAAAAATATATACCTACTATATTTCCCACATTTCTATTTTAAGGAAACACTAATGAGAAATTCATAAATTATTTTAATACACTAACATGAGGGTTAAGGATAAAACACAACATAAGGTCTCATTTTATGGTATTAAACATTAAAACCCATTTAATCCATCAAAACAATTCAAGTATTACTTTCATAGCAAACCAATACCACTCCTAAGGAAAAATCATTAGGTTAATGTCATATGGAAACACATGGAAGTTATATTCATCTTCAATTTTATGAATTTTTGTATATTGGGAACATGTTATAATTATGCAAGTTTTTACATTCATAAAGTCAAAAACCATTCATTTATTTATTTGTCCTCCCAAAAAATTATATCATGAATTTTAAAAGGTCTTAAATTAATTAAAGGTGTGTCTAATTAGATTAATTTCAAACAAAAATTTATTGGAAAACCCACATAAGTGGCCAAACTGACTTTAAATAACAACCAAATCATAGAATAAGTGCACTCCATTAGGTTAAGAACTAAGGAACACAAAAATAATGGGGAAGTTATAAGGGTCCCATTGATTAATTTTTGGGTTAGATCAAAAAGAATCCCAAAAAATTTAATCCTTTGTTTTTTAAATAAACCCTTAATGGTTTACATACAATATTTATTTCCCCCAAATACCACCTCAAGTCCTGTTGTGTATATGAAACATAGATAAATTGGATATAATACCCAGGAAATAATGGTTTAATCCTGAGTAATTTTATCCAAATAATTTATGTCAAAACATCAAAACAATTATTTACAAATGTTCTCAGATAGGAGACTCATAATAAATAGTTTGGTTTTATGGGTTTCCACCCTAAGTGTATAAAGCACACATACACTTTACATGATATATTATACTCCTATCTAAATATAAAAATTTTATCCAAGATGAATAGAAAATTAAACTCTTCAAAAATTTAATTGAAAATAATATAGATTTACACGATGCATCTATAATTCTTAGATTATGATGTCCACCAAACTATAATTCATAATGTTTCTATACACTTTAAGAATTGGAAAAATTGGCTCCCATTTGACCACAACCAATTCGATAAGAAATAATGTGAAATTAATTAACTTTAACATTTTTACTATAGTATTTAATTATGTATAGTGATTCTAAAATGGTAATATTATTTGGGTCATCAATATTAAGTTTTTATGGTGACCATATACTATAAAATATCACGTTAACCTCCAATTAATTATACTAAGCACTGTTCATCCAATTTTAACAAGTATAAAAGGTATGAAAAATTAAAGATAGGAACATTTCTCAATTACCTGAACATGATATAAAATTATACATGCTAGGAATAGGTTTTAATATAAGTATAGATGATAACTACACCAAGAAGCAATAAAATTTATAATGATAGGCTACCATGTAATTATGAGAAACCCCCAAGCATGATTTAAAATATCTGCAAAAATATTTCAATTATAGTGGCATATGAATCAAATTTCTAAGTAGGAGAAAACATAAAATGTTACTAAGAGAACACAATGATGCATAATACAATTTCAAATTACCTAACAATGTAATCATCATGGAATGGAATATGTATGACATATAAATTCCTGAGTGTCTATCATGATGCACGTAATGCTACTTTCTTGATTTTTTTGGCCAAAAATCTCAGAAATCATTAAAAAGTATCATTTACATTAATAAATCAATTGGAAATCAAAATAAATGGAAATTGAAAAAATCATAAAATCAATCCATGATTGGCCACTTGGAAGTTTCCTCATAGATGGTTTAATCACTCCCAAGAATGACTATTTACCAAGATCTGACAAATTAATAGTCTCTTATATAACAATTCAAAATTGTAAGAATAATGAAACTCTCTCTAATACCACTTTGTAACGTCCTCATCTAATAAGATACAAAAATTATAGCCTTACATGTTCCCATAATGCATCATGAGCACCTCCCCTTATGTTATAGGCTGTGAAATAACAGTAAGTGCTTAATGGTGTTACAGAGTGGAGACTATACCCTCGTGATCAGAGTAACTCATTGATATAATTTAGAGTAAATAAAAAGATAGAAGATGAAGAATAAATAAATGAAAAATCGTCATAAGAGGAATATAATAATAAAATTGAAGTGCCCAATCCAATATATAAACACTATTCATGCATGTCGAAATGATGAAACAAATACTTTCAAAAGAAAAATACAGCATGGATGTATAATACAATAACCTAATGAAATCCCAAAGGCTATCTCAATGAGCATCATAATTACTAGATCATTTTTATTCTCATAAGTATCATCCATAATCATAACAACACAAGAAATCAACCATGAACTTGTGAATATGAAAATCTACTGAGGTACCCAATGGTAATGGAATCTCGATCAAGATGTAAGATATTTTTAGTAGGACAACAACAAATCATCTGAAACATAATCCAGTTTGTGGAAATAAAATTAGTAGTGATAACATATATCAAGATTAATCTTAGAATTCATAATGAATAGATAACCATGTTGGGCTTGGGTTCCCCTGTAACACCTGACCCGACTATATCATGTTCATCCTAAGCTGGAATGTCTGAATCATGGGTAACCTATATGAGAGGAATAAAAGTATTATGGGTCATCATAAAATAAAAATCATGAAAATAATGAACACAAACATGTGATTAGGATTGGAGTACATGCAATTTTATTTAATTACCTCACATCTTTCATTTAATTTAAAGAGGCATCTCTAGTATTTGTTACATGGAATCTTATGCATGTCAAAGGTGAACATTGAAGAGAAACCAGAATATCACAGAATGAGATTAATACTTTACCAAAACTAGAATCATTATTTCAATGATAAACCATAAAATGAGTCCCTTTTGTCACACCCAATATATGTAGGATAATTCCCCTCTAATTTTTTACTTAGTATATCACAATGGGGTTCTAAGTATCCCTCATGTAAGGTATAACCATTTTTTCCACCGAGCACATCCATGGGTGCTACCATGGAAACCAAGATAACTCATATGGAGGTATAAAACATTCTTGGTGATCAGTTCCAATACATATCATTTATCTACCCCGTAATATGAGCCCCTATAAATTCATGATCCCATCCATGACATTCTTTAATGAGGAAACAAATGTCGCTCGAGGCATAAGTAGTAAATTAATTCCTTTTTAATCAAAAGCAATGTGATTCCAATAATATAACTATTTTGTGTCATGATAAAGTTTCAAGTAGGAGACCACGTATATATGGAAGAAAAATCTCATGTAATGTGTACTAAAAGATATGTACATGCCCCAAACCATTTAAATTACAAAATAATAATGTCCATATACTAAAAATTACACCAATTCAAGAAACCAATCAATATATCAGAAACAATTTTTTTGAATATATCACAACTCAATAGAGAGGTTTTATTAGAAAAATAGTCATCGTTATTAGAAAATTTATTTCATATAATTGAAATAATTAAGATACATTATGATAAATGAATTAAACCATTAAATTTTGTTTTAGAGAAGAAAACATCACAATTCATAACCTAAATTTATAAAAAATACAAAGGATTAAATCACCAAAAAAACGAGATTAATGAAAATTAATTAATCTAAAAATTATTTACTAAGAAAAAATGGATAAGTCTGGTGTGTGACACAATATTACATTTTATAAATGAATAAAAACCTCACACATTAAGTATTATTTTAGTAAATTTTCTCACACAAAAAAATTGAAACGAGATAGATGATAAATGAATAAATGAACCATGAGGCTTTGTATAATTACCAGGATTCTTACAACACAGCTAACAGTGTTCGAATCAGTGGTCATATGTTGCAGATATCATTATATCAATAGGAGAAGAAATATTACCCAAGGAGAAAGTTGTTCCATGTAGAGGAAGATGAAGAATGAAATAAAGAAAAGAAATAACACAACATGGGTAAAATGGTAATTTCATCCCATTTGTGGGGAGAAGAGTTTTGGAACATGATTTTATAATTTATGTTCCAACTGTGGGAGGGACACTACTTAAATGAAAAATGGTTACACTGTTTAACGACATAGTTATCCAAACAGTGCACTAACATTGTGAAGAAAAGTGCACACTGAAAACCATAATTAAAGTATAAATTCTAGGAAAAAATAATAGGAATCCATTAGTATCTATGATAGATCACTCCTTATTACCTATAGTTTTATTACAGTATGAACTGGTGGGATGCAAAATTTTAGACAAATTGTTGGCCCTTACTTGTCCACTTGAATCAAGAAAATTCAAAGCATGATGCTCCCAAGTCTCAAAAACCCACATAAATGACCCTTAAGGACATGAACCGCATCGGTAAGAGAACATTGAATTATCTCAAATCTCATAATTTTAATTTCAATATTAGGTTACAAAATAGACCATCCATCAAATGACAACATTCAAACCCCTTTGGAATTTTATCTGGTCGAAAAAGATGGGATGCTACAAAATAATTGATAAAATATTTTTATCAAAATTAGACTTCATTTATATCTTCAATAAAAAATATATTTTATTCCAAAACCATGTATTATAATTTTTTTTTTTAATTTTCAAAATAATTTATAAAATAAGTATTTACCCATTTTTACACATCGTAAAAACTATTTAGAGGCATATTCATGTTCTTTTCAAAAAAGCGAACCATTGGATTTTAATGAAAAATTGAATGGAATGTTTTTTAACCAACATGGAAGGTATGAATATTCTTATATTCATGAAAACAACATGTTTTTTGTGATTCTTTTATATTTTTCAAATATTACTTAGAAATTTTTTTCCATATATTTAAAGAAGTTTTTTTTTAAAAAATTAGTTTTTGAGATAAAATGATATTTTCATTAAGATTGTTTCTAAATATATATTTATGGTATTTCTATGCATAAATAAAAAACCATTTATTCATACTATAAGGGGTCTATAATGTATTAATACTACAGTTTTTTGGGATGGTTTATGAACATTTTTACCAAAGAAATTATAGAAATTTACTTTCTTAATTAATTTTTTGAGTCATAAAATTTATATTAAAATATTAAATTACTCTAAAAACTAAAAATTAAATTTACCATATATCCATATTATTTTTCATGGGAATTGTCATTTCTTAAAAAATATCTCATTACTAAATAGAGTGTTTTACAATGAATGTTATTTTTTTATCTGGGAAAATATTAATAAATTATTCTTATTTACTCAATACATATATTTGATGATATAGATCAGTTTTTGTTAACTAAATTGATTAATTGATATATATAAGGAATTATTTGGACAAGAAAACACTATTAGGGCCCTGTTACAGATATATACGTGAATTATTTGTAGTCTCATGAGAAGAATCAATATACTATTTGTTGTTAAATGTTTAACTGTTGTATATTTAATTAATAGTTTTAAACAATATTGTTGATATATATTTATACTAGAGAATTCAAGATTCATATAATAATTATTTGTAATAATTAATAATTTAATTTATTGAGGATTCAATTATTCTTATCTATGATATATTCCCGATTGTATTATCTTTGGATGTATTTCATTATTATATTAATGATTAAATGGAATGTATTTTCTATTATATATCTTTCCCTATTGATTATTCCTTTTCCAGTTTTGATAATCAATTTTTTTATTAAAAGGAATGCATGTTCATTTATTTACCTTAACATATTAATTATGTCTTATCTTATCATAATATTCATGTTATTGAACTAGAATTTTTGATTAGCTATTTACTTTTTAATACTGATTATGATTAATGATTCATGGTAAATTTAATTGTACTTAATAGTTACTGATAATTTGAGGGTGCCCTTATTTTATTTCATTCCCCATGATTCAAAAAATCGTACTATGAATGATATACAAGGATATACTTGAGGGAATAATTTCATTATTGAAAAAAATGTTGAAATTTTTTGTTCCAAATTTTTTGCTAGAATAAAATATCTATCTTATTTACCATTACTAATATAGTATTTAGTCCATTAAGATTTGATTCATTTAACTACATCAACTGTAAAAACTTAGACACTAACATCATTCTATTGTGGTTAGGGACCCAAAAATTTGTTTCAGATGATGTTTATTAGAAACATTGGGAAATAGATTTACGAAAACATAAATTAGTGAACCTAAAACAATCAGAAAAATCATTTCAAGTCGAAACAAATGAGTGAGAGTGTCTCAAACACCCAACCCAACACTCAATCCATTTACTCATTGGCTTAAAAAAATTTCATCAGTTCTAACTAACACCTTAACACCACCTATACCCATAACAGACAGAAGATCTCAAGTTCGGTCAAACAAAAGATAGCCATGGGGTACCTAAAACTAACCTATGAGATTTATCCTACTCAGGATCCTTAAGGGAAATCTCACAAGTGAAGGAATCATACTTAGGGGATTTATCCATAATGTTAAAGGAGTATT
The DNA here is from genome assembly GCA_963277665.1 of Viscum album. Classification (NCBI taxonomy): domain Eukaryota; kingdom Viridiplantae; phylum Streptophyta; class Magnoliopsida; order Santalales; family Viscaceae; genus Viscum; species Viscum album. The sequence goes on from OY728133.1 coordinate 1,979,561,524, forward strand.
ACTACATAGGATCCTCAAAAGCAACATTAAAATGATGGTATCCAACAAGTGATTCTTGAATTGGTACATAAGGGAAACCCTAGATCAAATTATAAGTGAAGGAACCCCTCACGAGATCCCCAGAACAACTGGTTCCATGGAATTATATTCCAAAAGGACACTTCTTTCATGGAATATGTCCTCATAAGAAAGCTATTATTCCCAAGTCAAGAGAGATAACCATGGCTCATCTTAGATCGAGTTCTCATAAGAGGATGGTCTGAACATCCAACCAATCATTCACATAAATTCTCTCCCACATGTTAAAAATTAATCTCAGAGTTGTAAAAAGATCCTATCCATTTAGGTTGACTACCAAAAACACCTTTTAAAATTCCTCAGAATGTTTCACAAATTTCACTATTGGGATCTATGGGGAAAACTACTCATAATGGAAAAATATCAGGTCCTATTCTGACAACGAGGAAAGAAAACATGAAAACAACTCAAAGGGGTTATAACAAGATAGTACATTGTGTGAGGAGAACATACACATTGGGTACCCCCAACTCGCCACGTGGGTGTGTATTCTCATTGGCGTAAGAGTGAAAACACCCCAGTTACACAGCATGTAACATGGGTACACTGCATGTACCCTACACATGGTACATTCCCACATCCATCAACCTACATGGACATCTTCTTGGTCAAGTTGTGTACTTCTACACGGTGTCTCTACCACATGGGGTCTGGCCATGTACTCTACATAGCCATGAAACCCTACATAAGTATACATGCTCGAGTACTCGGTTACATAGCCATGTACTATTAAATGTAATTTATATCCCATACATGGCATGTAATTCATTAAACAACTCCTTTCCCAAATGGGTAGAACACACAACATGTCACCCTATACTACAGGTAGTGTAACCTCATTTTTTGGAATGGAAAACCCATAGATCATCAAAAACTAATGTTTTCTCCCCTGATACAATAGATCAGGCCTCAATAGACCACAAGAAAAAAATATGTGGATATTAAAATATTAAGCAACACATTTTTATGGGATTTCAAATAAAAATGTAAAGGAGGCATCATTTGTGTGGAAACCACCAAAGCTTCGGCCGATTTGAGGGCCCACATATACCACACGCCGAACTAGTGCATCAATGGCGGTAAGATGTCTCATCAATCCCTTCTTATCAAATCTCTTTATCTCTATCCCTATCTTATCTTAGTCATATGGTGCATGAGTCCTTATAGTGAAAACGTGATAAGAATAGTGAAGATAAAAAAAGAAAAGAAAGAAAAGAAAAGAAAACATAAAACAACAAAGAAGAAAAAGTGGCACAGGATGGCCCTGGTACCCGACTCATGTGCATATACATAAACATTGATAAACACCCTATTTAATACTAAATAGAGGAATAAAAATCTTAATTAGAAACTCTACTCAATAGATACAGCCAAACTATCCTACATGAACAATTTAATATTTAATTTAATAAATATTAAATACTAATTATTCCACCAAAATTAGAACAACACAAATTTTTACCAAATATCTATCCCTGGGTAAACACCCTATTTATGGATAAAAAGAGTGAAAATAAAAAATTTTGAGATCATCCACTATGGTTAAAAGACCATTATACCCAACTAAAAGAATCCAAAAGCCATAAAATGAAATTTCTTCTCAAAACTGCAATCTAGAAAAACATAGGACCATACACATAAAGTAAATAGATGGATGTGAACCCAAATAATCATGGAACATTAATGTGTTGTCTATATTGAACCTTGGATTCATAGATTGTGTATTCATTCCTTCAGGATGGTTTGGAAAAGTGGTTTCACATGTGGTTTCCAAATTAATGGTTAATTTGGTGAAACATAAACCCATAAAAATCTTTATGTGCATTGTGTGACACCATGTTGTTATTTAATAATGTGGTACATGGAATAAAGTTCATGTTTGGACTATTTTATAATGTCGTATATATTTACTAAGGGTTGGAAATGGTTGTTAGGAATTTTCATGGGAGTGTGTTGTTCCATATGGTTTTAGAAACTATTAAGAAATGTTTTTTGAAAATGTTATTAGTTGTTTGAAGCCTACATAACCGTTTCACATTGTGCATTGAAAAGTGGTGTTTTGTGTTGATTTTTGAATAAAGTGTGTTGTTTGGAATGTTTTAATGTCAGATTTGAAATTCAAATTATTTTATAAAATGGTATTGATATTTATATAATTTGATGGCCCCGTTTTCACTTCATATATTGTGAGACATATATATATAGTGGGAACCCCTATCTATGACATCATTTTTGATGGTTTATCACATTGGTGATGTCTATGATTGGGGTAGGCAAGAATGGTGGAGGTATGTAAGCTGAGAAATACGTTTGAGGTCCTACCACTTACACAGTTTACTAATACCATGGGTTCCTAAGTGTCTTTCAGGGGATCACGTAAAAATTTCTGATGAACCCCAATTAGATGGGTTTATACCCATTGGATTGCAGATAGGATAGGTGGGATGTGCTACAGTATTGGCTAATTGATAGTGGCTAGTTGGTTATAAAATTAGGGACTTCACCATACTACGGTAGTTGGCTCTAAAATGAGAATGTCTAAGGTTATTGTATGGATGTTTATTACCACATATTGTTAATTTTTTATATACATGTTTACTTATGGTTTCCATTAGTTTCATCAAGAACTATTTATTTACATATACATTTATTCATATTTACCACAACCCTATAATGATTTTATTACGCGTCTGGTTTAGTTTTTTATTAAAAGGATTTTCTATTTTGAAAATTAAATGTGGCGTGTGTTGGATTTTGAAATGGGGATCTATGTTTGATAAATAAAATAAATTTTTTTGTATAAATATATTTAAAACTATTATTAATGGAATAGCTTAGGAAAATGAAAATACATGGATTACATGGTTTATCATTAGCATCCCTAATCAACATTTTTATTCTCACTCTACCATTATCATTTCAGTCTCAGGATCCTCAAGTGTTCGATCACATTTGGTGGGAGAATGGTACTATGTTTCGTTGTGACCCATGAAGTCACATGGAGTAATGTTTAATTAGAATATCTGCAATTTTTCTCTAATGATAGTGTATATTTATTCCATTTAGTTCATAATCATTAATTTGTCTTCTGTTTTTGGGCCAAAGTAGTCCCTTTTGTTTTAGCATGATTCTCGACACAAGTTACCTTCCCTTAATTGGGGAAAATAAACATAAGAAAGGGTGTTATAAAATTATAGTAAGGTTAAAAAAGAGAGATATTCAAGCCTAGAAATTAATATAATGGTATGGTAACATGATACTAATAGTATAGGATCATACCATTCATATCAAAGATCATAAAAAAGAGTCATGAAATAATGATTTGATGTTTATAAGGCATGAATCATATTGAAATGATGAAAATAATCCACGTTATCATAACATATGAATATGAAATTGAATTATTGGAAGAAAAATAATCCCAAAATATGATTTCCATAGTATCTAACTCATCACAGTCAAGACCATCATAGTTGACAGTGTCCTATATAGAAACGAATTCACTATTCATTACATCCATGTATTACAGTACAATATTTAATTTTTATTCCATTAATGTATATATCATGAGATAAAAATAATTAACCACTGAATTTTAGGGATATATATGTCCCTCCAGTATCATAATTAAATAACAATTATTTGTTTCATAAGAACATAGATAATTCATAAACCCTTAAATGAAATTGGTATCTTAAAACACTTCATCATAGCATAACTCATGGAAAAGAAACAAATTTATAAGTAATAATCAATAAAAATTGTTAATCATTAATTTAAATAATAATAATTAAATCATTAGTTGAAATCCCTAATAAATCATATGTAAAATCAAATAATGTGGACTTTGGGGGAATATAATTTTTAGAGAACTCTTTAAAACAGTTCCGGAGGAAAATATCCATTTTTCATTGAAAAATGATTTTATGAACATATAACATTTTTTAAAACATTTATCAATGAAACATATCCTATAAAACATGGAATTAAAAAATTTGTAACATACAGAATAGCATTAAAATTATTTTCCATTAAAATTAGCTGAATTGATCTTTTAAAAACATTTCTTGAGGAAAATAATCATTAAATATTTCAAAATGTCTCATACAACATTGAAAAATTTTAATAAAAATACCCATAAAATTATAATAGTAAAATAATATTGTAATATAATGAAAACAATTATATTCCTGAAATAATTTTTAAAATGGAATTATATACACCTCTTATAAGAACATAGGCATATAACAAAACATGTTTCTTAGAGAAGGAAAATTGAGAAAAAACTGCATTACTCATTTGGTATCTTTTGAACCACAAAACCCTGTGAAATAGATATAATAATATGTATAATAAAATATTAGTAAAAGAAATTATAAAATTCATATAATAAATTCACTGGTAGTATGTGCACCCAAGAAAGGAAATGAGTGGTGAATAATTCATGTATCTCAATGAAATAAAAAGTGATATGAAATTATTTTACCTTTGGTAAGGGTTCTTTTGTATGTCTCCAAAAGTTTGGTATAATTGATTAAATAATGTTATTATATTATTAAAGTAACATATTTATATTTATTATATCATATATGATCATATTATCATCTTTTTAATAATATTTTATTATTAGTATCCCTTCAGTTGTTAATTGTTTCATCTTTTGAAAGCATGTTTTGTTATATAAGTCCATCATATTATTCATTGGATAAAGTTATATCATTTAAATAATGTAATTAAAGTATTATATATCATATTTATTCATTATATAAATTTATTTAATCTATAATGAATTGTCAATAAAGAAACATGAATCTCACCACATCGTGGATATGGTAGTCCGTAAGTACGCACAAGCGATAGTTTTTTTCCATTAATAGTTCTGATTATGGAAGTTTTAGGTATATATGTTGTTTTAAAAATAATTATAGTGTTGTAATTGTTATATATTTCTATTAATTCAATCATTATACCCATCCAAAAAAATGGTGACGAAAAATATATTACACAACCGTGTGGAGATGGTAGGTCATACGTACACACATGTGGTGATTTTTTTATTCATTTGTTGAATAGAAGATGGAATATGGTTGTTCAATAACCATGATAACATCTCATAATACAGGTAATAATAGATTTAATATACTATAATGGATTCAACATAATAATAATAAGTATAATAATAAATGATTTCAAAAAATTGGTACTGAAGATACCTCTTCATCAACGATTACTCTCTAAACATTTTCATATTAACATTGTAGTTTGACTTTTGAGATGAATATAACATATATATTGTTACTAGGTATGTTTTTGAGGTAAATTGGTAGAGTTATTGTGAGCTTCAATGCTCAATGGAGGATTAAAAGGAGAGGGAGTAGGTTCCCTATTAAAAAAGAGGCGAGGGGCACATTTAAGAATTTTTAAAACTATTAGTTTATAATAATTTCAATATCAATAAAAATACGTCAAACATGAGATATATTATAATATATGATATTATAATATTCAATTATCACAAACCAATATAATTTAGACTTGTTTTTATATAAATTTAAAAATTATCTTTTTTATTATTATGTATTTATCTAATTTAATTATTAATAGGGTAACAACATACCAATATTAAAAGTTTTTTATTTTACCTATTGTATGTCCAATGAATAGTAAATTAATAATTTAAAATATTTCATAGAATAATAATATTATTTGATATTTTTAATGATTTATTATGGTTTCTGAATAATTTATTAAAAAGTTATTTTGAAAATATATCAATATTGTTAATTTTAGAACTATTTAATTTTTGTATTTTCGGAAATATCTAGATAAGATGTTAACCTCAAAAAAAATATATTACATACCAAATTGTTCAAGGAAATATATAATATATTTTTATATTTTAATAATCACAAATTATATTTATTTTATTATTTTAATTAACATTAATTTGATATTTCAATTAATAAAATAATACTACACCAATTTTGACTAATTATTTAATATTCATATTTGTTAAAAAGATATAAAAATAAAATTCCAGGATGAAGTTATATTGTATAGATTATATAAGTGTATTTTTTCTATAATATATATTTTGATAAAACCTATATTTAATGTGATATAGTATTAAAAATATGAAAGTGACCACTTTGACTCTATTTTAAATAAAATAATTTATATATCCCAATCCATTCTATGTGGTAAAAAATGGTAAACCTATATTGATTTTTCATCAATTACATAATTTCTACATCATCAATTTATAAGCCATTGAAGAAATTATTTATTACCTAAAAATTATAAATAAATTAACATGATGTAGAATAGATTATAAATCTTTCTAGGGATTATTTATGTTCGAAGATATCTCCTGGTTATACCTATATTAAATATATTATATTTTTATGAGAAGTGAGTGACACATTTTGTCACTTTCATTGGTTTTATTAATATTTATGTCATTTTAATAAACAATTTTCCATTTAATTTTTATTTTTAGAAACTAATTTGTTACGGGTATAATTTTATTCATAAAATAATTTTTTTCAATTGTTAAGTTCATTTTATAATCTTTATAAATTTATTATTTACCTAAGTTACCTATTTTAACATTTACCATGATAATACAATTTACTATAATTTCTATTAATTTAAAAAAAATCAAACTTACTAATTTATCCATTTTGGACCCTATTAATAAAAATTTGACACTAATTTTTCAAAATTACCAAGACAAACATTTCGGAATTAAATTTAAAATAAAACTAGTAAAATTACACGAAAAGAATCTTCTTCTGAAAAATAACGCTTGTTAAACATAAAAAGCTTTTATTATAAAAACATGTATAAAATACCAAGTTAAAAAATTATATTAGGATTATTTTAAATAAAATATTAGTAATCCTAATTTTATATTAATCTAATACATAATTTGGTTTCGTAAATGCATTAAAAGAAAATAAAGTTTTTAATAAAAATTTGTATTTCAATATTCATCGGAAACTACAACTTATTAGAAAAATATAAATATAAATCCAAAGTAAATATTTATATCCCTATTACAATGAAAATTTTAATTTTTTTAAATATAAAATATAAAACTATCGTAACTAAATTCAAAATGGGTGCACTATCAAAAGGCAGTAAAACTACATTTTTTTAAAAAGTACTTCTCTTATCTGAAAAATTCTATTTGTTCTTATATAATATCAAGATAACCTATATTATTAATTTTTAACATTATATTTAATATGAAAAATATATATTAAACTATTATAATCCATTAAGTGTTATTTTATTATAAATTCCATTAAACACAAACTTGTATGAAATGAACTCTATCAAAATAACTTGAAATTGTATATAACAGAAACTACTAATAGTATTGTGTATACTGCAATCTAAAATGGTGTTCCGTATAGAGAAATAATATTTTTGTGTGGAATTCAACAAAAAAATAAAATAAATTAAAAAAAATATCATAAATATATTGATTTATTACATTCTACACCCATGAAATGAATTTCTCCCTCAAAATTTACAAGGCTGATAAAAGGAAAAATACAAGAATGTTTTTTTCATAGAAACACACATCATAAAAAGGATTAATAAACATATAATTTTAATTAAAATAATTTTATGTCTAATTATTACTTGATATAATACATACCAGGGTCCCATTTATGTAAAAATGGTTCTGGATTAAAGGAATAGACATCATGTTCTGATGAATAGTGATAGAAATAATTTTTAGAAAGTTAAAAATCAAAAAACTATAAATTAGTTAAGGGTAAAATGGTATTTGATTTAATAGGAGGAAAAATCAATGTTAAACATTTTTTTGACCTTTTCTTAGATTTGAGGAATCATATTTTTACCTAGAACAATTTCATAAGAAAATATACTTATATGACAAGTTGAGTTTCATCCTTTAATCAATTTCCACCAAAAACTCATCTTTTCCTAAAAATGATGAGTATTCTTGAAGAATTTTCACACCTCAAACACTAAAATAAATTTATAAAGAATCATATAATCCAAAAAAAGATTTACTATATATTTCCTAGTTCTTTTAACCATAAAAAATATTCTTTGAACAGGAGAAGATAATTCCGAAATATAATAATCCCAATATGATGAAAAACTAATTCAATATCCAAAAATCAATACTAATACCCAAACTTCAAAATAGAAGATTAAATAAAAAACATTCCTAAAGAATTTTTTGACTAAAATTAAAACCCAAAATTTAGAAGAATTTGAGAAAAAAATTTCAATATAAATATTTACATGTATCTACAAATAACACCAAACACTCTTAATATTTTGTAGTAAAAATTAATTAACCAAATAAAATATTCTTCAGGATAGGATAATCATTTACAAAGATAACCTAAATCCCTATGAGTCCATAGATAAAATAATATTTTTTTAAAAATATAATTTTTCCATTATTTTTCAATTAAAATCCCATAATATAAGATTTAACTTAATCATATAATGAATCCAAAATAGTAAAAATTATATGAAATATATTTTATCACTTAAACCACAAATCATTTTCCAAAACTATGTATATCTATAAGATAAAACAAATGTTCCCAAAATAAATGTATTATTACTCTAAAAAATTGTTTAAAAAAAATAAAAAGCCATACTGACTAGGGACATCGTATAGGCCAGTGGTATGTGATAATTCCTTGTCACCCTTCAGATATGAGTTCAATTCCCACACATTTTTCGGAGTTGATAATTTTTCACCCTTCCTATGGGGTTTTCCATTTTCTAAAACAAAATAATTCTTATAAAATTTCTAAAATGAGATAAAATCCTCAAAAATTACCATAACGTATTTTAACCTAAAAGGTAGGATCATACCATTCATTTTGAATCCCAAAAATACAATAACCCATAATTAAATCAACACATAATGTCTCTAAAATACCATTAGTCACCATAAAATTTCATAACCTAGAGCCTAAAAATGGTGTTCTAAGAAAATTATCATAAGCTCAATCCTAAATTAATAATATCATGATTTGATGAATAAATATTAAGAAAACATCATAATTTATAAATTTTTCTACAACTTTCTATAAAACCAAATGTAATAGTACCCAATCTACCTTCCTAGATTCTGTACTAAAGACGTTAAATTTAAATTTGTGAACCAATTTTTTCCATGAAATCATACAACATCAAGAGGAAATAATGGATCATTAACATACCCAAGGAAGTTTTTGGTTTATAGTTTTAGAGAATTAGGATTAACTCTTAAAAACATTGCCTCATAAATAAATAGTTCATAAATAAAAACACAGTATCTCTGACTTTATTGTTATATTCTTATTTTCACATTATGTCATCCACATCATCCATGTGAAATAATTCCAGAAAAAAACATCTAATATATTTCCTCTTTACCTATGGAAATGAAATATAAGAAGAGTGATATCAAATGATTGTTAAGGGTAAAAAAGAGAGATATGTAATAATAAATATGAAGAGAAGTTTATGATAACTTGATCATAATAGTAGGATATCATACCCTGCATGTCAAAGATCAAAAAAAGGGGTCATTGAATAAATATTGGAATTTTAGAAGACATCAAACGTAAGGACATGATTAATATATGTCATGTAATCATAACATATAAATAATACATAGAATGTGTAACAGATTTTTTTTACATAATATGATATCCATTGTAGCTAAGGAATCACTTTTAATTCCATCATTGTGGAAAATGTCTTATACTGAATCAACTTCACTCTTCACTCAAACCATGTATTACTGAACCAGATTCACTTGTTCTTCAAATAATGTCAATGTCATGTGATATATATCATTACCCAATGTTTTAGATGGAGATATAGGTCACACCCATCACATAATGAACTAATTATTATTTGTACAATAAGAAAATTGATCATTCATAACCCTTGAAATAAAATGGGTTTCATAAAACACTTCATTATAGCATAACTCATGAAAAGGAAACAAAATTCAAAATTACCCATAAATAATAAATATAAACCATTAAAATAAAGTTTAATAACGTTATCATTTGTTCATATACCCAATAAAACCTAATAAATATCAAATATTATGGTCTTTTATTGAAAATAAATTTGATAGGACACTTTAAAATAGTTCTTAGGGGAAATACCCCTTTATCATTGAAAATTTCTTTTTAGAACATAAAACATTTTTGAAGACATTTTTTTAAAAAATAAACATTAAAACTTCTAATGGGACACTTTATAACATAAAATTTTTCTTTAAATCATTTTCCATTATATTGATATGAATAGATCTTTTAAAAACATATTTTAAAGAAAATAATATTTAGACTAAATCAAGTGTCTCATACTACTTTGAAACATTTAAATCAGAATCCAGCATGAAATAATAAAAATAAGCTAATATTTGAATATCATCAAAGTAAGGATATGATTAATGTTACATGTAAAATGGATGTATATACACCACATATAAGAACATAGGTTCATAATAAAACTTGTGTTTTAGAGAAGGAAAATTGAAAAAATACTACCTTACTCATTTGGAAACTTTCGAACAGTAAAACCCCATGAAATAGCTATAATAAAATGTCTATGTAAATAACCACAAATTAAATTACCAAATTCATAGAATAGTTTCATCGGCTTTATATACACTACACAAAATAAATAATTTTTGACTAAGGAATGTATCTCAATGAAATAAAATGTAATATGTAATCCACTTACCTTAGGTCAAGGTTCCTTTGTATGTATTAAAAACACTTGTGTAATTGGAAAAAAAATTAATTGTATTATTATGGGATACCATTTATATTTAAAATATCATATATGACCATATTATCATCCATTTATTAATATTTCATTATAATTATACTTTTGGGTGTTTATTGTTTCATCTTTTCTAAGCATGTTTTATCGTATAATCACAAAATATTATTCATATATTATAGTCTATCAATTATAGAAAGTAATTAATATATTATATGTAATATTTATTTATTATATACATTTTTATAATCAATAATAAATGCTGAATAAATTAAATTATTCTCATCTCTTTATGGAGATGATAGTTTGTACGTACACACAAGAGATTGTATCTTTTCCTTAATAGTAATAATTATTGAAGTAAATGTTATATATGTTGTTTACACAATTATTATCATATTATAATTATTATAAATTTATGTTACATCCATAATTATACCTATCCAAAAAATGTGGTGAAGAAAAATAGATTACACCATGGCATGGAGATGGGAGGTCGTACGTACTCACACATGGTGATTTCATTTTTCATTGGATAGATAGAATGTGGAATATCATATTTCTATAATCATAATAACATATAAAAATAAATTTAATATTTTGGTTAATATATTATTATGTAAACAACATAATAAGAGTAATTAGAAGTAGAAATTATTTTGAAATGTCGATAAGGAAGTTACCTCTTCCTGGATGAATACTCTCTAAATCCTATCTTTAGAGCACGAGAGTTGTTTTTTTTGAATACCAGAATCTATATAAAATTACTTCGGATGTTTTGAAGGTAAATTGGAAGAGTTTTTTGAGAATAAAGGCTGAAATGGGTGTGATTATTTTATGGAGGAGGGGCCCCTTAATAATTGACATGAAGGGAACTTTTGGAGTTTATGAAACTACTAATTTTTATTAATTTTAAAATCAATCCAAATACCTCTAAAATGACATATATTCAACGATAATAAATATTAAGTATATAATATCATCAACCAATAAAATGTAGACATTTTTTGATGTCAATATAAACATTATCTTTTTATCAATCATTAATTATATATTTTAATTTTTCCTAATGTATCATCTTTTCCAATATTAACAGTTCTAAATTATTCTTATATTATTTTAAATACACCATAAATGAATAATTCAAAATATATTATAGATTATTTTTTTAAAATTTTGTCTTATTATTTTTAAATAGTATTTGAAAACATAATAATAACAAAATATCAATAGATTCAATTTTGACACTATTCAGTTTTTTATTTTAAAAAATATCAAGATAATATATTGACCTAAAAAATATGTATTATTACATAGCTTTATAGTCAAGGTAATATATAATATTAGTTTTATATATTATTTATGACCATTTATATTTACTAAAATACTTTTAATTACATTAAATTGATATTTCTTTTAATAAAATAATTTGTAGAACCGTATTTATTAATATTTTAATATACATACTTTTTACAAAAAATTAAAAATAAAAAAAATTGTGAACATAAATTTTCTATCATACAGAATAGTATTTATAGTTGAATATATTTTTTGATTAAACCTATATTTAAATTCATATAGTATTAAAAATATGAATGTGAAAACATTGACTCAACATTAAATAAAATAATATAAATAGCCTAATCTTTTATATGTGGATTCTAATGGACAATAACAAGACCCTTGGAATTTTATAGTGTAAATATACTCAAACAATAATATATTTTCAAGTGTATTTTTCTATTAATGGTTATTATCATTTTAATGAAAATTATATTAATGATTTTTCATCTATAACATAATTTCTCCATCATCAATTTATAAACCATTAAGGAAATTTTTTATTTAAATAAAATTATCAATAAAATAACTTGTATTAGGTAATCTTTTTATCTTCATTGGGACTATATATTTTTGAAGATATCCCCTAGTAATCTGTATATTAAAATTATTATATTTATAAGAGATGTGAGAGTGACATTTTTCCACTTTCATCAATTTTATTGATGATTATTTCATTTTTATACATAAGTTATAATTAAATCACTATGTCTCAAACTTGTGTTTTTAAGGAATAATTTTTTTATCCAATAATATTTTCATTTGATAGAGTCATTTTATAATCATTTTAATTTTTTAACCAAAATTATATATTTTAACCTTTACTGTGGTAATAAAATTTACCTTGTTACTATTTATATTGGGAAAAATTGATATATTTTAGAATTTTGGACCTTTTAAATCTAAATTTTATGACCATTTTTTAAAATTTACAATATAGTAGTTATATAATTAATTTTAAAATAAAATAGGTAAAATTCCACGAAGAAAAGTTTTTAGAAAAATTACCCGTCTAAAACATAAAATGTTTTTATAATAACAAAATATATAAAATAATAAATTTAAAAACCATATTATATTTATTTTAAAAAAATTAAGAAATAATTTTAATTTTAAATTAATTTAAAAAATAATTCTTCATTGAAAATAACATAAAGTAAAATAAAGTGTTATTAAAAATATATATTTGACAATTTATCAAAAACTAAATCTTATTAGAACAAAATAAAATATTTATCCAAAGGATTTTTTTATAGTATGCTTCAAAATAAAATTTTTATGTTTTAGAATGTAATATATAAAAATATCAAAAACTATATCTCAAATGGGTGATCCATCAACAGGATGAAAACTACAATTTTGTTAATAACATCTTCATTTATCAAAAAAATGAATTTGTTCTTATATCATGTTGAGAAATCATATATGATTAATTTTAAACATTTTATCAAATATAATAATTATATATTTCATTAATAAAATCAATCAATATTGTTTTTATTATAAATACTCTTAAACTCAATCTTGCATGAAATGAACTCTTTGAAAATAAATTGAAATGTTATCTAACACAAACCAATAATAGTATTACATATACATCAAGCTAAGAAAGTGTTTTCTATATTGAATTCTTACATTGGTGTATAATTAAATAGAATACATAAAATTAATTAAAAATATATATTATAAAAATATTGAGGTATTATAGGGGAGTACGGTAATTAAGCCTTTTTACGTTATTATAGATTAATGGATGACACAAATGTTGATTCGGTATCATGTTGTGATCCCACAAAGAGTAGTGTCTCATTTGGGGTCTAAGAGAATGATTTGTGATCATCATAATGTTATGACTTACTAGGGGCATCACCCACTTCCATGTTTCTGAGTTAGTCATAGATGTTAGCCCCTCCATCCAGTTGTTTGGTGTATGTTCTTCGTTGTCTTTGTTTTGGTTTATGTAAGCGCACTTTTGATGTAGAAAATGGTTTAATAAGGGATATGCTTCTTCTTAATGGCATTAAATTGGTGAATTTCAGAGCTAAATTAACATAACTTTGGATTGAAAATTTGTTGCTTTCTTGGAATTGGTAGTGAAATGGCATGGTGTGACCCATGGAGTTCATTAGGAATATTTTCACATGTGATGTATGTGTGTGCAAAGAAAAAGTTCGAATGTGTAGATTTAAATAGATGGATATTCATGTGATAGTTCATAGGATTCCATGGTTGAGTTTTTGTAATTTAATGGTTTTGGAAAATTGGTTTCTATTTTAAGAGTGGATTTTTAGGTGAAAAGTGGTTTTGGGATTGGAAAGTAGCCCTGAAATAAGGTTATTTTGAAAATATAAATGGTTTATTCAATTGAAAATAGGGTTAAAAGGGGGTATTGGGATTTGGAAAATTGTCTTTATAAGAAGGCACTTTGAAATTTAAATTAAAATAGTGGAATTTAAAAGAGTCATTTTTTTAATTTTTTTTCTTTGGTTTTTGAGCAGGTTGTTTTAGCTCAGTATGATTCTTTTGATTGTATATTGATTTAATTTCAGTTTTGGTTTGTGATTTCCATGATTTTAAAAAATTTCCCTTAAGAAAGGATTCCATAATTCTGTAAGAGTCCCAACCTTTTTTAATTATTCTCAAATGTTACACTTCCATGGGGGTGATCACCGACTGTTAGTGCTAGTGTGGTGGCATGAAGAGGGAGAGAATTCCCTTAATGTGTTTGGAACACCTGAAGCAATTTGAGTGACTGTTATATTGGGTCTTATATAAGGACCATCTTTTGAAAAATAGGAGTTCTTCTCCCTAATAAAATTGCAATTTTGGATAACTTGGGTGGTTTTTAATACTTTCTCTATCTAATGGTTCATACCTGAGGATGTGATGATGGTGAAAAGGGAAGAACTCATGGGTAATCAAAAAATAATGCAGGAAGTGAAGTCCAATATTGACCACCTTGAGGAATTTTTTTTCTTTCCTCTAGAGGTATCATCGTAGTATTTCATGAATACTTATCTCTTCATTGGGGTCATCATCATGAGATGAAGGAGTGAGTACTCTCTTATATAGAGAAATTTTTTCATATGTTTGTAGATGAAGTGTTACTTGTTGAGTTAGTCTCTGGAGCACAGGTGGTGGTAAATTCAGAATATCTTGCTTCTAATGAAGGTTCCTCATGTGGAGAAAATTATTTTCCTAATAAACCTACTTATAAAGCGTCTCCTTCCATGGTTTTGGTTTTTGGTTCATCTGATCAACCTATTGTGTGCCACCAGTGTGGATTGTTTGAACACTCGAAGCTATCATGTTTCATCCCTCTAAAGTCAATCCATTATTGAGTTTGTCTGTGTCATCTAGAAAATTTTGTCATAAAGAATTGTATGAAGAAGATGTGGTGGTCAAGGGATGATCATACGTGACTATGAGGTAGGATATGCATCAGCCATCAGGGACTCAACCATAGATATTGAGGTGAATCTCATACAAATACAGGGTTTCTAGGGAAACATGAGATCTTGGACTTGTTCATTAATTTGTTGTTTCAGAACAGATTCATTAATGTTTTCCCTTATTCTTATCTACATACCATTATAAATTCATCTATTGTTTAAATAGTGTGATGAACACACTCTACCACAACAGAAGTGGTTGTATCTACTCTTAATATGGTTTTATGAATCATTCATTGTTCTTAAAGTGTGTTTGGACATTATGTGAGATTATTTCATTTTTATTGTTCTCATTTTGGGATTTTTGTGTTTTGTGAGATTTGTGAATGTGGATTTCAGTATATTGTAATCTCATAATTTCCTTTCATGAGTTCCCCCTAATATTAAGGGTTAGATTAGTTTCTGAAAAGACTCTAGTTCTAGTGGTGGTGTTATTTCACTCATGCAATGGAATTTGTCATGGATAGTTTGGGAACTCATGTGTTGTCCCTATCCTCTGGCAGTATGTTTGGGTTTTAATTTCCATATAAGTAGAATCCTTATGTTGGAGAGGACCCCTTGTGTTCTCCCCTTGTTTTGGGTTTTGGATTTATCTATATTGGTCGGATATGGATTGGGGAATAAATAACCACCCTGAAATCCCTTATTTCTTCTGTTTTTTTTTTCAGGCATGTACTTATCTTTTTATTAACTTTCGGATTGGTTGAATTGTAGGGGAAGAATGTTTTTGTGGTGGGGAGAATTTTTGACAACCCTACTCTTTATTACACACCTAAACCTGATTTATTACATAAACATAACTTGATACAACATAGAATATCAAGATTTCTTATGACTTTGGGGCTTATGATATTTACATAACAACTTAAAACAAGAAATAAAACATATTTATTGAAAACATCCTTTACATGATCACCACATTCCCTCGTAATTAGCATTGTGTGGGATAACCAGAGGACATGCATAAGAAATGGGAAAGCAATAAAGCCCAGTAAGGGAATAAAAATGGAATAACATGAGAAAAAAATACATGTTAGATGGTAGGAATATCAATTGAGCACAACATAATCTTCAACATAAAGTCTTGAAATATCAGGATAATCAAAAAATGGAAATGTGGCAACAACACTTAACATGAAATTTTCATGAGCCAAGGCTCATTGCACATGGATCATTAGTCTAACCTCATTGCACAAGAATAATGAGTAAATCCTATTTTCACAATAATTATCATGATATAACACCCATTTCACATGACATATCATGATAATATACTTTACCCAAAGCATTGAAGGGCTATCAGGGCATACCATTCTTAAACATTTCATTTCATGCATAAGTGTGCCACATGGATCATATAACATGGAATAAATCAACATCATAAGTTATTAAATGATTAATTAATGTGTAATAAATTAATTAAATTACCATTAAATATGTATATATGAATATAGGTGAATAACCTAGATAGAGAAATGTGTATGGTATTCACTACACAATGATCTTGACTTGAAAAAACATGGTGCAATTTCAGCAGCATAAGAGTGTGACATAAGGATTCATAAAAATGGTTGATGATATAGAAAAGGGTGTATCCACATATTTACATGAAATAGAAAGTAATAGAGTCTTATACATACATTTACAAACAAACGTAATGTAATTTTGATTCATAATAAAAAAGAATTAATTAGATGTAAAAGAGGAGATAGAAATCACTCACAGATTTTTGGCTTGGTAACAGGAGTACATGGGATGCATTAATGAGAGAGAATTGGGTTTCCCACAATCCAGATATAAAGAGGGCAGTATGGGGTAGGAGTAAAATTATACCCTAACTTTTTTTATTGAAAATAAAAGGGCATAACTACTTAATGAAAATTGGAAAAAACAAGAAAGGAAGAAATCATTTACTTGGAAGTGTGATACCAAAAGCTTGGAAGAGGCTTGAGAGGGGATTAATGGGATATTGGGGAACCATGGGAGGATTATAAAGATATTATGGAAGGGGTTGGATGAACCCCAAAGGCATTGAGTAATGAGGAATTGAGATCTTGGTAGGATTTATATAGGAAAAGAGAGGAAATTCATTATTATTTAGGATTGGGACACCGCTCATTAAAGTAATCAAAACCACAAACAGGAACATGGTCATTTCCCATGGTTTTTTACCCAAGGGAAGTTCGAAATAATATTTTATTAGGCTAATGGCCTAAAATCATAAAATAATATGGTGTCTTATGTGGATTTGAGTCACACTCTCATGAAAAACAATTTAAAAAGACAAAATGTTTTATAAGCCATGAATATTCCACTAATGGTTTGTAAAATAAATCAAAAAATTATATAATCATATTATTTTAATGATAAACCATATATATTTACTGATCGTAATTTTTATAGTATTATATTACAATACTATTTTGACATTTTGATGTCATAAAACATATTATATTTTTAAACGGTATATAATTTTTACCCAAAAATTTGACTATCTCAGAAAATTATGAAAAATTAATCATTGGATAATTTTTAAATCCTGATTCCAAAAATAATATTCATTTTATCGAAATAATTTTCTAAATATGTGAATTTTTACTTTTAAAATAAAAATCACCTTTTTCAAAAATTAATGGGTTTTGAAAAAAACATCTTTCAAACTGTAATAAAAATTATAATTGCATTCATATAATTATAATATTATTTATATTTAATATAAAGTAATTTAATAATAATAATAATTTATTAAAATATTATTTAATTCAAAAAGTCAATTAATACATCCAAGCTGTTTTCTTTGTTGAATATTAACTAAAAATAACATTTATGCTTTAAAAACTATTTACAAAGTAACAATAATAAAATGAATATATATTCATTATTATATACAAAAAAATGAACGTAATCATAGTTATATGTTTTTGTTAAATAACCCATTATAACACCTACTTAAGTATTTAGGATATGGTTCATGATGGTGACAGACTCTTGGGGTGGCTCGGATAACATTGCTTGGGTGGTAATCTCTATTAACTTTCACTTCTCTCGTAGTCGATTCTGCTCAAGCATAACATGTTCAATCTCGGAATGGGATTGGTCAAGAGCGAATCCCTATGGTCCACGTACATTCTTAGATCTAACAAATGGGCTTTGTATAGGGAAAGTCTACTTTTTGAGGTCATTGATTCCTTTGTTAAAGTAAATTGGATTTGTTAAATTCCTATAATTATACTAATCATGTGATCACTGTTCAATGACTATATTAGCAATGATCACAATTCATAATGGTATTTTAAAATATAGATACATAAAATAAATTATTTTTTTGATTTTATAAAACCATAATAATACATTTAATTAGATCAATAGGAATTTCCATTAATGAAAGTTTGGGTCATTACAATTTCACACCCTTAAGAAACCTTGTGTCCTTGCATTTTGATTTCCTAAAAATGAACTATGAGATATTAACATGAAATTAGGTTTTATTATACACCGCCATTAATAATTCCCCTACACACATTATCACGTCAATATTGGAGAGATAGGGTCCACTAAATTCAACAACACTTCAATGCACATTCAAAGTCTTCCACTTCCTTAGTCCAAACGCAGTCCATGCAACATGGATCGTACCAATGGAAAGTATGATGCACTTTTAAAAAATATTTTTTCTAACGTATAGTTTCAAATCATTACTATGTACCATGTTTTTATAAAATAGTCTGACAGATTCAAATTTGATGTTTTTGAAATGTGGATCTTTTAATACATTGTCTATGTTTTCAAAAAACACTGGAAGACAAGACTATATATATAGGCTGATTGGAGGTCTACCTCTTCGGTAGCTATTATAAAATCAAATGGTGCATTATAATCTCTGGATAGGGTAAAATATTTGAAAATACCCTGATGGTACCTCCCTCGTCTTGAACGGTGGTAGAGTTGATAACATAATATTTGATCAAAGGTGCTTCATGATCCTTGATGATTCTTTGGTATTTAGGAGTTGTTTGATATGTCATAGAGCATCTTTCAATAAAGTAGGATATTGGAAATGTTTTTGATGATATGAGAGCTTTACTTCACAATTATTATAGCTAGTAAGTCCTCTGGATGGGACAAGAGTGTTGTATGATATTCTTCCCCCTCCATCTCGAAACAATCCATTCTCCTGTTGATGACACATATCAAATTTTGAGTTACCTTGTATACATTATAAAATATTGATATTAAACTACTTGAAGTATAATGATTCATTATTTCTTAATGAATGGAATGTTAGGGGAAACACATAAAGGTTAATCCAATGACAAAACTGATGAATTATAAATATACATTTAATATTATTAACTTATGAATCCATAGGCTTCAATCTATGATTTTCATGATCTACATTCTAACAAATATACATAGGGGAATTTTACTAATTACCATACTAAGGTTTCATACTATGTTTTTGAATTAACCAATGAATATTCCATAGGAGGTTAATAACCAAGAGTACAGCAAGGCTCGTTTTCGTGCACCAATTTCCATTAGAGTCTAACACAAAGCATGTTTTATAGCTTTAACCCTAGGATACATCTCTGCTAGAGCCACCTCTACCTGCTCATATCTATAGAGGGATATATTATATTGATAAACAACATACTCAATACTCTCCAAAATATAGGGTTGTTTTATTATACATATTCTTATCTCAAGGTATTCACTGGGGTTTTCTAATCTTAATCCCAAAAATAATTACACCCATCCTCTGATTAAAATTATGAAAACCTAGCATGATACAACATATATGATGGATATCGTTACTGTCTCTGGGCCTTAGGATGAATACATAACAACTTAAAGCATGAAATACAACAACTTTGTTGAAATCTTCTTTTAAATGACCACTACATTCCCTCGTACATAGCATTATATGGGATTACGTAAGGACATGCATAAGAAAAGTGCGAGCTATAAATCACAGTAAGGGAATAAACATGGAATAACATGAGGAATATAATACTTATAGACCATAGTAATATCAATTGAGCACAAGAGAAACATGAACATAAAGTCTTGATATTGAATGATAATCATAACATGGAAATGTAGCAACAACATTTTACAAGGAATTTGCATGAGCCAAGGCTCATTAAACATAGTGCATTACTAAACCCACAATGCACATGAAAAACGACTAAATCCTCATTGCACATGAATTAGAATCTGTCAAAACACTATTCACATGACATATCATGATACTATACTTTACCCAATGCATTTGAGCACTATTAGGGCACACTCTTCTTAAAAATTTAATTTCACGAAAAAGTGTTCCACATGGAATCAATCAACATCATAAGTTATTTCATGATTAAGTAATGCGGAAGAAAAAAATTAATGTACCATTAAATATGTATATGTGAATAAAAGTTAATACCCATGATAGATACATGGGTATGGTATTCACTATACAACGACCATGTCTTGGAAAAACACAGTGCAATTTCGGCAGCACAACGGCATGGCATAAGAATTCATGAAAATGGTTGATGAGATAAGAAGGGGTTTCTCATCATATTTACATGGTATATACATTAAGTTGATCATATAGATACATGTCCCAACAAACGTAATTGAATTTAGATTCATAAAACAAAAGAATTACTTAGATGTAAAAGAGGAGAGAGAAATCGCTCATAAAATTTCGGCATGGTAACTGGTGTACATGGGAGGAATTAATGAGATAAAAAGGGGCATACATTTATCCAAACACAACTAGGGAAGTATGGGGAGGTTCAAAATCATTCCCCAGAATTTTTAATTGAAAAATAAAGGGAATAACAACTTAAAGAAAATATGACCAAAATCAGAAATGAAGAAGTCCATTACTTGGAAGTGTGATCCCAAAATCCTGGGAGATGCTTGAGAGAGGCTTCATGGGAGCTTGGGGAACCATGGGAGGATTATAGATAGAGGAGGGAAGTGTTTGGATGAACACCGAATGATTTTAGTGAAGAGGATGCGAGAGTTTGGGAGGAATTATATAGGAAAGGAGAGGGAATTATTAATTTTTTAGGTTAGGGAAACCACACATTAAACTAATCAAAACCACAAACCATCCCATGGTTTTTGACCATGGTTTTTTCTAAAGGGGATTGAAAATAATATATTATGAGGCCAATGGGATAAAACCTTAAAATAATAGGGTTTCTTATGTGGAGGTGAGTCACACACTCAAGGAAAACAAATTAAAAAGACAAAATGTTTTAGAAACCTTGAAGGGTCCACTAATGCTCTGTAAAATAAAAAAATAAACTAAAATCAAATTATTTTAATTTTAAAATATCTATATGTGGAACAAAATTGTTATAGTATTTTCTTAAATCACTATTTGGTTATCATGATGTCATAAAAAACATTATATATTTAAATGGTATTTAATTTTTACCCCAAAATTTGACTATCTTAGAAAGTCATGAAAAACTCACTGTTGGATAATTTCAATGCCTTAATTCCAAAAATAATATTCATTTTATCGAAATATTTTTCTAAATATGTCAATTTTTAATTTTAAAACAAAAAACGCAATTAAAAAAAAATTCATGTGTTTTGACAAAAACAGCTTTCAAAACATAATAAAAATTACAATTGCATTCATTAAATTATAAAATAATTTATATATAATAAGAAAAAAATTAGTAATAATAACATTTTGCTAAAATATTATTTAATTCAAAAATCTAGTCATTCATCAAAATATATTTCTTAGTTGAATATAATCTAAGAACCCATTTGTTCTTTAAAAACTATTTACAAGGTAACAATAATAAAATGAATATATATACATTAATAAATACAAAAATAATTCACATAATCATAGTGCTAAGGTCTTGTTACATAACCCCTTATAACACCCTCATGAGATCTTAGGGTAAGGTGCATGAAGGTGAGAGACTCTTGGGGTGGATCGGATAACATCACTCGGGTGGTAATCTCTATTAACTTCCACTTATCTCATAGTCAATTCTGCTCAGGCTTAATGTGTTCAAGATTGACTTGGGATTGCTCATGAGCGATGCCAAATGATGCAACCTCCTTTCTGAGTTCCGACAAATGGACTTCTTATGGGGAAAGTCCACTAAATGAAGTCATCGCGTCCTTTTTCTGAGTAAATTGGATTTGTTAAAGCCCTATATTAATACTCTTCATGTGATCAATGTTAAATGAGTATATTAGCAATGGTAACAATTCATAATGGTGTTTTAAAATCCAAAAACATAAAACCAATGATATTTACATTTTATATAACCATAAAAAGACATTCAATTAGATTAAGTGTAATTTACATTAAGGAAAGTTTGTGTCTTTATAGAATTATCATGAACTGAGCTTTAAAATTATTTTATTTTGTTATTTATTGGCTTTGAATATTCTATATGTGGTTCAGATTGAGTACCGGTTTGGATTTTTTTAATTTTTGATAATTTTTGTGTGTTTTGGGCCGATGCACGGGCACTGCACAGTTAGCAGTAACCGTGCGGTCAGCCTAGGAGATCATGTGGATAACGAATTTTTAAAATAAATACATTTTAAAAAATTAAATAAAGTAAAATTATATGTAAAATTTAAAATAAAACAAATTGAATGGTTAAACTATAATAGTAAAAATATTATTATTGTATATAATAAGATTATTTTTAATAAAATAGTTATTAATATAATTATTATTAAAATTTTTATTATAATTTTTATTATTTAAAAAAATCAATTTTGTTATTATTTTTATTATTATTCTGATTATAATTTTTTCAGTTTTTTACCCTACTCTATCACCCCATAATATTTTTCTCCCAAAGAGAACCCCCTCCTTCCCTCTTCCACGCACTACACTTTTCCATCCAGGCCTTATCCTATAGACAGACATTATACATGTTGGCCCTATCCTTCTCATGTTTCCTTTTCCCCTTATGCCACCCCCTTGTGATTCCCCTCCTCTTTCCACTACCCCTTCCATTTTTTCCAAACTTCGTGTTGCCCCTTAACCAGCCGGCCTCCTCTCCGGCACACGACATCTACATTGGTCGTCCCTCTTGGTGGCAAGCCTAACCTCCCCTGTTCAACCTTTGGTATGTATCCTTTATTTTTAGGGTTATTCATTGGGGATTTTTTTATTAGGGTTAACCCTAATATTTCGAGATTATGTTTGGTTCATTTTTCATGGATGGTAGGGATTCCAATTGTTCTTTAGGGTCTACACTTTCTCATTTGATGGTTTTGTTGCATTTTCATACCATTGAGGTATGTGAATATATTTTTTTACATCCAAAGTAATATGTTGATGCTTTAATTGTTTCAATTAATTTTCTTATACATGATTCACATATCCCTATTACTCTTTGTTTATATATTATGGTGTTTCCAAATTTCTAAAAATTGTTAAAAATATGGTTCAAGGTGATTCTAGGTTTATACATATGTGTATCAATTCTGAATGTGTTTTTGTAAATGTCAAATTTTTATAGAATAGATATTTTTAACATGATTCATACCTTCATAAAACACATAGTTAGTTTATTGTGGGGTTTTCCAATAGTTAAAATTGATTACAAATCTTTTTTTGGTATCATGTGTTTATGTTAATGTGAATTTATATGAAATGTGTGAGATAAAGTGACAATTGGGTTTTGTTGATGTTTTCCCATTGAAATATTCTATAAAAAAATTTGGTTTTTTGTGTGTATTTTTCCATGAACTGGTAATTTATATGATTATAAATGTTGTAGGGTAAATACCCTAAAAGGGGGTTTGTGTTTTTTCAAACACATGTGGTGGTTGGATTTGGTTTTGAAAGGTATGTTATGGTTTTATAAATTCTTTGGGGGTGTTCTCATAGAGAATTTATAGTTTTTCGTCCGATGATGGCCCATCCTTGACTGCCCAAGGTGCACAATTGGATGTGCACTCAAATGATGATGGAACCTCAATGTAGTGTTCAGTTTGATCCTTGGTTTCTCTATTCATGTGTTGGTTCCTTTGGGTGGGTTTTAAAAAGCGCTTTCTAGACTGGTTTCCAACGTAATAGCTCATTTGGTGTAACATAATCCCATTTGGTATCTATATGGGCAAAGTGTGTTCTCATCGTTTTCTGTAATATAGTGGCACATGGAATAAACAGCATGTCTTGAATGTTTTATAAAGATCCATCTTTTTACTAATGTTTGGAAATGCTCATTTGGATGTTTATTGGGAAAGTGGTAATCCACATGGTTTTATATATTATTTCAAATTTTTTTGTTAAATATTTTTTCAAGTGTAAATATTAATTGTTAATGTGGTTTTGGGAATTTAAATGTGGTGTTTTGGGTTGATTTTAGAAAAGTTTGTGCTCTGGAAAGTGTAAATTCTCGGTTGGGAATTCAAAGTGTTTTACAAAATTGGTTTGAAATTATTTTTATGTTATGGCATGGTTGGAACATCGTATGTTATGAGATATGTGTGTGTGTAAGGTTTGATATGGAATTGGGAATTTGAAAGTTGTGTTTTGGGTTGATTTTAGAAATAATTGTGGTATAGAAAGTGTAAATTCTCAGTTGGGAATTCAATGTGTTTTCTAAAATGTTTTTGAAATTAATTTTATGTGATGGAATGGATGGCACATCATATGTTGTGAGATATGTGTCTGTGTGTGTATCTGTGTCTGGTGGGAACCCCTATCTAGGATTTCATTTTTATGAGTTATTGTATAGGTCATGTCTGTGGTTGGGGTGGGAAAGTTTGGTGGTGGAAGGTAAGGTGAGTCACACATGGGAGTGCCTCCCACATTAATAGTTTACTAATTATATGGGTTCCTATGAATCTTTTATGGTATCAAGTGATGGTTTCTAACCAACCATGATTATATGGGCTGGTACCCCTGGATTATAGATAGGCCAAGTGGCATGTACCACTAGATTGGCTATTTGAGGTTGTCCAGTTGGTTATAGACTCAGGGGCATCACCAAACACTGGAATGTGGTTTCAAACTTAGTACATCTAGTTGTTTTCTAAGGATATTTAGGATCAGCTGTGGTTAATTTTATATCTTATTCTATACATTCTATTTCTGTTAGTTTCAATAGACTATATTTATTTATTCATTTATTCATTCATTTTCAACACAACCATGTACTATTTTTTTAGTGTTTGGCTTAGTCGTTGATATCAAAAGGATTGTATGTTCTGAAAATTAAATGTGGTGTGTGTTGGATTTTGGAATCAGAATCTATGTTTATATAATAAAATGTAAAAATAATTTTTTTTAAATTTATTTCATACTAATGTTAGAATAATTTTTTATAGAAAAAAATATGTGGATTCCATGCTTTCTCTTTTGTATCCCTACTAATAATTCCTGTGCTCATACCAACATTATCCTTTCAGTTTTAAGATCCTCAACTATTGTATATCTCTTTGAGTGAGCATGGTTCAATGTTTTTAGGGGACCTATGAAGTCAAATTGAGGTATGATTCATTGTGAAACATTTTTTTTTCAATTCTAGTGTTTATTTATTCTATTCAGTTTATATTTGTTTATTTTTATTGTTTTTTTGTCCAAATCATTCCCTTCTATTTTAACATGATGCTCGACATTATTTGATAGCCTGGGGGTCATGAATGCCCTTCAGGCCTAGTTGTTAACCAACTCAGGTTACTGGTTCATGGTCCACCTGGGTTTCTTTGTGAAAACCATTTGGTTGGAGCACTATTTTTATGAAAATATCTCTAAATGTTATTTCTAGGAATAATAACACCACTCCATGGGATGTTTCAATTTTTATAATGGCATCTCAGTATACCGTTCAATGATAGATGTTACTATCTCATGGAAACTACAAAAACTTTTGTTGAGAAACATATATTTCTAGGGATATTATGTTACTACCATATATTTTTTGGGAGTTTTAGCGACATGTATATGATATTAAATCACTCATAGGAAATGAAACTCCATTAAGTTTGAGTGAGGATAAAATAATCCTTTTTGAGCTTAAATAACATATCACTTCCATACAGATTATTATATTTATATTTCATGGGAAACGATAATTGATTTAGTGTGACACAACTATTTGGACTATGTTCTATTCATAGGCATGGAGAACATGTTGTACCTTATATTAAATGATAGTTTAAAATTCACAAAAAGATGTTTCTGACACATGGTTTGGAATTAGATATGGTACTTACATCATTGAAAATGTGGTTTCATTATCTCTTTAATTATAAATTGAATATGTAGGAATATCATAAAATTATGAAACAAATAATTATAAAATATTACATGAACCTTAGACAAATAATACGTATGAAAAAATTCCATCTATTTGAAATTACTTTCATTATACACCTATAAAGTGAATTCCATTACCAATGATTTGAGGAAGAATTTTTACAATAACTTTTCCAAAAAGATCATGATTAATGGGAATTTATAAGTATCATAGAGGATTTGAGTTGTGATTTCACTATGAAAAATAAAGTTCCAATTTTCTATATAGTAATTTTTATTCAAGAATTTTATGAACATGTTAAAATTGATCAAAGACTGGATCATGATTTCCTTAACATTATATCAAAACCTAAAGGTGGGGTTACCATTGATGGAAGGAAGAAAGATGATAACTATGTGTTTGTTTTTCATGATTGAATAGTTATTCTACCTAACTTTTGGAAAAATTATTTTGGATTATATCCACTCAGAATGGGATATTCATCCTATAATATAATAGATTTATATTGAATAATAAACACATTTATAGTGGTCTGGAATGAAAAATAAAGTGTCATTGTATGTCTCAAGATGCCTTGCTTTTTAGTAGATCAAGAATAAGAACCAAAAACAATCTAATATATAGTAATTATTACATGCACACTTCCTGAAATGGGAGAACATAGTCATGGATTGTTTCATTGGACAACCAAAATAGTTTAGAAAAATGACACCATATGTGTGATTGTGGATCATCACACAATCTTAGCTCACTTTACCCATATTCATGAATCAAATATGGTAGAATACTTGGATTAACTCAATATTGGGTAAGTCATAATGTTGTATGGGAGACCTATTTCGATATTATTTGACAAAGATACTCATTTTTTCTCTTGGTTTTAGTGGTCACTATAGTAATATTTTAGTTCCCAATTCACCATAAATATGTCTCATCATCTTCCAATAAATGAAAATAATTATGAAAGATTCAAATGTTAGAATACATGATCCAAGCTTATTTAGTCACTTTGAACGTTTCAAGGTAGGAGAAAATACCATTAATATTGTTATTATATAATAAAATTTATCTTTCCTTGATAAATATGGAGCCTCTTGAATTTTTTTATGGTTTTCATTATTAGAACTTACTTTTTCTGGTTGAAACATGACAAAAATCATTATTGGGATCTATTTTTGTCCAAGAGGTGGCTTATAAAATTTGGATAACAAGGTAAAATTGATGATGGCTCATATTCATCAAAAAATATAATGTCAAACATCATTTTTCATAATGATTATTTCACATGGGAGATTTCATTTTTATGTAAATTATCTCCATGTCTAGGACACTATAATTTCTTTATGAAAAGTAAACTATCTCAATTGTACCTCAACACATTTAAAATACTAAAAGTGATCGTGATGTGGCCACTTATATTTCATTAACACCATGATTCATATCTGTAAAAAAATTATTCCATTTATCTCAATTAAAAAATTACCATCTAGATCCTGACCATGTGATTGGATGAGACCACAATTGTCTTGAAATGGATACTACTTTGTTACATGTGATGAAATATATTTCATATAGGCAAGAGAATTTGATACATGGGAAGAGTATATGTTTGTTATGTTATTATGGAAACATGTTTATATTTTGGAGTAGACTTGTAAATTGAAGGAATTAATTCAAAACTAATTGCCCAAAGTATTTTATTTTAACAGAAATTTCCAAAATTCTTGGTATTCACATCCTAATGATGGGGAGAATGTAATACACTCAATATCTAGTAATTTTCCTTTTAATTATATTTTTTAATTAAATATAAATAATCGGATAATAATAATGATTTTATATTAGGGTTTTACTTGTTTTGATGTGTTTTAATTGATTCATGGTTTGGGGAAACCATGAAAATTTTCAAAGAAACTATGCATTATATTTTTGGAGTCACTATGCAGGCACACAATTGGCAGAGAATTTGTAAAACCAATTTAGCAACCATGTGAGGAAATATTTTTGAGACTGTATGTGCACAATTATTGAATGTTTTGTAGAAACATTTATCCTAACTATGATAAATGAATTGAATACACTATAAATTAGATATTAACCTAGATTACACACAAAAAGCCTCAATTTTCACCTCTTCCATCAGCCTCTAAAATTGAACTAATTTCCAAATAATTAATAGTAATCCAATTTTGTATGATGGATATTTTTTATGGAACTATGTGTTTTTTATCTCTAAAATCAATGGTAAGTCTCTACTTTCCCTTTTTCTTCTTTATTTATACTCATATTCTCTAACTTAGAACATTATAACTATTCGATTATGGATTGATATACGATCAATGGATCATTTTGTTGAGATATTTTTAAGAAATATTTATGATACGGGATGTGAACCTAGATATAGAGGCTTTATAAGTCCATTTTATACTTTAATCAACATTGATATCTAATTTTGTTCACCTCTTAATTATTTCTAGATTTTAAAGTCTTGGATTTCTAAGTCACATTACAAGGATGTTCAATAGAAAACCCATATTGTACATTTTTTTAACAATATATTTTTCCACGAATTTAGGTGACTCATAATATTTTTTTTGTTAAATGGTTTATATTTCAAATATTTTTTTGAAGCATATAAAATCCTTTTTTTAAATAAGAAATTTTTAAACCAATGATTTTGTAAAAATAATGAACTTTTTTAGTTTTGGAAAGAAAAATTATAGAATATGGTAATGTAATGCATGATGGTTTCTGTTTATTTGTCATTGTCAAAGGAATAATTTTTTGGGACAAGCTTCAAATTTATAGATAGGAAATATACATGGTAATTTTAACTTATAATGATTTGGTGATCGAAATATCACTACACATGAGTATTGGGAGTGTCTATTAGCTTACATGTCTGTGTGAGTGCTAGCGAGAATCATGGTTGGGTATGAGAATTGGAAAGTATGAATAAAATAATTTATTTATTTCAATTCTCTTTCATATGGTATTTTATTGTGGGAAATTTTTTGATGTTATTACACTCTATTGTATATTAATTGTTAAGTAGTATGTTTATAGTCTTAGTGGATTTGGTAGGATGTATCTTGGGAAAATTTTACAATGTTAGATTACTCATCCATATATATACACTTTGGTTTATATTAAAATATTTTTATTCACAAAAATGAAAAGGAAATGTCTCATTCTTATCTAATGGAACATCACTTTGACTCTTTATTTGTATGTTTTGAGATTAGAATTTCTTACTTAGAGTCACTTGAGTAATTACAGACTATTGTTTTTGTGTTAGGATAATCATTGGTTTTCATGAGTTCAATTTCTATTCATTTTCAAATATACTCTTGATATTTTTTAAATTAGTTTATCATTTGAGATGTTTTAGTTATAATCAAGCATCATTTAGTGAATTGGGTAATTTATATTTTATCTTGGATTGTTGACTAGATTCTAATGGTTAAATTACCCCTAATTTCTACAAAACCATTTGAATTTTTTCACAGACTTTAGTGTATCGAGGATTCCACCAAATGTTACTTCCACCCCTAAACCAGCCAAATGTAATGGATGGAGAGGGGTATTATAGGGAGGTTCACTACTATCACTACAAAAATTGTTTCCAAAAAATTATGACCTTTAGTTATTTAAATGAAATGGAAAGTTTCCACACATTATCCAAGTATTAAAAATGAAGACGAGCCATTCAAAATAGTATATGTATATTTTTTGTTTCATTCATTGTATCATATATATTTTGAGGAAGAGAGAGAATTTACTAACAAATTTTGAAAAATATCATCAGTTAGTGTATAGATTTCAAAATTACAGATGCAATGATTCACCCCCTTCCCTCTTAATGTATAAATTTTTTTTTGGGACCAACTCCTTTTACGAGAAAAAATTCTTAATAATTCTTATAATTTTAATTTAATGAATTCTTAGTTTTAATATCCTCACATTATAGTATATAAAGTAGTTTTTAAATTTGATATTTAGTCTCTTTTAATGGCATTGTGGATTTCACATGGATTTATTTGAAATAGATAAAATGAAATCATGAACAGTTTTATTGTTTACTTAAATTTTAATCAATTTCTTAAATGTGTGATAATTTTCAAAAATAAGTTTATTAGATTGAATTAGTTAAGAAAAAATTCAATGATTTTTTTCTATTATTAATGGATTAATGGTTAGTAAAATAATGAATATTTGGGATACATTGATTGGTGTTTTCTAGCTCTACCCTCTATCATATTTATAGTCACTTATAATTTTCATTAAAAAAAATAAAATCTTATTGTATTAATAATCTATATGAAACATTATAATCTACTTCAAAATATAATATCTTTATTCCCTTTAAAATCATGCATACATAAAAAAATGTTTCAAATAATATTGTTATTATATCCTACATAGTCTTTCACAACTAGAAACCCTCTTTGAAACATCATAAATTAAAAAGTTTACCACATCATGGGTAAAAGAAAATAAAATAAAGGATGAGTTAATATACTCAGAATAGGTAAATAGGAGAGATATCACTGTTAATTTAAACATTAAAAGATCATAATTGGTATGAGAACATGATATAGACCACTGAAAATCAAAACAAGTTATTCTTAAATCATAAAAACGATTCATTTAATAATACATGGTAGTTAAAAAGAGATGAATCATACTATGTTCAAATAACATGATCAATAAGAACATAACATTGTTATAATATCAGGCCATAAAATAATATTATAAAGTGTGGTATATTCACAATAATATAGATCATATGCCAATGAAACCCACTAGTACATAAATAACATGGTAGTCCTAGGAAAATAATTCTCTTTACCTACTTTGAGTTTGTAATTACATATCATGTACCATTAGTTGGGCTTAGTATATCCCTTTTCTACCCTTTTTTAGGCATGTGATAACTACCCATGTACCCATTGGGATCATAGAAAAATAATCTTTACCCAATGTAGTGGATGGATATATAATTATAGACCCAACCATCACATAATCATAAATCAATTCATATGTATTCCATAAGATCATATAAAAATCAATCATAACATAACTCATGGAAAACTGAAGAGATCAATTAACATTTAATTACCACAACCGTAAACCGTAAATATTATATAATATCCTTATTAATGTTTAAGTAACATCAATAGATGTTATCATGGAGGATCGAAATAATCAATGTAGATGCTCAATATATAAGAGGGGGGTGAATTGTACACTTTAAAAATTTCCTTAAACAAGGAAAGATCTAAGTTTAAAAAAGTTAAACTAAGAAAATTCACATCAACTCTAACACCAATTAAGTGATTGGGGAAAAGTATGATGTTACAATCTTATAGTTTTATGCACTTGCTTAAATCTGGAAAGTGATTCAGAAAAAGTGGTTTCGGAAATACAGATCTATAAATTGTAACTTAACCAAATTTTACAATATGAGAATCTACCTTAAAGCGTATAGAATCTAAAATAATCAGTGTAAATGTGTAAGGAAATATCAAAAGGTTATACTTTCCTTACAATACAAAATGCAGCAGAAAACATGTAGTAAAATTACAAGTAACAAGATGTAAATATTTTAACCCAAAGAGAAGGGTATCCAACAACCTTGGATAATGGTCCCTTGATATATACTTTCAAGCAAGTTTGTCTTACCCACATTAGGCTAAGCCCTCGATACGAAGATCGGAATCTCTGTCTTGCTATCCCCACAAGACCTCAACTTCAAGGTAGTTGGAACCTCTATCTTCTTCAGCCAGGAAGCTCTCGAACTTCAAGGAAGTTGACACATCTGTCTTCCTATCCCCGAAATCCATCAAATGTAATCACCAACATTCAGAGTCGCAAGAAGCAAGTCTGCACAAGGCAATGTTTGAACAAGTTGTTCAAACTTTCTGTATGATGCTTGAGAGTTGATAAGAGACTCTCTCTCTAGAAATCACTTCAATAGTATGTATGCACAGTTGTCAAAGTAGTAGATTTTTCATTCAAATGACCTCCTATTTATAGGAAAATTTCCAACGGTAGTCTCCCTCCTCCAACAGTCATATTTTCCTTACATTTCATAGGTACCTATACATGTGTCACTAAACCAACGGTTAGTTAGAAATAGAATGGATGACATATTTTTATAATGAAACATATGTAACTGAATTCACAACATCATTTTGTAATGAATAAAGTGTAATAATAGGCAAAATTAATGTTTTGAGTATAAGAAAATAAATGTTCTGAGTCTAACTAAAATAGAATTCAGTGTCTATAATAAAAAGGATATTCGGATTCTGTTTTATAGGTGTTCGGAACCTGAATTCTGTAGATATATGGAGTCTGAATTTCATAGGAAATTCGAAGTCTGGTTTCATCGGAGTTCAGAATCTAAACATATAGGGTTTAGAGTTGAACTTGTAAATGTTCAGAGTCGAACTCATAATAGTTTGGAGTTGAACTAGTAAAAGTTAGGAGTCAAACTAGTAAAAGTTCGTAGTGTAGAATTTTGAGTGGAACTATATGACAGTTCGCATCCAGAATTTGGAATGGAACATTATTAGAGTTCATATCTGGAATTCTAAATAGAACTTCATTATAGTTCCTATCAAGAATTTGGAGTGGAACTTCATTATAGTTCTATCCCAAATTCAGAGTGGATATTCATTATAGTTCCTATCCAGAATTCGGAGTGGAACATCATTACAGTTCCGATCCTGAATTCAGAGTGGAACTTCATTATAGTTCATATCCATAATTCGGAGTGGAACTTCATTAGAGTTCCTTTCCTGAATTCAGATCCTAAAACACAATGCTTCATATCATAGCATTATATGATCATGAGTTTTTGGGTATCAAACCAATTTTTTATACTTAATAAAAATATTGATATATATAAGGAAACCTAGGTTAGGGTAAATATCCATAAGAAGGAAAATTTTCCTTAGGGAAGTAAAATATGAATTTTTTTATGTTTAAGGTGTTTGTGATTTTCAAAACAAAAAAAATCGAAAAGTCATAAGGAAAACCTTATTGACTCAAAAATCTCCCCCCTTTTTGGAAAGCACAAAAATCCTTGGGAAAAATAATATAAGGACATTGATAAATTTCATTAAAACATATCTCCCTTTGTTCATGGAAGATAGTGAATACAACTAACACCCCCTTAGGCATTAAAACTCTAAGGATTGTATTCTGAATTTCTAGAGTGGAGTTTTCATTATCATGGGAATGAAAAAATTCGTAATGATAAACTCTACATTACATTAAGGATATTTCACTGAGAAATTTTTATTTCTCGACTTTTGAGTAGTTCTTTTTCCTTCTCCACATTTTTTATTTTCAAAAAAAATTAAGGGAATGGAAAAGAAATAAAGTAAATGAAACATTTGTACATAACAAGACAAGATACAACCAAACAAAAATCTCATTAGAGTTGAGAAAAATTTGTACAGGGTAATACAAATAAAAAAAAGATCATGTTTAATTCTATTTGGCGTATTTTTCCATGGATAACAGTCTTTTCAGAATGTTATTCATTTTTTTTAGATCTTTATCGTCTTCCTCAACATGCTTCTCTAATGAAACAATTCTTACATCCTCAGCCTCTATTGACACTGCCTGAAAGTTAAGTGTTTCCTCTTTCTTTAGATCCTTTTCTTCCAACTAGATCATAAGATTGATTTCTTCCCTATAGTACTGGACAAGAGAACTTAGCTTCCCATTCAAATCTTTAACTTCCTAAATCTGAACATTCTTCTCAAGTGTTAACTTC
The DNA here is from genome assembly GCA_963277665.1 of Viscum album. NCBI lineage: Eukaryota > Viridiplantae > Streptophyta > Magnoliopsida > Santalales > Viscaceae > Viscum > Viscum album. The sequence continues at coordinate 1,979,596,245 of OY728133.1, forward strand.
TTCTTAAAAGAACTTGTAAGTTTGTTGATTCTAGAATCTTCAGCATCAAAAGAATCTTTAACATCTACCTAAAACTGATCAAGATCTGCCATTTCTGGAACCACTTTCAAAGAAACCATGGTTATCTTCTTGCAAGAAAATGTATGAGAATCATAATTGATAAGAAAGTCATTATGATCAGCCTCAATCTTAGAACAATTTTCCATCACCATGGATACTACGTCCAATTTTTGATTCATGCTATATTGAAGAATTTGGCATCTGGATTCTGTTGCTTGAAAAATCGGAATGACATCCACCAACTTCTTTAGAGACTATTCCACAAAGTCATGTCCAAAGACAGATGACTATGAATTTGATAGATGGGTAGGAGATGGTTCTTCCACTATCTCATCTAGCTTTCGTTTAGATTAACCAGTAACTGCCATATTTTTTACAATAAGCTTTCTAGGTGTAATAGAAATCACCTTTTTACCTTTAACAACATTCAGAACATCTTCCTCATTTGGATATTCATGCTCACTTTCAGACACTTGAACAATTTTATCTTCATCAAACTTTTCTTTTTCAGCTCATTCTTCAAGAAAATAATGATGAGATCTTTCTTCCTCCAAAGTCTTGCTGACTTCTTCTCCTTTCTCATCATCTATAGGAGTGGCTAACTTGGATGATCTGTCTAGAGATGTCCAGAGTGAGATTTTATAGGATGGAGTTTTCTTATCATGATACTCTTCTATCTGCTTTATTATATCATCAGAGCCTTCATTCCCTTCAGCATGTTACACTTCCTATATTACTTATTAAACTATTGCATATATTTTAAATTCCCATTCTTCATTATTTACTTCTTTATAATTTCTCATAGTCTTGTTTCCCAGAGTCACCAGAAAATATTCAATAAGAAAAGATTTCAGAATGGGAATATTCTCTGAAGCGATTTCTGTGAATTTTAAAAGTGTTTTAACAACCTCGTCTTCAGACATCTTATTCTTCAATTTCTTCTATTTTTCTTTCTTTTCAAGTTGTTCACATTATTTTTCCTTTAAGGACTTAGCCTCAGCAGGGTCCAATCCGAACTGTGGATCCCTTTATTTTCTCTTTTCCTTGTCTTCCTCCACTTATCTGCCTCTTCATATGGATATGATTTCTTTTTTTGGCTTGGGAGGTGCGGATTGGGTATCCTGGGATTTGGGAGTTTTTTCAGCACCAAGTACTTTCTTCAACTTCATTTTCTTCTCAAGATTCATAGATGATTCTATAACTACTTTCCCCTTCTCAACAATTGAACCTATTCCTCAGATAAAAGATAGAATTCTTCGAATTCATTTGGAAAACCCATTTTCATCCTTTTCAAAGTATCATAACTAATAAGTATTACCTTAGAATTCCTTGGTTTGGAGGAGCAAACAATATTGAATGATTAAAGAGTTTGAACAACCATATTTGAGAGAAAATATAGATACATGATGATTTGAGCCTTCAGATTCCCTTCTTTAATATTTTAAAATGTAATAAGAATATGCCTCATCAGATTAATCTTCCTTAGATTTACCAAGAAATCTAGATTGTAAATGTCACTCTTCTTGAGATTATCCTTGTCTCCCCTTCTCGGAACGAGGAACCCTTGTACCCAATGTGTAATAATCCTATTATTTGGGGTGAGATGATAAATCATTTCTATAACATCATCTGAAAGTCTACGGAATTTCGTGGCCTTTTCTTTGTTGAAACATCCTTTCTCATCGGGTAGCTTGTGAGAGCAAAACTCAGCTTCTCCCTCATAAGATAAACCCACCAATCTTGCAGTCTTGGTTTATGAAAGCATGTAGGTCTTCCCATGAAGCTTAAAAGAAAACTTATCTCTAACATCTTCCTCATTGAAGGAAAGAGACTCATATAACTCGATAAGAAAATCCGAAGAGACTGGATCATGATCCCCTATCTTGGATACACAAACAACTTCCCATCCTTTGAGCTTGATGTTCTTGGAAATATGATAATTAAGATTATAAAAATTCGGATGCACCAACCTTTCCCTGTAAACCATACATTTGGATATATTCTTTGATGATGACATATCTTGAGAGGTGGCTTCTATAGACATTCGGGCTTGAAAGCTTCTGAAGAATTCAGAACTATCTTGACAAAAATTGGAATGGCCATAAGAAGTGATGCAAGGCTTCGAGGCGCGAGAGCGTGAAAATAAAATGTGGGACGACCCATGGGGTTCCCTTTTATATAGGCGTTGATATAGTGATTCAGATTCCGCGGTTGATCGAACAGTTGAGATAAATTGAGATTTTATCTGACGGTTGAGATACAAACTGCAAGGAATACTTGACTCCAATCTTTTGAGGTTTTTAAAAAAAAACATTTGGATTTATGAAATTTAGAATATGAAAATTTTTAAAACTCATAGGAAAATACCAGCAAGAAAAATATGACTATGAAAACTTGAGTAAGGAAATGATACCGTTCGGATTTTCTAGGAGGATTGTTTGTAATAGGTGATTTTCTTCTTGATGAAAATTTGGGAAAAAATAACTATGAAAAACTCAATACGAAAAACGAGACTAAAAAAAGTTCTTTATGAAAATTCCAGTACAAAAATACATTACAAAATTTTCTGTATGAAAATCTCATTATGAGAGTTTCAGTATGAAAATCTCATTACGAAAGTTTCAGTACGAAAATTTCATTACAAAAATTTCAGTACAAAAATTTCATTAAGAAAGTTTTAGTATGAAAATTTCATTATAAAAGTTTCAGGATGAAAATTTCCATTCCAAAAATTTCTGTTCCGGAAATTTTCAATCCAAATATTTCAGTTTTGGATATTTTGAAAGACATTAATGAAAAATTTTGTTTCAAAAGTTTTGAAAAAAAATTGACTACGAAAATTTTGGTTACACTGCCAAGTAAATCTACTCCCCCTATGAAAAGGTGTTTATTACTGTAAGGAGAATTATTCAACAAGGAATTAATAAAGAATGATTACTTCACTTTTATCATTCCTAACTTCTGTTTAGTATATAAAAATCTCTCAGAGGGTAATTATTTAGTGAAAATTTCATCAAGTTGATCTTGAATTCCGATAAACTGAAGAATGATATCTCCTTTAAGTGTGTGATCCCTAAGAAATTGATACCTAATATCTATGTGCTTTTCACGAGAGTGATGTGCTAGGTTTTTACTAAGGGAAATGGCACTTGTGTTATCACAAAAAATTTGAGTCTTAGTAATACTCAAGCCATAGTCTGTGAGTGTGTGTTGCATCCACAACACTTGAGCACAATAACTTCCAACTGCTATATATTCAGCTTCAGTAGTGGAGAGTGCGACTGAATGTTGCTTCTTGCAAGACCAAGAAACAAATGAATCTCTTATGAAATGAAAAGTTTTAGATGTTCTTTTTTTATCCATTCTACAACCACCAAAGTCAGCATTTTAAAAAAACATTAGAATAAAACGATTTCCAGAAGTATAAAATAGTCCTAGATCCATGGTTCCCTTTTAATTAGCGAAAATTTATTTTCAGTACCCTTAAATGAGATTCCACAGGATTTGATTGATATCTAGCACATTGGAATATTGAAAACATTATGTATGGACGACTACCCGTCAAGTATAGTAAACTTCCTATCATACCTCTAAAAGATGTTTGATCCACTAGTTTCTCGGCTTCATCAATATCAAGTGTGTTTGAGGTACCAATGGGAATACTAATACTTTTAGTGTTGTCATATCCATACTTTTTTAGAAGATATTTAATATACTTATGTTGTGATATATAGGTTCCTTCTGGTTTTTGAGAAATTTGAAAACCAAGGAAAAATGTTAACTCACCCATCATACTCATTTCAAACTCAGATTTCATTAGATCAACAATGTAATCAGTTAAATATTACTGGGTTGAACCAAATATAATTTCATTAACATATATTTGTACAATCAAAACATTTTTCTTATCTCTCTTTATAAAAAGAGTTGGATCTGCATTTCCATAAACATAGTTGTTTTGAATTAGAAATCTTATTATTCTATCATACCAAGCTCGTGGGGCTTGTTTAAGGCCATACTATGCTTTGGTAAGCATAAAAACATGATCCAAATGTTTTGTATCATCAAACCCAGGAGTTTGTTTAACAAAAACATCACCTTGACCATATCCATTAAGAAAAGAACATTTCAAATCCATTTGAAGAAATTTAAAATTGAAGAATGCTACAAAGGAAAGTAAAATATGAATAGATTCAACTCTAGATACTAGAGCATAGGTTTCTTCATAGTCTATTCCCTCTTGTTGACTATAGACTTTAAAAACTAGTCTAGATATATTTCTTACAATGACTCCATTTTCATCAAACTTTTTTCTGAAGACCCATTTTACTCTAATAACAGAAGATTCCTTTGGTCTTTTAACCATGGTCCAGACATTATTCCTTTTGAATTCATTTAGCTCATCTTGCATGGGTTTTATCCTATCATCATCACATAAAGCGTCATGAGTGATTTTTGGTTCCAATTGGGAATGGAATGCAAGATTATATACTTCATTCCATAAGGAACTTCTATTCCTTACAGGTTGATTGACACCACCAATGATACTATCACTGGGATGATTCTTAAGAAACACATTATTTGGGTTTTGTAAAATTTGTTCATCAACAAATGGTAGAAAGGCTTCTGGGTAAATGTTTCAGAAATATCTTCTTGAACATTTTCCTTATCTGAAGGATCGTCTATCAAAGGTTGATAATAAGGTTTCGAAAACACATCCGAAGATGTAGGTTGGGATTGTCTAAAAACAAAAGGATCAGTTTCTTCAAATATTACATGCACTGTTTCCTCAACAGTACAATTGTTTTTATTAAAAACTCTATAAAACATAGAAGTTGTGGAGTATCCTAAGAAAATTAATTCATTAGATTTTGGTGTGAATTTTTGTAGATTATCCTTAGTATTCCGGATGAATACCTTGCAACCAAAAACTTTGAAGTAGGAATGTCTTGTTTTTCTACCATTCCATAACTCATAAAGAGTTTTATTAAGAAAAGGTCTAATCAAAACTCGATTTATAGTGTAACAAGCAATACTTACAGCTTCAGCCAAAAAATGTCTAGCTATATAATATTCCCTCAAAATGGTTCTAGTTATCTCTTGAAGAATTATATTTCTTCTTTCAACTACACCATTTTGTTGAGGAGTTCTAGGTGCTGAAAAGTTGTGAATAATACCTTTTCTACTACAATAAGTTTCAAAATCAGAATTTTGAAATTTTCCTCCATGATCACTATGAATAGTTTTCAAGGGATGGTTTTTCTCATTTTTTACTTGGGCTCTAAAACATTTTAATGAAGAAAAATCTTCAGACTTCATTTCTAGAAAACAGACCCATGTAAATCTAGTGTAATAATCAACTAGAACAAATACATTGTATTTTCCCCCAATGCTTCCAGTTTGTGTTGGAACAAAAAGATCCATGTGCACCAACAGTAATGCATCAGTTGTCGAGACTTCATTGATTGATTTAAAACTAGATTTATGTTTTTTTCCATATTGACAAGGATCACAAACTTTAGATGAATGAAATCTATGCTCTGGTAGATCCTTAACTATAAATTTTTTAGACAGTTTACATAAGTTTCTAATGTTATAGTGACCTAGCCTTCTACGCTATAACCAAGAATGATCTTCCATTTCATTAAGGTAAGGCATGTCTTGGCTTCTAAGGTCTTTTAATTTTAAAGTGTAAACATTCTCTTTCCTGTGGGAAGAAAGAATAAATTCTTCCTTGGTTTTGTGTATTAAACACTTATAATTACTATGATTCACAAGGTAACCTTCATCACATAATTGAATTATGCTAATGAGGTTGTTCTTAAGACCCTTTACAAATTAAAAATTTGAAATCCAAGTATTATTAAGAAGAAGAATATTACCTATACCAAAAATTTATCTCTGAGCATTATCTTCAAAAGTTAATTTTCCTCATTTCATCTTGATAATCTTTTCATAATTGATTTTGTTACTAGTAATGTGCCTGGAACATCCACTATCCATGTACCAAATATTCTTGTTAATGGTACTCTCCCTATTTTCCTGAAAATAAATAGAGAATTAGACTTTTGGAATCCAAACTCGTTTGGATCCGAGATTTTCAGATAACAAAATATTGGGTATCCACATTTGTTTAGAAAAATATTCATTATGAAACCTAAGAAATTGAACATTGTTCAATGAACATTTTTTTCTTCTAATTCCCACCACATTGACACTTAGTGAAATAACGGTCTCTAAATAAACAAAATAGTAGTTTTTGAAAACTGGTTTTTGGTGACTATTACCTACTCCAGTATTGTTTCTTTTAGGTTAAATTTGAGAATACATATTGTCAAAATTATCCTTCCCAGAGGTAAATTTTTCAAGGAGATTTTTAAGAGAAAAAATTTCATATTTTATTTTAATAACTAAATTCCTATCCTCATGAATCATTTCCTTACAGTTACATTTTTACTAAAAAAAATTCATTTTTGAAATAGCATTCTTTAGATCCTTAGAATGTTCTTCCTTATCAGAATTTTCTTTCTCAAGGTCTTTAGAAAGTTTTTCTAAAAGATTATCTTTATCATTAAGATCTGAAGAAAAATATGAAATATCTTTTGTAAGAACATCTTCCCTAGTATTTTCGTTGTCTAATTTCATAGATATTTTACAATTTTTTACTTCAAGTAACATGGAAAATCAAGATACTTCTACATATAAAGGTTCTTCATTTTCTGAGTATGTAATATCTTCAGGAGATGTTCTATTTTCAGAATAGAAATTCTTATCAAGAGTTATATTTGTTAAAGCCTCTGTAGAGCATACCTTGGCCATAAGACATGTATGTGGAAAAGAAGTATTAGAAATGAATCCCATATTCTTTTGAGATGATGAATCATATTCTGAAGATTCACATTCTGAAGAGTCTCCATAGCTAGCACTCAATTAATTATTAGCTTTCATACTTTTCTTACCTTTGGCTTTATAAAACTTCTCCATGTTCTATTCAGAATGCCTCTCTTTTCTTTCATTATTTTTAAGAATAGGGAAATCAGGACGTATGTGTCCATTTATCATGAACACATATCATGTGACATATGAATATTTTTTATCTTTCCATTCCTTCTTCTTATACCTGGATTGGAAATTAATTTGACCAGCTATCTTGTTCATCCTTCGAGCAAGATTTGCTAACTCATTCTCACAGACTTCATATTCACTATATTCATATTGGATAGTAACCTTCTTAGACTATGAACTAGTTACTCTCTCATGATTCATTGTTTTCATGTAATTTGAGTTTGTAGTAAAAGCATCAGTTCCATTCCCATTCTTCTTTTTGATGTTGTCATCATCTCTCTTCATTTTTGTTTCATGTTGTAGAATAGTTCCAAACAGCTCATCTAAGGAAATTTGAGTAACCTTCATTTTCTCATCAAAAACTGCTCTCTTTGATTCAAATCATTGGGCATAATATAAATAATATTTTCCACAAGAGCTTCATCATCCAGACCTTTCTCTCCCACAGATATTAAAAATATTCACAATGTTCATAAATCATTGTTTCACTTGGAATATAGGTTCTCAATAAGGAATGTTAAAATCATAGTATTCTGCTCTCAACATATATCTTCTTGTCTCAATCACTTTAGATGTACCAAAATGTTTAACTTCAAGTTTCATCCATATATAGTTATCTGTTTCTCATGATGAAATTTGGCTATATATGTTCCCAGTCATTGAACATAGTAGAGTGTTGTGTACCGTATAGTTTAATTGATAATCATGCTTCTCTTGGTTGGTGAAAGCACTCACTTCCTTATCAGGAATTTTATATCCACTGGTAAGCATAAAAAATTTATCTGCCCCAGTATTGATAATGAAAGTCTTCGTTACATATCTCGAGTATTCATAATCATTGCCATTAAAAATTGCTGGTCTTGAAGGATTTAGGTTGCTGATGGAACCAACATTTAAACATGCCATCCATAAGAAAATATTTCTACATAGAAACTTGTTAAACACAAAACTTCAGATTCAAGGAAAAAATATTCCTAAGCATGGGAAATATAGAACAATGAAAGATTTAGAATGAAAACCTTATATGTGAGTATAAGTAATTCAAATACCTCCTCTAATACCAAATGTGAGATTGGAATAGAGTATGAGGTTTCCAACCTCCGATGCCAATTGTTGGATCAAAATAATCAATGTAGATTCTCAATATACAAGAGGGGAGGTGAAATGTACACTTTAAAAATTTCCTTAAACAAGGAATGATCTATGTTTAACAAGTTCAAACTAAGAAAATTCACAACACGTCTAACACCAATTAAAATATTATGGATAAGTATGAAGTTACAAACTTATAGTTCTATGCACTTGCTTAAATCGGGAAAGTGATTCTGAAAAAAGTTGTTCTGGAAATATGGATATAGAAATTGAAACTTAACCAAAGTTTACAATATAAGGTTCTACCTTAATGTGTGTAGAATCTAAACTAATTAGAGTACAACTATAAGGAAATATAAGAAGGCTGTACATTCCTAACAATACAAAATGCAGTAGAAAACAAGTAGTAAAATTACATGTAACAAGATGTAAATATTTTAACCCAAACAGAAGGGTATCCAACAATCGTGGATAAAGGCCCCTTGATTTATAATTTTATGAAAGTATGTCGTACCCACACTAGGGTAATCCCTCGATATGATGATCGGAATTTCTGTCTTGCTATCCCTGAAAGCCCTCAACATCAAGGTAGTTGGAACCTCTGTCTTCCTCAGCAAGGAAGCCCTAGAACTTCAAGGAAGTTGAAACCTTTGTCTTCTATCCCCGTAAGACCTCGAATGTAATCACCAACATTCGGAGTCACACAAATCAAGTATATACAAGGAAAAGTTTGAACAAGTCGTTCAAAATTTCTGCACGAAGCTTGAGAGTTGATAAAAGCTTCTCCCTCTAGAAATCACTTCAACAGTATGTATGAACATATGTCAAATTTGTATATTGTTTGTTCAAATGACCTTCTATTTATAGGCAAATTTCCAATGGTTATATCCCTCCCCCAACGATCATCTTTTCCTTAAATTTTGGTGGGACCTGTACACGTGTCACTAAACGAATGGTTAGATATAAACAGAATGGGCTACATCGTTTTATAATGAAACATATGTAACTGAATGCACGACATCATTTTGTAATGAAGCAAGTGTAAGCATAGGAAAAATTAATGTTCGAAGTGTAAGAAAATAAAATTTCAAAGTCTAACTAAAATGGAATTCAGAGTCTATAATAAAACGGATATTGGGATTCTGTTTTATAGTACTTCGGAACATGAATTTTGTAGAAATACGGAATCTGAATTCCTCATGAAATTTGGAGACTGGTTGCATCAGAGTTCAGAATCTGAACTTATAGGGTTCGGAGTCGAGCTTGTAAAAGGTCGGAGTCAAACTCATAATAGTTCGGAGTCGAACTAGTAAAAGTTTGGAGTTGAACTAGTAAATGTTCGGAGTTGAACAAGTAAAATATTGGAGTCCAGAATTCAGAGTGGAACTATATGAGATTTCATATCAAGAATTTGCAATGGAACATTATTAGAGCTCGTATATAGAGTTTATAATAGAACTTCATTACTGTTCCTATCTAGAATTCGGAGTGGAACTTCATTACAGTTCCTATCCAAAATATGGAGTGGATCTTCATTACAGTTCTTATCCAGAATTCGGAGTGGAACTTCATTACAATTCCTATCCTAAATTTGGAGTGGAACTTCATTACAGTTCCTATCCAGAATTCAGAGTGGAACTTCATTACAGTTCTTATCTTGAATTAGGATCCTAAAACAAAATTCTTCAAATCATTTCATTATATGATTCTGAGGTTTTGGTTATTAATCCAATTTTTTATACTTAATAAAAATATTGATATGTATACAGAAATCTAGGTTAGTTTAAATTTCCATAATAAAGAAAATTTTCCTTAGGGAAGTAAAATATGAATTTGTTGAAGTATAATGTGTTTTTGATTTTCAATAAAAGAAATAATGCAGAAGCCATAAGTAAAACCTTATTGACTCAACATCTGATAGGTGAAATATTCCATTAAAAGGTCATTGAAATATTTCTTATGGGAAATAACAATTCCATTTTGAAATATTATATTAAAATCTATAAATTTAATAAATATTGAGGGAAATATTCTCTTTTAAAATAACATTGTCAAATTGTAAAGGAATTTCATATTAATTTATAGTTCCTATTGGTATTAAATTATGTAAATATCACTTACATTAAAAATTTATTCCATTTATATTTTTAGTAAAAAGTTAAAATAACCTCATTATAAAATAAAAAGAATATTCCAATAAATCCATTTTTTAAAATATTAGAAAAAGAATAGAATATTCCAATAAATCTATTTTTTAAAATATTAAAATAGAAAAAAATTATTGGAAACAATGTTGTTCATTGATAATAATGGAGTTTCGTTTGTGTTTTTTGTCAATTGGAAACCAGATAACTGGGGAGATTTCAAGGACCGAGGTAATAGGCTTGAGGCTGAAAGTAGTGTTGAAGGTGGTGCAGTTTCCCAGTGTTTTCTAAATTTTGAAGCCTCAAAATTGGGATTTTTTTGAATAATTGCGAACAAAATCGACAAATGATTAGGAATGACGAGACTGATGCATTGATTGTGTACCATGTCTGAGAAGGGTACGCGGCCACGTACAAGCTAGCGGGAATAGTTTGTGGAACCAAAAATAGTTCATGTCTGAGTGGTAGTGCATTATATTGATGGGATGAATTCAGTGGAAGAGGTCGACTTTGTAGGAGAAAAAGCGGTACACAAAGTGTATAGTAAAGTGGTTCGTGGATGGATTTTGGTTCATGGTGGGGGTTGTATCAAATCATGATTTGGTAAATCTTGATTTATAGAGTTAAATGGGTATCCTTGACTATATAATAAATATTAATCCCACAGATTAATAGATATATTTATCTTCAGTAGAATATAAATTGTTCTCCAGTATTTTGGAAAATGCTGAAGGAAATTCTCTGAGGCCGGAGTTTTTCGTGATGGCAGAAGGGTGATCGAGAAGTATGAAGTGGTTCGCGAACGTTGGAGTGGTTTGCGTGGATGGAATTATGTCGATTATGTTTATATGGATTCTTAACTAGAAAGGGATGTTCTGTAAATAGAGAAGGATGTATGATACATAGAGGCAAAGATGGTATGCAAACAAAGAACAGTTCCCGGACAGGAGGGGTTTCGTAGGGGAGGCATATGGAATTGGTATGCGGAAGTGGTAAGTGATTTCGAAGGCTGAGGCAGTCCACATACAAATGGAGGTTCACAATAATATCATTAGTATTCTAAGAAGATGTCATGCATACCAAAACCCTTACTCATTAGGTGGTAGGATCTGGTGGTTCATGATTCACATAAGGAATCTTGCAAAAGAATCAAATTGGTTTGCGAAATAATTTTTCAGTACATTTTAGTACTCAGGAATGTGGGCTTCATATAATGGAGGAAAATTAACATCTCTAGATTATGAATTTACAGTAAAGGATGTATGATTTCATTATAAACCACTGAAGAAAATTTCATGTTGATAAACTGAGTGAAGAATACTCCAATGCAGTGAGCAATGGGGAGTCAACGGAAGTGATCTAAGGGACATAGTGTGCTATCCCTAAACCTGTAAAGGGAGTTCACTTAGTACAGAGTGAAAATGCTAAAATATTGTATTCCAAAACATGTTAAGATTAGTGGTTTTGGTATGACTGATGCACGATCGGCATATGCTCCTTGGATGTAGACTATAGTGACGAACAAAGTAAAATTGTAGTGTAATTGATTTCCATGTGATTTTTAATTTTCTGCTCCTCCTCGTCAGGAATGTTTAAAATTTTTCCACCAATGCGGGAAAAAGATTCATGATATTAAAAGAAAAATATTACACCCTTATTCAACTCTCTCATTTTAGGGTGTTCTAGGTTATTTCAAGTTGTATCAGATGGTAAAGGTTTCCAGCGCTGAATCTGTCTTCTACTATCATGGAGAATCCAGTCAATGTTTGGAGAGTTTCCCTCATCGATGGACGTAATTTTCAAATATGTAATAACATGATGAGATTTCACCAAATATATCTTGTATTGGATGTATTATTTTCTATTTCACAGGGAATAAAAGTCACAGATCCTACAGGATTGTTAATGACTGATACAAAAAGGAAGTTGCTGGATGCTGATGCAAAAGCACAAAATGCTCTCATTACAGCCCTTGGTGATCAAATTTATCTAAAGATCATGATTTTTAAATATTCCATGCCAATGTGGGATAACCTGGAGAATATTTATGAGGTATATAAAAATGTTTAGGAGGAAAAAATTCAAGTATTACACAACTAGTTTAATGATCTGATGATGCACCATGATGATAATTAAGACACTTTTTTCAATCAAATTTTAGAAGCTGTTTGAGAAATATGATGTTTGGGTGAAGATATAATAAACAATGACATATTTGAGAAAATCATGAGATGACTTCCTCCCCTTTAAAATGAAAAGGTGTCAGCCCTGGTGTAAATAGAACTCTCCAAACACTAATTGGATGATCTTATAAGCCATCTATCATCTTATGTGATGAGAATTGAACAAGAAGAAGCTTTAACTCATGTGATAATGGAAAAAAAATTCATTGACATGGAAAAACCAAATGTTTTAGGATATAATAGGGATGTGTATAATGAGGAAAATGTAACTCTCTATCCCATTTCCATGAAGCACATAAAAGGATTAAATAAATTGGAAGGCAAGATACCTCTATCTTGTTCTTCATAGTGCTCAAGAAATTTTGATGATAAAGAGAGAAAATATGAAAACATGAAGAATCCTGAGAAAATGATCATAAAAAAGGGAAATAATAAATTTGAAAAGAAATTAAAGAAGAAGATTTTTGTCTTTCAGGGAGAAGATGATGATAATGAATACTGTGAGAAAGATAAAACATAATTTTAGACTGGAAACCATGCCTCTAGGATGGATACTATTGAAAATTCAAAACAATTGACAGATAAAGGTGGATATAATCAGTTCAATACAAATGACGATCCCAATTTGGAACATATGGATGATCTTGGTAAGCTTGATATTAACTATAAGAGATATAATTAGAGGAAACAAATGGTAGAATAATCATAAGAATATATTGATTGGTGAGAAATGGAAATTGAATGACTGAAAAAACTGGTGATAGTAAAATCATCAATCCCTGAAATTACTGATGATGTTTTGGAACAAAAATTCATAATTTAATAACAAGAAAATGTCATCAATGGCCTTACCTTGAGACTTGAGGAGAAATCCAAGACTATTAGAGGATTATAAGAAGAATATTTTACTCAATGAATTAAACATGAAAGTGAATTAATTTCGAAAGAAAAAAAAAGATTTGGAAGGTTATCACATGATGAGCTACTAGAGAAAGAGAAATGTGGTTCTGATTGAGTAGAAAAGATGTTGACTGATCAATGATCCACATTAATTGGAAATAGTGGAATTAGTTTTGATTCTGAAACATCAAAGGCTATAAATAATGTGAACCATAATAAGGGCAGGATGAACATTGATCATGCTAAAAAGACACCAGAAGTGTTGAAAAAAAGACCCTTAAATCAAACTGAACGGTGAAATGGATATTATCTTAGAGTTTATATAACTTATAGGTAGCCAAAAACCTTCTTTATGATGAAGGCATGAGTATAAATAGATGGGAGAAGTCTTTTCCTTTCATGAAGAGTCTGTTTTGTAGCTATCAAGGCCATACCATGTCATACAATGAAGAGGTAAGGAGATATATAAATGGGGATGAGTTTTGTTTTCAAAAAAGTATAAAATAATCATATCCTACTTCTTATAGAAATAATAATATCTATGGATATTGTTTTTACTGTTCTAAATTTTTCCATAAAGTTGTGCATTGTAGGTAGAGTTACGATCAGAGAAAGTCTTTCAATACTCAGAGATGAGTCAATACACATCAACCAGATTGTGTTTCTATTTCAAATAGGTTTTCTCCTCTGGACGAAGAATTTGAATATAAGGAACCCATATACAATGAAGAGATAATTTAAAGGCCATAAGCATCCTACACTCAATCCAATATCTCTTGGACAGAAAAGAGGAAATTTGAAAAGTACATTTTTACAGAAGTGGACCTTAAAGATACAAAGAACAAAAGCACATGGATTCTTGATAGTGGATGTTCATTCCACCTGACATGTAATGCATACCTATTAATGAATGTCAATAATAAAAGTCGATGGGACAGTGAGGTTTAGTAATGATGTTGTTCTGAAGATAAAAGGTAGTCGATGTACTGAGCATCCCAATAGAGAGATGAAGAAAACTGAAGTCTATTATGTGGACGATCTACATAACAATATTTTTAGTGTGAGTCCTCTCTGTGACTTAGGTATTATAGTTACATTCAATCAGAATGGTTGTACTATAAGTGTAACGTCTAGGATTTCACACAAGAATGGATGTAGAATAGATAGAAACTTATATCAAGTTGACAGTAAAGACAAAACTAGATACTTAATAGGTGAAGAGAAAAACAACATATGGAATTGAATATTGGGTCATATCAATCAGAAAGACAATGAAATGATATCTGATCTGATGATAGTCATGGACATCCCCAATCTAATGCGTGGATGAGAAAAGACCTGTGATGTGTGCCTTTGAGGGAAACTGGTCTGCAATTCCTATAGACCAAAAGAGAATATAGTTTCAAATTACCTTTACCTCATCTATATAGATGTATGTGGAAAAATAAATTTTTCTGGAATACATGGAGAAAGGTGCTTTGGTATTTTTATAGATTATTACAGTTGAATGTCATGTAATGGTTATACACCGAAATCAAAAAGTGCATGACTACATGAAAACATATCGTTGAATCGCTGAGAATGACACTGGAGGAACAATCAAAGTGTTATGATCTAGAAATGGTGGGGAATACATGTCCATGGAGTTTAATAATTACCTGGAGAAGCATGGGATGAAACATGAGATAGATGTCATGGGAACTCCACATCAAAATGGTTTTGTAGGGTACATGAATCAACATGTAAACAGTATCACAGCACAATGGTGATCAAGAGTTGTATTCGTCAACATTAATAGAATGTGGAAGTTAAATATGAAATGTATATTATAAACCATATAGGGCTATATATGTGTGAGGTAAATAAAACATATTAATTATGTCAAGGAATGAATCCCTCCTTGAAATATTTTCATGTTTTTGGAATAAAATATTTCATCCGTAATAAGGAAGGATATATGGGGAAGTATTGTGACAGTGTAGATGATGGAATATTTCTTGGATACATCCTGAAGAGAAAGTCCAAAATGTGTTCCAAAAAGCACCTAGGAAGAATTGTGGAAAGAAGTGATGCTAAGATCATTAAAAATAAAAATAAAAATACTTCATGGAATTATTATGCTGACATGATAGAAGATGAGGAATAATTTTAACATCGATCAAAATCTAATACAGAGGTAGCGGATGATGTTCAAAACTCTTAGGAGTCAAATCATGATGTTGACTCAGAAGAGGAAGTTATAATTAGAGATAATGTGGTTGAACCCCAAAAGAGAAATTGAAGAGCAGGAATTGATTTGTCCAACAATATCAAGGATTTCAATGCACTAACACAAATGATGAGAATGATTATTACTTATCAATCTTCACTACAATCTATTGTGGAACCATCCTCAATTGAAGAGGATGCAAAGATGAGTCACAGTTGAAAAAAATTAATGAAGATTTAGATCAAATTGACAAAAATCAAACATGGGATATTGTCAAAAGACCTGATGGTCACGATTTCATTGGTACGAAGTGGATTTTCATGTAAAAATTTGATGATCATGTAAATGTGATCAGAAATAAGGTGTGCTAGTTCTATAATTTATATTCTCAAATTGAAGGTGATGATTTTGAAGAAACATTTTCTCCAGTAGTGAGACTATAGTCAATGAGACTATTATTTTCTATATAAATACAAATGGGTTATAGAGTGCATCAAATGGATGTTAAGACAACATTATTAAATTGTGTATTGGGAGTAGAAGTCTACAATGAACAACATGTGGGGTTCTAGCATGGAAATTATGAACTAAAGGTCTGCAAATTAATGAAAGCTCTCTATTGCTTGAAATAGGTTCCATGGGTGTGGTACTCTCTGTTGGACTCTTATATGATAAATATTGTGTTTAAAGGAGACAGAATAGATAAAATTCTCATTGTGAAGAACTCTCAAAAGGAACATTACATGGTATTGGTATTGGTGGATGATATTATTTTTGGTGGATGAATACTGGGAGTAGTGGATGAATTTACCAATCACATCAAATCTGAATTTGAAATGTCCATAATTGGTGAACTAACAGTCTTTTTAGTGTTCTAGGTACTTCTAAAGAAGGAATACACTATCATTTCTCAGGAAAAGTGTGCAAGATATCTGCTAAAGAAATTCAATATGCATGAATCCAAACCAATTAGGACACCTATTGAAGTTAGATGAATTCTTGGAATATATGAGCAAGGTACTTCTATGGATTCCACCATGTACAGAATAATCATTGGAAGCCAACTATACTAGATGACAACACGACCAGATATTGTTTTTGAAACTACCCTTGCAGCCCTCTTTCAGAGTAATCCAAAGGAAGAACATATGGTAGAAGTGAAAATAATCATGATATATATTCATGTTGAAAGAAAGTCAACCAGTGGCAGATCATTCTATATTGGGAAGAAATGTGTAGGCGGGTAAAGCAAGAAACATGAATTTACTTCTCTTAGTACTACCAAAGCTGAATATATGCCTTCTACAAAGGAATGAATTCGGTTACATTGGATGAATAAGCAAATGGATGACATATTTGATGAGTTGAAACAACCAATATTGATTTTTTGTGATAACAAGTGTGCAAAGGATCTTAGAAAAAATAATATTCAGTATTCTCGTACAAAACATATTGAGATTAGATATCAATTTATCAAGGGAAAATTTGAATAATGATTTTTCAACATAGACCATGCAGGAACTGATGAGAAGTGGATGACATTATTACCAAGCCACTATCTAGTGCTATGATTGAGAAACATCTGTTGAATCTCAATGATCAGCCAGTTCCCAGTGCATAATGTGGTGATGATATTTTCTTATCCTAAGTTGTTTTAACTATATTAATCTATTTTTGAAATTTTTGCAGGTTTATGGGGGAGATATGATCTAAGGGGAGTAGGTTTTGAGCACTATAATGTTGACATACAGGTCTTTGGGTTTATTAAAAATTTGAGAGAATGGATAAATTCAATTAAAAAAACTAGAACTTCAACAATGAAGGTGGAGAAATTAAAAATATGATTAGATAAAACAAAAGGATGAGAACAAAATTAATGTCCTCTCTCATGTTTCTACACCGAGAACTGCTCACATAGTATAAAGTTATGACAGAGTTGTTTCTCAAAGATTCATGTTTTGATCAGGGTCGGTGATTCTGTGAATTTATCTGAGATTTCCAAAAAAATCTAATAGGGGAGATTGTTAGAACCAAGTATTTTCATTGATAATAATAGAGTATGGAATGTGATTGGTATCAATCATCATAAAAATGACTAGGGTGTTGTCAAGGACCAAGGCCATATGATTGAGGCTGAAGGCATTATTGAAGGTGGCACAGTTTCCCAGTGTTTGCCAAATTTTTGGGCCTCAAAAGCCCGAATTTTTATGAATAATGGAGAATGAAATCTGAAACGGAAGAGGAATGAGTATCCTAGGACATGGATCGTGGAACAGGACTTGGAATGGTATCTAGTCACATACCAGGTAGTGAGAATGATTCATTGAACCAAATATGGTTTGCGACTGAGCGTTAGTGTGGTACATAGATGGGATGAGGTCAGCAGAGGTGGTCGAACACATAGGAAAAAAGCTGCTGCATGGAGCAAGTAGGATAGTGGTTCGCCATTGTATGGTTGTTTGTGGTTGGGAATGTATCGAATCATGTTTTTGTAAATTTTGATTTATTGGGTTAAGTAGGTATCTTTTCCTATATAAAAAACATTGTTCCCACTAATTACTGGATAGATTGAACTTATATAGAATGTAAATTTTTGTTTGGGATTTTGGAAATCTATGAAGGAATCTCACAAAGGCCTAAGTGGTTACTAAAGGATGAAGGAATTTCGTGATTCGTAAAGAAGTTCGTGAAGGCTGAAGTGGTTCACGTGGAATGAATTCCACCGAATGATTTTTTCGGTTTTTATAACCCACAAAGGAAGATCGATATTTGGAGAATGATATTTGGTATACAGAGGAGACGATGGTCTGTGAACAAATAATAGTTCCTTGAGAGGAGGAGTTTCCCAAATGAATCTTGTGGAATTGGTATGTGGTAGTGGTACGTGATCGCAAATACCGAGGCAGTCAGCAGAAAAAGGGTGGTTCACAGATGCAGTAGTGGTATGCGAAGAATGTGTTCATTGTACTAGACTCATTACTCAGTACATGGGAGGATTGGGTGGTTCTCAATTTTCACAAGTAATCTTGAAATAGATTAACATCGGTTTGTGAAGGAATGTTCTAGTACTTTTCATTACTTGGGAAAGTGGAATTCATCTACAGGAGAAAAATGAACATCAACAGAGCATCCATTTATAGTAGAGGATGCAAGATTTGATGATAAACCATTGAATCAACCTTCAAGTTAATAATTTCAGTGAAGATTATTCCAAAGTACTGAGCAAGGGGGGGGGGGGTAAACGAATGTGATATGAGGGATATAGTGTTCTCTCCCTGAACCTTGTAAAGGTCGTGCACCTAGCACCAAGTGACTGTGAGAAAATTTTGTATTCCACAACCTTTGAAGATTAGTGGTTTTTGTATGACTGAGTCACTATTGTCGTATAATCCTTGGACATATCCCTTTTTATTGAACCATGTAAAATTGAAGTGTCATTGCTTTTCATGTGACTATTTATTTTCTGATCCTCCTTGTTAGGTAGGTTTAATAGGTTCCTACCATGGTCGGAACATGATCCAATAGTTTAAAAAAACATTTGACACCCTAATTCACCCATCCACTCTTAATGTGTCCCGGGGCCTTTCAAAAATAAATTTGAATAACTATATGAGAATATTGAAATCATTCTAAAAAACATTTTTTGGAAAACATTGATATTAATGAAAATTGATTTTTTACCAAAGAGAGAAACAATGATGGTTTTCCTTATAAAATTTCTTTCAGTCTCTAAAGTCTTTAATGCGAATAGATGGTAAGTAATACATTTATTTTTAGGAAATATCAAGAGTAAAATAAATTTAAATTTATTTATAAAGAAAATATAATATAATTTCCTTCAATGGAAATTCAATCTCAAGTAATAATCATAAAAATAATATTGAATCATAAATCCCTTACCGCAAGTTTGACATGAATCAAAGGTGCACAAAAATATAATACAATAAACTTAATATCTTTTATAATTCTATAAAATATTCATTTAAATACTTATAATTTCATATATGGTCTTCTTATAACATTTTTACACCAACTTATTACTAACACATTATTAAAATTATCGTTCTTGGTGTTAACTATTTCATTTGTTCTTGGGACATTCCATTCAGCAGTTATCATCATTATATATTTATCACAATTATATCATATATAATATAAATTTTAATATATAAATATCATATATATAAATTTTATTCATATTTATATTCTTCTATAGCATCTAGATATAGAAAATTAAATTACTCTATTTATAGAAATGGTAGGTATTACTTACGCATTAACGTTGTTTTCACTTTTCAACAAATGGAATGAAAATATGATAAATAGTAATTCATCTATATATAATAATAATAATTGCATCACATATATAATATAAATTTCCATTCATTATATCCTTATTATCATAAATTTGTAGCATTAATGAAAAATAAATCACATCTCTTGATGGATGGGGGAGTCCACACGTATGCCTGATCAATGTTGTTATTTTCCAATGAATAGGATGGTTAGAAGGTAGATATGATATTATAAATATATAACTATAATTATTTCTTTAATATCATGTATAATCATTAGACCAATAATAATAACCATCCATAAAATATAATGTTGTCAAATGAGTTGTATCACTATGTGGATGTAACAGCCCGAGATTTTATGAAAAATATTCTTTTTAATTTTATTAATATCTTGTGTTGTACGCTACACCAAAAGGAGCTTGCACAACACGCATCATTGACTTGCCTTGCATTATACGCAATCGCAACCTTCCTCGATTGCATGTGTAGTACGCAATACTGAGTTTCACGAAACAACGATATGCTATTAAAATATTATTAAAACTAGCCGTTATGAATGGTAATAACCACTTTTTAAATTTTAGAAAATTTAGCTCTCAAAATGGACTTCATTTTTTGGATTCAGAGTATCGAATTTATCCTAAGGTGAAATTTTGTTACTTTTCAGATAACTTTGATATTTTGATGAATAGTGAAAATTACTAAATTTTAGTTAAAAACAACTTTTTTAATCGAAATAATTAATAGTGATAAATTATTAATTTGAGTGGTTTAAAAGTATATTTAGAATATATTTCTACAATTTAATACAATTTTGGTCATTGGATGTAATTTCACATTTAAACCAGACATAAACAAGTGTCAATCTTTTGATAGGTATTGTTTCTTAAAAACACGCTATTTCTTTTAACAGCGGGATTTAATTATAAAATTAATTAATTCAACTTCTATGTTATGAATTTGGTAAAATAGACTTCATTTTTGAATTCGGAATATGAAATATAGCTTAGGATGAAATTTTGGCATTGTTCTGAAAAACATCAATTTTTGATGAATAGTGAAACTACTAAGTGGTAGTTAAAAAAACTGAATTTTTCATTAAACTTAATTTTACCGCTTCTGTGAATGGAATTTCAAAAAATCCGAGAGAAACGGTTGATTTCAGTAAGTAAAATGTGGTTCAATGAGATGAAAATAATTTTTGGTGAATAGTAACTTTTTACTTTTATTTACCACGGTTAAAAGTAAATAGGGTAATTAAGGGTAAAAATGATATTAATATTACCCTAACACATGTCCTAATCCTATTGGACAAGTGTATCTCGACCAAAAACAACCTTAAGTGTAAAATATTATCATTTAGGCCCACTTGGATTAGATTAGGACATTTATTATTAATTTATTTAAAGAAGGGTTAAAATAGTTAAAATCAATGTTTAATAAGTAAATCATTTTTAATATGGGGTTATAAATAAGATAAATTCGATTGTAAATATTCATTAGAAAGATAAAACGATTTCCTACATGATGGTATTTTATTTGTAATTTTTAGACATCAAATAATATAATTTATTTATGACACAAAGATGATGCAGTAATTATCTTATTAATGAAATATTGACATAATTGATAATATAAATAACAAAATAAATGTAATTTAAGACTTTTTATGAATTCCACTAATTTTCTAGGTTACTATGATATATTAGTGTTGATGTAATCAACTTGTTTCGAACATATAATTCTGTTATGACTTTCAAAAAAATCATATATCAAATAGTGTCAAAATTGACACAAAATAGTTTTTAAATCAAATATTATATTATTAATTGTTATTTTATTCCTAAAAATCTAAGGTTCGGCCAAATTACTTAGATAAGGATATATATATTAATAATAAACAATTTGGGGTTATTTTGGCATGTTATTGTAAGTGTATTAACCATATAGTGAAAGAAAACAAAAAGACATGGTAAAAGTTAAATTATTTAACTTAGAGTTAAATCTAATTGATAAGGTTAAAATAATACCCTAAACTTGTCTAAATCTTATTGGTTGATAGTATTTCGACCCATACCCACTTTATCTCCGAAATAAGACTCTTTGGAACCATTATAAACCGATTTTGACTTTAATATAAAATAATATTTTGAGATATTCCTAAGGTGCCCCTCTCCTCCCTTATAAAAGGACACCTCCCCCCCCCCCCCCCCGCCCCCCTCCTCCTCACACCAATTTGAGCACTCTAGCTCGGCCAACCCCTGCCATTTTCTCCTCTCCACTTCCCTAGAATAATCCTAGAGGTCCTGGTCTTCTTTAAAAACCAATCTTAGTTCCCTAAGTGGAGAGTTCAAAGAGGCGTTCCAAATAAGAGGTAATATCCATTACCGATCTTTTCAATTTCTTTCTTCCTCCACTTCTTCTTCTTTAGTTGTTTCATGATAAATTAATAACATAAGTATTACTTACATACTGATATGTTATTATAAATATGAAACAACCCTAATTCGCCTTCTATCCATCCTACGGAAAAATGAAATCACCGCGCGTGCGTACGTACGGAATACCGTCTCCACGCCGTGGTGTAATCTATTTTCCACCACCACTTTACAAGGATGGGTATAATGGTGTAATGAGTAACTATTAATTATTATTATAAAGTAATATTGATATTGAAATAATATATATATACTCCAATACAGTTCCACGATCATAGGAACGATATCATCACTCGTGCGTACGTACGGAATACCGTCTCCACGATGTGATGCAACTCGTTCTACATGATCATCATTACATAGTAATTATATAAATGAATTGAATGAATAAATATGATATATGTTACACTAATACCATTCTGGATATAAGTTATCTATAACATTAAAATAAGAATAAGAATGTATTTGGCAAAACACGCATAAGAACAAAAGGCAATAAAGACCCGAGTAACAAGTAACAATGAAATATTACTAACAAGAAGCTAAGAATATGACCATATATGATATCATATAAATATGTATGATTCTGTAATAAGTCAATAACACTATTTAAACCATTATACAGGAGCTTCGGACACATACAAAGCTAATCGGACCTAAGGTAAGGGAAATATCACAATCTCATTTTTATCCGAGATTGTTTATTCGTAAGTATTTACTGGGGTGTATTTTATCATCCACATCCATGTTCCCTCAATATGTAATACTGTTTCCATCCACTTGCAATAGTTTAAATCCAATTTTACCCTTAGGTGAGTTTTTAGTAAATAATATTAAAGGAATCTTTTGTCGTTTTTCCGTACGAGGTACTTTTTGACTTTTCCGACAAAAGTACGGGAAGAATGTTTTTTTAACTTATACGGAATGAATGGATTTCTAAAAAATTATTTCCAAGAAGCTTACCTTACAAGTATTCAAGTTTATTTTTAATCAACTACTTTTAGTTTAAAATTTTATGAAATGTTAAGAAAGGAAAAGTGTTTTTGAAGTAGAAAGGGTATTTTCCTCAAGAATGAAGTTCAAGTATTTTATCAAAATTATTTTCCATCTAAGATAATAAAACGGTTCTGTTTTTATCCCTATTATTACATGGATTTGATTATGTTGTGATGGAAACATTTTTATGAATTCCTTTATCTTATATGAATTGTTTTATGATGTCATGTTGTTTAAGAATCCCATTTTTATTACATGGGTTATGCGATGGTGTATGATTTATGATTATGTGGCACACATAAGAAAGGATTCATTATAAGATGGGTGGGACCTATATCTCCCTCCAATGCATTGGGTAAAGATTTTATATCTCATGAGATAGACATGGCTGGAGTGGTAGGTTATACCGGTTCAGTGAAACAGGACTGAAACGAGGGTTACTCGATTCAGAAAGGGACTTTGTCCACTAAGATCATCTTGGCAATGAGTCTTGACTAACAAGAAATGATTCTCTATGATTATGTGTGAATGACACAAAGTTTCATGTTTTAAGTTATTATTATTGTGATTACATTTCACTACCATGATTTATCCCATGTTATGAAATTATGCACTCTTTTGCAGGTTATGATTTCCAAAATGTTATGTTCTTATGAATACGATGTGATTGATATTTCTTTTGTTTACCCTTACTGAGCATTTGAGCTCACCCTTTTATGTTTTCTTTTCCCCAGGATATAAAGAAAGGTTTTAGGTAAAAAAACGGAAGATCTTTATGGGAGATGTTGAAGATCTTTCACCACGATTAGAAGATTTTATTCCGAGTTTCCAAAGACACTAAACTATTACGATCCTTGTGTGTGTGTGTTTTTTGTTATGTACTAAGTATTCCGCAAAAGTAATGTAATGTACATGTACGTCAAGATACGTGACTCTACAGTGGAGGTGGTAGTCCACACATACGCACAATATATACTTCCAATTCCCATTTGATAGAATGGTGGCAGGATAATAGTAGTTACATGATCATTATAACATTTAAGTATATTTATGATAATGTAATTATTATTTTATTATGAATATAAAAGATTTGATGAATTTATAAGAACAAATTAAATTAATGGGTTTCCTATTATAAGGGAGGGAAAGGATGCACATGAAATTACAAAATAGATTAAAATATAAAAAACTCATTATCAAGAAAAATGATTCCAAAAGCAAAAAAAATGAAAACGAGGATATGGTATATGTATCATCATACATGGAACATTATAAAGGTTTTAATTTCATTTTAAACCATATACATTATTTTTACCCCTTTGTTAACATATTTTAATTAGAACCATTCTAATGAATTTATTTAGTATAAAAGAGTTATAATAATAAATAAAAGGAAAAAATTGGCTCATAAATAATCAATGGAATAATTTTTAGAACATTTTTCGTTATACTTGTTCTCTTTCAATATTATTATGACATTTAAAGAATTTAATTAAATTTTTTTCTAAAAATATAGTTAATTAGATATTAAGAACAATTCATAAAATTCTACAATGAAAATATCATTAATGAAATGTAATTTGAATATAAACCTTTTCTATATCTCTATTATGTTATATTAATTTATAAAATTATTTAAGTGATATAATTAAATGATAAAATAATAATTTTATAGTTTTTAATATCATTTAGATGATTTTTCTACAAGTTTCACAACCACTATGTCAGTGTTATATAAGAATTTAATGTGATTATTTCACTAATAAAATTTAATAAAAAATTATTACAAAAAACTATTTTCGTTTAAAAAACTATTATAGTATGAATTAACCACTTTACATCCTAATTTATTTTTTAAAATACTAAATTCAAGAGACAGATATTTTGATATTTCCATTATATAAGAAAATATAAATTTGATGATCAAATAAAAAACAGACAATAGTTCAATATAATATAATCTAGAATGAAATGGTAGAATTAATTATGTAAATTGAAATATAGTCAGATGGTTCATTTATTTATTATCTTATCTCAAATTTTGAACCACGTTTTACCCATTTTACCCTTACAAAGGTGACAAATATTTACCACAATTAATATTCATAATGAAAAAACATAAAAGGGAATTATATACTGAATTAGAAAAATTTTATTAAAAATATGTAATAACATTTTCCGTATATAATTTATATAATTTAATGAAATTAAATTTAAGATAAGTAAACAAGAATGGATGAAAACTATTTGTAATAAAGAATTATTTTTATGAATAAAACTATATTTTTTTAATCCCATTCCTAGAAAAAATTACATATGAATATTAAAAATATTTACTAAATATATAATATGTATAATTAATTAAAATAATTAACTAATAATGATTGATATAATTTATTAATATAATAAAACATTACATGCATAAAATTGTCTTTCAGTAATATAACTATTTTAATTTCAACTGATTTTTATTTTCATTTGTAATCAATTGATAACCAATTAAGTCATTTTATACATCTGTAAAACATAAATTTATTATAATTGAGTTATTCCTATTCAAACCCATAAATCTAATGGATATGTGATAGATATCAAATTATATAATAATTTTTCAACTGTACAAGACAATGTTTTTAATGTTGGTGTTTCATTTAAAAAATGAAATAAAAAATAATAATATTTATTTATAGAAAAAATATCATAAAATATTATGGTGTAACATCAAGCTCCCTTAAAATGAATATCTCTAAATAAATTTCATCACAAAAAAACAATTAAATGGAAATTTCAATATTTAATTTCACCCTATGTTCCTAAGTTGCTTTTTTCAAACTTCTGATTCTTTTAGAGAACATTAAATTAGTTGGTAGTCTTTTTTCTATTAATTTATAACTACGATCCATGATTTCTACTAGTTCTTAATCATAGTAAATATCAGTATAAAACATTATGAACCCTGATTTTAATACATGTGATTAATTAAGTATATACCATCTCAGGAGAGATACATGGAATTCATCATGAACATGATACTTGTGTGATGTAAGTTTCAAATGATAAGCCATTTTCCCTAATAGATCAAGAATCTCAAAGAGACCAATATACCTACAACTAAGATTTCATTATTTTTAACATACAATCATTATATCATGGATAAATTCATACGAATACCTTCTCAACTACCTCAAATCAAAGATTTCTCAAATGACTGGTAGAATAACTTTTCTATCAACTTCGAGTTCCCTTGATGTTCTACTTGGTGGTTTTGGATTTCTTTACCATTTCATCAGGTTTATTATGTTTTGGTAGATATGTTTATCTAACATAATCCCAAAATTTTAGGGTTATACCCATATTTGTAGGTAGGTATTCATAAGGATGTATTTGAACGGTTGAGTGAAAACCACTATAAGATGAATACTTGATGAGTGAAGTTATTATTGAGAAGACATTATAATAGTTGGTGCCCTAGACCCCATAGAAACAATTCATTTTTATTATTATATCATGTATACAATTACTTATTTGTGTTATATTCATAACATAATAAAATTTATATTTCTACATCTACTATTTATATGGTAATTTATGTAGATCATTTATCATATCAAATGGTTTTTCCAGTTCCTAGTCTATAATGAGAACCAAGAGACCCCATTAATATAATATTCAACTTATGTCATATCGTATAGAAAAACCATGGTGATGGGAAATGGATGATGTTTGACCATCATATTCTTATGGCTCATAATCATTGATAATTCATCTTATAAAATTCACACTTGGTGGTCTTGATTAGATGAGATAATGAGAAATGACATTCCAATTGGAACCCCACATGTTTCAAGTGTCATCAGTAGTTCATATCAGCAAACTCGTATACAGATCTCCAAAATTATGATTATTATTTGTGTATACCATTTGATTATGTAAATTTATTAAATATGAAAACTATGAAATTAATTTGATAGATAGGTATCTTTCATTGGGTGCATCATTAGAGGTATGACATTGATTTAATAATCAGGATAGTTTTTTCTTTTATAAAGGATTAAATTACTCATGATTAGTCAGTGATGTTGGTAGTACCATCACATAATCCATGTCCATGGTAGAAGAAGGTATGTCCATCCATTTCGGTCATTGAACAATAAATGATGAAAGGGAGAGGTAACAAAATATACATCATAATTTTTGGGAAATCATTATATAATGATATTATATTATACAATGTGTGTTCATACGAATTTTTTTTAATAATGTGAATTTTTTTATTTCCATTGGTGCCTTGGTGGGTTTCTAGAATCCCTTCTTAATCTATGAATATTACTCTCTTCTATCAAGGCAAGGGCCTAGAGGGTGACACACTATTCATGTTCAAAATTCTAGCCTCTTCTAATGAATATGAGTGTAGGTAATTATGGGTCACACTATGGGTTTCAAGAGATGTATGACTTTAAATGATCACCATGGAAAAAAAATCATTATTGTTTGAGTTTAGAATAATATATATTGAATTTATTAATTAAAATTATTCACAGGATATAAAGTTAATATATGGAAAAATATTTAATGAATCAATTTTATTTTAATATTCACTATTCATTTAATATTTATTTGAATGAAAATTCATGTTAATGGATCACTTTTATCAAATAATAAATTGTATTATATTAAAACAAAATGATAAAAATATTATTGATTTTATGATTCATTAAATCATTTAGAATATGAATTTTATAACCAATTTACTTTCTAAAACTTATTCAAGGGAAGGATCAATTTTTGAGTATTTTGTGCCACACTATATATGTGGGAGGAGGCTATAATTTGAGGAACTATTCAATATACTATTTTAAGGGCCTATCTATAATTTCCCTCTCTTCCTAGATAGAGAACCTATAATGTCCCTAACCCTGACGCTACTAAATGGTTCCCCAAGTCATGTTGTTTAATGACACAAAGTGCACCTCCCCATGCACCAGAGGTTTTTGACTGGCTATGAGAGTAAAATAAGTCATGTGTGGAGACTATATCCCCTTTTTCAAGAGTAATCTATAACAGATAACATATGAAATGACTAAGTCGATATGTAAATAACCAAAAACATGTATTATCAAACAATTCCCAAATGTTCAACAAACCACAACCAACAAAAATTATGACAAATCATACTTATCTTCCAAGTGTGAAGAAAACACAAAATTAAATCAAACAACAGAATCCTCAAAAGTGTCCTGACTCCATGTTTGAGTCCTCATCCATTTAAATTGTAAGCCCAACTAAACACCCTTATATAGTTCCCTTTCCCTTGTTCGGATATACAAACATGAAATCTTGTCCACTATCCAATGATAGACTGAGAAGGGTATGTGTAAAAATTAGTAGGCCACCACCAACGGTGTCTACAAAATATCAAGTCCAAATAGATAGTTCAAGCAAGAAGTAATTGAATGATAAGAAAAATATGACTTAAATCAGGTTCATTTACGTAACAATGTACACGTAACACATTTTTATAATAAATAGATTTCATAAATTACACTATCTTCATTAATGAGGTCATATTTTTTATGTGTTCGATGTATTAGTAATTACATTTTATAAAATCCATCATATCCCAACCAATTACTATGAATAAGGGAATAAGTAATGTTCCCTAACTCTCTGAGGATAATATTTTAAAATAAATACTATACACTAACCGATAAGCCTAGGTATAGGCAGTCACATCAAATGCATTTGTTAGTGGAATAACGCCTTGATTCCCTCCATAAGTTATTCATTTTGTGGCAGGTTTATGGCCACATTCTTCACCCGACCCATGGGTGTAGTTCCTTATATCTAATACCTTAAAACAACCATGCCACATGCACATGCCTATTTATCCATTATCACAACTACTATATCACAAATCACACACAACAAATAACATAGAATTCACATTAGATAATCATTCAAAATATAGTATTAACATCATTCCTTTACACATTTTTATATCAACCCTTTACATTTCATTTCCCATTTAACCCATTTCCTTTCTATATGCCTGATCCATTTATATATATTCCAACATTCTTGTGTATTTTCCTAAATTAAAATAATTATCAATTAATACATGTTTTCCATTTATTTGTTATATCAACAAATTAACATTTACCCATTTAACATAATTATCATTCCACATGCTTTATCTCAATAAATTATTTCATGGATATTTCATAATACATGTAGCATAATCGTAATTTTACCAATTAGATAATAGAAAAACAATCCCTTATTCCACTATCAAAGTCAACACACACTATTAATATTCCATTTTAAGTTAATTTTATAATTTTAACATGTTCTTCATGGCCTCTATTATATCATAAATGAATTCTGGGATTAACATTTCCATTCCTTATATTTGGAATCATTGGAATACACCATCGGTGGCTGTAAATTGGTCAAATCAACGTTAAAGATTCCAATGGGGTTTGTGAGGGGATGAAATCCTATTTCAACAAATATGTTTACCAAATATTTCTAGAGAAATTAAATTCACCTCAAGAAGGAATCAAATGCACAATTAAAGCACACATGAACAAAATAACTATGGTATATAACATGTGTAACACCTACATCAAATTTGAAGTAATCTGAATGATTAACCACAAGCTTATATCAATATTCAAGATCCCCTTGAATCATAAATCTATAATCCACTGAAAAAGGATGGTTTTGGGGTGCTATAACAAAATAATCCAAATTTCAACCCTAATAAGGAAATGAAAATAAATGGAAGGATTAGAGTCACCCAGATCATCAATTTGAAACAAATGAATCTCCAAATAGCCAAGCATACATGGAGAACCATCATTGGGAATATTTTGGAGCATGAGTTAATCACAAGGATTGGGGAGAGAATAATGGTAAGAAAAATATGATAATATACTTAACATACTTTTGGGGGAATATTAAAATTTCACATTTTAATGGCTTTCATGATTTGGCAGTATGGTTTAAAAAAACATGGGAAAACTATTTACCTTCCACTATCCATGAGTGGTTGAGTCACACATATACTTGGGGAGGCCCCCACAATTTGATAAACCATGCACCAAATATGTGAAATGAATCTATCCAAGGCCACATGATTTCTCCCTTGCCCTTTCATGGTTTACTTAAATGGGTTCCCTTCCAACTTGCTTACATGGTTTTGGCACACAATTATCTCTAACCATGCCCTAACAATGCATTATGTGCGATATGGAAAAAAATCCTCCTTTTTTATGTTCATAATCTGCATAACACCCCATAACATCCTCATGCTTCCAATTAATTCTCTATTAACCAATATTAATAGATATAAACTAAAATTTAAAAATGGAAATACCTCTATAAAGACCAAGATTTTAATACCTTCCCACATTATAAGGTATCATCCCTGAGCATCCCTCTCATGCATAACTATGCTTCAAAAGAAAATGGATCAGGCCACTGTTCCCACACATCCAACTCCATTTCCATGTTTCTTCCTGATCATTTCAATATTTCCATAATCTTGAACACATGGCATTGTAATTCCTTGAATTAATTTCACATGATGCTCAAGAATATGAACTGAATGATCCTCAAAGATGCATTAGCCTCAACTCAACATCATCAACATCAATCCGGTGATATGGGTTTATGTGATACTATCATACATTGGAAACCTGAAAGACATTATGTGTTCCACTATATAGTTGTGTAGGGTGCACTCTATATTCCATTGGTCTGATCCTTTCCACAATCTCAAATGGGCCCACATAACTAGGAGAAAACAAACCATGCTTCTGAATTTGATGGCGACCAAACCTTGATGAGACCCTAAGAAATGGATGATCACCCATTAAAAAGTCAAGAGGTCTATGAAACCAATCAGAATATGAGTTCTACATACTCTTCGCAGTTTCGATGTGCATCTAAATCAATAGAAACTAAAATGATTTATCATGCATGACACATGGTCCAAACAACACATATCCCCTAAACTCTAACCAACAAAATGAAGATCTATAAGGCCGAAAATAGATTGCCTCATTCGGTTCCATTTGAATCATGGAATGATAACTATTATTTTAGAAAAACTCCCCAAGCACCAAATTATTTTCCCATGATCCACCAAAATCAGGATCACATGCCCTCTTCATGAATTCTAGTACCTAAATGGAATGATCCTATTTCCTATGATTCTATGGGTGGAACCAGTTTTTATTACGGCATCACAATAGATTCATAAAAGATGTACATACTCTAAAATGAATTATGTGGAACTTTTGAATTCCACACCCTTAGCTGATGATACCCTAATCTTAGATAAATTTTTGTAAACAATATGTAGATCCTATCAACTGGTCAATCACATCATCAAATTGAGGTAGAGGGTATCTATTCTTTACTATCATATAATTGTTATTCCTAAAATCAACAAAAAAATCTACAATAACCAATCAAACTTCCAAGAAAACAACACTAGATATCCTTAAGGTGAAATTATAGGATAAATAAACCCTTTATTATCTATCTCCTCTAATTAAGTTTAATGGTCCTAGAGTTCTATCAATATAATATGTATAGATGAATGGACATATTTTCTTATCCTCACAATAACTCTATCATGAACTCAAAATCCCTCTTGGGAACAAGAACTCATAAATCTCTAGGAAATACATCATAGAACTGATCCACCTTAGTTGGAAATACATGTTTCTCTATTCCCCAATCATAAATCTTATGACATACTACATGTGATGTATTTTCACCCAAATACTAAAAAACCATCAAAGAACGGCCTACTCGAACATCCCATTAACCATGATGAAAGTAAGTGTCTCCCTCATGAGATTTTAATGATTCCATATGATGTTAATATTCAGTGTGGTCCGGGTACCACATTAGCTAGTCCATTTAGGAAATCATATTCAAACATTACATTTCTGGGATGAACAAATACAATAAAAAATGATACCCAGCAACCTCTAAAGGACAACCCTGACAATTCTAGATAACTTCTATTTTCACCCCTTGAGTGTATCAATTGATATAACCCAACATACTCATTCATCTTATAATACAAAAATAGACAGAAACTGAGTAGAAATAAAATAATGTGATGTACTTGTATCAAATAAAGAACTATAGATCACGGAATATATAAGGATCATACTTTGAATTGTCAATGGTTTGACCCTACCAAATCCTGGTGTAGGTTGAACAACAAGTTGTTCCACTTCCCCTCTACCCATGACTTTTTTCTGAGTTCCTAGAACTACACTACTCTACTAATGTAGATAATATCACCCTGGTGCTCCTTTTCCACCAGCTCGATTGGTATGACCATTCAAGGTCCATCAGCTTCACTGATCTTGGGTAACTGACACCCTTCCTTCACTATACATCTCTAATTGTCCTCCATCAATTCACAAATGTCAAGGGTTCAAAAAGAACCAATTCACATTCCCTATTATTTCACACACTCGACACTCAATCGATGGTCAGGGCACTAACTGTGTATGTTCCCCAGCCTTCCACACTAATATTAAAGCAACTAGTCACCACCACAAGTGGTTGAAAATCTCTTATTTCTATTCTTCACACTCTCTATCTACAAGAGTCTCCCAAAAAATGCTTCCTTACCTTAGAAATCGCTCAACTAGTCTATCTAACTAGAACCATGAGCCCACTCCCTTAAGCCTCCTTCAAATTCTGATGGAGAAAAGTGCTTGATACACCACATCTACAAAAATAATTAGTTGAAAGATTTTTACCATCGAATTAATATCATGCCTCATTCGATCCAAAAACCATCTTGATGTAGCAGCCTCAATTACGACCAATGCAGGAATAGAGCATTGTAAGTATGAGAAGAGGCCCACATAATCTATCACTGAAAAAGTACCCTGCATCAACATCATAAAATATACATCCCACTCTTGTATCAAGGTATCTGGATATAAATGCTCAAAGAAAACTCATGGAATACCTTCTATATCATATTTCAGCCTACTAAGTCTGGACTATAATATCCTCCCAGCGTTTTACTGGTCCTCGCACATATAGGACACCAACATGACTCTTTTCCCAACTGGAATCTCCATTTGGTCATAGATTTTCTGGATATACTCAATCCAGAACTCCATATCAATGGTCCCACACTCTGGAAAATGATGTAGGGTTCATCAACTAAAATTCTGCAGTCAAATTGAATATACTCTTTATGACCCACCCTGAGTACCTTTACATCATTTGAATAATGTGAGCACTATTCTCATAGAACTTCTCCTTTCCTCACTTATCTTGGACCAATGGGATTCCTTGATCCACTCTTAGTGGGGTGTTCTCAATCATATCCTCTTATCACCCAATTAGTATATCTTATCATTGAATAATTTCTCTTCATTTCAAAAAATGATTCTTAGAGCACATAACATAAAGCTTTCACAATTTTATAGAAAAGAGGTCTCACTACTTGCCATAAAACAAATCATTCACACACACTACCAAAATGATCCCAAATGTATGTCTATAACTGTACATATACATCCCTACCATGTGTAGTGCTCCACATGGTGTAAAAAAATTCAAAATACCACAAGTATTTACTTTGAACACTCACAACCAATACACTATCAAAATATAAAAATTTTATTTTATACACATATCCTATTCACATATTTTATAACCTGAATCTATAAGCTATTTAAAATCATTCATTTAACAAAATTCTTTAACACTAATTTGTCATTATATTTATTTAATTATTTTCATAACCATTACAAGCCATTATTTTCTTCTCTTTTTCCAGAACATAAAATGCATCAATCCCTTTCAAGTCCCACATTCCCATCCTGCGTGTGTCTACCATGAGGCATATCACCTATCTCCATAGGTTCCAATAATGATGCATTAATTCACAACCTAATTCCATTCCTTTCACTAGTAAGATAACATAAATCAATCTCATCAAATAGAAATTTTATCAACCAATGGTGAAATATCATTAAACTATAAAATCACACATCAGGAACAACAATTCCTACTCATGGAACTTGGTCTTCCACTCATACATGGGTTAGAAACTCCCAATAATTATCTCATTAAAATTGTCCAAAACATATTAACATTCTTTATTCCACCCTAAATAGTGTGACCATAGAAAAGAAGAGATCTAATACAACTTTATAACATCCCCAACTTAGAATACACTAATCTATTCCCCGATCTGGTTCACCACATGACCTCAAGCACATCTCCATGTACATTCGAGGATGATGACTATCAGCTAGGGTCTAAAAAGTCATGTGGGGAGACTATCATCCCTTTTTTACAAATTATAAAATAGTAGATGACATATGAAATAATAGAGATGATATAAAAATAACCAAAACATGCCTTACCAACCATTTCCCAAATGGGGTACAAACCGCAACCAAAAATAAATTTAACATATCATGATAATTGTGCCATGTGTGCAGAAAACCCAAAAAAATACAAAAAAACAAATCCCTAAAACTCATACATGAACCATGTTTAAATCCTCATCCAAGAACATCCACATCCCAACTATACTACCAACATAGGGCCCTTACCCTTGTCCTGGCCTACAAACAAGAAATCTATTCAGCTACCCAATGGCATCCCATGAAGGGTGTGAGTACAAATAAGTAGGCCACCACCTATGGTGTATACGAAATATCTAGTCTAAACATATATTTCATGCAATTAGTAAATGAATGAAAAGGTTAAAAAGAGTTATCTCTTGTGGAATTAGTTAATAATATACATTCAAACCATTTTCATCATTAAAAACATTTGATCAATTACACTATCTTAATTACTAACTTTATCCTCATTAGATGATCCAGGGGTTAGAAATTACATCTTTTACACTGAAATCTATGACAATAAATTACTATGAATATCGGAATAATTAACGAACCCTTACTCTCTAGGGATAATATTCCACAATAAACACAATACACGTACCTAGAAGCCCAAATCTAGGTAGTCACATCAAACACATATATTAGGGTAATATAGCTTCAGTATCCTTACCTAACCAATGAATTTTGGGTTTGGATTAGAACATAATTCTTAACATAACCTATAACACACAATGCTTCCACAATACATTTCTCTTTGAATAATGCAATAGCTTGTGTTGTACGCAACGTGGAGTTTTAGCACACCAAGATCAATCAAAACTAACCATTATGAAAAAACCCAATTTAGAAAATTTTATATATTTTATTTTTTAAAATGGAATTCATTTTTGGATTTAGAATATCAAAATTATCTTATGGTGAGTTTTTTTTATTTTTCAGAAAACATTCAATTTTTGATTAATAGTGAAAACACTATGTAATTGTTTAAACCCGACATTAATATAAATATTGATTAATTTTATTTAAATTTATTATATAGTAATAATAGATACATAATACCTATATTTTTTCAATGTAATTCATTGGAGTCATTTTATAATAAGATTAGATATATAAATGTTTAATGAACTTTTAACGTCTTTTACACACCTTCTAAGAACATTTACAAAATTTTCATAAAACATAATTTTATTACTTATATGGATTGACTATAAAAACTACAGGAGACATTCTAGACATCAATAATAAAAATTTTATTAAAAAATATGAAAATAATTTTTTATGAATAGTATCTTTTGAATTTTATTTACCATGGTTAAAATTAAATAGGGCCATTAAAGGTAAAAATGATATTATAATTACCCTATAAAATGTCCTAATTCTATTGGATATGTTTATTTTGACCAAAATCATCCTTATTAATGAAATATGATCATTTTTATCTAATTTGATTACATTAGGTAATTTATTATTTTTTTATTTATAGAATAGTTAAAAGTGTTAATGTTAATGTTTTATAACTAAAACATTTTTAATATAGTGTTATACATAAGGTAAATTAGTCAATAAATATTCATTATAAGTAAAGTTGGATTCCTTAAATAATGTTATTTTATTTATAATTTTTATACATTAAATAATTAAATATTTTTATGACACAATGATGATGTAGTAATTTTCTTCTTAATGAATGATAAACATAATTGATATTATGAATATCAAAATAAATTAAGTTGATAATTTTGATGCAGTAAAATAATTTTATATGTTAATTTGAAATGATAGGATTTAATTAATCTATTTGGTTTGAAGTAATCAGGTTTTTTGACATTCAAAAAAACCAAATACTAAACACTATCAAAATTGACATAATTGAGTTTTTAAAATAAATACTATATTATTATTTGATATAATATTACTAAAAATATATGGTTCATAAAATGGACTTATATAAGATTATATATATCAATAATTAACCAATTGGGTTCTCTTGGCTTTTATAGTAATTTTATTAACCATTTATTATTATAATACAAGAATACATGGTAAAAAGTTCAACTATTTGCCTAATAGTTAAATCTAAAAGATAAGGTTAATATAGTGACCTAAACCTATCTAAAACATATTGGTTTAGAGGCTTTAGACCCATAAAAACTGTATCCTATAAATAAATCTTTTTTTAGCCATTATTAACCACATATTATTGTATAATAAAATAATATTTCAAGCATTTCCTAAAGTGACCCTCCCCACTCTTATAAAAGGACACTTCCCCTTATCTTAATTTCTCACAAAAAAAAATAATTTTTATGTGATGAAATCTACTCAAATCTCCTACCAATGACACTTATTTCATCATAGAGGCCTTCATTTGATAATAAAGCAAGACTAGGGAGCCATTATGATCAAATCAAAAGTATGTACCAAAAGAAGAGGTAATAATTTCATCACCTCTTTCAAAGTTCATTTCTTCTTCCACATCAACTTTCTTTGTTGTTTTCATACCAAATTAAAACATACAGTACCTTATACATACTATTATGTTATTATAAATATGTTACAAACATATTTAATATTTTATCCATCCTATGAATGACATTTCACCATACATGCTTACGTATGGCTTACCGTCTCCATGTTGTGGTGTAGTTTTTTATTCATACACTTTCTTATTTAGATGGGTATAATAATGAGAATTATTGATTTTAATAATAAATAAAACATGTTAAATATTATTTATATATTATATACCATCCAATTATATACAAATTCACAATTAATAGAATGATATTGTCGCTCGTGCGTACATACGGATTACCGTCTCCATGAATGCGATGAGATTAATTCATTATCATAACCACTAAAGAATAATTTTCATTTTATGAATGAAAATAATTTTTCAGAACTTAATATCATTCTTTATATGAATAAAATGCATTCAATACATAACAAACATGACTAACATAAAAAAACAAATAAAGGAAACCAAATCAGTTAACACCCAAAACAATGATACTGCTGAAATATCATTAACAAATAAAAGTTATAAGATCATATATAACATCATATTTATGTATGTGGTTATTTTATAATTTAATAACAATGATTTCACCAATATACAGGATTTTATCCTACCCTTTACTAAGGAAAAGAAAAATGTAAAGATTTTCATCTCACTTTTTATTCATGTGGTATTCAAGCTATATTTCCCGCTATTTCCTTTTGTGTCGTGTATGTACTAACCACGATTATGTTTATTGTGTAATATAAAATAATTTATAGATGTTTACCTATTTATTTTATGATCCTTCATTCATGGGGTGTACATTTTTTAAATTACCAAATTATTAAGGGAATTTTTAATTACAATTTTCACTCAGTGGGTTTTACGCAAACATCATACATTATTTGACTCCAATATTATGCCTGAAATAACTATTTATTTATATATGTAGTAATTTATGGCACCCATTGCGTGGATATAAATTTGATACACATAATCACTCAATTGATAAACTATCATTTCATTGATATAATCCTGATAAGATTAATCTTAACTCAATTTTCATTCATTAAGTAAAACATCCAAGTCATTGGTGTTATTTTTACAAGAATATGTGTGAATTTCCTATTATTGATATACAATGAATATACAGTTATATTTAGTGTATTTATATTTTTCTCACTTACTTATGTAATTTATTTTTCTCTATCCTAATTATATGTTCATTATTCAGTATTTCATCTCAATGTACATTCCATTGAGACTTCTTTTTATTTATACACCAGTTCACTTTTCTATGGTGTATATACTGTGTTTTGAAATAGTACATCTTGAATCCCTTTATTCTTATGATATCATAAATTTTATATTACCTCAAGAATTTGTATTCAATCATCTCTCATTTGGCTAGGAACACTAACTAAAATACCATTTTAATTTTTTAAATGATTTATTTTTTCTAAATATTTCTCATTAATGTCTATGTTTTAAAATTGGATTTAAGGATTTATTTATATTTAAATTAATGTTTTAAAATTAAAATTAATTTTAAAATTTTAAAAGTGTTATGGGACACTTTGATTCTAAAATCTCTTTTAAACAACTTCTTGATAAATATTGAGACTTTTAAATGTTTTCAAAAAAGGGGGACATTTTTCTCAAATTGTTTTACCGATTATATTCATCTATTTCAATATCCTTCATTATTCTTGATTGAGTTTGATTTATTATAATAACATCTTCCATATTGTATTAAATGAGTTATCATTGAATGGGGATGTTCTATTTTTATACCATTCATGTTTTTTGGTTAATGTATTAACATTTTTCATGCTAGTTTTAATAAGAATTCTTCTGGTATGTTATAGCCTTTTTGTATGAGGTTTTAATTGGACCTAGTATGTGATGTTTGAAGCCTGCAATAGCTCTCCAATGCATTTCATGGTATCATTAGACAATCTAGTGTGTTGGCACAATGCATTGAAAAAACTTCTATTTGCAGTCTTGGCACGAGGCCTTGACTATGTGGTTTTGATGTCCGGAATTATGCATTACATCATTATGAAATTAGTTATTGATTTTACATGTTATTATTTGACTTGTTGAATATCCATGTGAATAAGTAAATGTAATTATTTGATTTATATTTCCAATATTCTTATAAAGATTATGTTTAGAAATAATTTATTTTAGTATTATACATTTACATAAATTCTTATGTTTTCATAAGATAGATTCCACCATATTGTATCCTTACTGAGCGTCTAATCTCAACCCTTTATTATGTATTGTTTTTTGAGCATGTGAAGAAGTACATTATGAGTGTCTTTTTGGAATAGGATAATGAATATGAGTGTGTTAAAATGATAGTAAATGTTGTAGTTTTTCCATTTCATAATGTAATGTAAAACGTATGTATGTGTCCCGTACCTCTAGGGATACTAAACTGATCAGTCATTTAAGAAATGATCTCTTATTATCATACCAATGTTATGTAATAATTCTCCAAATCTCATTATCTAGGGTTGGGTGTTAAAGTTGGTATTAGAGGAAGTCTAGTACAAACCTTGGAAGATATATTTAGAAAAAAACAATGATTATAGAACATTACCCTAAGATAGACATTGTGGATTAGTATGGAAAAACATTATAGAATTCTGGTAATGTAGAGATTTTGTGAATTTTCAAAGCCATACATCCCTTTATAGGTACTAGTTGGTAGTGGTGGCTCTGAAAAATATGTACCTAGGAGTAAAAACTCTAACGATGAGTTTAGGGCTTGACCTGGGATATCCTGGTACATGACAATGGGTCTTGCGGCACTCTTGGTTATGCCACTTCTGAGGGATATGCTTTTTATAATTCAAATTTTCATTATAAACCATTTTTAACGATATATGAGTATATACCTCCTCCAAGAAAACCTTTTTATGATTATGGATTATATATGAAAACTGTTCAATTTATGATAAGTGTTTTACATGTTTTAAATTATGTAATGTGATTCATAAGCTAATCTAGTGTATGCCATTGTTTATAAATGGATCCTAGTTGAATGGATGGAAACTGTATCAGCACATGTATATCATGAAGGGATTTTCCTCATACTGAAGATAATTATAGTGGATCTGGTGATTCTACTTGTGATGATCAACTTTTCACTATATTGGGACAACTCACTCAGGTTATGAATAATAACCTTACCCATATCGAGCACCCTGATTCACAAAGAAGATGATAAATGTTATACCTCTTCATGAGGCAACAACCAACAATTTTTAATTGTAATACAAATCAATTTGTA
This sequence comes from Viscum album, assembly GCA_963277665.1. NCBI lineage: Eukaryota > Viridiplantae > Streptophyta > Magnoliopsida > Santalales > Viscaceae > Viscum > Viscum album. The sequence goes on from OY728133.1 coordinate 1,979,636,848, forward strand.
GCTATGACATGTATAAGTTTCTTAAAATAAATATTTCATGATCTGGGGAGTCGAAAAAGGGAAAAAGTTTTCATGGATCTTTATCACCTACCTGAACTATGAGAAATCCCTAGTTAGTGTGACAAATTATTTTTAGTTAAATGATTTTATTGATCAATAATAAGTTTACTTGGGATCTTATGTTTTATCAAAAGGATATCCGGATTATTGAAAACTAATTGGGTTATTATGTGATAAATGTTATTTTTGAAGACATTCACTCTATTGAGAACACTATATGCCTAAGAAAAATTCAAAACTATTCAATTTCATATGATGAGTAATTGTGTATTTTTTTGGAAGAATATATGTTTTTTATAGAGATTCTGGTTATTAATGGAAATGATTATGAAATCATAGAGAATATGTAAATTGGTTAATTACACATCTGTATAAGACATTAAGAGTGGTTGTTATTATTTGGAGATAAATGTTATTGATTTACTATGAAAGTCTTTGTGATTAAATTCTTCTAAGTATTGGGTTTAGATCTTAGTATGGATTATATTGATAGATTTTGAGGACAATTTTTTATGGAATGGTCTTTATCGAACATGGGGTATTTTTGGTTTAATTTTGGAAATTAAGATTAATATTTAAATATATAAATTATTAACCATTTTGGGGATCATCTGATTCATTACTGACCATTTGGTTTTGGTTGATCTCTAAAGACAAGGGAATTATATAGTTAATTTTATTTTGGATTATGTGATTCTCTAGAATTTGATTTTGGTGCTTCAACTTTGACCAAGTCATCTTGAATAGTCATATATTGGAGAAAAGATAATTTAGTGGTATAAATTTATTAAAGGATGAAACTCTATATAAAAATTAAGAATATATCTTTATATTAATATTAAATCTCATAAATATATTCCTCAAATTAATTAATTGGAACATAAAACAAAAAAAAATCTATTTACTTTTCCAATTGGGAAACTAATGACCGTTTAACCCATCACAATTTTGTGGTTTTTTTGTTGTTAACATTCTATTTATAATATTTTTTAATCACTCTCCATCATAAATTGACACTTAGTTTGTGTTCCATATCTATTTTCTTCTACATGGAATCCTAGTATGGGTAATCTCGGGTGACCTTTGTACTTCACTATCTTTATTTTAAAGTGATAGTATTACTGACTCTATTTATGATGAGGGACATTAAATGAAGTTATCAAGCTCAATTTTAAAATTTCATGGATGAAATTTCCTAAACGAAGGATGAATGTAACACCCCAAACGTCCACGATATGTTTCTCTTTCAATAATTCAATAACATGTGATGTACACGACTTTGGGTTTTAACACACCATGACTAATCAAAACTGTCAGTTATGAATAGTAACACCCACTTTTTGAAATATTATAAATTTAATTTTTCAAAATGGACATCAATTTTGGATTCATAATATCAAAATTATCCTAGGTAGAATATTTTGTATTTTTTTGAAAACATTTAATTTTTAATGAATAGTGAGAAACACACCATTATTGTTTAAAATAGAATTTTTTTAATTGATTGTTCTTTTTATTTAATCTTATTTTAAACTCAAAATAGGTACATTATACCAATATTTGATCAATATAATTCAGTGGAGCCATTTTATAGAAAGATTAGATATATAAATTTTTTTTGAACTTTTAACGACTGTTAACCACCTTCTAGGAACATTTGCTAATTTTCATAAAACTTAATTATACCTCTTTTGTAAATTCAATTTCAAAAATCTAAGATACATGGTTGAAATAATTAAGTACAATGTGGTTTAATAAAATGGAGATAATTTTGTGAGAATAGTAACTTTTGAATTTAATTTACCATGGTAAAAATTAAATTTTGCAATTAAAGGTAAAAATGATATTATAATTACCCTAGCACATGTACAAATTATTTTGGATAAGTTTATTTCGACCAAAATCATCCATATGAATGAAATATGATCCTTTTGATTAACTTTGATTAGATTAGGACATTTATTATTATTTTATGAAAAGATGAGTTAATAGAGATACATTCAATGTTTAATAACTAAACCATTTTTAATATATTACTATACATAAGATAAAGTAGACTATAAATATTCATTATAAATAGAAGAATATTTCATATATAATTTTTTTCATTTATTATTTTTAGACTTTAAATAATTAAATTTATTTATGAAACATTGATGATGCAGTAATTACTTTGTTAATGAAAGATTAAAATAATTGATATTATAAATATAAAAATAAATTTAAATTGAGGCTTTAGATGCATTGAAATAATTTTAAAGATTAATATGACGTTTTATTATTAGTTTAATTTATTTGGTTTGATGTAATCATGTTTTGATGACTTTCACAAAATACAAATACTATATACTGTCAAAATTGACATATATGAGTTTTTAAAACAAATACTATATTTTTAATTGTTATAATATTCCTCAAAATATAAGGTTCGGCCAAAGGACATAGATAATTTTATAAATATCAATAATGAATCACTTCGGGTTCTCTTGTCTATTTATTGTGTGTTTATTAACCATTTATTATAATAATACACGAATTCCTGGTAAAAGGTAAACTATTTAACTAAGAGTTAAGTAAAAAAGATAATGTTTATATGGTGACCTAAACCTATCTAAATCCTATTTGTTGATATTATTTAGACCCACTGCCATATTATCCTAGAAATAAATCCTTTTGGAGAAATTATAATCCAAATATTATTTTATAATAAAATAATATTTTATCTTTTTCTAAATGCGACCATCACCTCTCTTATAAAAAGGTAATTCCCATTCCCTTAATTGCACAACTCCAAAGCCATTTGGCTCAGACAACCCATGCTAATATTTCTTGACAACAACCTTTTCATCAATCAAGAGGCCTTAATTTGATCAAAAATCCAACCCACGGATCCATTTTGATCTAATACAAAGGAAGCACCTGAAGAATAGGTATTAATTTCATCACCTCATTCAATGTTTTTTTCTTCCACCACTTCCACTTTCATTCTATTGTCCACACAAAAAATACTACTCCTATACCATATACATACTTTGATGTTATTATAAATATGGTACAACCATATTCATTATTCTAACCATCCTATGAATAACAAGTCACCATATGGGCATACGTACAACTTATCGTCACCACATCGGGGTGTAGTTTGTTATTCAATCAAATCAATCTTTGGATGGGTATAATAATGAGAATAAAAAAAGTAAATAAGAAATGTAAAATTTTAATGGTTATTTATATATGATATACATTCCAATTACATATGGCTTCATCATCAATATTATGATATTTTAACTCGTGCGTACGTACGGATTACCGTCTCCATGAATGTGATGAGATTCATTCCCCATCGTAACCATTCAAAAATAATTCTCATTTTATTCATAACTTTTTTAAGAACATAATATATTTATGGATATGAATAAAATACATCCTATCAATAATAAACATGTCTTACATAACAAAACATATAATGGAAAATGAATTAGTTTTCCCCCAAAACAATTATACTACTGAAATATCATTAACAATGAAATATTATAAGTTCATATATGATAACATATTTATGTATGTGGTTCTTGTATAATTAAATAACAATGATTTCACCAATATAAAAGAGGTTAAACTACCCTCTACTCAGTAAAACTATAAGGTAAGGGGTTTTATGTCACTATTTATTACCGTGAGATCCATTCTACATTTGCAACTATTTCCTTTTCAATGGTGTATGTACTAACCTTGATTATATTCCTTGTGTAATGTACATTAATATATGTTTATTTGTATATTCATTATATGATTGTTCTTTCATGGGGTTTTTGTTTTGTAAGTCACCAAATCAGTAAGGGAATTTTTAGTTCCAATTTCCACTCATTGGGTTTTACCCAATCATCATTGAATATTTTACTCCAAGATTATGTGAGAAATAACTATTTATTTTTTTATGTAGTAATTTACACTCCCCATTGTGTATATATTCATTTTTTACAAATAATCAGTCTATAGATAAACTCTCAAGTCATCGATATGAACTTTATAAGAATAATATTAACTCAATTTTCATTCATTGAGTTAAACATCCAAGTCATTGGTGTTGTTTCTACAAGAATATGCATGAATGTAATATGATTGATATACAATTAATATCCAGTCATATTTAGTGTATTTATATTTGTCACACATAATTGTACCATTGATTTATCCTTTACATAAGGATACTATCTTTATATGGGATTTCATCTCAATTTACAGTCCATTGAAACTTCTTTGCTATTATATGCCAATTCACTTTTATATGGTGTATATACTATACTTTGATATATCATATCATTAATCCCTTTATACTCATGATATTATAATATTTTTGATAGCCTAATTATTTGTATTCAATCATCTCTCATTTTGTTTGGAACTCTAACTAAAACATTATTTTAAATGTTTTACAGTTTTTTTCTTCTAAATATTTCACATTAATGTCCATGTTTTGAAAATGTTTTTATGGATTTATTTATATGTACATAAATGTTTTAAAATTAATTTTTTTAAATTTTTAAAATTGGTGTGAGAAACTTTGATTCGAAAATATCTTTTAAATGGATTCTTGAAAAATAGTTGGACTTTTTGATGTTTTCAAGAAAAAAGGTGATATTTCTCTAAAATAGTATTACTAATTATTTCATCAATTTAAATGTACTTCATTATTCATGGTTGAGGTTGATTTGTTAAAATAAAATCTTCTATATTTTATTGAAGGAGTTATTCTTGAAAGTGGATGTTCATTTTTTTAACCATTCATGGTTTGTGTTAAAATATTAAAATTTCATGGGTTAGTCTTAATATTAATGTTTATGTTATGTTTCAAAAATTTCCCATGAGGAAGTAATTAGACTTAGTAAGTGTCGGGTGGATCCTACATTAGCTATTCGATTCATTGGTAGGCCTCATGAGACGAACTAGTGTCTTGGAAGAAGTCCTTGAAAAAATAATCATGTGTAGTATTTGAACGAGGAATTTACTATGTAGTTATGATGCCCATCATTATGAATTCTATCATTTTGAAATTATATATTGAAATTACAAGTTATTATTCGACTAGTAAAATATCCATGTGAATAATTAAATTGCATTATTTGATTTATCTTTTCCATATTATGCAAAAGTGTATGGTTAAATGTCATGTGTTTTAGTCTTAGACATTGGTATAAATGTTTATATTTTCTTATGATAGTTTCCACTATATTGTTATCCTTACTGAGAATCTAAGATCACCACTTAATTATGTTTTATTTTTCCCTAGATTTGAAAAAGTATATTATGATTGACCTATAGGATTAGGCTAAGGGATTTTAGTGTGTTCAAAAGATAGAAAATGATATAGTATTTTCATTTTATAATGTATTGTAAACTGTATGTATGCATATAGTACCTCCAGGGCTACTAAACTGATCATTCTATCAATACTTGATCTCTTATGATCATGCCAATATTATGTAATAATGCACAGACACTGGGTAACTAGGTTCGGGCAATTAAACAACCTGTGGTCATAGATCATCAAGCCCAATATCAAAAATCACCAATCCATGTTCACATTATTATTTATCCATTAACACACACACTATATCACAAACCATACACAAAAAATAACATATCATTCAATTTACATAATAAATTAAAAAGTAGGATTAACATTTTTCTTTAAACCATTAATACGTTTATTATTTTCATTGGGTACCCCATTTTACCAATTTTATTTATTTATGTCTTAACCATTAATGAATATACCAAAATTATTATGTATGATCCCAATTTAAGATAATTATGAATACCTTCATGTTATCAATTCAACACATATATCAACTCATGAAATATACACATTTTAAATGATAATAATTCCAAATTATTTAACACACTTATGCTTTTAAAATACAATTCATAAGTCACTTAGCACAATAACTTTATTACCTCTAATTAATTTTTTAAGAGCCAAACATTCCCTTATTCTATTATGAAAGTGTATACCCAACAATTGACATTCCATTTTGAATTTAGTTTAACATACCAGTATGTTCTCAATGGTCTCTACTATATCACATGTAAATTTTGGACTTAAAATTATGAATCCATATGTCTATAGTCATCGAAAAACCTAATGGATGGCCCAAAACTCTTCTAGACAAAATCAATGCATCCCACACGGATTGTGATTGGTTTAAATCCCTCTGTGGACATCCATTTTACCAAAAATAACTAAATACATTAAACAAACTACAAGTGGGATGAAAACACAAAACCTAGAAATCACATATCAGTATAATTACCATGGGATATAACTTGCTGACCACCTAACAAGAATAATAAAACAACTACATTCATTATGATATCCTTATATCCGGAATCAATGGAACATTTTAGCCTCAAAAACTATTCCACTAGGAAAAGAGGTTTTGAGGGAATAATTATAAGACAACACAAACAACAAGACCTAATCCAGAAAAGAAATTAAACCTAAGGATTAGAATCACCTGAATCATTGATTCACAACCAGGGACACTCCAAATGGACAAGAAATGATGGAGAACCATCCATGGGAAGAATTATGAGCTTGAGTATGTTATTAGGATTTAACGGATAAGAATATGTGGAAAAGGGTATGTTATAAAAAAAATTTGGGTGGATTTATGAATTTCACTTTTTAATGGGGCACACGGTTTGGCTGCACAGTTTTCCAAATCATGCTCAAACTATGTGCCTAACACTTTCCAAGAGGGGTTAAGAAAACTTTTAACCAGTGTTGTCCCATGTGGTTTTAAAAACCATACTCCAACCATGTGTAATTACTCTATCCAAGGTTGCACGGTGTTTATCTCCCCCTTACAAGGTTTACATCACCATATGCCCTTCCTCCTTCTAATCACTATTTGGGAACATAGTTTTCTCTAACCCAATGAAGACTATGAAACATGTACTAGATAGAAAAAGTAATCATTATCTTATGTCCTGAACGCCCAAAACACCCTGAAACATCATCAAACATATGTTAAATTATCCATTATCATATATTATGGGATGAAAACCAAAATTTCAGTAAGTACATACCACTATGATATTCGGGATCTTACAAAATCTACCAATATGATATATTTGTTCATGTTCTCCATCACTGAACAAAGGGTTGATATATCATAGATTGTCATGACGTCAAAGGCCTTCCAAAATATCCATAATGGTATACGGATATTGATGATGGATATTACTTAATAGATTAAATTTTTTTGATAATCTATATGGATTCGTATTGGGTGCTTTTAAAAAATTGACACTGGTGATGAGTGGTTATTGAAGACATATTCAAATAGAATGTGGTACTTTTATTAATTTATATTTCATGCCTAAATTTATTCATGGGGGATCATAGACATTTATAGTTTTTTCTGTATTACTAGAGATAATGAATTAATGTTGATTGAAAATGAATTTTTTCCCACATACCAACTTCTTCTATTGTGAACCATGTTACCTTTACAAACACATTTTAAACCCATAATACCAGATCTCAATGTATCCTCTATGTTTTGATTTGTTATTTTAAACTATAAATTTTTATGAGGATGATAATAAATACTAAAATTAGAATATATATCTACATCCTAATAATTGATTTTCTAGAACATTGAGGTGAAGATCATAACCTAATTAGATACAATATAATGATGTACTCCTTGTAACCATATAACCTAATTAATATATATTTTAGAAATATTATGAAGAGATAAATTTTCTCTATTATTCATAAAGTTTACTGTCTTCATATGGTGATCTACTAAAAATAGAATATCATTATTTCTGTTCAATTTTTTTGCATAGTATGATGAAAAAATTAGTGGTTTTGTTTTACCATTTCCATTCCGGTATAGGTAATTATTGTAATATCCCATTATAATTCTATCCCTTAGACTTAACATACTAACATACTATGAACTTAGGTATATACTATACAATATCTCTCTTTATATTTTTCCACTACAAAAAGTCTTTTAAATCTCTACACATCTCTATACATCTAGGAAGAATCGGAAATGACTAACAATAACATTCATACAATCATTAATTCTTAAAATATTGTATAGATGGAACTCTTACACTATTCCTCAACCTTATCATTTCATCATAATCATTGTTAAAACTGAAGAAAATTTATGACTTTCTTCTTTACTCCCAAATATTCTTTCAGCTCCTCTTTAGTGCGCACATTTATCGATGGTCTACCACTTTATTGATAATGATAATATTTGTACCCATAAAAATTTCTAGACCCTTCCATTTCAATTACAAGAATATATAATTTTTTATCTTAATCATTTATAATATATAGTGATAAATTCGAGTCAAAGCATCATCCACCTTTTTCATATTCCTTAGGTGGTAATGTATTGAGTAGTCATAATCTTTAATCAAATCTTCTCATATTCTCTAATAAATATTAAACTATTTTTATTAAATGTTTATAAAAAATTTTCACATTAGAAAATAAATCCTATTATTCTTTATAAAGATAATTCCTCTAAAAATTTAATAAATATTACAACAGATAACTATAAATCATGAGTTGGGTAATTTTTATAATGAAAATTAAACTGGTGTGAGGAATAATATATCACCATATTATTTTGTAAGATGAAACATCCCAATCTGATTATAAATGAGTCACTATATATCATAAAACCTTCTTTACTATTGGGTAATGTAATCCTTGGTTCCCTATTTATGCTTATCTTTACATCCTTGGAATTTCCTTAAGAGTCATTTTTTAGAATACCTTGGACACCTTATTAGTATACTTGATGATTAGATTGGATATCCCAAAGAAATTCTCAAAAAATAATTTATAATATCCATCCAATGTAGGAAAAATACAGATCTCACTTATAAATAATGGTCTGGGACAATGTTTATTAAATTTCAATTTGATGGGTCCACGAATATACCTTTTCCTACAATTTTATGTCAAAAAATGGAATTTTTTTTCCAAAACTGACACTTTGTAATTTTTTCATATAGATACACCTTCAATAAGGTCTTTAATAAATTCCTCAAGTAAACCTTAGGCCTTTTCTGTTTCAATGAAAATAAAATACTATAATCAATAATGAATTCCACTAATTGACCAAATAATTCTATAAGTATCTATTCCTTATATCCATGAAGATATTGGGTATGTTATTTATATGATGTGTAAGTACTATAATATAATAGTTTTTTACTTCATATCGAAGGCTATCATGGGTAACTATTCACTTTTCATGTCATGAACCATCCTGGGTACCATTGTGACCTGATAACTGAGCAGGACTTGACATAGCCAGAAGGGATTTCCCAATCCCCACGGGTCAGTGACTAGAACCTAGAATCATACAAAATGTGTGAGGTAACCATTTCCCATTAAATATGCAGAATTAAAACAGATAAGACAATATCCATATCAAATGACATTGCACTGGGAGCACTGTAAGAGAAATAAAATAGGAAAACATCCAAATGTACAGAAAAAGTACCAAAAAAGGAAAACTCACCAAGCCCCAAATGACACAACCCACCATGTCCACAGATCAAAAACTATAAAAACCTCTAAAAGATCATTTTCCCTTCTTAAATATTGTAAGAAGGTAATATAAAAACACCCAAAGTCACAATTATAGATCGATCTAATGTGTAGTATATTATGACAAAATAAAACCATAACAAGATGCCAATATCAAATTAAGAAAATAAATGATTTTATTTTTAGGACAAACGGTACTGTCATTTCAAAATCATACATAAAAAAATTCATGTATTACTTTTCAAAAGATGGAAATACATTAGAGGATTTTTCTTTTCATATAAAAATGATGGAAATACATTCAAATGATGCTTTAAATTTAAATTGATGCAATATATATAAAATAATGGATCATTTCAGAAATGAATCTAATAAAAACTTTTATATAAAATTTTAGGAAGGTAAAAATTTTACAACAATGTATTATATTTATTTTAAATACAAACAAGCGAGAAACATGGTCATATTCTTAATAGGTATGATATTTATATGTTTTAGGGGAAATAAACTTTGAAAATAAACTTATATATATGTATCATTTGGCTGAAGGAAAATGGGACTCATCACCATCACCAAAGGGATGTGATGGGCTGATATTAAGTTTTACGACATTGTAAGTTGTAAAATTCCACCCAAAATAAATATATAATGATGTAAGAATTTCATGTTCCCTAGTAAAAATCAATGATAATAAATTTATTTCAAGAAAGAATAAAATAAAATTAATCCCACTCTTTATTTCAAATATTCAAATGTACCTATTCAAGACCATAAAAAGTTTTTAATAAAAAACATACCTTTTAACTTTTATAAAACCCTATAGTTACTATCAAAACCATTTTAATCCATTTTCAAAAATAGGTAGGTTAAATAATTTCAAAATTTAGTTTCTAAATATAATTTCACAATCTAAATTATTCATTATAATTTTCAAAAAAAAATTCCATCAATTTCATAACAATCGCCCAATTTGAAGGAATTGGGGGTTTTCACAATTATGCATCAAAAATATTTTCACAATAAAATTCATCTATTTTATTAAAATAATTTCTATCAAACCCTTAATTTAAATTAATGAATTTAAATAAATATATATTTCCACAAATAAACCTCAATTTAATGAATTTGGTGTTTTTTTCAAATTTCATTCCAAAAATAAATTTTTCTTAGAAACCTCAATTCAATGGTATTGAGATGTTCTAACAAACCAATTTAATGTTGTTTAATATTAAAAAAGAAATTGAGTTTATTTCAAAAAATTGAAATTAAATCAACTAAATTAGGGTTAACATAAATTCTTCATTGAATAAAAACCACCTAAGTCAAAATCCAACAAATCAAAAAATGTCAAACCCTGATGAGGATTTTTCTATGAAGAAAGATAGTAATAGAAACAATGAGACATGTCTGAAACTTTGGTCTATAAACTCATAATAGTTTTTTTAGATATATAAATTAATACAAAGATCTATGAAACCCAAATGGGAAAGAGAGGGACAACATGATATTCAGAACAATAGGAGGAAACTCACAATGAGGGGAATGAACACCATTATCTTAGGTAAAATTTTCTTCTTGGAGAGGTCCAAGGAGACATGAAACCATCCTAGAATATCCAATGATGGAAAAATTCTATTTGGGTTTAAGGAGGTTCTTCAACGACATAAAAGAGGGCTTCATGAAAATTTAATAAAATATTTGATGACTTAAAATATAATCTGCATGGTTTCTAAGGAATGGGAACAATGTTTAGAAAATCCATGAACAATTCATGCACCTTTTATAAATGGGTTGCACAGTTTCTTCATATGGGGAGCACAATTAGGTAAACCATGTGCAATTCATGCAAATCCCAAAGTCCAATTTCCAAAATCTATCTTCCGAGAGTGCACAATTTGGGAAACCAATTTCCAACCATGTGACAACCATGAATGAGCCATAAATTTACAAAATCATTAAAATTTCACCTAATTAAACCTAAAATGAAAACCAACAAATGGACGTTCAAAAATAAGGGTTTACTAATTCCAATAAAAAGTAAAATGATGTTACAACCTCCTCATCATAGAATCATTGTATCTACAGAAAGACGACTATAAAACCTCCATGTTAATAAGGTGATTTTTCTTCCCTATCATTAGTGCCTCCCTTTCCATTGTCACATGCTTATTCGATCCATTTTTCATATCACACTCCCAAAAGTATAAACCTCCCATGAAGTAAATTGGGTTTATAAATGACTATCTTGATAGGCCATTCAGTCATGAAAAAATCTGGATCAACGTCAAGATCATTCCATCTCAGATCATGTGATAGATTAGATATATACTTTTGGAGATGAGATACGTGGAACACATCATGTTTTAATGTCAGTTGTGGTGGTATTTATAAAAAAATATGTTACTTCCCCCATCTATGAAACAATGTAGAATGTTTGCAAATTATGAGGATCATGTTTCCCATGCCTCACATGCCATCGATGACCCAACTGAGGTGAAACCTACAAGAACACTAGGTGACCAACTAATAATTCTATATATTACAGTGATGATTATCATAAGATTTATATCAACTTTGTGTTGTCAACATTCTATGAAACTAATTAGAAACATTTATGTCATATCATGGACCATGTTTCGTCCAACCAAATATCATTCACCAATATCTAACCAACACAACAGATATTTTCTTGGTTGGCTACACAGGGCCTGAAAAGGAGCTATTTTGATCGTAGATTGCTAACTATTGTCATATGAAAACTCAAAAATCTAAAGTGATCATCCCAAGATCCACCAATGTCATGAACACAATGATTAAGAATGTCCGAAAAATATTAATAGATCTTTTTGTCTGGTCATCTGATTATAGAATATATATCATAATCAAACAAATGTGACATCCATGTACCTTATAAAAGACCATAAAAAAGTGAGAAGTGAACTCTGGGTCCTTATTAGAGACTATATCAAAAGGGACTCTGTAAAAATTAATGATATTTTTCACATAGGGATTTCCAAACTCCTTAACTTTTATTATACCGTTAAAGTGTATAAAGTGATAATTTTTTGTCATCATATTGAGAACAACCCATATAACAATATTATTTCTCTATGTACACTACATCCGTTCCAAAATGTCGAAATGTACCTCAACCCACTTCCAAGTCCAGACAAAAAGTGGTATAAGAAATCCTAAAGGTTTCTTCTACTCATCCTTAACTTTTTCCCTTAAGTAGTAATGAGCTACATACTCAGTACTTCCCTTCATCATTCCTGGACACCAGAACTGCCACCACATTTCATAGAACATCTTCATAGTTCCTAGGTTAATAGAACACTAGGAACTATAGAAATAAACTATTACACATTTTCTTTTCTAAATATGGAACCACAAAATGGTACTGAATTAATATAACGTCTTCTTTAGAGAACTACCAATAAAGCATGGTCCCCCCATTAAGAGAGCCTCTAATCCTACAGAACTCATCATCATGTTATTTTTCCTGAAGAATCAGTTTGATAAGAGTGTATTTCAACTAAACACAATCCATGGAAACCTCAGTACCTAACTCCCAAACACCAAAATACAATTGTGAAAAGAGATCCATCATATTTAACTCTTCTTACGATTCATTCATATCCTTGTTCCGATGATTCGTTCTTGAAGATTATTCAATGACATTCCCTTTCCCCAGGGTATAGGCGATGTTGAAATAAAAATATTTTAGTTATTACACCATATGAAACTATTGGATAATTAAATTTGTTTGATAGAAGATATAAATAAGTTTCTTGTGGTATAAAAACGCGGTAAACCATACTCCATAAAGGTAATGCCACAAACTATTAAGTGTGTGCACCACAACTGCATGTTTGTGTTCATGGGTTGAGTAATTTCTCTTGTGTTCCCTAAGATGATGAGATATATAATCAATAAAACGATGATCGTGTATATGAACGCAAACCAATCCTGAACCCGTTGTATCACAGAAGACCACATATCCACAACCATCCTCTAGAAGAGTCGACATTGGTGTAGTAGAAGAAGTCATTTTATACCAATAAAATAATTTTGAAACCCTTCTTCTAGAGGAAACATTACTCCATTTCATGTTAGGGTATCCATCTGAGAATAGAACATAAATATTTAATTCATGAAATTGAGATAATATTTGGATAAGACTAATAATCCCTAAATCTCGAAGACATTTCCGGGTTTCTCATAAGGCATAACAACCATCACATTCTTAGGTTCAAATAATCTTTGTAGTTATAATACTACATGAACTAAAAATATTATTTCCCTAATCAAGAAATCACATTTTTAAATATTGGAATAATTTTTGAGATTTCTCTGTAAACTAAGGGTTGTTCTAAGATGATACACATGATCTATCTAAGGCTTAGAGTTAATGAGGATTTCATCCATAAATATTACGATGAAGGTAAGATGATTCTCATGTAAAATTATTTTCATTATACCCATGAAAAAAGTATGAGAAGTTTTCTAGACAAAGGGCATGGAAAGGTACTCATAACAACCTTACCTACTCTAGAAGGATGTTTTTAGAATATCATATTCTTTTATATTCAACTGATTATAACTAGATGGAAGTTTGATCTTCATGAATGACTTTTCCCATATCAAATAATCTGTAAAATCATCAATCCATTGAAATTGATATTTTTTATATAAATTGATTGATCATTCGATAAACAACAAATAGGTGAAATACGCTAACATTATTATTACGAAAGAGAACAATATTCGACGTGGGAGATATACGTGGGTGTATGAAGACTTTCTCTAAAATATCATCAAACATGGACATTAGATCATTAATTTCTGAGGGATCCATATGGTAAAAGTTAATAAAAACAATTTGAGTAACATGACATATGTTGATTAAAAATTCAACCACTGTTATTGGGGGAAGTCAGATAAATCTGAAGGAATCGGATCAGGAAACTCGATGATGATTGAAGGGAGAACACCACTCAAAGATTCATGATCTTGATCGAAGGAAAAAAAATAATATTTATTTCCGAAAATTAGGATAAGGAAGTCTAGATCCATAAGACCTAGCATCCCATTTTCTTTTGTAGACATAACTAACACCATTAGGTGTTGTGATAAAGTCCAGTCAAAGATAAAAATCAATTCAGTATTTATTGGAAGTTAGATAATCCATCCCAAAAATGAAATCAATATATTTTATTCTCATACCCATAAAAGTGCTATAAAAATCAACAAATGATAGTGATTAAACAAAATAGGGACTACCTAGACCCTTCCCTCTCTTAATATGAAGTGGTGTAGTAATATCCATTTCACAAGATAAAATATTCATAGAATGATTCTGAATATTAACAACAGAGAATGAAATAAATGAGTCAGATACACCAGTATCTAATAAAGAAGTACATAATGATGAATCTATTGTAATTATGCCTATCTCAATTGATGGACTCGTATCAGCTTCAGTTAGAGACCCTTAAATAGTTTGAAGAAGTTTCCTTCTAGATTCTTATAGATGGAACCCTTTTTCACATGAATCATCTGATTGTGTCATAGCTCAAGATGGTGAAGATGATCATGTTCAATATCATATGGTGGAAAAAACATATAATAACCTCCGCAAGTGACCAGATCATCTGTATGAGTCATTATTCTTTAGTGCCTTAGTAAAAACCCACTTGTAATGCCACATATATCCAAACTCCTAAAAATCTAAAGGACCTATTCCAGGCACTACATGAGGTTTAGCAAATAACCCTTTGATGGATAATGACCATCATATTAATCATGATTCCTATTCCCTTAAAGTAATTCCCACTACCATTAGGAGTGAATGAAACTTCAGATAACCAAGACTTGCAAACCAGGTCCATCTAAACCATCAGCGCACTATCTAGTACATCCGTATACAACGACTGTTTCAGTAATAATACATGACAACACATATCCATTTAAAGTACCAAATAGAATCATAGAGCCTTAAGATTCTCATCTGATACTATCTTAGGTGAAAATTTCATGAGCTTAGCAAAACAGTTTGAATTCTCTATCGTGGTCCTGTCATCCTACTCAAGTTTAAAAAACTCAGTGGACTTGGCTACCAACATTGAATCTGGATAGAACTAGTTAGTGAAAGGAACATTGAATTCCTACTACTCTAGTAACTCATGTTTATTATATGTTACCATCATGTCCCACCATCTATGACTTAATACATCTTGCATGAATGTGTCACACTTCATATTGATTTTTTCTGTTGTGTGAAAAAACCCAATAAAAACACTTTATTATACATAACCAATCCTCAACATCTTGAGGATCATTTGTGTCTTTGAACACTTAAGTATTTTGGTGAAGGATAACTGGAGAACTAATCATAATAATATCACTCAATGGTTCCAAAACTAGAGCTTGAACTGGAGTTTTATGTACTGTTTGTCATAAATATTTTTACATTGTGCACAATCACCCCATCCAGGTTCACCTTCATGAGAGTATTTCATTTTTATTGTCTAACATAAGCTTACTCCTAGAGAGTATTTTTACATTTTATCCAAATCATATTACTAGGTAACATTAAGAGACAATAAGGATGATATCATATTTACACATAAAATAAGTAATAATGGAAATTAATTGTAACTGATAGACAAACATGGTTTTGATTTCACCCTATCCAAATTAATATATGAGAATAGACTAGAACTATTCCCCAATAAATATTTCCCTAAAAAACTCTAGAAATATAGGGTTCATTGTAATGATATATGGATAGGATCTCAATCAAAACAATCCATAAGTCATGAAAAGATTTATCAAATTCCTACTGACATCTTTACCAGAAGGTCAACCGGGAGCTCTGATACCACTTTGTCACAAATAATCCTAGCTACCCTTGTAACCTGATAACTTAGCCAACCATGGCATAATCAAATGGCCATTCCGGATCCTCATGGGTCAAATACTAGAACCTAGATTCATACAAAATGAATGTGGTATTGAAATCCCACTAACAATGCTGATGTAGAAGTGAGAAGACTGTATGCATATCAAAAAAAATTCCACTAGAAGTAATGTACCAGAAGTTAAATAAGAAAAGGTCCCAAAGAACTACATCAAAAGTAAAAAATTAGGGAAGCTACCCAGGCCCCAAAGGATTCAACCCAAAATGTCAATGGATCGATATCTAAAACATCCTCAAAAGGGTCCTTTTACACTACACAATCCTATAATATGGTATTCTACTAACACCCAAAGGCACAAGTATAGTGTGAAAAAAATCCGAAAATAATTTCAACCAACGTTTCCATAATAGGATACCAATACCAAATTAAACAAATAAATCTTATTAACTATAGATTAAATAGGTTTTGAATTTCAAAATAATTATTAATGAAATTCATGATTTATTATTCAATAAATGGATATACATTATCAAATCAATCTTCACATTTCATTATGATGGAAATACAGTAAAGAAAATATTTAAAATTTTATTGATGAAATAAAATAATGTAACTTCTAACAAATGGCTTGAATAAAATATTTCATATAAAGAATTTTATATAAAATATAATGTGTGTAAAATATCTTACAACAATAGAATATATTAATTTGAAATAAAAACAAGTGTGAAACATAGTTATATACCTAATAGATACAATATTTTATGGATATATGGACACGACACTATGAAATATAAAATATGTATATACAACGTTTTAGTGCTATGTAAAAAGGGGCACTTCACCACCATCTAAGGGATGTGATGTGATAATATGATTTTTTATAACATTCTATGTCTTAAAATTCCTCCCAAAATAACTCACTAAATACCTAAGGATTTCATGTGATCTAGTATAAAAATGATGGGGAATTAATTTCATGACTACATAAAATATAGTCTATCCCATTCTCTATTTTTAATATTCCAACTTCCTCTTTAAAAACCATAACAGGCTTTTAATAAATAACATTCATTCTCACCTAGATAAAACCCTAGGCATTCTATCATATCTGTTTCGATCCAATCTCGAAAATGGGGACATGAAATAAATTCAAAATTCATTTTCACAACAAAATTTCAATAACTAAATTCAACAATTTAATTTTGAGATAATTTCCATCAATTTCACAAAAAGAACCCCAATTCAATTGAATTGGGATTTTTAACAAATTTGCATCAAAACCATTTCCAAAATTAATTCTAAAATTGAATTGAATTAATTACATGAAAACCTAGTATTTAAAATAAAAAATTTAAATGTCTATAAATTTTCATAAACACATCCCAATTCAATTTATTTGGGTGTTTTTTAAAATTTCATACCAAAACCCAATTTTTTATAAAAACACTAACTCAATGGTTTTGAGTTTTAAAAAATATTGTAATACATTTCATTAAAACCATATAATTTTACATAATTATAAAAATTTAAATTAAACAAATAAATTTTGTGTTAATACAAATTGTGAATCATAATGGAACTACCGACCTCATAATCAAATAGATCTCGAAACGACAAACCCTAATTGATATTTGTACCCAAAAAACAATGATCATTTAAACTGGGGGGATAAGGATCAAAACTAGTTGTATAAACCCAAAATATGGGGTATTAGATCAACTATTTAACAAAAGGATCTGTGGAATCTTATGGATGAGGAGATAGATAGTGTGTGATTATGAATAGGAGGAGGAAACTGACCATGAGATAATCGATTGATGCTCACCATGATTAGAACAACTTCTTCAAGGGGTATGTTGGTCCATGAACCCCAGTTGGGATATCCAAGGATCAGATAGTTAACATTGAGATTAAGGAGGTCCAACAAGGACATACAAGTGTTGTTTAAGAAATTTTACTAAAAAATTAGATAACACATAATCATGTCTGTATAGTTTCCTAAGAGCATGAGAATAGTTTAAATTAACCATGCACAAGCTCAGAACCTATTATAAATGTCCTAAACTGTTTCTCTAATGGAGTTTAATGATTTGTTAAAGAATTTTCAATTCGTGTGAACCCTAATGTCCTATTTTTAGAATTTGGCTTGATGGGGCATCTGGTTCGGGAAACTGTGTGCCACACATGTGCCAACTATTTACTAGACCAGAAATTTTTAAAAGATCTAAAATTTTAAATGATTCAAGCCCCAAAAAAACAAACCAAATAAATTTCAATAAAAAGGGTTTAGGAATACATGAAAATAGTAAAATGATGTTACACGTCACCCTCAACAGCTAGTATCCATATGGAATATCAAAAATTGAAAAATAGTGTGTTCCTTGTAATTTATTTAATAAATATTGAATAATGAGTAGAAGATACTTATCCTTGATAATTATCATTTTATGTTCCGGATTATCAATAAAGATCTTCACTGATCATTGATTATTCTTATGAAATATAACTTGTTCTCCTAATGGTGATTCTCTTGGAATTATGAATCCATTTTCAAGATTCAGATGGAGTTGTCTCTTTAATTCCAACAACTCCATTGTTTCCATTCTATATAGTGTTTTAAAAATTGGTGTAGCACCATGTTAGTTTTGTATTGAATAATAAACATTTTTCTTTATAGGAAGGATATGATATTATTCATTAAAATAATCAAACAAACTCATGTGAAATAATAATATCATTTTTATAGATTTTCTTCCAAACTATATGACATAAACACCCCTTTTAAAAAATAATCAAGGCACATAAATTCCATACAATTTTAATGCGAAATTGAAATTTATCATTGCACTGATAAATGATCATAGGTTGTTTCGATATATCGAACATTACTTCCCTTTGTAAAAAATTGATGTTTTTTTATGTAAATAAATCTATTCCATTTCAATAATAACACAACAATTAACTAGAGTTATAATCTCAAGATTTTCATGAATCAAAATCCCAAAAACATTAATGATATATGAATCGTGGACATGAAATGTGATCATCGTACCCTGAGGAGTTTTCAGAATCATGTCAAAAAAATAATGATTTTCGTGGTATTTTGATACCCTTAGAAAAAATTTCATATATAAAAGATTGGTTATATCAATAATCAAATATGAAATTTGTTGTTCTAGAGTTAATGGTAATAGTAACATTCACCAATTCATTTTCATTCACAACATAGACAATAATTATCATATTATATTTCCATTTTTCACTATTCTTAAAAGGAATCTTATATCAATCATCATCATTATCCTTTAAATTTTAGTACTGGTAAATATAATGACCATTATCCTTGAATTTGAAACACTAGAGTTTTGCCGATGCATTCTACGGTGCAATTGCTCCATCATTGGCAAGATTGTTCCCTTTATATTGGTATTCAATTTTCTGATAAGCTTCTATTCCAAACAGATTTAATTTTGTAGTCCTAATAAGGTAGTTTCTTCCATTAATACTTCTATACATCAATCATAATGGAAATATTATCTTCATCCCACTATAGTTTTTTTTTAATTTCAATTGAATTACATCTTTATTTTATTATCAAAACATTTATATTTTTGGAAAACTACCATCATCATTTCTCCCATGGTATAATATTTATTTATTTTATTCATAACTACTTATGTCCCTTGTCTATAATTACCTTTAGATAATTGTTTGTGTTCTACTAAATAGTTTATTAGTATAACATTCAGTTTCTATGATAATACCAAAAGAGTGCCGCATATGACTTTTAAAATTTATCATCTATAAACTAATTATTCATCATCCCTCATCCTTAGATCATGAAACTGGTTCTCAGTTATCTAATAAAGAATATAGGGAAAGTATCTTTAGAAAAATAACATTATAAACTCATCCCACTATATAGATTTCATTTCATCTTATTTACTCATGAACAAAATTTGAGTACCACATTGATATTTTTCACCTACCAAAAGATAGAAAACTATATTAACTTTTCATGGTCCAAACACTATAGAATAGAAAACATACATTCAGTAGAACTAATCCATTGTTGTACAAAAAATATATCAATATACCAACAAAAATTATAAGGATGATACATCAAAATGGACTTAATGGAATTCCCCCCTCCCCCCTTATCAATTGGATAATTAGTGTGATTCATAGGTTTAAAATTTTTATCAGTAAAAATATAATATTCATGATCCCATAATAATTGGTTTCATAGTAGGACAATAATTTAAATTTCAATTCCCTTAAGTATGAACATGGATCCATTAGGCTTAATCCATTTACTAAAACCAAAAATCAAAGTGTAAGAGACAATAATAATATTATAAAACCACATAATCATGAAAACAAATTCATAAAATTTATAAATCATTACAAACACTTCTTATTCTATGGAACCTTTTATTGAAACTAGGTTATTAATAGTTGTTACCAATACATTATAATTATATCCTAGACATAGAATTATATCCAACATTCACAAAATTTCATTATTATCCTCATTTTTAAACATAAATAAACTTTACTCTGGTACCAACTATAACAACCCAAATTTTTTATATTTAAATTTGAAATCTTATTTCACGAATATTCAATACATAACATTATGATCCATTTCATAATTATGCAGGATTAGTGTCTTTGGAAACATGGATATATATAAAACCTATTAATAAAATATCTATAACATCTCTCACTTATTCCTCTAAGACTATTACACTTCTTAGACAAATCATACATAAAACTCTTCTTCATATTCAACAGAAAAAAAGGGTCAGCATAAATGCACAGTAAGGGTAATAAAAGAAGGTATCAATGATAATTTGAACATAACAAAATCATAATTATAATATGAACATTAAAATAACCTATTAAAGTAATACTATTTTATTCATATTTGATAAACATGTGTAATACGATAAATCTGGGATGTTTATAATACTTGAACCATAAAGTGTTCTGATAACATAATCCATAAGAACAAAACATTGGCAGAAAATAATGTCATAAATAAGTGAAAAGGAGTGTTTAATATCTTTAATAATTTAGATATTATGTCAAGGCTGCTGATCAAATCATTAATTACATGTTTTGGTTAGAATAATAGTCCATGTACCTACTTAAATAATGAGATAACCTATATTTCTCTATATTTCTATAGTGACCTATACTTTTCATGCATATATATTATATCATATTAAGTAAATATTCATAACATAAAAAATTATCCATTCCAAAATTATATAGGACTAGTTAAATTGGAATATTTTAAAGGATTATTTAAATCATTTAGAGTTTATGATAGTGATAAATACAGTACAGGTTGAACACTATAGAAGAAATATTCTTTTCACATTTTAGGTAAAAATTCAAAAGTACCTCATTCAAAAATGAAACATAGATTACTTGAAAACTATTTTCATATAGTTAACTCATTATAAAACTAATTGAAATAATATTTTTATAAATGTAAAAAAAATATTTGAAACAATTTTAAAAAACATGGACATGAAAAAGAATTGAATTTCAACTAAAGAGATAAATAAATTCAGTTTTCCTTAAAAATATCATATTCTAAAATTATGTACATAAAGAGAACAAGATTAAATGAAATATGATATTTTCATCAATTTAATATCGGATAATAAAATAAAATGGTTTCAGGAGTGATTGATCGTAATATTTCATTATTGATAAATTATTCATAAATAGTAATAACAAGCTATAATATTTTAACATAAAATCCTTACGAGTTTGGTAACCTCTGAATAATAAAACACATGAGATAAATAACATAATATTGATATTTTTATCCCTAAATATTCATAATAGGAATAATAATCTACATTCATGAGTAAAATATTCACCACCCAAAAAAAGTGTTGAATCTGATATGTATTCTATCAAAAATAAAAGTGAGATGAAAATACATTATGTCAAGTCTTGACTTCATTCATACACATTTGAAACTATAATTAAATAATTATGGATTTATTATAAAACCATTTCTGAAAAATAATCATATATATATACATACCATATATTATATAATTAAAACCTTGTATCCCTGATTATTAACAATTCATTGGTAAAATCAAAATTTTATTTAATAAATTCTTTTCTTTCATGTATGTTTTTGTTCAGTAGTTTCTGTCCATTTTTTTATTATAGTTCCATAATATGAAGAAATTTAATCATCATATAAATATAATATATATTAATTTTATTCAAATTTGTATTTATCCATAAAAGGTTGAGATAGAAAAATGAATTAAACTGTTTATGGAGATGATAGGTCGTACATACTCAAGAACATTATTTCCATTTTTTCGACAGATGGAATGAATGAAATCTATATAATAATTCAAACTTATAGAATCATTTTTATATCATATATATAATATATATTCATTAAATATGTCCTTATTACCATCATTTAAAAAAACCAATGATGTATCACAATGCATTAATGAGGAGGAACCCCACACATACACATAAGCAACACTATTGTTTTTTAAAGGATCGGAAGGTGAGAAGATATATGTGATGTTATAATGACGAATGTAAAATTATCTCATATAAAAAATATAAATAATTTAAATTCTTCAATATATTCATCCTTGAAATTAGAGATGGAAAATTAATTACATCTGTTTGTGATGTGGAATTCCATCATTAAAACGATAGATGGTTTTATTTGCCATCTGTTGATGGTGCAGATTGATATAATATATTACCTTAAAAGAATAAAGTATCAATTTTTAAAATATATTTTTTATTTTTTGAGAATATTTGGGAATTATTTTGAGTATATAGAATAAGAAATAAAATGAAAATGCATGGTTAGCATCTATACCTCTTCTTTTGAGAACCTCTTGGTTTATACCCAATTTTTCATAGGTTAGTTTTATGATCAATACAGGGTATCTACATAATATTTATATTTAATAAATTGTTTTGGGAAATTAATTTCTTATCCAAATGGTTCTTTATGTGTGGAGTCGTGAAGAAGGTAGGTGTCTATTTATGATTGGAGGAGAGAACATCATGAGAATGTCCAAAAAAATCAAAATTGATAAAGTAGTTAAAATGATAATTTATTCAAAATAACATAATTTTATAATGTTGGGTAATATAAATTTGGAATATTAATAT
Organism: Viscum album; assembly: GCA_963277665.1. Classification (NCBI taxonomy): domain Eukaryota; kingdom Viridiplantae; phylum Streptophyta; class Magnoliopsida; order Santalales; family Viscaceae; genus Viscum; species Viscum album. The sequence goes on from OY728133.1 coordinate 1,979,660,620, forward strand.
TCAATAGGATATTTACATGTTTAATTTTAAAAATTACCCCTATATTTTGGTGTAACCCAACTACTAATCCTAATTTAACCTTAACAATAGCAATTAATTTATACAATTTGAACTATTGATTGTGAAAAATGTTAAGTTTTAATTGTTTACTAATTTTAATTAATATGATTCCAAATATGGCATAAAATTTTCAAAATTAATTTTATATATGTTGTTGACATTAATTTAATATTAAACATGCCGGCACGACAAAAAAGTAGGTTTCCAATTAAAACTATTTCATAAATATGAAAAATATTATACCAAAGTTTAAAATTATATTGATTCCAATGAACTAAATTAGATTAATCGTAATATAATATTACTAATTCTACTTTTAAACAAATTTAAAATAAAATGTAACTTTTTAAATGCATTAAAAAAGTTAGGTTTCAATAAAAATCATCATTTTGTATTCATTTGGAAAATAATATTTTTGAAAAATATCAATAATTAAAAATAATATAATGCCTACATATTATATTTAATATTATTTTTTCACAGAAGAAACATATAAATCTCAAAATATGTTCCAATACTTATGACGACGGGTGAGGGGGAGTTGGTAGAGAGTGTTGCGTAACCTGGAGATCTCAATCCAGGTGATTTTGATCCCAGATCAAATGGTGTTGTATTGGGAAAGATCTCTGGTTTCAAATCGGTGGTGGAAGATTTATTTGGACACAAACAATTATTTAGTCTTTGTGTGAAAGGATACCCTAAATTTGGTGCTGCTCGGGATGGAGATGGAGCAAGGAAATGTTTTGCAGATGCGGTAAAAAATATTGGCAGTTCCTCCATTATGAATTGTGAATCTATTACGTTAGGTAGGATCATTAGAAAAGGTTGTATTACACAGTTTGTGGTGAATCAAAATGATGTTGAAGAATGAGTTAATTTGTGTAAATATTCTATAATTCCTCAGGTTCTAATTCCAAAGGGGGAGAAGTCGTGGGGGTTCAATGAACTCACTGAGAGGATCACAATGATATGGGGATTTCCTGATTGGAAAATGATGTTGATGGGTCATGAATTCTATCATATGGTTTTTCCATCTGATGAACTTAAAAGGAGTGCATGGTGCCTTGGCTCAGTTCCTTTGAAGCCTGGATTTCACTGAATTCATGAATAGGACTGTAATTTTGTTCTGATTTCTATAAAGTATACATATGCTCAGATATGGATTAGAGTCTTAAATCTTAACTAGATATATTGGAACCCACAGACATTATGGGACATTGATTTTTCTGTTGGTAATCCAATTCGGTTGGAAAACCAGACTAACATCCCCTCCTTTTGTAATTATACTAGGATTTGGGTTGAGGTTGATATGTCCATCACTCTTGTGGAAGAAGTGGTGTTGACCACTATGGATAATAGTCTTACTCTTGGGATCCTATATGAGAGGAAGCCCATGTTTTGTTTGAATTTTCTGTTATTTGGACATGCGGTCTCAGAATCCAATTGACATAAAATTTTTAGTCTCAGTAAAATTAGATGGAATGAGGTCTCGAACTATAAGCAAAATAAGGGAAAGGTTATTGGACCAACCCCTCTGAAGTCAAAGGTGTCATATGTAATTAGAATGAGATGGTCTTTCAATTGGGGGATCTAGTTCTTATGGGGGATCCTGTAGAGGATAAAGAGCCCACTGCATCATTTACATGCGTGGCTGTTAAAGATTTAAATATTTTGGCTCTTTCAGGGCCTTCGTAACCTGCTCCCCTCACTCGTAATGATCAGAAGGTCTTATTGAATGATGAGATAGTTTGTAATACCAGTGATGTTATACCAGATCTGGTGATTCCATTGGAACCTAGGTCTGGTGATTCTATGTTCAATAAGGAAACCTCCAATGATGCCTCAAAGGATATTCTCCCTCCTTCTAGTGTTGGTGGTGATGCTAAAGAAGATCATAATGTTGGGAATCTTCCTGGAGAATTTATTTAGGTACATCTAGATAAAGAAAACTATGATGATGTCTCAAATGTTTTCCCCTCCCATTCAGTGGTGGTGACGATATAGGAGCATATCAGAATTTTGGGAAGCAGCCTGGATAATTCCTTCAGGTACATCCAGATAAGGTTGGGAAGAGAAAAATCTCTGCCACATTTCTTGCTCCTGTTGAATCCTTGAACAGATTCTCATCACATAGTCCTAATACATCTTTTGAATATAGTGATGAAATATATACTTTGAATCAAGATTCAGGCAATCCTACCCATGCAGAAATAGATACTTCTACAGATATTTAATACTTGATAAATGATGATGGTGGGACTAGAACTAGTCTCAGATCAAAAAAATGATGTTCTTATTTTGGAATTTCCAATTGATTGGGAATTCTCACACGGTTGTTGTCCCTTAGGCAGCTCATCCTGACCAATAATCCTCTTTTGATTGGTATTGCTATTCCAAGAATGAAATTTTAAATCTGGTCCTCTTTTAATTGTTAATCATTGGGATATTCATTTGATTATAATAGTAAATTGCGTGATAATGCAGAATAATTATGGGTTATGAAGCATCAGAGTGTTCTGGTTACAGTGTTCATTAATGACATGCAATTTATGACTATCTCCTACATCATAAGCTATCTCAGTCTCTCTGTTACTTTGGTTTATACTTTTAATCTGTATACAAGGAGATGAACTTTGTAGATGAATCTTGAGGATATCTCTTAAAATATCATTAATAGCTGTATTCTTCCTGGTGGTTTTAACACAGTTTTGAGTGCAGATGAAAAGACAAGAGAGAATTTTTGTCGTGCTTTATCCTCTAAGTTTTCTACATTCATTGAAAAATGAGGTTTGGTTCAAGTTCTAGTGTCTGGAGTAGATTTTACATGGAGCAGGTATACTAGAAATGGAAGGAAAGAAAGTAAACTTGATAGATGTTTTGTACAAGTGGGTAAGGACAAAGGATGGTGAAATGTCTTTAAATATTGATATCTCTAAGGATTTTGACACTCTTAGGTGGATTTTTCGTTTCATTATTCTTCAAATTCCTGGGTTTTTGAGAGGTTTCTTCGTCTTGTTGGATCTATCCTCGGTAGTGTGAGACTCTCTGTTCTAATTAATGGATCCCCTCAAGGTTTCTTTCGATGTACATGAGGGTTAAGTCAGGAAGACCCTCTATCTGGTCTGCTTTTTGTGATTTCTGAGGATTATTTGAGTTGGTGTCTCAATGATCCTGCTAATTTTGGCTAGTTAGATAAGATAAAAATTAAAGGAACCTTCTTCCTCCCTCTCACTTGTTATATGCTGATGACATTATGATTTTTGGAAAGGTGGAAAGAGGGACCATTTCCTGTATCAAAGGTATATTTTCACAATATGAGGAGGTTTAATATTAGGTTATTAGTTGGAATAAGTCTTTGGTTATGTTTGGGGAAGGAATCACCATCTCGAAACAGAAGATAATTTCTCAGAAAAATGGCATGAAGAGGGGAACTATACATTTTAAATATCTTGGTGCACCTATTTTGGGGGGATAGTGAAGCATTTCTATCTTGAGGACATTGATATGAAAATTTCTAATCAATTAGAAAACTAGAAAGGGATGAATTTGTCTCAAGATGGAATAATTTTCTTGGTTAATTCAGTTATTACCACAATGTTTGTCCACTCCTTCTCTCTTTATAGATGGCCAAGGGAACATTCTAAAGACTTTATGGGAAAGATTAGAAATTTCATATGGACTAGATAAATTAATGAGAGAAAGCTCATTATAGTGTCCTGGAAAGATTGTGTTAAATCGAAACAAATGGGTGGAATGGGGGTGAAGGAACTGAGGGTCTTTAATGATGATTTACTTAAGAAGTTTGTATGGAATCTTCTGTCCAGATCTGACCTCTCTGTAGATTTTCTCTATTCCATGTTTTTTGACAAGCTACATCATTTGTATGGTTATTACATGACTTCCTCTACATAGCCTACCATTAAGTAGGCTTATTATGGTCTGATGGAAAATTTTAGATGGCTGGTTAGTGAGAACTCCTCTTTGAATCTCTGGAAAACTCCCTAGTTGTCCCAGGCCATCTGTAATGATATTTCTGTTCTTGCACCCCTGATGGACTATTATATTGCAAATATCCTTTTTATTATCAATATTAATGAGCTTTTACCTGATCACCTTCATCTTCTGATTTCAAGATACAATTATGTTGAGTCTGACACTCTTATATAGATGCCAAATCTAAAGAGAATATTTTCAACTAAGGAGTGCTATGAGCTATCATGTGGCCCTTACTTAAATCAACCATCTTGGATTAATGGTGTTTGTATTCCCTTTAATCCACCTATAACAACACTTATCATCTAGAATATTGGGAAACAACGCCTCCCAGTACAACATCTGCTATAGCACGCCCTAGTGCAGCTTTCCCCTACTTGTTGTCTTTGTCTTGATGCTTTTGAAACACATCAATACTATTTTTATCACATGCAGATTCATGAATAGGTTCTGGATGTATCATCAGGATATTTTTAGGTGCTTTTTTGATCTTAAATCTTTTAAGTATTTTTTGCAGTCCATTTGTAGGAAAGATTGTAGTTAACAGATTTATTCCCTCTGGTTGGCTGATTTTTTGAGTTTCTACACCTTCATTTAGAAATCGATGAATGATTTGGCTTTCATCCACATTAAACCATCCTTCCATAATGGTGTTTTTTTCATCCATCATGCAATTTGGACTGCCTCCCTTATACAAATAGGTTCTATAAATAATGATGTTGCTGATCTTGATCTTTTGAGATCCCTTGGTGTGCATGGTAGGTCCAAGAAACCGCTAATGATGAAGTATGTTTGCTTGATACCATCCATCCCTAGTTGGGTCAAATTCAACGTTGATGGAATAGCCTCAGGTGCCTCGCATCCTGCTGGGTGCGGTGGCATTTTCCGAACTTCCCATTGATTTGTGAAAAGATGCTTCATTCATTTTATTGGAAATGGCCTTGTAATTGAAGAAGAACATTGGGCTATGATTAAAGAAATCAAATTTTTTGTTCACTTTAATTGGCACCAATTATGGTTGGAGTCCGACTCGACTATTGTTGTTCAAATTCTTCGCGATCGATTGAAAAATGTACCATGGAAGATCATTCCTGACTGAATCGATTGTATGTGGCTTTTGGAGGTACACTCTCTTGATGTAATTCATGTTTATCGTAAGGCCAATTGAGTTGATAATGATCTTTCCAAGAGAGAAATTTTAGATGTTAGTTCCAACTTGTCCTGCATCTCGCGTAATTTTTGCAATGACCTTATCCTTGTTGATATGTGTGGTGTGGATTATACATGTTTTTCTTGATCGGTTCTGTGACATTGTTTTCATAAGCACTTTTACATTTGTATAATATATTTTTTAGGAGTGGTTTTTTTCCCGTCTCCTGGATTTTTGGGTATTATTTTTTCCAAATTAATTTTCAAAAAATTCAAATAACTAATTTTAAAATAATTGTGAAAAACAAGATGGAACTTATTTTTAGAAAGAATTGTTTTTTAAACATATAATTTCATTTATTCTAATGCCATGATTATAAAAACTATTATAAAAATGATATAAAAATTGATTATATATATAATACAAAAATTTAATTAAAATAATTCAAAAATAATGAATATATTACTTTATTACGGAAAAATCACTTTTCAACAATAATAATAGTTTAAAAAAATTCATTTACATTGAGATGACTATACATTAATTTATATTAAATTTATAAAAAACAAATTTATTTTATAAATGTTTTAAAAATTAATTTTTCTAATTTATTTATTCCTATTCATAACCACAAATTTAATTCTTTTTCTATAATGGTATATCATATTAGTGTTTTCTAAAACGTTGTGTTACATGTAATGTAGTTTATTTGAGAAATTAAATTCATTTCATAAAATATATTTCATAAAATATCAAGCTGTTACACTATATCTACATAAAAATAAATCCATCATTGGAATTCCAATACATTGATATAATAAACTAAGGACAATTTTTTAACACCATATCCATATATTCTTATATATCCTCTTTAAATTATTTGTTTCACCACAAAACAGTGATAATGTGAGTGGTTTTATTTCATAACACATTCTCAATAAGATTGAGAATCCTTATTTGGTTTTCCTTATAATATAGATCGTTCTCTAGTGTTATAGCGTCTGATTTCATCACATGTGATGTTTCAGGTATATACTTCCATGTGAGAGGTATTTGGAACACATTTTCGACGTGAGAGAAGTTTAGTGGATGTGCCAAGTGATAATAAACCATCCCAACATGATAAAAATACTCAATTGGGAAAATATAAATAGGGATTGACAATTCCTTCTTCTTGAATATCATAATTGTATAACATAGGGAAATTTAAATAAAAACAACTCACTATCTTCAAATTCCAAATCACATCAACAATTTTTAGTACAAATTTTTCACTGGATCTAGTCTACCATGATTTGTGGTTGGATGACTCTAACCTTAATTGTAATTTCCATAGTTATCTCAGTCCTCAATATATTTCATTCTCCAACATATTTATAGAAAATAATTTTTTTACACATTTTTTCAAAGATGAATTTCTAAGGTTCCATCTGAATTCTCGAGTGAAATATATTATTTTATGAATACATGAATATATAAAGGTGTCGATCCCAACCCCCAATGAATTACAAATAAAAATATCTCAAAATAGACTCTACGTATAGAATGGTTCTCTTATACTGAACATCTGTTTTAGGATTGAAATCAATGGTGATACTTATCTCTATATCAAGATCCTACTGTATATTTCACCAGAACAATGATGTAATCTTCATGTCCAGATCAAATACAATAGAATATGGTAATCTATGAATTATTATCAATTAAATAATGCATATCCTTTAATAAAAATCCAAATAGAAATATTATATGATGTTAATGATGTGTGCTCAATTTATTTAGAGATAAACTACATCCCAAACAATATTAAGGACATTATACATTTTCATGAATCGGAAATCAAAATCAATGGTGTTGTTTTCCAATTTCAATTTTATTATTGGTAATGGTTGTAACATCTTTTAGACTTCTATCTCATAGCCTTGACTTATGGACAACTCAAGCCTTTAGATACAATCTTTTCAATATCTATCTTCATGTCATCACACAATTAATACACTTATATATATATACATCTAAAAATAATATTCAATTAATAACTATGAGATTACTATAGAAGCTTCTTCTTTAAATATGGTATGGATGGAATTAATACATGATTCATGAACCTTGTCATTTCATAATAATCAAGGTTAAACTCATAAACATTTTTCACTTTCTTCTGTATCTTTGCTTCTTCCTTCTGCACCTCATTAATATTAACATGGAGAGATGGATGAAAAATTATTTGTGAATGATAGGATTTAGCACCATCCTTAAATATTTCATGATCCATCCTTTTCAAATATATAAATATTTATTATTTTTTAACACTCATCATTTATATGATTGCATGATTCTTTCGACTCAAATCATTATCCACCTTGTTAACTATCCCATGGTGGTAATGTATTGGTAATTCATAGTCACTAATTAGCTCCAAACAACTTCTCTAGTGCTTTTTTCACTTTTTTATGAATATATAATTTAACATTTTATGATCATCATATATATCATACCTTTACGCATAAATTTAATTGCTTTATATATTCATTGAAAAAATACCTTAGCTAAATCCAGATCATGAGATGGAAAATTTCCCCCATTAATCATTAATTTGTGTGAGGAATATGGTATTAATAAACACTATGCTTGAGGATCAATCCCAATACATTCATAGATGTATAAAAATAGAATACAAACCTTTCTCTACAATTATTTAATGTGGAAAAATTCAATTAGTAATCTTATCTTTAGTTCCATGATATTTTAATCAAATTTATCAATGAAAAGTAATGTGTCTTTCTTATGAGTATACATATGGAGTGGATTAGAAATTCTTGATAAATTTTCCACAAAAAATTTATAATTTCAAAGAATAATTAATAAAACTAAGGGTCCCATTTAAAGTTCTTTGTTTGGGCCGACGTTCAACAACATAGGCCTTTGATAGATCCAACATATATACCATATAATTAGATTATATGACTCAAATATGAATAAATATAATGAAAACAATTCAACCATGTCTAATATTTCATATATATTATAATTTGTTAATTTCATTAGTACAATACTCAAGTGACCTTCATGATTTTTATTTCCCATTTAATAGATAAAAATATCATCTACAAATACTACCACGTACTGATATAGGACATATTTAAATACCCTATTCATCTAATACATAATGATAGTGGGGGAATTAGAATGCCAAAATAAAATTACTATATATTAAAAGTTTTAATACCTTTTAAAAAATGATTTCAACTGTATATCCTGCTTCTTGACTCTGAATTGATGTTATCTAGAATGAAGATCAATCATTGGAATGTACTTAGTTCTATGCTGTTGAACAAAAAAGTCATAAAAGATGGTATATGATGCTAGTTTTTTATTGTGTTTTTTTATTTCTATATATTCAATATTGAGTCCCATGGATCCATGTATATTATTAACAAAAATTACATGTGTACCCCATGGTGAAACACTATTAAAAATGAATCTATTTCCAAGATTCTCTTTGAAGTTTTTCTTTAATTCTTGCAACTCAATTGGGGAAATTCTATAGGGATTTTATGAAAATAAGTGTGGAACTAGGCAAGAGTTATATTTAAAACTAAAATTCCTTATTTATAATAAGACTTGTAAAAAATTATGGGAAGACATCAATGAACTCCCAAACATTAATAATATCATCAATGATGAGTTTGTCCCAAACAATTTTAGATAAACACCCCTTTTGGATAGAAATAAAAACGCATATAATTTATTTTATTTCCATCATATGTATATATTTCCCCTCTCATGAATAAGGAGTTATATGTTAGATTGAAAAATAAAACATGAATTCCCTTCCTTGAAAATTAATTAGGTATTTAAGTATATAATCACAATTAATTCCTAACATATCATCAAATTTATCCAAAGGGAGAATAAAAATAATTTCACGAATAACATTAATATAAACAGTAACTGGATAAGAACCCTAAAATTGTGATTTGGTCATCATTCTGTTAGAGGCTTTCATATCTAATTCACCACATATTCATTGAGGTGATATTGTAATACCCTAATGAATTTTTTTAGATATATAATAGTTGGTACATCCAGAATCAAATAAGATATTATAAAGTCTTGAGTTCATGATATGTGAACTATTCACCACGTCGTTACCATACCACTCATTATGAATACTAATCTAATGATATTTCCCTTTTCCTCTATTCATGGGATTTTTTTAACACGGATTTCCATCAATAACCTTTTGATTTGAGAAATGGTTAGCATAATTACAATACTCTTATAATTTTAATCGTTGGGATTTCTTTAGTTCATTCTATAAATTTTTCCCTCTATTCACAGCATTAGTTATCTTCTTCCCATCACGTTGGTATTCATCAATATGATGTCCCTCCTTTCTATAATAAAATCATTCACTATTCCAGTTAATAAATATTCATCCATTTATCCTTCCACACATAGATCATGAATTAAAGATAATTTTCCTCTTTATATTGTTTTAATAGTTTTCATTGAATTCAAACATTATTTTCTTACTAAAACTATTAAATTAATGGGTAACATCGATATACATTTTTACATTAATTTCACAACAAAATATATCATCATTGTTATAGAAGTATTTTATAGAGAATTTTTTTAGTGACCTGTTTTTAATCCCCTGAAGAATCAATCAATCATCCTTAATTAAATTTGGATATTAATAATTGATGCATAGGTCACACATATGGTAATGTTTTTGTCATAGGTACCGACATACTGAACATCCTTTTTCTTTATATTAATGAATTATTTATATACTATGATGTAAATAATATTAGTAAATCACATATTGAAAAATAGTCTCTTAAATGCATCTAACTGCATAGAGTCAATTTATTCATATTTCCTCATATTATTTCTATAATTCTATAATAAATATGTTCTTCCATTCAAATTATAGGCAACCAATATGTCTTTCTCATTATCTAATAACTATGTAGAAGAAAAAAACCTATTAATGGTACTAATAAATTGATTTAAAACTATTGTAATAGTATAAAAACTAAATGAAAGTGGGTGTTATCTCATAAAGAACTCATAAGAACTTTGTCCTCTACATTACATATTAGGAAGTTCAGCATGATTCATAGCTTGAGAATCATGTGTGAGTATATAAATGATAGCTTTAATTCGAGATCCAATAAAATACTATTTCTTAGGAGGAAAATTATTACATTTTCTTTCATATTAATAATGAACTTGATTCCTTCAAGTTACATTCATCGACTACAAACAAAATACAATATGTGAACAAAAATAATCACAATTGGAAACCATCTAATAATGAGAAACAGATTTTAGGATTTCCAAATCATTACACAATATTTTCAATATATTAATACATAATATTAGCTGAGGTAATTCATTGACAACGTCTATCCAAATTTATCATTATAGTTTATAATTTTTTTTGAATTTACAAAACTTGTACCATGGGAGTGTCAAGCTATGTGGGAAGCAAACACCTTTTTCATTCACCATGTGATGTTAAATTAAAATCAAAATTTTCCATTATTAATTTTATTGGACCTATGTATATTTCTTCTAGTGTAATATCCACTTGTATTATCCATAAAATATTGTAATTTCTCAGAAACCACTCAATCTCTCTATAAAATGAATCTATGTCATTTTCATCTACTTTGAATTATCCTTAAGGTTCTCAGGAATGTTTTCTCATTAGTGTTTCCAAAGGTTAACCAAATAATTATACAATACAAACTATAGTGACTAATAAATTTCATATATAGATATTACTTCTTATTGAATATGAAAAATTATTATTTAATTTTTTAGAAAACTTTGGAATAGAAGAGAAATGAGTTTTGATCAATGAGAGAAATAAAGATAGTTTTCCTTAAATATATTCATTTTCAGTATATAGTATATAATGTTACAAAAAAATAAATTAAAATATGTAATTCAAAAAAAAAATAAAAGAAAATAAGAAAATTAATGAGATTAACAAGATATAGATCATAAGATTTGATCATCAGAAACTGAATCATAAATAATCCAGATAAATAATGATATTGTATTGTAAAACCATTACCACATTTGTAAGACCCAGGAAAGAAATAACAATAGGTGTATATTTATATAATATAATATAATTAATTATAATAATAAAATAAATTCATCGGTATTATATTATCTAAACATAAGAAACAAGTGGTTAATATGACATGTGTTCTACATAAGTTAAAGCGAGATAAAAATACCTTGCCTCAAGTATCGACATCCTTCATACACATTAAAAACTTATCTATAATAAATATATATTTATTATACTAATATTAAAGGAAGAAACTAAAATATTTAATTCCATATATTATTTAATTATGACCTTTTATTTCTTTTTATTATCTTTTCTTTGTTAAAATCATTATTTCAGGTAATAGATGCTTTCTTTTTTCAAGCTTGTTTTGGTAACATAGTTTTGGTATTGGTACTTTTATTATAGATAAATATAATCCATAATTGTAATCATGATTTAAATATTATATAAAGTAATCTATTATTATTTCAATTTAAATATGAAATTTATAGATAAAATAATGAGTTACACCATTCAAGGAGACGTTAGATCATACACATGCAAGAACGATGCTTCTATTATTTAAATTAACAGAATAAAAGAATTTTATATAATAATTAATCCTTAAATTATAATTTTTATATAATATAATTTATATATATTTAATAAATATATCCTTATTACAATCAATTTTAAAATAAAACCAAAGACGTATCACATAGCTTCATGGAGGTTGTAGTCCACACCAACCAATAAGGGATGTTTCTTTTTTTCAATGATTTGGAAGGTAAGAATTTATATGAGATATTATTATTTAAAAATATTAATTTTTTATAAATATCATATATTTTTTTTAAATCCATTTTTATATCCACCCAAGAGAGGTAATGATAGACAATTAATTAAAACTATTTGTGAGGCATTAGTCTGTTGTACACATAATCCACAGTTTCATTTCCAAATTGATGTAAAAGGTGCTGGATATATGTTATGTAATTAAAATAATAAAATATCATTATATAAGGGATATTGGTTTATTATTTTAGTATATTTTATAATATCTTATGGAGATGGAAGAGGAAATAAAATGAAAATCTGTGGATAATAGATATTACTATTCTTCGGAAAACAATCTACGGTTTATACTAAAGGCCTTCGAAAGGTGGTTTTTTGATCAAAATAGGGGATCTGAGACATGGATAAAAATTTAAGTATGGTTTTGGTCAACTATTTTCTAATAAAAATTTCTCTTTAAATTTGTAGATGAGATGAGATGAGATATAATTTTATTAGTGGAAGAGGGAACCCACTCAAAAATTTCCTAAAAGAATCCAAAATGATAATGTAATTTCCAAGATAAGTGAATTAAAATGGAATTATATTCTATATTGGATGAAGATAATGCCTATATATTTCCATAAAATATGATTTGGACTAGTTTAATTGAAGAAAATACCATTACATTTTTTGGCCCCCAGGTAAACTCATTTCAACCTTCACTACGATAATTAATTATTATTATTATTAGTATTCATTATGATAAAAAAATATGATAACATAATTTATCGATATTAATAATTATAATTCCAAATATGAAATAAATTTTAAAAAAATTAAAATATGTGATATAATTTTATTTTAATATTTAACACCTAAAGATGACAAAAAATTGGTTTTCTAAAGAAAATTTTATAATAATTGTGAAAAGTTTTTATATATACATTTTAATGAAATTTGTTATAATAAAATAAATTATATTATTAATAATATAATTTTACTAATTTTACTTTTAAAAATTATAAATAAATGTTTCTTTGTAAATTCCTATAATGAAAATATTGTTCCAAAAACAATATTAATTTTTTACTATTTATAAAAATCATATTTTTAAAAAAATCTTAATAAGTTAATATAAAATAATTTTGAAATTTTGATGGAAGAGATAAATTTAATATTTTGATAATTACATTTTTTATATTTAATTAAATTTAATATACAAAAAATCACCAAGAATAGGACTAAAATTTGTTTATAATATAATCTTCATAAAGCATTATTTTTTTAATTCTTATCTCATGCTTAAGAAAATAATTGATTAAATATAAAACATTTCTATTATTACATAATATAAAAAATTCATTAAAATAAAACATTAATAATGTATAATTTAATTTATTAAGTTAAAAACACTTTTCATGCATATAAAGAGTTCTTTAAAAAAACATTTCATTTACTTTAATATATTTTTGTATTTTCATTTCCAAAAAAATGATAAAAATGAATATATTATATTCAACGAAAATAAATATAATTTTAATTATTTATATACTAATATTAATTCCCACCAATTAAATTAATTGGTTATAATAGTATAATTTAATAAAGTTTTATCAAACTCAGAGTCACAAGTAATGAAATTTTTTAGAGAAATAAAATTATTTTGAACATAATATTTCGACAAATATAATGGTGTTTCAGTTTTACTATTGGGATAACCTATCAGCCACCCTATTTTTTCAAACATTCCAAAGCCTCCCATTTTTATATTTATGTCATAGAAAATTAATTGTATCCCAATGATTATGGGGGATATATAATTTCAGGACAGGTGGTCACATTATAATAATTTCATTTCTAGTTATTAAAAAAGGTCATCAGAAATTCATCATAACATAACACATGGAAACTAAAAAGGAATTAATAAAAATTTCATCATCATAACAATAAACTATACAAATTAAATCATAACCCCAATAAATATTAAGTAAATTCAAAGGATTTTATTATAAATGAAACATTCTATTAAAGTACAATTTAAATATTCCCTCAGTAAAATTCTTGTATCATTTTAAAATCATATATTAAAATATTAAGTTTCTCAAAATATAAATAAAAAATATTAATTTGAAAATAAACATAGAAAATCATAAAAGTGTATTCAAATAATTTAGTGTCCATGGTGGTGTAAAATTATATTAATGTTATATACGTTAAAACTAATATTCAACTCCAATTTTTTTTTGTACAAAATAAAATGTGCATTTTTGACAAAATTGAATGAATATTCAATTCAAATAATTATTTAAATGAAATTCATTAAAAATGACCATAAAATACATAACATAATAATTAAAAAGTTCATCAAAACAATTCTATAAAATAAGGATATGGAAGCAAAATTATTTTTCATTGAATAGAAAATTAAAGTCAGTTTTCCATTAATATGTTCTTCCAATCTCTTTAGTACATAATTTGAGGATAATTAAAAGAAAATTTTTATTTGTTTTAATGTACTATAGGATAATAATATTAATTTTTTTATCATGGATCATATGATTTATTTTGACTGGAATTCAATCGTAAATTATCCAAGCTTAAAGAAGATTGAAACAAAAATCCCTTTCCTAAAGATCAACTTCTTTCAAAGGGACTCCAAACCACATTATAATAAATTTAAAATTTATTATAAAATTATAAAATAGTTATTTAAATACTTATAATATTATATATTATCGATTTATTACATTTTATCACCAATTCATAAATACCTCTTCTTTAAATAATCATTTCTATGTAGTAATAGTTTCATTTTTTCATCTAAATTCTAGTTTGGCAGTTTCAGTCATTTATATTTTCATGATCCAATCATATCTAAAATATTAATTATGATATAAAAATAATGTATAATCCTCATAATGATATTTATAGTCTTTGTTAAATTTTAGATATTTAGAAATTAATTACACATTTCATGGATATGTTAGGTTGTATGTACACATGAACATTGTTTTGAATTTACAACGGATGAAACAAAAGTAAGGAATATAATGATTCCCAATTACAGAATAATTATTATAAATATATGTATAATATAATATGTATTCATTTAATATCTCAATATTAACATCCATGTAAAGAATAAAAGCAAAATTAATCACATCATTTCGTGGATGTGGTGGTCCAAACATATGCATGGGAGTTATTATCATTTTCTATTGCATATGAAGGTAAGAATATATATTTGATATTTTAATTATAAAAAACAATTATAACATATTTATATATTATAAAAAATTTAAACCCACAATAATAACCTTTATTGAAATATATATTTTGAAAATTAATTGTATCACCATGTGGATGTGGTAGGTCACACATATGCACGAGTATTACTTTCACTTCCCATTTGATGGAAAATACACTGTAAAATGGTAGTTCGATAATAATAATAAAAATATTGGTGTATTTAGTATATTGAAATTGTTATTTTATAGTGAATAAAATATATTTATAGTAATTAGATGGATAAATAAATTGGAATAGGTCGGTTAGGATGAGTATTACTTCTTCATTAGGCCTCTTTTAAATTCATTTTTAAGGAATAATGGAATTTTATTTTACAAATAAAAATACCTATAATGTATATTTAATTTTAGTATATAATTCAGTAAGGGTTTGTTGAGTTATATGTATCAATTTTATGTAATAAAAATAGAAAAGATTATTCCTTTTATAAGAGAGTAAAAGGATACACTTTAGATAACAAAAATATTAAAATATAAATAATTTGTTCTCAAGTATGATGATTTAAAATGGGTATAGATTAAAATAAAATTTGGGTAATGTATAAATATTCAAATTTAATGTAAATTAAAAATGATTTCGGGATATTTTATACATTTTCTTTTGTTTTAACACCATGGTTAAATAATTTTAATAATTACCATAGTAATAGATTTTTATAAATGTTAAAGGGTAACGATATTAAATATAAGGTAAAAATTTTGATCATAAATGAGATAGTGATGGAATATTAGAAAATTTCACATATTAAATGAAAATTTTAATTATTTTTATGATTTTATGTAGTTTAATAAGATGTTTTTTACCATGAAAAACTATTTTCAAAATTCCCTAAACTATTGACATAATTTCACTTCGAAAAAAAACATGTTAATAATATAATTACAATATAAACCATTAACATAAATTTACAGTGTTATATTAGTATTTAATATTTATGGTTAACTATATATCAGCCAATAAATAATACATTTTAGGTATTTAAAACATTAGCATGATTTTCCTATTGTTTATACATGCACCGTGTCAGCATTATGTTAGAATTTAAGGAAATAATCTCATCACTAAAGATAATAAATATATTTAAAATATATAAAAAATTTATTTATTTTGAAATATAAATTTATAACTGATATTATCCTCAATTTATCCATATGATTATGTTTTAAAGATATTGAATTCAAGAGATATACAGTGTTGAATTTTATTGATATAAAATAATATAAATTTTCATATAAAGGGTTAATTTCAGAAAAATGACATATATTATAATTTTGGATTTATATGTTTGGTTTTATTCAATATAATGAAATCATGTTTATTTTTTAGATTATTTTGTGATCTTATCTCATGGTTTTAACCCTATTTACCCATTTTATAACTATTGTGGTGACACATATTTTCCATAATTTCTATCCAAAATGAAAAATAAAAAAGGTACATATTTTCCAAGTTAAGATCTTATAATTACAAAAATAGAATAAATTTTATAATATTCAATTTCTATAAATGATGAAAATTAATTTTAAAATAATTCTTCAAAAATAGAAGAAAACCCTTTTATAGAAAAGTGTATTTTTAACATAAAATTATATTTATTCTTATCTAATGTTTTGAAAAAACTTTTGATGAATGTCAATTTTTTAAAAAAAAATATATAATATATAATTTTCATGAAAATAATTCTACAATAGTGATTAATTTAATTTACTAAGAAACAAAACATTCCTCACATAAAACAATCATTCATAAAAACACCACTTTTATATTCGAAAGATTTTGATTTTGATTTCTAAAAATTAATAAATAATGAATTCATTTTATTGATTTATAAATCATTTATGTTTCATATATTAGTTATTCTTATTCATCCTCTAAAATTTTATGGATATATGATATCTTTCATAAAAAATAATAATATTTCAATAGTATAACATACTAATTTTTAACTTGGTGTCTTATATAAGGAAATATATTAATGAAATAAAATTTATTTTTAGAAAAACATGTAATAAATCCTGGGGTATTATAATGTTTATCCCCTTTTAATTTTTCATTCTTTATTTCATTGGTGTCTCAATTTTTAGGTTTTAATTAATATCTTATTTGATAATGGGTAGTTTCACAATAGTGTTATTAAGTCAAGGTTGGTAAGTGTGTAGTACATGTTTCCATGAATTTAGTAATACATAAAAATTTCAATATTATACCTTCAGTTGTTTATTTCTTCTTGGATATTTCAGAGTGTTTCCATGGGATGATAATATTTTCGTTTGATAACTATCTCCCTTGGAGATTAGATTTTAGAAGGTTCATTTTCCTTATTTTATCATGATATTTAAATGTTTTATTAGTGTTATGGAAGAGTGTATTACTTCTTGTGATGTTTTTGTGTTTTAGTAGTGATGGGATTATTGTTTAGGTGGAATATCATAGGGATATTTAGGTGTAAATATTTTGAACTCTTTTTGGTTAGTGTTGTTTTATTTTGAAATAATAATTAGAGAGTTATCTTCTTTTAGGGTCTATAATTTTTAAAATCAATAATTATTTTTGTTAGAAAATTTTTGGGATGGTAATAGGAAGGTATAAGGTGATTGAATTTAAATTTCATCTCATGGTGTGTGTTGTAGAATGTATTAGTGAGTTTTACTAATAAAAGTATGATGTAATAAATTATTTTTAGTTCTTTTGTGTTTTGAATAATAAAATGTTTGGTTATGATAATGTTAATTTGTTTTTCTGAAATAGGGGGAGTTGATAAGATTCACTATCATGCTAGAATAGATTGGAAAGCTAGTTAGGAAATGGTGGAATGTATTTTAATGTGAATGGTCCCATGGTGTTTTAGTTCAATATTACATTATTTTTATTATGTCCTGGAACCATTTGAGTTAGTCTAAAAAAGGTATGATCATGGTGTGGAGGGTTCAATTATGGCATGAATTTCTAGGGATTATTCTAATATTTATGTTTCCTAAGGATAACCTTATGTAAGCTCTCCTAAATGAATCCAACAAAAGGGATATATAATTATGACCCTTATCAAAGTATCTTGGATTCTAGGGTGGTTGATTCTATAGGCCCTTCCGTCCTTGATATTTTGCACCACAATGACTTTCATTGAACTGTGATTTGGTTTGGGATATATTGGTTTTGAGGAAAAAATATAGAGGGACATGTATTGATCCTAATCTATTATAGTATTCTTGTATGGACACTTGGGTTCTATCAATATCTTTAATGTTAATATTTTTTAATGTGGGTAAACATATGAAATATAGGCAATATCACTATTTGATTTTTTGAATAAGCATTCATTATGGAATGGGGACCCCTTTAATTCTAGGATTGTTTACATTCCTATAATCATAATAGGTTCATGTGTTTCCAAAAATTTATCCAATTAATCCAACACTATTCAAACCTGAGGACACTAGAGGTCAATCCATATTGATGTTTAACCATATTTTGATGGGTTCTATACCAAATTTTCCAGAGATCAACATTTTTATGGTCCAAGTGGATTTTTCTTATTCTTTTCCATTGACATCTCATTCCTTCATGTTTGTATGTCTATGTGAGGGTACAAAAGTGGTTAAAATTCTGGTTTATTTGTCTTTGGTCATTTTTTAGTGGGATAGACGTGTTATTAGTTTTTTAGGATATTACTCATGTGTTCTTTGTGGTGTTCTGATCTTATTATCCTTTTATTAGGTGGTTTTTGAAGATTTAGTAAAAATATTGAATATGAATCCTATCTTTTATAAATTTTATATGAATATTGATTTATTATTATTTGGATTTCATTATATATATAATATTAGTATTCTAAAATAATATTATGAATCTTATTAGTTAAATGAGAAGGTATCCTGGTGATTCTTATTTGTTTTACGTAAATTCTTGTTATTTATTATTTTTTATATTTCTAAATCAAAGATTAGTATTGAGAAACATTTTTCCATGTACTTTAGTATTAAATAAACATCCCTAAAATATTAAGTACATAAATATTTTAATGATAATGGTTCAATGAAATGTTAAAAAAATAATCACCTTCTGTTTTATTAGGTTATGTTAAATGAATAAATTAGTATGGCTAGAGAAGATGGTTCAATGTGGTTTGCAGATGTGATTCTTATTACATACTATTATTGTGATACCATCCACTATTCATAATCTGATAATCAAATAAAGATGGTATAAAATTGTTGAAATATGAATTTCAAAATGTATTTTGAATGTATTTTACAGAAGTTTTAAATGGATATTATTGTATGATTGATTGACTGGCTCAAAGGCCTCAATTTTTATTTATTTTGGATAACCCCCTTTTAAGGATAAATTGGGAAACCTCACATGGCATCAAAGAAATAAATACATAAAATGACTCAGTACAAAGATAAAACAACTAGAAATGCCCCACCTAGCATAAAAATCATTATTGCATGCCTCCATCAACGCAGGACTACTCAGATAGCGTCATGTGAAAAAAAAAATCATGGGCCTATTACCGATGGCAAGGCCATACCCTCTCAATATTCTGAATCTGAAAATTCATGCATAGTGAAAACTACCTTCTCTAAATCCACATCTGGATCATTTTATATTGAATTTTTGGACCAAACCATCATCCCAAAAAACCAATCTAACAAATGAAGCAAAGGTTAATCCTTCTCAACTATTTTAGACCCATTGATTTGATTCACCATCAACGTGAGTTATTCCACTGACCAACTAAATCCCATGGTTATAATAGGAATTCCATTCTAGTCTGAAATCCTTTTATTTTCCAACACTGTCAATCTGGATCACCCAAAAAAATGGAAATTCATAACTGTCTTCAGTCCGAACAAAACCATAGGGCCATAGATCCTCTAACGCCAAATAGTATCTCCACCACCTGTAACTCTTAATTTCAGCATCAAAAATCAGAAAAAACAAATAGAAATCTATTTGCATCATCCAAAAATCAAAGCCAACAACAACCAGAATGAAGAAATCCCTGAGTAAATATCAACACCGTCACACCACAACAAAAAACCGTCGACCTCCTTGAATTTACAATTCCATAAACTGTATCTCCCATGACAAATGAGAAACCAAAAAAACAGGTGAAAAGAACCCCTTCGTGAATCCAACACATCAACCCACTTTCTGAAAAATCAATAATTCATCCCCGATGAACTACAAAATCAAATCTAGTTGTTGCGAAGACCATCTGAATGCAAGAAAACCTCACTGTAAGTCGGATCTACAAATCCCGACTCTTCCATCATACCCTCCTATGAAGACCAGTGAAAACCACCTTTTGCACTCCCATCTGAATGAAAATGATGACGCAACCCTCCCACCACTGAGGTTGGGTCTCAACAGCTGGATTTGCACCACACCGCCAAATGAAACCCTAACCAGTAAGGAGGAAGGGTGAGGATAGGCCAAAAAACAATGAGCATTTCCGAGATGGCTGAGCCCACGAGGTCGTCGATGCCACTGTTGGACCGGGAATCACACACCACCAAATCACCGAGTAGGAGCACAGAAAGGGGAGTCCGAGCCAACCCAAGGAGAAGACTAGTGGCGATAGGGGGAATCCTCATGGAATGGTGCCCGTTATGGGCTCATCATTCTCATCAATTGACTTGTCCAACAACTGAAAATTATCTAATGTATGATTTAAAGAGGGATAGTTCGGTGTGATTCTCTAATAAAAATTTAGGTTTTCTCATTTTATTGATATGTTTAATATTTTTGGGGTGTAATTTGAGGCTGGAAATGAGCATCATTATGGATAGAATGATATTTTTGATGTACGAAAAAATGAGTGATTTTTTGAAAATGGTTTATTAATATTTTATCTATCAATTTAGATTACTGTTGGGGTTATTAGAAAGGGTTAGTGGGATGTTTAAGATAGTTAGGTGGGAGTATAACATGGTTTTTTCACTGTTCCAAAAAAATATAATTTCCATTTTAAATAGAATGAATGATTGAATATCTAAATTAAAGTAGAATGGGATTATTGGTGAATTAGGTTTTGGGAATGTAATAACTGATGAAATTGGTAAAAGATAATTGATATTAGGTTTTATTAATG
Source organism: Viscum album (assembly GCA_963277665.1). Taxonomy (NCBI): domain Eukaryota; kingdom Viridiplantae; phylum Streptophyta; class Magnoliopsida; order Santalales; family Viscaceae; genus Viscum; species Viscum album. The sequence continues at coordinate 1,979,682,088 of OY728133.1, forward strand.
TATAATGGATCAGAATTGATAGACAGTGGTTAGTTTATTGATAAAATATTATGGGATGGAAATAAAAAAGAGGGAATTAAAGAATCCAGTTCATAATTAGTGGTTTAATATTAAATATGGTTAATTAGATTTAAAATGTATGGTAAGGTTAAATTTTTTTATTAATAATTAGGGTTGGTAGAAATGGAATTTTTTCATTTATTGTGGGTATTTATTGTGGGTCAGTGTTATTACATAGTAGTTGTGGTAGTGGTTGTTGTTGCGTGGTGTCTGGGATGATGTGATTGTTTCATGCATATGTTGTCCTAAAACATTATCATTATATTGGGTTTTTCATTAAATATTATATCTTTAAATTTATACTATATTTTTTACACTACCACAAAACTCTAAATAACATTTCATCATCCATATGAAGAAATTTGTTCTTAGTGGATTACCCACCCTCCAAGTTGTAATGGGAAGGGGTGGTTGATTTATCTAACATTGAACTCCCCCTTCAGATAAAGTACTGGTCATGACAGATTACAATAGAAATATATATAATGTAATGGATATTAGTATTTTGTATATATATTTTAGCTTACATGGTTATGTTATTATATTGTGGATACATGGTGGGGGTCATGAATTATAGTATGTGGGAATGAAGTTAATATTCATAATGTTAAAGATACCTTAATATGATAAAGATGTGATGTGAGGTTATGATATGGATGTGATGTATGGTATGCTGTTGTAATATGCAGTTATATAGAAAAATAGATGTGGTTGGATGTTAATATGTATATCTTTAGGGGAGTGAGTGTAAAGAGAAGATTTGGTAAGAAGTTGTAGGGAACCATCTTGACATATATTCTTTTCGTATTATGTTTCTACACAATGATGAACTATTGGGTGAGTGGTCCTCGGTTAAGTGGGGTGATGATCAACCTAGAATAGGTTCATATAAGTTGGAGTATTTGTTCAACAAGTATGTACTATAATTCATTTAAATATTCATTAGAGGATTTGGGTAGGATCATATTGATTATTCTTTTATGATCACCCCTATATATAAAACTATATTTTAAATGGTTCTCAGATGAGGATGGTGATTGAGTTGGACAATACTAGCTAGATGTTATCTTCATTTTTGAAATTATCATTGGTATAAGTGTTTAATTTTGGAATTTTAATTTGTAGAATTTATTTTCGTGTTATGTTTCTATGAATTATGGATTGAGATATATTTTTTTTATTATATGCAGTTGATTAGTTTTTTTGTAATTCATTCCTCTAAATTTATAAAATCTCAACCTTGGTGTCATATACTAGTGACATGATATGGTTGGTCACATCACATTATGCTCCCCTCCCCATAAGAAAGAGGTTACTAGCTAGTAACAAGGGTATAATATAGATCATTTTGAAAATATACCCTCTTTATCAATGTAGTACATCATCAAAAATAAAAAAAATAATATCAAAATGATATTAAACATTATCCAGAATAATACCATAACTAATAAAAACTATTATAACATGATAAATAATATTAGTAAAATAATAAATAAATCAAAGAATTAGATATGTTATTCCATATATTTTTTTGAAGTATAAATACACGAAATAAAAAAAAGGCACACTAAAACTAGCCCTATGGTTCCGGACATCATGTATGCTTCCCTCATCCATGCCCCCATGCAAACTGAACCATATTTTATATTCATATTCAAATTATCTTCTCCTATGAACATGATGTCTATTCAGGTACTGGTAAGGAAACCCATGTACGGTATGAGTATAACTCAGTTTTCCTTCAACAAAAGTGTCTAAAGAAATATTCATTCCATATTACTATTTTTAGTGGTATAAATAATAAATTATAATAAAACATGTAATGTGTTTTCATAATTCAATATTCTTTATTTTAAAAGATAATTAACTAGGTTCACAATGACACTTGAACAATCAATACCTACTTCACCCGATGTTAGAGTCTCAAAAATATTAGAAACAGAATAAAAATCTATAATATAATGGGATTTCCTCAATCATTTAATTCAAATTTCATATTAAGGATACTTGTATATCTGATCCAATTAAAATGTCTTGGGCCAAAAATTCATTGTCTAGAATCCTATGGGTATTTTTATCATCAGATGTTTTCACACACCTCTTTTTTATCACATAAGTGTATTTGTAGTGTTAGTCCCTTTCCCATACTAGTTGTTATCAGATATTAGTATTTGGAGCATCAGTCCATGTCTCAAACTCATATATAAATCAATCACACATATCAAATTAATAGTATTTATCATGGTCATTCATTATTAACTCTCTTATGTTTTATTCAGATAATGGTTTACTATTTCAATTTATCAAAACAAACATTGTTCATCACATTAATCGCGTGGAACAATGTGAGCATTTAACCATTAATCAATTTATCAAAATTTAAAAATATAACATATTAAACCTTCAAGGCTAATCCAATATCCTTAAATTCAAGTTATCAATTGATTCATAATCACTTTAATTGAACAATTTCCCAATCCCATTAATTGAAAAATTTTATAACCCAATTAATTAACCAATTTCACAATAACATTAATTGATGAATTTAAAAATCCAGTTAATTTATTAATTAATTCTATTACAAAAATAAAATTAACTAATATGTAAATTCTAATTATATATGTAAACTCACAAAATTATAATCAATACTATGTTAATTTACATTTAAACTACCTAAATTTATGTCTGTGATGAGTATTTTTGATATGAAAGATCTCCATATTGAAGAGGAACAATCAAGATCACTATAGTACGAATGATCTAGTACAAAATAATAAGACCATAATAAAATAGATTAATGTCAAAAAATATATAGATCTACACTGTCTCTAATAGTGGATAAAGTGAACCTCTTCATCTAGAAACTAATATAGGAGGGAGACGAATCTAAAAAAAGAAGAATACATATATCGGATGAGAGATAATTATTCAAATGGATATTTGATTCATAAAAAATAGGATATCATGATCCTTGGATTCTATCAAGAGATTTATTAATGATATTAATAGGTTTAGGGATGACACATGGATTTGGTGCTGAAACCAAGGGTTTTAGTATTTTTTATAAAATTTTCAAAAAAAAATCGGATGAAAGGTTTTCTATAAAGGGGTGCATTGTTTTCAAAATAGTACACCATAATAGTATTCCCTAGATTGTGGGGTTCACAATTACTTCAATAAGGGTGCACTGTTTCACAAATCGTGTTCCAATAATGAAAAACCCTCTATTTGGCGATGCACAGTCTGCTGGGGTGGTCATACGGTTTAGGAAAATCATGAATCAACCTTAAACTACAAAAAACCCCTTTAAAAGATTTCAAAATTAACTCCAACACACCCCTGAAAAGTCTCACCTAATATACACTCAAAATAAAAGTAAAAGTTTACCTGAAAATGAGTATGGGGAATCTCCAAAAAGGTTAAGATCTTACATTCTCTCCACTTTATAATAGAACTTCCTCAAGTTATACTCCCATGAATCTTGAAGATTTATTGTTAATGATATTGGTCCACTAAACATACATATATGCTTCTCTCTCCATTGTTTCCCCCTGAACATGTACATATTTCCAAAATAATCAAAATATATACATTTTCTATCAATGGAAAACATTCTCGCGACAATTTTCATCATGTATTATATTCTCCTTAATGAAATAATTTGATTAATTATTAATATCATCAACGTAGATCACTTGATGAGGGTCAGGGTGATACTTCCAAAGCTACGACACATGAAAAAAATTCTACAAAGGAATATAACTATGTGGAAGATCCAATTAGTACTCCACCAGTCAAATTATCTCCGTGATCTCTTAATCTTTAACAAACTATGGTGCCAATTTTCCCTACCTCTAATTCCTACAGTGACCTAGTCTTGGAAAAACCTGATGGACTACATGATCAAAAACTATAATCTTATGGGGCTATTAATGTTGATCATAATACAAATTATTCATATAATGATTCATTTCCATACATATCTAATCATCTAAAACTACTCTCATGTATCTCTTATGAGATTTATTATGAACCACTCAAACTATACGGCCTTTATCTATCATAGACATGATATGTATGGATTACTATAAAGATCCAGAAATGGTTCCATCTGAATAGTCACCACATTACTGTTTTTATAAAATAACATAATATTTTCTATGTGAATCTCCCGACTCCCCCCCAATTTCTGCAATGCACAACCTTACGAAATCCTTCAAATCTACTATAGTGCATTCCCACTTCCTGTTTTTCTATGGGAGGAATTCAATACATAGAAATACCTATGAACCATGAAAATTATGCAATCCTTTCTAATAGAGCTATGTGAAAATTGAATATTGGTTAAAAACTATATTCATTAGAAACCCATGTAAATAGAATATATCTGGAACATATAAGTATCCTAAAGGATTCATTGATAATGTCTCTAAAATTGGAATAAAATGTTATACATTCATCAATCAATACCCAGTTATTCAAATATAATCATTCATCTGAGGCATCCTTTTGATACCTATAACAAAATTAATGGAAAAATCATTACAATATGTGAAACAACTATAGTATCACCTTGGGTCATTTATGCTCAGCATTCACCTATTATGTGGTGTAGCATCTTGTCAAGAGACCATCAATTTCCATATTCTTTCCCAAAAACAAATAATATCAACATAGATCAATGTATAGTTTCGTTAAACCAGGTAACACCACTCACTTTGAGGCTTGAAAATCATACAATAGATATTAACACATACTCATAGGCACAAAAACACTATTCAAAAAATAGATGATCACATCCTCTTCTAGAGGATAATCGTAATGTTGCTCCCCACTATCTAGGAATTCCATCAAGGCCATACATGTCATATCATCATACTATCTCTCCCTACTCTAGGTAAAATTTAGACTTGGAAAATACTGATATGATGTTCATCTACTCATGTATCTATGGAACCACAACATGCCTCTCTTTAACAAATTCATTATCTTCCACACAAAAACAAACTATTGAACTACCTGAGTCTATATTTTCTTACTCAAAGTGCCAATAAAGCTATTCCCCTTCCCTAGTGTATATACTAGGTCGCAATCAAATCACATTAGATACTCATCTCAACTCCACTATTCTAGATTAAAATCTCTCCATAGAAATATATTCATTGTTATCCTTTGGTTAATATAAATAGTAAAAAATTTACCCAATTGACAATGCCACCAACACATAAAGGCATAAAACACTATAACCCACTAGATTTCATGGTTAGGGTAGTTCATATTATCAAGCCTCAAATTTCATGAACCGTATTCCATAAATCAACCCCAACATAATAAATTCCCTAATATAGATCCTATATGTGTTAAAATACACTGTATACTCCTCACCTACCTCGGGTAGGATCAAAATGGGTCTTAGGTTCATTCAATTATTTAACTACTAAAAATAATTATCAAATTCTTATGACCATTAAAATAGAAATCCCTTATTGGTGAAGCCCGATATTGGTCCTTAAAAGTATAAAAATTTCTGGATGAACCTCTAAAAATATCCTACGCGACCCAAAAATCATAGGATTTCAAAAATATTATTGGGCTACTCCCAAGGGACAATTGTTCATGCCTTATCAGGGTCTACAGGTAAAAATTTATCCTAGATTATGTATCCAATTAAATATATGTGATTAATCTTGAATTGAAATATTGATATCATAAAATATAGCAAATGCTCTCTCAGTGTACTCAGGATGTTGTCAACAGGTTTGGAATTATCATCATGAGTCTTTTAGTACACCAAGATGTCATAAATAAAAATAACCATGACCTAGTAATGTTATCGGTGGAATATTTATTTCATCATGTCTATAAACATAGGAAGAGTGTTCATCAATCAAAAAAGAATCATAGTGATCTTGTATATTGCGTACGTACTTCTGAAATTTGTTTGGGTTATATTGGAAGGCCCTACCCTAAAATGATGATACTATGATCTGAAAGTCAATCTTAGATAACAAACTAGATTTTCTCAACTGGACAAATAGATCATCAATAAATAGATAAATATACCAGTTCCTTACTTACATTCAGTTCAACTTTTTTTAAATTTATATGTAAATATAATTATCCTTTACCTTCTTAGAAGAAAAGACTATAGAACCTCCAGGATACATACTTGGATGGATAAATACCTTATCCATTAATTATACCATATGATTATTATGTGCCTAAAGCTTTATTGGTTCCATTATATAAGGTGGAAAATAAATTGGATCACCTATAGTAAATAGATCATTCGTAAAAATTGTGTCCTTCTCAGGTGGAAGCCATGAGAAGTCCTCAGGAAACACATAATGTAACCGAACAACTTATTGTGGAATGAAGCTTTATTTGACACCCCCATCATCTAGAAACATACATGAAACCCATGTGGTGTGTTCCACAAGTCCTTAATAAATTTTACAAGCAAATCCTTCATTTATATCCTAGCCTCCATGATGATCATAACATTCAGCCTCAAGAGATGTATATGTCACTCTATGTTGGTAACAATGTATATGGGATTGGAATGCTACTAACCTACCCAAACCCCATATCAATTAAAATATAGAAATTTCAAGGATGTGTAGGTCTCAAATAAAGGTATTCTCCCAAATATCAATTGATGCATCTCACATAAGAAGATGTCTCATGACCGTACTCCAAATAGTATAATGATCGTCATAAGCCTTCTCAAAAAATCTTCCATCTAACTCAACTCATTCACATATTTTGTATAGATAAATGAATTAGTTTTACTTTTATTAAATAAGGAATTATAAATAATATAATATTAAAGATTATAACCTCTAAATATTGATGGTTTAACACCTCTATCCACAAGTGGATGTTGAAATACATGGAACTAACATTCCCCTCTTCCCTATACAGCTTCCTGAGTCCCGTGAGTTTTACAACCCTGATTATATGGGAGAACATTCCACAAATTCCCTAATACACTACCTAAAAAACTCTATCCTATATAACTTCAGCTTCAAAACTGATATAGGGTAAAATATCCCCTTCCAACACTCAGATTATTTCTAGATCCTCTGTCATTATACACATACCATGGGTTAATTCAAAACCATTATATATACCATCCTTAGAAAGAATTGAACTCTTCTATTAGTTAGGTGTGATATATATCGTTGTGACTAGGCCTACTACATTGGTGAAATATTACTCTCGTAAGGTCTTGTGTGACTAATCCTTCCCTAGGGTTGCACAACTTTCTATCTCCCTGGATGATGTTCTCAATGTGATGCTTCCTACTCTCAAAAAATTATCCTCTTTTTTAATCATTCCGAAACCACATTCCATCCAATAGATGCCTATAAGGCCCCAACCAAAAAAATTAATTAATATTGAGTTATTTCAAGAGTACACATTGAGGATCTTTTCAGGTTTAGAGTTTTAGATAATTAGATCATAAATAATTCATTACATTCAACATTTAAACAAGGTGGTTACATAAAAAATATTAATTTTTCCCATGAAAGGAGATATTTTTAAAATAAATCATGGATTCTTTCTTAACACTTCCTCGACACTATCATTACATAATTTACTTTTCCCTTGACCTGTGAAAAATATTTCAAAAACTTGGGATGAACTTGAAAGGCGCAGTAAGGTATATAAAATTATAGAATGAAAACATTAGTCCATGTATTCATATGAATCAACGAAATCATACTTTACTCATAAAACATAATCACTTCATCATACCTAATGAAATCACAAGATTTATGAATAACTCATAGAAATCATAATACATAAAGGTATCATGAGGCATTCATAACATTCTTACGTAGGAAGTAACCCTCATGGTTACATTTAGAATACCCATCATAGTATATTACCTAAATCTATTTGGATAAACCTTCATTTAACCCAATGCATTGGAGATCTATCTTGGGCTCACCGACCCTTAGTCTATCACGGAACCACCTGTCTTCATAAAAAATTCCCATGAACTATAACATAATAGTATCATATAAAACAAGCATAAAGGAAACATAACATTTCCACATTTCAATCAAAAAAATATAAAAAACACAATGATATAATAAAAAAATTAGCAAAACCATTTTCAATAAAAAAATAAAAGAAAAGTAAAACATGGTAATTATTTTTCATTTATGAAAAGTTATGTCTTGTAGAGGAAGTCGATACTCAAATAATGGTCACGGTGGTGGAGAAGTCATTGTCGCCGCATACGTAAGACAAAAACATTCCCTTTTTTCGTTTAGTAAAATTCTTCATATAAAAAGATTCCTTTGGAATAAAAGTAAAAGTCGAAGTGGTTTATACACCGTATAAAAGAATGTTATATATAAAACAAAATACACCTCAATGAGAAGTGTTTGAGACGAAGTCCCATACCTCGTGTCCGACTTGACTCGATCATTATTTAATCTCCTGAATAATAAACTAGAGTTAATTTATACTTTCTTAAGAACCATTTTCAATTTCATTAACAATTTTATATCACTTATTACAATGTTATGAACATTATGTAATTATTTATGTTAATAACATCCTTGTTGTCGATCATCGGTACTTGAGCCAAAAATAAACTTCTTATAATTACAAGTTGTTCATGATGTAAAATATCCATTATATACAGAATTATATTCATTATATAGAAATCATTTTTATCATATATATCCATCATATATATGAATTCATAATTTTACATAACATTTAGAGGTATGAAATGAAATTCACTGTTCATGGAGACGGTAAGTCGTACGTACGCATGAACACTACTTTCATTTCTATTTCATATTTAATGGAATGAAATAATAATGATATAAAGATATATTATATTTCCAGTATAATATCATATGTAATACCATTAAATCCATCCTTTCTAAGTCCCACATATGGTATTAACGAATCAAATCACATTAAGGGGCGGTAGTCCGCACTTCATAAAATGAAGATATCAAGTTTACCCATAATGGAATCCGTAAAGTATGAAATAAATGAAAAATACAGAATCATAAGGAAAAAAATAAACCGAATATATATCATATATAAATTGAGTGAAATCTTAATTGCCACCATGAAAGGTGTTAAAAGTATATTGAACAATTATTGTTTCGTGAGGCAGTAATTCGCTATCCACAGAAACAGTATGTTCTTTAACCATTAGACGGGAGTGTGTGTAACTGTAAATCAAATAATTATAATAAAAACATCTTAATATATTTAATATATGGGTTTTGTTACAAAATAAAGGAATAAAAAGAGTTTAGGGGGTTGGATAAGCAAAATAAAACAAAATAACACAAGTGAAGACATTACCATTAAATCGGGTAACTCCCATTCATTTGAACAAAAAAGGGTTTCATGAAGAGATTTCTTACTATGGTAAAGATTATAGGATGAATAAAGGGATGTGGAGAGATAAAATGAGCAGAGATTGGCCGAGCCAATGGCTTGAGATGTCTGGGTAAGGTGGTAGAGGATGGGGCCTTTTATAAGATGGAGGAGGGGCACTCTTGGAATTTCAAGAAATGTTACATTATTATATAATGAGTTTCGGATTTTAAAGGTCCAAAAATGATATATTTAGAGGATAAGGTGAGAATGGTTCGAAATCCACCAATCAAATAGGTTTTAGACAATTGTAAGTCTTATGTTTTACATTATATTTTCATTTCATTTAAATCATTCATTAATGAGTGAATCACTACATCATCATGATGTCATAAATAAATTAATTTATTTAATGACTAAAAATTATGAAAAAAATACTATGATGAAGGAAATAGTTTTAGATTTCCAATTAATATTTATAGTCTAAGAGATAATTTACACAGACAAAAATAAAATCGTTTTACTTGGGTGACACATACATTGGTTATACTTTCCTTTTAAAAAACATAAAATGATAAAGTGTCACTATCACCCAAAAGTGATTCCATGGGGTCCCAAAGTTTGTAAAAATGAATCCCATGGTTGGCCATGACACAAACAGTAGAATTATGACACATTTTGGGGTAATTTTTTGTTATGATGTTATTATTTTATTACCCTTAACTACCTGATTACTAATTAATCATGATAATTACCGATAATTACCGTTGATACTATTCATAATGTACAAAAACAAAAGATTATTAATTAAATAATATGGGCCTTATAATTCTAAATATGAAATCCATTTTAACAAATTCCAAACACAGAAATTTCAGTAATTAATTTAAAAATAAATCCCATTGTCAAAACAAATAGCATGTTTTTTAGAAACAATATCTACCAAAAGTTTGGCACTTTTTTATGTCCGATTTCAATGTGAAATTAACTCTAATTACCATAATTGGATTAAATGGTAAAAATATATTCTATTTAAACATTAAAACCAATTAAAAATATAGTATATCCATATAATTAATTTAGATTAAAAATTAGTTTTGAAGTAAAATGCAGTATTTTTCACTATTCATTAAAAAATGAGCGTTGTCAGAAAAATACCAAAAAATTATCCAAAGTAAATTTCAATGTCCCAATACTAAAGAATATGTTTATTTTGAAAAATAGAGCTTATAAAATTGAAAAAATATGTATTTAAAAATGGTTTGCAATCAAAAGTCGGTGAAACATTCTTTTAAAAATATTAGAGAATTCAATGCTTATGATTGGATTTATTCTCATTTTAAGCTTTTAAAACACTATCTAATTAATAAATAGAAATAGATATGAAAATCCATAATTCTGTACTTACATGGGATGTTACATCCTTCCCCCCTTTAGAAAATTGTGTCCTCACAATTTATTTACTTATCGAATAAGTGGTGTTATTTATCCCTCATTGCATTTTCAGATTCACATGTTGCGTCTTCAATCATGTGGGTTTTTTCAAAAAACCTTTACTTGATGAATCACCTTATTCCACAATAAATTCTCCCTATGGTCAAGACTCTAGACCGGTTGTTCCTCATATGATAGGTTCTCTTCCATTTGAACTACCTCTGGACTCAAAACATGAGATGGATCTGGCATGTACTTCCTTAACATTGAAACAGTAAAAACATTGTGTGGCTGAGATAAACTCTTTGGTAAAGCCACTCATTAAGAAACTGATCCAACTCTCTTCAGAATTTCTTATGGTTCAATGAACATTGGACTCAACTTTCCTTTCATACCAAATCGCATCACACTCATCCATGGTAAAAATTTGAGAAAGACATGATCACCAGTCTCAAAAGAGATATCCTTCCTCCTACTGTCCGCATAACTTTTCTGTCTGCTCTGAGCTGTTTTCATGTGTTTTTTTATCAGCTGAACTTTTTTTGCCAACTCTTCTACAAATTTTGTTCCCCTCAACTTCCTTTCACCCACTTCATGCCAAATATCTAGAGTTCGACACCGCTTCCCATATAATTCCTCAAAAGGAGCCATCTGTATATTAGAATGAAAACTATTATTATATGAAAACTCAACCAAAGAAATAAGTTGTTCCCAACTTTCCTGATAATCCATAGAACAAGCACGTAGAATATCCTCCAATGTCTGAATTTTTCATTCTGATTTCCCATCTGATTGAGGATAAAAAGTTGTACTAAAATTTAATTCAGTACCCAATGACTTCTGAAGGCCTTTCCAAAAGTTAGAAGCTAACCTGAGATCACGATCAGATACAATGGAGAGGGGAACTCCATCTAACCTGACTATCTTTTTAACATACAAACAAGAAAGTTGATGTAGAGAAAAAGTATCTCATATAGAAATGAAATGTGAATATTTAGTCAAGCGATCAACAATAACCCAGATTACATTATTACCTCAATGTGTCTTTGGAAATCCCACAATGAAGTCCCGAGATATATTCTCCCATTTCCACTTTGGAACCGTTAAAGGCTGAAGCATCCCTTTTGGTAACCGCCTCTCTAATTTAATCTGTTGACAAGTCAAACACTTCATAGTAAATTTAGCAATATCCCTTTTCATTCCATCCCACCAGTAATACTCATGAAGATCTCTATACATTTTAGTACAACCCGGATGAACTGAAAACGGAGGACTATGAGCTTCACATAACAACTCTCTTTTCAACTATGAATCACAAGTCACACACAATATCTTCCAAAATCTCAAAACACAATCATTATCAATATTAAATTCAGGAAACTTACCCTTCTAAACCAGCTCTACATATTTCTGTAACTCATTGCCTTCCTTCTGTTCTTGCTTAATTCTGTCTGATAGAAAAGATTTCAATGATACCTGAAACAAAAGAGAATAACATCCTACAACAATAAATTCTATTGAAAAGTTCATCAAATCCTTAACCAAAGGATCATGTTCCAAATGTAACATGGTTAATAAAGCATTACTTTTTTGACTCAAAGCATCAACCACTTTATTTGGTTTTCCCGGATGGTAATGAATTGTACAATTATAATCATTGAATAATTATAGCTATCTCCTCTGTCTCATGTTCTATTATTTCTGTGTTAATATATACTTTAAACTTTTGTGATCAGTATATATTTTATACTTTACACCATACAAATGATGCCTCCAAAATTTTAATGCAAAAACAACAGCATCTATTTACAAATCATGTGTATGGTAATTTATGTCATTAGTTTTTAACTGACATAAATCATAAGAAATTACCTGATCATTCTTCATTAGGACGAAACCAAGTCATTTAAATGAAGAATCACTTTAGATAACAAACTCACCATTCTTTGAAGGTAGTGCCAAAACTGGATCATTCACCAATCTTCTTTTAAACTCTTGAAAACAATCATCACATTCATTTGTCCAGATAAACATAACACCCTTTCGAGTTAGCTTCGTCATTGGACTTGATAACCTTGAAAAATTTCTAACAAACCTTCGGTAATATCCTACCAAACCAAAAAAACTATGAACGTCAGTTACATTTGTGGGTATTGCCCATTCTTCAACAACCATTGTTTTTGCAGGATCAATAGTTATTCCATCTTTAGAAACAATGTGACCAAGAAAGAAATTTGTTGCAACCAAAACTCACACTTTCTGAATTTCCCATATAATTTCATTTCTTTTAAGGTTACAAAAATAACCCTTAAATGACTTGCAGAATCCTATTTAGAATTAGAAAACACCAAAATATCCTCAAGGAAAACAACCACAAACTTATCCAAGAACTCATGGAAAATTATATTCATAAGGAACACGAATACAGCAGGTGAATTGGTTAACCCAAAAGGAATTACTACAAATTCACAATTGCCATATCTTTTATGAAACACATTCTTCGGAAAATCTGATTCCTTTACCTTCAACTGATGGTACCCTGATCTCAGGTAAATCTTTGAAAAATATTGAGCTCCTTGGAGCTGATAAAACAAATCATCGATATGAGGCAAATGATATTTTTCCATAATAATGATGTTATTCATGGCACTATAATCAATACAAAGTCTCATTGAAACATATTTCTTTTTAATAAATAAGACATGAGCACCCCATGGTGATGTGATGGGTCTAATGAAAACATTCTCTAATAAATCTTGCAATTGCTCCTTCATCTCTAAAAGTTCAATTTGAGCCATTCGATAAGGGGGTTTTAAAATTGGCTTAGCATCCGGAACTAAGTCAAAAGTAAATTAAACTTCTTGATCTGGTATTATTCAAAGCAACTCATTAAGAAAAACATCAAGATACTCATTTACAACTATCACATCATTAATCTTATCGATTCCTTTTTTTCAACAATATCTGCAAGGTAACATTCATTTACATCTTTTACAAGTTTCTTAGCCTCTTGAAATGTTATCAAGAGTAACGGTTCATTATTGTACACAAACTGAAAGTCTTTCTGAAAAGAAACTTCTTTAGCTCTACAATAAATCATAGCATGGTAAACAGAGATCCAATACATACCTAGGATAATATAAACCTCTACTAGAGGTAAAACAATAAGGTTTTCAAGTATGTTCATTCCACAGATAAGGATTGGAAGATTCTTATAAATTATTTTTGCAACAACATTTCCCCCAGGTGATTTTACAATAAGTTCAAGAGTCATTTCTTGAGATGGAATTCCCAATTTACTAGAAAATTTTTCAGAGATGAAAGAATGAGTAGACCCCGAATCAAACAACACATTGGCATAATATGAGAAACCAAAAAAAGATCCTGATACAACATCATTTGATGTCCGAACATCTGCTGAAGTAGTTGCAAAGGATTTCACCACACATTTCTGCTGGTAGTATGATTGCTTCCCATCATTTGAGCACTTTGTCGAACACTCGTTTGCATAATTAACCATCTCATTTCACTTGAAAAATTTCACTAACTATAAATCAAATTTGGTCTTAACATCACCCTGATCTTTTTCAGTGCAATCACGAGCCTTATGTCCCATCCTACCACATTGGTATCACTTTCTAGAATTCATAAGACATTACCCAGCATGTCTTTTCCCACATTTATCACAAACTAAATACTTAGTTTTCGTTCCATCATAATTCTTTGAAGGATTATTCCCATTCTCCTTCCACCTCGTTCTCTTCTTCTATTGGTTGTTATAGAACACTTGATCATCGGAAAACTCCATTTCCACCTTCCCAGCACACCGAACAAGATTTTCATAACTCTTGAACTCACGAGAAGCTACAACCCTTCGATATTTTGGCTGTAATCCTGAGTAAAAACGATTGATTTTACTATCAAGTTCTGGGATAAAATTTGGAGCATGCCTTGACAATCAAGTGAACCTTTATTCATAAGCAGCCACTGAGTTGTCCTATTGCCTCAATTCTAAAAATTGTTTTTCAATCCTATGTCGAACATCCTTAGGAAAATATTTCTCAAGAAACATACCTTTGAATTCATCCCAGTCAAGAGCATCAATCTCATCAGCATCCCTGATATTTATAACCATCAACCACCACTGATCTACTTCACACTCCAAACGGTAAACAACAAGACTAACATGAACACCCCATGACATCGAAAATCTTCTCCAGTGCATTAATCATCCCTTCAACTAGAACAAGGTCAGATGATCCTCTGAATGGTGGGGGATGTTGCCTCATGAATTGTTCCACCACTGACATGTTCCTATGTGGTTGATCTGGCTGATCTCATCCATGGATACCACCACCATTTATCGCTTGAGTCAACTACGCCATTACTACAACAAACTATTCCGTTCCATTTCTGACCATCTCATGATGCTGATTTGGAAGGCCATTTCCTTCTGCATGCCTTCGTAGCACTACTTCCCTTTTTTCCTTTATGGGAACCATTCTGAAAAAAAATGTCTTAGATGAAGCAACATGGTAATCTTCAAATTCAATATCATTTCAATTTGACCATAAAATTTTTTTTTGGATAATCATTTAATAGAATTATAACTCCTAAAGTTATCTAAACCGACCTATGCAACGAACAATAAGGCCCCAGCCTTAAACATTACTTAATCTTGAGTTATTTCAAGAATACACATTGATGATCTTTTCATGTTTAGAGTATTAGATAATTAGATCATAAATCAGTCATTACATTCAACATTTAAACAAGGTGGTTATATAATATACATTATAAATTATTCCCATCAAAGGAGACATTTTTAAAATAATACATTGATTCATTCTTGACACTACCTCGACACTATCACCACATCATGTACTTTTCCCTTGACCTGTGAAAAAACATTTCAAAAACATGGGATGAGCATAAAAAGCTTAGTAAGGGATATAATAGTATAGAATGAAAACATTTGACCATGTATTAATATGAATTAATGAAATCATTCTTTACTCATAAAACATACTCACTTTATCATACCTCATGAAATCATAATATTTATGAATAACTCATAGAAATAATAAGACATAAAGGTAACTTGAGGCATTCATAACATTCTTACATAGGGAGTAACACTCATGGTTACGTTTGGAATGCGCATCACATTATATTCCCTAAATCTCTTCATAGAAACCATAGTGTTTTACTCCTCTACATTACCCAATGTATTGGAGAGATATCTTTGGCTCACCCACCCTTAGTCTATCATGGAACCACCCATCTTCATAAACAATTCCCAAGAACAATAACGTAATCGTATCTCATAAAATATGCATAAAACAAACATAACATTTCCACATTTCAATAAAAATATATCAAAAACAAATTGATATAATCAAAAAATTATCAAAACCAATTCGATACCAAAATACAATAAAAGTAAAATATGGTATTTATTTTTCATTTAAAAAAAAGGTATGGCTTGTAGAGGAAGCCTAAACTCAAATATTGGTCACAGTGGTGGAGAAGTCGTTGTCGCCGCTTACGTAAGACAAAAACATTCCCTTTTATCATTTAGTAAAATGATTCATATAAAAATATTATTTTGAATAAAAGTAAAAGTCAAAGGGGTTTATACACTGTATAAAATAATGTTGTGTAAAAAACAAAATATGACTCAATGAAAGTTGATTGAGACGAAGTCCCATACCGTGTGTCCGACTTGACTCGATCATTCTTTAATCTCCAGAATAATAAAATAGAGTTAATTTCTACTTTCTTAAGAACCTTTTTCAAGATCATTAATCCTATTATATCACTTATTACCATGTTATGAACATTATGTAATTATTTAAGTTAATAACGGTCGTTTTGTCGATCTTCGGTACTTGAGAAAAAAATAAACTTCTTATAATTACAAGTTGTTCATGTGGTAAAATATCCATTATATCAAGAATTATATTCATGATATAGATATCATATATATCATATATATCCATAATATAAATGCATTTATAATATTACAGAACATATAGAGGTAAGAAATGAAACGCATCATTCATGGAGACGGTAAGTCGTATGTATGATGAACGCTACATTCATTTCTATTTAATATTTTATGGGATGAAATCATAATGACATAAAGGTGTATTATAATTAAATTATAATATAATATGTAATACCATTAACTTCATCCGTTATACGTTCCACATATGGCATTAATGAATCAAATCACTTTAAGGGGGCGGTACTCCACACTTTCTGAAATGAAGATATCATGTTACCAATAATGGAAACAATAAGGTATGCCATAAATGAAAAATAAAGAATCATAAGGAAAACATAAACATAATATATATCATATATAAATTGAGTTACCTCTTAATGTCTATTATGAAAGGTGTTAAATGAATTTTGAACAATCATCGTTTCTTCAGACAGTAATTCTCCATCCATAGAAACAGTATGTTCTATAACCAGTAGATGGGAGTGTGTGTAACTGTAAATAAAATAATTAGAATAACAACATCCTATAATATTTTAGATACCGGTTTTGTTACAAAATAAAGGAATAAAAAGAGTTTAGGGGGTTGGAGAAGAAAAATAAAACAAAAGAACACAAGTGAGGACATTACCTTTAAATCGGGTAACTCCCCTTGGTTTGAATCAAAAGGGTTTCTTGAAGAGCTTTCTGCCTAAGGTAAGGATTATATGATGAATAGAGGGATTTGGAGTGGTAAAATGAGTATAGTTTGGCTGATCCAATGGCTTGAGAGGTGTGGGTAAGGTGGTAGAGGTGGGGGCTTTTTATAAGAGGGAGGAGGGGCACTCTTGGAAAGTCAAGAAATGTTACTTTATTATATATTGAGTTTTGGATTTTAAAAGTTCCACAAAAATATATTTTGAGGATAAGGTGATAAGGGTTCTAAATCTACCCATACAACAGGTTTTTGACAACTGTATGTCTTAGATTTTACATTATCTTTTTATTTTATTTAAATTGTTCATTAATGAGGTAATCACAACATCATCATGATGTCATAAATAAATTAATTAATTTAATGTCTAAAAATTATAAAAAAATACTATGATGTCGGAATTATTTTTAGATTTAAAATTAATATTTATAGTCTAAGATATCATTTACGTAGATAAAACTAAAATTGTTTTACTTGGGTGATACAAACATTGGTTATACTTTCCTTTTAAAAAACATAAAATGATAAAGTGTCACTATCACCCAAAAGTGATTCCATGGGGTCCCAAAGTTTGGCACAATGCATCCCATGGTCGGAAATGACACAACCAGTACCATTATGACACTTTTTGGAGTCATTTTATATAATTATGTTATTATTTTATTACCCATAACTACCCGATTACTAATTAATCACGATAATTAAAGATAATTTCCGTCGTTACTATTCTAATGTCTAAAAACAAAAGAATCTTAATTAAATAATTTAGGCCTTCAGATTCTAAATATGAAATCAATTTTATCAAATTAAAATCACAAAAATTGCAGTAATTAATTTAAAAATAAATCCTATTGTCAAACAAATAACAGGTTATTTAGAAACAATATCTATCAAAAGTTTTGCACTTGTTTATATCCGATTTCAAAGTGAAATTAATTCTAATGATGACCATTGGATTAAATTGTAAAAATATATTCTATTTACACTTTAAAACCAATTAAAAATATTTTATATCCATATAATTAAATTAGATGAAAAATCAAATTTGAAGTAAAATGCAGTATTTTTCACTATTCATTAAAAATTGAACATTGTCAGAAAAATACAAAAAATTTATCCAATGTAAATTTCAATGTACCAATCCTAAAGAATAATTTTATTATGACAAATAGAGATTATAAAATTGTCAGAAGACATATTTAAAATGGTTCTCCATAAAAAGGTGGTAAAACAGTCTTTTAAAAATATTATAGAATTCAATGATTAAGATTGGATTTATTCTCATTTTAAGCTTTTAAAACACAATATAATTCATAAATAGACATAGTTATGAAAATACATAATTCTTTTCTTAATTGGGATGTTACAATGCCTCTTACAGGTTTCACTTATAAATGAGTGCCCAATTCACCACTTTTGAAAACTTTTACAACTAGAAGATATTAACCTTGTACGTTATAACATATTTAAACACTTATTGAAGTTTTTTTCTATAGTAGACCTCTATCAGAAAATATTAGAAAATAGAACTAAAAATTAGAAAATAGAATATCATAGTCCATCATGGACTTACTCCCCTAGGTAAACCTCATATATTCAGCTTCCTTCTATATCCTGAGCATCATATGATAAAATTACCCTAAGAACTTCTCCTAAATGTATTTAATCTATATATTATCCAGCCTTTCATCCTGAGTTTGGATTTCCTTATAATGCTTCTCTTAACCCCATAATATATAAAAATCCATTTTTACTATCTTCCCAATAAGATTCTCAATGTGGTCATGAATATTGTGGATTGATTCAATTTTGAACATAGATTCCCTAGGTCCATCCTCTCTAATGAATATCAGAGGGTGCACTAAATAAAACTACCATGTTAGGTTTGAAATATCATTCACAACCAACCTTAGGTTTTATTCCATAAACCACATAAATTGAGAAAATTTCTCAGTAAATAGAATCCAAACCTAGAACTATTGGAGGCTCACGTTTGACTACTGTGGGCACATTTTCCACCATGCCCTCATATAGTTTATTGACAAGAATTTTCATAGAAGAAATTATGTAACACGCTAATATTACATCTTTGGAAACATTATAAAACATAATCACAATTTAATAATAGGGATTTATGTAAATCCACAAAAAATTGACCCCCATACCCAGCCATATGGTCAAAACTAAGGCACTAACTTTACCCTCAAACATCCCTCATCTAGATCATGGATAACATAGGGTGATAATTATTACATTATAAGGATATTTTTTTACACTGAAATATCTAATTAATTTACAACATTTAGTATAACTTAAATTTTTCCATTTCATATTATGATGATTATCATTTTAACCACAAGTTTATGTAAATCAAATTTCATTTAAAAAACGTACCCAAAACATTATATTCCCTATGTTCCTAAAAATGATGCATACCACACTAATTCCTTTGTTACTACAATGATTCAAGTATACTCAAAAATCATTCCAAACTAATACACAAATATAAAATTATATTAATCAATAAAATCACACAAAAAGTGCCTCATCCATGGTGAAGTAACATTCAACTGTAACAAAACACATCAAGAATAACAATCCCACCTATGGTACCTATGATTTCCAACCTACATGGATCAGATACTCCAATGCATTATCTCATGACCAAGTTCTAACTGTCCCTAGTCCCCTATCTACCGTTCCAAAATATAATGAAAAAATTAATATAAGAAATAAACTTCCGATGATACCACAATCTAACATCCCAACCCAGGTGCCACATATGGAGCTTAGAGACAGTTGGTCACATGACTACAAGTGTGACTCCTCACACACTTGAGGGTTCTAATTAGAATTGGAAGTCTAATATATATCATGAGGAGACTATAAAATCTTTATCAACGAATAGAAATAGTTTAAATAAAAAACAATATCCAAATGGTAATAACCATTAACCAAAATGATACATTAACTAATTAAAACTAATATCACATGATGAATATGAATAGAAAGACAATAAACAATCCAAATCATTTTATATTTCATTACATATATGTGTCATGTGTTAATATGAAAAAAATTAAAGGAACATTGAAAACTCCCCAAATGGGTCCCAACATCACATTTGGATTCCTTTTCCATTGTCCATCTCAAATAAACCATTTATTATAGGGATTTTCCCTATTTCTATCTAGAAATAAGGATGTGTATTTGGGTACTAATCATGAATCCCTAGTTGGGGGTGAGTAAAAACATGTTGGCCACCACCAATGGTGTCTAAATCAATTCAATATATATACAAGTGTATAGATTTGTATATAGAATAATGTATTATTTAAGATTATATAGTTATTGTAATTCATTATTCTTTAATTATCCATATAATTAACTCGATTCATGATGACACCTAAACCATCATCACCTTCTATGTCTTATGCCAATGTCTGAGCCATAACATATTGGCAATCACAATTCATTAAATTATGGGAGTTAATGAATTATTTAGATTATATTTCTTGTCAAGGGTACATGTATCTCCAGTCCAATACCAATTTCCTGGACCTATAACATCATATCATGAACCCTGGGGGTATTTAGAGAATCAGTCCAAGTCCCATGCCTCTTTGTTATCACATATGGGTGTTTGGAGCATCAGTAGTAGTCCAACCCATATAATTATAAAATATGGATATTTTGAGCTTCATTCACTATCCAACACTCATATATCTATCAATAGAATATTTCAAATACATCATATTTATGAGTATTAGTAATTATTAACACTATTATTTGTTATTAACATAATAGTTCAACATTTCTATTTAATAAAACAATCATGTTTCATGACTTTAATCTTATTGAATATTGTGAATATTTCACCACTAATCCGTTATCAAACTTTCATCATATAATATATTATCAATTCATGGTTAATCCATCATCCCTTAATTACCATTTTCAATAAATACAAAATCACATTAATCAACCTTTTTCAAAATCCCATTTATTGGCCAATTTCATAATCTTATTAAATCATTAATGTCACTATCCAATAAATTTACAAATTTCATAATCCCATTTATTAATTAATAAATTATATTCAAAAAAAATTACACATTATGGAAATAGTAATTTCATATATACGTACATGAAATTATATTCTTGATTATTTGAATTGAAATTTATACAACCTAACTCAATATCATTGATTATTATTTTCTGATTAAAAATTTCCAAATAGAACCAAAATAATCATTAACACAACAACATGGAAAATATAAAACCAAATCATAAGATCAATATGAAATAGTTTGTGATAAAAAATATAGATCTAAAATATTTTTATGATGATTAAACATTATTATTCATCTGTAAAGAGAGACAACAAAAAGAGGGATCCAATTGAAGAAGAAAACGCAAACCGGATGTGATACACTCTGTTGAACGACTCTTCAATTCCTTAATAAAGGTTTTTGGGGAGACATGGAACCCACTTGTGAGGTTAATATTTTTTGTCAAGATTTTGGGGTAAATATAGGGTGTTTTGAGGTTAAAACATAGGGGTTTATTTTTTTAATTAATTTTTTTGTGGAATGAAACTCACATGCACAGTTTCCTAGGTAGGGGTTCACTATATTCCAAACCATGTGACCTAACCATGAAACCCTAAAAGTGAGGTCTTTGTTTACATATAAGAGGGAGAGAATTTTGTAAAACCCTCTTCCAACAATGAAAACCACCTCTATTATTGTTTTTATGGTTTTTTAGGGTGGGTTTATGGATTGGGAAAACCATGCGCCAACAGTGCAATGCCAAAAAAACCTCCAAGAACATACAAATATCACATAGACACAAAAATGATTAACCTCATCCAAAATATAATCAATAAATGGTAAAATATTAACTAAGAGGTTTTATGAGGCATATATGTGATGGTAAAGGTATTATAGAATATAAGGGCAATGCCTAAAATTATTTGTGATTATACACATAATGATAGGATCGAACACATATCGTAATGGTGGAATGATTTTGGAGTCACCCTCAACATCAATATAAGACTTTGTGAGGTTCTAAATGTCATATAATTATGAAAACCATGTTGTTTATGAACATCTATAAGGTACCCAAAAATCTATATTGTGGTCGGTGAGGGGCCACAAGGTACCTATAGTCTATGTAGTATTATTTTAAAAGTGGTTATGAAATTATAAATAATTGGTTTTAAAACTGAAACCCTATTTTAGGTTTTATTATCCTTGAAAGTCATATGGAAGTGAAAAATACTCTTCCTATTTGTTTTATTGTCACTTATTCCCTCTATTAAACATGGAATCTAGAAAAAATTCTATTCATTGATTCAAGATAATCCCTTTTTCCACTTCACCATCTCTCTTCCTCTTATTTTCCATTAGATTTTGTTTCAAATAGTTTAGGATTTATCAACAAATATTTCAATATCTTTAGAAAATAATTTCAAAACCTTGTGAATTTTTTTATAAGTGTTGTAGTTTTATAGAAAGTTTTATGCGATTATTTTTCATAATATTTGGGTTTTTTTAATTTTGGTGTTTCATTCATGGGTTTACATAATTTTGAGTATTCATTTTTTTTGAGTAACTATTTGTGACTTATCAGATTTGGATATACTCTATATCAAATTTGTCAGGATTTTTACCTCTCCCCTATGGTTGATTAATTTGAAATTTCATATGATATTTCTTCTAGTTGATTTCTTAAAAAATTACTAAAATGTTAAATGATTAATTTAGAGAGTTTTGGAAGGTTTTTAAAAGTAAATATATATATATTAAATTAAATTTTATTCAAAATGGTCTATTTAAGGTTGAATTATATATTTTTCAATTAATTTATATGTCACTATATGGACTTAAAAATTTATCCAAATCCATTATTATTCTCATTATATTTTTAATCCTTAGTTAGAACCTATATTTAGTAATTTTAGATTAAAAAGTAATGTTTACATAGTTATGCCCATGTTTACATTACTTATTTATTTCTGATATATCATCTCATGGTCTATTATTGTTTTTTATGAGAAATATATTTTTATTTGTCATTATTAATCATTTTAATACAGTTTCTATTGTAATTTTAAAGCTAAATCCTTCAATTCCAACAAGTGAATTAATAATTTATATATCAATGAATAAAACATGATATTTGATTTAGATGTTTCATTATTGGAAGTATAGTGTGTGAGTTATGTCAATAGTAATGGTATGGTTTATTAGTTGACTACTATTATCATTTTTCATAAATGACTTAATTAATAAATTATAATTATAAACACTATAGGATTTTATTTTATTTCGTGGCATGGATATCCTTGGTAATATTCTTTAGGTAGGTGAGTAATCATTAGAGTTTCCAACTAGATGACTTGAGAAGATTTAGGATGTGAAAATTGTTATTGTGCATATTAATTTTTGGTTAGTGATTATAAGGTAAACTAATAGTAATGTGAGTTTTTTTAATTATTATTTTTTATTTATTTTACCCATTCCATTATATATTATGTTTTTCAATTTTTTCTCCTTTTGTTTCTCAGGAGTCATATTTTATAGTTAATCTTCTTGGATGTGTAATGAAAAAATTTATTTTAGTCTATTTACCTCCCTTATATTTTTATAATTTATTTGATAACATAATAAAAAGGATCAATAAGGAGACAAGAAAGAAGAGTGGTAAAAAATGGGAGGAAACAAAAATAGGATTTGTTACTGTTGATCCACTGTATAGCCAATGGCCTAATAACAGTTACTATATATTGCGAGTGGGGTTTTTTAGACTATGGTTATAATAGTGATTTTATTAAAATATTAAAATTTTACTTCAAAAAACGATGATTTATCCTTTACAAGGCTATATAAATCCTATAAATTTCTATTTAATCCTCCCATTATTTAATTAGATGATCCCATATTTTATTATCTTTTTAAAAATTAAAATGCCTAATTTCCCCAATTATAGGGTTAAAAAATACATCATCTCCATTTTAGATTTCATTAATTAAGATATTTAATGAGTTAATAATTTGGGTTATTAAAGTAATTGGTGCTTTATATTTTCAAATTTGTGGTATCAATTTAAAAAAAAACCGGTTTTCACCATCAAATACTATATCTGAGGATTGTTCTAATCATCAAGTGGTGATGTCCTCTCTTCAATTAACTTTAACATTATGGTTTAACACACATACCTATTTGTGACCACACATATATCAAATTAAAATTACTATTTTTTATTACAGGTTGTGTGGGGTGGATTGATATTGTACATAAATTTAATTTCATCAATGTATTAAATAACAATTTTAACAAGTTTTTGGTTTCTCTATGATTATTACCCCTGATACATGTTATACTTCATTATCATTATTCCAACATAGTATTTGTTGCCTATATTTCTAGTTATAACTTGTTTAGTATATAATATGTGACATTAATTATTTTAATTTCTTCTATTCATACTTTTTATTTATCTAGAAATTTTTTCTACTTTGGTTAGTTTGTATGTTATATTATTTTTGTTATGGAATACTGAAATATATAATGTTGTATATTATGATATTTTTTTCATATATATATATATATATATTAATTTTATTATGTGTTTTTAATTTATATTAAAATTATTTGGAAGGTTGCATTCATTTTAATAATTTGTATAAAGATATCTATGTTAAATATTAATAGAGAATTTAGATTGTAGAAGGGTGTCTAAGACACTTATTGATCTTTTCTTCCTAAAGAGGACATGATCTCTCCCCTTACCCTTGTTAGTGTTCATCCTAATACATGAGCACACTATATGATTTTTCTAACACTATATATCTATCCCTTTCACCAATATGAGGATTCCTATCACAGTCAATCAGAGTTTATGGGTGCCAACCAATGAGGATTCTGAGTATCGATCAATGAAATTATGGTTGGGCCCTTGATGGATATTTAAAAAATTCCAACCAATACTCATGGTATAATTATTTATTTAAATCCATCACACATATGGTAAAAATGTTAATTTGGTATTATGATTACATTTTTAATTTATGATTTAATACATACACTGGTTTTTATTATATATAAGAAGGGGTTCGGTGGCTATAATTTACTCAAAATGATGTACTTATACGATACATGTTTCCTTTTGTATTCATATAGAGAAATTTATATGTGATCCAGGTAATGGAAAATAATGAGTTCATTGGGATTTTTATAAAATTATTATTACAGTCATTGTGTATTATATGGATATAGTGATGGATATCTCATCTAGATTTGACTTGGGATATTTATTTTTGTTTCGTTTATTTGGATAACAAAAACATGTTATTAGTTCAATTTTTGAATTACTTTTGTTTATGTATATGCTAATAGACTATATATATGAAATTGTTGTTTCTTGGGGTTTAAAGAATATAATTTTTATATATTATTATATAAATATGATAGTTAAACATGAAATATAGGTTTTCCATTCTTTAAAAATAAAATATATGGATGATTCATTCCAGATTTCCAATATAATATACTACTATCCAAATAATTCTCAAATATTTAAAATCACATCCAATTTCCTCCCTTTTGTCATTAAATATTTACTCTGGCTTATAGATATTATAAATTGTGCATAAGTTCTACTAAGTTCGAGTTCATTTTCACGGTTGATAGAGGTTTTCCCATTATAAAATAAAATTTAATCCCATTCATGGAAATTTTGCAAGGCAATATATAGGATATTAGATCATTATTGCTTGTAAAGAATGCTATTAATACAAAATTATAGTATAATTAGGGTTGAATCTTGATATGTTGAGGTATTTTATGATAAATTTTTTACTTTCTCCATGATTCATACATTATTTGACGAGACTCATGAATCATGAGTAAGTCTTCATAGGAAGATGTAGTGTAACATCCATTATTATATCATATAATTTGTTCAATTAGTTAATTATTTGAATTAAATGAATATTAATATTAATTTAAATAGAAATAATAAATAATTTATTATTTTATATATATATAAAACTGATGATTAGATTGATATAAATAATTATTTGATTCTTTTGATTAATAATTTTCTTTAATTATTATATTCAAAAACAAATTTTACTATTATATATGATGTATTATTTTAAAATTTTTGTAATCATGATTCAATATTTATAAAAACAATAAGATAGTGGAATAATTTATAAAGGGTGAATGTTTTTTACATGATATTACTATGATAACTATATTTAAATAAATTTTTTATTCTTGGGAGAATAATCTCAGGTAATTATATACATCAATATTGAGTATGATACTATATCAACCAATATAATCTATTATTGTAGAATATAATGAGGATGAAGTTATCACCTGCCTTATTTTGGATATATAATTCTTAAAGGGGATTATTTAGTTGCATCATGATAAAAGATATAAAAAGTATTGATAAGAACCAATAGAAAACGAGGCCATGCAGTTTTTTTAGTTTTAGAACCCACACAATTTTAAGGTGATATCTCTAAATATAATGTAGTGAAATGGGTTGATGTGTTTCATAAAATATTAGATATATTCAATACACTAGGGAAACACAAGGTTTTATTTGGATACTTTAAGGTGTATGGGTTTTCTTCATTGATTGTGGGAAAATATAGTTGAATCTTATAAGGATCTTAAGTTGAAATAGAATGATTTTTTTGGATTTTTTTGTTTAATTTGACAATAGAAAAAATTTATCACATAAATTCATTGGATTTTATATAACATAAGAATGTGATAATGACATTCAGGGATCATGCAACTATATTTTTCAACCTAATTGGTTTTTATCCTTATTTGAGTAGGTATAAAGAATCTATAGTTAATAATTTCAATATGGGTATAAAGGGACTCTCATGGTTACATGTGATGTTATTAAATCGTTATACACTCTTTAAATTTGTAAAAATAATTTCATGATGAAATAGTTTTTATGGGAAGTGCATGAGCTTGCTATTTATTTGTTGGAGGACTAACATTTGAGGTATACTCTAGTAGAAAAAATTGACATTAGTAGTAGATGATAAGGGGTAGGTATTTCTTTCTTTTTAAGTGTGGAAGAGATCATCCTAGTCCTTTCATAGGGATACCTATGCACTATAGTTATTTGTATGAAAATCTATTTCACACTAAATATCATTATTACTCATATGAAATGAAGTGAAATACTTTTTTATAGTATAATTATCTTAAATTTTTTAAAAGGATGAAACCATCACATATGGTTGATTTAATAACAATTTTGTAATAAGTTTCTAATTAATATTTGGGGGGATTCATCTTGGGTTAGTCAACCACTGTAATGTTGAAATGGTTATTGTATAAATTATGGTGGTTATAATTTATGGTCATCCAAATATTATTCTAGGATTATTTTAGACTCCTGATAAAATTGAGGTCACAAGAAGCTTATATGTATCTTAGTTGTCTACAATGAATATTAATGTGTCACCTTATATAGTGAGAAGTATTATCATAGTATTTTGAATGATTACATGTTATTTATTTGATATATAGAATTAACAATAATTTATGTCAAATTATTTTTAATATATTATATTATTATAAGTGGAAAGGTCTTAAAATAATGTGATCCTTCATACTCTTATAGAAAAGTGAGCATACTATAGTATAAAAGTATATAACAACCCAACATATTAAATACAAATATCATATCGATTTAGATGAATATTCAATAAATAATAATATGATCCACAGCATAAATAGAAAGGTTTAAATTCATTGGATATTGGATATAAAATATTTTTATTTTATTAATTATCTTCAATATCTTCTATAATTATCTTCTCACCTAGAACTCCACTTTAGCATACACTACCTAAAAGTTTATTTACAACATGGGGAAGGAAGCATGTAAATGTGTGAGATCAGATGCTTAGTAATCGTAAACCTACAATATATCAATACTTGATAATATGTAATCATAATATAAGAACAAGGGTTAGTGATCATCAAAATAAATTAATAAGTTCATACCGAACCTTTTATAGATCATAAACTTGATTTATTTCTTAAAACATTATCATTTTAGAAAACATGGTCTAGAAGAGTGATAATCCATCATAAATCAAACATAAACCGTAATATAATGTCATAAAACTATTTGGAAATTATGAATATAGAAAAAAATTCATATATCAAGGTTAACTACAAAGATCATCAATATAGGGGATTGTGACACACATGTTTCCCAAAGTAGATTAGGATGCACCTATTTCCCATTATAGACCAGGATTCACCCATTTTAAAAGATAAATAAGATTATTTAATTAGTTCCCTTTATTATATAATAATATATAATCTATTACCCAATTAATGTTTTGTAGAAATAGGACCTACAAATTAGGTAATGAAAATCATACACATTTTTCTACAGGATAAAAAATAATTCATTATTTTATAACCCATAAAAATAAATTTTATCACATAAACAATTTCTCATAACATAACTTATTGAAAAGAAAAAGGGTTTATAGACATCATTCCATAAAAACATAAACAATCCAAAGTCATATTATTGAAACCATCTATGTATAATATTCCCAATATAGATTATTTAACATAAAATAATGTTATATTAGATGAAAAACGATTTTTAAACACTACATGGAATAATTAATGATGAAAATAAATTTTCCATTTTAAAATAACTTATATCTTGAAAAACTTAACATATATTAATGAAAAAAAATCTATCAAATTTATATTGTAAAATTATGAATTATTGTTCATATAATTTAGGTTTTGTGACTTTAGAAAAATATAATCATTTCTTATAAGTTAAAAAACATTTGTTCCATTATTTTTTAAAAATGTAAAAAAAACACAATTACAAAATGATAAAAATATAATTTTCTAACTATATATATATAAAAAATGGTTAAAAATATCTATAAAAATTAATAATATAATGGTTGAAAAAATGACAATTTTTATAAAAACATGAATATAGATGTGAAATATTACATAGTGAATAGTTAATCCTAAATAATGTGAGATAATGAAGAGATTGTAAAATAAACCCTTACCTCAAGTATTTCATCTCCTCATTCATTTTCAAACATCATATATAATAAATATGGATTGATTATAAATTTATTCCATAACATTTTTTATATAATACCATGTATTAATTTTCTATGACATCTTTTCACCCTTATTTTAATAACTTTTTTTAAAGCACGGTTATAGTTGATAATTGCTTAATTATCCACACATGGTTAGGTTCTTCCATAAAAGTTATTATACATCAGTAATGGTATCATAATAACTATATTTTTAAGAATTTAATAAAAAATATATATATTCAGCATATACATATTTGTAATAATTTATAAAAATTAGAGATAGAAAAATTAGTCACACCGTTCATTGTGATGGTTGGTCATACGTACTATTATATGTTTTTTTATTTGTCGACTGATAGAATTATATAATGATAAAAACCAATTAAATAACTATAATTAAATTTATATCATATATATATTCATAAAATTCATCCTTTTTAAATTTAATTTGAAAAAATAAACTAAAAAATAACTACGTAGGATCGTGGAGATGGTAGACCCCACGTATGCACGGGGGACATTATCTTTTCCAAAAATACTATATGATAAGAAAGTGGAATGGATATTTTCATTAAGAAAGTATAATAATGTTATTAAAATAATATATATATATATATATATCCCATCATAGTTAGCATCTATAAAATATGGTGATGAAAAAATAACGGTATCGCTGCATGGGGATGGTAATTCATACAAAGAAATGTGCGATAATTTCACAAATTATTTAATGAAAAAAGAGAGTATATAACGGTGTTTTAATAACAATAACAATAATAAAATTTACGATTTTTTATCATAATAATGTAATAATTTTAGGATAATAATCATGGATTTATAGTATATTCAGAAGAGTATAAAAATAAAGGGACCAGTCATAGTGATTACCTCTTATTCATAATAATAGTTTTATATCTCCTCT
The DNA here is from genome assembly GCA_963277665.1 of Viscum album. Classification (NCBI taxonomy): domain Eukaryota; kingdom Viridiplantae; phylum Streptophyta; class Magnoliopsida; order Santalales; family Viscaceae; genus Viscum; species Viscum album. The sequence goes on from OY728133.1 coordinate 1,979,712,716, forward strand.
AAAGCACTCAAGGATTGGTATTTTTGGAATAAAAGTACCCCTAAAATGTGAATATGGAATTTGATAACAGAATTGTAAATATTACCATTAATTTATAATGCTTAAATTTGTGTCAATAATTGAGCGAGGATTTTTCCATTTATAATTGAGGTGAGGTGAACACTTGGATTCTCTCAAAATTTTAAATAATAATAAATTCCAGATCAATAAAAAATCCTCCTAATGTAAACATACTATAATATATTGTAGAATGTGGTTTTAATTTGATATACCATTATATTATAGATATTTTTTGGTGTAATTTTAATCCTTATCATTTTGATTAACAATTAGTTAACCGGTTTTAATTTTATCGATAGTAACACCTTTTTAATATTAAAAAGTTTTAATTTCTATATAAATTGTGTAAATTGGACCATAAATGGCCATTATAAAATAATTTCGACAATATCATTATTATCACTATGTATTTTTTAATTTTTTATTATTTTAGAATAATTAAATGAAATATTTTCTTGATAAAATGTAATTATTTTAATCATCAAAATTATTCATTGTTTTGATGTTCTAAACAACTAGACAACAAGTAAAATTAAAGAAATATATTTTATTAAAATCCTAAAATTTTATTATAGGTTATATAATTTTTTGACGGCCTTTAATTTCTCAAATTAGTTTACATTTAATATTTTTAATGTTACTTATTTGATTTTACCATTATTTTAAAAATTACGACATTTATGTTCTCTAATAATTTATTATAATTATTCATTAAATTTAAATGAAAAATAAATTATCTTGATTTATATAAATATTTTTTATTTCAAAAAACTAATTTAATTATAAAATATCCTTCTATAACATCATTTTAAAAATATCACACTTACAAAAATCATAGTGTAAAATGACTCACTTTATTTTTAATAGAATATTATATAGGTCCTAATCACATCCAAGAGGACCCAAATGGTGGTAAAAAATTATATTGGATGTTTATTGTAGAGATAAACTCATCCAATAAGATTTATACATGATTATTTGTCATTTAATAGTTCTTATCATTTTATTTTTTACCCAAATTACTTGATTGACCCTTTATCATGGTAACAAATAATACCAAGCATTATATTAATATTGAAAAAAATAGGATTAATAATTAAATATGAATATTTGGATAATAAATATGTAATTAATTTTTCAAAAATTCAAAAAACACGAGTTTTAGATTTTAATTTTAAAATTGAAATGAAAAAACACAAAAAAAAAACGTTTTTTATAAACATGATTTTTTAATTATATAAATGTTTTATATAAAACTAAACCAAAAAATTGATATAATGAACATAATTGGATTATTAATTAACATAATACATCTAATTTTACTTTTAAACTATTATTAAACAGAATTATTCATTTTAAAATTCATGAAATAAAAATAATGTTTTCAATAAAAAACATTTGTTTACACTATTCACTAGAAAATTAGTCTTCTCAAAAAATTAAAAATATTTATAATAATTAATTTTTTAAATGATAATATAAAAAAATTCCTTTATAAAATATATTTTATTAAAATCAAAAAAATTAAATATATATTTTTTCTCATATAATGAAATACAATATTATTTTTATATAATGAATCTTTCTGAATAATTAAATAACTACTAAATATTTTGTGTTTATTTTCTGAGAAATAATAAATAAATTTGTATTGAACAAAAAAATTTCAGATATTTCATAATATTCATATTTTGATGCATACCCTCCAATTCAATGACTATGATATAATGACGGTGCTACAAAAATAATATTTTTAGTGTGTGAGGGTTTGATTAAACTTAGTATTGCATTTTGATAAAACTATTGAAGAAGTAAGATCATTTAAAGATAAATACTTCATAAAAATATTTTTGTGTAACATTCTAACAAACATAAAATTAATTCAAATTTTAAATTTCTAATTCATATATAAAGAGATGAGGATACCTCATGCTTATCACATCATCATTTTCCAACCTAACATCATCAAATTATAGGTTTCTCCATATATTTGTATCCAAGTCAGTGATTTTATTTTTACAGAATTATCTAAATAATATATAATCTCTACTTATTTTCTTCATAAGAATAATTTTCTTTAGTTTTATGCCCACTGATTTTAGTACATGTGATGGATCACATATATACACCCTAAAGAGAAATCTATGTACCACATCATGGACATGAGAGAGAATTTAGGGAAACACCAATTGATAATGTACCACCTGAATAGGATCAACAATTTCAAAATCATAAATATAAAATCATTTTCATTTTTCCATCTTTCATCCCTTGGAAATTCATAGAGAAACTATCACATCAACGTAAAATTTCTGATCACATCAAAAAATTTCATTGTAACACTTCAATCAACATTGTTTCGTTCTTATATGTTATTTAAGAGATCTAAAATTAATTTCAATTTCATTATCTTTCTCAAGTACCACTATAGTTATTTCTTTAAATTCTTTCTATTATGATAGAGTTATAAACTATTTCTCATAAAGCGCATTGTAAAGATCCCTATGAATACTAGAGTGAATGTTAGTTTTGTAATAAAATTCATCTATAGTAATGTAATGATCCCAACCGACTAGGAAATACATAGAAAAATATATTAGAATATACTCAACGGTTTTATTTGTTCTCTATAATTGACCATCTATCTGAGGATGATATGTAGTGAAGAAACACAACTCTATAAAAAGTTATTTCTAAAGACATCACCAAAATTTCTAGGTCAACATCAAGTATCAATCAAATTCAACATAAAATTGTATTCTGTGCAACCATTCCACTTCTTTAGTGAATATTCTATCAATTAGATCTAGAGAGAAATAGTATTTAATAAAAATAAAGTTTGATGACTTCATATGATCTTATCTTATATAATAAAATATTTATTAGAGTATTTGGTTGAAATGTGTACCGATAAAATATCAAATTATTCCATAATGCCAGTATATGGAGATAATACCAATAAATTTCACTAAAGGATTAACATTAAGAATATCATTGGGATAATTCATAATAAATAAAAAATAAAATTACAATCTATCAAGGGTAAAATAAGAGTTTTCTCCAATAATGATGATTTTCATGATCCATTAAAAGTACATAAGAATTTTCTTTTTGAATTACTTTCAGTTTTTGTTGTGTCTTATTATCCATATTATACATTAAAATGGTTTATTGTTTCACATAGTTCCCAAAATTATTTTAAAGAAAAAAATGAGTTTCAGTGGTTCATTAGATAGATTCTTATTCTTCTATATTGTATTAACTATCCCATTAATCACATTTTTACTTTCATGGAGTTTATGAAAATACATTCAATGTTTAAATAACCACTATGGTCTACTAAATAAATTCCCATGATGCCACTTCCCATATTTCTGGCATGCATATTGCTAGAATTTCATTCCTCTATTTTTGTTTTAATAAGTCTTTATATTTATTTTCTTATCAAAAGTATACAATTGTAGGGAATATCTAATTTCTACTTCTAAATTTTCTGAATATAAAATTACTTCATTGTATCTTATAATTTATCTCAGAGCCAAGTACTGTTGGGGACTAAGTTTTTTTCACCATAGAATCAATCAATTTTTTCATGGAAATGACTAATCTAGAATTGTACCTTGCATGTCGTGTAAAATTATATTAATAGGTACCAATAGATTCATCATCCCATTAAATAATCTCAAGGAAATATTTATCCTTATTAGTGTGAATAATACGATCAATTTACTTATTGAAAAACATGTGTTTGAACTCATCCTAATCCCTGAATCCAATTTCATTCACCTCCATCATATTCTTGAAATAATTACACCATTGATATTCTCTTATTCCCAATACTAACAACTAGGAAAATATTTTCTTATCCTTAGAATTAAAGAAGATAACATATTTTTTCAAGGGTAATGATTCAACATTCATCCACTATTGGATCAAAATACCCACTAAAAGAAGGTGGATGTTTTCTAAGGAATGATTTGACAACACATTGTTCCCCCCTATGAATATTTTGATGTTATGAATGATTCATAGATTGGGAATGTTGTGTGATTACAAATTCAATATTTTTTCTTCTATCTCTCTTAAATCTTGTTTATTCAAGGGGATAATCGATGCATTATTCATCACACTCAACATTAACAATCTCTATATGGGTTTTATACATTAACTAAAACAATAAATTTTATTGCGTGAAACCCTAATAATAGAAGAAATGAAATAAATCCTTAAAATATTTATAAAAGGTCTAAATCTTGACTCTTTATTTTATGAAACCTTAGGTATATCCTAGTTTATTCATGATCATTACCTAAACATTAGGTTTTTATCTTATACATATACTAATTATCTAGGTTTTTAATAAATATTTCTTACCCAAATAACTAATTATTGATTTAACCTTGATCAGACACCAACAATAATGGACCAAACATATTACACTACAATATCACATCTATTTAGATGAATAATATATAAATAAAAATGTGATACATGAAATAAATTCTAGCGAATAGTGCCTTTGGATATTAGATATAAAATATTCTTATTTTATGAAATATCTTCAATATCTTCCATAAATATCTTCCCAGAAATCACTCCATTTAGGTATAACCTACATAAATGTTTCTTCATAACCTAGGTAAGGAAACATAATAAATATTGAGCATAGATGCACTGTATATTTACAAAATAGGATATATCAATCCATGATCATATAGAAGAATATGCGAAAAATAAGGGTATGTTACCATGATCATGACTTAAGAATTTTATATGCAACTAATCATAGATCATAAATATGGTTTATGGCCAAAAACATTATTATTTCATAAAAAATTTCAATATGAGTTAGAAGTAATCATAAATCAATCATGAACTATAATATCATGTCATAAATGTGTATTATCATTATAATGATTGAAAATAAATTTATATTTCAATTTAACCTACCATTACCATCAATATATTAGACCGGGACTCACCTATATCCCAAAATGGACCAAGAAGTGCCTTTTCCTAATATAGATCATGACACACCAGTTTTTCATAGTGTATCAAGAACATCAAATTGTTTCCCATTAATATATCATGATATATAATACGTAAAAAATTTATTTTGGGGTGATATGGGTACCACCCATCAGATAATGAAAATCATATATATGTGTACATCTAGTACATAATCCATTTTTCTTATCATAACCCATTAAAATAAAAAGGGTTAAATAAAATAATTCATCAGAAAAAATCTACTGGAAAACTAATATTTTTCATAAAAATATTGTCATAAAAAACATAAACCATACCAAAGAAGATTAAGGATTTTAACCTTGGATAATATCCCCAATATAGTGTAAGTAACCTCATATAATGATATCATAAGTGGAAAATTATTTTAGAATATTGCATGGAATAAATCTTGAGGAAAAAATATGTTTTTTATTTTAAAATCACTTTCCTTTTAAAAAGATGTCCAAATATAAATGGAAAATTTTCTTAGAAAATAACCCTTTAAAATTGATAATGATTCTTAACAACATTATTGATTTTTAAATGAAGTTAAATTCATAATTGTCATATCTGTTTAAAAAAATATATCATTATTTTTGTCATAAAATTCATAAAAAAACCTTATTTAGAAAATAAAATAAATATTTATTTCAAAACATTTTCTAAAATTTCAAACATTGGTAAAAAGTTATTAATAAATATTACAATTATGGCAAAAAAAAATTTAACAATCATATTAAATATAAATATTCCCCATTGAAAACATGAACATAAAAAATACAGATTAATGATTAGACTATGAAATAAAACCCTACCTAAAGTCTCATATTTCATAATTTATGTTCGAACCTCTTGTATAATAAATATGGACTTATTATATATTTTTCCCATAACCATATATCTATCATACCAAGTATTATTTAATTATACCATCTTATTAGCTATTTATTAATACTTTTTTATTAAAATTACTATCCTGAGGGATAATTGTTTTTTTCACTCATATTTCCTTTCAAAAGTCCTAATACATATAATTTTATATTTGTGTCATCATTTACATAATTTTAATCAGGTTATATAAATAATATATATTTGTTATATAAATATTTATAATAATTCAAAAAGGTAGATATATAAAATTAAATACACCATACAAGGAGACGTTAGGCTATACGTACACATGAATGATGTTTTAGATTTTGTACTGATTAAATTAAAGAATGTTAAATAATATTAAAACATTATAGAATACTTATTATGTCAAATATATAATATTTATTCCTAAAATTTATCCTTCTTACTATACAAGTAAAATATAAATGAAAATATAATTACATCGCATCATGGATATGGTAGTCTATATGTATTCATGATGAATGTTATCATTTCTTAAAAATTTGGTTGATAAGAATTTTGACATTATAGTATTATTCAAAAAGTATAATAATAATACAAATATCATATATATGAATTTATCCAAACATAATTAAATATAATGAGTACTTACAGTAATTAAAATAAAGGGAAATCAAGTATTCACATGAAGAAAAATGGGATTAAAAATGAAATTGTTTAACAAGATAATGATAATATGATTTTTATGATTAAAATTAATGTATAAACAATAATTTTTAAAATGTGATTGAAACATTATTCCCTTACCACTTTGGTAACATTTTAATCATAAGTACCATGAAATAAATAAAAAATGGATATATAAATTCAAAGAAGATTCATAATAAGAATCATAAAAGACATTCATGTGTAGAATATACACCACATAAAATAAATAAACGGTGAATATGGCATAAGTCTCATATATATATAATTGAGATGAAAATATATTACCTCAATTCTGCATTCCTTCATATGTGTTTGAACCTCTTGTATAATAAATAATTATTTAGTATAAATTTTTCAGAAACCATATTCATGTCTACCAAACCATTTATGATTTACGTATGACAACTTATCACCTCTTTATTAACAATTGTTTTATCAAAATCATTATTCTTAGTGATACGTTATTCATTTATTATACATAATTTTGTTTAGAAATCTTGAACATCATAATATGATCATGGATATATCATTTAAATTATTTCAATCATGACTTAAATATCATATATATTCATTATATAAATGCACATATAAATTAATATATAAAATATATATATAGAAAAATTAATGGAATTTTTCATAGAGATTGTAGGTCGTACAAATGAATGAAGTCTAGATTTACCTTACTATGGATGAAACAAAAGAAAGATAAATAATTAATAACCATTAATAAAATTTATAATATCATATACTTTACATATATTTATATATTCCATCCTTATATCCATCGATGTATGTGTGAATTTGAAAAATGAATCACATTCCTTCGTGGAGGTTGTAACACACAATTGAACGTGAGAAAACATCTTAGATTCCAACGGTATGGAAGGTAAGAAGTTAGATATGATATTATAATTATAGAAGAATATTTATTTTCTAAATATCATAAATAAACTTTAATCCCATCACAATAACCATCTATAAATGATGGTTATGACAAATTAATTGTATTGCTATGTGGAGACGGTAAATCATATGCATGCACAAGTGATGATTTTACTTCCCATTTTATGAGAAATAGGGTGGAAAATGGTTACCTCATAATAATAATAACATTTAAGTATATTTATGGTACATAATTAATTATTTAATGATAAATACAATGTATTTATTTGTGATAAGATATGAATTACATAAGAAGTGATCGGTTAAGTTGATTACCTTTTATTTGAGACAACATCATTATATATCATTTTAAAGAGCCTAGGGTTAGACTTTTTATAATAAATGAATAGATAAAATATTTTTATGGGAGTGTACAAAATAATTTTTTTTGGTTTTTTTTATATAGAATGCTTAATGTAGTGTGGATAAGAGAAATGAGGGTAACCCTTTTATGATTGAGGGAAATAGAACTCTTGATATTTCTTAAAAATTAATATATAATAATGTAAAAATATAGAAAAATTATTCCAAATTACAAGGGAAATTTATGTATGGTTTGCTCGTGTTTAGGTCACATTAAAAAATTTGGATAGTTTTGAGTTGTGTTTTATACCTTTTCCTTTTCATTAACTCCTTTGTTGAAAAAAATTCACCATCACCGTGGTAACACTTTTTTCACTCTTTAAGGGTTATAATTATACATTTAAGGTGAAACATTTCTCATTATTTACCAAGGAATGAAATTTTTAACAAAATATTTTTATCCTTTCACCGTTTCAGGTTTTTTAGTATTTTGATATAAATTCATAGAAAAATTGAATAAATATCATTAGTGTCAATTTTGATACTATTCAATTAATTTGACTTAGCAGACATAAATGAATTGTTATAATTATATTATTATCCTTTTATTTAAAACTAATATTTCAAAGTTATCAAATTAAATGAGACACTATAATTCATCTATGGGATATTTTATTAGAGTTTTTAATAATAAATTGTTGGACTTTTCTACTGATTGCACAAGCACTGCAACTGTGTTACATAAACATTTAACATAATAATTTCATCACTAAAAATGAATATAAATAAACATAATAAAATTAAATTAAATTATTTAAATATAATATTTATTATTTTTAAGTATTTATTTTTTATATATCTATGTCATGAAAAACGTAATTAATATGTTATAGTGAATTTTTTTCTCTTACCCAAGCATTGCACATGAATTTCGATTCACATTTATTATATAAATACAAATTTTTATCATATCATAATAATCATCAATAAAAATTAATATTTAAAAAATAAATAATAAAGGATTTCTTCCTTCACAAATGTTATCATCAAAACACCAAATTTTTCTTTTCTATAGTTGTGTATGCACTACTTCGACGCTGAAAATGATTTTTTTTATTTAACAAGAAATAAATTCAAATTTTAAAATTTTGAATTATTTATGTTTCATATTTTCATTATATTATGATAACATGGTCATTTCAATAGTTTAATAGATTTTAATTAAAAATTTAGGTTTTAAAGATAACATAAAAGATATTGTATTTCTTAAAACATGTATTTTTTTAATACTCAACAAAAACATATCTTCTATAAAATATCAAAAAAAACATAAAATAAATATTAAGTTCAAAATTGAAACATAAATATAATTTCATTTAATTATATTCTTATAAATTACATCAATTAAATTTAATATAACTCTGTAATGAAAATTGGTTTTAGTAATAGAAAAATATCATAATGACCAAAAACTGAACTTATACCAAAGTAATGTATATTATTGACTCCTATATAATTATATTGATAATTTATGATTAAATAATTATGTTAATTTCTGATCAAATTAAAATAATAGTTGAAAATTCAAATGAAAATTAATTGAAGATTAAAAAACAATCAAAAATAGGTGACAACGGTGGCCTCCCCACCGTCCCCTCCCCCCACAGTGGGGGAGGGGGAATCGTCATCCCATAGGAGGGAAAGTGTCTTCCAACCGTTCCCCAATCCAGAGTTTCTTCCTCCTTTCTCAAATATCACTATAAACCTAACGGTCCCTGAGCTGGTCGACGGGGTTCTGAATCTTCATCTTTCTACATTCGATTTTACATATTCATCTAGCTAGCTGAATCTCACACTGGTGGTTCGGTTCAAGAACAAGAGGCCTTCTATTGATGACTTTTATCGATTCATTTTCGGTTCTTAGGATCTCTAGGAACAAGAAGTGGTCAAATTGGTTGACAGTAAAAAAATCAGGATTTGTTCTGAGACCGAGGCAGATCTCATTCAAGCGTGGTCTAAGGCACCTCGGTACTGCAAGGGATCCTGATTTCCTCTTCTCTGTTGGTCCTTCGACCTGCATATAAACCATGACCCTATTTCCATTATGGTCTGGGTATGTTTCCCTAAACATCCTTTTTTGTTTCAAATCCATTTGATTATTCTATTACTGGGTAATATGGTTGGCAGATTTCTGTGTTCGGATTGTCGTACCAAGGCTATTTCCCACCCAGTGAATCCACGGGTGAGTGTTGAATTTGATGTGTCTCGCAGACCATTTGATTTTGTTTTGATTGAGATTGGCGAAGAGTATCGTTATAGGAAAAGGGTTGTTTATGAACATTGGACTGAGTTTGGTAATTCATGCTAGAGGCTGGGACATTCGTCTGAGGTATGTCGAAATGGTCAGCCCCCGCGGTTGACGGAGAACCATCGCGAGGGACTAACCGCTCTTATGAGCATGAATGGTGACAATCGTTTGGAGACAGGCTGAGTGTCGGATCCTATTCTGGGGTCGTCAGGGTGTGATGCCAGTGTAAGGTGCCCTGGCATGTCTGGCTCGGGTCTGGATGGTAAGGCATGTGGGTCTTAAAGTTCTCCTTTGAGAGAATTCATGTTTCCGGTGCTTTGAGTGGCAAGCAGAAGTCTATCCCGAAGGATTCTGAGAATTTACCCAGGTCAAGGAAGGATGATGGAGAGTCCTCTAGCTCATATGTTAGTTTGGGAACATATAAGGTTGCTGATGGGCGGGATTTGATTGCAGCGGATGTGTTCTGCTCGGCTGATCCAATGGAGTCGAGAGGCTTGGATCCTTCGACACCTCCTTTTCATTCCTTGAGTAACTGGTTCGGTAGTATGTCTGATGGTTTTATTTCTGAGGGTCTAGATGAGGAGGGAATTCAGGAAGGGGATGATGAGTAGGAGGCTCAAGAGAGGAAACTGGTTGCTGGTTTGGAAATTGAATCTATTTTGGTTGCGGAGGAGGCTGCAGTTGTTCAATAGGTTGGCAACAAGGGGCATGAACTCATTGGTTTGTCAGTAGATAACAACCACCCAGTGGCCAGGAACTCCTATTTGGTGGAAATTGATAAGAGTTTGGATCTTCAGGTTGGTGGAGGTGTAGAGGAGGCACATGTTGTGAATGTGGAAATTGTGTTTGAAGAAAGTGGACAACTACCACTGATGGAGAATAAAACTCTAGAATCTTGGATTCGTGTTTTGGGTATGGTGGAGCAAACTGGTAATGGAAGGGAATATTCTAGGAAGGGGAAGTAAAATTTGAGTGGCCCAGTTGGTCATTATTTCAGTGATGTTGTTCCGAGTGGGAATCAGAAACTGGCAACTATTGAAGGACCTTTGACAGCCACACCACGGAGACGGCCAAGAAGAGATTACTCATACCTACTGAGGCCAATGTAGACTAGATCTTCCGTTAAAAGGTATAGTGAGGTGATTGTGGCTTTTAAGACGGGTAGCGCGATCAAGAGGATGTCACACGACAACCCAATTCTGGATCATCTCTGTGGTCGGGTTCAACGTGAAAGCTACTGGAGGTCAGCAGAATGGGAATCAACCACATTTACCGGGGAAAATGAATCCAGCTTGGGAAGCGGAGAGGAGTATGGATTCTTTTTATGTGTAATCCTGTGTTGGTTGTCTGCTTTTATGTTTCTCTTGTTTGATTTTGTGCTTGTATTTTTGGGTTCTGAAGCCCCTCAAAACGGCCTATGAAAATAAAAAAAAATTAGTCGGTCACTGTTCATTGAAAAACAATTCTTTATGAAAAAACACAAAATTTCACCCTTTGATAAATTTGATATACTAGGTTTGAAAATGTATATAATTTTATTAAATAACTTCTATAAAATATTCTGAAAATTATTATACTACATTCTCACTAAAAATAAATAACAAATTTCTTTGAATAAAACATAATAAAATGTCTTTTCTTAATGTTTATTTTTAAATTTATTAAGAATTTATCAATACATATTTATTTTGTAGGAACATTATATATATGTGTCTGTGTGTGTGTGTGTCATAATTTTTTAATATTATTCGTACTGTTCAATTTAACTTCTATTTTATAATTATAACATCTAGATAATAATTTTTCATGGTTCATTTAAGATTGGGGTTTCATATTGTATATCATATCAATCATTATTTTATTTTAAAATGTCAAGGTGTTACATTCTCCCCCCTTAATAAATTGTATACTCTCCATTTTATCATTTTCATGGAAATCAATGGTTATAAATTTGATTAACCCTTTATGAAAAAACCCACATAGTAAAAAGGATTAACAAAACATCCTCTTAAAAAGGGGGAAAATAAAAATATGAAGTTTATATGGAGTAACACCTAATTGTTTTTATAAAAATGAGACCATTAGTGGGAACTGAAAATTTGGACATTGGATAAAATTAATTTTCATAGATCATTGACCAAAAAAAGTGAATGATCTCAAGACAAATAATGATCACAAAACCATAAACCAATTAGGCAAGAAAAAGAAAATAAATTCATCTAAAATGAAATTAATAAGAAAATAGTTTCGTCCCAAAATCCTTTTCCTAAATCTGAGTGATTTTTTTAAAACTAATATAGAGAACATGATAAAAAATATATACTTTCGTTTTTCTATAATAACAATCTCATCCATTGTTTATGATCAAATCAGCTTCCACTTCATCTCTTACTCTAAGATATGAAGATGATTTTTGATGCCTCAAGCACTAACATTAACATATAATATATAATATGATCAATAATGAATTATATGTAATTATTTATGTCTCTAGTTATCAAAAAAACCAAATGGTTTTAAAAATTTATCCTATATAGATAAATTTTTATTTGACTAAATTATACAATAATATCTAAAACCTCATCCAAAGTTTAACATAAACCATTCCACAAATGGTTTACCAAATTATAGTTGAAAAACATAAAAATTTATATTAAAGGTATATAAACATAAAATTAATCCCTATAACATCATAAAGAATAAATTTATTTTTACATAATAAATAAGTGAAGACCATGATCATATATTCGACTGAAACCTAAAAAAACAATTACTATATAACCCCAATAAAAACATACATGATTCCAAAAATTAAATATTTCAACATGTCTTAAATAAAATAATTTATTATAAAATTAATTCCACAAATAAAAAGAATTTGCAACTCCATTAATGATAACACAAATCCAATTTTCATCAAATAAATAATTAGTTCTATGGTCATCAAAACTACCAAATATAAATTATTCCTATTAATTAAGTCATTATTCTAACTAAACATCATTATTTTTATTTTAAGAATTTAATAATTGTTGTTCATCCTTCATTCATTTTTTACAGAGAATATAACCTCATCATTAATGAAATTATCTTTTTAACCAATACCATTCGTCATAATATTGAAATTAAATAATGGAAAATTTCTACAAAAAAAATATACTTATAAAATTTATGATTCAAATATTCAGGAAATAATTATTTAATTCCATTACATAGACAATTCACCTATTCAACATTACTCATAAAATAGTAACTAGGCTTCTATATCTTATTCCTTAGTAACTTATTTATTTTTGTATATCGTTTTTATTAATTTCAACATCAATAGAAAAATATTTTATTTTAAAAACTTTTTGAACCTCTTATTAACAATTCCATCTAGGAAAATTAATTTTAAAGTGAAAATAATATCTGTTTTGATAACATTCAACTATTGATGATAACATAGGGGAACAATTGTTCTCATCCATTATGTTAACATAATATTTAATTTTTCCTCAATAATTAATTAAATAGTGTCCTTATTTTTTACCCTAAAAACATATTCATGTTTATCTAAGACATTCCATTAACATATTATTTCCACATTATTAACATTTAGGAAAATAAATCATCATTACTCTAGGAACATTAAGGAACTCCATCATTATCTTTTTGGGTGTAGTAGGAAACTATTCTATATTGAGGTTATTAATCAAAAAATGGGATATCTTATTATACATAATAAAGAGGCTTTACATTATATCTCTTCTTTAAATTGGGTTTCTCAGGTTTAAAATCATTCAATAGTCTCTCACATTTTTCATTTACATGAATACACATGGTTCAAGATATTGACTAAAAAATTTAATAGTGTGACAAACATAAATCATATTATTTAATCATGTAATAAAAAAAATTCATATGATGTACGAATTATGACACATTATTTTCATTCCATGACACGTTATGAATAATATAGTTATGTAATTTTCATAATCTATTCAAATCCCTCAAAATTATTTATAAATAAAATGTGAGTTATCCCAAACAGATCCGCTACGAGTTTTAGAAAAGGCGTGTAGTAAGGGAACACTCTTTTTTCACCATAATGATGGCTGATATTTCTCAACAAACCACTTAAATGGTTATTTCTCTAATATTAATCTATGAAAAAACAATGTCCACTTATGGAATCTCAATAAGGATGTATTGATAGGAAACCCATATAATCTCTTTCATTTCAGAAAATAGTATATTATCTTATACATACACTTATCCCTACTGTTTTTAATAAATTAATTTAATCTAATCACAAAATATTGACTAAATCATTGTTCAAATTTTAACTATAGTGACCCAGAATTTTTATAAATAAATATTAAATTTTTTTAGATGAATATTGAATATTTTTAATAACCCATGCCTAAATCAATAATGTTTTTCTAATATTTTAGATAATATACATAATATTATTTTTATGGATATTCAACATCTCCCATAAAGATAATCCCATTCTATAATAATCATCATCATAATACCCTATGTAATAACTTTATTCTTAACTCATTAAAAGGAAACCTACAAAAGGGTTAGCAAAGATGTTATGTAAGTGTTGTCATGTGATATATAAATCTAGGATCATATGAACGAATGTGTTAATAATTAGGGTATGAGATCATGATCAGAACATACAAAGGTTATTCCCAATCTATCAAAGATCATAAACACATGTCATTGAATATTTCTTCATTCTTTCAAAAGAGATAAATAATAAGAGTGAAAATTAATCATCAATCATAAACTATATGTTCATGTAATAAAATTGTGGCTCCCTCATAGATAATGATACCATTTAATATCATAGGGTAAACATACCATTAAATAAAATCATAATAGATCAATCCTCATCACATATTGACTATAATGGATCAAGAATGTCACCTTGTTTCCGGTAATGGATCAATCACTTGGAATAATATTTTTTAGTTATCTCAGGATATCTTAAACATTATCCAATCCATTAGAAGGATATATAATTACAATGAAACTAATAAAATATTGAAAACTAAACATATGATTTCAAAAATATCATAATAAAATTCATCATATTATCACATCATAACCTATTAAAATAAAATAAGATTCATAAACTTTTCATCAATTATAAATAGATAAACCATTTAAAATAATTGGTTTTCATAAAAATCATATCATCATAATCATAAAACAACCAGTGAATGAACCAGGATGGTGTCATTTTAACATATCCCTAGTAAATAATATATAACATCAATGTATTTTATCATTGATGAATAAGACCTTTTAAGGATCAATTGAATTTTTCTTAAGAGAACTGTATATTTCAATTTGAAATGGCCCTTTTAAAATGTAAAAAATCTCCATTAATATTATATAAAATATTTTAAAGGAAATTAATGTGATATGCATGTAATTAAATATTAAAACCATTGGTCAATCATAATGGTGTGAATTTTTTTCATTCCATATATATTAAAAAATATTCCTTCACATTCTGTAAAAATAATGAAGAAAAATATATTTTAGAAAACTTATAGAAGAATATTTTAAACCATTTAATGAAAATAAAAATATGGGTAAAAATAAATTTATATGATAATAGTATACCATTAAACAACCTTCTCTATAATATTTTTAGAAAATTTGGATAAGGGGGAAAAAGGATTTAAAATGAAAAGTGAAATAATTTTGATTTTCCTTATAAAACATGTTTTGTCCCTTGAGTACATATAGTGAGGTAAAGTAAAGGAATACCTGTATTCTCATAAAATATATATTTTATGAGAAAAAATAATTTTTTATTATATAATAATGATATAATGTTCCATAATGTAAATTAAATAATAAAAAATAATGTTTTAAAAGGATGATTCATTAGTCCCTTTCCGTTTTGGTAACATTTGAATCATAATCACCATCAAATAAAAAAACCATATATATATATATATATTTATATATATATATATTAAAATCCCCATAAAATTAATAATAATAATAATTAAAAATATTGATGGGAATTATATTCACTATATAAAAGAAAATAATAGTTTACATGGAAAGGGTCTCACAGAAATAAAAGAGAGAAAAAAATCTATTACCTTAGGTTTATCATTAGATCATATATATTTGGAACTCCTATATAATAATAATATATTTTTTATAAAATTATTCATGATTTATTATCATATCTATCATTCCAATTTGGATTTAATTATGACATCTTATCACCCATTTGAAAGTAATGTTTTATTAAAATCACTTTTCATAGTGATAACTACTTCGTTTCTCATACATGTTTTAGTTCAGCAGCCATGTTTCTTATGATATGATCTTCGTTAAATCATTTAATCAATTTCAATAGTTATATAAATATCAGATATAAGAAATACATATATATATATATATATATTAATCCATCAAATTTATAGATAGATAAATGAATTACACTTTGCATATACACAGTATGGCATACATGCGAATAAATATTGATTTAACATTTCTATATATGAGTAAAAGTAAATGAAACTAATAATTCACTTTCAAAATATTATTATTTTATAATATAAATCAAATATTATAATAAAATCAATCCTTTATACCATCCATTAAATTTTTTTTATGTAAAATTAATCACATCGCTATGTAGATGTAGTAGACAACACATTTTCACTAGCAATGATAACATTTTAAAACAGTTTTGAATGTAAGATCTTAGTTATGATATTATAATTATAGAATCATAATTATTTAATGAATATTATATATTATATTTAAACCCATAATGATTACCAACCATCAAATATTATACATATAATTATTTGTATCACTACTTGGAGACGGTAAGCCGTACATACACATGAGTGATACTTTCATTCCCCATTTGATTAGAAAGAGGGTGTATAATAATAGTTTCATAATAAAAATAACATTTAATTAAATTATTAATTTCGAATTTACTTTTTATCGATAAATACAACCAATTTATAGGAGGTAAAAGAAGAATAAAAAAGAATTGATAGGTTAATGCAGTCACCTTATCTTTGATAGAACTCATTTATATATCCTTTAAGGGACCGCAAGGTTGGAATTTTGAGAAGACTGGAATGTATAGAATGTGTCTACGTATCTTAATAAGAAAAATTGTCCTGGTATTTTTCCATCTAGAAAGATTAATGTTCTATGAAGAAGATAATGGAAGGGTACCCTTTTACAATTTAAGAGAGGGACACTCTTGGGATTCCTAAAAATAATAAAATATAATAAAGTAATTATCTAGAAAAATGATTCAAAATGAAAAAATATTTGATTATATGTTAGGATGGTATTAATATCCCCACATCTAATGAAATTTTTCTTGGTTTGAGAGGGGTTTTAATCCTAATCTATTTTTTAAATACTTTACTTAATGTATTTTAACCATAACTATTATATTACCTATTTTAATCCTAATGGTATTCAAGTTTACATATAAGTTGACAAATTTCTCATAATTATAAATTTGTTGAAATTTTCAACAAAATTTCACCCTCTTGTAATATTTTAATTTTTTTATTCTTTATATAATTTTATAAAAAGTTATATGGATAAATTATCATTAATTTGAATTTTAGGACTAATCATTTAAATTTCCTTAAAATATATAAAGAGAAACTAGAATTAGAATATGAAAATTTTCAAAAATAAAAAAATTTCAAATTTTAAGAACAAACAATTTGAACCTTTAATTATTCAATTATATATTATTATGATATATTTTAAGAATAAATTACTTGAGTTTTCTACTTCTTTCATAAGCACTACATCAACATTGTGTAAGAATTCTAAGTAATTATTACATTACTAAAAACCCAAAATAAAATACCGTATAAAAAATATATCAATTAAGAAAAATTTATTTTTTTACATTATTTAATATATATTTTCTTCATATTAATATCATGAAAGATTATTTAATATATTAATTTTACATTTTTATCCTTATGCAAGAATTGTATAAGAATTTGGTTAGGAAAAATTTTATATATCATCGAAATTAATATTTCAAATAATTAGTAATAAAAAGTAATTAATAAAATATTTGACAAAGGACTTATTACTTCTCAAAAATTAACATTAGGATAGAAAATTTGACTTTTCTATTATTGTGCAAGCACTACGTCAGCACTAAAAATATATTTCATATTTGTCTTTAAAAAAATTCAAATTTATTATTTTTTGAATTATTTATATATAATATATTTATTATATTATAATATATGTGTCATTAAATATGTTTAATAATTTTCTATTACACATTTATTTCATTAACATATCTTAAAAGATACCATATTTCATAAAAACATTATTTTCTTAATCTTTTTAAAATATTTATCATCTTTAAAAAAGTATCAAAAAATAATCATAGTAAATATGTTAATTTATGAATCCAAAAATAATTTCCATTTCATAGTATTAAACTATTATAGTTTATATACATCTCATTTAATATAAATACAAATTAAAATATGTTTTAGATAATAATCATTTTGAAACCTTAAAATGACTTCATAGAGAGGCCAAGTATATAACTGATTCCTTTGTAATAAATTAGATAATTTATAATTAAAGGAAAAACATAATAATTCAATATCAAAATCTTTTAATAATAAAAAAATCAAAATAAATTAAATCAAATATTTAAATAAAACCTAAAGACAATAGTTTTTTCACTATTCACTAAAAAAATATTTTATTAAAAATCCCAAAATTTAACTCTTAAAAGATTATAATTTGGAAATTTCACAAATGAAATACATTTTATCAAATAATTTCTTAATATTATTATGAAAATAATTATAATATCTCATCAACAAAAAATAAATATAATTTTTGAATAAAACATATTTATAAAGAATAAAATGTCTCTAGTTAAAATTGATTGGTTATTTTCTAATATTTGATCAATATTTTTTTAATATGAATTCTATTTATATATATTCGATAATGTGGTTAATATTATTTATACCCACCAATTTAAATGCAAGGTTATAACTATAAAATTTAAATAACAATATTATGTGGTTCATTAACGCTCAGTGTTATGTATTTTAAATACTATCAAACACAGTGTTCCTTCAAAATATTAGATTTTTATAATGAAAGTAAATTTTAATAAACTTTAAGAGATGATTTTTATGATGGTGAAGATGTTCTAGTCTTGGAATCTATGTAGGGAACTTGGAAATACTACCAAATTAAAGAATAATGAATTTACTACAATAGAGCAATGTGAAACCATTCAATGAACAATTCTAGAAATTGAAGATCCATATATTTTCTAGAATGAATAATTTATTTCAGGATATATTCATTGTATCATATGAAATTACATGGTATTAATTAATCCTATTATATACATATATTCATGGATTCACTCAACCTAGTGGAAGCTGATGAAGGGTCCCACAATTCTATAAACCATGTGGTGTTCTTTCCCTGGTGTAGCGGGTGATGGATGATGATGGACCATTGAGATAGTTGAGTCCCAAAATAGACTAGTTTATTAAAGAGGAGAAAAATTATATCAATCTACATAAGAATTGATCCTTGGGTTGTAGTAAGAAAACCTAAAACTTAATAAGGGAAATTTGTGAGGGAAGGAGTTACCTTACTTGAATGCTTCCATATATTACAATAGTAAGTGGATTCAAATTATCAAGACAATTTCAATATTATGCTCTTTTTATTGTCCCATTGTAGATGAAAAAATTAAAAATCACCTTTCCCTTTTTACTTTTTACATACACACTAAAATATGGTTAAACAATTTTATAAATATATGGTAATCGGGCTGGTAAATTCATTATAATTATATCAATGTCCAAAGTAAATAACAGAATAATTAAACATCAAGGTTTAGTGGATATAATCTCTAAGGTGATTTTGATATAAAATAAAAAAATGTTTAACATGTTTAAACATTTCATACTCTAATATACACTCATCCTCTTAGAGTATATTTCTCCAAAATACATGTTAGGTACTACAAAATATTATCGAAGGGATATATTTCTATACATGGATGTGTTCATTCTCTGACTTAAACAAAAGTTGTTAAATAAAGAATAAATCCCTAGTGAAGGATCCCTTTTTTTATAGAAACATTACAAATCATATAAAAAGGATTTAAAACCCTTCATATATAATTTAATCGGCATTCCTTGAGAGGTTTTTCTATATATAATTTTTTTTATCTTACATAGATATATCTTCGAGACAGGTGAAATAAATATTGAGATTAATTTCTCAATAAAAATTAATTAAATTATTATAATAAAGATGATTCTAACATGGTTAATGTTCATTGAAGATTATCATAAGGCATGTGTATTTAGATATAATAATCATTTATAAAAAATAAAATCCACATGAAAATTCCATTTTTTTCTAATATATTTAACAAGAAGAATACCAGAAGAATGATCTCTACAAATGAGGTAATGAATTATATTTCAATATCTGATTATAATAATGTTTAAAATAAATAATTTGGTGTTTCAAACTCTTTTCAAGGGATGGAAAATAGATTTTAATCATGTGAATTGTAAATAACATTAATTTTGAGTCAGGGATATTTTTATAAAATAACCAAAATGATATCCCATTCTTATAGGAAAAGATATAATAATGGGAGGTCATACAAGATGTTTATTTAACAATAATAGATGATTTGAACATTAAAAACATGAGTAAGAGGAGAGAATATATGGTCTCAGATTACATTATAAATAAAATTTGAACAAATATAAAGGAATAAAAAGTCATGATTTAATATCCTTACAATTTTATTATAATAAAATTAGAAATGGGAAGGAATTAAAATAAATTATTATTTCTCTCAAGACACAACATTAGAAAAGAAAAAATCATAGATTTATAATGAATTATATTGTTTATAGATTTTATCAATGTTAAAGAAGAAATTTTAAATGATTAATGAGATGAAAATAAATATTAGTTCAACAAACAAAAACTTTAATGTGGGATACCTTATCGTGTAGTTTCAACAAATCTAGAAATAAATAATCAAAAACATAAATCTTTATATAAAAGAGGAATTAATAATCTAATGTATGAAAATAAATATTTATTTAATTTGGGAATAATCAAATGGTTCATTTTGTATTATGATGAAAGTAGTTACCAAAAAAATGTAGTTGTATATTTCAACTTGTGTGGAATATTGGAATGTACTATGGATATGTGTATTGAACTATAAAGAACAAAAAACCTCAGGGAAACTACAACAACAACATCAAAACTGAATTTGTTAACCTTAGGTATGATTAATTTACTAGAAATTTTATTTGTTCTATCCCAACGAATTTGGAAAAACATTGTTGAAAAAATAGAACTATGGAAGAAACATGGAATTACCATACACCTATAACATACTAGAAAAATTCATACCTAGAAAATAATCATGTGGTATTAAAAAAATATTAATGGGTTTTTATAAAAAAAATGGATCACAAAATGTGGTGTATCAAAAACCTAAATCTCTTTACTGATGGAAGTCATCTTATAAATATAGAGAAACAATATATTAAAAAAATAAATAAGTTATTATAGATATTAGAATATTCTAATAAGAAGAAGAAAATGACCTTAAAAGAATAATAATATAGAACCAATGGCCATCAAATAAGGGATACATGTTTTATGCCTCCATGAAATAAAAATAACCACTATAAAAAATGAGATGATGACAAGTGGAATTATTGTCAAAATGGAAAAATTAAAATATATAATAGAATTATTTTTTAATGACACTAATTCTAAAATGTGAACAAGTGGGATTTCTATCAGAATGGAACAGAATCATAGGACAAGGAATAATAATATCACTATATATAATGATCTGGAAGGAAAATATGTAATGTGGTGATGGTGTTATTCTCCTTAAATATTAAAAAAGGGAAATGAAAATATGAAATCTAAAGCGTTAGAAATATCCTCCAATTCTCATTACTCAAATTCAGTAGGATTGAGGTACCCCTCTATTAATGAATTACGTTTTAATACCTTTTTATTAGTTTATATAGTCATGTGGGTGAAAAATGATCCATGGGTTTTGTGTTCTCAAAAGGAAAAAAAATTGTCCTAGAAAAAAAATTATAGAAAGGAAAAATGCATCAAACAACTGAAATTTGGGAGTAATTAAAGTAAATATTTGTATTATACCTAAATGCGTAATTCAAGGATGATCATGACCCATCTAGAAGTTTTTAGAAATATGTTTCACTCAATAAAATACATTATAAGTTTCCTTCAAGAATAAAATATCAAATATGGAATTCAAATAATGATATATGTATACAATTGATTAGATAGTTAAATGATATTTAAATGAAGATGAATGAGGTATAAAATCCATATTTGAGGAAAAATAACACATCAAGATTGATATTAATAAATGTTATAGGTAAGAAGTCCTAACATGAGCTATAAAATAACCCTTAAATGTTGAGGACATGCCTAAAATTGTAGTAGTCACATTACTATTTTTAATAATTTTCTATGTTTTATTTATAAAATTGGATTCTATCTGTCTACTATATATATGATACCCATTTATGAATATCTGGTTATTATTTCTCAACATGAGGAACCCCCAAGATGAATAAATTTTGAAATTTTTGGGTCATGATCTAATGTTAGATATCAGGGCCATTTTAAGGATAATTTTAATGGATGTTGACACTCTTTTATATAAAGATGAATACTATGAAATCTAACATATTTGAGTTTTAAGTAGTGTAATTTTTTTAATTTTAACAAGTGGTATTGATTTATCATCCTATGGTATGTCTGAACCTCAAGGTGTTTTGAATTTATATGTTTACATTTTTTAAAATGTGATGAAGACCGCTTATTGTTTTTCTTTGGAAAGTGAAAAATTACTCTTCTACAATTTCAATGATATAATGAGTGATATTTACAACTTTTGGGTTATTTATAGAAACACATATTTCTTATACATATTTTGGCTCTCTAGTATTTTAGAATTTGTTTATTGTCCAAATTTTGAGGCGTAAATTGACATAATAATATTTATCAAGTTAACTATATGTAAAATATATATTCTAGAATGGAACCATGGAATCAACAATTTATAAAAAACAATTCAATGAACTAATGCATGATGCGCCTCAATAAAGGAAAAGATTGTAACAGTATTATAATTCCTCCTTATAATTAATTGCGTAAAAAGAATCCAATGAGGAATCCATCTATATCCTATGAGATAAAAGGTATATTAAAGCTTCCTCCTAATCTTTAAGTATAGAAAATGATTTTGGATTCCTAGATATCACAAAAGGGTGTTTGTAATCTCTCCAGAGCTAAATCTAAAAAAATACAGCCCTATTCAATGGGTTAGTATGAGCTAAAAATAGATAACTCCGTTATTAAGGGGAGAAACACAGATCACATCCCTAGGGGGAGCGACATTGAAATAAAAAAATGAAGCCCCGGAGCTAGACCGTTTTATTTCATTCAAGAAGGAGGATATGATGTATCTTGGATACTTTTTTCAAAAAAAATATGATGGTTGAATTATTGGACACCCTTTGTTGATTTTTTTATTTATTATAAGTTGTTTGGGCTCAACCAATGTTGCATTGATGAAAAAATAGGGATATTATAGAAAAATCCTAACTGTATGTTATATTTGTTGATGAATAGGTCGATGTAGCACACAGATATTTTAATGGATATATAATTTTGAAATGAATTGTGAATTACATGTGTTAACACATGAATAGTTTGTCAAACAATCCATTAATGATATAAGTCATGAGAGATACTCCTGGATGTATTATGGATCTAATATGTAAGAGTTATAGAAATCTAGGAAATGGAAAAGTATTCATGTATGAAAATTTCCCATGTAAGGCAATTAACAATGAATTAATAATGAGAAACATACAAAATCAATATAAAGGATCTCCAAGTATGTAAGTGAATTTGGATATGATAGGTAGTAACGTATCCAAAACTGTAAATGATTGTTATTTTAGAAAAGGACTAACATAAGGTAATTTGGATATGTGAGTGAGTTTACATAATGGAATTTGTTTATGTATGAAAAGAAGGCTATGTTTTGGAGATCATTTAAGTGAATTAGTGAATTAATGGATTTTGGGTATATGATCCACCACATATGGGTTTTCAGGTATTCATTTTCTTAACAAGTGGTCCACATAAGAATATTTTGCATGAAATTGTGGAATTATATAATGGCATTGTGTATTTACCCTATTATTTTTAGGATAATTGGTAAGGGATGAAATCGCATCAGGTTGTGAATGATATATTTTAATGTGTTAAAACCCTCACATATCTTCAAATGGGTTCCGTGATACATTATGGGAATAAATATTCTATTTTATGGATTTATTAAATGAATTGATTTATATATTATACTAGAAATTTTATAGTGTTTCAAACAATAAATGTGTGGATCTATTCATGAAGTATCTTACCAGCATGAAGGTGAATGATATTTTCTTATTTAGTCAAGATTGAATTTATTGAAAACTGTATTTGATAGGATTCATTGATTTCCAAAATATAGATATTTATATGAAAATAACGAATTAAAAATGTATTGGAAACCTAGAAGTAGTATCAATTGGTACTTAAAAGTATTTTAAATACAAGTTTTTTCTATAACTTGAGAATCTAGAAATGTTATATAAAATACGGGGAGTGTTTGTGTTGAACTATAATTTTTTTTACAACATTAATTTACTAAAAATGTAAAATCATGTCACTATAAAATCCTTTAAATTAGGACTAAGAATTAAATAAGGTTATCTCATAAGAGATTTTCTATGTTCAATATAGAAGATGAAAAAGGAGAAGTAGTTAACTCTCATGGGTTTTCTATAGAAGATCAGTGTATCAATAGAATGAGTGGAACACAAACTCACTTTTAAGACCCTATTTCTAGTAATGATAATAGGTTTTAATCATGAAATTCTATGAGATAAAAAGAAAATAATTCAAAATGTAAAATATGGGAGTTTATACAGCGTACAAATATTTACTCATTCCTAGCACTATAAAGCAATGTGAATTTCGTTATATTATCTATAATGAAGAATATATTCAATGAGATATTACAACATAAAATGAAGAAAAATGAAATATTTTCAATATCTCATCTAAATATATAAAATATTCACTTATATTAATTGATTCTAATGAAGGAAACTAGATTTATTAAAATTGTGTGGTGTTTTTTTCCAATAAAAGTAAACAAGGGTGGAATAATAAGTAATGAGATCCTAGAGTACCACCTAAGAGAATTGTGTAAAGGGGTAGAAATAAGTTAGACCCTATTTATATGTAGTGTGACATAACTGGTAGTTTTCAAACCAAAAACAATATTTAGTAAGTGTTCACGGTCCTGAATGAGCTATCCAAAACCCATCTATGGATCATTTTAGTTGCATATTTTTTACATCAACACAATTTATATAGTGTGATCCTTTTAGTATCCTAGTGTGGGTGAACCATGTACAAATATATGCGTCCTATTTAAATTCTACACAAACACAAAATTAAAGTCAAATAATGTACCAAATATCTTGTAAAATTGTTGTTCTAGGGATTTTAATAAAATCAATAACTAATGAAAAGTGAATAAAACGTGACCATCAATGTTTAGAGGTCAATATTCATATGGGTGGTGAGATATAAGTGGAATAATAGTTTAAATTGGTTATCAATTTCATACTCGGATTCACCCACCCATGAGGGTATGTCTCACTCTATGAATATTTAGGGACTAACCATAACATATAGGTCAAAGGATCAAAGGATTTGTACAACACATACAATTGTATAATACCTATACCTAGAGAAACCCTTATAATTACTTATACACATGTGTGAATGTCTCAAGACTGACAAAAACAATAATTATTTATAATAATTTCTTATACATAATGAAAAATATGAATTTTTGTGTTGGTAATGATGGTTTTCATATGCATAAGTCCCAACTTCTATGAATTCTATGTTAGTTTTTTTTAATGTACATCTTCCCACTCTATGAGGATTCCCTCTAATCATACTTATTTGTAATGGGTGAAGTTTCATTCCATGTTTCCATTTATATGTTTATATACTACTCTCATGTTCATTAACAAGACTTTAAATCTTTATAAGACACTTTATAGGATCTAATAAAATTATGTACATCACTCATCAAGCTTGTTATCAATAATAAATTTCTACTTGAGATACATTACACATTAGATAAATCCTTCAAAGTTCAAATAAATACATTTAACTCCTCCCATTTTTTTTGTGGAACTCCCTGTAACACCCCAAGCTTCCATGGTATGCTTCTCTTTGATTAAAATAGTTGCATGTGTTTTATGTAACTTCAAGTTCTAACACACCTTGACCAATCAATGTAGCCGTTATGAATAGTAATACCAACTTTTTTAAATATTATAAATTTTAACTCTCAAAATTGACTTCCTTTTTGGATTCGGAATATCAAAATTAGCCTAGGGTGAAATTTTTGTACTTTTCGGATAACTTTTATATTTTGATGAATAGTGAAAATTATAAAATTTTAATTAAAAACAAATGTTTTAATCGAAATAATTAATAGTGATAAATTATGAAATTGACAGGTTTTAATGTATATCTATAATATATTTTTACCATTTAATAAAATTTTGTTCATTGGACATAATTTCACAATTAAACCGGATATAAACAAGTGCCAATCTTTTGATATTTATTATCTCTTAAAAACACGCTTTTTGTTTTAACAATGGAAATTAATTTTAAAATAATTTCTGCCACTTATGTGTTTTGAATTTGGAAAAATTGAATCCATATTTGTAAATCAGGATGTCCAAATTGTGTAAATAGGTAACTTTAATTTTTAGACATTTTGAATAATTACTTCGGTAAATATTTTATTTACCATTGTTAAAAGGTAAATCCGGTAAATAAGGGTAAAAAGATAATATTACAATAATAATAATAAAATGCCCTAAAAAGTGTCCTAACATTATTGGTTGACACATGTCTGACAATGGTCATCTTTTCGTCGATTTTTGGACCCCATGGATCCACTTGTAAGTGATAATTACACTTTATATTAATTAAGTTAAAATAAATACAAAAGTGACATAACCATATATCTTTCAGAAAAAATATTTTTTACATAGGGTTATAAATGTTGGATTTTCAACTATAAATATTAATTAGAAAGCTAAAAAGACTTCATACATAATGGTATTTTATTTATAATTTTTACACATTTATTAATTAATATTATTTATGACATAATAATGATGAAGTATTTTCCTTATTAATGATATAATCAAATAATTGGTATTATAAATTTGAAAATAAATATAATTTGAATGTTTTGATGACATCCATGAATTTTATTGCTTAATATGACATTATTTTATTTCTTAAATAAATTTGGTTTGAATTAATAATGTTGTTAAGACTTTAACAAAAATCCTTTATTGAATAGTGTCAAAATTGACATAAAGGAGTTTTTAATACAAATATTATATTATTAAATGATATTAAATTCTTAAAAATCTAAGGTTTGGCCAAGAAGATTATATCATTATATGTGTATCATTAGTGGACCACTTCTAGGTCTCTTGTATGTATATATTATGTTTATTAACTATATAATATAAAAATGCAAAGTGACCTGGTAAATGATAAACTAATTAACTAAGAGTTAAAACTAAAAGATAAGGTTAATTTATGACCCAAACCTGTCTAAAACCTATCGGTTGAGTGTTTTTCAACATATAACCACCTTATCCTTTAAATAATATACATTGGAGCCATTAGAAACCGAATATGAATTAATTAAAAAAATAATATTTCTAGCTTTTCCAAAGGTGCCCCTCACCCCTCTTATAAAAAGGCACTCCCCCTTCTCACTAATTCACACATTGAAATCCTTTTAGCTCGGCCAAACCCTTCCCAAGTACTTTCTAAACTTACCTCACTTCAACCTAGAGGCCTTAGTTTGATCATAAATCCAACCTACGGAGCCCTTTTGATCAAACAAAAAGGAAGAACCCGAAGAAGAGGTAATGTTTTTCACCACCCTCTTCCATGTTCCATTCATCTTCAACTTCTTTTTTCATTGTTATTATCATTCTAAAATAATAAATCCATTATATTATATATACTATGATGTTATTATTAATATTGTACAACCATATTCAATATTATATCCATCCTATGAATGACATGTCGTCATACGTGCGTACGTACGTCTTACCGTCTCCATGTTGTGGTGTAATTGTCATTCAAAACATTATTATTTGGATGGGTATAATAATGGTGTGTAATTCATGTAAATAATAAATATAACATGATAATTATTCAATATAAATGATATACCATCCAATTATATATTATCTTAATATCAAAAGAATGATATTGTCACTCGTGCGTACGTACGGACTATCGTCACCATGAACGAGATGAGATTCATTCCCCATCATATCCATTTAAGTATAATTCTCATTTGATGATTATAAATAATGTTTAAGGACTTGAAATCATTTTTTATATGAATAATATACAACCTACCAATAACAAACACGACTTATGTAACAAACATATAAAATAAAACGAGTAAGTTAACACCCGAAACGACGATAATACTAAGATGTCATTAACAAAGTAATGTTAAAAGATCATATATGACATCATATTAATGTACATGATCCTTGAATAATTAAATAATAATTATTTTACAATTATACATGAGGTTAACCTACCCTCGACCAAGGAAAAGGTACAAAGTAAGGGGTTTTCTTCTCACTCCTTATTACCGTGAGATTCATGCCATATTTCCACTATTACATTGTTTGTGGTGTATGTACATCCCATAATTGTATTCTTTGTGTAATACACTTTATTTTATTTGTATTTACATATTCATTGTTTGATACCTCTTTCATGGGGTGTATGTTTCGTACGTTACCAAATTGGTACGGTTTTATTTCATAATCTCTTCATTATCTTAGGCTATTTATACGTAATTATCTACTGGGACCTCTTTATTATCCACATCCATGTTTCTTAAAAAATTCAAAAAATTATTACTATATTACAGAATATGGGTTAAAGTCATTTATACACTTTTTTGACTCATTATAAGATGTTTACAACGGAATCTTTTCATCATATTCCAAACAAGGTCCTTTTTAACCTTTTGGAAAAAATTAAGTTAAAAATGAATTTTTTTAACTTATACGAAAGGTGCGGTCATTCTCCAACATTAATTCACCATTAAATCTTCCCTTACATGGTTATATGGATATTTTCAAAATAATGGTTTTCTTTGATAATTATGTCATTATTAAATGATTTCAAAAAAGATATATTTCTCTCAAATATATGAAAATCCAGTGAAAATGTATACGTATTTAACGCAAGCATAAAAATGTTTTCAGAAAACCTAACTCTCGAGTGTGGTAGAAAGGAAGGGATTGGGAATAGACCCATCTTGGCCTATAATTAGTTGACTAGTCTCAGAATTAGTTATTTTATTTTTAGAAGCTTCCATAATGTTTTTAGAAAAACATTTGAGTATATTTGAGTAATTTTAAATGTAAGTATCTTCTAAAAAAAATTCATGGGAATGTATCATGAGACAAACTAGTGGCTTGGCACGAGGCGATGAAAAAATCTTATTTGTAGTCTTTCCATGAGGCATTGGCTATGTGTTTATGATAGTCTGGCATTATGCATTTTATCATTATGAAAGTTGTTATTGATATTGCATGTGGTTATTCGACTAGTAGAATATCCTTGTGAATAAGTAAATGAAATTATTTCATTTAATGTTTTCCATATTATGATGAATTACAAGTTTAAAAGGCTTTTGTTTTAGTTATACATTTCCTTAAATTTTTATGCTTATTTATTAATGTTTCCACTATATTGTTATCCTTACTAAGATTCTGAGCTCACCCCATTCAACGTCTTATTTTTTCCAGGATGTGAAAAGTAATTTATGAATGGCCTGTAGCGATAGTATGAGGGGATATGATGAAAATATGTTTTTATAGTAGTTTTCAATTTATGATGTAATGTAAACTTTAAGAATGTATCTAGTTTTTCTAAGGCTACTGAACTAATCGGTCTTTCAATACTTGATCTTTCTTGTGATCAGGCCAATGTTATGTAATAATGCACTGACTCTGGGTAACTAGGGTCGGGGCATTACAGTAGGTATTAGAGTATGTTTAGTACAAACCTTGGAAGCTAGATTTAGATAAACTCTGATTAGAGCACAATGATTTAAGATGGAATTTGAGGAGTAGTATAGAATAACGTCATAGAATTTGTTATTGTAGAGATTTTGTGAGTTTTTCAAGCAATAAATCCCTGTCTGGATACGAGCATGTAGAGGCGGCTCTGGAACAGATGTACCTAGGGGTAAAACCCAAAAACACCACTTTGATCAAGACTCGAACGGGAACTGGTGCACAACAACGGGCCTTGCTGCACTCTTGGTTACGACACTCCAGAGGGATATGCTTAGGATAATTAACATTTTCTTTACAAACCAATTTGAAATATTTTAATATAAGATGATAATAAATGACCTTGGTTAATACTAAGGTGTTTCAAATTGAGAATATGGTGTCATGGTGTTCTCTAAATAATTTTATGTTTACTATTACTAACACAATGATTTCTGGATTTTGTCAATGGCTAGATTCCAAGGAAGTCATAGTAACTTTGAGAATGATGTACAAGGTGGGAACGGTGGTGGAAATGAGAAACAAAATGGAATGTTGATAGGTGTAAAAGATATCATGTTCATGCCAAATCAGTTTTCCAAAAATAAGATCAATAACATATATATTAACCAACTCCCGGACTCCACAAAGAAGAGAAAGGTGATGAATGATAAGAGCTCTAGTAGTGGAGAACATGGAGAAAAGAATCCCAAATTTCCATCATGCAGGAAATGTGGAAGGAGACAGCCAGGAATGTGTCTCAATGGAACAATGAAATGCTTTACGTGCGGGAAAGAGGGATATAAGGTGAATAATTACTGAGGAAAAATGAATAGTACTATGGAAGAAAGTAAAAATGGTCCCAAGAATCCATTTACAGTCAATTTCCATAAATGTAGGGGACCTGGCCATTACCCGAGTGAATTCCCTATTCTATAGGATGTTTTCTTGGTCAAAGAAAAAGATTTGTGGAAATAAATGATTGGAGAAATGTTTGAATGTATTATTGCTCCTTATCGATGGGATTACTTTGGAATAATTTTCACTTGTATTTGTAACACCGTAGTTTTCCATGTGAGAATGATATTTGTGGAAGTCTTATCTTCTCCCTTGTGGATATTGTTATAAATAACCATTTGGTTTTATATGATCATTGGCTTTGAGGAAATTACAAGTTATTATATTTTGGGATGAAAATGCAAGGTATGAGATAACATTTCTAGTTAAAATTATGTTATGGTTATTTTGAGGAATTTATCTCATTTTGGTAATGTTATAAAATATAGTTTTTGAAAAAGGACAACACGCAGACCGTGTGACAACCCATCGCGTCAGACAAAGCTGTGGGAATCGAACCCACAACCAAAGTGTGATTGGGATTTATCACCTACCACTAGACTACGTGAAGTCCCTGGTTAGGGTGACTAATTATTTTGAGTTAAATGATTTTATTGATCAATAATAAGTTGATTTGGGTACTTATGTCTTATCAAATAAATACCCTTAGTATTGAAAAATGATTTGGTGATTAAGTGATAAATGTTATTTTGGAAGATGTTCGCTTTGTTGGGAACACTATATGCCCAAGGAAAATATAATACTATAGGGTTTCATTTGAGGAGTAATGGTGAATTTTTATCTACGTTTTTATTGTGAATTTATAGGGATTTAGGTTATTTATGAAAATGATTAACCTATAATAGAGAATATGTGATTATGTTAATTACATTTAAGTATGTGACTTTAAGAGTAGTTGATGTCATTTGGAGATACAATTTAACATGGAAGACTACATAACCAAATTCTTCTAGGATTTGGGTTTCAATATTAGTTTAGATTATATTGAAGGATTTTAAGTACAGTTGTTTATTGAATGGTGTCTATTTAACTTTGGGGTATTGATTTTAGAAATTAAAATTAGTGTTTTTTCTCTAAAGAAATATCCTTTTGGGGGATCATTAGATCTTGTACTAACCATTTTATTTTTGATTAATCTTTAAAGACAATGAAAATATATAGTTTATCCTTTGTGGGTCATGTGATTCTATAGAAGTTTATTCTATCTCTTCTAGTGTGACCAAGTATTCCTGAATACTCATCATTTAAAAAAATGAGTTAGAGGTGAAAATTTATTAAAGAAAGAACTCTACATAAAAATTAAGTATATATCATTATTTTCATAGTCAATATCCAAAATGAATTCTTCATCTTTATGTAATGTAACTTAAAACAAAAAAATGTTGTTTGTTTACTTTTCCTACTAGGAAACTAATGATCATTTGTCCCAACACAAGATAGTGGTTTTCTTGTTGTTAAATTTCTCCTAATCATGTTTTCTATCCCTCTCCATCAGAACCTGACACTTATTTTGTCATCAATAACCATGTTTTTCTACATGGAATCCTAGTATAGGTTATCTCAGTTGACCTTTGTACATCTCTTTCATTCTTTTAAAGTGATAGTTTTATAGAATCTTTTCATGATGTGGGACTTTCCATTTTACTCCAAAGCCTAATTTTTAAAATTGGGAGGACGAAATTTATTGAAGGATGGGATAATGTAACACCCCATGCTTCCACGGTACACTTCCCTTTGATTAAAACAGTAGCGTGTGTTGTACGCAACTTCGAGTTCTAACACACCTCGACCAATCAAAGTAGCTGTTATGAATAGTAATACCCACTTTTTAAAATTTTATAGATTTTATCTCTAAATGTGGAAATCAATATTGGATTCTAAATATCTAAATTAGCCTAGGGTGAAATTTTGGTACTTTTCGGATAACTTTTATATTTTGATGAATAGTGAAAATTTCTAAATTTTAATTAAAATATTTTTTTTAATCGAAATAATTAACTATGATAAATTTTGAATTTTAGTGGTTTTAAATTATATCGAGAATATTATTGTACCATTTCATATAATTTTGGACATTGAATATAATTTCCAAATTAAACCGGACATAAACAAGTGCCAATCTTTTGATAGTTATTATCTCTTAAAAACACGCTTTTTTGTTTTAACAACGAGAATTAATTTTAAATTAAATTAATCCAATTCTGTGATTTGAATTTGGAAAAAATGTATTCCATATTTGGAATCAGGATGCCTAAATTTTTTAAATAGGTTTTTTTTATTTTTAGGCATTTTTAATAGTTACTTCGGTAAATATATTATTTACCATGGTTAAAAGGTAAATGCGGTAAATAAGGGTAAACAAATAATATTATTATTATAATAAATTACCCTAAAACGTTTCCTAAAATTATTTTTTGATACATTTCTAACCATGGGAATCTTTGGGTCGATTTTGGGACCCCATGAATCCACTTGTAAGTGATAATGACACTTTATATTAATTAAGTTAAAACAAATACAAAAATGACAAAAGCATATATCTTTTAGAAAAACGTTTTTTACATAGGGTTATATATGTTGGATTTTAGACTATAAAAATTAATTATAAATATAAAAATATTTCATACATAAAGGTATTTTATTTTTAATTTTTAGAAATTTAATAATAATTATTATTTATGACACAATAATGATAAAGTATTTTCTTTATTAATGAAAAAATCAAATAATTTGTATTATTAATGTTAAAATTAATATAATTTGAAAGATATGATGACATACATTAATTTTTTTGCTTAATATGACATTGTTTTATTTTCTAAATGAATTTTTTTCGAATTAATAATGTTGTTAAGACTTTAACAAAAATCAATTATTGAATAGTGTCAAAATTGACATAAAAGAGTTTTGAAAACAAATATTATATTATTAATTGATATTAAATTCATAAAAATCTACGGTTCGTCCAAGAGACTTATATCATAATATGTGTATCATTAATGGAACACTTGGTGGTCTCTTGGCTGTATATAGTATGTATATTGACTATATAATATAAAAATACAAAGTGACAAGGTAAATGTTAAACTAATTAACTAAGAGTTAAAACTAAAAGATAAGTTTAATTTAGTGACCCAAACCTATATAAAACCTATAGGATGAGTATTTCAAAACCTATCCCCACCTTAAACTTTAAATAATCCACTTTGGAGCCATTAGAAACTGAATATGAATTTATTATAAAATAATATTTCTTGCTTTTCCAAAGGTGCCCCTCACCCCTTTTATAAAAAGGCACTCCCCCTTCTCACTAATTCACACATTTAAAGCCTTTTATCTCAGAAAAACTCTACTCAAATACTCTCAAAAATTCCCTCACTTTACCCTATAGGCCTTAGTTTGATCAACAATCCAACCTAAGGATACCTTTTGATTAAATCAAAAGGAAGAACCCAAAGAAGAGGTAATGTTTTTCACCACCCACTTTCAAGTTCCTTTCATCTTCAACTTCTTCTTTCTTTGTTATTCTCATTCTAAAATAATAAGTCCAGTATGTTATATATACTGTAATGTTATTATAAATATGGTACAACCATATTCAGTATTCTATCCATCCTTTGAATGACATGTCACCATAAGTGCGTACATACGGCTTACCGTCTCCATATTGTGGTGTAATTATTATTCAAAACATTATAATTTGGATGGGTATAATAATGATGTGTAATTCATGTAAATAATAAATATAAAATGATAATTATTCTGTATACATGATATACTATCCAATTATATATTATTTTAATATCAAAATAATGATATTGTCGCTCGTGCGTATGTACGGACTACCGTCTCCACGAACGTGATGAGATTCATTCCCCATTGTATCCATTCAAGTATAATTCTCATTTGATGATTAAAAATAATGTTTAAGGATATGAAATCATTCTCTATATGTATAAAATACAACCTACCCATAACAAACATGACGTATGTAACAAACATATAAAATAAAATGAGTAAGTTAACACCCGAAACGACGATAATACTTAGATATCATTAACAAAGAAATATTAAAAGATCATATATGACATCATATTAATGTATATGATCATTTTATAATTCAATAACAAGTATTTTACCATTATACAGGAGGATAACCTACCCTCGACCAATGAAAAAGTACAAAGTATAAAGTTTTCATCTCACTCCTTATTCTCGTGAGATTCATGTCTTATTGCCACTATTACCTTTTGTGTGGTGTATGTACTTCCCATAATTGATTTCTTTGTGTAATAAACATTAATTTATGTGTATTTATATATTCATTGTTTTATACCTCTTTTATGGGGTGTATGTTTCGCAAGTTACCCAATTGGTAAGGGTTTATTTCACAATCTCTACATTATCTAAGGTTGTTTATACGTAATTATCTACTGGGACCTCTTAATTATCCACATCCATGTTTCATAAAAATGTTTTTCAAAACATTCTTACTATTTTTCAGAATATGGGTTTAATTAATTTATAACCTTTTTTGACTATTTGTAATTTGTTTACAAAGGAATCTTTTCGTCATTTTCCAAACAAGGTCCTTTTTAACCTTTTCGACAAAATTAAGTTAAGAATGTATTTTTTTATCTTATATGGAAGGTGCGGTTATTCTCCGAAGTTATTACACATTTGAAGCTTCCCTTACACAATTATAAACATATTTTCAAAATAAATGTTTTCTTTTATAATTATGTGATTTTTAAATGATTTCAACAAAGAGATATTACTCTCAAATTTATGAAAATCCAGTGCAAATGTTTTGTATATAATGCATGCTTAAAAATGTTTTCGGAAAACCTGACTCTCGAGTGTGTTAGATAAGAAGGGATTGGGCCTAGACCCATCATGGCCTATAATTAGTTGAGTAGTCTCAGAATTAGTTATTTTGTTTTCAGAAGCTTGCATAATGTTTTTAGAAAAACACTCGAGTATATTTGAGTAATTTTAAATGTAAGTATCTTCTAAAAAAATTACATCGGTAGGTCTCATGAGACAAACTAGTGTCTTGGAACGAGGCCTTGACAAAATCTTATTTTTATTCTTGGGATGAGGCCTTGGCAACGTGGTTATGATAGTCTGGCTTTATGCATTCCATCATTATGAAAGTGGTTATTGATATTCCATGTGGTTAATCGACTAGTAGAATATCTATGTGAATAACTAAATGGAATTATTTCATTTAATATTTGTCATATTATGTTGAAGTTCAAGTTTAAAAGGCTTTTGTTTTAGTTATACATTGCCTTAAATGTTTATTCTTATTTATTAATGTTTCCGCAATATTGTTATCCTTACTGAGCATCTGAGTTCACCCCTTTCAATGTCTTATTTTTTCCAGGATATGAAGAAGTAATTTCTGAATGACCTGTAGGGATAGTATGAGGGGATATGAAGACAAGATGTTTTTGTAGTAGTTTTCTCTTTATGATGTAATGTAAGCTTTAAGAATGTATCTAGTTATTCCAAGGATACTAAACTAATCGGTCATTCGAGACTTGATCTTTCTTGTGATCATGCCAGTGTTATGTAATAATGCACTGACTCTAGGTAACTAGGGTTGAGGTGTTACACTCCCCACATTTATAATTGAAATAAATAACTTTATAAAAATAAATCAATTAACCTCAACCAACTCAAACATAGTCTCTATTCATTTATTTTCATATATATGTCTTATACTCATTCCATTTCTTGGTATATTTCTCATAGATATCATCATTATAATACCTTCATATATTAGAAAATTTTCCTAGACATATCTTCCAAAAGTAAAAGAAAATTGGTTATTTTCAGATGATCTTACAATGAATATCAATTTTCCTCTGTGTCTTACCATAAATTAGATGAAGCAGCTATAATTTCTTGGATAAAAACTGTATAAATTTTGTTTTAACAACTTAACTTTTCATTACATTGTTTGATAATTTTCTTGATTTTGAACTATAATAATCATTATCAAATATGGGATTCTTGACCAGGATTGGTGGATTTAAACATTATATTGTTCATTAATTTGTATCATGAAATTATAATTCATGTTTTTCAAGGATGAAAACTACACATTATAACATGGATTTAATCTAGGATACTGATGTCTATGGATGTTTATTTCCATAACATATGATACAATTGGATCCTCTTGTGGTATTAATACCAACACTATAACAGCTATATAAATTTATACTCCCTTTTCCTATTGGATGAAACAAAACTGAAATTTAACCTTTAATTCTTCCTAGAGGATGTAAAATTATGGAATAATATGTATCCTTCATATATGGTAAAAGAATTTGTGTATTCCTTATTTTTTCCAATGGAGTTTAAACTAAAACATAAAATATAATATTTTTGGATGAATAAAAACTAATTTATGAAATTTATGTCATTTTGTAAGATCTTATACACTTCTATAACCCTATAAAATCGGGTCGACACATAAATTATGTTTAAGCAATTAGTATTTATAGAGTATATTAAACTAAAGAATAACATCTCACTTTTTTTAATAAAATAAAACGTATATAGAATCCTTAAGTATTTTGAGAGGACCTAAAACACTAGCTTGACAATATTCATTTTAGGAAGGAAAAAAACTATAATGTTGTAACAACTTGAGATTTTTATGTGAGATATATATATAT
Organism: Viscum album; assembly: GCA_963277665.1. Lineage (NCBI taxonomy): Eukaryota > Viridiplantae > Streptophyta > Magnoliopsida > Santalales > Viscaceae > Viscum > Viscum album. The sequence goes on from OY728133.1 coordinate 1,979,750,782, forward strand.
ATATATATATATATATATATCTTATTTTATAAAAAATACCAAATGAACCATTCACTACACACAACACTAGCTTGGCTTCTATTACACACAAGAGAAACCTTCCTCGATAGCTTGCGTTCTACGCAATACCGGGTTTCACTAAACAATTATATATTATTATAAACTAGCTGTTATGAATAGTATTAAACTAATTTTGTATTTTATAACATTATAATTCATCATACACATTTTTTATAATGAGATACAAAAACAAAATCAATTTGTCCGATAAAAGGAGTATTTTTCAAAAAATGTAGTTTTACAATCTTTTTATGGCACACCCATTTTAAATATAATTTTTTACAAATATATAACTTCAATTTTACAAAATAAAATTTTTATTTTGAATAAGGATATAAAAATTTACATTGGATATATATTTGATACATTTCTGATAACTTTCATATTTTGATGAATAGTAAAAATACGCTAAATTTTTCTTAAAAACAACTTTTTTCATCAAGATTATTTGTATTGATACATGAAAAAATTTAATGGTTTTAAAGTATAAATAGAATAGATTTTTACCATTTAATATAATTTATGTCATTACCATTAATTTTACATTGAATTCATAGGTAAAAACATTTCAATCTTTGACAATATTTTAACATTTAAAAACCTATTTTCTTAACAACAAGATTAATTTTAAATTAATTACTACAACTTCTGGGTTGTGAATTTTGAAAATTGGATTCTATATTTTGATTCAGTGGGTCAAAATTATTTTAATAGGTTACTTTTATTTAATTTTTTGACATTATGAATAGTAACTACAGTTATTTTTATTTACAACAGTTAAAACTAAATCAGCTACTTAAGGGTAAACATAATATTATAAAATTTACATAACACCTAGAAAATTATTATTGGATGAATAAAAGTCGATCCATATAATCTAAGTGTCAGAATGGATTCAGTTCATGGACTTTTGACAATGAAAATAATATAATTATTATTAAAACAAAAGAAAGTGACAACATGTAACTCTCTTATATCTTATAAGTGTAATAATATAAATTTACTTATAAGCCTCATAAATCATCGAATAATAATTGTCTCCTGAAAGCTGATAAAATTATCTAAATCATGATAATATATTAATAATTTTTATGGATTAAATAATTATCATTAATGATGACACAATACTGATGTAGAAATTATTTTATTGATTTAAATATCTAATAAATGGTTTTAAAAATATTAAAATAAATATTATATGAAATAATTAATGTTGTAAAAAAATTTCTTGATGAATATATTATTTTAAGAATATATTATATATTTTGGTTCGATTATTTTCTCGGTGTGGATTTTATTTAAATGCAAATAAATGAATAGTGTCAAAATTGACACGATTGTTTTTTTATAAAAATAACTTATAATAAAATTGTTTAAAAATCACAAAAATATTTAAAAACTATAAATTGAAATTTATAGGGTGTTAAATGTCATAAATTATCCAATTATGGACAATTCAGAACACATAAGTAATTATTTATAACAATTTAAAATTTCAAATATTATTACCACAAATAAATTTAAATAGATCAAATAAGGATAAATCAAGTTGATAAGGTTTAAAATAAATTCTCAACATGTCTATATTTTATTTGTTGATGATATTAAAACCCTATATTATATAAGATTCATATTTGAGTCATTTCTGGTGGTTTTTAAGTGGGTTTTGGGTTTATTAAAAATTAATATTTTAGAGGTTTCCAAAAGTGGCCCTCTCCTCCCTTATAAAAGGGAACCTCCTTCCTCTCCTTATCAAACCATTTTGAGCCTTTATGATCAGAAAACCATGAAAATTTCTCTTATCCACTTCCCTAGAAACATACTAAAGGTCATGTTCTTCTTTAAAGTCCAACTATAGTGCCCTAAGAGGAGGTTAAAAGAGGCGCGTCGAAGAAGAGGTAATATCCTTTTCCGATTCTTTCAAATTTATTTCTTCCTCTACTTCCTATTATTTATTTGTTTCATTATAAAGTTATAAAATCACTATGAATAATATACTTATATGTTATTATAAATATTAAACAACCCTATTTCATCTTATATCCATCATATGGGAAATGAAATAACAGTGTGTGCGTTTGTACAGAATACTGTCTCCACGCCATGGTGTAATCTGTTTTCTACCACCACATTTCTTGGATGGTTATAATGGTGTAAAGAACTGTTATATACGATTATTATAAAATGATACTAATTCTACGATATTCTATCATCCACTCCAATACCATTCCATAATTATGGGAATGATATCGTCGCCTGTGCGTAGGTACAGCTTACCGTCTCCACGGTGCGATGTGATTCATTCTACATGATCTTCATTAAAACATGATTATATACACAAATTGAATGAATAAATCTGATATATATATTATACTAATACCATTATGTAAATTATATACCTATAACTTAGAAATAGAATAATAATTTATTCGACAAAACATGCATAAGAACATAAAGCAAGGAACACCCAAATAAAAAATAGCAATAAAATATTACTAATAAAGAGATAAGAATATGACTATATCTGATATCATAACAATATACATGATTATGGAATAAGTCAATAACATTATTTAAATCATTATAATGGACCTTCGGATATGTACAGAGCATATCAGACCTAAGGTAAGGGAAAATCTCACAATCTCATTTTTAATTGATATTGTTTATACTTCAGAACATACTGGGGAATATTTATCATCCACATCCATGTTTCCACAATATGTAATATTATTTATATCCTCATACAATTGTTTAAATAGAATTTTACTTATTGGTGAATTTTTATTAGAAGATATGAAAGGAATATTTTGTCTCTTTCAGTACGAGATACTTTTTGACTTTTCTGAATAAAGTTAAAGAAGAATGTTTTTTTAATATATACGGTATGAATGGTTTTTTATGATTTCATATAAAATTATTTCCAGATTTCTTCCTTTACATGTTTTCAAGTTTATTTTCAATTAACATCTTTTAGTTTAAAATTTTATGACATTTTGAGAATGGAAAAATGTTTTGAAATAGAAAGGATATTTTCTTTAAGAATGGAGTACAAGTGTTTTATCAAAATTATTTTCCATATAATATTTCTATCCCTATTATTAAATTGATGTTATTATGTTATGATGGAATTATTTTTATGAAATACTTTCATCTTATATGGACTTTGTTATGATGGAATGATGTTTAAGAATCCCATTTTTATTACATGGGTTATGCTATGATGTATGATTTATGATTTTGTGGCACAAATAAGAATGGTATCATTATGAGAAGGGTGGGACCTATATCTCCCTCCAATGAATTGTGTAAAGATTTATATCTCATGAGATAGACATGGCTATAATGTTAAGTAAATCTGGTTCAGTGATACAGGACTGGAACGAGGAGTGAAATAGGTTCAGTAATAGACTTTTTCCTCTATGATGGTCTTGAAAATGAGTCTTGACTAATAAGAAATGATTTTCTATGATTATTTTTGTATGACATAATGTTTCATGTCTTATGATTATATTTCACTACTATGACTTATCCCATGTCATGATATTATGATCTCTTTTTCATGATAAGATTTTCAAAATGTTATGTTCTTAATGAATATGATATGGTTGATATTTCTTTTTTTTACCCTTACTTAGAATTTGATCTCACCCATTCGTATGTTTTCCTCTCCCCAGGTCAGGAAGATGGGTATTATGTATGATATACCAAAAGGGACTCTAGATATGATGAAATAAATGAGAGAAAATGTAGATGATTTATGAACCAGTTGATTATGCTTCCCAGTTTCTAAAGACACTATTACTATACGGTCTTATCATGATTTTGTTAGATGTTGTAACAAGTATGCTTCAATTTTGAAGTAATAAAAATGTATGTAAAGTGTGGGTTCTTATAGTTTGTATCAGAGGATAGGTATAGTCAACCTTTGGAAACATGGATGTGAAAGCCTTAGTAAGAACCCTAATGATATGTATAAGAATAGAATAGAATCTTAGTGTTTTATAAATGGCCATTAATAACATATGTTAAGACCTATGGTGTGAAATTTTATTCCTAATTATGTCCTTTTTCTATTGTAATTAGTGAATCTAACACTACGCTTCTTTGTTTTAGTCAATTGCTGGACCCAAAAGAACTGTATCAATGCTGAAGGCGATGAGAAATACAATGATTGTCCCCCTGAGCAACCAAATGTTATAATAGATAGAATGAAAAATCATATAGCCATGCTCACACAACTTTCTCAAGCTATGAATCATGCAGATCTTCCAAAAGAGCAAAGGAGTGAGCAACATTCCTGTGAATCCTTCATGAGGCAGCATCCACCTTCATTTAGCGGTTCTTCTGATCCATTTGTGGATGAACAATGGATCAGTACCACTGAAAAGATATTTTCATTCCATCAACGTTCTGAACATGATAAATTCATCTTAGTACTATATCGTTTGGAATGTGAAGCTGATCAATGGTGGAATATTGTGAAGAATACCAGGCAATGGGATGAAACTGATTCCATGGAATGGGATGAGTTCAAGCACTTATTTTTCAATAAGTACCTCCCATGTATTCTTCGAACAAATTTAAAGAAGGAATTTCTTGAACTGAATAAAAATGATGATGAATCTGTTGGTACCTATGAAGCATGTTTTACAAGGTTTTCAAGGTACGCTTCTGGGATTATTATCCAACCTGATAGTAAGATCAATTTATTCTTTAGTGGATTAAAACCAAGTCTTTTAAGGGAATTAGCTATAAGGGACTTCAATATCTATGAGGAAATTGTTCGATGTGATCTCAAAGTTGAGATTAAGATTAGAGTAACCCATCAGTCATATGGGTTTGATCAGAATAAGAAAATGGAATTCAAAGGAAAATTTAAATACCATACTGAAAAGAAGATGAGTTTTCCCTTATTCTCAAAGTGTGTAAATAAACATGGAGGGAATTTCCTTAAGGGGATAGGTACATTTTATAAGTGTCGAAAAGAAGGTCATCGGGCAATTGAATTTCGCAGTGATGGGAAAAATATTTCTATTGATGAAAAAAAAGAAAAGGATACACAGAATGCACCTATTACACTTCAATGTTACAAGTTCATGGAAATGGGAAATTCTTCCAATCAATTACCTAATCAAAGGGTAATTTATGATGATCAGCATCAACAAAATATTAAGGCCAAACACAAAAAAATGTCACATGAAATTTATATCAGTGATGTGGAGTATGATAACGAAGTCGTGAAAGGTACACTTACCATCCACTCTAAAGTAGAAAATGTTTTATTTGATTCTGGATCCACCCACTCATTTATTTAAGAAGAAGTTTCTAAGGTTATCACTATACTACCCAATCAATTTGCTGTTGAGTTAGCTTTAACTACTCCGAATGGCACAACAGTCACATCAAAAGATCAAAATTCTACTCTGATTGAAGTTTGTGGGAAAGTGATTCCTAAAAATTTTGTGATACTTCCAATACAAGATTTTAATGTGATCATTGGCATGGATTGGATTTCTTTATATGGATCTCATATTAATTTCCAAATAAGGGAAGTCACATTTCGTATTCCGGATCAATCAATGATCATCTATCGATGCAAGGATGAATATAACCATCTAGTGGAAATTTCTTCCATCGTATGGGACTTGATTCCAATAAATGAATGCTATTTGTCTCAAATGTTTGGAGAGAAACTCACAATTAAGAGTATTCCCATTGAACAGAAGTTTAATGATGTCTTCAAGAGGAATTCCCAGGACTTCCACCAAATATTGAAGTTGAGTATTCAATAGATCTCATATTGAGTGCTATTCCCATTTCAAATACATCTTATAGAATGGCCCCAATTGAGTTTTAGAAATTGACGAAGAAACTCCATGAGAATATTGATAAGGGATTCATATACCCTAGTGTATCACCATGGGGAGCAACTGTTTTGTCTGTTAGGAAGAAAGATGGATCAAGGAGACTCTGCATTGATTATCGAGAACTTAAGAAGATCACTACCAAGAAAAAATATCCTCTCTCATGCATTGATGACTTATTTGACCAACTACGTGGAGCTCAATACTTTTCCACGATTGATATTCATTCAGGGTATCATCAATTAAGGGTCTAAAAGGATGATATACAAAAGATGACTTTCCGTACAAGGAATGGACACTATGAGTTTATATTGATGCCATTTGGTCTTACTAATTCCACATCTATCTCCATGGATCTAATTAATAGAGTCTTTAGACACTATATTGATTAGATTATGGTAATCTTTATAGACAATATTCTTATTTATTCAATGAGAAATAATGAACATGAAGATCACTTAAGAATTGTATTTAAGGCCCTGAGAAAGGAGAAGATTTATGCCAAATTTACCAAGTGTGAATTTTGGCTTCAAAAAGATTCAATTTTGGGTAACATAATCTCAAATGATGGGATATCTATAGATCCAGAAAAAATGGAGATTCATGAATGATGGTCGAGACCAACAACAGTAAATGAAATATGATGTTTTCTTGGTTTATCTAGGAATTATCGACATTTGGTGAAATATTTTTCATTATATTCTAACCCACTAAACAAATTGTGTCAGAAAGGAGTTAAGCTTTTATTGGTAGAGGAATGTGAAGAGAATTTCAAAGAGCTAAAAAAAAGGTTAGCCAGTGCACCTATTCTCACAATGCCTTGTAGTGGAGAAAGGATTGTGATCTACAATGATGCATACAAGAATGGATTTGGGTGTGTTCTCATGCAAAATGATATGGTTATGGCTTATGCCTCATGACAGTTGAAAATACATGAGCAAAATTACCCAACTCATGATTTGGAGTTAGCTGCGGTGATCATTGCATTAAAAATTTGGAGGCATTTTCATTATAGTGAAATGTGTGATATTTATACTGATCCTAAAAGTTTGATGTGTATTTTTACAAAAATGGTGTTGAATATGTACCAAAGAAGATGTTTGGACCTGATTATGGATTACGACTACTCAATTCAATTCCACCCTATGAATGCAAACAATGTGGCAGACACATTAAGTCGACAAGACCATGCTAGCTTATCGATGATGAGGATCACAAAGAATCCAATTTTTATGGATTTTAAATGTATTTATCTTGGAATTTTAATTATATGGGAGATATATTATCTTTCTCAAATTAATGATCAACCATATATACAAGTGAAGATTAAAGAGGCGCAGTAGGAGGATGTTGGGCTTTAAAAGAAGGTGAGAAATGTTCCTGAATTCAACCTTGATTTTGATGGGAAAATAAGTTTTAGGAATCGTGTTTGTATTCATACCATAAAGAAATTAAAAAGTAACTACTGGATGAGGCTCATAGTTCTTAATTCTCTATTCATCCTTGGACTACAAAGATGTACATCGTCCTGAAAAAGTACTTTTGGTGGGATGGCATGAAATGAGATATCGCTGAATGTGTCTCTTGATGGTTGGTTTATCAGCAAGTTAAAGCTGATAGACATAAATCTAATGGGATGTTACAACCATTACCCATACCAGAATGGAAATGGGAAATCATCACAATGGACTTTTTCATTGGACTTCCCAAAACATCCAAATTCAAAATAGCTATCTAGGTTATAGTTGACCATCTTACAGAGTCAGCACACTTCATTGCTATTAGAGATTATTTCTCTCTTGTTCAGATTGCTATGATATATTTAAAGGAAGTGGTAATATTACATGAAGTACCACTTTCCATTATATCTAATAGGGATCAGAGTTTTACCTGAATGTTCTCGTGAAGTCTTCAGCATGGTCTAGATACAGAGTTGAATTTCATCACTTCCTATCATCCTCAGACAGATGGTCAGTCAGAGAGGACAATTCATAATTTGGAAGACATGTTGAGATCTTGATATATGGATTTAAAATGTTGTTGGGATCAAAACCTATTTTTGGTGGAATATTCTTATAATAATAGCTTTCACCCTAGTATTCATATGGCTCCTTAGGAAGCTCTCTATGGAAAGAAATGGAGAACTCAAACTTGATGGGATGAAGTTGGGGGAAAGCTATTAGGACCTAATCTTGTTGATGAGGTAGAAGAAAATCTCAAATCTATTCAACAACACATAAGATCAGCTCAGAGTCGACAAAAACGTTATGCTGACAACTGGAGAGAAGACCTATAGTTTGAAGTGGGTGATAAAGTGTTCTTACAAATATCTCCTTGGAAGAGATTAATGAGATTTGGAATAAAGGGCAAGCTAATCACTATGTATATCTGTCCTTTAAAATTACTATATAATGTTGAGAAGGTAGCTTAGCGATTGGAAATTCCATGAAATGTCTCTCAAGTTCATGATGTGTTCCATGTATCTCTCCTAAGAAAGTACACACCTAATCCTTCACATGTTATAAGCTCAGAATTTGTACCGCTGGAGCAAGATCATTCTTATGAAGAACATCCGATAGAGATTTTGGATCATAGAGAAAAAAGTTCAATGAAACAAGAAAACTCACTTGGTTAATGTTTAATGGAGGAACCACAAATTATAAGAAGCTACATGGGAACTTGAGGATATGATGAGGGAGAGGTATACTCATCTTTTTGTTACAAAGTGACGAATTTCGAGGAAGAAATTCATTTTACGGGCGGTAGGATGAAACAACCTGAGATTTTATGATATATATATATATATATATATATTATGTCTTATGTTATACGCAACACCAAAAAATTCATTCACTACACAAAACACTGGCTTGGCTTGCGTTACACGCAAGAGCAACCTTCCTTGATATCTTGCGTTGGACGCAATACTGAGTTTCACTAAACAATGATATATTATTATAAACTAGACATTATTAATAGTATTAACCGAATTTTTAATTTTTTAAAATTAAAATTCATCTTACACATTTTCTGGAATGAGATATGAAAACAAAATCAATTTTTCGGATAAAAAGTGTATTTTTCAAAAAAATGTAGTTTTACCATCTTTTGATGGTGCACCCATTTTTAATATAATTTTTGAAAATTTTATAAGTTAATTTTTACAAAATAAACTTTTTTTTGAATCAGGATATAAAAATTGACATTGTATAAATTTTTGATACTTTTTTAATAACATTCATATTTTGATGAATAATAAAAATAAGCTAAAATGTTTCTTTAAACCAACTTTTTTCATCAAGATAATTTATGTTGTTAAATTATAAAATTTAATGGTTTTCAATTATTAATAGAATATATTTTTTCCATTTAATATAATTTATGTCCTTACCATTAATTTTACATTGAATTCATAGGTAAAAAATTTTAATCTTTGATAATATTGTAACTTTTAAAAACCCATTTTCTTAACGGGATTAATTTTAAATTAATTAATGAAACTTCTATGTTTTTAATTTGGAAAAATTGATTCCATATTTTTTTTAGTGGGTCCAAATTAATTTAATAGGTTACTTTTATTTTTTGACATTATGAATTGTAACTACAGTAATTTTTATTTACTACAGTTAAAGGTAAATCGGGTAATTAAGGGTAAAAATAAGATTACAAAATTAACTTAACACATTTTTGAATATAATTAGATGAATAAATGTAAACCCATATCATGTAAGGGTCAGAATAGATTCATTTCATGGACTTTTTATCATGAAAATGATATAATTAATATTAACACCAAAGAAAGTGACTACATATCACTCTCTTATATCTTATAAGTTTCATAATTTGAATTTATTGATAAACCACATAAAACATAGAATATGAATAGTCTACAAAAATATAATAAAATTATCTACATCATGATAATTTATTTATAATTTTTAGGGATTAAATAAATATCATTAATGTTGACACAATAGTGATGTAGAAAATTTTTTATTGATTAAAATATCAAATAAATGGTTTAATAATAGTAAAATAAATATTATATGAAGAAATTAATGTTATAAAAAATATTTCTAGATTAATATGATATGATACAAATCTATTAAATATTTCGGTTCGATTATTTTGTCTGTGTGGATTTTATTTAAATGAAAATTAATAAATAGTGTCCAAATTGACACTATTGTCATTTTATAAAAAAAACTTATTACAAAATTGTTTAAAAATCACAAAAATATTTACAAATTATAAATTGAAATATATATGGTTAGAAATGTTAAAAATTATCAAATTATTGACAATTCACAACACATAAGTATTTATTTGTAACAATTTAAAATTTTAAATATTATTACCATAAAAAAATTAAATAGATTAAATAACAATAAATCAACTTGATAAGGTTTAAAATAAATTCCAAAAATGACTTAATTTTATTAGTTGATGATATTACAACCCTATATCATCTAATATTCAGATTTGAGTCATTTTTAGTGGTTTTTATGTGGGTTTTGAGTTTATTATAAATTAATATTTTACCGGTTTCCAAAAGAGCCTCTCTCCTCCCTTATAAAAGGGCACATCCTTCCTCTCCTTCTCACACCATTTTGAGCCTTCAAGCTCATCCAACCCCTATCTATTTCTCTTCTTCGGTTATCTTGAAACATAATAGAGGTTCTAGTCTTCTTCAAAGACCAACTTTAGTACCCTAAGAGGAGGTTTAGAATAGGAGTGTCAAAGAAGAGGTAATATCCTTTACCGATTCTTTCAAATTTATTTCTTCTTCAAATTCCTATTCATTATTTTTTTTATTATAAAGTAAAAAAATTCGTATCAATAATATAAATATTTGTTATTATAAATATGAAGCAACTATATTTCACCTTCTATCTATCCTATGGAAAATGAAATCACCGTGCATGCATAAGTATGGAATACCGTCTCCACACCATGGTGTAATATATTTTCCACCACCACCTTACTTGGATGGTATAATTGTTTAAATAACAGATATATATGATTATTTTGACATGATACAAATTCTGAGATATTTTATCATCCACTCCAATACCATTCAATAATAATGGGAACGATATCGTCACCCATGAGTACGTACGGATTACCGTCTCCACGGTGCGATGTGATTCATTCTACACGATCTTCATTAAAACATGATTATATAAACGAATTAAATGAATAAATATTATATATATTATACTAATACCATTCTTTAAATAATGTAGTTATAACCTAAAAATAGGAATAAGAATTTATTCGACAAAACACGCATAAGAACATAAAGCAATGAACAGCAGAATAACAAGTAGCAATGAAATATTACTAATAACAAGATAAGAATAAGACCATATACGATATCATAACAATGTATATGATTCTGGGATTATTCAATAACATTATTTAAATCATTATATAGGAGGTTCGGATACGTACAGAGCATATCAGACCTAAGGTAAGGGAAAATCTCAGAAACTCATTTTTATCTGAGAATGTTTATACTTCAGAATTTACTGGGGCATATTAATCATCCACATCCATGTTTCCACAATATGTAATATTATTTCTATCCTCCTAAAAAAATTTAATCCAATTTTACTTATTGTTTAAATTTTAGTAGAATATATGAATGGAATCTTTCATCATTTTCAGTACGAGAAACTTTTTGACATTTCTAGCCAAAGTACAAGAAGAATGTTTTTTAAATTATATAGCATAAATGGATTTTTATGATTTCATAGAAATTTATTTCCATGAATCGTCCTTTACATTTTCCCATGTATATTTTCAATTAACTTCATTTCAATTAAAATTGTATGACATGTTGAGAAAGGAAAAATATTTTGAAGTAGAAAAGATATTTTCCTAAAGAATGGAGTTCAAGTGTTTTATCAAAATTATTTTCCATATAAGATAATATAGGGTACTATTTATATCCTTATTATTATATTTATTTGATTATATTATGATGGAATTATTTTTTTGAAGTCATTTTATCTTATATGGATTATGTTATGATGGAATGATGTTTATAAATCCCATTTTTATTACATGGGTTAAGCTATAATGTATGATTTATGATTTTGTGGAACACATAAAAATGGTATTATTATGAGATTTTTGGGACCTATATCTCCCTCCAATGCATTTGGTAATGATTAATATCACCTGGGATAGACATGGATGGAATGGAAAGTTAATCGGGTTCAGTGATACAAGATTGAACGAAGAGTAAACTCGGTTCAGTAATGGACTTTGTCCACTATGATGGTCTTGGAAATGAGTCCTTACTAATATGAAATTATTTTCTTTGATTATGTGTGTATTCCAAAAATTTTCATGTCTTATGATTACATTTCACTACAATGGTTTATCCCATGTCATGATATTATGATCTCTTTTGCAGGATAATATTTTCAAAATATTATGTTCTTATGAATATGATATGATGGATATTTCCTTTTTTACCCTTACTGAGCATTTGAGCTCACCCTTTTGTATGTTTTATTTTCCACAAGTCTGTAAGAAGGGTATTAAGTAGGATATTCCAAAAGGGACTCTAGATATGATGAAATAAATGGGAGACAATGTAGATGATTTATGAACCAGTTGCTTATGTTTCCCAGTATTTAAAGACACTATACTTATATGGTCCGATCAGGGTTTTATTACTTTTTGTAAAAAAATTATGATTCAATTATAAAGTAATAACAATGTATGTAAAGTATGGGTTTTTTTAAATGTAACATTTATATCTTCTTGGAGGACTTTAATTTCTGGCATAAACCTTTACCTTTCTGGATAGAAAACACTCTAGTGTAATTGTGATGTATTTTTGGAGGACCTCAAACATTTTGAAATCACATGACATTCAAAATGGAATGAAAATTATACATAACCCTTATATATTCTAGGAACTTAATCTCTAGAATAACTATTCTATTTATAGAATGAATAAAATGCAATTGTAACCCAAATGACTTCTTATATGGAATTAGACTCTAATATAACCCTTCACTTTTCTAGACTATAAAATAATTTAGAATAAAATATATGTATTTATAGAGGTCCTAAAGCTATATTATAACACATTTCCTTCCTATATTGAACACAAATCAAAAATAAAGTTATCCATGTGGCCATTAGAATCAATCTAACACCTTTATCATTCAAGATTGTATAGAACTCAAACCTAACCTTTAATTCCTCTTAGAGGACCTTAAACATTAGTATAACACTTTTCCTTCTAGGATAGTAATAAACTTTGTTATAACCCATTAGTATTCATGTATAATATTAAACTCTAACATAACCCTCTACCATCTATATAAAAACCCCAATAAGATCATTTATGTCTTTATGGAAGACCATAAACTCTAACACATTCATATTACTTCATAGATAAAACAAAACCATTATATAATAGTTATGTCTTTATTGATGAATTTTAACTCTAGTGAACCTCTTTGTTCTCTTGAATGGTATAAAACATTATAAAGACCATAAGTCTTCTAGGAGTATCCTAATCTCCAGTTCAACTATTTGACTTCTTAGATAGCACAAAACTCAAGTATAAACCTTTACATATTCCTTTAGTTACATAAATTCATGTGCATAAAATCATCTTATTTAATTAAAAAAATCTATAATTAAGCTTCACTTGTCCTATTCTACCTTATATTCTAGGATATACCTTTATTTATGTTAGTGAACCATAAACTTTTATATCACACTTCACTTTCGTGGATGAAAAAAAATTATTTTAAACCATGAGTAATCTTATATGATTTCAAACTCTACAAAACCCATCCATGACTTCTCATATTTACTTAATATATATCATACATATCATTAATTCTCATCTATGATTCCAATATGGAATAACCCTTCACTGTTTCCCATCAGGATTAACAGTGTAACATCCCCTTCATTTTCCCACATTTAGATCAAAATGTGATGTACCCTTCAAAACACCCAATTTGTATTTAAATTGTATAGTTAGCTTTATATATTCCCATAAATAGTTAAATTTTGGTATAACCTCCATGACTTCCCATTTGGAATTAAAATGTATCATAACCTTTATTTCATCATGTTAGTCTTGAAACTATAATGTCTCGTTTCACCCCTTCCTGGACAATGTTAAACTACAATTTGTATTCTCATATAGATTAAACATTATTATAACCAACCATCATTAGAAAACAAGAATGATATGACCCATTCCCTTGAATATATGATGATTTTGTATAAATGGAGTCCTTTTAAATTAATTAGTGCATATCGATTCACATAATCCCATGTGGTTTCTTCACTAATATGGAATGTGATGTATGTAATCTTGTGTTGTCATTATGAAGGATTTTAGGAAAATTTATTAATCCAATAAGATATTTATAAACTGGCCAATAGTATTTTTTTGGTATAATTCCACTACTCATCCTATTGATTTTGACATGTGTACCCCAATTTTCCCACTATCTTGTTCCCATTTCAAAAGGAAGGGTGTTAGAAAATAAGAAAAGGTGGAAAAAAATTGAAATAATAAATTTAAAACCATTATATATGGAATGGATTTACTAACTATTCATATTTAATTATATTGTTATATAGGTCAATTGATTGATTTTATCAACTAGAAAATTTTAATGATTTATTCCACTAGAAAATGTTGATGTAAAATGACTTATAACTATTATGGGAGGTATCTAATGAGTACCAATTATTCTATAACCCACTACCATGAGGATTTGGTCTATTGTATGTATTTCACTACCACTATTGTAGTTAAAACAATATGTAACCACCAAAAACCTCTTTCACAATTCAAAACCTCCATCACTATATATCCAATGTGATGGTATTTAAGTACATGTGGGAGGTAATGATCATAAAATGGGAAATATCCCAAAAAAACCTATATGTTATAATAGGGAATAGGGAAGTGCGGCACTAAAAAACCAGTAGGGATAAATAGAACTAGTTGACAATTTTAACCTATTTGGTATCCTTTATCCTAAGTGTAATAATGCACATCCCCATTTCCTAGAAGATATAGTTCAAGATGTTACCTAAATATAGATTAATTATTTTAGAATACCCAAGGTTGTCTACAACCCATGATCAATATTATCAAGGTTTTAGAACAATATTTTCCCTATAAGTTGTTAAAAAAACATCAAACTTTTTAACATAATCCTTGAAACCAAAAAAGAGGTCCCATTGGTGAATGAAAACCCTAGTTCTCCAAGGTTGTAAAACCCATCCATTATTTTTCTCAAACTATTTATATTCTAATGTATTTATATGGTGACCTAGGGTACATTCAATGTCACCTTTGATTTGATTCTATAACCACCCACAAGGCTTGACCTTCTAGCCCCACCTATTATTTTATTCCTTAAGGGACTCCAATGGACATAGATGCCATTATACTGTCAATAAAGTCAATATATAATATATATATCCTACATTTTTTTGTCACCAATAACTAAAATGGAGGTATATATTATTACATAAAATAACATTCCAAAAATGGGGTTGTTGTTACAAAATTAATGTCAGTTTCCTAGTTCATAAGGTTTTTATTAGAGGATGAAGAGAATTATTCTATCCATGAGTATCTTTACAAATATATTTATATAGGTTCTAAGTTGATGTCTTTTGAAACTTTTTATTCAAATCCAAATGATTTGGGATCCAAAATTGTGAATCTATGAATCCATCATTCATTGGATAGCCTAGATGTGACATAGGGGCATTCCTATCATAAATTTCTCTTGAATTCAATGATATATTGTAGGGTCCTGAAAATTCTGTGAATGGGAAATCCAATTCCCAAAAAACATGGGAAAGGACCAAATCAGTCTGCATACCAGCTTCCATCAATAGTATGTGGCCGGTTCGGCGAACCGCCCTCCCGCAGACGCTGTCGTTGGCGAAATGGTGGCAGAACGCTACGCGGGTGTGAAACAGGAAGACCGCCGAAGAAGCTAGTCCATTCCACCATCGCGGACCTCGCTGCACATCAAATAGGGGTGGAGAATTACGCTACTGTGGAAGCAATCCCACGAATCTCAGTTCCATAAATCCATGGTTGAATGAGACATCCGCGGGTGGGGATTCCTTCATGGTCTGTCGCAAAAAGTGCCTTCTTCCCATCAATACAACCTCTTCGCGACTCTATAAATAGTCACCGAGGGGAAAAAAATAGGAATGAAAGATGGTGAAAACCCGTGAGGAGATTCTGGAGAAATCACTCCTAGTGGTAAAGTTTTGTGACCATCTGCGGACCCCATATCGTCAACGGCTGCACTCTTCTGCATAGAGGAAAATCCAAACTGCGAACCACTTGTGGCCAGCTCCTCCGCTGCTAGCCCTTAGCCATAATTTCCTTCACGGACATCCTTGGCGGCCATCTCCTACGTGGCCCATCTCCTCCGCGGCCATCTCATATGTGGAATCCCTTAATTGACAGTCTCTCTGAGGCCATCCCCAGCTTCTACGTAGCCTGCCTCTTCCGTAGCCATCTCATACATGGACACCCTTCATGGACAACCTCCCCGTGGGTACTCCTAGGCGGCCAGCCCTTAGCGGCCATTTCCCTCATGGACATCCTAGGAGACCAGCTTCTACATGGCCCACCTCCTTCACAACCATCTCATCCGTGGACACCCTTCGTGGACAACCTCTCTACAGCTGCTCTTACGCGGCCTGCTCCTCCGCGGCCAGCTCCTACGCAGCCCGCACCATGCGGAAAACCCCAAGCACTCACTGGTCCATACCGCGGGGGCGCAGCCCCCGCACCCCAACTCAGGGTCAGTGTCGGGCTATGGTCCCGACCGTCCGGGAGGGTCCCTTCGCTACATCCACTGATCCCCAGGAAAATAGACAGTCGCACCCTGAACATTTCAGCCCGAGTCAACAGTATTTTACATTTCACCCTTACGCCACCCCCTACATCCTTTCTATAAATTTCATAAGTTGAGATACTCCTCATGACTCTCTTATAACAACATTACCTAGATCCATTTGATAGGTACTTCTGAAAAGGGACGCCCTTGCGTAAGTCCTAACACCAACCATTGATAGGAACCTTATTCCTAACAGACCTATCTACATGACTATAAATAGTAGTATTCCTTATTTTCCAAATATAGGATGCCTCATGCTCTATATGAGAGATTCATTACTCTCCAAGCATGAGATTCCATTCGTCCTATCTACATGAATATAAAATGTAGTAATCCCTATATAACAAATAATAGGATGACTCTTTCTCAAAACAAGAGATGCCTTATTCTCCAATCATAAGATTCCTAATGCCATAATTATAGTGGCATAATTTCAAGAGTGTTGGAATCCAATAAAACATTCCATCACTCCACCTCACACTTTGTGTCTCCTTCATTCAGATATTCATCCACAATCATGTATAAAGGGACCCCATAACGGCCTAGTCCCATACCGCATCAGCTCACCTACCATCCTTGGCCAAGGCCCTGGAAGGCTTTGGAATTCACTTTGAGTCAGGTGTTGTGTTTCGAACATGGTCAATAGTTGACCCTCATTCGTTTGTCCACATCTCAGGCTAACATGATATGGACACTGTTTTTTCGAACATGGTCAATAGTTATCCTCCATCACCACGCCACCCTCACCATGTTTTGAATTTTGGTCATGTGATTCACAATTTTCATCTCCCTTTGTTTGGAAAAATTCCAATGCCCCTTGTCATTATCTCTCTTCTGTGATAGAGCATAGGTGAAGGCCTCAACCCAACAGCGAGTTAGGATTACCTCATGGCCAGACATGAGAAAGACACACGGGCATCTAGCCATGCGTAAGCCCCATTTTTCTTCCCATGGAAACAGCCTTTGCGACATGATCGTTAGGCCCATACTGCCTCTTATTTCTCATACCGAGCATGACTCACGTGGTCTTAGAGTAAGCATCGACCATGACATCACCCACGTACCACATGAGGTTAAACTGAATTCTGCAATTATGAACTATGAGGACTTTGATCCATGTCTCCTAGGTAGGGTACGTAAGAAGCCCCCCCCCCCCCCCCGAGGTTCAAGCCCAACAACCGGTCATTTCAACCTCCTTCATGTTGGTTCACCAACACCTTAGGCCGCCTTAGAGTGTAAGCCCGATACCACCTAGGGATGCCTCAGGGTGTAAGCCCCTACCCAAACCGAACTACGTGGATTCTGATTCCTCTCATGAGGATACGTAGGAAGCCCATATCACAGGTTTGATCCAAATGGTCAAGTCATTATCTCTCCCCCGTGGATGATAAAAAACTCTAGAGAACCCAGTTATGGTGCTTCAAACTAGTGACGTCTCAATGAGTCCAAACTCTTTGGAGTCACTAATCCAATGAGGGATGGTAAACTTCAGGCCTAAATGATTCCAACTCCCTGCATTTAGGTGACCATTTCCAACAAGGAGTAATCTCTGGATACTATTATTGGTTATAAACAAAAGATTCAAGAACATATGAATACATCTTAAATCTATAAGAGAGTCCCAGAACATGCAATAAATCCCCCAAAATGTTGCGATGAGGTTGAATTCCCATCCTCTCGACCAATGTGAGTTCTTAAGAATCGCTGGCCAAATAACCTTGTGAATGCCTGACTTTGGAATGTAGGTCCATGTGTCGTTGGATATGGAATCTTTGGGTGTTTCAATATGAAAATGGTGCACCTGATATGATCAATTAAGAAGAATCCAACCTCTCTAATCAACCAACGGGTAGCGCACATTTTTCCACACATCATTGAGAAAAATATATAGACAAACAACCACATTATTTTCTACTGAAATTATGTGGAATATAATGGATAAACAATGAAAAAAGTCATCAATCATTCACTTAAAATATAATTTGAAATTTTAAAAATCAAATCACTCAAAAGGCGACACAGATGTTGGAATGGTTACTGAAAAATTACTCAAATGGTTATAAGGATCCAAATAAATCATATTTGGAGATGAATCTAACCCAGATGATCTATGGGATAGAGTAACAAAACATAAAATTTGATTTATATACTAACCACTTACTTCCCATCAATATTCCTTACCCAAGTCCATTAATAAGTAGTATATCTTATGGAATTGTCATAACTACTGGGTGATATTCAACTTCCTTTATTATAATATCATGAAATATTTTGGTTAAATATAATCCTCCATATAAATGAAAAAACAATTTAATGAATACATATTTTAACATAAAATATGACAACTCTATTCTTTATTTAATATTTAAACACGATTTATTACAAAAAAATTAACTTAATAAAAGCCAGTAGATTGAGAGGTCTAGTGTATTTGGGGTTTAGGAACATTAAATGAAAACTTAATACATAAAATAATAAATCGTTATTGAAAACATCTTTTACATGACCACTATAATCCTTCGTACATAGCATTACTTGGGATAACCTGAGGAAAAACATAAGAAAATGGTTTATTATAATGCCAGGTAATAGAGTAATCAAGAAATAACATTAAGAATAAAATTCATGTTAGGAAATGGGAATACTAATGGATCACAAGAGAAAAATGAACATAAAGGCATGAAATATCATGATTATCATAACATGGAAATGTGGAAAGAATGAAAAACAAGACATCATTATCATAAAAGAATTAGGTAAACCCATGTCAAACATGGTGGAAATGTATTAAAAAGAATTAGCTAAACCTAAATCCCATCATGATTTATCATTATACTAATCATTACCCAATTAATTGGAGCACTATTAGGGCACATCATTCATATTCATTTCAATCTAATTCTTATGTGTTCCACATAGATCATATAACATAGATTTATTCAAAATCATCATTTTTTCATGATCAAAGAATATGGAGTACACAAATGTAAACAACATTAAATACATATATGGTCATAAATGTGGATACCTTTGATAGATAAATTGGTATAGTATTCTTAACATGCTTATTTTGTCTTGGAATATTGTGGTGCAATTTCAACAGCATAAAATCATTATATAATGATACATAAATTAAGTTGATGAGAGATAAAGGTGTATCTCATAATTTATACATGAAATAGAAATTAAGGTAATAATTTAACATAGTATCCCTACATACTAAGTGGAATTTAGATGAATAATATATAATAAATCTTTGAATGGAAATAAGAATAGAGAAAACCCTTATGGAATTTAGGCTTCGTAACCGGTGTACATGGAAGGCAGTAATGAGTGAGAAAGGGCTCTATAATCATTAAATAATAAATATGGAAGTATGTTGGAGTTTTTAAATAATACCAAAATATTTTTAATTAAAAATAATATGGTATAATTAAATAAAGAAACTTGGACCAAAAATGAGAAAGGAAGGAATCACTTACTTGGATGTGTGATCCCTTAGGCTTGGGAGAGGCTTAAGAGAGGCTTATTGGGAGACTGGGGCACCTTGAGGATATTATAGGGAGGATAAAAAAGATGATGGATGTGATATAAGTATTGTGAGAGAAGATAAGTGTTAGATTTGGTGGGTTTATATAAGAAATGAGACGGGAATTCTTTAATATTTCACAAACAGAGGTTTTGGAACCTATATAATTATATACTCAAAACCAAAAACCATACGATGTTTTTTCCCATGGGTTCTACTAAATAGGAGTCGAAAAAATTATTTTATATTTCTAATGTCCAAATATATTAAAATATTAGCCTTTATAATGTCAAGGTGAGTTACATTATTAAAGAAATGAATTTAAAATCATAACATATATGATACACTTTCAAGGAATCAATAAGGATTCATAAAATTAGTAAAATAAATTTAAAATCACATTATATTAATTGGAAAACATATACTAGGAAAATAATACCCATTATTGTATTTATTACATAATTTTGGGGTCATTATGATGTCATAAAACACATATATTATTTAAAATATATTTAATTTTAACAGAACAATTCCACTATCTCAGAAAATTATGAAAATTTAAATATTGGATAATTTTGAAATAATTATTCAAAAAATTATATTTATTTAATCTAAATAATTTTCTAACTATATTAATTTTTAAATTTTAAATGAAAACTTTCATTTATTGAAAATTCATGGGTTTTGACAAAAACGGTTTTCAAACCTAAATAAAAATTATATTCCACTACATAAAAATTATATATTCCTTTATTATTTGTAAAAGTAAATTTGATAATAATATTTCATTAAAATAATAATTATTTTAAAATTTCATTACTTATTTAAAATAAATTCTTTAAAAATATAATATATGTTTTATCGTATAAAAAATATAACTCTTATCAAACTGATTACATAATCATTTAAAGATAAATAACTGATATAATATTCATTTATAAGAATTTTTTTAATATTATTAAGAAAAATCATAGTTTAATATTATAATTAATTGTTTTCTCAAATGTACTATTTTTACCCAAAAACTCAATTTATCAAATTTTTCATTATTTAAGAAAGAATATTCTCATACTTGAATTAATCAAATATAAAATTTATTTATGAAAAGGAATTCCACAATAAGTAACTAATACCATATTACATCACTTCTTAAAACCATTATATAAGACCTAAGGGTTAGGTGTGTACTGATGATAGACTCTTGGGGCAGCTCATATAACATCGCCTAGGTAGTAATCTCTATTAACATGAACTTCTCACGTAGGTGATTCCGTTATAGCTTAACATGTTGAAGCTCAGCATGGAATTAGTTAAGAACAATGACCAGTTATGCTACATCTTTCCCAAGCTCCAACAAATGATCTTCGTATGGGCCAAGTCTACTGGATGAGGTCATCCTCTCCATTTTCTATGTTTTAAGAATTTTTTTAAACCTTGTATTTATATCAGTTGTGTGATCACTTTTAAACGGCTATATTATCAACAATAAAGATACAAAATGTTAATTTAATCCCAAAAAAGAGTTCATGTTTTATCTATATCCATAATACATTAAATGAACGGGAATTTTATTCATAAATTTTTGGTTCGTTACATAAAACACGTGGTTTTTCCACACTAATTGGGTAATCTTGCCTATATTTATTTTTTTTTTCATTTATGAAAGGATACAATATTTTAATTAATGTGAGATAAATGGATAAATAGGGTCATCTTCTACATCAAAAGAATACTTCCTATGATACGTAGTAACTGAAGAATGTTTTTCAATCTCCAAACATAAGAATATTAGAAAACAATAGTCATGGTTGCCAGAAATTCATCATCGACATTGCGAATGTACAATTCTCAACATTAAATAAGTACAAAAACAAAAGATAGAAACAAAAGAAAATAACACACACACCCATATAATCATCATACAAATTTATAATGTGAAGTATATTCCACATTGTTAAAGTGGTTATCTAAAACAATATTTTTCAAGAATAAACATCAATAATGATGGGAACGACACTTTTTTACTCAAAAATCCAAAACAAATCAGGGATGGACCAAGGATGGATTAGTTACCACATTGATGAAGACACAATACATCCGTAATTTGGAATAATTCCAATATAACAATGTATTAAGTGGATCCAATGGGATAACATGATGAGGGTAATCACCAGATGAGTAAACCCTATTGTTGCTCTGCATTTCATCATTCCTTAAATTCATTTAATTTTCATTCATGTGATGTATTCCTTTAACTCTATATTCCATGTTACCCATTCTATGGAGGGGTAAATTTTCTATGTGATATTAGAAGAATAGGATAAATTGAATTATTATTCTTTAGTTTTTATGCTTAATTCAAATAAAACATTTTCTTCCTTCTAACATCCATTTTCAATTTTCTATTCACAAATTTTATTATTTAATATGACTTTATTATTATTAAATTAATATTAATATTAATTTCCTTATTCAAAGATCCATAATGTTCCCAACCTAATTTAGCTCTATATATGACGAAACACTCTTGGGTTATGTGGCGAGTTCTTATTGACTGTTGACACCCATGTGGAGTTGTTTCTAAAACATTGGGATATTTTGGAATAGAAAAATTGTATTTTCATTTCCCTAATAAATAAAGAATAACCACAATAAGGGTTTCAAACATTAGAAGTAGGGTTGAATGATCATATATTTCAATTAGTAATATCTTCACCATCTCCATCTCGATGACAGAGGGTGAGTAATTTATTGAGGAATATCCCTTTTACTATCCAACATTAGAAGAATTAGTTAAATTTCAAACAATGATATAATTTCACTAGTTCTATAAAAGCCAAAACTAATCACCATTTTCATAAAATGTGTTACAAAATTTTATTTAATTTTTTTAAAATTATGAAATTCCCAACCCAAATAAAAAAAATTTATTAAAAAAAATAGTAAATAGTTTAGTGCTAACTCCTCTTTAGGAGACTACCTTGGTTCATCGGCATACTATACCAAGAAAATACTTTTTTTCACACTCTGCAACAAGGTGTGTATAAAACATAGAACAATTTCTTGGGATGAAGTTCCGGAAAAAACAATAGACAATTTTATCATTATAAAACACATAGATAAAAGGGTTGGTTAATTCATTTTAATATGAAAAAAGAAATATTAAACAAATTAAGGAACATTAATTTAAAGAAATATTTATATAAATAATCCTCATATATTCTAGTGAAACACTAAATTTTCACTTTGAACCTAAAAATTTGACTTCAAAACCCAATCAAACTCGAGGGTTCCTATGTACACTATAATTATTTAACCAAAGAAAAAACTCCTTAATCTCTTTTTTATAGAGTGATTTGGAATTTTGTGTTAATATGAATCGTGTGATCTCTAATTTCTATGATAATTATAGATGCCGACCAATATACAATATTCAATAAGTATGCTTCGTATTCTCAAGATTTAGGCAAAGAAGAGCATCTAAAGGTTAATTCAATTAGAGGTAATTTCCATTCTCACTTTATAGAACTGTTAGAAGTATTTGAACAATATAAATAAAGGAGATGTCAATGTTTGGGAGGAACTCAAATGAAACTTCAGGAAAAGTTTCATTCCCACCTCATAGTGTATAGAAATTATAATGGAGATCTATGCTCTCCACTAATGAAACAAATAAACTCTCTACAAATATTAGTAGAGGTTCATAAAGATCTAAGCCTTTTTCCCACATCAAGATATGGGAGAACTTCACTTCTATTTATTTTTTTATCATGGGATTAATGATAATTGTATGATCATGGTTTATTTATGAGGTAAAAATCCTTCACATTTTAGTTTAAATCTCTTGTGTTATCTATTTGAGAATTCTTAAAGGTCTAAAAATGGGTTCAAGAGTGTTCGGGACTTTTTTAGACTAGGAGCATGGGTTTTCGGTGATGAAAGTAGAATTGAATGGTTAGCAGAAGACTAGTATTAACCATGTGAAAAACCATGAATCCCATAATTGATTAGGATGGTCAATATAACAATTCTAAAGAAATAACATGGTTCTAGAAAATATACAATTAATTATATGTGTGATTACTATAGTAAGATCATGGTTTCCCTAAATAATATTCCAAGAATGTGAGGAATTAAGGATCATGGATAGTGGTCACACATTGGATATACATGTTTTACCTAACCCTATGCCTATACATGTGAATGGTGTGCCTCTATGTGTATTAGGTGCCCACAGTTGGTGCACAGTTTAGCCAACTATGCAGTAATTCTATTTCCCCTATTAAATGTTAGAATATATGATTTTTACATTCATATTTTTAACCTTTTATCCTTCTTCTTCATCCTTCATATTCACATAACCCTCCTTTAGTTGATAGATCTCATCAACCTTCCTACAATTATTTGATATTACTCCTTTTTCTGACATTCGATTCAAGAACTGTTTCTCACTTTAGAAATCCTTTTGTATGAAAATGGACCATCTTCCTTCTTTTATTTATCTCACCCTATTGGATTTTATTTCCTTATGAGCTAATAAAACCAATTTTTTTTGTTTTTTATATTTCATTTATTTCACTCATTCTACCCCAAATTTAAGTATTACATTAGATAAGGATACTTCTAGCTATCTAATGTAGGTAGTCTATAACTTATCCATAAATCCCTTGATGTCTATAGCATGCATCATTATGCTACACACAAAAATATACATATGTTCCTTCTAAAATGTGTAATGCATCAAATAAATTATTTAAACCATGGTCCTAAAACTCTTAGACCCCATTTAAATGGTTAGAAGTTGAAGACCTTGACCTAATCCACCAATTGATGTGATTTTGATTAAATTAAAATGATTAATCCACCCATAGGGGTGTTTTCAGATTTCCATTTATTAGTGGTGGTAGTATACAAATAAAATGGAATTTTAATGGGGTAAATACGTCTTTGAGCACTATATATTTATAAATGGAGAGGAAAATGAAATTGATTAAACATGAATGGTAAAAAAATGATTGATCATATTTTGTCTTATGATTATTTTTTTGAATGGATTTTTGTATAGCTTGGACACTAGCATGGCCAATTTGGAACCATTAATATAATATGACTGACATTGGATAACGCAGTATGGAATTGATGAGGTATATTGTGATATGTTACTAATGAACCACTTTCATATTCTTGATTTGGAATCCTTAGATTATATTATTGGTTCGGGATTTAATAAACCACATCATATTTTTCTGGTGGGATCCACCCAATTAATTATAGATTTTACCCTAGACGTGCTCCATAAATTAAATAAGGGTGCCTTGGCCATGGTCCCTCGATTCCTGGTTGATCATAGGTCTACATTATATCGCTTTTACCTTGGATTAGTTCCATATACTCAAGGATGATTCATTTTTCAATGGCCTTGGACCTTACCCCACAATGGTCTAATACTCGATATATTCTGTATATACCATATCAATTTATTTTCATCAGTACATAGATATTTACAATTTCCACACTACTTGTGACATAGCTCATTCTTGAAGACTGGGTTGTATCACATTAACATTCTACATCATTACTCCTCTTATGCATGAACACTACTAAAAATCATTTTCACATACTATATTAATTATATATATTACCAGTGGTGGCCTATTGAGTTTTACTCAAACCCTTTTCAGCTAACTAATTAGTACCTCGATAAACTTATTGTTTCGTATAGGGATAAAGTTAAATTCCCTGCTCTGGAAACTTGATATTCTATAAAAATTTGGTGTATGATAATAGAGTACTGATATTTAACTCACGATTATATTTGAGATATCTTTAGGTCTTTATATATAAATATATAGTATAACATTCTATTTTTCATATATACAACCATGTACCCTTGTATTCCTCATTTTTTTAACTTCACAACACCATAATTTTGTATGCGACACCATAAATTGGTTGTGTTTCATTATATGAATTAGGATGATTTCCTCCGGTTGTTCGGTTTTATATTTCCCATGATATTGTTTGGTAGTTATATAACAACTAAAATACACTATGATAAAATTGGGTATAATCTCATCAATATACAATCATAGACCCACAATGAATTTCATAAGAATATATTGTATAATGGGATATGCATGAAGCCATGTGGATAACTAGGTTATGTTATATAACAACCCAAGATTTTGATATTTCTTTAATTAATTTAATTTTTCAATATTTTTTATTTAATATGACACTATTAATTGTTAAATATATATATATTAAGACATTTATTCAAATATTACTTTCACAAACAATACCAGCTTGTATTTTTATACCCGTAATACCATCTTGGCATGCACTGCAACTAACACCTAATTGGTGTACGATGCACGCAACACTGACATTATACGAAACATATTTTTTAATATTTTAATTATTTAAATTAGATAATTATAATGTATACATTAATCTTACTGATATCTATTTTTCAAATATATATTTTTTATATAAATAAAACATATTGATAATGAAAGATAATATTTTTGGTAAAGTCCTTTTATGTTAAAAATATTTTTTTCCTGAATAAATATATTTTAACAATAAAAAAATTAAAACATATATAAATAGAATTGTAAAAATTATATATACTTTCTCAATTAATAATGTTTAAATTATACTATGGTTAATTTTTGGTATTTTCCTGAGAAACATTATTTTTTGATGAATAGTGAAAAATAAAGCATTTTAGTCAAAAGATAACTTATCAAATTGATTATAAATGATAAATGATATTATAAATCTTTTTTAATCCACATTAAATAAATATTATATCTAATAATACAATTTAATTCATTATAACCATTTTTACTTTTATACTAAATATAAAATCATATTAAATTTTTGAACTTTTTCTTACTTTAAAACAGATATATTTCACCCCAACTCGGGATTAACACTAATCTTAATTTTTATTCTTCTATAAATAGAATATAAACACACTAGATACACCATTTTACATAGTATAATATTAATATTCTAATAATACAATGTTAATTTTTGATCAAAATAATTAGTAAATGTGGTTATAATTATCACCGCGGTTGAGGCCAAATTGAGTTTAATTAGGGTCTAAACCATAATATTAAGGGTCCAAATGACCTATACACTTTCCCAACACTCCTTTTATGTATATATGTCTTCCATATACCTTACGATATTTATTTTTGTTGGTTTTAATGATTTTTTAAGTAACAAAATGTGCACACATATTTTGTTTCAAAAATTCCATGTGAGTCCTTTTGCTTCCCCATAAAAGCCACAACTTCTACACATTCCTAACATCTATAAATCCTCAAAAGATCAAAAATTCCCTTCCCATGTAGCCTAAAGGCAGTACTCCCTTGTAAATTTAATCCAATTTTTTGGCATAAACCCTCTCAGGGAATCCTTTTCACACAAACCAAAAAGAATTACTTATTTAAGAGGTAACGTCTTCACTCAGGATTCTTTCCTTTATTTTCATTCTCTACCCCCTCCAAACATATTATTAAATTTTTGTGTAAAAAAATTATAATCCATATACCATGGTGATATTATGAAATGTTTCATACATACACTTATACAATCTTCCATCTAATGGATGTTGAACATATTGTTTCTGTGTATAGAGAACTACTAACTCACGAAATGATTATTATTCATTTCTCTATTACCACAAGAAATGGAGGCCATTATTATGGAAACACTATTTATATATTTATTATATTATATTTATTATTTCTATAATATTTTGTGTCCCTTTTACAAGACACATATTTTTTCCTTCCGTTTGGTGTTAATATGATAATCTGGTTTGAGAAAGTGTGGACTACCACCCCCTCAAAGCGATGTGATTCATCCACCCACCCAATAGAATGTATTAAGGATGGGTTAAATGAACATATATGATAAATATAATATATTAATTATACTATAAAAATTATATATATATACATATATATATATATATACATTAATGATTTATATATTTTCTTTCAATAAGATAATTAAAATGGAAAACAATGATCATGTGTATATATGGCTTACCATCTCTATGAACAGTGTAATAAATTAAATAATTCATCACACTATAGATTATTATAATGAAATTATAATTTATATACCTGATATTAATATCATTTTCTGTATTCTAGAATCATGATATAAGTAAAAGGATCAACGATATAAAAAATTATGACACCAGTGAAGAACAAAGAGAATATGACAGGAAGTAAAACCTTAATATAGGATCGTTAACAAGTGGGTAATATAATAGTATAATAAAATAACATATTTTCATAGATATAAAAATATTATTTTTTAAAATATGTATAATTCACTTATATCTATTATATTATAAGCTTGTATGAGAATGGAGAGAGTCAAGACACAAGGTAAGGGGATTTCATCTCACATTAATTTTATGTGAGATACAAGCTATGATCGCCACTTTTTTATTTTTTGTGGTGTATATACTTCCCATGATTTTATTATATGTATCATGTACTAAATTTATAGGTATTAATATGACCATTTTATGATCTTTATTTCAGGGGAATTAGGATTCCAAAGTTACAAATCTATAAAAATGTTTTGTCTCCATTTTTTTTTCTTTGAGACTGATGTTTTCTTATGCACCTAATCTCTTTTTTAGGGTGATTATAATTCCATTTTATATTAAATATCATGAATATAACTCTTTTCATGATATTATATGTTTAATATAATTTATTTTACTTATATTGATAATATTATCCCAAGATACCAAGTCAGTAGAGTTTATTGATATAATCTCATTGCTTTTTGAGATTGTTTATGTTTATGCTTCCTTTGATGAGATCTTATGATACATATTTCAATAATATTGATGATTTTTCTTATAATTTGTTATTTTTTGTTATAATCTTGTATTTGTTCCATTTAATACCCACTGGTACATAATATAGTTAAGAAAGTGTTTTTAGGAAAGGTGAATTTTAGCCTCTCTTAGGTCATAAATCTATGTTTTCTATAAAAAATCCAAGAATATTATACAATTACCCTATAATATATAAAACACCTTTTTACCATTTTATTAATTTATCAATTTTGTAAAGGTAATATTATTTCCACTTCCCAAAAAATTAACTTTTCCATCCTCTTTACTATGTAAAATGAATGTTATTTTCACCTCATACGACATTTTAAGAATTTATCCACTATCATTTCTTCAAGGCTCCCTTCGCAATGTTAAAATGGTTAATATTTAAGAATAATTTTTTAAATAAAATTTAATGAATGTTTTTTGAAATATTTATTAAACATATTTTATATGTTTTCAAGGAAAACTATTTTCAAAATTTTTTCAAGTCTTATTTACATGTTTTCAACATGCATTAAATTAAATGGTTTTTAAAACATATTCAAGATTATTTTATATTTTTTAAAGAAAAATGGTTTGTAAAACATTTTAATGCTTTATTTATATGTTTTCAAAGTATTTTTAATGAAATGGTTTCAAAATATTTCCAATATTCTTTTATATACTTTAACGAAAATGATTTTTAAAAAGTATTCACGAAATTTTTATATGATTCTAAACGATTTTCAAAGATATTTTTTTAAAAACAATTTCAGTATTTCTTTAAGTTTTTTCATTTTTTTTTAAAAAATAGTTTTTTAAATGTTTTTGAAAAATATTTTAAAAAATTTCAAGGAAAAAATTCTAAAAAATATTTTATGTCTCTATATATGTTATCAATGTATGTTCTATGAAAATGTTTTGTAAGTGGTTTTTTGTATTAAAAAGCCTTTTTCATATAAGAAATGATATTTTACTCAATTAATTCATTTAATAGATTGTTAAAAATTGTTTCCCATGTAAGATAACATCCATTGGTGTTAATCATGCCTTATAAGGAATTATTCAATATCTCCATTTATATTCATTTTATGAATGGATTATGTTTTGATGGAATGATATTAGGAAACCTTTTTCTCTTTCATGAGTTATATTATTTTTAAACATGCTTATCATCATGGGTTTACATTATGATGAAATGATTATGAAACCTATATTTTTCATAGGTTATGATATGTTTTCATTTTTACAATACCCGCATCATTTCATGGGTAATCATATATTTATCTATGATCTTTTCAAACATGTATATATGACTTCATCATATGACGGGTGGTACCTATGTCTCCCTCTAAAGAATTAGTTAATGATTTATATCTCATTAGAAAAAACATAGGTGGAAGATGGTTACTTGGTTTAGTAATAGAGGGCAAGAATGAGAGTTACTAAATTAAAAAATATAGTACTAGAACGAGGGATACTTGGTTCAGTGTTACATGGATGGAATGAGGGATACTCAGTTAAGTAATATAGGGATGGAATAAGGGTCACACGGTTGATTAATACCAGGTTTGGATGAGCGTTACCTGGTTTGGTAAAGGATTATGTCCACTAAGATGTCATTTCCAGTGATGACTTGGTTACTATGGAAATAATATTATATGATCATGTCTTGCCACATTCCATGTCTAATTCCTATATTATGCATTCATGGATTAAGATCTTTATTTCATATGATTCATCTCTTATGAACTTCCAATTTTATGCCATTATCTAGGTTATGATCTTTGATATGTAGTTTAATATATTATTTTTACAGGATCCCATTCTCATACCCTTATACTCATGTTAATGCTTACATGTATCCCTTTTTTTCAATTTCTGAGCATTTGACCTCACCCATTTATATTTCCATCCCCTTATGATAAGAATATATGTAATTTATTTGATATGTATAAGAAGTGTTATAGTTAAGAAAAACCATGTGGGATATTATTTAGCTCACAAAAGTACTAGTGTTTATGTTTCCTTGTTTCCAAAGGCACTATACCGACTATAGTCTTTGGGAATCTTATTGTATAATGTATATGTATTCCGCAAAAGTTATGTAATATATATGTTTATAAAGATTTTTTCTCTGTATTAGGTATAAGGGAAAATTTATATTTAATTTTTGGAATCTATGATGAGAAATATTTAGTGAGATCCCTTGGTATATTTCAAAGGATATGTATAGGGATGTCTCAAATGATATGTGTAAGGATGAGTTAATGTTTAGGAAATTTTCATGGAATTTTGGTAATGGATAGAGTGACTGGTTTCCAGGAAATACATCCATGTCTGGATACTATAGGTTGATGTGGCTCTGGTAAATATGTACATAGGGGTAACAAGTCTGACAAGATGTTGTGGGATTTCTTTAGGGTAATCGGGTACACGATAAAGGGCCTTGCGACACACTTGGTTTGACACACCTGAGGGTTATGCATTTGGAATTCACAAAGTCTTCACAAACCATGACATTCAATATCAATATATGTTAACTATGAATAACCTATGATAAAAAAACTGTGTCATGATTTATATATCCTATAAGTAATTCATTTCATGACTATGTGTTTTTTTCTATGAATAGAAATACTCACACATTACTTCCAGTTTTATTCAATGGTAGGAATTTTAAGGATCTCGATTAATGTTGTATGTGATGAGAGATTTTATGATGAGAAGTCAAGTGGGATGATCACTAGGGTGAAATATTTCGTGATCATTTCTAATAAGTTTTCACAGAACATGATTGAAAATTTTTACAAAAACCAAATCTCTAACTCACCAAAGAATAGAAAGAATGAGTTCACTGCGAGTTCGGGTAATAGAGACTAGGGATGAAATAATATTTGGTTTCCTTTATATAAAGAATGTCTTAAGAATCACCTAAGTAAATGTATTATATGAACAATAGTGTTTTTAACTATGGTAAATAAGAACACAAATCAATAGACTTCATGGGGATAATGAAGAGTTCAGTTTATAAAATGGATGGGCATTTTGGTCTCCATAAGTATTCATCGAAGGTTGAATGATTTAAATGTGAATAAAATGGCCATTATGTAACCCAATGTCCCAAGAGTAATGTTCTTAAAGATAATCAACAAGGTGGTGAGAGTAATGTTTACATTGTGGATGATGAAGTTACTACTAATGAAATGAAAAGGGAAATAGGTGTTGTGTAATATGATGAGGTAGACTTGTAATTGGAATAAGGATAAAGAGGAATAGTCAAAATATTTTTGAATTTTGATTAAGATGTTATGTATAATGAAATATAAATGGATTGTTATAATTATGTTTTCACATAGTATTTAAATATTTATGTTGGATAGGTGAAGGGATTTAAGGACGATATGATATTTTGACTATGGGAAGGTAACCCATAATATGTTCTTTATGTTAATATAATGTTATACAGATAAAGATACATGGGATATGAACAAGAAAATTTGATAGTATTTATTACCTTGGAAATAATTAAGGACTTTCATATAGGTGGTTTCTACTACAAATAATAAATTTTAAAACATTTTTGGATTTAACGAGTAAATCCAATATACATTGGAATGAGAAAGCAAGCATGTTTTCCAAAAGGATTTATAGTAATTAAAGTTGTTACCATGTTTTATGAGAATATATGATGAGGTTATTCACATTAATGGAATGGGACAACAAAGAGATTCTTTGTGATATATAGGAGAATCAATGTTAATCTAATTTCGTGACTCTCTTTCTGTGGTTTTTGATTTTTATCTTTTCTGAAGGGTTATAAGGTTA
This sequence comes from Viscum album, assembly GCA_963277665.1. Classification (NCBI taxonomy): domain Eukaryota; kingdom Viridiplantae; phylum Streptophyta; class Magnoliopsida; order Santalales; family Viscaceae; genus Viscum; species Viscum album. The sequence continues at coordinate 1,979,783,860 of OY728133.1, forward strand.
ATCGTTCATGAAAATTTAATGATAAACATTAGAGGAAGTATTTGGAAATTGATTTTTTTATTAAAATCCTTGGATAAAAGGATAATCAGTTATTAACATTATTCCAGAAATTTCCATCTTATATATTATATTAGTGTGGTTTTAAAAAATGACATCATGTATATCGGGTGATAACCAATCATGCCTGGTAGGGCATCGGGTTTTGAACCCATGTCCAAAGGATAATTTGTGTTTCACACCCACCACTAGCCTACATTATGTCCTAGTTAATTTGTATTTATTATTAATTAATAAATATTTATGATGAACAATTAGTATTATATTTTATTTTAAAATATTAAATCTTGTACTTTTTTTAGAGACAAATAGTTAGAATTATTATTAATTATGGTCCTTAAGATCCATTAAAAGAATATTTTAGTTCTATATTCATCAATGTTTATTTTAAACATTGATTCCTTCAAGTAATGTATTTATTAGAAATTTTTTAAAGAACAACCCATGAATGAAATTGTTTTATTTAAATTTATCAAGAATTACTCAACGTTATGAAAGTGATCAAAAAAATTATTCTCCTAATACCTTAATTTAAATTGTGTTAATGTCATTTTAAACCATAATAGATATATGAATTTGAGGTATTCAACATTCATTATATCATTCACTTATTTTTTATTTATGAAATCAATAACTCCCTATCTATATTTATGCTTTTCCTCCTTGTCCAATCTTCACTCCCAAATTATGTTCCCCTATGTGTAAATCCATTTATATGTTACTTTGGGAAACCGTTATGGTTTCAAATTACACTTTTTAAAGGAAGTTTTAGTATCCATTTTTAAGATGTCGGTTTCTATGAATGAAACAGTCATCTATTAATCCTTTGAGAACCCACATGAATTTCATGGGTGAAATTTATTTTATGGCGGATAGAATGTAACACCCCATATTTTTGACTTTTTTTTAATTAATTGAAATTATAAATATTTTAAATTTCACATGACACTAGAAATGGTTATATATATATATATATATTAAAATACTAAGTTAATCATTCAGTTATCATGCAATACAAGGTTTTCTTACTCTAAATGCACTACCAATTTGGTTTGCTCTACAAGTAACATCAATTAGACGTACGATACACACAACACTGATTTTCTAAGAAACATCACTTTATATTATTTTAATTTTTTATATAAGATAATTATAACCTATCTATTAAAATTATTAATAACCAATTTCCAAATATTTTTGGTTTTATAAAAATAAAACATATTGATAATGAAATATAATATTTTTGGTAATGTCCTTTTTTGTAATTAAATTTTAGAAATAAAACAAATTTTATACATATTTAAAAGTTTAATAGGTTAAAATAAACATCATTTTTGAATTAAGAATATTGAAATTAGCCAAGGGTGATTTTTTTGGTATTTTTCAAAGAAACATCATTTTTTGATGAATAAGGAAAACTACTAATTTTTGGTTAAAAAATACCTTTTTTATAATTAATTATTAAGGATTAATGATATAATAAATTATTTTTATTGTCAAATTACGTAAATATAAAATCTAGAAATAAAATTAAATTCATTAAAATCAATTCCACTTTGTTCTAAATTTAAAATCCTAACAAGATTTTCACTTTTTTCTACTCTAAAATCCGGTTATTTCATCCTGACTGTAGGATTAACACTAATCATGGTTTTTCCGATTATGTGATTTAGATTTAAAAATCCCACATAAAATTTTTTATTATGTCTAATGTTTATATTCTAATAATACCAAGTAATTTTTCAGCAAAAATGACAAGTAAAAGTGATTAAAATTAATCATAGTTGTTAAGGACTAATTAATCCTAATTAGGGACTAAACCTCAAAATTAAGAGCCAAAATGACTTATAAACCTTTTCAACGCACGTTTTCTATCCATATTTCGTCCATAAAACATCCATTATTTAGATTTGTTTGTTTTTTAGACATTTTTTAGGTAAGAACATGTTCACAGTAAATTTGTTTCCAAATATTCCACGTGAGTCCTTTTATTTCTCTATAAAAGAACACCACTTCTACCAATTAATCACACCTATCAAGACTCTTATGTTCATACATTACCTAAAAAATTATCCTCCAAAAAAATTTCCCTTCTACCTTTAATCCTCCCTTTGGGCAGAAACCCTCTCAAGGAATCCTTTTGCCACAAACCAAAAGGAGTTCCCTGATTAAGACTTAACATTTTCTCATAAGCTCATTTCCATTATTTTCCTTCTCGATCCCACTACTATATTTATTTCCTTATTATGTGACAAAAAAATTATCATAAATATACTACGATCTGTTTATGAAATGATTCTTACCACCATTTAAGTACACCTCCATATAATGGATGCTGAACATATTATTTCTGTGTGTGGCGAACTACTGCCTCACGAATGGCGATAGTTTATTTCTACTTTACCACCAATCATGTTGTCCATTTTGATGGAAAACCTATTTATTTCTGTAATATATTATATTTATTATGACTTTCAACTTATTTATTCCTTTTACAACACAAATATTTTTATGTTCCATTTGGTGTTAATATGATAATCTCGTTTGAAGAAATATTGACTATCGCCCCTCAAATCGAAGTCATTCATCACACAAAACATAGAATTTATTAAGGAAGGGTTTAATGAAATTATATGATATATATGATATATTAATTTTACTATAATAATGATTTATATATACATATATATACATATTTCATTTATGTACTTTCTTTCAATACAATAATAAAAGTGGAAAACAGTGTTCATGTGTACATACGGCTTACCATCTCCAATAATGGTTTATTCCATTACATAATTCATTATAATATATATTATTATAATACTTATAATAGATATATTTTATCTTTATATAATTTTGTATATCCTTATATAATTATATAATTACAAGGATCAACGATATAACAAATTAAGAAACACGTGAAGAACAAAGAGAATATTACATGAAGTGAAACCTTAATGTAGGATCATTAATAAGTTATAATATAAGTTTCTAATAAAAAAATATATGGTAATATATATAATAATATTATTCTATAAAATATTTTTAATAAAATTATATTTATTATGCAGGATACTTATATGAGTATAGAGATAGTCAATACACAAGTTAAGGGGATTTCATCTCACTTTTAATTTTTGTGAGATACATGCTATGTTTGCATCTCTTTCCTTTTGTCTGGTTAATGTAGATCCCATCATTCTATTCTATTTATCATATACATATATTTATGGATATTCACATGACAATTTATTTTCCTTATTTCATGGGGTTTATGTTTCAAAAGATACCAAATCAGAAAAAAGGGTTTCTCTCAATTTTCCTTCATTGAGAATCGTGTTTCATTACTCGCCTAAACTATTTTTTAAGCTGAATATAGGTCCATTTTACATGAAATATCATGAATATAAATATTTTCATTTTATTATATTGTTTATTTAATATCCATTACTTAAATATAAATCTTGATCCCAATATAAGATGTTATAAGGGTTTATTGAGACAGTCTCATTACTTTTTGATATAGTTTTTATTTATTCTTACTTTGATGAAATATTATTATCCATATCTCAAGAATATTATTTAATTTACTTATATTATATAATTTCATTATATACACATGTATTGGTAACATTTTCTACTATTTCGTACATAATATTGTAAATAAAGTGTTTTTAAGAATGCCTAAATTTACCCTCTCTTGGGTCTAAAATCTGTGTTTTCTAAGAAACATTTCCAATAATATTATACCATTCCTCAATAATATATAAAATAATTTTTTACCCTTTTATCATTTATCAATATATTCATGGTAATATTCTCATCACTACCCGAAAAAGTCACTTTTCTATCCTTTTTATTTTGCAAAAGTAATGTTCTTTTGACCTCATACAAAATGTTCGGATTTACCTATCATCATTTCTTCGAAGCTCCCTTCGCATTATTAAAAATTATAATAATTAAGATAATTATTTTAAATGAAATTTTCAAGTAAAATTGTTTGCAACATTGTTTTTATCATCTTTTATATGTTTTTAAGTAAAATTGTTTTCAAAATGTTTTCAAGTGTTAAATAGATGTTTTCAAATTGCTTTCAAATAAATGGTTTTAAAAAAGATTTCATGATTCCTTTAAAAGTTTTCATGAAAAATAATGTTAATAAAATTTTCATGATTATTTTATATGATTTCAGGGAAAATTATTTTCGAAATTTTTTCAATCTTTCTTTATATGTTTTCAAAGAATTTTCAAATAAATGGGTTTCAAAACATTTTCCATATTTCTTTAAAATATTAAATGTTTTTTCAAAGAAAATGGTTTTGAAAATGTTTTGAAACATATTTTAAAAGTAATCAAGGAAAGAGTTTTTTAAAAGGACACAATGACTTTATTCTATGTTTTGAAGGTGTATTCTCTGAAAATGATTTTCAAATGGTTTAATGTATTAAAAATCCTTTTTCTAATAAAAAATGATATTTTCCTAATGAATCATTTTTAAAAGATAATTCAAAATTATTTCCCATAATAGATAACATCCATTGGTGTAATTAATTACTTAAATAGGAAATTATTGAATATCTACAGTCATATTCATTATTTAATTGGATTATGTTTTGATGACACGATGTTATGAAACATGTTTCTCTTTCATGGGTTATAATCTTTTGAAACATGATTCTCTTCATGGGTTATTCTTATGATGAAATGATTATGAATCCAATATTTTTCACATGTAATGATATGTTTATATGCTTACAATACATATTTCATTTCATGGATAATGATATTTTTATTTATGATATTTTTGAACATTTATGAATGGCTTCATTATGTATCATATGGGACCTATATCTCCCTCAAATTCCCTGGGTAATTGTTTATATCTCATGAGATAAAACAGGTCTGTAATGAGGGTAACTCGGTTTAGTAATATGGGGTTGGAATGAGGGTTACTCAGTTCAGTAATTTAGGTCTAGAAAGAGGGTTACTCAGTTCAGAAATACATGTCTATAAAGAAGGATACTCAGTTCATTAAGACCGAGTTAGAATAATGGTTAATTTAATCATTAATATATGCTTGGAACGAGGTTTAATTTGTTCAGTATAATACTTTTTTTCACTAAGATGGCCTTGTTAGTTATGCCTCAACAACTATAGATATCAAATTATATTCATATGTGTTTAAACAATTATGTGCCATTTTCTTATATTATTATTTCATGGATTGTTATCATTATTTCATATGATTCATGTCTTATGAAATTCCAGTATTTATGTCATGATCTCTGTTATGATCATTGATATACAGGTTATGATATTCTATTTTTAGGATCACATTATCATACCCTTATAATCATCATTATGGTTACATGTCTCCATTTTTTACCCTTACTGATCATTTGATCTTTACCGTTTTATGATGTAGCTCACATATATATCAGTTTTTTTTGTTTCTATGTTTTCGAAGGAATTATACCAACTACATCCTTTGGGTATCTTTTTGTATAATGTTTTAGTATTTGTTAAAATTTATTCAATGTCTATATTTGTAAAGAGAGGTACATTATATGTTACATATGAGAGAAATGGGCATGGGTAATCAAAAAAAGTATTGTAATATTTCCTTTTTTCATTTCATTACAATTTTTGGATAGATATATAGAAGATTAGGATGTGATAGAATTTGTTAATGAACATGTTCTATAGAGTAGCTGGCCAACATTTAGGGAACAACCTATGTTTTCTAGGATAGAAAATTTAATTTTTTACCTATTACATTGAATTTATTATTTCATTTGGTGTTACACAAGTATGATGTAAATATTATCATTAAGGATATTAATTTACCTTTGGCCTCATAGAGTGAGGATATATTTTTTATTTATAATTATAGGTAACTCAGGTTTCAAATTTTCAGAATATACCATGATATATTTATTTAATCACCTTCATTGTCCATAGAATATCATATATTCCATGATTCATATACATTTAAATGTAATAATTTTTCTTGATGGAAATAAATAATTTGTTACATAACATTTTGGCATCAACCAAAATGTTTTTTTCCCACATAGCATGATAATGACTCCTTAACTAAACAATTATCATCAATTTGAGCCAGGGGCCACTGGTTACATGAGTTGAAATGTTAGTGATTGAAATTAAATTGATGATAATTTTAATTTATGTGGTTTTTGGACATCTATTTATTACAAATGGTGATCCATATAATTAAACAATTATAAAAGACTAGTTATAATTACATGAAGTTATTATTAAAACATATTATTTGAAGACATCATAACATGGGAATGGAATATGTATCTAACTAAAACAAGATATATGTATATATAACTATAGAATTTTAATTTTTTATTGAAATGGGTTCAGTTAAATAGGGATTCTAATTTCATCATAATGGTTTTTTTCCACTATAACATTCAAATGAAACTCCATATATCAGAACATTTTCTAAAAGATATGAGGCATGAAATATGACACGGCCTTAGTATATTTTTTTTATGATTTCCTCTCACGATTATTTATGTTCTTATATATTACCTAGAAATGATTTAGGAGAAGGCTTATGGGTATTGACTCTAATTTAGGAGGTATTGTTCTTGTACAACTCTTTTATCTATGATCTTAATTTTTTTATCAAAATGTGTTTTGAGGTGTGTGTGTGGAATTATATATATATTCCTCCATAAAATATTTAGGTCAAAAAAAATATGTTGGTGATAACCATGCTATAGAGGTGGGGGAACATTCAACACTAGTATTTCCTCATATAGGCCCACCTGTAGAACATCCTATTATAACTGATTTGGGTACTAATGTTCATTTTGGAGAGGTTTCCTATGATTCATTTAGTCTAAGAAGGTAGATCCACAACCTTCTTATACTATGGAAGATGGTTGTGAATATTTAATTTGAATAATCCACTATCATTTATGTTGTATGGTGGACCCCAGCCTGCTAAGTTACGTCTAGAGGCCATTTTTTCTATTCGATAATCTAGATATGCCTCTAGAATGGAGGGTCGAGCATGTAGTTTACATGATTTTTTATTCCTTCAAGTGACAGTGGGACATTATTACTCTATAAGATCATTTTTGGGATATGGTATAGAGGGTCTTTCTGGATATAATCTAGGAATATTTTTTCCATATAAACACTAAGATGGAAATGTGATTGGAATTTTATCCACCTAAAAGATGTTTTAATGTAATTTATGGAAAATAATTCTTCATTTAATGAGATTTAGTTATTTATAATTAAACATTATGGAGACAATATATCAAGGGTTATCCAGTTTGTGGATGGGATCATTTATTTCATCCAATCATTGTTTAACATATTTTGGCTAACTACGATGACTAAAATACTAAACCAAACCATCATTTCCATGTGTAATCTATGGGAAGATGGATGTGTCTAGAATGTTGTTTTGGTAATGATGCTATAAATTGGTTCATATAGTGGTAGGAACTATCACTTAGATTTTTCTCAAGAGGCTAGTACTATTTTCGGTGTGCCTGCATAGATTTTTATAGTATGTCATCTGTGGGGTATGTAGGATCATATGAAGCCCTAGTGTGATACAGGTCTACTTTAGTACAGAGGTTGTGATATAATGGTCCAACAATAGAGAATGTTTTGTAATATTACACATACGTATAGTAGAAGAGTATCATGATTATATCTTCTTTATAGAGTGGGATGGGTAGCACCATATCAGGCAGAGATATGGATTACTACATGTCATACAGTCTAAGGAGGTTGATGTGGTCGAGGGGGGAAAACATCAGATATATAGTACTAGTAGAGATGAACTGATTTGGGTAGTCAGGTTGTACCTTAGGGTCATGAATCAGTCCATATATAAATATAGTATATCATATCCATGTCGATAAGATTGTTAGACTATCAACATTGTTAGGTATGATTTTAGTATCCTTTAATTTTGCAATTACAATATTTGGAATATATGCATCATCGTCCTTTGTATCTATGTATATCATGGAATTTATTTGGTTTGAAATTCTAGTATATATATATAGTAATGACTCTTGATACTAAATTGAGAGTTTCGTCAAAGAGTTCACACAAATGTAGGGAATTCCCCTTAAAGATTGGTAGTTATTTTTTCTTATGGAAGCTTTTAATTCATGTAATGAAGGGCCTCAATATCATAATTAGGATAGATTGGTTGGATCCATATAAGGCCTATATTGACTGCTACAACTAAAGTGTGTATTTTATATCCCCATAGGGTTATATATATGTTGAAAAGGATGAATGGTATGTAAAATATAGTAGAGATATAACAATGTATCATGGGTTTGGCGAAGTGTCATCCTAGATTTATAGCCTTTTTGAGTGACTAGGGAACACACCTGATATAATTCCCTCTCAAAGAGGACCATTTCAAGGATGGATTTCTAGATGAATTTTCTGGATTTTCTCCCATAAGAGAGGTAGATTTTACTATTTATCTAGTTTCATGAGTTGCACCTTTATTTATTCCTCTGTACAGGATGTCACCTAATAAAATTTAAGAACATAGAAAAAAGTTTGAGGGGATGGAATCCAAAGGTTTTCTCCAACCCATTATTTCTCCCTGGGTTTTAGCCATGCTATTTTCCAATAACACAGATCATTCCCTCAGGAATTTCACTAATTAAAAATGGTTGAATCATTTTATTCTTATGAACTAGTATCCACTGCCCTGTTTAGATGACCTAGTTGATCATCTCAAAGATTTCATATTTTTCTTAAAATTTCATTTGAGTTCATGCTACCATCGGGTATGGTTTAAAACCACAAATATACCACGTAAACTTTTTTAATAGAGATATAAATTTAATGAGTATTTGGTCAATTCATTCAGTCTCATGAAAATTCCAACTATATTTACTTCCTTGATGATTCAGGTTTTCCAACTATACTTATATTCTTTTTTAGTGGTTTTGTGGGAAATATATTTGAGTATTTAGAAACATTAAATGATCATGGGAAATACCTTGACATTATATTGAATACAGGAAGAGAGAATAGTATGTTTTCCAAGATCACGAAATACCACTTCTAGATTGATAAGATTAAATTCTTAGGTCACATCATATCAAATGTAGGGGTGTCTATTGACCTAAGGAATATGATCGTAGTTGTTTATTAAGATAATATCGAAAAAATTAGTGATATTTTGTTGTTCTTGGGACAAGGTGGATATTATAGGTATGCTATTCAAAACTTTTAATTCCATGAATCAAATCATTAGAGCTTTACAAATAAGGGTGATAAATTCTCAATGTTTGAATTTTGTGAATGAACATTTTAGGAGTTTAAAAAAATACTTTCCTCAACAGTAATCCTAATATTTACTATACCTGTGAGAGGAAACACCATATTTTTTGATGCATCAAGTATCAAGATGTGATAATTCTTTATGCATGGGGATCAAGTCATTGAAAATTATTCGGATCAATTGATGCCTAGTGAGTAAAATTACCTGACAGACGACCACTTTCTAGAAATAGTGGTTCATGCTTTGCATTGTTGGAGAAAAAATTTATTTGGAGAGTGATTTTTCTATACATAGACTAAAAAGGTATCAAATAAAAATTTACACTATATCATTTAATCCAAAGATATTAAATTTCAGTTTAATCCTAGTAGTAATTTTATTTTGGGTTTTGTTATATACTGGTAAAGGACAATACAATGGAGGATTCTATGAACAAGAAGGCTCATGACATGTATTTACGAAACTAATAGTGAGTGGCAAATTATGAATCTATTTTTTAGATTCATCTGGGGGTTTAAGAGCGCTTTTGGTATCTTATTCTTATATCATTAGCATTGATCTCAACAATTTTGGATCAGGTAGTGATGAGATAACATTTTGATCTTAAAGTCTTAGTTCTGAGGGAAAGATTATCAGGTGAGGACCAACCACCAGTTTTTTCAATAATGAGGATGATATGAAATATATTCACAGAAATGTATGAGGGCCTATGGACCTATTGGAGGAGATTATTTGAGAAATTAATTTTTCAAAATAGATGGTATATCCCGGACTCACCAACATGTATTGTGACATACACTACTGATATTTGTAGGTGGGGATGAAGTGGCGAATGTATGTTTTTTTAAAAATGGTGTTCCTCATATCATTAGGTAAATGAGGAACCCCAACTTACTACTTTGAATTTATAGTAGATACCCATTCCCGAGTGCAAATTTGATAATTTCACCATGGATTTTGTGAAGGGTTTAATGAATTCCCCTCATTGTAGTAAGGTCGTATGTGATTCATGGATAGAAAAGTAAAGGTCACCCACTTATTTCAAATCAAGAAGAAATTATTAGTTGATGAGATTGGAAGACTCTATGGATATGATATTATATATTGTACTTTTATTCCATGAACCATCATATCAGATAAGGATTATTATTTTACATTAAGGATTTGGAAGGAATTTTATGAGGCTCTTGGATCCCAGGTTCATTTAGGCACTACCTACCACCCATAGATTGATGTTCAGTCTGAGCATTATATATACGTTTTAGAGGAGATTAGTAGAGAATTAATACTTGAATTTATAGGTTCATTGGAAAAACATTTTCCTCTTAAATATTTCTCTTACAAAATTTTTTTCAAAGTAACTATACTGATGGATCCTTATGAGGCCCTATAGAGTAGGTCGTGTCAATCACTTATATTCTAGTGATAGATAGTTGCGGCATAACTATCGGGACAACATATAATTCAGGAGATAATAGGTTTGGTACTACATATCAAAAAAGTGTATGGTTATAGATCATTCTAGAATCAATTCTTATAAACATCTTAATCATCGACCTCTGTTTTTTGAGATGGGATATGTTGTCATCTTTCATGTTTTTATATGATTAGGTCATCAACAGATTTATATTAAATGTAATCTATCTCTGAGGTTCATTGTAACCTTTTAGATCATGGAGAGATCCATCCAATATCCTAATAGATAGTTCAACCTTATTGGTACTAGGATATGTACGATATATTCCATATTTCATTAAATTATTGTTTCTATTCATACACATCTCATATTATTTAGCTTAATTAGGTTAGTAAGATATTGTGGATTATATTTAATACAATTTTATACATATTTTTTAACAGATCATGAAATTTTTACATGGTTGGTATTTTACTCTATTATGGGTTCTAGTGAAAGATGGCCATGTATAGGATGAGACATTATAGAGTGAGAGGCATTTTTTATGCTAGATGGCCAGAAATCATCTTAGATGATGCTCATCCACTCTCAGGGAAACATGAAGGTGATTTTTTTAGGGAGGGGAGGTTTTAACATATTTTTTAATGAGGTATGAATCATTTTGGTTTTAGTTTAAATCTTATTTTTTTATTCATATGAGAATTCATAATGGACTATGAAGCAGCACGAGAGCATATACGGCTTGTTCAAAGTTAGTGGTCTAGTTTTCTTAGAATTTTATAGATGTGATGTATTGGTCTATGGTTAGTAATAACAATATAAATGAAAATATAGGTCAAAATTTTGTTTAACCTTTTGAGATGAGGCTTGTGGTCATGTGAAACTTGGAATTTATATCAGGTGTGATTATTAGGGTTTGTGCATGGTTTCTCTTAACCTTGTTCCAAGCATATAAGGGGGTATGGCTCTTGGAAAGTGAGCATGAATGTTCCATGCATGGTTTTCCTGAGAATGTACATATCTATATGATGGGGTTTTCACTATGGGTGGTAGGTTTTTATGGTTGGAACACTGTTTGGAAAGCATTATAGGCGAACCATGCACCATATAAAATATTTGGAATTTTTAATTTTTTTTTTCTACCATCCATTTAACCATTTAACCCCTTAATTCCGCCCACAAATGCACAAAACCCTCCTCTTAATGAGATATTTTATCACCCCTCCACATATGATTTTAGATTACTCCTCCTTCAAGAGCATGATTCAGGAATCAGTTTTCCAATTGGATAGTATATGGTAAGTCTATAAATCCTTATTATTCTTTTCTCAGTTTATCTTTTTATATTGGATCATGTTTCCATGTGTTCTAATATTCCATATATTACAGGATTTTTCAATTACTTCAATTTATCTCATTCCATCCTGAATTTAATGATGAACTTAGACATGGAGTTCTATACCCATATATGTTGGGTGGTCTATGCATTATCCCTAATAGGCTTGATGTATATTGCCTTCTCCATTGTGATGCATGCCATAAATTTCATGAGTTTCCTATAAAATGATTAATACCTAAAATTAATTGATTAGGTTGGGATTTTGATTCTCTTGGAAACCATTATGATGGTTATAGGTTGATGTCCTTGACTGGAAAACCCTCTAACAGTGGTTTAATTAAATAACATTGAGTAGGCTAACCATTGTGGTGTATTGATCTTGAAACATATTAGTGGAATATATATATGGATTAAAATATTTTTAAGGAGTTTAATACATCTTTTACCCTGTTCATTTATAGATTCATATGGAAATAAAATGTAGTAAATTATATTTGTAATGTAAGATGGATCATATTATGGAATATGCCTTTTTATTGAATGGATTGTTATATAACATGGACACTAGCATGAACCCCCTTGGAATCATTTACATAATAGAATTGATAATGGATGACATGTTATGGAACTAAAGAGTTATATTAAGGTACAGAACCAATGATCCACTTACATAATCCAAAATCGGACTCCTTGTAATATCACCTTGGGTCTAAAATTCATAGACAGCCTCAGATTTTATCCTTGGGAACCCCACAGGTCTTCACCTAGTTTACCATAGACATACTTGTCAGACATGATGAATACTCCTTGGTAGTGTTCCATGTGTTATGAGTCCATTTTAGGACTATATTATACCATGTTTAATTTGGACAACTTACTTGGACTCAAGGATGAATCCTTGGTCAATGGCCTTGAGTCCTAGCCCATGTATGTCTGATACATGACAATCAACAATATTCTGTAGCTATTAATTTTAATCATTATATTGCCACATCAATTTCAAGAATATGTTGTGACCTAGATTATAGTTTGATGATGGACTATATCAATTTTTTCTATTTATAGCTTTACCCCAATTATACTTGTACACTACAATAATGTATATCATCAGAATTGATTTTTTAAAGACACTATTGGTGTTGTCCTACTGAATTGTACACACACCATGTTTGGGATGTTGATTGGTACATGGATAAACCTGATAGATTTAGGTTGTCACAAGGGTAAATTACCAGTTATGGATTCTTGATTTTGTGTTCTAAAATGGAGTATTAGAGCATAAGACAAATATTGTGCTCATGATACTATTGGAGATATCATTATGATTATTTTTATTTAATCATAGAATGATATTGTTTCATTCATGACCATATATTCCCCTTTTATACCAAAATTTTTTATATCATCAAAACATTATATTTTTGTATATAACATCTGATATTGGTTATGTTTGACTATATGTATCTGTAAATTTTTATTCAATTTTTCATTTTTATATTTTTTGAGAATTATTTTATTGGTATATCAATGATGTTCTCAATTATGATAATAAACGGTATAGTATAACAATCATACCATTATAGAAACCCTCTATTAGTTAGATGCCTCTAGCATATAGGAAGGAATTCTTGAGACCATATTGCTTACTATGTTTGGTTATAGATGAATAAACTGATCTCGATACATCGAAATAGCAAATAAAACCAACTTGATGCCTTATCTGGAGGAGAATATATAGATAAATAGCCCATAGAAACTAAATGATTTATTGAAAACGTTTTGTGTAACTCAAAAAAAATATAGAAAAAATGGTAAATAAAGTCTAAGAATTCAATATAAAACGAAATTTAATTCTTCGACTTTATTTATAACCATATCTGATGAACTGACCAATTATTTGGAAAAAAAATCTATGAACCATGTGAGAGTGCATAAGGACCTGCCTAAGGTGTGTGGTTTATCTCTATTTACAAATCATTATACTAACCAACATGTTTATGTTAAGGGGGTGGAATGTTGTATGATATCATTTCATCTAAGTAAATTCTAAAAAAGCAATTGAACGATAAATACCAAGTACAATGGGGATACATATAGAATCAAGATAAATAATTCTATTTAAATCAACAAACAAACCAACCCTCTTAAAAGATAAAATACTAGAACTAAAAACCAATTCAAAAACACTACCACTAGAAAACCACTCAACCAATACCTTTTCCAAAAAAATAATAACGAGAAGCCTTAAACTAATTCATAATCTACTGAATAAAAATATTTTTTGTCCAATGATATAGGAATGGAAGATAGGATGGATAAGCTTACAAACCAGGTTGGAAGACTTATATAAAAGTTAACAAATTATCACTTGAAACTCACTTCAAATAAAATTCTAATGACAAGTGAGGCTATAAGTGTAATTGAATCACGTAGTGGAATAGTGACTCAGCCTCCTACACTAATGAAAATTAATGATGTAAATGATGGAAACAAGGATATAATTTTAATGAATAATTTATAAGATCCACACTTCCAAATAAGATAAGATGATATGAATTTAAAAATATATAGTTTATGGGTTTTGTAAAGATATACCTAAAACTCCCCTTCAAAGAAAACATTGGGAAAAGAAGTCAAATCCTACAGCATTTCCTTATAGACTTATTCAATGAAAGAATTTTTAAGTGGACTTACATCAATAAGTCATTCAAGAATCCTTTCAAAAGGTTGAAACTAACATTCCACTCCTACCATAAATCTGGAAAATATCATAGAATGTATAATTTATTGAATACAATTACACCAAGAGAAGAATACTTCATGGAAATGTAAGAATAAACATAGTTCACAATAGCCACGGTTTAGTCATTGGGGACTCGACAAGTTCATCCAAAAGTCCCAAGTTCAAAACTGAGTAGATGAAATATTTTTTGTGTAATGTAGCTATATTTTAGAAATATCATAGAAGGTACTTTAGGTACTGTAGAAGCCAGAACTATTCATCTATTTGGGATTTTGGGCCACTGTTTTGGGAATCGAGAACTTTAAAGCCTTCAGGCCACCCAAGACCTTCAGGCTTGTAAGTATTTTGGGCCACCTCAAGGCCTTCATTCCACCTGAAATTTAACTTAAATGACCAGAAAGACTCTACAATGACCAGACTTCAGATGGAGATTCAGAGTAGGCACATTCACTAGAGCAGAAGCTATGTAGATTTTTCCAAAATAGTGGGTATGTAATTTTCCATCAGGACCATCTTGTGAATATACGAGAAGCCTAGCTGTACAAGCCAAGCGATGGTGGAGAGTTAATATCAGAATGAAGAATCCACAGAGGAGCATTTCCATGTATGGTATGTATATTTCATAAAGACCTACATGACATGTAATCTTTAAACCTAAAGACCTTCTAATGGTTCCCCCTAATCCCTTGAAAAGTGGGGTTATCAAAATCAATAAAAATGAAGAATACCTTTAGGCCATTAAGGATTAGAATAAGCTCAGAAATGAGTGTATCATCGTCGAACCTACAACTAATTCTAAAAAAAATCCAATATCTAGGGACATTCCTTATTCCTTGAACTATTGGTTCATTAAATATTACTAATACTGTGTGATATATTAATGATTTGATAAATTTCATATCTCACTAAATGTTCATATATTTCTAGATATTTTAATTGAATCCCATCAAATTAGTGGTCAATATTGAAAATATGTCCATGGTTTTCCCAGCATGAGTTTTGGATGATATCCTTATGAAAGTCAAACATCTAATATTCCAAGAGGACTTCAATGTACTAGACATGGAAGAGTATATGAGTTCATCACAGTCACCCATTATCCTTGATATAATAATACTGAATATGGTAAATAAATAATCAATGTTCACAAAGGATAATTTTCAATGGATCTTAAAGATATCAGAGTTTGATTTAAAATTCTATACTATATGAAACACCCTTCAAGTAACCATTCACCCTTAGAAATTTCCCATGAAGAAGGCTACTGAACTATAAAAGCATTTGGTATGATCTATGAAATTATCCTTAGAAGATCATTTTTCATCAAAAATAAAATTTAAGAGGCTAATGCACAAAAATATTGTAATAATGATTTCATGTTTGAATAATAAATAACATTTGGTATCATTAATAGTTTATTGAAAGAGGATGATATGACTTATTTGACAATGGTGATACAAAATTTAGAAATGGGGATCATTAATTAAATCACCCCTATGAAAAAATATACTTTAGTGTCAAGATATTTATTAAATACTGAAATTAATATGTTCAAGATAAAATAATTTGAACATTAAATGATTATCAAAAATATCTAAAAGGAACTACCTACGAAGGAAGAAGTACCAGATGATACACCATAAAATTTTATCATAGTGAAACATAATTTGAACATTGATATATAATATTTAACTATGTCAATAGAGGTAAAGGAATATTCATCGTAGACTAATAAGATGAAACTAAAACATAAACAAGGCAAATCTACACAAAATAAATTTAAAAGTAGAATCATTTTATTTAATAATGTAGATTTGAAACCCAGAATTAAGGAATGTGGGCAATGATATATAGGGGTAATCATATATAACAAATGAAGGGATGAATATTTCATGGAGGTCATAACTCCTTAAAAAATGTGGTTTAGTTTTCAATATAAAAATAAAACAAAAAAAATGAACAAATCAATAACAAATACAAGAGAAAAATTTTCATTAGATGTTATATATCTATGGTAATCATAGATACAAATCCTATTATATATGGTTTAGTGTGTATATCATAGGAACAATGTAAGAACCAACAAAAAAAATTGAATCGTCAAAGGGAAAAATCTCAAAAAATACAATTTGTGTAAAGATTTGAAGAACAATTAAATATGAGAATCAAATTTTAATATTTGGAAGAATCTTAGGAGCGATGTTATATAAAAGTTTATATTGATGAGGTTTGGATATAGAGGATATAAAGAATGATTCCCTATTTTTTGAAATGAATTATTTTTCAAAAGAATATTATCAGAGATGATTATGACATGACTAAGAGTATCAAAAAATCATTTTTACTTATTTGGCACCATAAATTAAAATATGATAAAAAATTAGAATAAGGTGACAAACATGTAGAAACCAAATAAATTTTTTTTAATGTAAAACAACCCAAATTCATAATAAATGGTTTTATGAAGAATAAGTACCCTCAGACTTTAGATTTAAGAACCAATATATGTTTTTAAACTCATTCAACATATTTATCAATTAATACTGACCAGGTTGTATCATTTATTTTATATTTGATTGAATGATGTCATTTAATTTAAAATATTTATTATTGAATAATTAAATTCAATAAATTAAGGGCACTAAATCAATTAATTATTGGTTTTGGAATCATATTTACTATGAATTAATTTAAAAAATACATTGGTTTGATCCAATTATGTAAACCCAAATCATTTCTGAGAGGAAATCCAAATTTTTTAAATTTTTTGACTCGGTTCACTCTTCCCCTTATTCCATGTAAAGAATAATTGAAAATACATGCACGATCTCCTATTTTATTCATATTTTTTTCCATCAACATGTAACAATGAAAAATACAAAAACAAATAGACTTCATGCAGTGAAATGGAATTCAAATCAAGAAAATAAAATTCCTATCATAAAAAAAAGAAGAATATAATTTAGAAAAATAGAACCAAGGAAACCTAAATATAATGACCCTTACAATGGGTGTATGATAAAAATTATATATTTTCTTTTAACATCATACCTTTTAATCAATTTCTTAAAATTAGAAGAAACATTCCTTCTCAAGATTAGCCTTCTTTCCCAAATTCACTACTCAATGAGATATTAGGTTCTTAGGAATCTGATGATTCTATAGTTTTCACCTTAATGTAAATGTTATTGAATTAATAAATTGGAGAATTTAATGATTAAATTAAATCATAGGCTATTAATTTTCATGAATCATGATTTAGTGGAACTATAAAATTTATGTAAATGAAATTTTCCTACCATTTTAACACATTTAATATCTATGATATATGTCAATTAATGTGTTATTGTTGTTATAATACATTAGTGATTTTCAAAAATTCATATTCTAGATTCCAAATATTATATATAGAAAAAATACATTTAATTTATATCTTGAAAATATTTCTTGATTCATTTTGTGAAATTCCACTTAATATAATATTCATTGGATCTTTTCAATGTTATGACTACACAAAATCACATTTAATATTATTATGAATTTTTTTTATAATAAATTATCATGAAGATAACTATTTAAATCAACAATTTCATAGGTCATATATGTAATTAATGTAAATTATATAAATGATCCACATTATGTGAAATTCTTATTCATTCCTACCATGCTCTATTTATATTTCATGATATTCTAATGTTGAAGTGTGGGGGTGAAGATTTTCATTTTAGGAGGGATGTATTATATTGTGATGAAACATTTCAGGGGTTCCATATTTGGTATTAGGATAGTTTTTTGTTATATTCATTTTCCTTCTACTGTTTTACCTTCTTGAAGAAAAATAATGAAAAAATAATTTGTTGTGTTTTAGGGATATAAAAAATAACCATTATCATAAAAGATGATTTTATCAAATCGATTTATATGGTTGATGTGATATTTGTTCCAAGAATAATTTAAAAAAAATAAATGAAGAAGGGTATATATTCTAGATGAAGAAAATAAATAATTATACTTTCATTGATATTGAATTTACTTTTATTTCTAGGATGTGGGAGTTTTCATTTAATAGGGGAGTTTTTAGTGAACATTCCTTTTTAAATCATGTAACATTTTTAAGAGATACACCTACATTTTGATCATTAGTTTTATGAACAAAAATGCCTCCCAAAATAATGTTTTAGATTCATCCAAACGTTATTTTCAAATCCTTCCTAATTTTATGGGAATTTTTTGTTTATAAAGTAGTAAATAAAGATCATTTAATAGCCCATTAAAAAGTATAATACACTCTTTGTATGGGAATAAATATACTTAAAATGGTATCATGATTTATGGAAGAAAAGAATATATTGAGATGTAAATCATGACATGGCATGCTTTATAATAATGATTTTTTAAATATGAATTAATGAAAGGAAAAGATCTTATATTTTTTGAATTAGAAAAAGTACAATACTTAGGTTGATTAGTCTCTTTCAGTAATGTGATGTTGAATTTTTTTTTTGTGTGGAACACTAATGGTTAATACCCCATTGAAAATAAGTCTATTTAATTGATTTAGAATTTTAATATTGTTAACATAGTGTTTCACTTTAAATTATATTGATATTACATGAGTAAATAAAATAATTTTACAAGTGTGGGGGATTTAAAATAACCATTTTATTGATGTATATTTTAAAAATAAAAACACATTTTTTACTTTAGTTGCTAAACTGGAAAGATATTTAATTGATTTCATAATTTATTGCATGATATAATGTATGACAGAAAATGGAAAAAAAGGATAAATCATAGAAATATCTACATCAATTGAGGACATCCCAAGATTGGGAGTGACTATAGGATGTTTACCAATACTTAATTGGGTTAAAATACTGTGAAGCCTATAAGAAATTAATTATTAATGTTTTTAATATACAATTAATGATGTGATATAAGTGTTGATATAAAATATATATAATAATTACTGAAAACTCTCAACTTGAGGTGCATCATGAAAAATCATGGTGTTAAATATACTTCTTTTCCTAAAAGTGGTTGGTTAAACCCTGATTTGACTAGAATCGATGTACAAAATGAAGTGCACTGATATTTATAACCCATGTCCAATATAATACCTTGGATTGAAACAAAATGGATTAATTAGGGAATTTATTATGATACAGGAAAATCCTTTGAATGACTATTAATAATATATAGATATTCTAGGATGCATGGGGGAACTCGATAAGCTGAAGTTCCAGATATGGAATCTCAGATAATGCTATATTTTCTAATTTATTTAATTCATTTTAATTTTCATTCATATAATATCTCTCATTCCCTACATCTTCATGGTTTCTATTTCCATGGGAGGGAAAATATATATGTTCTTGGGGAAGGGTAGGTTAACTTAATTTTTTATTCTTGAGTTTTTTGTGATTATTCAATCAAAACTATTTCCTTCTTCTTCTGCCTAGTGTCATTTTTATAACAATAGTTTTTACTATCATATTATATTTTACTAGGTTTATATTCAATTAATATTAATTTCCTAGATTAACGATCCATATTCTCCCTCCACCTAATTTTGGTCTGAATATGATGGAATAGGATAGAGTTAGGTGGTGAGTTCTCAACCATCATCGAAATGTGTATTGAGTTATATCTAGAACATTTTGATTATTTTGATACATAAAACCTAGATTGGGAATTTAACTTATTAATCTGGACCCTATGAAATTCTTACACAAAACATAATGAGGGTAAAACAATATATGTGTTCAATTAGATATATTCTCAACATCACTATCTAGAAAAGGGGGAGAAAGAGAGAGAGATGAATGACTCTCTTACCAACTAGTACAAGAAGAGTTGGTAAAATTGAAAACTGTGATTGCATTTTACTATTTCTTTCCAATAATTAATTGATAACTACTATCATTAATTGTTTTAAATCATTCCATTTAATCTTTTTTATAAATTCACGAAATCAAAAACAAAAAAAATTAAATTTTCTAAAAACAACTAAAAAAGTTTCAAAGAGTTGTATGAGCAATCCTTTTCCTGAGACTACCAAGATTAACCACTTTAATATAACATAAAAATAGACTATTTTTCATTCTATACGATAAGGCAGTTGAAAATACACATCTATTGGACATAAATTTATTCGTGAACCCCTATAAATAGCATATAACCCTAAGTCCAACACACAATAAAAGCACCTCCAGTGTGTTTTCACTGATAGGCTCAAAGATATTTTATGATTCATAAAATAATAATCTCTCATGTAAATATTAGGGTATATGAGATATATATTGTGTTATTATTTTCTCCTCTAGTTTATCATCCGAAGGATACTAAGATTTTATCCATGACTCTTTCCTAAAAAAATGACCAGAGTATGTATGCAATGTCCACACTCATTACAATACCATAAATTTGGGGGAAAATAAATATTAGTTTTTGGAATAAAACCACCAAACCTCTATGATATGAATGAAATGTGTGAGGTAATATCTAGAAATTTGTTCACTCATTCATTCAATTTTCCAAGAAATAAAAATGAAAATTAATACAAAATGGTAAAACCAGATTATGATGTCATTATCCCTTATATAAGATTCCCTATAGAAAACATTGTCCCATAATAGGGAACATAAAATGAATGAAAATACACATCCAATAATACTAAGAATGTAATTCCATCATGATTTATAAGGAATAAGTACAATTGAAATGTCACAATGTCCACTCTATCCAATAGTTCAAGGGGGAATTATTATCCCAACCACCTCCTCTCAAATCAATAACTATGACAAAGTAATATTATTTTCATTATGGTACCACCATTAAGGAAACCATTAATCAATATATTTGGTGAAAAATCCTAGGTAGTCGCTAGGTAGCTAGATCCATTTCCTGATTTTAGTTCATTAATGGCTTAAGGATGTTCCCTTAGAATTGCTTGCTATATGAAATCTCAAATTTTAACTTGATAGATGTTTCAAAAAAATGAAATATTCATTAAATGACATATATTTTTTATAAAAAAAACTTTTTATTAAATTTCATCATCGGCTAATAGGACCTTCAGTGAAAATTCATTTACTAGTTTATCTGATCTCCAAGGAAGATGTGAATTCATGAACTCTTCAAATTTATAATAAAATAAAATGAGATATTTGATTAATTTTTTACCTTATTTAAAGGTTTTACATGTTCCTTAGAGATATAACATCCATAGGATCGTCTTTTAGTAATCAATGTGGAAATATTGTGATATAAGTTATCTACAATGCATATCCCATATAATTACCATGGTGGATTTTAAAACATCATTACAATCCCATTACATTTGGAGGATTATATTTTTCAATCAAAGATATATTATGATATTCCACATAATACTAAATTATGTTTCTTAAAAATTATAAATAAAACATGGTTAATCATAAGAAAAAAATGGTATCAGAACCATCCCCAAAGACATTAATGTTTTAAGTGAAATCAACAACTAGGCCTAACTAGTAATAGTATGCATACCACAAACCCTTTTCAAAATATGTGGAAATAGAGATATCATGAAGTTTCTAATACAATTAATGTAAACTATTCCTTCCATCACACTTATGTTTTTTGATATTTCATACCCATTTAATAATATAATTTCACCTGGTTATAATTGATCAATTAACAGAAGGATGTAGGAAAATATAATCATACAAATTATTTCCACTACCATTGGATATTAAAACACACCATTTAGGAATAATTAGTTTTCAATAATATTATCTAAAAAAATTATGTATGAAGGTCTGGTGATTTCAGTAAATCATAAGGCCCATGTGACATGTGATTTTTTATGCTTCTTGAAAAAATTGAGAATTAAAGTACCAAACTAGAGTGTATATAAATAAAATAAATCAATTTTTAAAATGTTATTCATTTGTCTAAATTAAAACAAAAAATTATGACTAACATATCTTACCATGACCCTAATTTCTTTTTCAACTCCCATAGTTGATCCCTATAATTAATAGCTTATTTGATGTTGATTCAATCAATGATAACATAAAAAATTGTTTGAAATATAAAACCCATATCTACAAAAAACTATTTTGACCTCCCTTGTACTTTATAAAACACAAAATTGGGAGGATTGGAACCACATCGCTAAATTTAATAATCCTATGATAAGTAACTATTGTTTTCCACATCAATATCATTCAAATATTAAATAGGTGTGTTTATGATAACAAGTTCCGTAAACCCAGATCATTTTGTAATGGTTTAAGCATACATTCCAAAGGTAAAACCTAGAGATATAGATACTTCCCTAAACTAATAAATTAAAATTAAAAAACATGGAGAATGAATATTTAGTGAACTTATCATGGTCCATATTACATCCCAAGACTAAACAATATTAATCCATCCCTGATCTAATTGATGTATTAGATAGCTATAGAATAGTCATAGATCAACCATAGAGTTTACAAAGGAATAAGTAATTTATCCCATATATTTAAATTAATCATTTTCAATTTTCTTATTGGTGTCATCCTCATGGCCACATCATTATAATTGGCCTCATGCTCGAGTGCAGACACAAAACAGGTGACCCAAACCCTTTTTCCCAAAATATTATGTACTGATGTAAGTATATGTAGTTCTTACCTAGAACATAATCATGAATTACTTTATATTATTCAATTACATAGGGAATCCCTCAACAGATTCATAAAAAATAAGATGAGTTTGAAATTGAAGTGGCACAATAGAAGAAAATCATTCTGAAATAGAATTTTCTTAATGTCATCAAATCTTCTCTTTCATGGAGAAGTACATGTAAGTGAAGCTATAATGGAGAATTATCTTCATTTAGGCATCTAAAGAGATCAAATACCTGAATATCTGTTAAATATTAGTGAAAAATAACTCTAAGATCAATCACATTTATTCCAGACCCTCTATTATCGTGAATTCATGGAATTCAACATGGATCCATCTAAATAGATAATCAAAGGCCATGATAAAATTAATCAAAAATCTTAGGAAAGGTTAGGTTGAAGGCATAGTTTATATAACTTGTGTCAGATTATGTATTCATGGTTTTCATCTATAAAATATTTTTCAATAAACACATGGGTAAACCATAGATACATATAAACACAATTGTTCCCTCATCTTACAAAAATTTCCAATAATACTCTATTAATGTATACATATACCTGCCATTTTGACTCATGTGAACCCTTGTACATTGATATTATATTCGTAAAATGGAGGGTAATAAATCTCAAATGAAACAAAAATATTCAACGGTTGTATCATCTAATGGACTATAAATAATCCCTACTAACCCCTGAAACAATGCAATGGACTGTTTTAAACACTTTATCCCTCACATTAAAGAACCGAATTTAAAATTATAAATCATCATGAAATACCATATGAACAATAAGAACCTCCAAATAACTTATTTTACCATAAAGGAAAACCATATATAGTTTCTAAACCACCCCATTCACTAGTGAGTAGTTTTTTACATCATATAATATTTATATATTTCCTATTTTTTGTGTAAATATATCATATTATATGATTTATTTGTACATAGTAAACTAATGAAAAAAATTTATGGGATAAAATAAAAGCACTGATTAAATACCTAGGGTTTGGGAACCTCAGTATCTATTTATATAATATATGCAATGTACATGTAACCTTTATATGATTCTTCTTGTGACTACACTAACAAATAACATAAAAACTTAATACAGTTATTCAAATATTAGAATATAGATCAACCCCCAACCTCCCTTAACCTTGAAAAAATGACCTTTTGATACTCTATTAACCTTTTAATAAGTAATTTTAAAAATTATTGATGAGATAAAATAAGTGAATCTATGTACCAAATAGAATATATATCCCATGATAATGAAATATTTCGTAACTTTTGATGAAAATTTGTAATTAAATTTTATCTAACAATATTAGGATATTGTTTTGGGACAATATAAAAATTAAAATTTTAGAACCCCAAGAATTCATCAATCACTAAGGCCAATAGATTAATAATTATAGTTACAAAAAGTCTATTAGGATAATGGATCAATGTAATAAAATAATAGTGGATGAAATAATGGATAATTTATTCAAATATCACATCACTAAAGAGGTTAAGACACTTATGTAGATGATCAAAATCATCTCCAGAAAAAATTGAAAATTTTAAAGTGTGTGTCAACTTCTTTGAACATAATATCCACACTTCAAAGGATTACCTTCTTATCCCAGAAATATAATTTATTATTAATAAAAAAATGTTTTTCGACCCATCTATTTCATGGATAAGAATTAGAGAGAAAAATAAATACATAATGTCCCCAGAGATGAATATTCAATAACATTTAAGGTTCACCAAATATAATATTTCCTATATTTTTTACCTTTACAGTTAAATAATATAAGATCTATCTAAAAATCATGATGTACAAAATGTATTAATCACATATATTAAAAATAGTGGTGTGAAATGCGTATCAATAGGTTGTTATGTGAAACTTATGATTAAATAACTTTTTTGATCATTAGGTTTTGTTTAGTAGGGTTTGATAACAAATACTGAAGATAGACCAACTTCAGATTTAATTTAGAGTTATATTTGGGAAATTTAGATGATTTTTTATTACTATTGAATCAAAGGATGGCCCTGAGAATAATGAAACAATCCTTGATAAGTACCCTAAAAACAAAACATTAGAGTTTATAGGACATTAATTATTCCCATAATAAATCAAGTGTATCATAAAAAATATCTGATATGTTTCTAAATTTAACAGAGATAATGAAGAAGTGCGAAACCGATCAGTGAGATAAGAATTTGTATGATTTATTTTGAAATACTCACGTAGTAATATTGACATTATACAATATTTATACAACTCATGGAAGATAGATTAATCAACCTCAATATGGTAATATTAAATGATCCACTTGGGATTTACATTCCTCATGTAAAATTGATGTTAGGGGAAAACCACTATTTTCTTGGTTAGAAAATTTTTCAAACTGAGACAAAATATTAAATAATTAACTTATCATCTCAATTTATTACATTTAGTGAAAAATTTGTGCCAATATTTATAAAATTAAGATATCCATTTGGCCTATGAATCTGATTCAATAAATTATATTATCAATTTTATATATTTAATGGATGGTTAGGAAGATGTTTTTACATTCTTCAATAGTTTGATATCTAGTTCATGTCCAAAGATGTATTAAAACTTTATGGAATTGCAGAATTTCTAGTAGCCAACCCAAATAAAAAAGAATTTCTCCAAAACAAGTATCTTCATGATCAGTATGTCAATTATTTTAATTAAACCTATCTAATATGGGAGATATACTTCAATGTAATATCTCTATGTCTAACTAAGAAAATAATATAAGAAAATAAATTTCATAGGGTTAACATAAGAGTAATTTTCAAGTCACCAATAATATAATTCATTTCATACTCTATTATTAAATAAAAGCGATAGACCAACAATTAGGAATAATACAAGGATCTCATTATAGGTTTGGAGTTATCATTATCAATCATAATCCCTCAAATTATCAACATTGGTGACATAGAATTAGTGATTAAAAAATTAGTCGTGTGTACACTATAAATATGATGAAATTGGTATTCTATACTAATCATATAATAGAGATAATAACACAAATTTTTATATATTTTACTATTTAATACATCCGATAATTAGGAAATTTCTATGTATATACACTATTTTTCACCCCATGTTTTTATGAATTAATTTTTCATATAAATTAAATTTTGTTAATAACTTCTCGTACACACAACAGCGAGTTGTAATGAACTATGACAAACAATTAAAATTATTTTTTAAAAATGAAATATTTTACCAATACATTAAACATGTTCAAATTAATTTCAATAAAAAAATTAAATATTAGTAAAAATTATTTAATAAAAACAAAACATAATGATCAAATGTTACCTAATTTTCGTTAATGTTATTATATGTTTCTAAAATAATATTTTCTATAAAAATGTTTCTTCTTTATTTTTGTGAAAAATAATAAAGTTAATTTTAGAAACATTATAAAATAAATTATTTACAAATAAAAATATATTTTAAATTATCATGTCAAAATTAACTTAGGGTTATTTTTAAATATTTTTCAAAATATTAATTTTTTGTTGAATAATGAAAAATATCGTATTTAATTTATCATTCAATTTTCATTTAAAGACAATATAAGGTTATTTTTAAGTTGTTTTAAAATAAAAAAATATATTAAAAAATATATATATAATCTAGTTTAACTCATTTTAATTGTTTTCATATTTAACTTTTATATAAATGTTTTTTAACATTTAAATATTTTCCCTTTCAAAAACTACTTTCTCATCGCTCCAATGGGATTAATTTAAATTTCAATTTTTTCATTTATGTTAATAGGATTTATTAATATGGATTTCATATATATAATCATCATGATTTATATTATATAAAAAGTTCAACTGAATGTTTTACTATAATTAATAGTAAAAACAATAAAAATAATTTACCACAATGAAGGTAGAAATGGGTTTATGAGGGAAGTAATCTAAAAAAATAGTGGTTAAAATTGACCAAATTATTTTCCAACAATCATTCAAGGGAAATATTTTGACCTTATCATGTATAATTCTCTATAATGTTCCATTTTTTATACTTTTGGCATTGAAAAATGTTGTTAAACCTTTTTATTTAAAAAATAACAAGTGACCAACTCAACTAACTTATAAAATTCCATCCATTAGCCTTCTATATTATAAAAAATAAAATACCTTTATCTGGAAACATTCCTACCCAAAAATCAATATTAAATACCTCAAAAAATATTAGAATCCTTGGTGAGATCTTAATTTCAATCTAGGATGGCTTTAGGTTAATCCTAAAAAGGTGGTCTGAAGAAGAGGTAATGTTTTTAACTATGTTTTTTATTTAAATATTTCTTCTAAATAATTAATATAAAATTATATTGTTCAGGTATAATAAAAACAGTACCTCCCATATACTAATATTTTAATATTTTAATGAAATATCCCATATATATCATCGTCTCTAACAATTAGGATACGAATACATCACTCTTGTGTATGGAAATGTCATGTACAAACCTGGGTCGACCCTGAACCTATCACTCGAGCAGGTCCGCAACATGTTCCAAGGGGCATTCTTGATCCCCCCAGACGGAAACCAGTATCAGGAATCAATGTATACACGTGAGGGAATTATTTAAGCCCATGATATAAAACTAGGACTAGATAAATAAATAGATCATACATAGCACGAAGTAAAATGACAACATAATTATATAAAATCATGTAACTGATCCTGATACAAAGTACCAATAAAAGAATAAAACTTGAAATAAGACTCTGCTACAACGATCTTAGGGTGACCCCTAGGTCACCTCCATCCAGAAGCCCAAAAACTATCTCACATGTGCATCAACTAAGGAAAATCATGAACAATGGTTGAAATTGCAACTAAAATGGTAACTGATAGGTGTGAGCTAAAAAATTATCACTAGGGATGCCAAAAGTAAACCACTGAATCCATGTGTTTCCTTACCCAAAGTTTTCTAATGAAATAAGTTTGGAAATACAGTTATAAATACAATGTTTTTCTATTTAAACAAAATAACACCTCTTTCCCACTATGAGAACCAACTTACGCCATATATTATTTCAAAAATAGTTTACCATTATTCCACTAAAACCAAACAAGTAATGTCTGGGATGTTCAAAAGGGAGATAAGTAAGTAATACAAGCTAAAAATAAACCAGTGTGTTAAAAAATAAACAAGAAATAAAAGCTAAACATAAATTAGTGTACCAAAAATTAATCAAGCAATACATTTTGTCACCATGGGAGAACATGAACATCCCTAGAAAACCCATGGACGCACACAGTTCGGAACCACCACCAGGCGTATGGTGAATCCCCATAGTATATAACCCATTCATCACCCTCATGACACAATCAACGTCAAATCCCACTTGGCCTATCTATCTTTAAGGGGAACTAACCCATCTAACCTCAGATGGTGAGAAACCCTCACTCGATAATATATAAGACTCCCAGGAACCCATGGTGGTTATAGTAATACTATTTAAGTAGGAGGCCCTTGAACCTGTAAAGTATCTCACCACACTTTCATACCTGAAACATGGATACCAATATATGATAAACCATAAGTGAGATCCCATATACAATGGTTCCACCTATTTATATACATACATTTTATTTCACATGAAAGTGCCAACCAGGCTTCTTTAACATATAACCTTTAAAACATTTTAAAAAAGGATTTAGGTTTCCAAAAGGGCCAAAACATTTATTCAAAATATCTTGCAAACACCATTCATAGATTAAAAAATAAAAATAGGCCCTTATCTTCTAAATACACATTCAAACAGTTCACAATTATCAAATATGCTTTTACCCTTTTCTGACCCATAACAAAACATCTTTCAAACTGAATGGCCAAATTTTAGATAACACATTATAAACCATGATTTACAAAACACATAAAGAAAAATTTTATAAAACTGCATTTAAAATACCCTTTATAATCCACTCAAGGCGAAAAACTATATTTGAAAATAAAAATCCATTTACAAAAAATCTTCCAAGAAAACACCAATTACCTTAAAACCATAACTGGAAACCTACCTTATTTATAGAACATAAATCAATCCAAACAAACATGAAACACTTTAAAAAAAATTAACATGTTTATCATGTTATACCAACATCTCCTTTTGAAGTAAAACATACACCGAGAAAACATCTTAAAGGCTTTCCATTAAAATCACCACTTCCCACTTTATTTTAAAGGAAAACCAACAGAAATCATGGAATACATTAAACCATTACAAACGTGTTTTAACACAATAACCAAGACATAACATAACCAAACCATTTTCATTAATGAAAAATATCATGGCAACATAATAACAGTGATACATTTCATAAGGCCCAATTACTTCTTAAAGAAATAAAAGCAATTCAAACAAACATTCTAGGAATCATAAAACAATTTTCTTTTACACTAAAACTCTTTTAAAACTTATTTTTAACAAATCAAAAAAATTCAAAATTTCAAAAATAATTTAAACAAGGGATCTATAGATGTGATAAAATAATTTATAAATTTATTCAAAATGGAAAGCATAAAAGGAAAATATTTTGGAAAGAAAAACATAGAAACACCTACCAAAACCTCATGTGATTGTAATGAAACTTCAATGGGAAGAATAATGATGCCCCGCTGAAAAAACGACACCAAAAATCCATAAGCAACACTATATACACATTAACCCTATCGTTTAGAATTCACCTAACAAGAAACCCCACATACAAACCCTAGAAATTAAGTGTGGAGAGGAGAATAAGGGAAGACAACTTACTGGAAGGAGCCACTGGAAGGACGAGCAGCCACCAAAACAAGTGTCAGAGAGGAGGAGGGCATGGGTGAATGGGGTGTATGAGGAAGAGGGGTTTATGAGGGTAGGGCGAAGAAGGGGTGAGTGCATGAGATAAAAAAATAGGGTATGCATGAGAGAATAAGGAGAGATGTGTTATTAGAGTGAGAGAATTAAAAAATGAATTAATGGTGGGGTGAATGAGAGAATATGTTGATTGAAGAGAGGGAATAAAAAAGATAAATGAATGAATGGCATAAAGAAGGGGTATGTGTGAAGGATAAATGAATTAGGGGAGGTGTGATTAGGGAGAGGGAGATAATGTAGAGAGGGTTAAAAAATAGAAATAAATGGGTGAGAGGAGAGAGGCCTGAGTGATAAATAAAAGTGGGGAGGTGTAATTGGAGAGAGGCATGAGAGAGGGAAATAATTAGTAGAAGAAAAACAATAAATAAAACAATATAGGGAGATTGTATACAGGAATTATAGATGGAGATAATGGGGAGTAAAAATAATTAAATAAAAGAAGATAGGGAGAGTGGGTGTGTGTGATGGGAATAATGGGGTGTATGTGTTGGGTAAAAAGAAAAAAGTGATTAAAACCCATAAAACAATTAAGTACAATAACAAATAAATAATAAAAAATGGTTTTAATAATAATAATAATAACAATTACTACAATTCACAAACAATAATAATAACAATATTTTTAAGAAAAAATTTATAATAATTTTAAAAATTATATAATCATTACAACGCCATTAATTTTTTTAATGATAATAAAAATAATAACAATAATATCCATAATAATAAAAATCATATTTTTAATATATTTTTTAATAATAACACAATTTATAACAAACATATAATAATAATATTTATAACAATTAAATGGTAATAAGATCATTAACAATTTTAATTAAAAACACATTTTTATCTTCACAATAATGTTATTATTATTATATCTCAAACAATTCATTTCTTTAATTCCCATATAGATTTATTATTCTATATAGTGTTTAACTGATGGGGAAATTTGGGCCAACCTCATAGTTACCTCCAACCATGCGGTGCATGTGCATCCGTACAAAACCCTCCAAAAATATGAAATATCAAAAAAAAAATTAAACATGCATTCGACCTGCACCTTGACGAGTTTAACTGAAGCCAAGAAATACTAAAATAAAACAATTTAAAAGGTTGGGGTGTGACAATTCTACACCCCAAAAAACTTTTATCCCCCAGAAAATCACCCTTCTAAAAGACAACAAAAACTCATGTCAATTCTTATCCAAAACTATTGGGAAATAATGATCCTTTAGCTAACTATTAACTCTACATGTTACACCCAAAAAAATCAAAGAAAAATCCTAACACAAAACTAGTGTGGAATAGGAGAGTGTTCTGCCCACCACAATAATTCTCCTAATGTAAGAATTTAGAACTCAAACACACCACACCGATGGGGGGGGGCTATGAAACTCCCATCCGAACATACCGATTTCTCCATATGAGTTGATCAACAACATTGAGAGTTAAGCGGAAAACCACTACAAGGCCACCCAATTTATCAGGGCACCAGATTAAGGAACATCCTATAACAACACCACCATAACTATGAATTCCTCACACTGGTCTAAAACTCTCCAACACCTCACATCTCCAAATGATCACTAACAAAATCATGACCAACCCACACACGGCCAACTACTCTTTTAAGAAAAGTAAACAATTATAAAGGTCACATTTAGAAGAACTAAACTACTATGATCACAAAAGGATAATTTCATCACACTGTCATAGTAAAAGATGGACATAAAATAGCAGGAATAAAAGAATAATGTAACCCTGAATGTCTCTATTCTAAAACAAAATATAATGAACTATACACGGTCTCACATGAATATGACACGCTGAAAATGTAAGATCTTAACTAGGGGACCTAAGGTTGGGCTCTGATTGCTAAATCATCTTATGCCTCATAGTCAGACACTATAATCCCCCAATCATAACTCCTTCCTTGAACAACGCTTCCCACATAACTTCACATGGTGACCCGAATGGCACCACGATGACAACACTTAGCGGGGATACATCCCGATGGCTTGGAATTCCCTAACTAGCCATACTGATGGCACGCCCAAACACATCATGATGAACTAGGTTCCAATATAAATGAAGATAACCCCTTAGGAATGGTTCATCCTGCATGCACTCCTCAACAGATAGGTAACCTTAACAAAAACCAATTATCACCAACTACTCACCAAGCTCCAATGATAATAAAATAACCAAACTACACTAGTCCTAAACTAAACCCTTAAACAAACCCAAAACAACACTAACCTTAACAACATAGGGAGTTCCTAACCACACAAAGACAAAATAAACATCCATTAAGTCAATTAACTACCTCTAAGAGACCTCTAACACCTTAAACGACAATGAAACTTAAAATAACATAAATATGGGAATGACTCATTAGCAAGACTACAGACCTTTTTTGGTGGAATTCTCAGAAGAACACAGGAAACACACAACCAAAACATGCCTCAACCCAAAACACAATCGAGAAGAACACCTCATGCTACGGAAACTGGCCTAGAAGCTAATCAAATAGAAATACAACCAAAAAACTCTTTTCCAAAATAACCATTTTCCTTTAAATTTCAGAACTTCCTTATCCAAATATCATTTTTAAAATACCAAAAAAAAAAAATTAATAGCCAAAAAACCACTCCCTTAGAAAAAAAACAATTTCCAAAACCTTTAAATTTTAGAACCCATCCCAGGAATCCTTTGGATCATCACAGGTGTGTCCACACATTTCTGTCTGCATCACCCATAAACAAGTTACCAACCCCCATACACACATACAGTAAACACCCACACACATTTGATCTTCCATAAAGAGTACCAAGGGCCACATCCTTTCCTCATTGAAACCCAATCATTTATTAAATCAATTCCAATTTTCAAACTCTCTTTACTAATTTAAACTCATTTTAGAGAATACATTTTCATTTAAAAGACCCACTTCCATTTCCAAAATAAGGCTTTCACTAACTGAAACCATTGTAGTACAACTTAAAATGAACCACCGGATTGAGGAACTAACAGTTACACTTAACCTGACCACATGGTAGTGAGTCGTGTTGGAATCTTCCACAATTAGAAGGAACTTAAACCATGAACTAGGACTCCACATGGGTCACTGTTCCATGTGAGGTCATTATGTGACACTAGTTTGATTCTGATGACAACCATCAATAAAAACCAGTGATGTATGACACAAATCCTAGAATACCCCTGGTGACTCGAGGTTTAGAACAAGAAAGGGATTATGACTCCCTTACCCTACCTACCTCTCGAGTCCCGACAGTCATATTCTCCATCTACCAAACACCCCAAGTAACTAGGGCCTTCTATGATACTATTTTATCATGTACCAACCCAGGTCATCCCTGAACCGATCACCCGATCCAGTCTGCAACATATTCAAAGTAGTATTCCCGATCCCCCTGGGATAGGAACTAGTGATGGGCATCAAATTATATACATGAGGTAATGATTTAATCCCACTAGAAAAAACTAAGACATGATAAATAAATAAAACATATATAGATTACAACAAATTGAAAAATTAATCATTAAAAAACAACTGGTCCAAATAGAAAATACCAATAAAAGAATATAACTCGAAACAAGATTCAACTACAATGATATATGTGTGACCCCTTGGTCACCTCCAACCACAAGACCGAAATGTCTCTCACATGAGCAGCCACAAAGGAAAATATAGGACAATGGCTGAACCTAAAATTGAAATGGTAAAGGATAGGTGTGAGCTCAAAAATTCTTAGTGAGGATTCCAAAAGTAAACTATCGAATACATGTGTTTCCTTAACCAATGTTGTCCAATGAAACAAGTTTGGAAATACAATTATAAAAATAAATTTTTCTCACATAAAAAAAATAACACCTCTTTGCCAGTAATAGAATCAACTCACAACATATATTATTTGAAAAATAGTGTTTCATATTATAAATAACACCAAACAAGTGATTCCATGGCTGTTCAAAAGGGAGACAGTTAAATTATACCTATTGAAAATAAACTAGTGTCATATAAAATAAACAAGAAATACAAACTAAAAATAAACATGTGTACCATAAAATAATCAATCAATACATGTTATAACCATGGGAGATCTTGAACATCCCTAGACAACCCATGGACGCACTCGGTTCAGAACCACATGTCAGTGAAGGGTGAAACCACATAGTCTGTAACCCACTGATCACCCTCACGAAAAAATCAGTGGAAAATCCCACCTGGCCTCTCTATCTACCAGGGGTCAGCAACCCATGTAATTGAGGATGGTGAGAAACTATCACTTGATATTCTATAAGACTCCAAGGAACTCATGGTGGTTATATTAAAACTATTTAAGTAGGAGGCCTTTGCACTCATGAACCATCTCACTGCACTTGCCTACCCTAAAAATGGACACCAATATACGATAACCCCTAAGGGATGTCCATCCTATAAAGGTGACCCATGTTTATATACATATATTTCATATCACATGAAGGTTCCAATCAGGTTTCTATAACTTATAATCTTTAAAAAATTTCTGAAAATGTTTAAGGTTTCCAACAATGCACAAACATTTATTCAAAATATCTTGAAAAACTATTCTTACATTTACAATGATAAATGGACCCTTAACTTCTAAACAAATATTCAAAGACTCCCCAATTATCAAACATGCTTTTACCCTTTTCTGACCCACACCAAAAAAGGTTTCAAATCGAATAGCCAAACCTAAAATAACACATTATAAAACATGATTTTCCAAACACTTAAAGTAACACTTTACAAAACCAAATTTAAAATACTCTTTAGAAACCACTCAAGGGGAATAAATTTAATTGAAAACTAAAATCTATTTAGAAAACTAAACATCCAAGAAAACACCAATTACTTTAAAACTATAACTTACCACCTACTTTATTTAAAGAACATAAAACAACACAAAAAAGCAATAAACCATTTCTAACACATATTAACATGTTTTATATTCTATACCCACATCAAACTATACACACCTGGAATCCTATTTTGATGCCAAACACACACCATGAAAACATCTTAATGTTTGGCCCCTAATCATCACTTTTCCACATTATATTAATGGACACCAACTAAAAACATTGAATCCATTAAACCCTTAAAAAAGTGTCTTAACACTATAACCAAGCCATAACACAACCAAACCAAGATCATTAAAAAATGTAATTAAAACATAATAATGATGATACATTTCATAAGGTCCTAATTCCATCTAAAGTAAACATAAGAAATTCAAAAATGCATCTTAGGTATCATAAAACTATTCAATTTACATTAAAACTCATTTAAAACCTATTTTTAACAAATCAAATAAAACCCAAATTTCTACAATAATTTAAACAAGGGTTCTATGGAGGTCAAAATCTAGTTTATAAATTTATTCAAAATAGAAAGCATCAAAGGAAAGGTGATAGTAATGAAAAACATGGAAATACATACCAAAACCTCATGCGATTGGAATGAAACTACAACGAAAGTAATAATGATGCTACACACACAAAACGCACACCCAAAATCCAATAGAAACACAAGATAAACATTAAAACTATCATTTAGGGTTTACCCAATAAGAAACCCCACATATAAACCCTAGAAATAGAGTGGGGAGAGTAGAATATTAGAAGAGAACTTACTAGAAGGAACTTCTCAGAGGACAAGCATCTACCAGAAGATGTGTCGAAGGGGAGGAGGGAATGTGAGATGGGGGTATAAGGAAGAGGGGTACATGAGTGTATGGGGAATATGGGGTGAGCGCATGAGAAAAAAATAGTGCATTTGTGAGAGAATTAGGGGAGATGGGTTATCAGAGAGAGGGAATAAAAAATGAATTAATGGTGGGGTGTGTGAGAGAATTGGGTGATTGGAGAGAAGGAATAAAAAAGAGAAATGGATTAATTACATAAATAGTGGTGATGCATGAGGGATAAATGAATGTGGGGATGTGAAATTGGAGAGAGGAAGATAATAGAGAGAGGGATAAAAAATGGTAAATAAATGGGCGAGAGGAGAGAGGCGTGATTGATAAATAAATGTGGGGAGGAGTGATTGGAGAGAGGTTTGAGGAAGGGAGATAATGAGGAGAAGAGAAAAAATAAAGAAATGATGATCGTGATATTTGAGAGAGGTGTGAGAGAGGGATATAATGGGGAGTAAAAAACAATAAATAAAAGAAGATAAGGAGAGTGGGTGGGTTTGATGGGAGTAATGGTGTGTGCATGTTGGGTAAAAAGAATAACAAGTATTTAAAACTGTTAAAAAATTAAGTACAGTAACAAATAAATAATAATAAAATGGTGTTAATAATAATAATACTAATATTTGAAATTTAAATAACAATAATAGTAAAAAAATTTTAATGGAAATATTTATAATAACTTTAAATATTATATTATTATTACAACGCCATTAATTTTCTTAATGGTAATAGTAATAATAACAATAAAAATAATCTTAATCTTAATCTTAATTTTATACATTTTCTTTTAAATAATAAAAAAATTGATAAGAGATGAATAATAATTATATTTATATCAATTTAAAGACAATAAGATCAATAACAATTTTATTAAAAAAATTATACACACAATTATTTTATTATTATTATTTCATAAACATTTAATTTATTTCATTTTTATAATGATTTATTATTTTATGTAGTGTGTATCGGCTGGGGAAATACGTGCTGACCGCACTATTACTGCAACCGTAGTGCTTGTGCATCAGTCCAAAACCCACCAAAAACATCAAATATCACAAATAAATTAAACATGAATTCAACCCAAATCTATAAGAGAGTAACTAATGCATCAAAAAAATGAAATAAAATAATTTAAAAGTTCATGGTGTGACAAGAAATCTAACACCTCATGAACTGATGTTATTTTATTCAATAAACACCTATCATAACAATATATAATGATTATTTAAATATTTAGTTATGATATATATGATATTATTATTAGTTTTTAATTATTATATAATATATTCCTTTTACTATCCATTAAATGGGAATATGATAACTTCGCTCATGTGTATGTTACAATATTGTTATGGGTTTTTTGATACAATCTCACCATTTATCAAGATCATTTATGATTTTGTTTTTAATAATGAATGTTTGTAATAAATCTCTAAAGAAGAAAATTAATTTTCTTATACTCCAAATATTTTAAAAATTGAATATTTTACATTAATTTTTTCCTATTTAAAAACTCAAGAGCTAAAAGGAATGTTTTTCTGAAAAATCATCGTTCTTTCCCTCTTGGGTCAAAAACACTTTTTATTAAAAAACCGTGTTTTCTAAAAATGTTTTAAATTATTTTAGTATTATCTAAATGATTTTTTAAATTAATTATTAACCTTATTGATTTATTTATTTTAAATGAATCATATTGTCCTTTTCCAAAAAAGTCTCATTTTACTTTTACCAAAAATATGAATGTAACATTTGTTTTAATGGGTATGCTAAGAATAGAATTTCCCATATTTGTGAAAATAATTATTTTTTGATTCTGCCATTTTGTATTTTGAATGATTGTTTCAAGGAAAAGTTTTTCAGATTTTTTTGTTGAATTACTATTTTTAATAATTTATAATCTATGTATGGTGTTTTCCTTACGAAAATATCCAAGTGATATTTTATGATCAATGTCTATTTAAGATGAAATCCTTTGATGTTACATATTCTTTATAGGGGATATGATCTATGGATTCTATTCTTACTCTATCTCTTGATGGTTTATGTTTATTATGGAAGGATAATTATGATACATGTTTCTATTTCATGGGTTATACCATGATAAAATTCATATGAGAACAACTTCTTTATATAATGTTTATGCAATGATGAAATTTTAAAAGTATTTTGAATCCTATTTCTTTTACAGATGATTTTATTTATGAAATTTTTATGAAACCTATATTTTCATGGGTTCTAACATAATGATTTTTATGATATTAAGTGATATGTAAGTAAGACTATCATTACGTGGCTTCTTTCACCTATATCTCCCCCCAATTACTTGGGTAAAGATTGATATATCATGAGATGAAAACACCATTATGAGGGTTTGGGGACTGAAACCATTTCACTATGATAGTCTTTTCATTTATCC
Organism: Viscum album; assembly: GCA_963277665.1. Taxonomy (NCBI): domain Eukaryota; kingdom Viridiplantae; phylum Streptophyta; class Magnoliopsida; order Santalales; family Viscaceae; genus Viscum; species Viscum album. Next base: position 1,979,822,484 of record OY728133.1, read on the forward strand.
TTTAACTATTATGTAATTTATTTCCAATGCTTATGTGTATTCTAAAAATCTATACAGTATGCTAATGTTATGTTCTCAAGTTTTATTTTCATTGATTCCTTTATGATTCCCATCTTATGTAATACCAAAATTTTCCATTATTCAGGTTTCTGATAATTGATATATAGGATATGGTTTTAAAAATTTTATTCTCATATTCTTATTACCTTATTTCCATGATATAATATTATCTCCCTTGTTTTCCATTTCTGAAAATTGGAGCTAACCCTTTCTTATGATTTTTTTAAATATGATATAATGAAAATTATTATATGTGATATTTTTAAGTAGTGTTTCCATTATCAAGAATATATTAAGAGATCATATATCTCACTTATTAAAAAGTTTTTTTTTTAGTCTATGTTTTTAATGATAATATACATAAATTTTTTGGCATGTATCATTATAATATTTATTGAATATTAATATATTAACATGTAATATTTTTTGTGTGATGAGTTTTGGTCTCTAAAGTTGGTATCGTTGAATGGTGTAGTTAGAAATTATAAAATGGTATGATAAAACATTATTACGATCCCATATACTATATATAAGGATAATTCTAAGGATGATATCAGTATAAGAAAATTCCCTATAATATTTTTTAAGGATTGAGTATGTGGTTTCCATAATATTGATTCTCTCACTAGATACTAATAGGGGTTGTGGTTCTAGAATAAGGTTATCTAAGTATAATATCTCCAATAAAGGCATGTTAGGATTTACTAAAGAATTATATAGTACTGGACAGTGGTCTTTTCTGTACAAATATTTTGATACTCCCATGGAATAAGATTTGGAATTTCAAAAACTCATTACAAATAATCATAAAGAATTTAAGAAGATGATGATTATGAATAACCTTGGATAAACCTAATGCCTAGTATCTTAAAAAAATTTGGATTTCAACATCCTATAGGTGATTTTTTATGATTATTGGGTTCCCCAATATGTTCATTATTTCTAACACTACGATTTTTGGTGTTAAACAATGATAGGAACCTGAAGGAACGATGTCAATTCTATGGCTGATGTACAATGCAATGATTTTACTCTTGATTAATTAAATATTATGGAGGATGGAATAAAAATTTCATTTCAATGACCAAAAATAATTCTAAAACCATGAATCATGTTGAGATACCAAATGGGATATGTAGGGAACCCTGTTATATTGACTCCTTCATGAGTCATCATCCACCTTCTTTTAATGGTTCTACTAATATGCTAGTTGATGAGAAATGGATCAATACCGCTAAAAATATATATTTTTATTATATATTTTTCAAAACATGAAAAATCCATTTTGTTTGTCTAAAATTTGGAAGGATAAGTGTATAAATAGTGGACTCTAATAAATAATTCATGAAAACATGATGAAATAGACTCAATAGAGTGGGTTGAGTTTAAAAGCCTATTTATAAACAGAAAATCCTTCATAATCACCACACAAAAATATATATGGAATTACATGCAATAAAGAAAAATTATGACTAATCTATTAGTACCTATGAAGAAACATTTAAAATACTTATGAGGTATTATTAGGGAATAATCATCTACCGTGAAATTAAGGATTGTTGATTCTTTGATGTCTTAAAACTCAGTTGATAAAGGGAATTATCCATAAAGTACTTCATTAGATATGAAAAAATAAATATATGTTCTGTTAAATAGGGAATGGAGATCAATGTTACCCATAAATATCATGGTTTTTAAGAAAACAAATTGGAGTTGCAAAGAAACTCTAAGTACAATAGAGAGAATAATATGAGCCTTCCTTCATGATTAAATTATGGAAAGAAACATGGAGGAAATTTTCTAAAGGGGAATGTTAAATTATTTATGTTTGGAATAGAATGTGATTGGGAAATAAAATACCAAATAATTGAGAATAATTTAAAAGGTTAATTAATTAAAGATAAATATCAACAAAATAAACCAACTGCACTTTAGTGGGTTAAATTCAAGAGTATGCACATTATTCTAACATGTATTCAAATATGAAGTTTAATGGTGATGATCGATGTACAAAAACTCTTAATCCAAATGGTAATGGGAAATCCCATGTGATCACTATTTTTTATAATGTTTTTTATAACAGCATGTTGAAATGTACACTTACCATCAACTCCAGAAAAAATAATGCCTTATTTGAATCTACCCAATATTTAAAATTAGATTAATTTTTTAATGGTATCTAGATTCCGCACACATTATTAGATATATAATTATCAGTTATAACCCTTAATGTTATGATGATCACATATCAATTATTTCATTCCTCTATAATTGTGGTTTGTTTGAATTTTCTTCCTATAAATCTTATCAGTCTTCACCCGGTTGTATTTAATGTTATCCTAAGAATGAAATAAATTTATCTACATATTTCACAAATTTATTTTTGAGAAAGGGAATTCCCATTTGTTATTCTAAAAAATTCAATGATCATCTATCAGTGTGATGTTAGATATAAACTTCTAATAGAAATCACATCGATTGTATGTGTTTCGATTTCTATTCAAGATGGGTTTTTATCTCATATAGTCTGGGAGAAACTCACAATCGATGATGTTTCTATTGTATGGGAGGTTCATGAGGTGTTCCCAAAATAGTTTCCTAGACTTACACCAAAATTTGTTGTTGATTTCTCAATATAAATTATATCCGGTACAATGGTTACATCAAATACTCACTATGTAATATCCCATATAGAGTATCAATAATTGAAAACAAATTATTGGAGATCCTTAAAATGGGATTCATTTTCCCAACTGTTTCACCATGGGGTGCACATATTCTCTTTAAAAAAAATTATCTTTTATGTTACTCTATAATGATTATCTAGAGATGAACAAGATCACTTTTAGTAACATATATCTTCTACCACATAATGATGTCTTATTTGATCTACAATGCGAATTTCAATAATTTTCCAATATTGACCTTCATTCAAGGAATCATCAACTGAGGGCTGAGGAGGATATTACTGAGAAAACATTCCATACAAGGTATTGACACTATGAATATATAGTGGTTTTATTCAGACATATCAATCCCCCTCTAGTTTTCAGTTATTTAATGAATAGAGTCATTAGATATTAACTGGATTATTTTATCGTAGTGTGTTTAAGTGATCATATTGTGTTTTAGAAGGGAATGGAAGAGAATGAACATTACATTAGAGTATTATGAAAACCATAAGTAATGATAAACTATATGGAAATTTTAAAAAGTGTGAATGTCAGTCAAAAAAGGATTCATTGTTGGGTTATTTAATCTCAAGAGATGGTATATCTGTAGATCAATCAAAGTTTTAGGTGTTAAATATTTTCTCAGACCAACCACAGTGAATGAGATAATTAATTTTTTGGTTTAACTAGACATTTTAAATGTATTATATATTATTTTTATTTTTATCTAACCCACTAACCATGTTAATTTATATTGGATCCAAGATCCCCTAAATAGATGAGTGTGTGGAATATTTCAAAGATCTAAAGAGACGATTTCTCAGTATAAATATATTTACATTAACATATAGTGGTGAGGGGTTTTTCAATATATAATGATGAATTCATGATGATATTGGGATTCATTCTTATGAACAGTGACATAGTTGTAGCTTATTCCTCAAAAAAATTGAAGGCTCATGAGAAAAATTACCCAACTCATGTTTTCGAGTTAGCTATGAGAATTATTTTATTAATGACATTGATTAATTATCATTATAGGGAAAATGTTGATATATATACTGATCAAAAATACATAAAATATATATTCACATTGAATGAGTTGTATAGGTTCTGTAGAATATGGTTATAGCTGATTAAATATTTTTATTTCACAATAAATTACCACCCTCAAAAACCAATCAAGGTGGTTAATGCTTGGATTTGAAATGATCATTATTTAATATCCATGTTGATGATAAAAAATTTATAATATTTTTGGATTTTCAAATGATGGATGTGTAAATATTGATTTAAGGGGACTAGTATTATCTAGATCAATTGATTATTTAACAATCTATCCATGTGAAGATTAAAGAGGTATATAAACAAGATTTAAATCTATAAAAGATAGTTAGAAAAATTATATAATTTTACAATCATCATGATATAATAAAAAGGTTACTGAAATAAATATTTGTTTCATCCATACTATATTTAATTATAGAGATATTATAGGGAGATAGTTGTTCTTCATTCTCTATTCATTTTGGAAGAAAAAAAGATGTATAGATATTTGAAATAGTATTTCTAGTGGTTTGACATGGAGAGTGATATTGAAACGTTTTTATCTTATTTAATTGTATGTGTGTAAGTTAATGATTATATAAAAATGTATAGTGGGATTTCACATCCATCACACTTACCATATTGTAAATAGGAATCCATCAATATATTTTTTTTCTAACTCCAATAAATGCTAAAAGAGAATAATGTTATATGTGTTCTAATTGATCTCCATTAAATTTTTTCACACTTCATCACTATTATATAATATTAACCTCTATATAATATTTCTTGTATATTCATGATGGATGTGTTATGGTTTCATATTCTACCATATTCAACTATAACTAATCAGAATTTGAGGTTTTCCGCAAAGTTCTGGTGACGTCTTCAAGAATCTCTAGATATGATGTTGAGTTTCAACACCGAAAAGTCATCCTCAGAATGATTGTCAGTCTGAGAGAAAAATTAAAAACATATATTATATTTTGATATCATGTTCCCCAGATTTTAAGGGTGTTTGGGATCAATGACTATATATAGTTGGTTTTTCAAACAATAATAGATTTTACTCGAGCATTTATAGGGATCCTAATGATCCCTTTTATAGAAATATGTGTATAGATTAAATGTTCTTGAATAAATATTGATAAATAATGATATTAGGACCTAGGAAAGTTGATAAGAAGGAATATATGGTTAAATCCATTCAACTACAGACAAGGATAATAGAAATTAAGTAGAATCATTATACTTACAAATCAACATTATGATTTGGAATTTGAATTTAGTGGCATATTTTTTCTAAGAATTTCTCCACGGAAGAAGGAAACGAATATTTAAATAGGGTAAAATTGATCCCTACAGATATTTTTTACTCTATAATTCATGATCATGTTGGTAATATATCCTATTTATTTACAGTTCTACCAAACCACTATCAAGCTCACTGTGTGTTCTATATATCTATCCTATTGGCATACATACCTAAACTTTCATATGTATTAAACATAGTGGTCATACAAATGGGTCTACATATTTATTATATGCAAATCTCAATCAATATTTTGTATCAAATAGTCATAGTTCTAAGAAACAATACAACTCATCTGGTCAATGTTTTGGGTGAAACCACCAGTTTGAGGAAGCTATTTGGGAAATTGAAGAAATGAGGAGGTAGAATTACCCTCATATAATGGTATTTAAGAGACAAAATTTTTAAGGAAAATGTAATTTAAATGGTTTTTAACATAAATCCTTGAATTTTTATGATTTACTGTTTTTTAATTAAATTAAATTTTTTTCATAGATTGTGTTATATGCAACACAGAGTTTTAACGAAGCACAACAAACTCTTAATAAAATTATTTAAAAAATAATTTTATTACCTAGATTTTAGCCTTTTAAGAATGTATGTGGATATAAAAATTTTAAATATTATTTATAATTATTTTTTATAATAAAGTAATATTGATAAATATTTACATAATTTTTTGTACAGTCTTTATATGAATCGAAAATAATATTTTCAAAGAAAATGCTTTTTCATTTTTGCAAAAATAATTAAATTATTTTTTTTAAAACATTTAGAAAAATAATTTATAAATTTAGTATAATTTTTTAAATTATAATTTCAAAATTATCTTAGGGTGATTTTTTTTATTTTTCTCAAAATATAAATTTTTTGAATAATTATGAAAAATACAGGTTCTTACTGAAAACTTTCGTTCCATTTAAAAAAATTATAAGGATATTTTTTTTTATAATGTCTGTTTAAAAGTTAAATTATTTTAATAATATACCTAGTAATCCAATATATTTCCCTACTATCATTTTCATATTGAATTATCATATAAAAATTATTCAATACTTTTTATCATTTTCTCTTTGGAAAATTATTTTCCAATCGCACATGCATGTTTAATTTTAAATTACAATTTCATAATTATATGAATGGAATTTTGAAAAAAAATTCCAAATTCTGATCAATAAATATTTATTTTAACAAATATTCTAAACTTAATTTTTTACCAAGTTTAATAGTAATCACATTAAAAATTATTTTTTGTAGTTAACGTAAAAATGGGTTTATTGGGGGTTAAACTAGAGAGATAAGGCTTACAATTGACCAATAACATATCCAACACCAATTTTATTGTCATATTGTGAACTTATCATGTCTATGTCTTTATAATGTTTCCTTTATTAAACTTTTTTCATCTGAAAAATGTTGGTACACCTTTTTTCCTTTCAAAAATTAGAAATCTTCCTCTGACCTCACTTACAAAAGGCCACCCCTTATCCTCTCCTCTTCACACATTAAAATAAATTTATTATAGTAAATAATTGAGCAAAAATATTTTTTATTTACCTCCACACATCCAATATTTCTTGGTGAGATAAAAAATCCAATCTGTGAGGGATTTTGGTAAAACCTAAAAAGGTTTTATGAAGTAAAAGTAACATTTTGACATATGTGTTTATTTAAATTATTCTAATAATTCCTTCCAATATTTTTTAAATATTATTATATAAAAACAAATTTATCTTTCATATTCAGATATTTTATTATATTCTGGGTATAAACTATATCCTTCTCCACCACACTCAAATATGATATGAAGTAATCATTTTTGTGTATGGTGGACTATCACCTCTTGAACCGATGTCATTCATTTTGAATCACTTGCTCTTAGAAATATATATAATGATGTATTAAGTATTTCTATAAGATATATATATATCGAATTATTATATTTTAGGAATTATTATATAAAATATAACTTTTTACTATCCATTATGAGGTATGCGATAACATCACTTGTGCGTACTACACTACCATCTTGTGAAGCGGTGTGATTCATTCACACTTTACATGAAGGTAATAATTTTCTTTTTAATGAAAATATATAATATATGACAAAAAATGCTTCTATAATGTTAATATAGTATTTATCTTTATTTACTTGAATTCCTCAAGAAAATGGAAACAACGTTCATGCATACGTACGACATACAGTGTCCATGAACATTTTATATCATTGTATATCTATAATATCAATGGAATAATATAAATACATAAATAATGAATATATAATATATTTCTATAATATTTAAAATTATTTATATTATGGAAACATTATCAATATAATACTACAAAAAATAACCAATCAAAACATACATGAAAACAAAGTAGTTATTGCTCAAAATGTGACTTTAACATGGAATCATTAATAAATGGGTAATAAATGTTCATAAGTCATATATGGAATTATATATATATATATATGGTTCTTTAATATATTTATAATTAAAATATTAATATTATAGGAAATTTTTTAACATGTACAAATTAATTATAGACTTAATGTAAGGGAATTTTGTCACGCTTTTACATTCTTGAGGCAGAAGACATATTCACCATATATTTATTTTCTGAGGTTTATATAATTTCCATGAATGAAATTTATAATTTTTTCCATGAAAAGTAATTTTATTTACATAGTAATTGATTTTATAGTTCATGTGTTACTAAAACCAGTAAGGTATTTTTGTCTCAATTTTTCTTTTTTGGGACATTAATTTTTCCCCAATATTATATTTTAAGGAGTATATACTACTCCTTCGGAATTTAATATAATTTATTTATTTATTATAGTGATATTGTATATTTTCTTTAATATTATTATATAATGTTTATTTTGATTTATTATCACTAATGTGGAATATTTTATATGATATAATCACATAATTTATGGGGATGGTTTATCATTATGTTTCCGATGATGAAATATTATAATCCACCACTCAAGAAACTCATAAATTTTATTCTCCAATAATTCTATCATAAAAATAAATTTTAACCTTAATTTTCTCCTCATTATGTACTTAAGAGTTTAAAATAATATTTTTAATAAAAATCATCTTTGTTTCTCTCTTTGGTAGAAAACCGTTTTTATTCAAAAACCATGTTTTCTATAAAAAAATTCCCAAAATGATTCATAAATTATCCGAATGATTTATTAGTGAAAATTTTATTACTATTTTAACATTTAAAAAATATTTTTGAAATGAATCATCATTTCATTTTCAAAATAATGTATGTTTTTATTTTATCTAATATGATTAAGGACTATTTGTTTTAACATGTGTGGCATGAATGAAATTTACTAATGCCATGGAAATATTTTCATTTGAAGAATACTTTCTATAATTCGAAATATATATTCGAAGAAAGTGTTTTTTAATTTTAAATGAATTTGGGTTTTAAAAATGTTATTTTGAATGTGAAAGGTGTATTTTCCTCAACAAATGTTTCAAGTGATATTTTAAAATCATTTTCAATCTATGATGACATCATTTGATCATACTTATGCCTTAATGGTGATATTATACATAGATAAAATTCTTTTTTCCAATATGGTGTATCTTTAGGATGAAACAAAGTTTATGAATACCATTTCTCTTCTATAGGATATATGATGATAAAATTCTTGTGAAACCCGCATCATTTTTAATGTGTTTTTCTATGATGAAATGATAAATTGATTATGAAACAATTTATTTTTCATAAGTTATGGTATAAAAACAGATCATTTCATTGTCTATGATATGATGATTATTCTATGATATTGTGGCACAAGTATGAATGATTTTATTAATGTGATAGCTGTTTCCTATAACTCTCTACAAATAATTTTGTAAATATTGATATCTCATGACATAAATAGGAGTACAAGGGGGTGAATCCAGTTCAGTAACGGACTCTATCCACTCTAATAGTCTTGATAGTGAACCTTGAATACTAGTATGGTTTGGTGAGTAAAAACATTCCACATTGAAATTATTGGGAATAATCCTCTAAATACTGAGGAAATTATTTTCAATGCTTATGTGTATGAAATAAAATTATGCCTTATTACTATGATATATTTTTAGGGTTCAAGTTCACTGATTCCATTATGATTCATGACTTATAAATGACCACTATTTATACCAAGACTCATGTTTATGTTCTTCGATATATAGGGTATGGTATTAAAATTTCAGTGCCATGTTCTCATACCCTTATGCTCATGATATATTTATATCTACCTCTTTTACCATTATATAGCTTATCTTCCATTTTCCCGGGATATGATAATCGGTATTACATTTGATATGTCTAATTAGGGTGTTATTTGTTAAGAACACAGCACAAGATGACATAGATTACTTATAGACTAATGATTTGAGTCCAAACATCCAAAAACACTATACCTAAGATATTATGGAATGAATCATTATGTTATGAATAGAATATTCATATATAAAGATGACATATTTAAGTATGGGAATTTTGGTTATCTACACATTCATTAATTTGGTAACTACACTTTCTAACACTGATTACTATATGATGATCATCTATGTAGCCCATTGAAGTAAGGTAACCCCTTTTAAATATAAAAATAATTGGAGTAAATGATATTTACACCACCTTTTTCCATGAAGAGTCTTAATTTCCAAAAAATGACTAGATGGTTATTTAGATTTTCTAAATAGTATAATATCTCTAGAAAACAAATTCTTCAAAAGCCATGGATAAAAGGGAAAGAATAATTATATGTGAAATGAATTTAGTCCTTTATTATGAACTAATTTACAAGAAGAAACATAACAAGAAAAGTTTCAAAGAGTAAATTATATGGTTAATTAAAGATAGAGAGACACTCAATGTTATAAAGGAGGTTCATTTTATTACTTATATATCCCATCAAATAGGTTTCCATATCTCTCACCATATTATAAAACATGGTAGTTTTTATCCCATGATAGTGTAGAAAAATATGGAATTAACAAAGTACTTTCATGCATGTTATATACATTCTAACACCATTTAACCAACTCCATAGTTTTTCATACTAAAAATAAATCCTATCCATTCACTATTTTGGGGTGGATATTAGGGATACATACCCCCTAGTGATTGCCTGTTTATTTATGTTCATTCTCTGTCATTAACTTCTTCTCAAAATGTGTTGAAGTAGTACCCCTATAAGAGACTGGGATAAATTATATGTCTATCTTTTTAAAATACATACAATTTTTATATTCAATGTTTTTAATATTATCTTTATTAGTAATGATATGATTTTCTCATTGAATGATTTTATGAAGATCTATTTAAAATTAAAGATCTAGTTCGATCATTTTTCCTAATATATCACAAAATCCAATTAATATGTGAAGGAATTCAGCAAGGACAATTGAAATATCTCAATAAATATGTTTTATAAATAAAAAAATTGTTCAATAATATCAATAATTCATTAGATTCCTACTACACCACTACTCACTCGACTATATAGTTGATTCTGTATTCCCACGTTTTTGGAATGAAAATATTATTTCCAAATGATGTTCAACACCCTTCACCTATATAAACTATTTAAAAATATATATTCAAGAATAAAGATCACTAATTTGACTAGATGGACTGCAATAAATTTACAAAAAAAGATTATGGGCCTTGTATAATCTTTTATTTCCTTAAATTGAGAGACCCAACTATTCAAATTGAATTTCAATCTCTTTTAATTTATTAGAGGATAGTTGGTGATGGTTTTGAAAGAACCCATGATAATCAGTATAAAGCCTCCAAATTATATGACATATTTCAAGTACCTTAAATAATATATATGTTCTACTCAGATTAATCATACTCCATGATTATGTTAAATTGAGAGTGAATTACTCCTCTAACTAATGAACATTTTCTTAATAATACAATGTATAAAATTGATTTTGAAGCCATAAGTCCTTATACATAAACATGAATATCCTAATAAAAGGTCCTTTTAAAATGTACATAAACATCATGATACAAGGTCCTTGTTACATGAACATAAGAATCAGAATTCTAGGTCCATCCTACATGATGTTAAATTAAAGGGTATACAGTCCATGTTTCATTGCATGGAAATGAATGATATGATATCTTTTTCACATGAACATAAACCACATTAAATGATGTCCTTTTTCTAAGACCTTAATATGTGTACCATATTTCTATACTCATTTAATGATAAATTATATAGATTTGTCCTTATTAAAATTCAATAAACTATATGATGTTTTTTCATCATTAAATGAGTTTAAATTAGGGAATTCTAGACATAATATGTTTGACTGTAATCAATGTAAATACCATAAAAAATATAATCACTAACATTGACTCCATCCCTTACTTATCATCCCTATTCAAAAACCTCTACTGTTTTTTCATTCATGATACCTTGGAATTCAACCATTGTTCTTTGTCTTTGAGTTTTGAATTTTCTCTATTAACTCCACTCCTGAGTTGGCATCCCTAATAATTTCATATCGATTTTATGATACCAAATCTATTATAATGCATGATCCATCATCATAAAATTATATATATAGCTAGATTATTATTCCTATTGGATACTTAGAAACACATGAAATTTCAATTTCGGTCCTTACCATAGGTCCCATAATGTCTTCACCCAATACACCTTTAACATTAGGATTTAGTTCATTCACTTATATCATTCCATGAAAGTGTTTCCACATTATATCTTTTTGTTTCATCTCATTTCTAAAACAACATACAACATGATTTTTGTTCCCATATGACATGTAATGATATGATGATCTCCCATATGTTTCAAATACATGAGTTCCTTTTCGTCCTTATTACTCATTCATCTATGGCATTAAAATACATTGATATTATCTTGAAACATATTCCACTATTCATTCACATCAATATAGATTACCTTGGGTATGGGGTAAAAAAATTCCAAAAGGAATCCACATCTAGGCCTTAAGGGAATAAATTTCATGACATTATTATATGTGTTCTATGATCTAAAAATATGATATAATATATTTGTTATAGACATACAAAATTAAATATTGGGAACTATTTCATTCAAATATTTAGCTTCATCAACAAGAGATAAAATTAAATAATGATCCTACAATCAATAATAAGTTCAATGAGAAGCTATGATAGGCTCACTAGGACTATATAACAAGGTAAAACATAGGGCCACATTAGTATAGTAATTTCCTTTTTGACATTTCACATAGATTCCAAATTCAATACTATATTCACCTTAATTAATTTTTTTAAATTTATATAACAACCCTCCTATTCCTAATAAATATATTTCATAAGAGTATAAAATAGAAGAAAGTTTGGACTAAGCCCTATGAACATAAATTTAAAGACAATATTTAGTTGAAATGATGTGACTTTAAACAAAAAACCCACCTTTGGGCCCCAGCTATATGACCTTAATCAACAAGCATCATATAGATACTAACTTTAACAATATAAAAATAAACGGTGTGGAGTGAAAATTATATAATAAATATTCAATCCCAATGAAATTAAATCTTTATTCACTATGTCTATTTATTTCAGAGAACATTGAGCTATTTCAATATGATGATTTTTTTTGTTCTCTATAATATCAAATTAATCCCTCATTCACATTATAAAAAATCATGTTCCTGGAGTAGATTATCGTACCAGTAAAACAAATCTCAAGGTTATATGATTGCAAAACCCATTAATATTGGTCTGAACTCTATGAATTGAAACTAAGAGATTCCCCTTTCATTCAAACCATTAATACCTTGCACTAAGAGACATCATACTGCTCAATGTTTTATTAATTTAAGCTACATAAAGCATACTATTATAGGCCTTAAAATCTTTAAATATGATGAATTTTCATTGTTAATGTTGTAAGACTTGAAACCACATGTTTCAACATCAGTTCATGTTCTCAGACATTAAATAATAAAGCACTAGTTTTTTTGGAATTATATGAACTTAAAATATAAATAAACACAATGAATGGAATAAAAGACCATAGACTAAATTGAAATTTACATAAAAAAATATGTATAAAATCGTGTGATTAGATGGATATTAAAATGTCAAATATTTTATATCTCTGAATTAACCCCTCAAAAATCATGAAAAATTTAGAAAAAATTCCAAAATAAACATTAATATTTTAAGGACCATTATTTATAAATATTAAAATTCAAGATATTCCAATTATAACCACTATTGTAGGAAAATATTACATATATCATTCCATTATCAATGAGAATGATCAAAAAAATACCAAATAATACTTAAGAAATGCACACTATTGTTTCAAAAAATTGCACCTCAAAGTCACATCCTATCATGGAGTGGGACTCCTTTCTAGATTTATATATATCATTATATTTTCTAACCATCCTATTTAGAATCATAATAGTATATCACAAGGATGTACTCAATGCATGGTGGTGAAACCTTTTGGGTGATCAAACCCTTTTTGAGTACCCCTTATTCATATATTCACTTCATGTATATAAATCCTGATTAATCATAATCCATCAATTTTCCAAAAAATTATCCCTTGTTATGTTTAATGGAATAATTTCCTATGATCCCTCAAGTAACCACTACTCACCTTTTCATGGAAATTAAATAAATTCTTCATAACTATGGGAACTATTTTCTACCATCATAAACCATCCACTCACATAAAAATTAATAAATGGTAAATCTAATAACATGAGTATACAACATTAGACACATTGAAATTCATAAATTATTATATGCCACAAATAGTATTTCAAGGAAATTTTCATATTTAAAGTGGAATATACCCTTAATTATAATGGATATATTATCAAAGTGTAGTGGTGATCATAGAATTTCTTATGGACAACCTACTCCCTTCATTCGTCATCATATAATGTGAAATAAGAATTTTGAAGATATATTTTACACGCACCATTGCAACAGCACGAGATTTTATGAAAAATATTCTTTTTAATTTCATTAATGTCTTGTGTTGTATGCTACACCAATATTACCTTGCGCTATACGCAACACCGTATTAGCTTGCAGTATACGCAACACTATTTTTGGATCGTGTTACACACAATTTTGATAATAGTTATTCTACACAACATTGAGTATATATATATATATATATATTCAATATGGTTGGATTATGTTATACGAAACAACGAAGGATTCTTGCACAACATTCAACCCTGACTTGGCTTGCATTACACGCAATCGCGACCTTCCTCGATAGCGTGTGTTGTATGCAATACCGGGATTTACTAAACAACGATATATTATTATAATATTATTATGAACTATCTGTTATGAATAGTATTAACTAAATTTTGAATCTTATAACATTATAATTAGTCTTGCACATTTTCTAAAACATGTTATAAGAACAAAATAAATTTTTCAGGTAAATATGTATTTTTAAAAAAATGCAGTTTTGTCGCCATTTGATGGCGCACCCACTTTAAATCTAGTTTTTTAAATGTTTATAAGTTCAATTTGACAAAATAAAATTATTCTTTGGAATAATGAAATAAAAATTTACTTTGGATAAATTTTCATATCATTCTGCAAACTTTCATATTTTTGTGAATAGTAAAAACCCGCTATATTTTAATTGAAAACAACTTTTTCAATCGAAATAATTAATAGTGATAAATTATTAATTTGAGTGTTTTTAATGTATATTTAGAATATAGTTTTAAAATTTAATACAATGTTAGTCATTGGATGTAATTTCACATTTAAACCAGACATAAACAAGTGTCAATCTTTTGATATTTATTATCTCTTAAGAACACGCTATTTGTTTTGACGACGGGATTTAATTTTTAAATTAATTAATGCAACTGATATGTTTTGAATTTGGTAAAATAGATATCATTTTTGATTTCATAATATCAAATATAGCTTAGGCCAAATTTTTGGTATTTTTCTGGAAACTTTCATTTTTTTGATGAATAGTGAAACCACTAAGTGGTAGTTAAGAAAAATGAATTTTTCATAAAACTTAATTTTACCGCTTCTGTGAGTGGAATTTAAAAAATCCGAGAGACACGATTGATTTCAGTAAGTAAAATGTGGTTCAATGAGATGAAAATAATTTTTGGTGAATAGTAACTTTTTACTTTTATTTACCACGGTGAAATGTAAATAGGGTAATTAAGGGTAAAAATGATATTATTATTACCCTAAAACATGTACTAATTATATTGGATAAGTGTAATTAGACCAAAAACAAAATTAGGAAGAAAATGTGACCATTTAGGCCCACTCGGATTAGATTAGGACATTTATTATTAATTTATTTAAAGAAGGGTTAAAATAGTTAAAATCAAAGTTTAAAAAGTAAATCATTTTTAATATGGGGTTATACATAAGATAAATTTGACTATAAATATTCATTAGAAATATAAAATGATTTCCTACATAATGGTATATTATTTGTAATTTTTAGATATTAAATAATTTAATTTATTTATGAACAATGATCATGCAGTAATTATCTTATTAATGAAATATTGACATAATTGATGTTATAAATACCCAAATAAATGTAATTTGGGACTCTTTATGAATTAAACTAATTTTCTAGGTTAATATTACATGTTAATATTGATTTAAGTTACTTGGTTCGAACTAATCATTCTGTTATGATTTTCAAAAAAATCAATTACTAAATAGTGTCAAAATTGACATAAAATAGTTTTTAAAACAAATATTATATTATTAATTGTTATTTTATTCCTAAAAATCTAAGGTTCGGCCATATGACATAAATAAGGTTATATATATTAATAATAAACAACTTGGGGTTTGTTTGTCTTGATATAGTAAGTTTATTAACCTTATAGTATAAGAAAACAAGAAGACACGGTAAAAGTTAAATTATCTAACTTCAAGGTAAATCTAAATGATAAGGTTAAAATTGATACCTAAACTTGTCTAAATTCTTTTTGATGAGAGGAGGTCGACCCATCCCCACCTTCAATTCGAAATAAATCAATTTGGAGCTATTTAAAACCGAAATTGAATTTATAATATAATAATATTTTTAGTTTTTCCAATGGAGCCCCTCTCTTCCCTTATAAAAGGGCACCTCCTCCCTCTCTTCCTCACACCACTTTGAGCCTTCAAGCTCGGCCAAAACCTGCCAATTTCTCCACTACACTTCTCTAGAAACATCCTAGAGGTTCTGGTCTTCTTCAAAGACCTATTTTAGTGCCCTAAAAGGAGGTCTCAAAGAAGCACTTCAAAGAAGAGGTAATGTCCGTTACAGATTATTTCATCTTTATTTCATATTCCACTTACTCTTCTGTAGTTGTTTCATTATGAAGTAATAACATCATTATCACCCATATACTGATCTGTTATTATATGTATGAAACAACCCTATTTCACCATCTAACCATCCTACAGAAAAAGAAATCACCGCGCGTGTGTACGTACGGAATATCGTCTCCACACCGTGGTGTAATCTATTTTCCACCACCACCTTACTTGGATGGGTATAATGGTGTAAATAATGACTATATATGACTATTATAAAGTCATATTGATTCTGAAATAGTATACATACTATCCAATACAATTCCACGATCATAAGAATGATATCATCACTCGTGCGTACGTACAGAATACCGTCTCCACGATGTGATGCGACTCGTTCTACATGATCTTCATTGGATAATGATTATATAAATGAATTGAATGAATGAATATGATATATATTACACTAATAACATTCTGTAAATGAGGTATCTATAACCTAAAGGGAAGAATAAGAATTTATTCGACAAATCATGAATAAGAAAAAAAAGTAATAAACACCCAAATAACAAGTAGTAATGAAATATTACTAATAAGAATCTTAGAATATGACCATATATGATATCATAACAATAGGTATGATTCTGTAATAAGTCAATAACTTTATATAAAACATTATACCAGAGGTTCAGACACTTACGAAGCAAATCGGACATAAGGTAAGGGAAAATATCACAATCTCATTTTTATCCGAGATTGTTTATACTTTGGTATTTACTGGGGTGTATTTTATCAACCACATCCATGTTTTCTCAATATGTAATTTTATTCCCATACACCTACAATTGTTTAAATCCAATATTACCCTTTGGTGAGTTTTTAGTAAAATGTATGAAAGGAATCTTTTGTCATTTTTCGTACGAGGTACTTTTTGACTTTTCTGACAAAAGTACGAGTAGAATGTTTTTTTAACTTATATGGCATGAATGGTTTTTTAATACATTATTTCCAAGAATCTTACTTTACAAGTTATCAAGTTTATTTTTAATAAACTTCTTTTAGTTTATAATTTTATGACATTTTAAGAAAGGAAATATCTTTTTCAAGTAGAAAGGATATTTTCCTCAAAAATGGAGTTCAAGTGTTTTATCAAAATTATTTTCCATCTAAGATAATAAAGGGTTCTGTTTTCATCCCTATTATTACATTTATTTGATTATGTTGTGATGGAATTATTTTTATGAATTCCTTTATCCTTTATGAATTGTTTTATGAGGTCATGATGATGTTTAAGATTCACATTTTTATTACATGCGTTATGCAATGATGTATGATTTATGGATTTGTGGCACACATAAGAATTGTATCATTATGAGATGGGTGGGACCTATATCTCCCTCTAATTCATTGGGTAAAGATTTTATATCTCATGAGATAGACATGGCTGGAATGGTAGGTTATACCGGTTCAGTGAAACAGGACTGAAACGAGGAGTGAACTCAGTTCAGAAAAGGACTTTGTCCACTAAGATAGTCTTGGAAATGAGTCTTGACTAATAAGAAATGATTCTATATAATTATGTGTGTATGCCACAAAGTTTAAAGTTTTATGTTATGATTATTGGGATTACATTTCACTACTATAATTTATCCCATGTTATGAAATTATGATCTCTTTTTCAGGTTAAAATTTCCAAAAGATATGTTCTTATGAATATGACGTGATTGATATTTCTTTTGTTTACCCTTACTGAGCATTTGAGCTCACCCTTTTATGTTTTTTTTCCTAGGACATTAAGAAAGGATTTAGGTTTTTAAAAAAAGATCTTTATGGGAGATGTTGAAGATCATTCACCACGATTAGAAGATTATATTCTGAGTTTCCAAAGACACTAAACTATTACGGTCCTTGTGTGTGTGTTTTTGTTATGTACTAAGTATTCTACAAAAGTAATGTAATGTCCATGTACGTCAGGCTTCGAGTCTCTACAGTTGGTATCAGAGAAAAGGTTTAGTCATCCTTTGGAATCTAGGATGAGAAAACGTTAGTGAGATCCCTAGAGATATTTCTAAGGTATGTCTAGGGATGTCCCTAAGCATAAGTATACGTATAGGATACAGTCCTAGAACTACGGTAATGATCATAGAATTTTACCTAAGATGTTAGATATTGAGGATACTCCCCCTTTATTATGTTGTTTTCCCTAGAATGATTTTTTCCTCTCACACTATTCTTTTTGGGTTTTAGACGATGGCTGGAACCCGAAGGAGCTGTGTTGATCAATGCAATGGAAAATGCAATGATTGTCCTCCTGAACAAACAAATTTTATGGGAGATGAAGTGAAAAATCTTATTTCTATACTTACACAAGCCTTGAATCATTCTGGACTTCCGAATGAGAAGAGAAGGGAACAATATTCTATTGAGTCCTTCATGAGGCAACGTCCACCTTCTTTCAGTGGGTCTTATGATCCACTTGTTGCTAAACAATGGATTAGTACTACTGAAAAGATATTTTAAGTTCTTCAATGTTCTGAATATGATAAAGTCATCTTAGCAGTATATCGTTTGGAAGGTGAAGCTAATCAATGGTGGAATATTATTAAGAATACGAGTCAAACGGATGAAATTGACTCCATGGAATGGGACGAGTTCAAGAACTTATTTTTCAATAAGTACTTCCCTCGTATTCTCCGAACAAAGATGGAGAAAGAGTTTCTTGAACTGAAGCAAAAGGGTGATGAATTTGTTGGTACCTATGAAGCAAATTTTACAAGACTTGCAAGGTACGCTTCTGGTATTATTATCCAACCTGAGAGTAAGATCGATCGATTCATTAGTGGCTTAAAACCAAGTATTCGAATGGCCTTAGCCATAAGGGACTTCAATAGATACGAGGAAATCGTTTGATGTGCTTTCAAATTTGAGATGGAAATTGGAGTAACCCATCAGTCGTATGGGTTTGATAAGAAGAGGAAAATGGAATTCAATGGAAAATCTAAAGAGCACACTGAAAAGAAGATGAGCTTTCCCTTTTGCTCAATGTGTGGAAAGAAACATGGAGGGAGTTGTAAAGGGACAAGTAAATGTTTCAAATGTGGAAAGGAAGGTCGTCGGGCATTTGAATGCCACGATGATGGGAAGAAGATGTCTAAAGATTCAAACAAAGGAAGGGATACACAGAATGAACCAACAACACTTCAATGCTTCAAGTGCAAGAAAATGGGGCATTATGCTAATAAATGCCCTAATCCAAGGGTTAGTGATGATCGACGTGAGCAACCACTTAAGGAAACGGACAAAGGGAAGTCACATGCGATCACCATTGGTGATGCTGAATATGACAATGATGTGGTGGAATGATTAAGTTTTTATGTAATGGGATTCCAGAATAATGTTCTATATAGTATCGTGGAATATTGGAATACTTATGTTTAGGTCTATTGTGGTTTTTAGTAATTTTATGGAATCAGTAACCATGAAAAGTGATTGAAATATTTTTGGAAAGCAGATGATAAGCACATAATGAAGGGATAAAGATAATATAATATGTTTGATAGTATTCATGAGATCATGATTGATATAAGGACTAAGTGATATTATGTTTTGAGGATATATAATTTTTAGGATTTTGGTATGTGGAAAGTGTTAACTTTTAACTGCATTAATGTTTTCACTAAGGTTCAATGGATATTCATTCTTCAAGAGAATACATTATTAAGGTATTCACATATTTGTAATTTAACCAAAAAGATATATCTTATGATATATGGGGGATAAATGATGGCATTCACTTGATCATTTTATTTAGAATATGATCTTGGACTGAAGTATTTTAGATAATCCTAAAGATTCGAATAGATTATGTTGGACATAAGTTAGTATTGTTTAAGGATAAAACATTTTTGATATTGTTGATGGGATGTTATAGTAATACAGCTTTAGAAAAAGGACAACCTACAGGACGGGCGACAGCCCATCGCGTCGGACAAGGCTGTGGGAATTGAACCCACAACCGAAGTGCGACATGCCTTTATCGCCTACCACTGGCCTACAGGAAGTCCCTATTTAGTAGAAACTAGTTTTATTATATTAAGCAGTATTATATATGAAGTATAAGTCCATTTTAGGAACCATATATGATTTATCTCACTATAGATGGACTTATGTATTTTTTGATAACTTTTCTATCCTTTTGTTTGAGACAGATGGAATGACCCATCATTCTATCACATGATCTGCTCACACATCACGAATGACAAATTCAACTTCATTTCTTTAAGAGATGAACTAGAAATTGTCCAAAGAATGAAAAACAGTGATACTATAACAAAATCACAAAAGTATTTCATCTAATTCCAATTTCATCAACTTTAGGGAAATGATCTTGAAAAACTAAAATGTTGTCCTAGTGCTCTTATATCTGGTGAATCAGGTGGTACCTTAGATCATCACAAATTTATGGCTTTGTGATTTCTGGCTTTTCCATAGCCATGTTCTCTACCACTCTCCATCAGAACATGATGGATAGATTTCTCATCCATATCCATATTTTCACCTATGTGGAAACCTAGTGACTAGTTTATTTGGGTAACCGTTACATTTCATACTTTTGTTTTTAAAGATTGGTTTTGGTATTCCTTTTTACGATGTGGGTTTCTATTAAAGAAACTTTCGAATAGTAATCCATTTCTAACCCCGATGAATTTGAGGGAGAAATTCATTTTAAGGGGGGAAGAATGTAACAGCCTGAGATTTTATGAAAAATATTCTTTTTAATGTCATTAATGTCTTGTGTTTTATGCTACACCAAGATTACCTTGCGCTATACGCAACACCGTATTAGCTTGCAGTATACGCAACACTATTCTTGGATCGTGTTACACACAATTTTGATAATAGTTATTCTACGCAACATTGAGTATATATATATATATATATTCAATATGGTTGGATTATGTTATATGAAACAATGAAGGATTCTTGCACAACACGCAACCCTGACTTGCCTTGCATTACACACAATCGCGACCTTCCTCGATAGCGTGTGTTATACGCAATACCGGGTTTTACTAAACAACGATATATTATTATAATATTATTATGAACTAGCCGTTATGAATAGTATTAACTAAATTTTGAATCTTATAACATTATTATTCATCTTGCACATTTTCTAAAACATTGTATAAGAACAAAATAAATTTTTCAGGTAAAATAAGTATTTTTCAAAAAATGCAGTATTGCAGCCATTTAATGGCGAACCCACTTTAAACATAGTTTTTGACATGTTTATAAGTTCAATTTGACAAAATAAAATTATTATTTGGAATCATGAAATAAAAATTTACTGTGGATAAATTTTCATATCATTCTAGTAACTTTCATATTTTGATGAATAGTAAACACACGCTATATTTTAATTAAAAACAACTTTTTCAATCGAAATAATTAATAGTGATAAATTATTAATTTGAGTGGTTTTAAAGTATATTTAGAATATATTTTTACAATTTAATACAATGTTGGTCATTGGATGTAATTTCACATTTAAACTAGACATAAACAAGTGTCAATCTTTTGATAGTTATTATCTCATAAGAACACGCTATTTGTTTTGACGAAGGGAATTAATTTTTAAATTAATTAATGCAACTGATATGTTTTGAATTTGGTAAAATAGACTTCATTTTTGTGTTCATAATATCAAATATAGCTTAGGCCTAATTTTTGGTATTTCTCTGGAAACTTTCATGTTTTGATGAATAGTGAAACCACTAAGTGGTAGTTAAGAAAAATGAATTTTTCATAAAACTTAATTTTACCACTTCTGTGAGTGTAATTTCAAAAATTCGAGAGACACGGTTGATGTCAGTAAGTAAAATGTGGTTCAATGAGATGAAAATAATTTTTGGTGAATAGTAACTTTTTACTTTTATTTACCACTGTTAAAAATAAATAGGGTAATTAAGGGTAAAAATGATATTATTATTACCCTAACACATGTCATAATTCTATTGGATAAGTGTAATTCGACCAAAAAAAATTAGGAATAAAAGTTGACCATTTAGGCCCACTTGGATTAGATTAGGACAATTATTGTTAATTTATTTAAAGAAGGGTTAAAATAGTTAAAATCAAAGTTTAATAAGTAAATCATTCTTAATATGGGGTTATACATAAGATAAATTCGACTATAAGTATTAATTAGAAAGCTAAAATGATTTCCCACATAATGGTATATTATTTGTAATTTTTAGACATTAAATAATTTAATTTATTTATGACACAATGATCATGCAGTAATTATCTTATTAATGAAATATTGACATAATTGATGTTATAAATACCCAAATAAATGTAATTTGAGACTTTTTAAGAATTACAATAATTTTATAGGTTAATATGACATGGTATTATTGATTTAAGTAACTTGGTTCGAACTAATCAGTCTGTTATGATTTTCACAAAAATCAATTACTAAATAGTGTCAAAATGGAAATAAAATAGTTTTTAAAACAAATATTATATTATTAATTGTTATTTTATTCCTAAAAATCTAAGGTTGTCCAAATGACTTAGATAAGGTTATATATATTAATAATGAACAACTTGGTGTTTGTTTGGCTTGATGTAGTATGTTTATTAACCTTATAGTATAAGAAAACAAGAAGACACGGTAAAAGTTAAATTATCTAACTTAAAGTCAAATCTAAATGATAAGGTTCAAATTGATACCTAAACTTGTCTAAATTCTATTTGATGAGCTGATTTAGACCCATACCCACCTTATCTTCAAAATAAATCAATTTGGAGCTGTTTAAAACCGAACTTGACTTTATAATAAAATAATATTTTTAGTTTTTCCAAAGGAGCCCCTCTCTTCCATTATAAAAGGGAACCTCCTCCCTCTCTTCCTCACACAACTTTGAGCCTTCAAGCTCGGCCAAACCCTGAAAATATCTCCTCTCCACTTCCCTAGAAACATCCTAGAAGTTTTGGTATTCTTCAAAGACCTATTTTAGTTCCCTAAAAGGAGGTCTCAAAGAAGCACTTCAAAGAAGAGGTAATGTCCTTTACCGATTCATTCATCTTTATTTCTTCTTCCACTTCTTCTTATTTAGTTTTTTCATTATGAAGTAATAACATCAGTATCAACCATATAATGATATGTTATTATAAGTATGACACAACCCTATTTCACCATCTATCCATCCTACGGAAAAAGAAATCAACGCGCGTACGTATGTACGGAATACCTTATCCACGTCGTGGTGTAATCTATTTTCCACCACCACCTTACTTGGATGGGTATAATGGTGTAAATAATGACTATATATGACTATTATAAAGTGATATTGATTCTGAAATAGTATAAATACACTCCAATACAATTCCACGATCATAGGAACGATATCATCACTCGTGCGTATGTACGGAATACCATCTCCACGATGTGATGCGACTCGCTCTACATGATCTTCATTGCATAATGATTATATAAATGAATTGAATGAATGAATATGATATATATTACACTAATAAAATTCTGGAAATGAGGTATCTATAACCTAAAGGGAAGAATAAGTATTTATTCGACAAATCATGCATAAGAACAAAAAGTATTAAAGACCCGAATAACAAGTAGTGATGAAATATTACCAATAAGAATCTAAGAATATGACCATATATGATATCATAACAATAAGTATGATTCTAGAATAACTCAATAACATTATTTAAATAATTATACATGAGTTTCGGATACTTACGAAGCAAATTGGACCTAAGGTAAGGGAAAATATCACAATCTCATTTTTATCCGAGATTGTTTATACTTTGGTATTTACGGGGGTGTATTTTATCATCCACATCCATGTTTTCTCAATATGTAATTTTATTCCCATACACCTATAATTTTTTAAATCCAATTTTACCCTTCATTGATTTTTCAGTAAAATGTATGAAAGGAATCTTTTGTCGTTTTTCGTACGATGTACTTTTTGACTTTTCCGACAAAAGTACGAGAAGAATGTTTTTTTAACTTATACGGCATGAATGGAATTTTAAAACATTATTTCCAAGAAGCTTCCTTTACATGTTATCAAGTTTATTTTTAATCAACATCTTTTAGTTTATAATTTTATGACATTTTAAGAAAGAAAAAGTATTTTTGAAGTAGAAAGGATATTTTCCTCAAGAATGGAGTTCAAGTGTTTTATCAAAATTATTTTCAATATAAGATAATAAAGGGTTCTGTTTTAATCCCTATTATTAAATTTATTTTATTATGTTGTGATGGAATTATTTTTATGAATTCCTTTATCCTATATGAATTGTTTTATGATTTCATGATGATGTTTAAGATTCCCATTTTTATTACATGGGTTATGCAATGATGTATGATTTATGATTTTGTGGAACACATAAGAATGGTATCATTATGAGATGGGTGGGACCTATATCTCCCTCCAATGCATTGGGTAAATATTTTATATCTCATGAGATAGACATGGCTTGAATGGTAGGTTATACCGGTTCATTGAAACAGGACTAAAACGAGGAGTGAACTCGGTTCAGAAAGGGACTTTGTCCACTAAGATAGTCTTGCCAATGAGTCTTGACTAATAAGAAATGATTCTCTATAATTATGTGTGTATAAAACAATGATTCATGTTTTATGTTATTATTATTGAGATTACATTTCACTACTATGATTTATCCCATGTTATGAAATTATGATCTCTTTTGCAGGTTAATATTTCCAAAAGATATGTTCTTATGAATATGACATGATTGATATTTCTTTTGTTTACCCTTACTGAGCATTTGAGCTCACCCTTTTATGTTTTCTTATCCCCAAGACATAAAGAAAGGATTTAGGTTTTAAGAAAAAGAAGATCTTTATGGGATATGTTGAAGATCTTTCACCACGATTAGAAGATTATATTCCAAGTTTCCAAAGACACTAAACTATTATGGTCCTTGTGTGTGTGTTTTTGTTATGTACTAAGTATTCCGAAAAAGTTATGTAATATCCATGTACGTCAGGCTTAGGGTCTCTACAACCATACCCCCATTATTCATGTGGACTCAAATAAACTCAATATTATGCATTCAGTAATAATGACCAATGTTGAAGAAAACCTTTGTCAAATAACTCTTGTAACCTCTCAAATATAGTTTCTTATTATCATAATAGAAAAAAATACTTCATTCATTATAATACTCATATAGATCTACCTCATATGCACTCTACTCCAAGAAAATAGAGAATGTAGATTTGGTTTCAAGACTGCGATGTATTAATGATGAATTCTCAGGATGATAGGTAACATCATTGGAAGATTCATATCCTTTGATGACTTTTTGAGATCCTTCTTCCATTCCATTTCTCCCTGAATTTGTGTGGAGGTGGACATCTCAAAGCCATCGGTTTAAGTTTTCTGGATTGACGTATGAAATGAACTGCATTATCTCCAATCCATGTTTTTTTAAAATTGGTTTGATTATTTTCTACCCTGCCATCATTTTGGACATCAGGAAAAAGTCGATCGTGCATCTTACACATTGGTTCTAACTGAGAATAGCCATGGAGGTACACTAGTTCGAACATCCATTGTTGAATCCCCTTGTATGGAGAATGCGTTGCATCATGATGATGTTGGTGGCCAATGGATTGGGGAGGTCCATACAGCCCTGCCTATTTTTGGGGAGAAGTATTTTTTTCCACTGGCTAACCCATGTGTCTCTCACATCTATAAATGCTTGAGATATTAACTATCTGTTGCAAGTACTTCAGACATTACTACTGTAAAGGCTGTTCAGGATGAGAGGGTAGTCCATCTAGATGCTCCACCAGTATTTCAGATGGCCCCATCAATCATAACCAATGGAGTTGCGTCAGTTGAGGCTTTTTGTGCAGATCAAGACACTAGAGAGGCTTCCCAGTGTCTAGATCTGGAGGAAGAATCAGCAGCATTCAAATTCATGGGATGAGGATTATAATAGGCAAGAGCTTTAGAAAAATCAAAGCTGATGATGAAGGCTATATTTTCCTAAGTAGAGAAGCTTAAAATGGGTATTCTACTTTGTATTCTCAAAACTGGTTTGTAGTTTTAGGGAAATAGGATTTCCATGTTAATGAAGAAGTAGGAGGGATGGATAATGGAGAAGACCCCTTTGGGTTATGGAAGAATCTCAAGAGGAAATGGATGCCTCCAAATCCACTTAGTCTATGGAACGAGTCATAGAGGGGGACTACATTTTATCTTCCTAGCAGAAGAGAAATAACTAAATTACGTATTCGGACTGATTCATTATGAACAACCGTAGGGAACGATATATAAAGGATTACTCCAATCTGCTGAGTCCTCTTGTTAAAATATCCACATACAACGGTATGTTCCCTCCGAAGGCTCCTACAATTGGTGACTCCACCCCCTCAAACAAACACAAAGGTTCTAACAAGCTTGAAGGGGATGACATCTCCAAGGACCTGGTGGATGCAGGAGACAAGGCGGCAGTTCCTGTCATTCACACAAGTGATAAGGGGATGCTTGATCCTAGGAATCAACATGATGTAGGCTCAAATTAAGAACCTCAATGACATGTGTCATCGGTGCGGTAACACAAGGACTTTCAAATACATTTAGATGAAATGGTGAAGTACAATCTTGATATTAAGGCATCGAAGAAGATGAGACCACTTCTAGTGACCACTTCCAAAGAGAGAAGTTAGTTGATTGATAAGTAGGACTGTATTTTTCATGGAGGACATAGCATGGGGAAGATCAACCAAGAGGAATATATACAAACATGGGACAATGTGACTCATCTATATGAAGGCACAATAAAGGACTACCATGATTTCAAGTAAAATTTTATCCCCTGGATATTATTTAGAGAGATTAGTTCTAACCAACTCAAACTGTTTCTCAACAAATCTATCATGTCATTTTTTTCTGGAAGTTGCATGAAATGAGGGTTCTCACTTCTCCCTTAAAAGATTTTGGAAAATCAAAAATTTAATGTTGGATGGATTGTTCACCATCCTTCTTTATCAGATTTTATTAGTATCCATATTTGTTTTCACTAAAAAATATAGAACATAAATTACAATAATGAAAATTATATGATCTTCACATGGATTGACTTTTTCACATTTATGTGGATGGCATATTATAACCCATAAAAATTCACAAATTTTTTTAACATATACCTCATGATTTCTCACACACAATAGTATGTAAATTATTCAAAAACATTCCCATTATAATGACATGGTTGTGAGAACCTCTTATTAATAGTAGTTCATGGGTTCCACTAATTATTTTTACAAATATTGACAAAATCATATGTATATATCAAGAATTTTTAATGTCCTTCAGAAACTCTATTTCACTAAAATGAATATGATATGGTTAAAACCAATAGTTGGGGGTAATTTAGTACTTTATCATCATGTTTACTTCTCATGGAATTAAATTGAATTCCTATAAAAATATTTATATCAATTTTAATTAATGAAATTGTATTATAGATGATAGTCAAATCATAGTTGTAAATGAAGTTATGAAAAAACATGCTACACTTTTGTGTGCATGTGTGGCATGTAATACATATATTCCTGGTTTTATCCTTTCTACACACACTATTATGAAGTCTATGTGAAAGTCGTATCTTTATGAACATGAGACTAAAAAACTCTTACATATACATGAATTCCATTATATTCATGTAGTTTTGATATCAATATTAATGTCACCTCCTTGAATCAGTGTGATTTATATTCCCTTTTGTACAAATTTTACCAAATTTGGCTCTCAATATTCCAATATTGAACATATTCTTGAATAAAATTCCATTATATTCCCATTCATGTCATTTTTCTCCTGAATATCCGTATACACCATATAATTAAACCTTCTATCATTTATTGTATGTATTATTTTTATAAAAAACCCAAAACACCAAGAGCCCCAAGTTTCAACAAAATAAATAGATGGATAATATCTAAAATTCTTAATAGACCATGGCCTCTATGGGTTTCCGGCATATATAATCCAATACACTAATCTAGATCCTATAAAATAATTAGCTAAACATAAAAGAGATTATTTATATGACCATTATCTACATAAGTGCTCAACTTTATAATTATGTGCATGTCACCAAGATATAATTTTTGTGTATATTTATAAATTATGAAAATATCAATGTAGTTATGTAAAGCATAAAATCACAAAATTCGTCCAATATGAGAACACCCAATACAATATTTTGTGTATGTGCATAAGTATCATGACTCGAAAAACCAATAATTATCATGAACATTTTCCATCCTCTATGAAGAAGACTCAGATAAGTGTTTTTAAAAATGGGATTCTTTTTAATAAGTTTAATCTTCCATGAATTGTTACTAAAAAACTTATAGAGGGTAAAATTCACCTTTATGGAGTTTCCATCCATCCTCTACCAAATTTAATGGGTTGTGGTTTATTCTAGGATACCTATGAGAAGATTGTCTACCTCTCCCAATTTTTTCAACAGGCATTGAAACCAAAGATAGTCAATGTATAATACTGACTTTTTTTAAGGACATCATCATCTTAATAGTTACCATGAAAATCATTCAGCTTGAGTTCCAACACACATTGAGAAATCTCCACATAATTCTCACTCAAATTTCACATACAATATTCCTTAATTTTATTTTCAGAACTAATCAAAATTTTAAATAGTACATTTAAGTGGATGAATTAATTATCATTACTCTTATACCCTTAACCAACTATTATACATTCTTTATTCTAGGTTATACATGCATTGGTACCATACTAATTCCATTCCTAGGAAAATTTTAATTTGAGTTTCTAGTCATATTAGATTAAACTATATGTCATTTTTCAATATAATATGAAATTAAACTAATAGTAAATTAGATCTCATCAATGAAATGTAAAATGTACTACAATGTTCAATAAAGTATGAACAAAAACTGTATTGAATAATCATTATCACATGACATAAAAATACATGTTAATTGTCTATATTTCAAGATATTACAATAAATGGAATCCGAACATACTTGAATTTAAAAAATAAGACACATTATCAAGGATATGTTTCATTCCCAACTCACATGAACATAAACTACAAGTTATAACTATATTTGTTTACCTAAAATTGATTGCTTAGTTTTCCAGGAAGTGTTTCATGCCCTAATATATGAAAATAAATAAGGAAAATAAACTATATGGGTTTTGAATACCCTAATTAGGGATATATAGGAAAAACACTATGGTAACAATCACTACATTGTGTCACTAATCAACTCATTATAAACCTGTTTCCTTCTGATATTTAATAAAAATATATCCAACCATTTATGTATTCCTAGAGAAACCTAAACTTCAATATGAGTCATTGATTTATTTTGTAGTCTGGAAATCTTACAAAACAAATATGTCTTCCCAAAGTGACATAATCTATAATACAAAACTTGTTAGATCTATATAGAGGATTACCCCCTGAGAGGGGGTGATTTAAGTTATTATTGATTAAAATAATTCTTCTATGATAGAGGGTTTTATTCTATCTTCATAGTGAACTCTTTGATTACGCAATATTGTTTCCCTAAATGAGGCATGATTGTAGTAAATAATCCAATTGAATTTAAATGGTTCAATTTCATTGAAAATTTCAAATGATCTAGAAAAATAATTTATATATAGACTATGTTCAGAACAATATCACTAATTTTATAATTAAAATATTTTGGGGTCTCACTAACCATCTTCATTCATTACCATGAACAATTAGGGGACTCACTGCTCTATTTTTTGTGTCATTACATCTTCATGTGATGTTTATTTGAACATACACCAGTGATGGTGTTTCTCTTCATCATATGAAATGTAGACTTCCAAAGAGAATAAGATTCCAGTAATAAACCCTTATTCAACCTCAAACCTTCAAGATATGATCTAGAAAAAGCTCAAAAAATATAATCTATAAATTATCCTTATTTTTTTATCTCTCTATCGTTTCACTATAGTATTCTCCCACTTTTTATTTAAATCTAATGGTTAGGATTGACTAACAAATCTCCATCATTGTTTCAAATATCTCATTTGAATAGTAAGGTCATCTTGCACTAATGAATTCAACATAACCATTAAGATATAAAAATCATAAACCACTTTTTAATGTTTTTAGAAGAATAAGGTAAAAGACAGAAAGAACTATTCTTTGATGTTGTCGTATATATTGTGCATTAGTGTTACACATTTTTTGTATATATGGTGTGGCCAAATACACTCAGTGTGTGCATCAATTCCATAGATCACCCAATGGCATGGTCAACATAATTACGGTGTGAGGTCATTTATTTTACTAGATACACTTATTATATATTAATAACAAATATATTAATTATTATATGATCTCTAGCATGACCTCCTCTAATCTATTGTCACACATCCAATAGTGTCATAGACCCATCACTATAGTGTGAGCATCTGTACGGTTAAGGATTATGAAATCTATACTTCTTCAGAATTTGAACCTTCCATGATAGATGGTGTAGTTGTGGCAAGGAAATATTCTACTCTAAAGGTTTTTATTATAATCATTAGCTCATTGGTGAAGTTCCCTATTATATTATAGAACCCAAAAACTCTTAACATTTTCAAAGAGCATAGAACATACCAATGTTGTGTGGATATCTCATCACTATGTTGTGGATTTATTCTTTATACTGTAAGAAAAATAATTACATCTTCCTACAATTATATATATAATACTCTATTACTATGTTCTATTTGAAAACCCTTTTCATTCCAGCTTCATGAAGTCTGTTACATTGTTAATTACACTATGACATAGTGACTATGTTTCATTCCATGGAATATTCTAGTTTATGAATTCACCTTTAAATGACTCCATGAAATTAACAATGCATTGATATGGTGATTCTTCATTAACCCCTATGTGAATATCATCATGTACCACTGTGGAAGTATCCTCTATACAACCACTGAAAATTACATAGTTCACTTAGATACACTTATGAAACCCCACATCCTAACATTTTTACCATTATATTGTTCCCAATTACCCTTATATAAATTAGTAATTTAATTCATTTAACATTACCCAGTGGTTATGATACTCTCACACTTGGAATAATGGGATTTTACCTTAAAATAAATTCCATAAGTTTCATGTAACTATATACATCCTTCATGACTCTTCTTGTACCCTTACACAATGCATAAAATCAATTTTTAACCCTAAATAAAAATTATTTTTTAATTATTAATTTTATATAAGTTTTATAAATTATTTAACATTTAATTGATATATATATATATATATCGCGTAGCTTCGTCACTATTGTGTGGGGACACATCAAGTGGACGATGACTAAAAATAAACATCACATACATTTTTTATGAGGTTATGATTGAATATCATCCAGGTAATAGTCTCCTACTATTCACTTAACATTATGAAATGGAGTATAATTTGTGACACATTTTCTATTTTTTATAGATTATTCTCCTTTTCTCTATATATTATATAAAAAAATCCATACAAACTCAGAAAGTGATTTTAGCCAATAATATCCCACATTGGGTCTATTTAAAATTATCCAAACCCTCTAAGAGATAAATAATTCTCCTTTGAAGAGACCAAATTCATTATGTGTATCAATGAGGCACTAATCACCAATTTAATGCTTAGTTGAACAATAATAGTTTTGATAAAAAAGTGTTGAGTAATAAAATTACATCAATTGATTCCATAAATTATACCAAATCTGCACAAATTTTTCCTCAACATACTCTCTCTATTTCCAAAACATTCCCACCTTCCAAAAAAAACATTGTCATTTCAAACCCTTTATAATAAAAACTCTAAAGAGTCAACTTCTCGAAATAGTTCTTAATATAGTTTAAAAAATCAATAAATTGATAAGATAAACCATACCTATTTCATAAAAGAAAATATGTGGATTTAGGTCCATCCTATGGCAAATTAAGTTGATGGATAAGGTTATAATCCAAGAGCCAACAAATGATTCTCAAAATCCACTTTGGGATGTTCATCTATGAAGATATTTAAAAAAATTCTTGAGTTTACATGTACTCCAATACCATAATTCATTTTCTACACATTATCCTTTATGAGGTTATATTTGAGCATAATGGTCTCGGTCCATGAATTTATCTTAGTATTATTGCAAATATTTATCACAATTCAGTTATCACATGTAATTAATATAGGATAAATCACTTCAACACAAATACCATCCATTTTTTATCAATTATAATTGAGTGAATTCTTAAGTGGCATTGATGTTACTATCCTCTACGATGTTCAATGATATTCAATAATACATACTTCTTTTAAATTATATACATAAAATACCAATATAAAAAACAACACATAAAGTTTATTTTTAGTTATCTATGAAACAAACCCAATCCACATTAGTAAATTCTAAAAAATTCTACATTAATTTTTTGTGATTGAACAACACATAGTTTTAATGTAATGGATATATAAAATTATTATTTGCACATATTTTTTATGGATTTCCTTTTGATCACTTTGACATTGAGAATCTTGAGTAGTATTGAATAAAATATCTTGTTGAGTATCTATCGAATAGAATAAACTCCAAATGATTTGATGGAAAATTTTCACATCAACCATTTGTATCTACAAATATTTTTATAATTTCAATTTTACTAGTAACATAGTTCCTATAGACCCCAAATCCTCTGTCTATAATAATTTTAAAACATCCTTGGAATTTATTTTCAAGATAAATATACAATCCAATATTTGAACATCCTTCAAGCGTTGGAAAATTAAAATTTCACATATTACAAACATCTCGAATTCAAAAAACATTAGTTCAAAAAACACTTTAAATTTATTTTCATTTATACCACTAAAAATTATTTCCTTAGCATTTATAAACACCATCAATTTACCATATCTTTCCATAATATAGTGTATATGATCAAATCCTCTCCTATAGAAACCAAGATTCTTTAAAAATTAATCTATCAAAATGTACCATGTTGTTGTACCTTGTTTAAGGCCATACAAATCCTTATTTTTTCAAAAAAATATTAAATAAATATTCATTTATGAGAAACTCATATGGTTTCCCCAAAAACACTTTCTCTTCTACGAAACCATTTTTGAAAGTAAATTTTACAACCATTTGATTAACATTGAAATCATATTGAATTTCAAGGGATATAAATAACTAAATAGTTTAAATTCATGTTATAGGTAATAATATTTAATGAACAGAAATTTATTAAATTTATGAATATCCCTTGTACACAATTCATTATTTGACCTGAATCTCTTTTCAATATTATTTATGTTAATTATAGAACACCTACTTGGTTCAGACAGAATTATTATAACTTAGCCTTAGAAAAACATCTATTGTCTCATTTATCTCTATTTGATCATTCAGTTAATTCATATCCTTGATCTATATAATATAATTTTAAATATATTTAAATTATTTTTGTCCCATTAATGATAAAAAATACCTTGTTTTGACCATTATTTTATTTGGTTTCTATCCAGGTTTTTTGGTCTGTAATGATGTTAATTAATATGATTTAATCCAAGATTTCTTGACTTATTAAGCCTTATATAATGTTTATAAATTTTTTTAATATGATTCTTCATCATAATTCTCTTCATTTTTTATAACTCCTCCTCAACCCTATGATTATGTATTAGTTTTGGGTTTAGAAATTGGTTGATTGTCATGTTAGATCTTCTCATATGTAACTGTTATTTTCCAACATTCAACCTCTACAATGTGGTTTATCACAATAATTATTTTAATTATCTTATTCTAACACCTATTATATTTACACATTGATATGTATATAATAAATATATCTTCATCTCTACAATAATTAATTTTCCAATTGTTCTCCTTATTGAGAATAGAAATTTTTTTTCCAAACTCTCTGAATTAATTTAAAATATTTTTCCTTCCAAACAAAATTTCATATTTATTTTCCTATAATTTACACATTCAAATTCTATGTTATATATATACACTACTTCAAAAATATATTTTTCGAGTATCATTCTAGAAGAGACTATTCAATCAATATTTTTGAAACCACGATTTTGATTATATGATTTCCTTTTCCCAATTACTCAATTTTATAGGATTTTCTAGAAAATGAAACCAAATATTCAATTCCATGATTCCCCATATATTATTGAACATTATAATATTTATATCCTGTACAATTTTCTATGAATAACATATCTATTTTTACACCATGATTCACTTAAACTCTAATTTGATATAGAGTGATACATATAAACACCTCAATCTTTTGAGTGATAGTCATAATCCATTCCATTTTTATAAAGTCATAAACATACAAAACATAATACATATTTTGATCTGAACCTATTTTTGAAATTTTCCCCTTAACATCCCCTTGAAAAATCTCAAGACACCTTAATCCATTCAACTATTTTTAAGAGTAATAATATTATATAATATTTCTTTTTTTAAATGAAACACATATGTGATTATTATCCTACATGTTATGGGGAATATCACAAACTCAATTTAAATTTACCAACCTCTCCAGATATGTTTATTGATATTTTCTAAGACACATATGCCATAGCCATTTCTCTTCCTCTATTGACATTAAAAATATTTTTTCCTCTTAATAATGTATGGAGTTCCCTTTGTTATTATTCACTATATAATAAGTGAACCATATTAATCATTGATAGTACAGAGAATTTCATTGAACTCTACCCCATCACTATGGTCCCACAATTGACTGAAAATAATATGATTACGACTTGACCATCAACAAAGAGAAAATAAATCCTCATGAGATATTTTCCTCTAATATTATATTTTCTAGAACCAAAAATCATAAGACCATCATTAATCCCCAAAAAAAATTCTTTATATTTATTATTCGTGAAATTCACATTGACGTCTTTATTTCTAGTCATATGTAATGTATATAAACTATCCAATATTGATGATAATGTTTTTTCTAATTCCCTTAAACAAATATTGGAATCATTATCCATATCCAAACTTCAATTCATTATCCATGATGGTGATGAATGTTCCACCTCAAAAGTTTGCTCCATGAACTCATATTATTGAAAATATGAAAATATATTTTGAGTCTCTAGGTATTTTGATAATGTTTCAAACATATTATTTTTCTACTTCAAGGAATACTCAATAAAATTTTTCTTTTATTGACTCACAATTTACTTCAAAAATCTAAAATCATTTTTTAAAAAAATATCAATAAAATGAAATAATAATGATTAGAAATTCATCAACCTATTTGGATTAATGTTTCTCTAAAAAAGAACTCCAAGAAATATTTCATTCATAATAAATGTCTCCAATATTTTCAAAGAAAAAACAATTAACTCTTATTTCATTATAATTCACATTTTTCAGCATTGTTATATTCCTTTATAATTTCATAAAATTATACATAATTATTGGTATTTATTACTTGATTTTTTGAAATATCCACAGTTTTACCATTATCTTTGAACCTCTAAACTTGAAGAATATATATGAATTCTTAATCATAAATTTTTTTTCAGCATTCTAGGTGTTAATAATTATTCATGATCTTCAAAACATATGATAATAGTTTATAACATATTCTTCCAACTCCTCATTTCTCCTCATTGTATCATTGATTTTTTTAACCTTACCATAAATAATTTTGTTAAGTAATTCAATATTATGTTTTAGTTATAATTCATTCCATTAGTTTAATAATTTATAGATATAATTGTTTCAATCTCAATCAATATCATTAAATTTTTTTTATATTTGTATTTTTTGTATAACTTTTAATGTTTAACCAATTCATTGGACTTCTCATTATTTTACATACAAATATAATGTTCGTCAAGGGATACCTCAACATATACCTAAATAATAAGCTGTCCAAAAAAATCATTCATCCTCATCATAACTGTCATTATTTCATGGCATATATTCAATAATCATCAACACACTTTGATCCTTTCATTTTCCTACTACTTTTATTTTACATACTATAAAACTATCATCCTCATTAAAAAGAAAATTTTTCCTTTTGAATGACCTTTATTGAGAATTCATTGAAACATACTTTATAATCATCTTGGTTATTTTCTTTTATCAAAACAATGATTATATTTTTTGAGAAATATTTCTATAATATGTCCCTCCCTTCCACATTTTATTTAAGAAAGAGAAATATTACCCTTAAACATTCATCATTATCTCTAATTATTAGAGTACATAAATTATATAACCTCAGAAACGTTATCAAATTATGGATTATCTAGTATTTAAGGATTATTCATGCAATTATTGAGAACACCCTAGGTGCATTTCTTTATTTTTTGACTCAATTTCTTCATTTCTCATTTCACAACCCTCAAAAGTACTATGTAAGTTAACATGTGAAATCTCTTTTGGATATTTGTCTTCGATAACAAATAATTATTAATATAATTGATGTGGGAGAATTATTATGCTCCACTAAATTATCTTTTTATATTGGAGGACTTTACTATGGCCCCACATATCTACAAAAACAATATTTATGTGATCGAAAAGGGCCCAAACCATCAATTTTTATGTCATTATCATATCATAAAAATTTTTGAATATAATGTGCAATTAGTCCTACCAATACTTATAATATCCTTCATAAATATTTATAATATCTTCCTATATAACAGGGGATGTTTTTTTAGGATATTACATTTATAAAAATTGGTTTATAAAGAGTACTTTTCAAGGCATTTATATCTTTGAAATCTGTATCAAATTCTTAATTATCTATACATTTCAATGTTCTTCTTTTAATATTGGTTTTGATTCTATAAATATTTATTTTCTATGTCTTTATTCTTGAGGATTTGAAATATTGTTACATCTATATTTTCCATAACTATAATTATTTACTTTAAATATGGGGTTACCATTATGGTTTCCAATAATTTCTATACTTCTAAGATAAGAAAAGAATAAACTTCCCCTTTTTACCACTTCTTATATATCTATAGATAAAAAACTTTAAGGGGTATGAATCAAGGTATTTATGTTTAATATAATTATTCCATGAGTGATGATATTATTCAATATCCTTGACTAACACAATTATTTATAGTTCTTTCCCACTAAATGAATATTGAATGATCTGTACAAAAATATTGATTTCACATGGATCACCTCCACTAGGCTCATCTAATATTAATGCATGAGAATGCAGCTATACACCAAATTCACGAAAATATCACAGGTTCTATAAATAACATTTGGAACAGTCTCACTAACCATCATGGTTCACTACCACAAATATTTGTAGAACTCACTCTTCATATCCAATATGAAAGTCACTACTAAATTTTTTGAGTTTTTTCTTTCTTTATGTAATGATGGTGAGAACATAGAACAAAAATATTATTTCTCTTCAGTACAAGTAATGAAAACTTCTAGTGAGAATTATACTCTTGGAATAACACCTACTTTTACCTTCAATATTCTAAGTGATATTTGGAATAATTCTCTAAAAATTTTCTCCTAAAATAATCAATGTGCCTTCTTGTCTCTCAATATCACTATATTTTCACAAAATAATTATCCATATTTTTTTTCAATCTAATTATTGTGTATGACTGACCAATATTTAGTATTATTCCAATTGTACCCTATTATTTATGGGGACTATATGAACTATTAATTTTAAATTATCCATTGTAGTATTTAATTCATAACACAAATTCTTTTGATTTATGGAAAAAATACCAATAAACTAAAACCCCTTAGTTATGACATGGTCATATATAGTACTACATAGTGTTTCATGTTTTTCATATACTATGGAATTAACATCGTAAATATGGAACATCCAAAAATTCATTATTTCTCCCTCATCGTGGTCATCATAACATTAAAATAGAGTCTCTTAGTTGAAAGAATCCAATTCTACTAAAGTAGAAACTCCTCCATTATTCCATGAATGGTATTTTGTATGATATCATATAAATTATTTTCAAACAACAAATTTCAAAGTGGAAACATTTTCATGACATGAGCTTCTGTAGGTTTGAGGATTCAAAATTCCTTAATTATATTAAATGCATACCCTCCACAATGAAAGACATAATAATGGAATGGAAACCTTATTTTTAAAAAGGATCGTGGTATAGTTATTAGCTCCATGTTTTAGTGTCCTATAATTTTATGGAATCTAAGAAATGTTATCATATTATGGCAGCGTACCATATACCTTTATCATCTGGAGGTCACCTATCTAAAATGTTTATTTTTTTATAGTGAAAGGAAACCATAAAATAATCTAACCATTTTTAAGGCATAATTTTCATCTCAGTGATGTGTGAAAGCTGTCTAACATTTATTTCATAACAGTTACATCATGTTTAATTCTAATACAACATAGTGTTTATGTTGTACTCCTGGGCATAATAAAATTTTTTAATTCACCGTTTCAAGACTCTAGAAAAGTAACATTACATGAAGATGAAAAAAATTGATTTACCCCTATTTGCATATCATCGAGTGCCTTTAAATAGGTATCTTTTATACATCCACTGGATATTTTATAGGTCACCCATATAACCTTATGCATCCTCAAAACCTGACATTTTTAACTTTACATCGATCCCAGTAACCCTTACATAAATCTAATATTTTACCTTAGATACATTATTTTATATGTAATTTTACCCTTATGTTGGGAATGATGGTATTTTTCATTATATGATGTTTTATATGTCGTATGTACCTAAAAACACCCTTCAATAATCTCTATGTAACCGTAAGATATACATATGTACTACCCTTATGTAAACAATGTAATTTGAATCTTAACATTACAAAACTTTTATAAATTTCTCATTGCCTTTACTTGGTGTTATATATAGTTTATATTATTTTCTTATTGTATGGATACCTATTAAATAGAAGTAATTTGAAAATAAACTCCAATTACCAATATGGAGGAATAAATCATGCATGTCCCTCATTAAATAGTATACTAAAATTCCACTCATTCTTAAATATGATTTATGAGTTATGCCATAGGATCTATTTTTAGATATAACTCCTCTCCTTCTTCAACATGTAAATAAAAAAACCATGAAAAAAATCCAAGGGGATTTTGGCCAAAAACCCTTCACCTTCCTTTCAGTGAAAAAATATATTGTATCCATTATTTACTACTAGAGGACTATAAACGTTAGTATAACCCTTCACATACTGAATGTAAAATGACACTAGTGTATCAGTTAATCTTTTATGGATGACTATAAGCATAAACTTAATCCTTCACCTTCCTAGATGATTGTAATCACTAATATACCTCTAAATTAATCCTTGAGGATGTTAAACTCAAACATAACCCTTCTCCTTCCTAGATGGTAAAAATCAATAACATAAAAAATAAGTATCCATGAGTACATTAAACTTCTAGATAACCCTTCACCTTCTTCGATGATAAAAACTACAATTCAACCCTTAAGTCTTCTTAAAGGAACATAAAATCTAGTATAACCGTTACCATTATTATATAGAATATAGTATTAATGTCACCAATAAGGTGATCTAGAGAACCCTAATCTACATTAAATCTAATTATTTATGTGGATGTCAACAATCTCTAGTGTAACCCTTAATTCTTCTTGGGTAACATTAAAATATAGGTTTACTCTTCTTCCTCCAAGATAACAGAAAATTATTGAATAAATTTTAAGTCCTCCTAGAAGACTATAAAATATATTGTAACCCATCACTTTTATGGAGGCCTTCTCATTTTGAGATATATATTTAAAATAATACTGTTCATGTTGAAATTTGTTTTTTTGGTCACATAAAAGGGAAATAATTTTTGGGAGATGTTTTCCATTTAATCTACTATAAATTTTGTAGTTAACGGGATATCATATAAGCTTTCTCGTAGTAAATGTTTTTCATAATTCTTTTTATGATGTAATATTTTAATGTTATTTTGAATAAAACTTGTATGATATTATTATTTTCATAAAAATGATAATTGATACTCCATTTTATGACTTATATGTATGGATACCTTCCCTATTGAAGTGTATTGGATGATGATTTTTCATCTTTTATTTCCTTTTTGATGCTATATTGATATATCTAATAAGAACTCATATCGGTGTGTGTTAAAATTAATATGGTGTTTATGATTTTATGATTGTAAAGTTGAATTTTGAACACCAATGATAAACTAAACATAAAAATATTATATTTTTTATTAATATTTTATACTAACTTCACATAGAGTTGGACTGATAAATCCTAGTTTAGTCTATTTCATTATTAACACCATTGGGATATTATGGAATTTAATTGTAATTGATTTGTATATGTGATACTTTTGTCTAATTAGAGCCTCCATAGATTACTTTTTTTTCTAAGGTATGG
This sequence comes from Viscum album, assembly GCA_963277665.1. NCBI lineage: Eukaryota > Viridiplantae > Streptophyta > Magnoliopsida > Santalales > Viscaceae > Viscum > Viscum album. The sequence continues at coordinate 1,979,863,450 of OY728133.1, forward strand.
ATCATAAAATGATTGGTTATCAATTTATATATTCATGAATATCCATATATGGTGTTTAGAGATGTCAATATACTACTAACCATTTCATATAAGCATTAAAGGGTGTATGTTTATAAATAAAAGATATCTGTCCTCTTTTGAATTACCATTTATTGTATGGTTACAATGACTTTATCAAAAGAATTGGATGTGATGAATATTTTTATTTTATATAGAAAATAATATTTATTATTATTGATGGTTAAAGTGGATTAAATTATAAATAAATGATTGATCATAGATACTAGTGTGATAAAAATTTATTGATTTTAGCTTATTGATTATTTTATATAGTTTAAATTTCATTGATATAGAAATAATCTCCTTGATTGGTGAATGAATGATTGTAATGATTCATGATAAATTTATATTTTTCTTGTATAATGTGAATCTTTTTATGACCAAGAATCATTATCAAATTTTTTTAATATTTACTTGTTTAATAAAACACAGTTTCTATGAGTTTTTTTAAAAAAAAAATTTCCAAATATTCATAGATATGATTGAGGTTTTAATAGATGTATGGTATTGTATTGATTGATAAATCATACAATGAGTAGTTTTTAAAACAATGTAGGAATATAGTGATGAAATATTTAAAGAGGTTGTATATAATTATATTATTAATCATTATCATGTATAAATGTGATATTTTATAAACCTTATATTACATAATTATAGGTATTATTAAATTATTTATTTAATTTTCTATTGAGTGTTATTAATTGGTTTCAATGGGAATGTATATGATATATACATTGTACTTCATTGAAATTTCATTTGTATTGAAAATTATATAAGAGGTTGAGGGTATTATTTGGTTCTTTAATTATTATAATATTTAATAATGACCAATTATTTAATTTTTTTAATTATTCAATTATTGATTTTTTACTCAAATAGAAGGATCGAATGTTATCTAATACTATGTTGTTGTGTTAATCTCAGTGAAATTTTTAGTTTTGGAGAGTGTGGTTTCATTGAGATAAATTGATACATGAGATTTGTTGTGATCCATTGAGAGGTACCTGATGATGTTTTTTTTCTATTCTTTATATTATTAGGTAACACATATTGATGATACTTTTAAATGTGGCGAGTTTACATTTAAATTAAAATTATTGATGAAAATTATTGATCCCTAGGAAGAAAGTATGATAAAGCCAGAAGAATGTGGCTAATTTTATTTTAAATATTATTATGTGATTGTTTAATTTTGATTATATTATATATTGGTATATTAATTAAATATTTCTTTATATCATCAAGATGTTTAAATTATGTATTCATATAATATTGGTAAGATAACCCATGTAAGTTTGATAAAATAAGTGATGTTTTATAGTGATGTATATATCTCCTATCATTAATGTATTCAAAACAAATCCATGGTATTTTATTATTCATAGATTAATATTTCTATTTTATTATTATTTATAAACTAGATCCTTTGACGGTTATAGTGGATCATTCATATCAGAATTTATGGTCGATATAAAAGGAAGTTGATGTTGATTTTAATGAGGGGAAGAGAACATCATAAGGTGTGGGTGTATATTATTTCATCAAATATATATATAATATTCTTTCCTAATGAATACTTATGAATTTTTTTTATGAGTGGTTATACAATATGGAATGAGGAATGTTTTTTATGAAAGTAATGAATTATTTTTTATCATTTAGTTTCATAGAAGTATCAACATGGTTGAGTTTTATAGTATGCATGATTTTTTTATTTGTATTATTTTTTTAAATATAATGGTTTATATAAAATTTTTATTATGGAGTATATTTTACTTTCAATAGTTCTTTTAGATTATTTATTTAAATTTTTATCACAAAATAACAAATTTCATAAGATCATGAAAATTTTTAGAGAAGCCACTACTAATAAAATTTTAATTGCTGTCAGTTTTTCAATTTATTAGATAAACTATGGATAAATAAAATTTATTAAAAAAATATATGGTTATAAAGATAGTAGATGTAATGATCTAGATATTTATGACTTATTTTCTTTTGAAATAAAATTAAAATAAGGGATAATTCTATGTTCTTTTGAGAGTGAATTATCATGTACATAGAATTTCAAACACATTTTAGATTAATTATATACAATAATACTTATATTTATTGAATGATATATTTTTTATGTTTATATTAACTTTATAATAAATATTATAATTAAATTATAATTTTGTAAATGAAAAAGGATAAAACTGAAATTTCATCATTAATAGACATTTTTACTGATAGAGAGACTTGATCAATGATTTGGCAATAGTGTGCTTCCTTTTGGGTGATATTTTTTTATTGTTGTATTAGTGGTCAAAATTTTAGTGATGGATGAAAGTTATATATAAGTAATATTTATTATTTATAAAATATATTATAACATAAAAAATATATATTCATAATTTTCCACATTTTGTATAAAAAATAAATATAGAAGATTCTCTATATGAATTGAACCATTGAGAGGCGATATTTCCCAGGATATTTTAAGATCAAATAAAGAGGATGAATTCTTAGATTACAACATCTTACCATGATATTTTTAATCTAATAAATTCAATTACATTACATATTCTTCAATTAATTAAGTTTTAATGTAAAATTAATGTATAAAAATGATTAGATGATGATAAAAAATATGATATTGGGATGAAATCAATTCCAACAATGAATTATGTGTATTCTTAGAGATAAAGTTTATAATTTAAAAATTATCTTTATAACATAAATTATAAAACACGAACGTCATGATGAATGGATTATATACTTGGATAATATATCATAATATATTTCTAAAAGAATAATGATTGTTAGAATTCATATTATGGTCGTAGATGTATAGTATAGTAATGATTTGATTCCATTTTTATCAAAGTGAGAATTAATTAAAACATTGAATAATCATATAGGAAATGATATACGATTTTTTTAGTTTTTGATGATATAAGCCTAATTATATAAGGAACTTGAAAATATGTCATACTAATTAAAAGTTTTTATAGAGACAATATTCATTTAATTTCTATATCTTTATAAAATTTAATGTTCTTAACAATTTCTTATTGTGATAAAAACTATATTTACATGCTCCATGAGTATAGAAAAATACACAGGAAAAATTTAAAGAATTTTGGATACGTTATCTCTCTATGAAAAAAGTATAAGTGGGGATTCATTGTGGAAGATGAATATGTATTCTGTTGGGATATTATGATTTTATTCTCAATGGATAATTGATTGAATAATAAGGGATTGGCCGCACATATTTATAGATTTTTTAGGGTGTGAATCTTTATGTCATAGTGTGGGAGTCTTGTGTTCATATGGTGAAACATGGATTTATCACTTCACAATATTTATATGTGGATAGATATAATTTATATCCCTATTAATGTAGTATATTGGAAAATATATCTATATCCAAGGAAGAGTGTTTTTTATAGGTTCCCATAATGGTAAGTGTTAACATGGGGGGATTTTGTTTTATTTGGACATATGTGATAGAATTATATGAAAAATATATCTTATCTATAGAATAAATCCTTGATTTATCCAAGGCTAGAAGTGTTGATATAATTTATTCATGGTTCATAAGTTGATGAACCTCCCCTCTAATATTTTTTAACAAGATATAAATAATCATTCTCTTATCATCACTATCTATTGGTTTTGGTGAGTTTTAACATTTTATTCGACAAATAATGCCAATCCCCCTTCCTATGTTCAAGAGAGAGAATAGATAAATCACTCAAATATATAATAAATAACTCATCCTAAAATATTAAGGCACCACCAAATTGGCAATTGAACATCTCAAGTAGCTGATGGTGTGATTCATCTTTCCAAAAATGTGTTGATTATTTCAATTCACTACACCACAAAATCAATCCAATTCCTTTATATAATTGGTTTATTTAATGTAGGGTGAAAATGAATAAACAACCATGGTATAAAAATAAAATGAAATAAATATTGATTAAAATCACAAACAACCAAGAAAACATTGTTAAATTTCAGACTATCAACAAAAGAAGAATTATAAATATATTCTAACACTATTTGGTAAAACTCTCTTTCCTAGATTTATAAATAATTTATGAGGGTTTCATCCCTTTATAAAAGTGATCTCAACCATGCACATCGAGATATTAGTTTTTTGACACCCCAAGATTTAAATTTTTAATTCCACATTAGATAATGCTAGGTTCGATAGTTTACATCACACACAAACCCAATTGAAACAATTCAGAACATATTATTATAAGGATTTATAAAACATAATGATATTATTATGTTATGATACTAACATTTTAATTCTTTTTTTAACTGATGAGATTTAAAAATTTAAAGATAAATGATTAATATGATATTATTAAAACCATTTTATGATAAAACGTGGACTTTTTCAAATAATATTTTTCAAGTGTTGTTTTAAAATTTAAAATATTTCATTATCTAAACTAATAAATTAAAAATTAATTTATTATAAATTGATATTAAAAAATATTAATAGCCCGGGATGATTAAAAAATCCCTTTTTCAATATATGTTTTTTTTAATTATTTATAATATATTCATTTATAATAAATATTAATTAATTTTATAATTTCAATTAAATAAAATGATATTTATTTTTGAATTAATAACATAAAAAATACTTTAGGGTTGTGTTTTGGAATTTTTTTGAAAAGGTTGATTTTTAGGTGAATAGTGAGAATGCCATTTTTACAAATACCATGAATTATGAGAGCTAACCGCAATATAAAATGATTTAAAAGTAAATAAAACCATTTTAATGAAATTATATTTAGTACAAAGGGTTAAAAAATTTATCTAAAAAAATTATTTTTGATTTATAATTCTATGTTTAACACTTCGAAATATAAGTGGTTTTTTTACTCAAATAAAATAACTAGTTTTTACAAGTTTTCATTAATTATGTTTCTAAATTTTTAAATTCATTTTTGAGTTGATTTTAAATCTACATATAGCTAATTTATTATTTTTAAATAAATAAATTTCTTGAGAATCAATTTTATACATGGTTTTTGGTAAAAAAATATTCTAAAAATTCATTTTTTCCAAAAACTATTTTTTATTGTGTTTTGTGTATTATGTCAAACTGAATTTCCAACAAATATAAAAAATTATTTTAAAAAATATTGAATATTTTTAATTATAATAATTAATAATAGTTAATAATATAAACAAAAAAAATTATTTAAATAAATGTTAATGATAAATATTTTCCCTACCGTAAAAGGTACAAATGGTTAAAAGGGGGTTAACCTACGCGATAAGGAAAAAATTGTATTTTAAAGATGTCTTAAGATGGTTTTTTGAGTTTATTTATACATTATATCATTATATATTTTAAATTGGGATATTCGTTTCACATTACCATGAATATGGACGTATATTATTTAAATGTTAAGGGTATTTATAAAGGATTCACACCCCTCACTTATAAAATGAATCAGCCTCCTCTCACTGAAACAACTAATTCAGAAACATATATCAATCATTATAAACCAATGTATCATAAAAAAATATTTACAAATGACTTAAAGTTTCTTCCATTCCCTTAATTCCCATTCAATAATCTTTAAGGTACTTTTCAAATCTAATTATCCATTTAAGAGGTATAAGTTCAAATAGACGTTTTAGAATATTCTTTATTATTAAGCCTTCACCAAATGATCCTTAACCATATTAAAATAATAAAATTAGTATATAAAATTTAAATATGTATTTATATAAATTTTAAATCTATTTTACCTCTATTTATCATTTATTAGAAAATGAAAGTGTTAATCATTCATACATACAGACTACCGTCTCCATGAGACGATGTAATGAGTGTTTCACCACCACCTCTCTAGTATGGTTATATAGATAGATTTAGGGAATAAATATGATATTATGTATATATATTTATATTATATAAATATAATTTTTTATTTATCATTCTTTTTATTAACTGAAAAATGAAAGCATCACTAGTGTATCTGTGCAGACTACTGCATCCATGAGGTGATGTAATTCATTTTTCATCACTTCCTTACATAGATTGTTATAAAAAATTATTTTACAAGTATATATTTTCTTAAGAAGTAATATATTTCATGAATATTATTATACATTTATAACATAATAATTACCAATCATTATAATGTTACCAGTTGATATCAATAAGTTACCCGAAGCAAGATCATCACTGATTTAATATTCATGAATCATAACTAAAAAACTAATGTAATAAAATTAGAAAATTAATAATAATAATTGAACATTTATTCATGTTATATAAATAATATAGTAATTATGTATGTTTTATCAAATAATGGGTTCTGAAATCACATTACAAAACAAGTGTGGAATAATCAAAAATACTAATATCTGATGATGAAAATAAATATTTACTGGATAATAAATTTATATTAAAGGATTATAATAAATGAGAATAAAAATTAATTAATATTTATAAGGTTATTAATAATTTATAAATATATTTATTTTTATTATAAATGTTGTTCAATCACTTTCCCATAATTCAAGAGTAATGATAAGGGTTTTGTTATCTTAATTTCCCTTCATGTAGATATATTCTTTATTCACTAAATTATTTGTTCTGTGTGGTGTATATACTCCACAAGAATAAATTTTATCATAACTCTCATGAAATTTATGTATATTTAATAATTAATAAAAGTTTCCCTCTTTCAAGATGTTTTAATTTAATAGGTACTTATGATTTAAGGGTGTATGATACTATGTCACTTTTTTGTTATGATTTGTTATGTTCTAATTTCTATAAATGGAATTTTTAGGTTATATATCTTATAAAACTCATATATTTTATGGTAATTTTTTTATGTATTTTTAAAGTATTATTTCCAAATTTAACCTCTTTAGTACTCAAAAATGATGAAATTAAATTTAGTGAAAATAAGAAATTACTTCTCCTTTTCCCATCAGGAATATTTCTCTTATCTATCCATATTCTTCATAAATGAATTAAGAATGTTTTTATATTATTTAAAATTAATTATAATGGTGTTTTTATTATATCATTGAAAGTATTTACATTTTCTAAAGGAATCTTCTTTTCATTTTTAGAACATATCATTTTTTGAACTATTTATTTTTTAAGTTCATTGTAAAAAGAAGAAAATAATGTTTTTAACCTATATATTATGAAAGTAATTTCACAAAATCATGTCATTTTTTTCGATGATTATTACATTAAAACATTCCATGATTTTTAAAATAAAAATTCATATTCCCAATTTTCTTTTAATTTTAGGTTTTTAAAATGTACCAAAATAAAAAGGATGCTTTTAATTAATTTTCAAAGCATAAATAGAAATTGTTTATAAAACGTTTTTCATCTAGATAATCATTATTTATGGAATTTTTCAATTAACTATGGATATTATCTATTTATTTCATCCAATTACAGTCTTTGAATGGATAATAAAAATGGTATTCTATGAAATTGTTCATAAAAATCATTTATTTATAGTCATTTAATTAAAAATGATATAGTTATCAATGTTTTATGATTTGAATGATTAATATTAGATGGGTTGGGTCAATTAAATCCACCCAGTTCAATATTTAATGATTTATAAATCATTATATAAATATTTTGATAGTAAACTTGATTTGATAATCACTGTTCAAAAAATTGAGTGGGAAGTCAATTTAGATAGATATGATAAAAAATTTGAGTGTAAACATGATGTAGTTAGATATTATCACCAAATTGATCGTAGATATTATGTGTGTAGATATGTTCAAAAATATATTGTATTAATGATGTTTTAATCTATTTCCAAAATATTGAGTGTGGGTTTGACGAAGGTAGCTATATTCATAATGTTATTATATCTTATACATTGGATTTTTCTATGTTTTTATGTTATAGGATAATGTTACTATACATGGTTAATTATTATTGTCTGATGACTCTCACTCTTATAAATAGTTATATGTTTTATAATTTGAGATTTCAAGTCCTTTTATTTTGTATCATAGAAAACTCTTATAATTATATCACAGTTTAAAAAGATATTTATCCCATGCTCATTTATTTCACATTCTTGTGATCTAACCCTTGATTAAATGTTTTTATTTTCTTCCTTACCCAGTGTTTGAGCTCAATCTTTTTTAAGATTCCCATTTTATTGGTTATATAGATGAGTATAACAAATAAGTTTTCTTAAAGGGGATCCATTATGGTGAAATTATAGATAAAGGATAAAAAATAAATGGAATAAGTTTTTTATATTGTTAGTATCTGAAAACACTAAAACTTTCCTATTCTAATGTTGTATTAGTATTTGTGAGATGTATTGTTTAAATTATGGAAATATATAAAGGTTTTGTTTGATATATCTCACATAGTATCAAATCCTATGTCTAAAAATTTGTTTTTAAAACTATACGAATGGATGTGGATCTTGGGAGTTCAATGTATATAGGTATGTTAACTATTGAATATCTGAAAGTGGTAAAAACTCCCATAGAGAAATTTATTTTCCTCAATTTATAAGCTTCTCCTTCCTCTTGGATCATTCCATATGCTGGTGAGGTTCATCACATAAAATCTATGTGGCATGTTTCTTTCTCCATTGAACTTACATGTAAAGGATGCACTCTCCATGATCTCAACTAATTTCTTCTCCACCATGGATCATGTGACATCAATCCTTATTTATCAATTCATTTAATCTATATGAATGGAATTTGTTTGGCTCACATGAATTTTATGTTTTCTAGGTGGACACAATATTGATATATGACAATACATGATTATATATTCATCCTATGATCATTTAATACCCTTATATAGTTTTTTTGATTCATGAAAATTGTTTCTAAATAGACAGTAGTATTAGTCTCCTTTAACTATATCAATTTGTAAATTTCTAAACCAATAGTATGTTGGCACTTACATAGAATACATTGGTACATAATATACCATTGGTTAAGTAGTATGATATTTTATATATTATTATATAGGATTAATATAATTTATTTTATTTCTTGATATGGAATTGGATAGATAAATCAACCACAGATAGTTATTCAAGTTATGTTATCTTGGATGTAACTTCGATTGATGGAGCATACTAAATTAGCTCATGAATATATTATCATTTTCCTAATTTTTATTATTATTATAAACAAGAATGTTATAATTTGGAGAGAGTTGTACTGATTCTATAAGTTTCATTGGATATATTTATTTTGGTGAGTGAGGAACACATGCTATATTAGAGTTCACTGAATAACATTTTTGAGGAAGATATCTCCAGTGCTCCCTCTATATTGTGTTGAATCTAGCATAGTCCTTGTAAGTTGGTGCATCATCAACCGAAGTGTGAACATATCCTTAAAATGGAGAACATGGTATTATTTTAGGATTTTAATATACTATTATGATGCTTTCAGGGGCTCAGTTTATTATTATATCATTGACATTTTATTTTTATGTTTTTGGTGTCCCAACCAAACAACTCTTACATGATTTCCCCTATCATTTCATTGGCATCCTTGTGAAGGCTCAATTACAATCACATGATGACATTTCATATTAATGTATCATGATTTATATTAATAAGGATACATTAGGATCAAGATTTCTTCTCTATAGAAAGAGAGTATTATTGTAAAATATAAATTTACATTTATAATTTTAACATTGTGTAAAATTATTCATAACCTCTTTGCCTATAATGATCAAATATCCTCCTATAATTCAAAAAAATAAAATTATTATTAAAATCGATCAATTCACTTTATTCTAGAAATATGATTAATTAATATTGTTTCAAATCCCATAAAATGAGTTGTTAAACTAATAACATCGTTGAATGTCTTTCCTAACATGTGTGTGGAAATGAAATGAATATATAATGAATTATTTCCATGAATAAATTATCATACATTTGAACTATTACATATCTCCATGTAATAACTTTCAAAAAGATCTACAAATTTTCCTTCCCTCTCAAATTCCAGCCTAGAGAAAATTAATGTTAGAAATGTAGATATTGTATTAATTAAATTCCCAATAATAAATACCGTGATAATTTTTTTATCATTAAAAATCCTTAAATAACCAATTACACATTGTAATTATAATAACTATTTAAATTTATTATAATTAATCAACCACTAATTGGAAAAAGTTTATAAATATTCCAATATTTCCATCCCCACTAAAAACTAGGAACATATTGAATTTTTCATGTCCATGTTTATGCACAAAATATATATAGTCAGTATATCTATCCCAAAACTAAATCAACCCCAATAGAAGGCACCCCCTATGGATATTAATGATATTTGGGGTTTGGAATCATGATTTAAGAAGTTGGAAGTCAATTCAGTCATCCATTATTGATGGATTAACTCACACTGACATTGTTAAATTTTATTATAGGTAGAGTTCTATATTAGTTCTTATATGATAATTTTAATCCAAATGAACAATTTATGAAAAATTTATTTAGGCACGCTCTGTGGGGTGTTAGTTTTTTAGTATAAACATAACCAAAATGTGATTTCATATTTAAAATGAGTTCATGTCAAAATTTGATGCACTAAAAACCATTTCTTTTATTTTTCATTTAATAGGTTTTGAAAAAAAAAATCAATTTCCCAAAGTTTCATTCTCTCTATCTCATTCACGGCTACTCAATTTAGTTTAAAAAATTTCAAAACACACCCAAAAACAAAAAAATAATATTATACACATATAAAATGGAAAACATAATAAAAATACATATATTTCAAAAAATTCCTCCCAAACACATTATATTCATACAATTTCATCAATTCAATTAAAATGATATGATGATACATAATATATTATAATATAATACATAATTAAACAATGTAAAATAAATTGGTGACCTGGTGAGTTAACATGTAGAATAGTAAGAGGAGTAATTTGACCTCTTAGGGATTATATAGATAACTATCATAACATTTATTCACTCTCAAAACATCTACAATAAAATTATTCATTTCCCCTCATCCAGTGATCACACACACATAATGAAGGAAAATATTAGTGACTACAAAATTTTATTTCTATATGGAATGATGTTTACAAAATGTTAATTTATGTATTCTATTATAGAGAAACAGATTTTATATATAATGGATGTTTCCCTTTTATATAAGCTTTTTATATATAATAATTACTCTATATTTTAGATTTATATCCTTTTCCTCGTCTTATATTCAAAATTTATTCATCCCTTGTACTTGTATCTTCCATTAATTCCTAAATTAATTAAATTCCATGTTCATATTCTTTACAACCCACTAACATTTAAGATCTAATTCCAAAATGATGTGGTATATTATACCTGAATCTAGTATTTTTGGACTCATTTTAATGTATGTATTATAAGTTTTCCTATAGGTCCATAAAGTATATTTCATCCTTTGGCTCTGAGATTTTCAATATGTTTTGATAGTATTCTCAAAAAACCATTAAACTACTCCATTAGTAACCATAGAAGGACCATTGGTCCAAAGGTGGTATAATGATGATTTTCATTGGTACAATATAAATTGATTCAAAAATATTTTAGGATTATTTTATACAAATATGTTCCTTTTTCACTAATTATGTACTTGGGAATTCAAAATCTATAAAATATGTTTCATTCGACAGAATAATACACAAAAAATTAATCCTAAATCCTTGAATATTTAGTGTCCTCCCATTTAGAAACATAATCATGAAAGATTAAAATATAAGAATATCTAAAATACATGGGGAATTCTTCCTAAATTCCATTCCTAATACATAAAATATTTTATAAAAAATAAACCGTTCTTTAATGAAATTTTTATCTTTTTGAAACAAACCTAATGAATTCACATCATTAGAACTTTTAATAAAATTCATGGGCACCTTTAAAAAGTATCCACCAATAAAATCCAAATTCTTACACCTTCATGGATGTTTTTAGTGTCTTAAGTGACCACTGCAAGACAATGTGTGGAAAAATATAATTATAAATGGTACTTATTTATATGATATATGCATTCCAATTAAATTTATGGATTATCCCAAACATATAACTTTGATTTATATTTTACTCATAAAATATTCTATGGATGGAGATGTGAATGGATTTGGGTAGTGATTATAAATTTGTAATGATAAAATATTTTATTAATAAAATTTCCCTTCTGAATATATAATTGTTTCATATTTAGTAATCTAAATTTATACAATGTAAATGAACAACAAGATAAAACCAAAAAAAATATTATTTCATTATTTCAAACATTAGATTTCAGGAAACAATATAGCTATAACAATTGAAATTATACAAATGGGATAGAAAGTATAAAATAGAATAAGAATAATAATAATATTTGGATATGCTTGATCATCCACAATAATCTCATGCACAAACAACATTATATAAATGAATCATAATATTTGTAATGAAATATTATTCTTTAAAATGAGAATATATATATATATATTGGAGTTAAAGTATAAGTTAATGAATAATGAATGAAATATGAGGTATTTATAGAAATTAGGGGACCCAAATAGCAATTACACATCAAACTATGGGAATAGTAATATGACTGTTAGAATAATAATCTGATTGTTGGGATAGTAAGATAACTATTAAAATAATAACCACACCTATAGAAATGTTAACTAATATTTTTTTATCTTATGAAATGAGAATATAGTATATTTATAACGTGAAAAATGTAAATAAATGATTAAATTGATAAAATAAGTGTAAAAATGTTTTGTAAAAAGGGTTAATTTGATGTTTTCAAAAAAAATTACAATTTAAAGGAAATTTTATTTTCCATAAATAGTTTCATAAGACAATATTAAATATTATTATAAAGATAATATAATTTTATATTACCTAATTTAATTTTCCCATGTGTCGTAAAATTGATAAAAATATTATAATTAGTATTTTAAAAAAAAACATGCACTATTTTGTATATATGGTTATAAAACTCATCAAAAATGTTATTTTTGGGCCAAAATGAAAAAACAATTTTTATAATATTTTGAAAACCACCTATATTCTCCCCTTATAAATAGAACCACTCTCCACCCCTTCTCCTCATAACTTCTAATTCTCAAGTATTTCTAAATTTGTTCCCAATTCCCTTCCTAATCCACTGCCAAAATTTTTAGTTCTACTAGTTTCATCCATATGACCACTTCCATCTACGTTAATGATTTTTTTCAAGGAGATGACTTTCAAGAGGTAATATTCTCAAAATACCTCATTGAAGGTTTTTTAGTCTGCCTTCTCTATACCTCCACACCCAACATAATCTAATAACTATAGTATCATATATATACTAGAATTTTATAGTGATAATTGAATCTCTACCAAGAATCCACTTCTCTTCTCCTCTAATTTAAAAAATGAAATAATTGTCCACATTAGGTCAATTTACCACTTTTGTGGATGATGTGCTTTTATTTTTGATTATAATATTCATTGAAGGAATAAATTCAATTATAATTGTTTAAAATCATCTAAAAATATATATTATATATTATTTCACACAATGAAATGAAAATATGTTTATAATAATAAATTAAATAAAACTAATTAACTATGGTCAGTAATGATACAACTGAATGCTTATAAATGATATTAGTTTGTTAAAATAAATGTGTGTTATTATATTATAAAATATTGTACAGAAATTGAACATAAATAAATAGGAAAAAATTATTTCATTAATAAATTATTTTACATTAATAAACAACAAAACCCATGAAACCACGAAAAACTAAAATCAAAAAAATATCTAATATAAAAAAGATTGAATGAAAAAACTTGGATCCAATTTTTTTTGAATCATCTCCCCCACAGAAAAAATAATAGAAAATCAAAAACATATTAGTAAAACAATAAACATTATAGAATGTAAAACCTTGATAGTAATGTTGTTTTATAATTATTAAAATAATGAAGTGTTATTTATAAGATGTAATGTGACTATTGGAATAGAAAGGTGGCCATTGCAATAGTAAGTCAGTCTTTGGGAATAGTAACATTAATGTTGGAATGTTAATTTGACATATTATAGGAAAATATAATGTAAATAATATTTATAATGAGTAATTTAATTAAATATATATTTTATAGTTCCAAAAAATAAATATCAATATTCAAAACTCAATGAAAATATAATCAAATTTTTAATAAATTTTATTTTATGTTATTTCATAAAAATCATAATTTTTCTATTAGAAAATAATATAAACAATGATAGATAATTATTTTTGATAAATTTAATATAATATTTTTAATTAAAAATTTCAAAATTTCCCAATAGTTATTTTTGGTAATTTTCAAAAATTCCTCAATTTTTAGGTGAATAGAAAAATATAGTTATCATATAAATAGTTTATTTAAATTAAATCATTCATAATTTAATGAAGACATAATCAGCTATCGAATACTTTTATCAGTTAATAACCTATTTATTTTGATAATTTATTAATTTAGATATAAAAAATATGTTTTCCACCCATAAAATTTATTTTACAATGTATTATGTATTCTATTAAAATAATAATTTTTTATTTTTCAACATTCCATTTTAATAAACAATTGAATTAGAATTATAAATGGATTTAAATTCTTGAAACCATTTAGTTTTTAAATTTTTTTACTATAATTTCAATAATATTAATGTTACATTTTTTACATTTGATATGTTATTTTTGTCAATGTTTTATTCTAAAAAACACCATCTTCTCAATTATAAATATTCCCTCTCACTCCCCTAATAAAATACTTCCTCACTCACATAAAAAAGTAGAAAATCGGCCAAAATCCTCTCCATTAATCCCCTTACAATCATTAACGATTTTGTTTTAGTATCCATCTCCATACATAATGAGAGTTGAGTTGTGTACAAGATAATAAACACAAAGAAGAGGATATGTTTTTATCAAATCTTCTTTATATGTTCCTCTTATATTCTTATTTTTATCATTCAATTCCATTCTCAAATATTATAATATTAGATAATTATTATTTTAACATTTCATAAATTATTTTATCCAACTTAAAAAACATATCTAGTATGTAATCATATTTCATAATTCTCATAACTCCACTTGTTATAATGTTCTCTTATCATCGAGGACGTTTATAATTATTTTATTATCACAAACCTCGTTTCTATTTATAATATATCATTTATTATTTATAAATATTTAAATATATGTATTTTTTATTATGTAATTAATTCTACTAATGTATAAAATGCCTTTAACTAATTTTTTAAAATTAGTGCAAAATGGGAAACTTTTAAGGGAAATAATTTTTAAATAAAATTCTATTTAAAATTTTAATTAAGAAATGTAATCCAATGATTAGAATTTATCAAAATTTAAAATATGAAAATAATTCAATTCTGGTTCAATTTTTTATAAAAAAACTGTGTTTTTTATTTAGGAGGTGGAAATTCAACGAAATAAAATTGGATTTATGGTAAAGGGATTCTAAAAAAACTATTTATTTTAGGTTATATCCTATTTAAAATTGGTTTCAATATAAATTTTCCTATAACATTCAATAATTTTCCTTAAAATAGTATTTCTCCTTTATTTTAGGGATATACTTTTCGTACCATCTATAATGTGATTTTATTCCCTTTACAGTGATTTTTAAAAATGTCTTCA